>OX465523.1:2522500-3772500 GCA_950022985.1 Udea ferrugalis
TTCTCCTGTGATGTTTAAGTTAGATAGAGTGCAACCGAATTGAGGAGCATGATTCGATACCATTTTTATTTTTTCAAAAAAGTACAACTTGTCTATTATCACTCTCTCTGCTGCATCGTACAAATTTTCAGCCTGATCTTCATTCTGAGCTTGTGGCCGACCACTTAGAGTGCGTCGTCGCTTCAATGAACTGTAATGAAATAGTTCAGCTATTTCCAAAAAAAACATGTAGAAATGACACAGTAGAAAAATAATAATGCGGAAGCCATATTTTACGGAATTTATGTTTAAAAAAGGCACAAATTACCCACTATTAGGAAAGTCATTTGCAATTAAGCATTAAAGTACTCGTAGCAAGTGGCGTTCTGAGTCAAAATATCGCTCGGCTCATGCGTTTTGTGGTTGCAGTTCTAACCCCCCCACCCAAATCAACCCTTTGCCGTTCAACTGATCGGATTTATTATATATTTACAGGAGAGTGCAAAGCAGCGGCCAGGCAAAAAATGGTTAATTTCGGCGTCTGTTTGCGCTTAGTTACTTTCATTTAAGAAAGGATGGTTTGGAAAGTGATAACTTTATCAGAAATTATCTAACGTTATTTCTCAAATGAGAGAGATATGAAATAGTCTGTAGATATAGGCTGTCTATTAGGGTCTACATTTTCCAAATTCAATGTTGTTCTGTAAAATAAACACAGTACTTAGTATATTTACTCATGTGGTAGTAACTAGTTATTGTTTCAGCCAGCTTCAACTTTACTAAAAAAAAAAACCCAAGATGGAAAAGCGAGTATGGATACTATTTTTAAGGAAACCTACATAGTCGACGACGCGCATGCCTCCACAACTTCATTTTGATCACACCTGTCAGATTGTGAAATATTTTGAGATACAGCAATTCTGAAAATTAAATATTATTTGAAAACAATTTACTTACAATAAATACCTGGTGGATTGAAACAAATTCCTTCGAAATCAACCTATTATTTGAAGAGACCAACTAAAGTCATGTGATTACTTAGCATATACTTTACACCATCTGTTTACGTCATCTTACTAGATCGACTCAAATGAATTTATTTCTCTTAAAATACAATACAACATACCTTCGACAATTAGCCATCTTTTCAGTTTGTAACTTTTTTAGCTCTCGTTTACTAAGTCTTTTTAAAGTCCTTTTCTTTTTCCCCATTTCACTATTTATTTTGAAACTCGGAGCAGCTAAGAATTTGAGCGTAGTCTTCTCGTCTCAACGGAGCGATCGGTACTGATTTGTGAAATAGAAATATGTGTCAAGCTTCACAAACGTGCGACGGGAGATGGCTTTTTCCGCGGAATGAAAACGTATTAAGTGCCAAAAGTGTTTAATCGTTATAAATCCAAAACTAAAAGGAATTTTAAAAAATGACTAGACATAGCCCTTACTTATTGTTCAATATAATTATTTAGAAAAAAATTGTCATCATAGTAATTGCCATGTCCAGTATAAAACGAAAAAAAGGGAAAATCAGACGTAACTTCGTGATTTTTTTTAATCGAGATAATTTAATTATTTTATGTTTTTGATCAAACACAACCCTTGAAAATATCATGTAGCGTAACATTTAAAAAATTCATAAAATTTCATCTAGTATTTATCACGTACAATCAAGAAAAAGATTGGTAGTTTTGCTTTATGCGCACTCTTAAGCATACATAGGGATATAGGGACAGAGAGAGCAACTTTGTTTTATACTAGGTATGTAGTGAAGTAACAACCATTTTGTTTTGTTTGTTTATGTCTGTATTATGGGTACGATGTCTAAGGTAATAAACGTTTTTTCTTTCTTTCTTTCTTTCAACAAAATTGTGTGACGGTCCCGTTAAACATAAATATAACATAACATAACACACAATGATAAGTTGTGTAAAGATAAATATTTAAATTTTTGATTCCTATCAGCCTGTTAATTCTAACTAAAATCACTTCACGTCTCAATGCAGCACGCTCACTTCAATCCTCTATTCTCTTTACCTTGAATTAGTTCCTGTCCTAATTTGTAAGAAAATATTTTTAAAACTTAAAAAAGCTTTCAATAAAAGGTCAAGTTTATGTCTCTGACTTTAATATCTCCGTAACATAGATATGGATTTATTTGACAGAGAACCAGGATCATCGAGATAGCTCTCAGAATAAATAAATAAATAAATAAGTAAGCTAAAGTGGCAGTGGGGTGGCCACATTTGCCGTAGAACGGATAACCGTTGGGGTAAGCGCGTTCTAAAGTGGAGACCACGTCTCGGCAATCGTAGCGTAGGACGCCCTCCGGCTAGGTGGAGCGATTTGCGAAAGGCTGCTGGCAGGAGATGGATGCGTCTAGCCGAAGATAGGCCGCGATGGCGCGTATTAGGGGAGGCCTACGTCCAGCAGTGGACCAACATAGGCTGATGATGATGATGATGATGATGATAGATATGAATTAATGTAGCTAGTGGTGTAAAGGGTAACGAACATCCATTCACACATTCTTGAGAAATAAGGGCTCACGCTTACAAAAAGAGTCGAGCTCTGCAAAGCTAAATAAATAAATAAAGGACGTCGAGCGGAAAAACATTTTTTTTTGTTATTTTTTGCCGAGAGGTTCCTTCTTTTGAAGAAGTAGGATCATATCGTACATTTTTCCATAATTTTAACACTCAAATAAATCTTACGGTACTGAAAATACTAGTCACATTTTACTGTCGTAAAAACTAGAAACACAGAAAAGTCCTCCAACACATTTTGGGGAGATAGATTATTTCTGTTGCTTATAATATGCTAGTAAAATTCGAATATAACCCGTTCGTTCTTTTTAATAAAGCATTGCTCTTTGCTAATATAATGTTATACGACGCTGCTTAAGAAATTCCAAGTACCTAAAGGAAAAATGAAATTTTCTTATTCAGCCATTGAAGACGTTTTGTAAAGCTTTTCTTAATAAAGCCATTGTACTAAATATTGTACTTTTTTCTTGTTTTTGTGTGTTACACTGGTGTATGAGGTACTTTTCCTAAAAGGGTCATCAATATGCCTGTAACTGGGTACTCTGAATATCTATGAGAGGCCTTTTAGACGAAGTCTTGTGATGGCTGCATTTGACGTCCAATATAACGCAGTAGTTATGAGCGTCAACACAAAGGGCTCTTTGAGCTGTGCAGAGCAAGGATTGGATTCCTGGAATAGCACAACTCGTCGATCACGTTACGTATAGGCGTATGTCATTCGCAAAAAGCATCACTGCTGGATACAGGCCTCACCTTAACTATGAGGTGGCGGCATCCATACTCCAGCAGAATATCGTTGACAGGGATGTGAATTAAGTGATAAACCTTCATGCTAGATGTTGCTGCCGCACTTAGGCCTCTGACTAGGCTTAACCGCCAGCTGGAGACTGTGTTGCTCCATTGCACAGGCGATCCTGTGGAGGGCGACGGTGCGGGAGGCACTCGCACTGCCGTGCCCATGGGTGTATCAGGAGAGGCATAACCCCCTCGTGAGGAGCTGGGTTGCTGGCACAGCGCGCCAGGGGTCCACTGAAAGAGTTCCTCATGGGTCCTCGGGGATTCCTGGTACCGCGCAAAAAATGGAATCCGCTGAGTTTAGTGGGTACCTCACTCGGGTGGGTGAGTTCCACATTTCCCCGCTTTCCTATACAGAGACCGGGATAGAGCGTAAAGGCATTCTCCACGTAGAAAAAAAAGGTTAACCGTAAGCCAGGACCAACTGCTGAACGTGGCTTCCGAAGCATGGAAATGCCAAAAAAGGGAATCATTAATTTTTAGTCGGAGTCGTCCCTCCATCTCGTTCACGACCTCTCGTACGGTTCTTCAACACGGCAATCTTTACCGATTTAAGAGCGAATACTTATCGTATAAACTTACTTATAACTACTTTATAAACTTTTGATTTATAAATAAATATTAATTACTTCTTTAGATTCTTCTGTATCGCTTTTTGTTTGTAGCTGCGTCGGCCTTTAAGTAGACATTTAAGTAATTAAGATAATTATGATTTAATAAATGAATGCCTCTCCAAAAAACACTTACAATTAATAGAGATTTCGTAGTAATTAGTTCAGCTGGTGATATTTTTTCGATAACTTACAACACCCCTCTATAATTTCAGGGGTTTAAAATAAATAAACTTTAAGAACTAAGTTAGTTAGCATTTGTACAATCTACGGATTTTTACAAAAAATTTCAGGTCAGAAGAAATCCAATTAAACAAAGTTTTTTCAGGATTTTTAAGTACCTAAATAGTTTGGGAGCTAAATCATTAATCCCAACTTATCCAAGAAACTAGACTAGAACAATGTTAAAACTTCGCTCTTCGGAATTTCCTTTCCGAGTTAATTACAACACTAGCAGATCAGCAACGGAATCGCCATTGTTAAGCATTGTTAAAGGGTGGCATTCTCAAAGCGAATAACGAACGTCGCAAAAGCGAATTCGAAGTGAGATTCCATTCTGGCGTTCTGTAAAACTCAATAAGCCAAATATTGTTTTAAAATAATTTCCATATAAATGAGAGATTTTACTAATACAAGGAGAAGAGAATCGACGATTAAAGTTGGCGTTTTCTGTTGGCGCTTTCGAACTTAAAATGGATGGCATTTTTGAGTGCACCAACGTAGGCATTACCTACATCTCTGCCTATGGGGTCTGTCAATTTGATCTGACACGCACGCTTCATCGCTTTCAGACCCAGCTAAGGAGCCTTATTATGATCATTTTACAGCTCAGTTTGCGTCTTTTCATTCTTTGAAGTTTAACTAAAGCATGCAAAATAAGTTACTACTTACAGCAAAGAAGAAAAATTGTGTTTTTTTTACACTATTTGCCACACATTTTTTTTTTCTTTTTATATTCTGTTTCTCTACTTTCTTGCTTTTTTATCTTTTTCAGTTTTTTTTGTCATGTTGTGGGCCATTAAACACTTTTCTTTCTTCTTTCTTTCCTTATCAGCAGGCTTTTCACTTGGCGAAGGGTGTTCGCGTGTTAAAACAGGTAGTAGGATCTGTTTGGTTGTTTTTTCTTTGCTACTTTGTTTTTCTCTTTGCTATTGTCTCAATTTATTTAGGGTAGTTCTACTAATTCTGACCAACATTATAATATGTTTATGGGGTGGCTCTGGAGCATTGTTGTCAATGTCATGAAGATCTTCTGAAGAGGGGTGACAAATAGTTAAAGGTGATTAACAATAGTATGATGAGTAAATCCAAAAAAGAGTAGGTATAATATTATAACTCTATTTTGGTTTCGCTACGAAAATCTACGTATGTTATGTTCATGTGCGTTTTTTATAAAGATTCAACAATGGATGCTTTGTTTTATTGAGCTATTAATTACTTTAGAGTTATCTACAAATAGCTGACACAACTCAGTTCGTTACGCAGAAATTAAATGTATTTTGCGTAAGAAAGCTTCAAACAAACAACAACTTTGTTTTAATTAATCACTTCTAAATCGTAGAAAATCTGGCTATTAATTTATTAACAAGTTCTTAAAGTTGGAACTAAAACTAGAAGTTTTCGTACTATCAATTTACATTCTGTTTTGTATTAAATTGTGAGATACATTAAATAAATTGAAACGTTTAAGTCTGTGTTAATTAGATTTGATTTTTTAAGATAAGATATAATATGTAGATATAGATATCGTTGTATTATTTAATAAGTTTAAGTAATACCTGTAATGATAATGTAAGAGTAAGATAAATGATTATTTAGGTTTTAAACAACAAACGTTTTGTTATTTTCTTACTTTTCTTTTCATTCACAGACCACAAATGTCGCTTCCTAACGATAAGATCATCTAAGTTATACAATAAATTGCCTACTTACTGTAATTGCCAGTTTTGTTTGCTGGAGAGTGTAGAGGTGTTCCTCTTTTTATTACTCAAATTAAGCATTCAATGAGGGTTTGAAATGAGAAGCTTTTGTTAATTAGACCATACTATAGCAAATGACGCGTATGTACTGAACTAGTATTTATTGGAAACGTGGCATAAACCTGTATTCTTAAGCATCGATTTAAAAATGCCAATTATATTTGAAATTTAAGTTCATTCGATTTTAAGAGGTGGTCCTGAATATTAACATAATTTTACAAAATTAAAAATCTTGCTAAAAGGACTATATTTTTAAAAGGGTGTATTTGTGGTTATTTAACATCTAGTCATTTACATGACTTAAACAAAAAAAAGGATTTACATGTCTCTGAGTAAGTTAATTTTAATTATTTAAGAAGTGCGATTGTACATAACACTATTGTTAGCCGCAAGAGATTATAACGTTTGACAGCCCGTTTACTGCAATAGTTATGAGTGCGCAATGAGACACATGTAGTCGCAGGTTCTATTCTCGCACTAAACCTAATATAGCTTATATAGAAGCAGAATAATATACAGGGTGGCCCAGCGACAGTAGTCCAAAAATTTTTTTTAGGTAGAGAGCATCATAACAAGTCATTTAAAAAATACTTTAGTTCCGCGAAAATCAATACTTTAGAAGTTATGATTTTTTCAAGTTTCTTTTGAAATTTCTCAACTCCAACCACTTAATTCACTCTTGTTTGGAAACTATCGCACTGAATCAGTTCAAATTTGGTGTAAATGTACAATAGTAATGTAGAAACCATATTATATGCGAGTTTTGAGTTTATTCTAAAACAATTTGTTTTTTTTTTAATTTTCGTCAGTAATTTATCGCCATTTCAAAAACTAATACAATTTTCAAAAAATCATAGCTGCAATGTTTGTGCACTTGATGATTTGTTTATGATCTTAAAAACTGTCCATAAGTATGATAATAGTCTATGCAAAAACTTGAAGTGATGCTGCCAATGGAACACTTTCAAAATTAACATCATGTACGGTAAGTCGCTAAAACTCAGAATGAGTCATTTCTGCACCGACCCTAATTTAAAAAAAAAAGTAGCCGTAATATTTTTTTCGGATAGAGGGCATCATAGCAACTCATTTTTATAAAACATTAGATAGTCTAAAACCAATAGTTTAGAAGTTATAATTTTTTAAATTTTGGGCCTAAATGGTTGAACTTCAGAGACATAGATCACTTGTGTTTGTAAACTATCCGACAAAGGACCTTCAAAATGAGTAGGAATAGAAGAAAGTGAAAAAGGATGTATCTCATTTATACATTACAATACAATGAGTGATACAAAAGGCGGACTTAATGCTATTAAGGCATTATCTACCAGTCAACATAAAATAAAGCGAAGCCAATTAAAGTTTGGGATTAATTATTAAGTCATCCCATATTTAAAGTTCCTGAATCGGATAGTTTACAAACAAAAGTGAGCTGTGTCTCTGAAGATCAAGCACTTAAGCCCAAAATTTAAAAAATTATAACTTCTAAACTATTGGTATTAGACTATCTAATATTTTATTAAAATAAGTTGCTATGATGCCCTCTATCCGAAAAAAATATTATGGCTACTTTTTTTAAAAAAATTGGGGTTAGTGCAGAAATGACCCATTCTGAGTTTTAGCGACTTACCGTACATGATGTTAATTTTGAAAGTGTTCCATTGGCAGCATCACTTCAAGTTTTTGCATAGACTATCATCATACTTATGGACAGTTTTTAAGATCATAAACAAATCATCAAGTGCACAAACATTGCAGCTATGATTTTTTGAAAATTGTATTAGTTTTTGAAATGGCGATAAATTACTGACGAAAATTAAAAAAAAACAAATTGTTTTAGAATAAACTCAAAACTCGCATATAATATGGTTTCTACATTACTATTGTACATTTATACCAAATTTGAACTGATTCTGTGCGATAGTTTCCAAACAAGAGTGAATTAAGTGGTTGGAGTTGAGAAATTTCAAAAGAAACTTGAAAAAATCATAACTTCTAAAGTATTGATTTTCGCTGAACTAAAGTTTTTTTTAAATGACTTGTTATGATGCCCTCTACCTAAAAAAAATTTTTGGACCACTGTCGCTGGGCCACCCTGTATTTGCATTATGTATGGTTGTTTATAAAACCATAACACAGCCCAAGTGAAAACTTTGGTACACAAGATAATGTATGTAAAGTCGATACATTTTTTTTAAATAACAAAAACCTGCAATCACTAAAAATAACGTAACAGATAAATAAAAATAATACTTACAATATTAACACTAGATAACAAATTCGCACTACACGTCACGTAAGTCACACACAACCAATGGCGCCGCGCGCGCCGCTTCCGACAAGCACTAGCGGACTGCGTCTGCGCAAGTAACTGGTCGTACACGACGCTTTAGGGCAGGTTACGTTTGCCCAGGTTATATAATCGTACTATCTCGCGCTAGGGTTAATTATCCCTAATTATTGACTTAGCCACAATTTTTATGGAATAACGTATCAAATATTACAAGCTGCCTTTTCGTCAAGCGAAAAGTATCACACGTGAATGTTGGATTTGACGCATGATAAACCAGAATTTAGTTCACAAAAGCATAACACTTAAGTATTTAAAAAATATATTTGTAACACCGTTCAACAAAATCTAGCAAAAAAATGCGATGCAGTTTGACCACTCACTACTGAAATAAAATTTAATTATAATTTACTGGACTTCGTAGATATATAAATTCAACTGTGAATTATACATACATACATCACGCCAGTTTCCTCACGGGTACGCATCTTATCACTTGCTACGATTCTGGCCTACATATAGAGCTTTTACTCAGTGCTTTTTTTAATTTCAGCCTGTCGAGTCTCACTTCACATCTCGATAGAGCACGCTCACTTTAATCGTATATTTGCTCCGCCTTCGTGTTCCCTCATTTGTCAGAAAACAATAAATATTATTCGGCTTTGTTCTTTTTACTCAAACGATCACAGTCGCGAGTTATTGAGTTCCACTTAAGGCTAAAATCAAAGGTAAAGTGAAGGGTGCATTTACAATGATGCCCCCGGCCGGAATGAAAAAAAAAAAAGAAAATCAATTTATTGTCCAACAGAAGAAATTTAATCCTATATAAAAAGGTCATTAGATGTCAGTCGTTAAGCCTAGTCGGAGGCCTTAGGGCTGCTTGATAACATTTGATATTAAGGTTGCCCAACCTGACACCCCTCCAAACAATTCGCACTGAGCCCGTGTGTTGGAGTATGGCTCAATCCACCTCATAGTAGAGGTGAGGCCTGTGCCCAGCAGTTGGACGTATTATAGGCCGTTTATGTTTAAAAAAAGGTAAATATAAAAACTAACAAAACAGTTTTATGTTCTCTGTATTAAGAATGCCGTTGCAGTGTGTTTTATCAAACACTCATCTTTGGCCTTTGGCGAGATTGACGGTCCACGGGGTTATTGAGACTGCGAAAATAAAAGAGATTCGGTGAATAGAAATCAATGATTAATAGATGTGAAAGCCGAAACAAAGAACGCAATTTGAACCATGTTTGGAATGGGCTGTATCCGAAATAGATTTCTATGATGTTCAATGGTCTGCAAATAACGAAACTAAATGGTCGTGTATATCAATAACTATGTAGAACACTAGGTCACTGAAAGAAATGTAATTAACACTTTTTCTTATGATTGTTCAGCTGTGGTACTCGTACTACTTAAAAAGGTGAGGTTTTGTTTCCCACTTATGAACAGGGTTGTTAACTAAGAAAACCTTGATTCCTGTTAACTATGAACTTTCCTGAACACAAAAACTAATAATTAAAAAATCAAAAACATAAAAATGCAAGTAGTTCGGTATGCAGTCCATTTTTCTTCAGTGTTTTTATGTATCTCATTCCAGTATGGTTCCGACGAAATCAAGAAACTTAGTAAACTTAAGTCAATAAGGTAAAGAAATGAGGCGAAAAGGTACAGGATTATTTAAGTCATAACAATTTGAGGTCATCAAAGATAACAGTTATTCATCGAGTTTCTTGCTAGAGTCTTCTCGACAAGTAAAATATACCTATCACTGGACATTATTCCATACAGAGCCATCTAGTTCCAAACTAAGCAACTAAATGCTTGAACTGTATGATGATACTAGACAACGGGTAAACATACTTAAATACTTTTTTATTGTAAATACATACTTAATATACTTAGGAAACACCCATACCAGTACGAACATACATGTTCATTCACACAAATGTTTGTACTGTGCGGGATTCGAACCCGCGACCACTGGTGTAATAGCCCATTTCTGAACCATTACACCAAATTAGTCGTCGAATAGAATGAAGGAGTGACTTTATGTTTAGTGGGATGCATTTCTTCGTCTTGGTTTATCAATCATAATAAAATTATGGCTGTACTTAACTTACATGAATAAATACTTTTAATTTTAAAAATAACAGCACAATACTGTTTGTCTTTCGAATTTAGCTTAACGACTAACATGTAGCGACGTCAGCCAGGATCAACTGTTTGATGTCAAAATAAATCAATAAATTGTGTCCAAGCTGGTGATATATTCCAGCGTTGATTAATTGTTTGTACTGTTACGGATTATTGTTTATCTTAATACTTGAAGAAAAATAACAAAAGTTATTTTACACAATATGTACAAACCACAACATTTTCAGGAAAGGAGATTGATGAATTTATTCATTTTTATGAGAAAATCGTCGAGGGCGTCGTGGCCCAGCGGTTAAACACTCTGGCCGGAACACACTTGCTTTGTATTCATTGTGGCTTACTCTCCGGTGATGGAAAACACCGATATAAAACCAAACAACTCGAATAACGGCGGTAGGCTCGCCCCTTACCACGTTGGGTTCAAATTCCCTCAGCGAAATGTGGGCTTCTGAATGTTCCGTTCACCATGACGGCAACAATCAGTGCGCCCCTGGCTAACCAATTAGGGAGATGGTCGTGAGGGTATGTTATGTATGTGTTATGCTTTAAAAAAATGGAGCCCCTTTCATTACCCCATTCCCCGATTGCTATATCCACCTATTACACTCGTAAACTTCAATAACAACATTTGGACACAAACATGACAGAAGTTAGTCGCACGTGCTCGACATCCTCAAAGCAATTATCAAACAAACGATTTGTCAAACGAAACTTTCTCCACGTCATGTCTTGTTTTATGACAAAGCTCGCAGGCTGGCGTAGGTGGTGGCCATGTTCACAGTATTTTTCGGACAGTTTATTCATGTATTTGGTCGTACACAAAAATAAAGTAACGATGAATTATATTCGGAACCAGAGAAGTATAGGTGAGTTTATCCCTAATAAGAGATTTCTTCCAACTGATCATGGTTGAAGGATCGTATCCTTCAACCATGATCAGTTGGAAAGTGTGACAGCAAGACAGTTAAGTTCCTGTTAGCCCGGGGTTTTTAACACAGGACGTTAAGAGGGAATTTATGCAGTCCTTTAAAATGAGATTGGCCAGACTAGTACTAACTGTATTACTGTTGTACTTGTCACGTCAACCACAATTATCTGGAATTCACAGCTGCTTCGTAGTGGAACGAGTTCGTCTTGAAGAGCGCAAGATAACTTATAAATCGTCTACCGTATGGGGTATTGGAAAGAGATATGCCTCTATTACGAGTATCTCTTCGTCTCAGCCTTTTATTTCATTTACGCACAAAAACGTTTTATTTAATATTATAATTATAATTGGAATCAAAAGGATCAGTGTTTTCCGTCTGGATTAAATTAATTATGTCGTAATAAGATAAGAAAACACATTATTTCTTTTCGATTGTTGAATATTTGTACTCACTCACTTTGTTTGTTTGTGTTAGAGTACCAATAAAGCTTTTCAGATTGCTTCAGATAATTTGTAGTGAAGACTACAACTAGGCGAACTTTGCCTGAAATCAAAAGATTTTTAAGAAACTTTTTAGTACCTGCACATTTATAAAACAGAGTTTCGAAGCGATTAAATTTTGTGTTTCTAAATAAATCAATTCTCCAAAAAACCTTATATCTGCTGAACCTACACTTTTCAGGTCAAAAGTCTAAACAAACAGACGTACAACGCCTTTCGTTTCCTTACGAACTCGCTTCACACACTTCCTATGACCTCAGTGTGGTCAGCACTTTATCTGAAACAATATTGACTTCCTTACTCTGAGATTTACTCTGCGAAGTGAGAGGAAATCTCTGAGTTGCAATGATAGGAAGGAAAATACTAAGTTCATTTTAGAGCTGTCGAGAGCAATTTCACTCGTTTATTTACTAACGATAACAACAACAACTATTTAAATGTTTGTCGTTAAGCCTAGTCAGAGGCCTTAGGGCGGCTTGATGACATCTGACATTAGGGTTTCTCTCTTTTATACCTCTCCAACAATCCGCACTGAGCCCGTGTGTTGGAGTATGGCTCGTTCTACCTCATAGTTGAGGTGAGGCCTGTGCCCAGCTGTGGGACGTATATAGGCCGTTTATATGTGTATGTATTTCAGGTTTAGTTAATAATTTGATTTGTTTCGATGAATTTCTGGTGCTTTAACAATGTGATATTCCAATAAAAGGCATAGCGTTATCATATTATTATGTCTTAGTGCATTCCCTGTAATTTTATCATATTTAGGTTTTTGGGACTACTATAATCCTGAAAGCATCTATTTAACAACGAACGAACTTGCGACGATGATTGTGTCCTTGAAACGGCAAAAACGTACGCAGTTTATTCCGTTTTGACTTAAATAGACAGACAGTTATCAAACATCTAAAAATAGCCAGATTGGCCTTAATTTATGTAACACATTTACTCTTTTATGTAATGCACAGTAAACAAACTTTCAAAGAATATTCTAGGTAAGTAATACATTGATGATGAACAGAAATTCCCAGAAGAGTTACTTTTTACATAGGTCTTTATTTTGATTGTTACCTACTTCACGCAAATCCCTAAAGTGGCTGTAAAACTTCAGGAAGTAAGTAGGTAACTTTTTCAATTTTTTAAACCCTTTTTAAACAAGGAGGAGTTTCTTAATTCGAATGTATCTTCCCACTAATTGTGAATCAATCGATTTTAATGTATTTTTTTTGTTTAGTTGATCATGTTTTAGAAGTAGAGTTCCCTAAAAAAACTTGGGTTTTAGAGCTTTACGTCAAAATCAATACTACTTAAATTAATAAATTATCATATTTTTTAGCGTTGGTTTTCAACAATAAGATAAAATTAATCCGACAAATAAATTACAACTGCAAGATTTAAATTTTGGATGTCAAAATCAATCATGTCCTGCATTATAAAACTTTGACAAACATTCAAAAATCTTCCAAGCTGTTGTTTATTTGTCATTGAAAAATAGCCCTTATTGGAAAATTTATTGAGTGTTGCTTTATAAAAGTAACTTTCCTCCACCTTCTGTACACGAATTATTCTTTGTGGAGAATATCTTAGTGAGCACGAGCCGTTAAAATTTGAAAGTGATAGTGCCTATTGTGTAGGCATCAACTCTTACATTATTAGAAATCCGAATTTTTAGCTTGATAATTGTATTAATTGGTATTTTAAAAATGTGTTTACATTCTTTGGTAATAAGTAAAATGGAACAAAAATAACTTTACTAAAGATCAGAAAACCAGAAAAAGACATTTGGTCATGTTGGCATCAGGCAGGACTCAAACCCGCATCTTTCGCAAGCCGGGCGACTGCACTTCCAATTATAATTAGTTTCAGATCTTTAGTAAAGATACTGCATGGAAAATGCTTAAAACAATAATAAAAATAACTTTATTATAATATTACGAACAAAAAAATTGCTTTACTGCTTACATAACACATAAACGGCTTATGTACGTCCCACTGCTGGGCACAGGCCTCACCTCAACTATGACGTGGATTGAGACATACGCCAACACGCGGGCTCAGTGCGGATTGTCGGAGGGGTGTAAGGTTAGTGAGCAACCTTGATGTCAGATGTTATCAAGCCGCCCTAAGGTGAACTGAAGCTTAACGACTGACATCTAACGACGTCAGCCGGGACCAACTGTTTAACGTGCCTTTCGAAGCACGGAGATGCCCGAAATACACATCAGTATATTTCGGTCGGGGTGGCCACCCGTCTCATTTTCGACCCGCCGTGTGTTGCTTTACAACAGTGGTCGTCGCCGATCACTGTCACAACTGCGCCACGGGCACCTTGAATGTTGTTAAACAACCCAAAAAAATTAGGCCTATGCCTCTACACAGATTATACCGCCGCAACGGCACGGCTCCGACCCAGCCACCCCTCCACCTTGCCAATCAAATTTGAACCTTAAGATAAGTTGACGCGAGCTGCAACTTGAGTGGTATAGTAGCGACGAGCGCGCTAACACTTCATCGTTAGCTCTCCGTTGGCTTTTTCATAATATTATTGCATAACATAAGGTTAAAATTGCAAGATAACTGCTGGGTCGGAGCCGTGCAGTTGCCTGGCTGTGATGATGTGTTCAAATTCAAATTCAATATTCCTTTTTTCAAGTAGACCAATAAACAGTACTTTTGAATCGTCAAGAATCTTAATTTTTAGAATAGAATAGAATAGAATGAAATTTTATTGGTTTGACATCACACAGTTCGTAAATAGAAAATAAAAAAAACACTTAATAAACATACACATATTAATACAATATATAAACAATACGTGAAATACATGTACATAATATGACTCTACCACCGGCGTCGGAAGGTTGTTTCTGCTGAGAAGACCCGGCAAGAAACTCAGCAGTTACCCTTTTTAAATCGTCCAATGTTTTACAGTACAAAGTGAATGTTTGAATAAACCAACCAAGTCATACAGCTTTGACATGAAATAAATAAAACAGGAAGTTAATAAGCAAACTTGGGTAACTTGGTGTTAGGAGCTTTACAGAGCTGCCGGGTTGTAAGCTGCCTGTCTACAAAAGGGCTGCATTCAAAAACTTTTCAGCCCCAACGGCACTCTTCAGTATCATGTACATGGCTAGTGGAAAGTAGGAGAAAATTATTAATTAATAGTTGGTAGGTAAATTAAATGCATTTCAATAAAATAATAAGTGTACACTCGTCACACATCACATCAAAATTATTCTCTCGTATAGAGTGTTCCAACATGTCTGGAGTATTTAAAATAACAGCAACCTCACCCCTGTTTAAAAGTATTTCACGTGTTATAGACTTAAATGACGCTTCAAACAACATACGACTTTGTCATAGTAATAATTACAATTGCTTTTGCCAAACCATCAATACCTTTTTGACCACTCTGTTAACACATCATTTTGATTCTAGCAACATTACAGCAAGACTGAAGTAGTTAAAATCTGTAGTAATAATTTAATGAAGTGTTTATAGTGTGTCATTTACTTTTGCATTAAGACCGTAGTAGTTTTATGGTACCGTATAAATTTGTCATGGTTTGACGCTCATGGCACAGTGAGCCGCATGTCTCGATGCAGAGCGAATAAGTTCACCCTGTGGCTTAAGGGTTATTACCTCAAGAAAAACTGTTCGCGTAATTTACTAATATACGATTGCTTTGTTGTCCGTCTGTATCATATCGATAGCTTGCAAATGAAACTCTGTTGTATGCAGAATTTGAAGAAAGAGCCATTCATACACAGAATACAGGCGCAAGCGTGCATATTTTTTAATACCCCCTATTTTCCCCGATTTCATAATGACTACCGCAATTAATTATTTGAAAACGTCCCCTTTGATCCCGGGAATGTCCACGTTAATATCAACATTTCGTTGCAACTGTACATTTAACACACTAAATACTTATTTCACCGAGCGTTTTCATGCCTGACTGACATAAGGTTTGATAATGTAGGAATGTGCCATTGAAATGCCATTTGTACTTTTTTATGTGCAATAAAGAATAAATAAATAAATAAATAATAAATAATGTGTTTGTATACGTTCATTATTTACACTCAGTGTCGTTGAAATTCTAAACACGAGCTAACGAGATGAGGTTTTAAACAAGTTAGTCCTTAGTCGTTTTTGTTGATGAGATCTCTACTACGTGGCCCTAGTTTAATTATTAGAGTTGAGCCTTGATAATGAGTCTAGGCTTAACAAATTGGGGTGAAAAGCTTGAAACTGTTTGACAGGTACATTTTTCATTGTAATACTTGTACTTAATTATCTGCCTCAGATGAAGTGGCTCTTGTTGACCCTGTCACTTAGGTAGAGGGGGCACTAAAGCTTTTCTTAATATAAACACGAATTAAGTGCTAATTAATGTTTCACCAAATGGATTCAAATCGTGAGATTTGTCTCTTCTTACCGAACAAGAACCGAAAAACATCATACGAAAACTGAGCAATTTTGACAAAACAATATTGTCTCACGTACTGACTGTGTCACGGGTGTCCCGCCGAAAACTACGCGTGGCTTACAGAGTCTGATGATCAGGCTCCACCGTTAGTGCTCTTAGTTGTGCTATATCTAATTTGTCCGATCCTGTGAGCTCTCCTCAGGTCAGATGGAAACTCGCTTCTTCGCACTCCTCGCACTCCGAACACATCGGGTAGTCTTTTATGCCTTTCAGGGTCAGTTGTCTGTTTGGTCGTTACTATCTCGATTACTACTAGGCGAGTGTTGCTCCTAGAGAGCAACATAAAGTTGGCCCGTCCCTTTTCTTGTCTAGTCCGTTGTTAAACATTTTTGACTGTCGCATTCCTGCCATGGCTTTCTACCTATCGTTGGTTTCTGCGACGGTTTTGCGTTTGGTCATTACCTTGGTGTTGTTGTGGGCTATTCGCGGTCGGGGCTCCGATCCTTCCTGGTACTCGTCTGCCCCCGCTCTGGCTAATACATCTGCTGCTTCGTTGCCAGCATTTCCCTGGTGGCTGGTGCAGGCACATCCAATTTCAGCTGTGTTGGCTAATATCCACAGAGCTGCTTTGGATTCCTTGATAATATCTGATGTGGTCTCTGTTTTTTGAGTGCTTTCAATGTCGCCTGGCTGTCGCTGTAGGTCACCTTTGTGACGTCGTCTAGCTTGCCTACAATTTCATGTTTATGTGAAACGATGAAAACAGTTTTCCGACTGTATTTCTATATTTGAATGCTTGGCAGTGGAAAGCCTGGAAGCGTAAGAAGAATGTTGCAGATTGGTGTTGCTCAGCCGCTCGACAGGCAAATATCGATAGCAAACAAATAGAGAGTAATGCAATTTACGATATTTGTTCTTTCATACACATTCAAAACTTGATAAATTAAATTCCCTACGGGTTTTTTGCTCTTCAAGATCACTTCGCTTCACTTGATGGGAAAAGTAGCTTGATTGTGTTTTTTATTACTTTTTAAATCTTGAATTCTAGTCCTTTTTTTATCAATATTCATGCTAACGAAGATAAAACAGAGATAAAAGCAAAATCTATCATCAGTATAGTCAGAAGAACATAATATAGAGATTAATGTAATGGATAAGTAATAAAAAAACTAAATCAAACAATCAAAAAAAAATAACAGCAATTCCACTCATTTAGCGAGATATTTTAAAGCTAGGTTTGCCATTTTGGCGCTTTTAAGGTTGACGAACTTCTTTTTTTTTTAATGATTAAGTAGGCGCGCATTAGACCACAATCTCAGAACAACACAACTGTTTTTTATCAACTGTCTAATATCTTTGATGGCTGGTTACGAGTCAGTGTCAGTACGAGTCAGTGGTAGGTACTGAGATATCGAAATACCCAAAAGTTTCCCAATTTTCGACAACACTGTTCCCTTCACAGACTGTGAGCATTTCGTGTATAAAGGGAATTCCTACTTCAAAATACGCTTGCAATGCCTATTACAGCTATTTTTCTAACATAGAAATTCCCGTGGTGAATACGCCACGTTACAAGTATTAATAATAGTAATATTGGCTTAACTCCTGATACATGTTTGCCTTGGGAGTTAAGTTTCATAAAATAAAGGTAATTCAAGGGTCAATATTGGCTCACCTAAACATGTTCTTCCGAAATTGTTCGTCCTACCGATTTGTGATCCGAACTTTTCCTAAAATTTTTAGTCCTGAAGTTTTATTTCATGAAATTTTTAGTACTACCGACAATGTTCATAACATTCATGTTTCTCATGTTGTTATTTTTCAAAACGGTTTCATCCCTAAACTTAATTTTCTATATTTATTCATAGTTATTCAAAGAAAAAATACATTTTCCCATCACCCTTAAAAATATTAATTGTAAAAATTCGTTAAGCCTGGAAGTTTTTTTTTCGTACAAGTACCTAGTTTTGTGGGTTTATAAAAAAAAAGTGTTATGCCAGTTCAAGAGTCGAAGATAATAATATGATCCTATGACTTTCGTAACCACTGCGCTAAAGGGTCGGCATCATAATTCCTCTCAACATAAAAATCGATGTAATCCGCAATTTAAGATTGACATATTAAAAATTTTCTATAGATATTAAAAAGCCCCAAAAAAAATTTCAAAATTGAATTTTATTAGAATTTTTGTTCAAAATTAGTTCCTAGAATTATTCTGATACTGCATACTTACATACTCGTAGTACTTAATGCTTTGACAATGCTTTCGTATGAAGATATTGTGAGATGGGTGATCTCGAATTACGTTACAATCACACTGTGATTGCCTGTACATTACAACTCGAATAAAATTACCTTCGTATAAGGCAGACTGAAACTGGTGAACTGGATGGTCAACTTTTTCAAAAAAGAAATTTCCCGTCCTTAAAACTTGAATTGAAAAAGTCGAATCTAAGTAAAGCAAAAATCTGTCTCAAGTTAATTAAGTGACGTGGTCTCGGTGAACGTGAGACGTTGCTAGATGTTTTGGACCTTAGGTTAAGGGAATAGATGCGGAAATGTCCGGGCAGCTGTCCACTGGTTCACCGGTAACAAAAGTGTTGTACGCAGAGTGAAAGGCGGAATATCTTTTGCTTTCGATTCTCGAGATTGCGCCATAACCGGTATTTAGCGAGGCGTCCACGACTGACGCCGCTCATCAAAAAATCTGATTTATAGTAAAAAGGACCGCTATGGCATCTGCCGAAACCAATTTCATATTTCCTTTATGGTTAAGCCTAATTGCCAATAGCAATAAATACACAATCCCATATTAATTTCAAATTTCTTTTACTGGGATTATAATTAAAACGATTTGTCTTAATTAAGATTATTAATTTAGTTGAGGCCTATTCAGTGCTTGCTCTATGTCAATAAAAATACATGTAAAACGATGGAGCGCCTACGATGAGCTTATAAGACTTGCAACAATGATATTCAAATAAAAATGAGGTAGATAGGTTATGTCAGCACTGATGAGAAGCCGAAATTGTCCACTGCGTTCGTACCTATAATGTCGTAAACGTGTGAACAGGAGTATGATTATTTACTAGAGCGTAAACGAAACAGATACATGTTGCGCAACGTCGTCTCAAACTACCAACACTGTCCATGATTTGCCTCAGGTGCTCGAAAGTTCTGATTTCAGGTGCCACTTTTTTAGCAAATGTATCCTATCTACCTCTTTTTACTATAAAAGCATTGCTTAGCACTGATTTGCTTTGTTAGAACCTCAAAAGTTCCCAAAAAAAATTGTTTTTGTGAACGCAAACTGCCATTAATTTTCACAGTGGAGTTATATGGAGTCTGCCTATGACCCTTATCAGGTCTGTACTCATTGAATGGCGTCCCACTCTGCGTTCATCATCAAATAGTCTCCATTCCGAAAGTTTTACTAAAACGGCCATCACCAGCACATGCTGTATCCCTAACCCTGCCCACTGCTGTTCAAACAGTAAGTACTGTGCTGTACATACCTACCGGTTTGCACAAGTAAGTAAGTATACCTACTTAGGTATACTTCAAAAAATAAAGATAAAGATAACAAAAAGGTTCCTTCTAAAGATAGGAATACCATAAAAAAAAACATTCAGTCTAGGTCGTAGGTCTAGAATGCTGAATGATTCCTATCTTTTGTAAAGATACAGCATGTATAAACTAAACTAACAGAAAAAACCTACTAACTCTCATGACTTAGACAAACGAATGGCTCTTCCTTGTCATCAAACAAACATAAACCAGATAATTTACAAAGAAACGTTAAGAAAATCATGTGATTATCTTTAATGAATGTAGATATAGCAGATTATTCGAACAAAGCTTTCAGCAAAACAAAGGAAATGCGGAATTCTTCAATAGACGAAGTCACCCTGAATGAATTAATTTAACAGGATTCTTAGCCTTTGTGAGTAACGTCTTTGTGCTTTTAATATTGTGAGCATAGAGTGCAGTAATCTTCAGTAAATATCTTGCTATTTAATCAACGAGCCCCTTTTTTACACAACCATTGTGGAAAACCCATATTGCATAAACAGACCACCTGATGGCTTACCATCGGCTATTGGAGGCTTCCCTTTTCAAGCCCCTTTTGAAAATCTCCTGATAACTTTCACAATCTAAGTGTCCTGGGACACTTAGATCTTAGGAACCAAACTGTAAGAGATCACGATAGCTGTAAAGGATGACGATAAAAAACCTGACCTATCACACGACGTATCCTATCAAACGGTTCTTTTTAACAAAAAAAAAATGCTTCATCGGACTGCTAGACACAGACTAGCTTTTCACCCTTACGTTGTTGACATCCCAGCAATTCGCACCTCCCATTGTCTTAATACATTCATAATGCTAATAGTATTTATATTTTGCCCCAAGGGTCACGGTCAAGGGTGTTAATCCATGGCTAAAAACTTTTGCAATCTTTCAAATTAATTTCGAGTGATTTAATAGGTACCTACTATGGTATCTATTACAAACAGGTAATATATGTTGAGTTTTCATTACAAAATATGTATTTCTTTCGAAATAACGAGATATCCTGCTGCAATACGGTAAAACAAAGCACTTCTAATACTTGTAGATAGCGCCTGATGTTGCTTCATCAAGAAATTGCTATTGTTCTCGATGCGGCGTTTTGAAGGTATTGATGCATGACGTCCTTTGTTAATAGTTTATAAGCACAATGCACTTAATGTACCTACTATGCTAATGACGCAGTACAATGAAAAAAGGTTAAATTTGAATTAAATCTCCCCTTCGTCCATTTTTACAGCTTATTCTCATCCTACAATGAATTAAAAATCGCAAACAACAGACAATCAAATGAACACCTGCATAATTTGCGATGAGATAACAAAATTTAATTATTTATAACGGAATACATAATACAACAAAAACAGAAAGTAATTTTGCAAAATATACACGCAAGACAATCAGCACGAACTTCTTAACTTTCTTACTTCTTCGACAACAACATTTTACCACTAGGGGCGACAAGAAGAAATGTATTTTTTCAATTTGATACTATTTTCAGAAAAGCTGTTATTTTCTGTCAAATTACCTGTTATTTCACTGCGTCTAAATAATGCAGCCTAAAAGATGAGCTGATGTCAAAAACTGTCTGGATTCACGAGCTTCTAATAAATTAGGAGTCTTCAAACCAATGATCTTTCAAGTAGAAGCCTAACTTTTAATCTACTGCAAACAATTTTAGTGAGCTTATCCCTTTTTTTGTGTCCCAGGTGTACATGTGTCGGCATTTTGTGATATATTGGAATATGAAAACAGATTAGCATAATATTCATTAGGTAAAAGGAATGGCTAGACTTAAGAATACTTGGTGAGATACCTACAAAATAGTTAGTTTGGCGTTTTAGGGTAGTTGATGGTAATAACGTGCTGTCGTGTATATCGTGGATCGGCGACGATCGCTGCTGTAAAGCAACACACGCCGGGTCGGAAATCGGATGGGTGACCACCCCGACCAAAATTTAGTGATGTATATTTCGGGCATCTCTGTGCTTCGGCAGGCACGTTAAGCAGTTGGTCCCGGTTGATGTCAGTCGTTAAGCCTAGTCCGAGGCCTTGGGGCGGCTTGGTAAGATCTGACATTAACGGTTGCTTACTAACCTTACACCACTCCAACAATCCGCACTGAGCCCGCATGTTGGAGTATGGCTCGTTCCACCTCATAGTTGAGGTGAGGCCTGTGCCCAGCAGTGGGACGTATATAAGCCGTTTATGTTATGTATGTTTATGTGTATATGGTGCAAGGTTATTGATAAGTCTTGATATCAGACGTGTCACCAGCCTAAAGGTCACCAGGCAAACACGGCATGCACGGATCCGAGCCAGCAATTATCTTGTCATTCAAATTTAAGCACAAAATTATAAGGCGTACAGTATATTTCGCAATACCTGTAAGAGAAAACCAACGGCGAGCAGCTGATTGCGTCCTGTTATCGCGCTAAAGGCATGCTTGCTTACTACGCGCTGACTCCGAGTGTAGATGACACGCAGGCAAGAAACGGCACAAAAGTTTACTTTTGCTCTACAAAATGTAGTACATGGACGTAGTATTAGGTCATAATATCGTTATTTAAAAAAAAAACAGAACCATATGTTTTCGTTATTACTTAAATGAGAACAATAACTATTTGAAATAAATGATTTGCCAAAACCTAATAATTTAGCATATTACCAGTATATTATATTTGTGTGCAAACTCCTAACTGTTCATGAAATTGAAGAATCTGTCATTTATAGAATCGGTCAGTCACAGACCATGGTAGTCATTTCGCGAATCGGTCATTCCTAGACAAACCTGAAAAAGTGATAGGTGTACGAGTAATTGCCCGCTATTCTCTTGGAGCGGTGGTATCCGTTGATATTTCAGACGATGAAAGAACAACAAAGCTTTTCAGAAAATGTTTTCATTTCCTTATTCCCTAACAATAATGATTAATTTCCCCTAAGCTTCTTTGTGACAGACCTCTGTCTGCGTTTGGAGTTGCTATGGAAATCTTTCGCAGGAGTTCGATTGTAATCATTTGGCCTCGTTCTTTACATATTGTTATTTTTTCATATTTCCTCAGACTTAATTATTCATGATTATTCATGATGTATTTTTTTTCAAAAAAAGGCAAAAATTTAAACAAACAGTAGTTATTAAATCATTGTGAAATAAAGAAATATTGTCAAAAAGCTAACTTACCTACTTAGATTTAAATTGCTTCATGTAATGTAACGCCATATTATAGTTACTCCTATAAAGCTTTGAATCTAACCAAACCTAAAATATAAATGGGTATAACATTAATATCTAACTTGTAGTTTAAACGGTTATAGCAGCTGAATGATTAAATTTATTAGGAATCTGGAAGTTTTTAATGGTACTGTTGGTTACAGGAGACGTCAGAAAGGGTCTTTTCAGACCTAGGTATTAGGACTGATTCATTTGAAGCTATCATGAAAAATGCGCAGTATATCGTAAAAAATATTTTGTGCTTCTTTGCTTTGTTTAATAACTGTATTATATTGTAATATGGCAGTTAGAATGTTTATTTAGTATTTGTCTGTATACAAAATAGCCATTACTCTAGTAAAATCATTTGGCTGTTTAAAATCTTGTTGACTTGTTTATAAACTGAAGCTGAAATGTAATTATCAAACTGTCTCAACCGCGAAACGATTAGGTAAGATCGTACAAACTCAAACAGTTATAAACTACAAGAAACATTTCCAATATTGTCTTCTAACAAACAATACGAGTATCCATTCATGTTTGATAGAAACTAGTTTAGTTTCTAGACTAGACAAACAAAGTGTATAGACGAGAACATAGCTGTGTTTCAAGTGGTTGAAATACAAATAGAGTACAGTTAAATTATATAAGGCACTAAACCTCTGCGGAACTAAGCGCGACTTGGGGCAATCTTGACCTATTTAACAAAATTAAACCGTCTTCATATTATGTTGTGTGTGGCCCAGTGGTCAAACTCTCTGGCTCGGAACCCAATGGTCCCGGGATCAAATCTGAACGGAACACACCTATTTTGTGTTCATTTTACAGTTTGCGGCTATCTCACCGGGGTTGAAAAACACCCCCAAGCAACCCGGATAACGGCGGTAGGCTCTGATTAACCGATAAGGGATATGATCATGAGGATATGTATGTGTTGTGTGTTATTTCACAACACAATATGTTCATGTGTTGTTAAATGTTGCGATAACTCAAAATAATAAGCTTCACGGAGTTACGTAGTACCACACATAGACCAACCGATATTGTTAATCAGTTAATAATTCAATGAAATGAAAAAAACCTCCATTGCACGTGCCAATGTTGCCGTTAAATAATGGAGAGGATAATGAATTACCCGATATTTTGGGTAATCCATTAATTTCATTTAAATATTTAATTCCCAATGGGAATAAATTTATCATGGGATATAACTTGAAAGAAAGAGAACATTTTAAACAAAAATGTCGTCACTTCCTTGTATATAAGTATCTTTGCAGAATATTCTGTTCAAGAACGAAGTTTGAACCCAGATAACAAAACAATTCACTTAAAAAGCAACCTTTGAGGATAACCAAAGACAGTTCCAATGATAATAATCTGGCTTTAAGACCAATTCTTGTAGGCTGTTTGTTTTATAAAATTGAATTAGCTCGCGGCCAGAGGGCCCCCTCTGGCGTTTGACGTTGAAAGTACCAATTGTATAAGTCGCACCTTTAAGGAATTTAATGTTACTGTAAGATGCCCTTTTTCCTTTTTGAAACTGGGTTCAGGAAAATGCTGGAAGTCATTATTGTATTGCCAGACTCTTACCAGCCAAACTCTTTTGGTGTCATTTTCTTGGGACTCTAGAAGTGGCTTCTGGTGATGGTTTTTATAATCTCTAACAGAAGGTAGCCTAGTCCTGGTCCCGAAACTGCCAATAATTTGTTGGAGAGCACACCACTAAATCAAATGAATGCACTAAAATTGTTTTTAGTAAATACTTATCTCAGTAAAAGTAAAATGACTATTTTACTAGAAAAAGTGTACTCGGTTCGGGTACCGTCTGATACCTTGACCGAGTTGACTTTTTCTAGTATCAATATCTTTAATTCATTATTGTTTAATTTAGTCAGAGCACTAACCTTCTAAAAGCTATTATCAATTATCTATTTCGTCACCATGTTCTTTGAAATATTTATCAAAATTATCAATACTGACATCATCTGTTTCAATTTTGATAATATATGTGACAAACAACTATCAGTCAGAATACGGAGTGGAAAGTTATCTTAGTAGAAACTTAAATCTTCCTGATAATATATGCCATGGTGTGTGTGTGTGTTATGCAGGCAGGTCGCTTTTCTCCCCGAACATAAATATACTGTCCGATTGCCTTCTCCAAGTCACGCCTTAAGCCGATCTCTGGGGTTACCCTTGGGCAAAGGTGCTTTGTATATTAGGTTTGAGAGCCCTCTGCTTTTACCCTACAGCCCGGTAGAGCTGTAAAAAGTATATTCTTAGGTAATATGGTTTAGTGTGTACTGTTTTTGACCCAATAAACACTAAATTGAGACATCATACGTGCTATTTAAACTAGATTTTGAACGTCATGATGGTCAACGATGCTCAATAGCTATGAATAAAAACATCATTGAACATTTTTCTACACAGAGCCATTAAGCTCCAAACTAAGCTTGGCAAAAAGGCTTGTGCAATTGAATACTAGACAACGGATAAACATACTTCAAAACATTTCTTTTTTTTTTAAACACATACCTACATAATAAGTATACACAGACCATGTTCATGCACGCAACTGTTTGTATTGTGCCCGTTTCTGAACCATTGCACCAATTCGGTCATTTAGTTAAAAACTACGAATCGACTTATGAATACAAAAAGTTGTGATAAGAAATAAATAAGCCTCTCAAAAAAATAAACAGTGTCATTATTTCAGCTAAAACATGAAGCCTAAATGATGGTATTCAGGTTCAGTGGAATTGGGAAT
Organism: Udea ferrugalis; assembly: GCA_950022985.1. Lineage (NCBI taxonomy): Eukaryota > Metazoa > Arthropoda > Insecta > Lepidoptera > Crambidae > Udea > Udea ferrugalis. Next base: position 2,548,264 of record OX465523.1, read on the forward strand.
TCTGTGAAAAATGTTACTTTAGAGGACACTTTGATCGCATTTCGATTACTTCCCGGCAATAAGCTAGCCCTGATTTTTCCTCAATATCCTGAAGAGGGAGCTAAAGCCGCATTTGAAATTCAAAAGCGGTGTCTATTCCATAAAAGAGAGATCGGATATTTTTTCACGTTTAAATTTTGACAGTCGAAAAAGACAGGTATTACCGAAATGATCTGGAAATTCGAAGCAGACGGTTGGAGTTACAGTTGAATTTTGATTAATGACGGTATTATTTGGGGCTTGGGATGGGCTTTGTAGGATTTGGTAAAGTAATTGGAGTCATAAGCAATATTGTTTAAATCCCTCATTAACGTTTTGTAGAGTTCATTGAAGAATTGAAAGGTTAGGTAAAAGGTAGGTTGAATATGCTTACAGCCTATATAAACTGTATTTTTGCAAACAAACTAACAATGGAACAGCTGGGTGAATTATGAAGTTATATTGGACTCTGCCTTGCCCCTTCGACGACAAAGCAGGAATCCCTAGAAAGTTTGCGCCTCGCTCAACATTTAAACACGTGTTTGCCCCATTACGGGGACGTGCAGTCGACCAGCCCCCCTTGGGGGGATTGGGTACGGACCTGTGTGGACTAAGCCGGCACTTTTTTCCACCGTGTTGGCACCTTCCGCATTCTCACTCGGGATGAGCCCTACAATTCGAAAGTTGGCATCGCCGCCTTGCAAATTTCCAAACTACTTAGGCTTCAAAGAGATAAGAGTAAATATCGATTTCGAGAATGTTCTACATCTCAAGGTTATTTGTAGAGAAAGTCTGGTTACTAAAACTAATTGAATGGTTAATAATTAACAAATTAAATTAACAAAAATTTTTTGCAGAATTTTGGTGATATTCGGTCTCAGACTTTCCGTTGTTCAACAAGTTCGTTGAAATGGTTGAAACAGCATGCATTTTTTTTTAATAATATACTCATACATAACAAACCATGACAACTGCTTCCTAAAGGGGTAGCCAGAGACCACACCTTTCCACTTGCCACGACAGGACAAGTGTGTGTCAGGACATACATCTTGCGCTTCTTCTACTCTCATGGATCCTTTCATACACACTCTTCGGTTGAAGGTACTCATGACCTGATCCTTTCTGAGAACATTTTGAACTTAAAAATATGACAATGCAAACAAATTTTCGCTCGTAAAAATATTTGCTTTATTGAGAAAGCTGATCGTAAAGTTTTTCTCAATAATGCAGATACGTGTATTTTTATGACCGAAAATAGTTTGGCGTCCTTAATGCTGATTGAACAAAAAATATAGTGTGATGCTGAGGTGGTTTGATGGTAGTCATATTAAAAGAATGAATAGAAGGCAATATTTCTCGAGTATTAAGATAAGAAAAATTTATAAATTTTTCCTTTCTATTTTTTCCTCATTTTCAACATCATTTTTCTGCCCTAATCTCGGAGACAAATAGATAAACATAGATCATTATCTCTTATTGCACATTAACAAATAATTTCATTGCTACCTTCTTTGAACCAAAGCAATACTCAATTTTCGATGTTTTTCAGTTGCTCTGGAAAATGGGACTGCTCTTTCAGGTAAGGTGGAGACGTAGGATCAAATAATACCGTGTATAATAAAGAAATGATATGCCAGTGAAGGCTTTTAGTATATCTTATCTTTTTCATACCTATATGTATGAGCTGAATGTTTCAAAGGTGGACAGCGTTTATTGAATACTTGCAAACTGGTTTGAACATTCTAGTAGATCCACTTTAGATGTATCAAAGGGATTTCTCAGATAGTGGATGAACAATCTACCTACTCTCTTAAGTTTCACGATTTATCTCTTGAAAAACTCACTCACTCACGAAAAAATTACGTTTGATAGATAAAAAGATTATTTTTTACACACACACAAATTGTGATATTTTTTTTTATTTTAATTAAAAGAAATCTAGAGAAGAAACTTTTCGAGATGTTGAGGTGTTAGCCTTTTGTTAATTTGCAGGGAAATCGAGGTAAGACGAGTTAACCACTGTGCTCTCTAAACGTATGAAGATGGATCAGATTTCATTTATCGATGGCACAGACTGCCCGCTCACACAGGCAGTGCCCATCAGTGGGACGTATTATGGGCCGTTTATGTATTATATGATGTCACAGAAGCTGCCCAATCTTATCTGATCTGTGATGGTGTGATCTGACATCTAACATGATAAATTGATAGTGACAAGTATGTCACAGTTGCCGGAGGACAACTAGGAAGAAAACAATATAGCATGCAATATCTACCTACTGTAATAAAACGTTCAATGGCGCAAATATTGGCGGGTTCGATTCTTGCTCCATTAGAATTGTCTGCTAAGAACATAGAAATTGCTGTGATTTGTTGTCTCCTCATAAAGTAACCATCTTAAGATCTGAAAACTACCGGATGGCTGAATGACATGACCGAAATTTAGTGATGTGTATTTCGGGCATCTCCGTGCTTCGGAAGGCACGTTAAGCAGTCGTTAAGCCTAGTCGGAGGGCTTAGGGCGGTTTGATAACATCTGACGTTAAGGTTGGTCACTAACATTACACCCCTCCAACAATCCGCACTGAGCCCGCGTGTTGGAGTATGGCTCAATCCACCTCATAGTTGAGGTAAGGCCTGTGCCCAGCAGTGGGACGTATATAGGCCGTTAATGTAATGGGAGTGGGTTGGCCATGTTAGCCGTAGAACCGATAACTGTTGGAGAAAACGTGTTCTTCCGTGGAGACCGCGTATCGGCAAGCGTAGTGTAGGACGTCCTCAGGCAAAGCGGAGTGATGGCTGGCAGGAGCTGGAGGCGAGCAGCCGAAGATCAATTTCAGTGGCGTGTAAGAGAAGTGACCTATATCCAGCAGTATACTGCTACAGGCTGATTATCATGATGATTCATTTGCTTTGTTTTTATAAGTTCGTTTCACGCGTCCTTCTTACAAGGCAAGCAACGCAGCGGCGACACCGGTGGTGTTGCGGTTGTCCATGGGCTGAGCTGATCACTTCCCATCGGGCGACCCTCAGGCTCGTTTGCTCCCCCTTACATAAAAAAAGTGCTTAAAAAGCGTGAGAGAAATAGGTATAATGATATTGTATTGTACGATATCATCATAGCAACAAGGTTCATCAGAAAACCGATAAGTTGTACCTTGAACGCTACGTAGTACCTTCGTGAGATCAATCAATCCATCGAGTACTCGGTATCAGTTATCTGTAAGTACCAGTGTGATGGCTACCTAGTACAGTCAACAACAAATAATGCCTAGACACTTTTGAACCATCTTACACTAAGTTTCCTTTTTTTTCTGCCCCTTGAGTGTCGGAGACATACTTGCGGTCAGGCGCGTTATCGCCGAATCTTACTAAAATGACGGTAGATTGTTGCGCGTCATTATTTGGCGCCAAAATGAATGCCAAAATGCCAATGGCCAAAATGGTTTATTTTTTAGCGTGAAAGACATAATTATACTAGGCCTAAATTTGCCACTTGGAACCGGAACCAATTTCCTGATTAGCTGAATTAGCTCCTTGTAATAAAAGTTATGAAGGAGCTGGCAGATTAGCCACTATGACAAAGTACTAAAGTGATCTGGCACTGTTGTCGTTGACTGTATCTAATCGTACCAATCCTACAGACTACTTAGTAGTACTAGATTGTGTATTTCAAACCTCCCCCCTCGTGTTCGTAAAAATAAAAACTTAACCATATCATTTCGACAATTTTGATGCATTGCTCATTAATTATTTAGGCAAGGTGTATTCAATCCAAAATTTTGTTTAAGATTGCTTCTTTTTTTATCAGGAAATTAATTGGAGTAGCGAAATCATACTACAGTTGACCTTTTGACTGCTTTGTTTAAATAAAAAAACGTAGGTACGTCGTTTTTGTTTTTCCAATTATGTCTTCGTTTTTCACAGCCAATTTATTATGAAAATGGGTATTCTAAAACAATCATGATTACAACTAATCGTTGTCAAAAACAGTGATTATTCTACAAGAAGTTGGTAAATGGAGGTAATTTTGGCATAATTGTTTCCAAACTAACTATGCCTACTCATTTATGTTCAACCGAAAATGCTTGGAAAATTAAATGTACGCTTCGTCATATATTATTTTAAACCATGGTATAGTGTTTTATGTCTATAGTCTCTTCACGTTAAGAATGCAGTGATTTTAAATTTAATTCTGTTGCACACAAAAAAACTCGTTGTTAAGCCATCATGCAGAACAAATAATATCCTCTCTTGAAGAACTCTATGCTATAGCTCTTTGGGTTTTTTGCAGAAGCAGAATGCTACTAATTGTATTGTCAAGAGAAGTAAATGTCTCAGAAGCTTAACTGTAAAATAATATTATAGTCGTTCGAAACTGTGACAATAATTCCCCAGACGTTATCTAATGGTACAATAATGACCTGTTATACTAAACGAAACTTTACCCGCATCGCATACATCAAACTAACTTTGCTGTGAGCTAGAATATTTTGTATGTTACTCTAGAGTTCACAGAAGGTTGATCTGTTTCTGACTGTATGACTAAACTTTAAGCTAGGCTGTAAAAAACTAACTAAAGATTGTAAATCATTTCTACTCAAATCATTCGTATTTAAAGACTGTAATAAAAAAAACATTGTCTATAGGCATAAAACGGAACTCTCTAGCCAGTGGTAAACTTTTCACCCGTTAAAACGATTGGATCTCACAACCAGAACCAAATTAATAGGTATCTCTTGGTGTTCATAATCTTAGGTCGATGAAATACAAGACTTACAGACATACATTACCATCACGCCTCTTACCCATCGTGTTAGGCAGGGACAATTGTTTCCACTTGCTACGATCCCGACACATATCATGCACTCCTACTCTCAGGAGTTTTTTAATGCATCCTCGTCGGTCAAAAGTAGTCCTGACCTTATTTTTTCTGAGAACATCTTGAACTTGTCCAAAAACGTTTGTCTAGGCCTTCCTCTTCTAACAGTACTATTTACCCTTTGCCTTATCGCTTTTCGCTATCTGAAATCTAGCAATTCAATTTAAAAATATAAAATATCTGCTCAAATTATATGAAAAACATTCAAGACTCATATGTTAGTTGCCACTAGAAAATAAAATATACATATTTATCAGCTTCACGTACTGCAAAGTCCTACTTACGATTTTCAACGCACACTTCGAACTTCTCACGAGCGCATCGAAAAGGAGATTCAATTTTGGTATTCTGTGAACTCAACAACTACGGTAGCGCTGCGACTGTGATCGTGGGAGCGTAACGAACGAAGCCTCATGCAATTTTAGAATTATTTCCATACAAAGAGGGATAAATAAGGTAGAATACCAATATAACTGAAAGTAAGAGAGATAAGTAATGGTGCTTGCGACAATCGCTAGGCTGAACTGCTATGCTATTCTTGACTTCAATCGTGATCAGGAAAACATGCCAACAATTTTATACGTCACTCCCCACCTATTTAGTGGTTTATGTTGGCTCAGCGACGGAGGTTCCGCTTACAGTCGGTGTTTTTCTACTACAAAATATGACTACGTCGTAAATATTTCAGCAACAATGATACAACATGACTTACAATAATCTTCTATTAGCTTCATCTTGAATTTGGTATTCTTCCTCATTTGTAATGAAATAATTTTAAAATGTAATTTGACTTAGTTCATTCCACTCAAACATTTTGACTTCGAAGTGGAGTGATGTGCCAATGCAGAATCTTTGGACATCTTTGGACATTATTCCAAACAGCGCCATCTAGTCCCAAGTGGGCTAATTATAGTCCGTTATTATGGATTCTAGACAACGGATAAATATACTTAAATCCTTTTATTTTGTAAGTACAAACTTAATAATCATAGGAAACACCCAGACCAATACAAACAGACATGTTCATGCACACAAATGTTTGTACTGTGCGAGGATCGAACCTGCGACCCTTGGTGAAGTAGCCGACTTCTCAACAATTACACCAAGACAGTCGTCAAAGAATGCCACCCCTGATTATTTTAAAGTAAATAATTTGATTCCTTCATATTATTACATAAAAGAGGTTGCCAGTAATTAAAATAATCAGCTAAAAACAGAAGCATGGTAAATATTTTTTGAATATCCAAAGAGGGTTTATTATAATCAATAAACCGAGGCAACAGCAAAAAAGCCCTTTAAAAAAACTAACTTAATATCAGGGTTAAATAGATTTTGGCAACGAAGCGGTTTTAATTAAGTTTTCGCTGTGCTTTTTCCGTGCAACGCCGCTGACCATTAGCGCTTCATCTAAGTTAATTGCTGAATATAAAACGTGCTAGACAGCATAATAGAAAATACTGCAGTTTCAGCAGGACTGAAAATTGAAATACAGACTATGAAAGCCAAAAATAAAAAAATAGAACGAAAACCTATGAGTCAAGTGGATGGATTCGGCAGTGAAACCCCTTATGGCACCAGATGCACAAAATTTGTAGTAAGCCATCAGACATGGGTATGTCTGATGCCCGCTCTGCAGCGGGGCTGTACAAAGGCGATGACGTTAAGCTTTACAAACCCATCACAAAATGGGTCTTATATCAGCAGTATATGGCGCCCTTATATAAAGGTTGTTGTGAACGCCTATGTATAGAGTAGTTGATCTAGGTGATTGTAGTATCTTCGTAGTTCCTGGTTCTCATAAGACAAGAGAAAACCTTACATTGGGACTAGTTCAATGTGGATTTTTTAATATTGATTCATTTATTTTCAGGTTCTCGAATGGTGACCACGTACCGGACGACGTTCCGTGGGCAGGCCCTCCACAAGGTGGACCGACGATCTGGTCAAGGTCGCGGGAAGCCGCTGGTTGCGGACAGCGCAGGACCGATCGTTGTGGAGATCTTTGGGGGAGGCCTATGCCCAGCAGCGGGCGTCGTTCGGTTGACATGATGATGATGATGATGAACAATTTTACAATGTGAAAATATGATCAGTAGCGTACGGATACACAACAATGCAAAAATGTCTTACATGAACGGCCTATATCGTCCCACTGCTGGGCATAGGCCTCACCTCAACTATGAGGTGATACGAGCCGTACTTCAACACGCGGGCTCAGTGCAGCTTGTTGGAAGGGTGTTATGGTTAGTGAGCATGTTATCAAGCCGTCCTAAGGCCTCTGACTAGGCCTAACATCTGTCGTCGACGTCACCCGGGACCGTGCCGAAGCACGGAGATGCCCGAAATCCACATCACTGAATTTCAGTTGGGTCAATGGGATGGTCACCCATCCCATTTCCAACCCGGCCTGTGTTGCTTTACAACAGCGATCGTCGCCGATTACTGTGACAACTGCGCCACGGGCAACAATGTCTTATTTACAAGTATGAATCATTATTGTTTCATCTTGAGCGTCGTGGCCTAGTGGTCAAACACTTTGAGTCCCGAGATCAAATCTGGCCAGAACACACTTACTTTGTGTTCTTTGTACAGTTTGGGGCTAACTCTCTGGTGATGGAAAACACAGTTAGGAAACCAGAGCAATCCGGAAAATGGCGATAGGCTCGCCCCTTACCACGTTGGGATCAAATTCCCTCGGTGAAATGTGGGCTTCTGAATGTTCCGTTCACCATGACGCCAACAATCAGTGTGCCTCTGACTAACACATTAGGGATATGGTCGTGAGGGTATGTTATGTTATGGTATTGTTTCATCGCAAACGGTCACACTTTATCTGTCATCGTTCAAACAAATTGATTAATCAGCAATTGCGTCAAAATCAATTGCAAAGACTTATTTATCAGTTATCTCTTTTTACCTGTGACATGGCCTTCAATCTCCATCTCTCTGGCAGTCGAAAACGAATCTTATATCAAACGAATTGGGTTCAAAGTGAGATTCGGTTTGTTCTCGTTCTGTCACAACAGCGCTCAAGCGCAGGGCCGTTCGCCAGTTCGATTCCGATTGCCTCGCTATATGCACTGGCAGTTTGTTTTTTTTTAACTGATAATGTTCGCGAGTGTTTCATTTTTATTATAAGTACAGCAAGGTTTGTTTTCGATTTTTATGATTTTTAATGTTTCTTTTTGACAATTATTTGCCCTTTTATTGAAGTCACCATGGCTTGTTAAGGTTATTGCAGGGTTGATTAACATTGGAAAATAAATTAATTCTGTCACAATTAACAATAAGTTACATACCAAAATTATCTTCATAACTAAATGTGCTGGAACAGCCATTCTATTTTTTTATAAGAATTATCGAAGTTTTATTTAAACATGTTCATCAGAAAATTAATGAGTGAAAACTTTATTCAGTAGTTTAATAACAACTAATCAATTCGAATAAAAATTATTGTACTTAATAATTTCAGTTAAGTAACTAAAATATTCGGAACATAATATAAACATTTACTTATCAGAGAATTAGGTAGTCTTAAATTGATGAAAAATATTGAAAAACAAATAAAATCACTTTTAACCGCGTGTAAGTACTTTTGACAAAACAAAAGTATTATAAAAATGTCTACTCCGTGAAACTTAGCTACATCTTTACGTACCGATTAAAAGTTTACATAACTCACCCTTTTTATTTGACATCTGACATAATTTTCACTCATTTCTCCATACATATTCTTCTTGGCGCCATCTTTTGGCAGAGGTCAGCCATTAATAGAGCTGTTCTAATTTCTATGAGTTAGAATACCGCTCTACCGCTGCCGCTGCTCTTAACAACGATCTGTTGATCATATTATTAAAACAAGTATACTCGCAATTTTTTTTTAAGAGGTTTTCGTCGTCTTTGGTTTTTTTCTTGGATCATGCGTTGTAGTAGTTGATACTGCTCGTTTCTCATTATGTGATCCAAAAAAGACGGAATAGATGCAAGATCTGATTTAGACCCAATATCTTCGTCATCACATACATAATTATCATCTGGGCGGCCTCAATTGGTAACATCTCTCAAACCTATGTTTGTTTATAATATGAATTGTTTTCGTTATACAATAAGTACAAGGAAATGAGAGAGGAGAGTTTTATCTTATCTTAGTAAATTAGTACATCTTTTTTTTTTCACCGAAAATCAGAACAGAACTTTTTGTAGGTAAAAAACTTTTTCTAAGTATTTGTAATACCTATACATTGCAAACAAATAATTTCCCAAACAAGAGATACACTAAATAATAATACACATAAAATTATCTAATAAAAGTATATTTTACAGAGTTTAACAATATTATAATCTATAAACGGAGTCTGAAAGATTTTGTCTTACAATAATGAATGAGTTAGTACTGACACCCAGTGCAAAATTTTCAAAATTGATTTTTACTACTAAAGGGTCGTCAGACTATTTTAAGAACTGAAAATTCCATCAAAACAGATCTTAGATAGAATTGAGCATCCATCTTTATTGAATGTGGTTATTAAAGGCCACAAACATTTATTTTGTAGTCGTCGTCAATAGGAAATTATTTCATCAAAGGCTTTATTTGCACATAATTCCTCACTGCAAAGCAAAGGGTCTCCAATTGCTCGTTCACTCGATACTGTAGATGCACTGCTCAAAAGTGTCTAGGGATATCTCAAGCATTTTCATACAAAGTATAGCTATTTGGGAGGCTGTAAAAATTAAAATATTGATACTAACGTAAAAATTTTTAGAACACAGAAACTGCTAAATCTGCCCTTTCAGATTGTATATAGATATTCATTGTAGTAGCATTATTGTGCAATCGTAAGGACGTTATAATTTTTTTTTATGTGGCAAAATTTTAGCAAATTAAAACGTTTTTTCTGGAATATTTTTAACCTTTATCTTATGCCTCTGTCCTCGCGTTATTCTAAGATAATGCTCAACTTGTAAACAAACTTAACTTTATGAAATATTTGAAAAATGATATCCCTAGACAGTTTTGATGTGTGTAGTATCGATACAATCGATTGTTTTTGTCTATAGATAGTTAATTTGCAATACGATTGGGTGTGTTTTAACAGCTATACAAACAGTGCAAAGGTCTTTAGTCTGTCTAAATTGAATTGTCAATAATAGTACACTCTTGATCGGCGACACTTATTGCGAGTATAAGTGGCAAAGTCAAAATAGTATTTGGAACCAATGTTATTACAAAAAAAAAGATGTAGATAGGTTATGTCAGTACTGACGCGAAGTCAAAAATTGTCCACGGGGTATGACGTAGTTAATTTGTGTGAACAAGACAGTACGATTATTTAAGAGCGTAAACGATACATGTTGATGTTGCACAGTGTCGTCTCAAACTGTTAACACTGTCAATGCTTTGCTCAGGTACACGAAAAGTGCTGATTTCGGTTGCCACTTCTTTAGCACAAGTAACAACCTATCTGTCATATATACCAAACATACGGGCTAGTTAGAGCATACAAAAGTCCTCGTCCATAGAACGAATTTCCACCCGGCGTGGTAACGGGCAAGCTTGTTATCGCTTCTGTGCTTCGGAAGGCACGTCAAGCAGTTGGTCCCGGTTGACGTCGCTAGATGTCAGTCGTTAAGCCTAGTCAGAGGCCTTAGGGCGGCTTGATAACATCTGACAATAAGGTTGCTCACTAACCTTACACCCCTCCAACAACCCGCACTGAGCCCGCGTGTTGGAGTATGGCTTGTTCCACCTCATAGTTGAGGTGAGGCCTGTGCCCAGCAGTGGGACGTATATAGGCCGATTATGTTGTAATCGCTATTCGGGTTGTTTGGGTTCGCCATCGGTGTTTTAAATTCCCGGAATGTTAGCCGCAAATTATACAATGAACACGAAGTAGGTGTTTCGGACCGATAAATGAAACTGAAATAAAAAATTCGTCAAAATATTCTGCAACAAAATTAAATTATACGTTTTTTTGACATAAATTGTTTTTTGAGCGACATGAATCGGAATTAGTAACTTAATAATTTACCAACCGTTAACTGCTTTAAAGTTTACTAAAAAGCCTTGCTTTCCTAATAAGGATGTTTTACAAGTCACCTATAAGTTTGCAAGGTCCCAAGCTAAAGCTATTAGTCTGTGTCAAATACAATAGTTGGTCACAATTTCCATACTAACATGTTAATAATATATGACTCTAAAAGAAGATAAGTTCAATGTTTTGTGCTTTTTCGTCCCATAACGAGGTAAACATTATGCAATATTACAAAATAGGTAATTTCTACTACGTTTATATCATCTTCTTATCGTGTAGGTGTTTTGTATCATGTAATAATATCTTGAAATATTTTTACAAGGATATTGATACAAACATGCCCCTTAGTAAGTTGTTATTATTATGTCTCTATATCATTGCGATCATCGTTAGTTAGCAATATTTCTTATTTTAGACTATCTATGCATTCGGATTTGTTTCCAATTTAACACATTTATTTTCGATAGATAGGTATAATAAGTATAACGTTTATAACGTTTCTTGGACAAGTTCAAGATGTTCTCAGAAAGGGTCAGGCCTTTAACCAGGGGTACCTTTAACCAACGTTCATGTATGAAAGGACTCATGAAAGTAGAGGAAGCGCAAGGTGTGTGAAATGTAGTTTAAAGATAACTTATAATTTACAAACGACAATCAACCCATAAGCACGCACTCACGCGGACTGCATGAGCGTGAGCGCGTGCTTAGCGTTGATTGACGTTTGTGAATTCGGGGGTTAAAGTTATAATAGGTACAAAATAACCAGAAAAGATCTTTACTTTCCGTACTAGTCTTAAACTGTGTCACTTCAAAGTAAAGATTCTCGTATCGATGATATGGATGCAACTTGTTGCAACAAAAGTCACTGTATATAAATTACTTGCGACCCGCCCCCGCTTCGCACGGGTGCAATAGGATGTTATTATGCATATAAACCTTCCTTTTGAATCAATCTATCTATTAAAAAAGACCGCATCAAAATCCGTTGCGTAGTTTCAAAGATTTAAGCATACAAAGGGACATAGGGCCGGAGAAAGCGACTTTGTTTTATACTAGTAGTGAAACGTTGAGATATTTGAAGTTAAGGCAAAGCGAGGGCTTCTGTGTGTTCCGTTATATGCTAGCAACAACAAGTGTGATCCTGATTAACCTATTCACTCTTATACGAGTAGATGGGCGCATATGTTGTTATGCTATGAACTATGCAGATGAAGGAGTGTCTTTGACACCCATAAAACGAGCTTTGCCTAGTGTAAGGTCAGGGTGATCTTGATTTCAATGTAAACCATATGGCACACATCACTTTAAGAGCTAATGGGTGTTGGTGCAGACATAATTTGAAATGGCGAACATTTAGGGGCAAACATGTAAATAATGCCGGGATTTTGATCAAAGCAGGCTACATGTGGAAATCTGGACTTTCATCTACGTAGTCTTAGTGGATCTTAACAAAAATAATGACTACTTATGTATGAATTGCTCAAGTAGGTCCGTCTGAAGTAGATGTAAAAAACGGTCCGAACCTTTGATTATACATATAGATACTCTACATACATTCAGCAGGCTATGAAGAGGGCTATACTCGGCATTTCAATTTCTCTGCGGGATCGAATTAAAAATGATGTAGGTACGGCCGAAAACCTAGGTATCGACATAGCCCACCGGATTAGCAAACTGAAGTGGCAGTGGGCTGGCAATGTTAGCTGTAGAACCGACAACCGTTGGAGTAAACGTGTTCTTGAGTGGAGAGAGTATGATACTCTACACCATAATATATCTTAAATACGCACCAGCTACCGAAACAGTGCGGATACTCACAGAGAGGTCAATGTACCAACTCAAGATTACTCAGCAAGTTGTAAAAATCTTGGTGAAGGATAAAGATTTTCTGGCAATGAATCAAGATCATGAGTCCATAAAATTTCCAAGCTGAAATGGCAGGCAACTGATCACATGTAACTCGGCCTCAGTATTGGTGGGATAAGTCTTTTTCTTAAGTGGGACTTCGTCTGTGCTAACGTGCGCAAGAGACGTTACGGCCAGGTGGAGTGACGAAGTTCCCAGTACACTGAGATGGTTTTAGCATGATTTTGCTCACTAAGTATTTCGAAAATTATATCTTATCTTGGTACCTTTAGTAATAAATTTCCAAATCCAGACCTACACTTTGAATAAATTTTCCGATGTCTGTAAAGTCCCGAAGATATCCTCGTTACTTTGTGCAATTGGATGTTCAGACCGCTTTGATCCCATAGTCTCAACACTTCGACATGATGAATAGTCTTACTTAGCATTGCTGCAGGGATTCCACTACTGCATCTGAAAATACGACTTAAATCGATTGATTTAACGCTGAAATTAACTTATACTGATAACAATGTCCATTTTTTATTATTTATGGCGTCACCCTCTGTAGGAGAAGAGGGAATTTTGCCAATGTCTAGAGTTTTAATGCCTTTACATGTGAACTTTAAAATACTAGTATCGCGTATAATGCTTCGTGCAGCTTTTTGGTTATTCACGAGTCTGCTATTTCTTAACATCAACATAGAAATTTACAACAAAAAGTTGTCCCAGAACGCCATTGACATTATTGTTTTTATCCAATAGTTACTGTCAAGACAAGTTCAAGACTTGCGTAAAATTTCTATAGGTTTATAGACCTTTTGCGTATTTCATTATTTTACTGCGCCCTTGGTATTATTTCCTCTACCGATCGCGGATAAGGTCTTTGCAATCACTTATTATTTTCTTCTTAAGCGTTATTAATAGTTTTTGTTCCGATCACTGATTCTCATGATCAAACTGAACCTGTCAAAAAAATTCTGTGATTCAATAAACATGGTGTCAATTTAGTGTTAGCCGGAAGTCCAGAGATAGGTACATTACCTGATGTATATTTCGCTTTTTTTTTAGTTTTCTTAGGGCCATGCCACACTGGCGGATTGCGAGCGTCTTCAAAGCGGAGCGGCCACGCAACGAACCCGCCGCCTGTGCGTGGCGAAGACGTCGCGGCTGCGCAGCGAACACGTTGCGGACGCGCAACGATTTCGCCGCGGACAAAACATAGTAGTCGCTTTCATTCAGTCGATTGGTTGTTATTGGATCCTCCCAATATCTTCGAAGTATTGGTTTACGTTTCTTGCGTCTTCGAAGTAACAAAGCTAATAGCAGTATTTCCTCATCGGAATCCATTCAGTACGCTGCTCACTCAAGGCGGAAACGTTGCCAATCCGCGACGCGTTCGCTCCGCGTCCGCAACGTGTTGGCTGCGCAGCCGCGACGTATTCGTCGCGCACCCGCGGCGTGTTCGCTGCGTGGCCGCTCCGCTTTGAAAACGCTTGTAATCCGCCAGTGTGGCATGGCCCTTGATTCTTTTTGGGATTCTTTACCTAAAAGCTAAAAACGGAACCTTATTACTAAGCCTACCTGAAAGTTTCACAAATTATAAATTTAAAGAAAAAAAATATAAATGTTAAGTTGTATTACTATTCAAAATAAATATTTAAATAAAAATAAAGTAATTAAAGGGCTCCCATACAACTAACGTGATTGCTATTATAAATGATGAGGAGTCAGTCGGACTCATCATCTATACAAATATTATAAAGAGGAAAGGTTTGATTTTTTGTTTGTTTGTATGAATTGAATAGGCTCCGAAACTACTTGGCAGATTTGAAAAATTCTTTCACTGTTGGAAAGCTACATCATTTCTGAGTGACATAGGCTATATTTCATTTTCAAAAAAAATAGGCATCCTTACTAAAATTACGAAAAAGCGGGAAAATATTTTTTCACATACAGCTAAGTCCACGCGGACGAAGTCGCGGGCGGCTGCTAGTCATTTATAAAAGAAATCTCACCGGGCCGGTTTTTATTTTCGTATTTCTTTGTCAAATCCTTGAGAGTATGGCTTGCACCGTCTAAAAGTCAAAGTTTAGCCGTTAACTTATTATCTTTAACTATTCAACGTCAGCCACTGAGTTATTAAAAAACCGTAAAAGCAGATAAGTCACATAAATATGATTATACCTACTCACCTGAAGTGCACTTGGCGACATTTTTCTTTGTCTCCGTCGATTGGGCTTAATTGCAGCAAGCCTAGTTATCCAAGGTCGGTCGCTGTGCGGATGAATAAACAAGCAGTTTTTATTTCAGTTCAAGAACATTTAGGATTAGTAAGTGGTTTGAGTTCATTTTCTCTCTATTTTGCCTATAACATCACCTACTAACGATAAAACATTTTCTAGAACAGATAGGTATCCCTTATACA
The DNA here is from genome assembly GCA_950022985.1 of Udea ferrugalis. Classification (NCBI taxonomy): domain Eukaryota; kingdom Metazoa; phylum Arthropoda; class Insecta; order Lepidoptera; family Crambidae; genus Udea; species Udea ferrugalis. The sequence continues at coordinate 2,563,469 of OX465523.1, forward strand.
TTTTTTGAATTGTCTCATGAACTCCATAGTCCTTAGTCACTATGAAATTATTACTAATATAAATAATATTTCTAACACCCAGTATAGGCTTGTTTTCTACAAATTCAAATTCAATATTTCTTTTTTCAAGTAAACAATTACACAGTACTTTCGAATCGTCAAGAATCTTAATTTTAACCACTTAATAGAAATAAACATAATAATCTACTATATAAAAATAAGTCGTGTTTTCCTTCCTGACGCAATAACTCCAGAACGCACTAACCGATTTCCACGGTTTTGCATTCGTTGGAAAGGTCTCTGGCTCCGTGAGGTTTATAGCAAAGAAAATTCAGGAAAATTTCAACAGAAAAGCGGGAAAATCTTTTTTCTCATACAGCTAAGTCCACGCGAACGAAGTCGCGGGCGATTGCTAGTACAATATATAAACAATACTCAAAATACAAGTACATAATGTGACTCTACCACCTGAGTCGGATGGTTGTTTCTACTGAGAAGACCCGGCAAGAAAGAAAGAAAGAAAGAAAGAAAAAACCTTTGTTGATCTTGGACACACACAGAAACTCAGCAGTTACTTACTCTTTTTAAATCGTCCAATGTTTTACAGTACAGAGTGAATGTTTGAATAAACCAACCAAGTCATACAGTTTAGACATGAAAATAAAAAAACAGGAAGTTAATAAGTAAACTTGGGTAAACTAAGTAAACTCGTGCAGACCAGTTCCCGAAGGTGGCACCTGTTCACAAGTTGACCAGCCAGCCAAATAGAAAATTACTCATCTTTAGTTACATGTTGTTTGAAGGTCGAGTAGTTCTTGCCTTGTCCTGTCGGGGGGCTTAGTACCGATGGTAGAGCAGACCGCTGGAAAGCCAAGAGAACTCGAGAGTGGCAGTGTGGTGGACTTACCACCCACCAGCTGCGGCCCATAAGGGCAACAAGACAGAGTGGCACAATTAGTTAGTGGGGGCCTGTGATCCGAGGCAGATCCCCCCTGTGCGTCGTGGCCTACCGGGGCCGTACCGCCGGATGCGGCTGCCTTAGCGTTGCTCGTGGTTACGGGCCTTGTAGGGTCTGCGTATAGTGGGAGCCAAGTACGGGGGTGCTCTGGCTACTATTGCAATGCGTCCACCGTGATGGCGAAAGTGAGTCCAGCCGCTTTCGTTCCTTTGTTGGGGGTCGGTTGGAGGGGGGCCCGTCATTAGCTAGCACTGGCGGCGGAGCAGTGGCGATAAATCTATCGTGAATCTAGCTTCACCGCCACGGTTGAGTACCGTGGGGTTTTAGTCAGTAGGAATCCGACATAATATCCATGTATCCATAGCTATCCATGAGAATTTGCCCACTAGAAAAAAAAGGACTTCTTAAGCTCCTTGAAGTGAGATTTTATTCAAGGTTTAAAGTAAGGGACTAACGTTCAATTCATGGGAAGTGATAAATTATTCTGTCTTCCACCCTTCTCTATTTACAATTCACTGTAAACACATATTTTAATAATACATACAAGTAACATTCCTAAGTAAAATATCCTTCTTTGAGGTGACGCTAACATCTTTTACAGCTCAACATATTAAGTGCCTAAAAAAATACTCTTAGAATTTAATTCTGAAAGAAAGTGCTAGGTATGCCTCACCATTCGCCGTTCCAGACGGTGGCTCTTGTGCCCAGCTAGTTTAATATTCCAAACGTAGGTCTAAGGTTCACATTAGACAACATTCCATTAGCCTTAAAACGTACTTGTGCTAAGTGTTTTTTTTCCAAGGGTACACGTAGCATTTGAATAAGCATTATTTAGTTCTACTCGCTTTTCTCCCGCGGCATCACCCAAACCTTACACAATATTGGCTGTAGAGCCTTGGTTTTTTGGTATTATCGCCTTTCGTAGTGGATTTTTTACCTAATACCCATTTTTGGAATAAAAATATGCCATGTCTTTTACGGTAGCTTCGTTGATGTTTTGACCGATCTTGACTAAAATCTGTATTAAAAAAAAAAGTTCCCCGAAAGCCAACTGTTAAGAAGTGATGTTTTTTTTTAAATAAAAGGACCGATCTGTGGAGATTCCTGTGGGAGGCCCAGCCCAGCAGTAAGGGTCGCTCGGCTGAAATGGTAATGATGATTATATTTGTACAGTGGATGGAGATAAAAAAATAAAATAAATATCATCTTTAAAATTAATTTAACTTAGAACTGTATGAATATGCTTATTTGTTATACTATACCTACATACGTCATTAAAATCATACGCGCACCAACGAAACAGACAAGAAGCAATTTCATAAAGATACTTCAAGAAAATGTTAATAAGTATTTAAGTTAATTAGTTATTTACCTCTGGCAAACACAATTTGTTACTGTTCGAAGGTGAGCCAAGTGTCTGAATAATCTTAACGAAATAATTATTTTGAACAATGTTTTACAGCTGCGCTTTTCTTACCTAAGATGTCATTTTAACTGAGGAATTATTGTACATAACATACATAACATAAACGGCCTATATACGTCCCACTGCTGGGCACAGGCCTCACCTCAACTATGAGGTGGAACAAGCCAAACTCCAACACGCGGGCTCAGTGCGGATTGTTGGAGGGGTGTAAGATTAGTGAGCAACCTTAATGTCAGATGTAATCCAGCCGCCTTAAGGCCTCGGACTAGGCTTAACGATTGACATCCCTCGACGTTAACCGGGAACAACTGCTTAACGTGCCTTCCGAAGCACTGAGATGCCCGAAATATACATCACTAAATTTCGGTTGGAGTGGACACCCATCCCATTTCCGACATGGCGTGTGTTGCTTTACAACAGCGATCGTCCCCGATCACTGTCACAACTACGCCACGGGCACCTCATGTATTGTACGTTACCTTTGAAACTTCCCTGTTGTTCGTGCTAGAAACTTAATCATGAGTTTTTGTCTGGTTGTGTCATATCATAATAAAAATAATAAAGGTTCCTGAGAACCGCCCTGAAATTTATTTTCAAGTAATCCAATTATGCCAAGTCCTAACAAGGAGAACAATACAATATAAAGGACGGCTCCTAAATACTCGTTAGTTTATCCAATTTAAATTGAAGTGTCTTGAGCGAATACTGCTGAAAGAAATTCTTTAAAATAATTAACTGATCTATTTTGATGTTTTTAATGGAGTTAAGTTATGTAGCCATTTATAATTGGGCATGTCACTGCACCAAATGTATAAACCAATAAGTTCATACGATAACTTGTAAAAAAAAGCGATGGCTTAAAAGTTATATGAAAAACACCTAGCGAAGGCAGGACGAAACGTTCGAGTATAAGACATTTATGTAAGACACGAACAAAGTTGTCTCTTAGTAAGTTATATTGCGGTAGAAAAACCACATAAGTAAATGTACAGTCAGCTTCAAAAATATATTCCCTTTATACAATTTACGCATTTTTTTTTGCAATTTAATTTACTGCGAGATAATTTGACAGCTGCTCCATCATTTCCCTAATAACTTCAACAAACTTAATTTGCGATAAGTAGTTCTAAATTTTCAAATATTTTGCTGTTGTTACCCACAAAAATCTTTGCTCTAACGGATGAGTGAATATATTGTGCTTAACATGGTAAGATTAACCACAAGGAAGTAATTAATTCCTTAATAACGCGTTAACCGTTATTAATTGATAAAGGCACGAAAATACTTGGTTTAAGGATGTAATCAAAGTGGTGAATTGTCCCCCTTCAATTCTATGTGAATAGATGAAACGCCGATTTCCTCGTTATAATTGTTTATTAAGTTGTAACATATCATTTTTGTTTCAGGTAATTTGAAAAAATGGAGAAAGAGAAGAAACAAAGTCTGCCGATGGATAACTTTAGCTCTACGTAAGTCAAAATATCTACTATATTTAATATACAATATCATCATTATCACTATTATCAACAGCCCTCCTCATAGATTTCCAGACCAGCGGGTTGTAGGCGGCCTGTATCCACTGAAACCTTGGGATCTGTATCAGGTCACCCGTTTACCTCCCAGGTGGCCGTCACATGCGGCACCGATTTTTTTTTGTACAATTTAGGTGGTATTTTTGCTAAAACAATCTTTTTAGCTAACCTACTGACTCTACTATAAAAAGTGCAAAGTTGGATAGGTAAAAACTGGCAAGAATCATCATTATTTATTTATTGAAGCTTCAATGCACAAACAAGTACAAAAGGCTTATTATTTTCGATGGCAAATCTTCGTGTACTTCATTATATTGTACACAAAAACACCACTGTGACCAATATTTGTGAGATTATTTCAAACGTTGCTGAATTTCAAGCACTTCTGTCCACGATGCTAATTCGCAAGACTGCCAGCAACCTTGACTAAATGCCATGGCATTCCACGGATGATGCGATTGTGGGGGGTGCAGTGACGCGTGACGGTGCATTGTGTGAATCTGTCAATACACCAGCGTCACCAATATTTTAAGGTCAGTTGCAGATTTGCACTGAGTATTGCTTTTAACTCCCTATGGACCTCATAAGAATCAAATTTGTTGAAAATTGTTTTGAATTGAGAGAAGATCTCAATTTGAATGACCTATATTTTGACATCTGATGTAATTTGTAGTGAACTTTAATTTGAGAAATAAATTATCTAATCTAATCTAATCTAAGAAGGCTCAAGATCACTCAACGGGCTAAAGAGAGGGCTGTGCTTGGTGTTTCGCTATGAGATCGAAGCAGAAATGAGGAAAGCCGTAAGAGAGCTAAGGCTGCCAACGTAGCCCAGCGTATTAGCATGTTGAACTGGCAGTGGGCAGGGCACGTAGCACGAAGGACTGACGGTCGTTGGGTCTGGAAAGTCCTCAAGTGGGAGACCAATTGAGACCAAATGCAGCGAGGGACGCCCACCAGTACGGTGGACGGATAACCTTATAAATATGATAAATGTGGATGCAGGCCGCCTATAACCAGCCGCTCTGGAAATCTATAGGCGAGGCCTATGTTCAGCAGTGGACATCATGTGGCTGCTGATCATAATCACGTATTTAAAGCAATGCGAGGGGTATAAGGTTCAATTTTGTGGACTGTCAGAGAGCCTGCGGGAAGCTTAATGAGCAATTTGGTCCTAGCTGAGGTCGCTAGACGTCAGTAGTTAAGCCGAATCCGATCCCCTTGTCAACATGGCTTACAAACTCACATGTTTGCCTATGTAGTGGGACGTATTAAGGCTGTTGCTGGTCTATGTAATCCGTGATTTTAGCTGCCGGCATTTTGGCAAGAGTTTTGTCATTGGAGATAAGCATGATTTTAATAAAAGAGACTGGCCCCACATTCTTAAAAACTAACGCAACGTCACTTACTCACAAATGTCAGCAGCAACAAAAATGAATAAGACAAAACGGAACAAAAGTTAACGTACCTCTATAGACAATGATGTATAATGATAAATCTCTCTCTCTCTCTTCTCTTCTTAATATCATTGGCTATAGAGCTGTTTGACTTTTCATGAATAATGGCGTATGTCATGTGTAGAAATAGTCAGGCATTTTTTTTAGAAAAATTTTAGTTGGTATCATACCTATTAATTGTATTTTTTATGTCACCATTAGTGCGGTCCGTTTTGAGTCGTCGCTGACGCTCATACATTTTATCAATTCGGAATGCTTGTGAGCGCGCTATTATCACTTTTGACTCAAAACGGACCGCGCTATGTAATATTATGTGGGTAAGTTTTTGTGTCCACGTTTAATTCAAGTCAAACAAGTCTTCAAAATCAGAAGCAAAAATCAGACGGAATTAGTTTCTTCAATAAGTCATATTTATTACTTTCTATGCAACCTTTATTTTTAGAAAAATAGTACTTGAAGCAATGTTTTGCCATGATTGATTTAACTACGTTTCAAGATTTCTACATCCTGTACACATCATAGTTAAAACTGAAGTTTATAGCAACTAAATCTAATAATTAAAGTTCCTGTTGATTGATGTAAATGCAAATAAATTGTTTTTAACGATACTTAAAGAATACTTTATCATGTTGTTTAGTATCGGTTATAATAAGGATAAGTAACTATTATTAGGTAATTATGTCTTAATTTGCACTATGGAAAAAAAACAATAAGGTACTATGTGATTTACCTCCGAATTTAAAAATGACGATTAACGCTAAGCACGCACTCAACCTCATTGTTCCGTAAAATGTCAACAGAATTGAAAGGGACAGCTATACTTTTGAGGTATTACTCAACTTTGATTCGCGTTTGTGAATTCGGGGGTTGTCAGTACTTAGTAAATTATTGCTGTGATTTCTTATTTACCTCTCGGAAATAAACCCTTTATTGCTTTAAGTTTTTTTTGTAATTTCGTATATTTTTTTCAAGAAATATGTCAGACGTCTATGCAAATAACTGTAATTGTTGATCATCACCGTCTTCGTATTAACAAAAGTCTAAGTACTTAGTTTTCTATATTAACCAACTAGGACAAACATTATTATTCAAGCAACCCGTATGAACTCTATCAAAACCTTTTTTTTTGTCTCGCTAATTTGTGGATACCATTTGGTTTATTTTTGTTTACTTACTCACGATCCTCTACCTGAAGGTTGTCTGGAAGAGATCGCTCCCTAGTGATAAGACCGCCTAAATTGTCCATTGGTCTCTACAATATAATACTACTGTATTGTTTTTGTGCAGTGAAGAATATCTATAATTCACTAATTGGGCTCTACTCTTAGCAGTTTTTGCAGTTTGTGCCGTAAAGCCTCCTTGGACAAATATTTTGCTTCACACTTTGTTTAAATATAGATATAATTTAATATATGTGTGTGTTGTTTCAGAGCTGAACTGACCAGTAACCAAGGATTCCAGTCATCACTGAGCATAGCGTCTAAGGCCACCAGCGATGAAAAGGCATACAACCCCTTTCAACACAGAACTGTGGAACATCCGAACTCGTATGTATTATATATTTTATCACAAAACTGTAATAACTAATACATTATTTATTAAACATAGTAGATAAACATTTGCTGAGTTTAAGACTTTGCCGTTTTATGACTTTCATTTGCCATGTTTTTTTTCTTAGTCATGCAACATCCTAAATGTCAGCATCATAAAAGCATCATAAAAAAATTATGTATTGCACTCAAAGCACAGTTTGAATAGCACAATCGCGAATTGCACAAAATAGCACATTCAATATTTTGGCATGTTCTCTTCGTAGGTGTACATTAATTCATGTGCTATTCAAGAGAGTTTGTGTTATACGCGATTGTGCTATTCAAAACTGTGCTTTAAGTGAAATACGTCAAAATATATTGGTTTCAAGCGGGACTTCGACTTGCTTGCGCAAAGCGTGCGGCTGGTTTGATTCAACCACTAAGCTACTGAGCCCTTTGAGACTAAATCATTCTGAAGTATTTAGCGGTGGCTTACTGCCACCGTATTCCGTAATTAATTTCCTGCCTAATACTAAAGTATTTCTTTTATACTGAATAATATTGGAGCTCTTTGTATGAAATCGTTGAATATCTTAAGAGTTTTGCGATAAGTTAGGTCGATATCGTTGACGGGTTAGAACCAGTTCCATGAAAATACTTCATTGTTAGGGTTCCGTACCTTAGGGTGAAAGCGGCACCCTATGACAATGCTTCCGCTGTCTGTCTGTCACCAGGCTGTATCTTAAGAATTGTGTTAGCTATAAAAGCTGTATTTTCACAAACTATGTATTTCCGCTGCCACTATAAATACAAATTAATGCTAAACTTAAAAAAAAACTGAATAAAAGGGTAGACCCACCCTATTTTTTTTCCTTTAAACTTTGACCTTTTGTTACCGTATTAACACTCAAAATAAAATAAATAACGGTAATAGGTAGATTGATGAAATTTTCACAGCATGTAGAGATGTATGTTTACCTACCAAAATACTAAAGTAAATAATTAAATGAAGATAAAGTTAATATATCAAACGACCCATACTAGGAACGTAATTTTGATGGGAAGGAACCGTTCGTGCGCAAGGCCGACTCGTACTTGGCCGTTTTTTTATCTCTTACCTACTGTTGCGATACGTGACTGAATGTTTTTTCTCAATCTTTTGAAAGACAGGTGAAGTAGTACTATGTTGGCACGCGGAGATTTCATTGATAAGCTTCGTAAGAACACATATCAGAATACAGTCGATAATCTTATAACGATTTGATGGGTAAACATCAACTGGTGTTTCTGGGTCTTTATTGTACCTACATACATAAATACCATCACGACACTTTCCCAGCGGGGCCTACCCCGCTGTGTGCTCTGCCTACAGAGACCTCTTCTTTCCACTTGCTTCGATCACTTTGCTTGCTGACACACACCTTGCGCTTCCTCCACTTTCATGAGTCCTTTGATACATGCTCGTCGGTTGAAGGTACTCTTGACCTGAACCTTTCTGAGAACATCTTAAACCTGTCCGAGAAATGTTCGTCTTCCCCTGGAAGGGGAACAGTTCCATTCACCCTCGCCTTATAAATTCGTTTCGTCAATCGCCTTTCATCCATAAAAAATTGGTTGTTTGTAATGTAGGTTTACGATCGAGATGTTTACGTGATAACGGCATTTCACGGAATGACTGGCAGCGCTCGAGATGAGACGGGAGATCGGTCCGTCTCTCTCTCGTTATACCTGCGTTCGCGCTCGTGAGGTTTTGGTGTGACACAAGTTTCTGAACATGTCACCCGACTAAAACGATTTTAAAGACGTTATCACGTCAAAATGTGTATTATTTATTTCAAATAAGCTGTCTAAGTCTATTCAACTCTGTCACCTATAGTATAAACTTCCTTTATTTTGAGCCATTTCTGTCATGTTTAATAGAGTCCAAATAAGTAGGTTTTATTTTTTCATGAAAATTCCTGTGTATCTACGAGTAGAAACAAAAAGTCAAATTAGTAAATGTAATACATTTACTCCAATAAAATCTTACATAGTAAATAAACTTGTTGACTATACCCCAAACTCTCAAACTTAAGAAAATCAAACTATCTAGATTAGAAAAATTTTCTTCAGTAGAACCAAAACTGGCAGTTTATTGGACAATTCAACGAATTTCCTACGTGGTTCTAGTATGGTAACAAGATAAGTTATTATGTTGAGCGACACGTATTACAAATCACGTTTTGCGATAAAATTGGTATTATCGCACTTCATTTATTATTGTGGTCGTGTTTAATTTTTCACATATCTGAGACGTGGTTACCTTCTGACTATGAGCATCAAAAGAAAGCCTCATGTCACCAAATGTGCCATGGAAGGAGAAATACTCAGTGACATAATAATATTATGGCAAGGTATTGAATATTTCATTTCAATACGTTCTTCCGCTTTCTACATGTCGCTGGGAGTTGTTGATGCGCGTTGAAGAATTGAAATACCGAAAACAGCTCAGCCAATCTCTGTTTACTTAAGGTGTACGTGTGTCATTTGCTGCATAGACCATTTGGTATTTTGGTCATCTTACTCATTGAAGTCACTTGGTAAAGGCCTCTTCCGCGTTAATCTCCTCTATCCCTGCTCACATCCATTGCCTCCAGGCCACCACAGCGAGGTGGCTGGAATCAGGCAGGTGTTCTGCCCACCGAGTCCCCCCCTGAAAACTCGGCGGCCATTTAGTCACTATGATGGTCTATCTTCTGTCCTCCCCTCCTCTCACTAGGTGTTCTGCCCACCTCTACTTCAGTTCGCATACTCTTCTTCTGAAAACTAAAAAATCCGCTCTTCGGGCTTTTGTTACCTAATTGAGTTTGGTAGATTACACACTAAGTACCTATTACCTATCAGTTTTAACGTTATGAAAGAAATGTGAGAATGTACGGAAACAATCACACAGACCCAGTCCTGCGGGATCTAGGGGGTTTACTGCGATTGGTCTTATAAAGTTGTGTTGACAAACTCAAAGAGTCAAAAACGTGTTGTAATTTTTGCATCCGTAGCTTAGACACTGGAGAGCGAAAACAACTGAAAGGTACGAAAATTCTACGTGTATAAAGTTCATAGCTCATAAGACCAGCACAGCTACTGCACGGCTCCGATCCAGCAATTATTTTGCCATTCGAATTAGAACCTTAAGTTGTAAAGACGCAAGCTGCGAGTTGACGTTGACGAGTTGACGTAAGTTGACAGTTGCCGTGCTGGCAAAGTGTGCTACGAGCTTAAGTCGTCGTTGTGTAGGTACGTGTGTAACAAAGGTTTCTTTTTTTTAACGTAATATTATTGTTTGCTTGCAATTTTGTAATTTCTCCTCATAATTTACTGCAACGTTAGCCAAACTTTGTCTTAATAAGACTAATCTTTCCATGCCGATGAATAGGAAACTTTGCCGACAAAAACAAATTCATTTTTTCTTTGAAAAGAAAAACGCCTTACAGTTTCTGCAGGCAATGTCAATCCCAAGTGATTTATGCGTTACAGTTTTTTCTGGCGTTGCGATAAAATTATTGAGCATAAAGCGTTTGCAATAAATAAGAAAATATTGCTTCACGGAAAAGCTTTTAGTATGGAGTAATTTAACAGCTTTGTTTTTTTATGGCAGTAGTACAAGACAGCTTCCAACTCCTAAGTGCGTCTTAGCTTTTATTTAAAGTGGATTGTAGGCAGATCTAAGCCTACCTAAATGATTTTTATTTATTTGTGTAATACCTATAGTTATGAACCAAAGTAAATTACAACTTTGAATCCTTAAGAAGTAACTAACAGAATAACAGATACACTACTATAAAGACAGAGATCAGAAAGTGATTTCTGTGCTGAGAAATACCTCCAGAAACAAAAACGAAGAATTCAATAGAAATGCCCTGTAAATGTTTGTTTGGAAACATAAGTCTATATTTCTTAGGCCTGGAAGACGGTGCGATAAAAGACGACCCGCGTGTTGATAGAATTTATTCGCCGAGCCGATAATCTCGTTAGTATCTCATCAGAAAAACCCTAAACCAAATACAGAGGCTAACGTTAGCCGAAGTAAGCAGGTCTTACAAGTTTATATTATTACTAGCGGCCGCCCGCGACTTCGTCCGCGTGGACTTAAGTTAGAAAACAAAAAGTAATATTTTTTTATAAATTGTAGCCTATGTCCTATTAAGTTTTCTAATGCGATATTATTGTAAAGTTTCATTAAAATCCATCCATAAGTTTTTACGTTGAAGAGCAAAACGACACACATCCATCCACACTATAAACTTTCGCATTTATAATATTATTAGGACTCCCCTTTTTTTAAGTTACGAGTTTTTTTTAAAGTTTCATTGATTTTTATTTTATTTTTATTTGTTTCAGAACTATAGGATCTATATTGCACTTGCTGAAAGCATGCCTTGGATCAGGCATCCTCGCCATGCCGGCTGCGTTCAAGAACGCTGGGCTCGTAGCTGGAGCCATTGGAACCCTACTGGCTGGAATCATATGCACGCACACGGTTCACATACTGGTTAGTAATAAATCATCATCATCAGCCTATTGCAGTCCACTGCTGGACATAGGCCTCTCCCATTACACGCCACTGAACTCGATCTTCGGCTGCTCGCATCCAGCTCCTGCCAGCCATCCTGCGCAAATCATCACCCCACCTTGCCTGAGGACGTCCTACACTACGCTTGCCAAGACGCGGTCTCCACTCAAGAACACGTTTACTCCAACGGTTGTCGGTAGTAATAAATAATTAAAATTAAAAAAAAACATTTTATAACACACATACCCTCACGACTATATCCCTAATGAGTTAGTTAGAGGCACACTGATTGTTGCCGTCATGGTGAACGGAACATTCGGAAGCCCACATTTCGCCGAGGTATTTTGAACCCAACGTGGTTAGAAGCGAGCCTATCGCCGTTATCCGCCGCCGGTTTTATATCGGTGTTTTCCATCACCGGAGAATTAGCCGCAAATTATACAATTAACACAAAGTAGGTGTGTTCCGGCGAGATTGCATTTCGGGACTATCGGGTTCCAAGCCAAAGTGTTCTAACGCTGTGCCACGACGCTCTGCGAAAATTAAACGTCTAGAAGTTAAAAAAAATAATTCAGGTTTAAATTAAATTATGTATGCAGAGTTTGCATTGCATTGCAAACGCTAGTGACTGTGTACGCAAAATCTTCCGATAGATTTTGAATGACCTGATCATTCACGCAAAGGCTTACTAATCGAGCTAGGCCAAGCAACTCCTACCGAACGGCTTGACCGATTTTGAAGAAATTTTATAATATTTTATAAGTTTGTTTATTGGGTCTGGAAATAATAGCTCTTAATCTGTTATTGAAAACTTAAGTCGCGCGTACAAAGGTTCATGCAGCCGCTAGTTTCTAATTTTATTTTAATTGCAAGTGTCAATCAACTGATGCGGCTGAATACGAACTTCCTGAAAATGTGCCGAATGAACAAATATAAATATCCGGCCGAACATCTGGAGCATCTCTAGTTCTCTCTCTAGTTGTGATAATTTTGCTCATTTTAACATGCCTATACTCATTTAAGTTGGGTTTATACTCGTGAACAAGGAACTAGGAAAGATTAGTTTAGATTAGTTTGCGCAAGCTGTGTTCTCGTTACAACGGATTCGTATGTTAGACGTGGGTCTAAGTCTAATAATATTAATTAATTGACCTAAAATTGTATGTAGCCTGGGGCTCCTTAAGGAACATGTCCAATTAATAACAAGCCGTGGTTCCAAGCAACCTGTTTTTTCAAAACAATCCAGGCCCCAGGCTGTCAGAACCACTCAATCGAAGTGTGGGCTGGCCACATTATTTGTCGTGAAAGTAATAACCGTTATAGTACACGTGTAGGTGTGGTGGTGGTAGTAGGTAGCCAGCTCACCACACGGTTGTGTGTTGGGTATGGTTACTGGAGATAAATAATAGAGCGACTCACAGTAATAATTTTTGTACTCCAACACGAATAAATAGAAGGCACAATAGGATAAGCGGGTTACACTGCACATGCACAGATCAGCAAGCGTAGGAAGGTTCGCAAGGATACAGGAAGTCTAAATATTAACTCACAAACAACAAAGCAATATTAAAAAAGGAAATTAAATAAAATGCGTTCCGCGTCATGCAAGGTTTGACTGACACACTCAATAAGTGACAACTGAAGACAAGACAACCACCGCGCGCATGCGCGTCAATGAGTGTCCTATCAAAGAATATCATAGACCGCCTGTATTGATGTGCTGCACGATGTTCGATAGAGCAATGTCGATACCGACATCGACAACTGATACAGATCGTGATATCGTGCACTGAATGTAAATAAAAATGAGTGATGATTATGAATGTTATGAATGATGAAAGTTGGTGTTTCTGTGAAAGAGAAGTGAAAAGGTAAAGTTGCCTACACCACCCCCCTCCAGAGACCGTCATGGGCGATAAAAATCTGTAAATCTCACTTGACGTCCGGAGCGAGTAGTATACTCTCTGTTGATTACTGGCGAGGGTTCAACTGTATGGTCAGACAGCATGAAGGCCGGTTTAAGTCGGTCTATCGATACTGTGACCTCTTTGTTTTTGAGAAGGATTTTGAAAACTTTATCACCTCTCGACAAAACTTTGTGTGGCCCAGAATATGCAGCTTGAAGTGCACCACGTAATGCGTCTTCGCGAAGGAACACGTGATCACTGGTGGCAAGGTCCAAACAAACACTTTCTGTCTATTATGGTGTGACGTAGGTGTTGGCTGCAATTTGCTGGCGAAGTTTCTCAGACGAGCGGTAAATTCAGATGTGTCTGTAGCTGTACCGGCAGTGGAGACATCGAAGAATTCGCCAGGTAACCTTAAGGGCTCACCATATACAAGTTCGGCTGAAGAAGCCTGTAAATCTTCCTTGAAGGAAGTCCTAACGCCTAACAGGATCCATGGCAGTGACTCGGTCCACCTATCATTTGCATGGCAGACAATCGCGGCTTTAAGCTGCCTATGGAACCGCTCCACGAGGCCGTTGCAGGCTGGGTGATAGGCTGTCCGCTTGTGCTCAAATCCGGCTATCTTTGACAGGCATTGAAACAGAGCCGATTCAAATTGACGGCCACGGTCTGTTGTGATGACTGTTGGACAGCCGAAACGAGCAATCCAGCCAGACAGCAAAGCCTTTGCAACGGTTTCCGCGGTCATATCCATGATCGGTATTGCCTCCGGCCACCGAGTGAATCGGTCTATGGCGGTAAGGCAATAGCGATACTCATGAGAAGGAGGAAGAGGTCCGACCAAATCAATGTGGATCTGTTTGAAGCGCTCCCGAGGTACGTTGTAAGCGCCCACTGGTGAGGACACGTGTCGGTTAACCTTGGCTCGCTGGCACGGTATACAGCTACGTGCCCACTGCCTGCAATCCTTCCTTATGCCTGGCCAAACAAATCGTTCGGCTACTAACTTGGCTGAAGCGGTGCAACCAGGGTGGCTTAGGAAGTGCAGGCTATCAAATACCTGCTTCCGGAAGAACTTCGGGACGAATGGCCTAGATGTCGGTGTACTGACGTCGCAGTACAGGGGAATCCGACTTCCAGGTACATGCAGTCTTTCCAGCCGCAATGATGAACCTTCATCTAGTAGCTTTGAAAGTTCGGGGTCCGAGGCTTGACCTTCGGCTAATGTGTCGAAGCTAACGGGCGTTTCCAGTTCTTCAATACGCGACAGAGTATCGGCCACGACATTATCCTTGCCGGATATGTGTCGGATGTCGGATGTGAACTGGGAGATGTAGTCGAGGTGCCTAAACTGCCTAGGCGAACAGTTTTTCTTCCGCTCGTGGAATGCGAAACTGATTGGCTTATGGTCAGTATAGACGACAAAATGCCGAGCTTCGACCATATGCCGGAAGTGTTTTATGGCCTCGTAAATGGCAAGCAATTCCCTATCGTATCGGTGAGTACTTGACTTGCGAAGGGCTTAAATTCCTAGAGAAGAATGCTAGCGGTTGCCACGCGCCTTCTTTTAGCTGTTGAAGCACAGCGCCAACTGCATTGTCCGATGCATCCGTCACCAGTGCCAACTTGGCAGCGCAGTCAGGATGTGCTAGTAAAGCGGCATCGGACAGGCTGTCTTTGCTGGCTTTGAAGGCTGCTAGTGCATCATCGGCTAGGGTGATAGGCTGCGATCCCTTCACTGAACCTGCCAACAGTGCGTGTAATGGAGCTTGAATTTGGGCAGCGCGAGGCAGAAATCGCCTGTAAAAATTGAGCATGCCTAAAAATGCTCTAAGCTGTCGCACGTTGGTTGGGATCGGGAAATCCCTGATGGCTTGCACTTTCGCGTCCAGTGGTCGGGAGCCGCGTTCGGAGATACTGTATCCTAAAAAGGTTACCTCCTCTGCCCCGAAAACACACTTCGACGTGTTCAAAAGCATGCCGTAATCTCGGAGTCTTCCGAATATGATGCGAAGATGCTCCTCATGCTGAGCCTGGGACCTGCTGTATATTAAAAAATCGTCCAAATAGGTATAAACAAAGTCAAGGCCACGGGTCATCTCGTCTACAAATCTTTGGAAAGTCTGGCCTGCATTCCGAAGACCGAACGTCATGAACGGGAACTCGTAAAGTCCGAAGGGTGTGGTAATGGCGGTTTTGGGAATGTCCTCCGGGCTGACAGGTATCTGATTATAGGCCTTGACCAGGTCTAGGGTGCTAAAGACTTTGCAACCAGCTATACAATGGGCAAAGTCCTGTATATGCCTAATCGGGTACCTGTCGGGCACAGTACGGGCATTCAACATGCGGTAATCACCACACGGACGCCAACCGTTGTCCTTCTTCGGAGCTAGATGCAGCGGCGAGGACCAAGAGCTTTCCGAAGGTCGAGCTGTTCCATTGGCAAGCATGGACTGGAACTCTTGTTGGGCTATTTTTAATTTGTCAGGAGCCAAGCGACGAGGTGATGAAGCTACTGGAGGACCTGGTGTAGTGCGGATGTGGTGTACTGTGTTGTGCGGGATGTTACGATCTGTACCAGCTGGTCGAGTGATCTCTGGAAACTCACCTAGGATTTTGTGGTATAGAGAATCGCCAGTCAAAACTTTTACAGAGTATAAGTTACTACTTGTTTCACACTTTACGAGACTAGCTACAGCAGATACAGTTGTTAGGCTATCCGTTATGCGTTTATTACATCAATCCACAACCAAGCCATAATAATTTAAAAAATCTACACCAATGATTGGTTTGGTCACGTTGGCAACGACAAAACGCCAGTTGAATGATCTACGTAAGCCAAAATCTAAACTTAGGTGTAAATAGCCGTATGTTGAGATGTTAGAACCGTTAGCAGCGCAAAGTTGAAATCCCGTTGCAGCACGTCGATCACGCACCATCGAGCGAGGGAAGACACAGAGGTCGCTGCCAGTGTCGACCAGAAACTGCATCTTCGACTGTCGATCGGTAATGAACAGGCGACCAGTAGAAGATCTTGGGCAATCGTCAGTCGCCATTATCGACCGCCCTTGAAGTTTTCCGCCTTGAAGTCGCAGGGGGGGACGCATCTGCTCGCCTTCTCAGCGAACTTGCTGTGGTACCAGCAGAGCGGGAACTTGCGGTAGCTGGATTGCGACCGCTGCCGCCTCGACGAAGATCTATTCCGATCGGATCGGGTGGGCCGAGAGCGAGATCTGCTGTTCTTCTCAGATGCCAGTGACTGGAACTGCCTGCGAAGTTCTGCTATCTCCTTTGTCAGGCTGCTAAGCACAGAACCGCAAGCAGCTTCCTCCATGGAGGCGACTGTCGGCGAGGCTGCGGCTATGTCGATGACTCTATCCGCCAAATCCGCCAAGTCTTCGAGTGGAGTCGACCCTGCTTGTCCTGCGAGCACTGTCTGGACCTTACTTGGTAGGCGGCTGGTCCAGATGGTCTTTAAAAACTCGTCCGGAACATCTACGCCGGTAAGGCTCTGAAGGTGTCGAAGAAACGAGGATGGCTTGCGATCTCCTAGTTCCTCATGCATGAGCAGCTGCTTCAGCTTCTTCTCATTAGAAGCGCTAAGTCTTCTAATTAGCTCTGTTTTTAGCTTCTCATACCGGTTTTCCTTCGGAGGCCTTATTATAATGTCCTTCACCTCTCTAGAGTGCTGGTTATCTAGCTGGCCGATTACATAGTTGAATTTTGTAAGGTCGCTGGTGATCCTATTAATTGCAAACTGCCCTTCCACTTGAGCAAACCAGATCTCGGGCTCTTCAGGCCAGAATGGTGGAACGCGTATGCTGACCTTATAAACTTCGCCATGATCCGTCGATACGCTCTCTCTCGGGACGTTCCCATCACTAGCGTCGTTGCGTGCATTTTGTTCCTCCGCCATCTTCCTTTATGTATTCTCAATATCGAAATTTTCGAACAGGGGTCACCAATGTAGGTGTGGTGGTGGTAGTAGGTAGCCAGCTCACCACACGGTTGTGTGTTGGGTATGGTTACTGGAGATAAATAATAGAGCGACTCACAGTAATAATTTTTGTACTCCAACACGAATAAATAGAAGGCACAATAGGATAAGCGGGTTACACTGCACATGCACAGATCAGCAAGCGTAGGAAGGTTCGCAAGGATACAGGAAGTCTAAATATTAACTCACAAACAACAAAGCAATATTAAAAAAGGAAATTAAATAAAATGCGTTCCGCGTCATGCAAGGTTTGACTGACAGACTCAATAAGTGACAACTGAAGACAAGACAACCACCGCGCGCATGCGCGTCAATGAGTGTCCTATCAAAGAATATCATAGACCGCCTGTATTGATGTGCTGCACGATGTTCGATAGAGCAATGTCGATACCGACATCGACAACTGATACAGATCGTGATATCGTGCACTGAATGTAAATAAAAATGAGTGATGATTATGAATGTTATGAATGATGAAAGTTGGTGTTTCTGTGAAAGAGAAGTGAAAAGGTAAAGTTGCCTACACACGCCTTCCAACAAAGGAAGAATACGAAAGAAAAATCATTTTTTCCCCTTATTAATATATTTTAGGCCTAAGCAACCACAATTTCACCCGAGATTAAGTAATGACGTGGTCTAAAGCAGTACATTCAAGTTTAACAAATAGCTATGTACACTATTTTCTTTAAGAGACCCGAATCTAGTTTTAAGGAATTTAGCTAAAAGCTAAGTTCTCATTGCTATGGTATACCTTCGTAGATGGGTTAAAGCCAAAATAGTAAAAAAAAACCATGGAGACTTTAATGCAATCATATTTCCTTTTTGGACACCAAAAATACCGTTGTCTCTTCTTTCACAGGTGAAAACCTCTCAAGAAGTTTGTGTCGACGCCAAAAAGCCCTCCATGAGTTTTGCTGAGACGGCCGGCGCTGCCTTCACGTACGGCCCGAAGCGGGTTCAATCATGGGGAAATGCTGTCAAGTAAGCAACCTTACCGTTATGTATATAAAGATGGAAATTTTGCTGACAAACCTGCAAATTCATTGTAAAATAATTAGGTAAGCTTACCTTTTTTCGTGGGGAAATCTTCCTGTCTACGCAGCCCACGGGAACGATGAGGTTATGTCGGACTCCGACCGACTAAAACCCCACGACACTCAATCCGCATAGAACTATATTATTTGCTGATGATGTATCGATAGTAGTAACAACTAATTTGAATGAAGGGATAACCCAACATGAAACTGAAATTAATAAAACGTTAAATTGCTTTGTTGAATGGCTTGAAATACATAACTTAAAAATTAGTTTAGTAAAAACTAATTTT
Source organism: Udea ferrugalis (assembly GCA_950022985.1). Lineage (NCBI taxonomy): Eukaryota > Metazoa > Arthropoda > Insecta > Lepidoptera > Crambidae > Udea > Udea ferrugalis. The sequence goes on from OX465523.1 coordinate 2,582,157, forward strand.
TTGCAATTCAACAAGCTCAAAAATAATAATTTAAATATATCATACAAAGGTACACATATTGAATCAGCAGATAATATAAATTTTTTTGGATTACAGATTGATAAGGATATAAATTGGAAACCACAAGTTGAACAAGCATGTGACAAAGTGAATCGCTTTGTCTATGTTATAAGTAGACTACGTCATGTAACGGACCGTAGTACAGTCCTTACCGCCTATCACGCATATGTCGTCTCTGTATTACGGTATGGATTAGTATTCTGGGGAAATAGTTGTAACGTTTCCCCCACTTTGCTAATTATAATATTTTTAAACTCTATTTAAATAATGACAAAATAAACCCCTTTCCTATGATACAATAAATGCAAAATAAATAACCTGGCCAAGTGGATGTGATCGTCTAACTATGGTAGGACCGTTCTACGTTGTATTGTTTTGTAGTAGACCCAGTATTCTTTTATAAGGTAGGTATGTAAGCAGTAATCTAAGGTTTGATAGGACTCGATTGACGAGAAATAATGTATCTAAATAAAATGTGTCAAAGACTGACATTTTAAGTATGGAGAGAAGCGAAGATCTCAAATCTATTGCTTTAAATAGAAATAGGTTAGTTAATTTTATAAATTGGAGATGAATTGTAATAAAATGAGATAAAAAGGGGATTACATTCCCTTTGAAAATGGCCATATTATGCGAGCTCCACCACGCTCGGGCCTGTGAAGGCCAACCCTTGAAGAGGTCCCTAAAGGCTCCCCCACGCTGAAGATATACCTACCTAGGTATAATTTTGCAACTCCTACTTGCAAAGTACCTAATTCCATTATTCCAATTAAACATTAGCAGATTCGTCACCGTTCGATCATTTATAGCAACAACAGTAACCTTTATCGTTCATGACCCAACGAGTGCCAAATGAGCCAATGCACAATAGGTACAATGAATTAATTGGAATGACGATCCATAACCTGTCAAAATGTACATCATGGTGGGTTGTAGATGAAGTATATAGGTATGTGTGTCGTATATTTTATGTGATACGAACATTTGATGTACATGCCCACAGGCCATGTAAGGTCATCACCACTAACATTCAAATTGAACTATAATTATTGAATAGTAATTAAATGAAAGGCTTTTAAAAACTTGCAGCTAGGTTTTATGTGGTAGAAACGTGAAGTTTGTTGTAAAGTAGCGTAAATAGCTAAAATCGATATTATGTCATGGTCAAATATTCTGTGAGAGTATTTGTTCTGTAGGTAAAATAACGCATCGCATTAAAATGTCAAATTCACTCATGGCAGGGTTTAAAACCCTATAAAATACCAGTAGTACCAGTTATTCTATTCATTATCGTATGAAGTATAACCGAAAATCAACCATCATTTACGTATCATAGCGAGAATCGAACTCGCGTCCGTCCAAATCTTAAACAGCACTCGAACCGCTGCTCCAAACAGCCAGTTAATTATTAGACATGCGTTAGTGCGAGAATCGAACCCACATCCTTTTACGTCTCAATTAGTCCTCTGACCAACACTCTTATCACTTAATCAATTCGAATAATTATGAAGCACAACCCATCCTCGCAAGTAAATATTAAATAGTTTATTTGACAGAACATCTCTGGTGTGGGAATTGAACCCATAAACCTTCTGGTCTCAGCCAGCGTAAACGACCACCGCGCAGCTTGGTTTGACAACTATTCCTATGGGTTAGGTCTAAAACGCATAACGGAAAGATCTGACCTGATAATATTCTCCGTCTCGCAAAGTCCCCTATCTCCGCCTAACGTCTCGTACCGCCTTGTCTTGTACTCCTCTAATATCCAGTCTCCAGTCCCGATATTGATTCAATTTGAGCACTAGTTACCACTACGGTTAGGTAATACGTCTAGAGCTTAAGATTTTGACCATTCTTCCCGACGTCTAGATCATGACTGCCGCCAAAGTTTGATAATGCAATTAGGGTCTGATTTATGACCATGAGAAACAAAAACACAAGGGTTTCGTTGTATCAGCATCTCAAGTGCCTTCGCCTCTCTAGCAGTTTTTGTTGTTTATAAGAAGTGTCAAATTTGAGATCTTTATTATACTAGATTTATGGCCGTTGAGCGTAATACGAATTTCAGTCATATGAGTACGTAGGTACTTAGGTATAACAGAACACTACTAACCCTTTTCAAAAGACGTGGGAACGAATTCTTAAATATATTACTGATAACTATCCTTACCGAAGAAATTTACAACCTGAACCAAAATACGCTTGTCTGATCGTCCGTCGTCGGTTAGTTGTTCTACTTTGACTTAGACTTAGACGTCAGGCGTCAGGTGGCCCTGCCAAGTATAAATAACCTATTTACGTAATAACTATAAACTTTATTAGCCCGGCGTCATGGGGGTTAAAAACTGTAACACGGACGTGGGGGTTGGGTCTATTTGACCCTGGTAAGATATGTAAATATTTTAGTCTACAGTTGAAAGAAAAGGTTTTTATTATTACCAGCATTCATTTAGAGTTATGAGGGTTATCCAACTCTAAAAAAAATATGAAATATATAATTTTTATCATGGAAACGAGACTTTGAAAAAAATATATTTAAATTCTATAAAAACCGCTCAAATATGGTCTTTGCAGTAACAAACTAAATAAAAAAGGTTTAAACTACAATAAAGAAGAAGTAATACAAATAAAATAAAAATATTAAAAAAAACTCATTTTGTATGGAAAAAATGTAGTGAAATTGTAACACCGAGTACAGGCATGGGTCTTAATTACCCATTTTCAGGTTACGGCACTTATAGCTCCAAACTCAGGCGTTTTCTGACTTATTTCAGGGCACAAACGTGTGAAGTGATTCATTAACTCCAGCTATAGGAAAAAACAGCAATGTCGGGTGAATAGTATAAAAATTATAGAAATTCTAAAAACGGCCGGGTATCTTAGACCCAACCCCCATGACACCGGGTTAGCGCGAGCTAAAGGAGTATAACGCCATCTTCCGGTATCAATCATAATTAATTTATTTGTTTGCCTACAAATAAAACGAATGAAAAGGGGTCTCTACAGGCGTTCCGTTACATAGTGTTAATGTTCAGAAAGCGTTTGTAGCCCAGAAAAAATGCGTGCGTGCAATCATTGGCATACCACCCTACCAGACATGTAAACCACTTTTTAGAGAACTGAAACTTTTAACATTGCCAAGCCTTTACATTTTTGAAATAACAAAATTTTTCAAAACGAATCAAAGACTGTTTGATAGGGCTGGTGACATTAATCCTCGTAATAAAAGAAATCCAGATAGATTAGTTCTAAAATTTGCACCCAGAACCACTTTATATATGAGGAATTGCTTAAATATGTGTATAAAAATCTATAACAAAATTCCAGACACCTTAAAATCACTGAACCCTCCCTTATTTTATAAAAAAATACATTTATGGCTCCTAGATAAGAATTTTTATAGCGTTGGAGAGCTTATTAAATAAGTTATTAAAATTATTAAACATTTTACATGCCATATATTTGGCGAAACATGTGAAACTACCATATTTTATGTAACTGTTACCATCATTTTATGTACCGTGTTTCCTGTAAATAAAGATTTATTATTCATGATTTATCGTGGCACTTTGGCGGCAAAGCTGCATTCACGAAAAATTTACCGCACTGCTTCCCTCCCCTCCAACGGACCCCCTAACAAAGGGAGGAGGCCACGAAAGCGCCTGGAGTACGCAGGCACTTCCGCCGTCTCGCTAGCCGCAGTGCAATGTGAGCCGGAGCACCCCTGCAGTCCGGTCCACTGGCTCCAACCGTACGCAGACCCAACCACGAGGCACCCAAAAGGGTGGCTCCACATCCGCTTCCAGCATTACGACCAACCTATTGTGCTTCGGGGCTTCCACCACGCGTAACAGGCAGCTCGCTGGCTCTACCGGGCCCGCAAACCCACGTGTCGCCCATAAGGGCCGCAGCTGGCGGGTGTTAAGTCAACCACACTGCCACGCATGTTCTCTCAGCAAGTGGATTAGCCGCCGGTTACCTCTCCGGTTGGTCCGGTTCTAAGCCCCTCGCCGCGCTAGACCACAGGCTAGACGGCGCTGTGTGGAATAAGTAATGTCCAATGATGATGATAATTTTTACCTTTGAAAGGGCTGATAACGTCTGAGAGATTTAATTTTAGAACTGAAGAGCATTCATGTTATTAATTTGAAGGAAAACCATGTGAGAGCGTCGACGCCTCCCACACATACATTCAATGTGGATCCATTAACCTTTTTGAAAATATAATTGTAATGTAGTTCCACGGATAAGTAATGACAAGTTATTTCGTAGAAAAATTTATTGAAACCCAAAGAGGTATCAATAAAATTCAGCATTACTTTATGTATAAAAATGTGCCCATTCAATTTACAAACTACATTCTTTTATTTCAGAACGATTGTCGACTATTCAATGAGCTTCGCATATCTGGGAGTGATGTGCGTCTATGTGGTATTCATCGGGTCTTCTTTCAAAGAGGTCAGTAAATAAATACTTAGTTGCTATAAAGCTTTTTGTTACTAATACAGGGTGTCCCAGGAAACCTGTACCAGCGGAAGTCTGTTTTTAGGGGACACTAATACCCATCGATTGGACCCCCATGTATGTTCAGCGAAATGTTATAGTTTAAGAGATATGATTTTTTTTGGCGTATTTTCCGTGTATAAACCTACAATCAGATACATTTTTGTACGGTGAGCCAGGTCAAGTGTAACATTGTAGATAGAAAGTGACTTAATTGCATTAAGTTTTAAGTTTTGTCAACTTAGCCCTCTGAGTTACTAAAACTTTTCAAGCCGTTTATTTATGCCCCTAACATGGGCTGTTTTTACGACAGCTATCTTGCGATAGCCAGGACCAATGACTTTTAACGGCCATTCTAAAGCACGTAGCCAAATTTATCGCTTTAATAAGTTGGTTTAATCACCACGGCTACTAAAAACATTCGTAATAATCGCAAAGCTCTCGATCGTTTAAAAAAATACATTTATATCTCACTAGAAATGTAGAGACATACGCTGTTAGAGGAGTATAATGAAAATTATATGAAAAGGTAGACTATATAGCTTTTAAGGTAAGGTCACTTTCACTTTGATTACAGTTTATGGAGTTAATATCTTTCCAATACAAAAAATGTACCAAACCATTTTAGTTGGGTTCACACCCTTAAAAAGGAAGGTTCACAATTCACGCAAAAAAACTGTCAGCTGTTTATGCATTCCTTGCTATTCAGCAGAGAAAAATTATCCATAATACCTTTTTTCCTTCCCAGGTATTGGATGTGCTCTACCCAGATTTCAAGCTGTCCATCCAAGCCTACTGTGCCTTGACCCTCGTTCCTTTAGTTCTGGTCTGTCAGATCAGGAATCTCAAGTATCTGGTGCCTTTCTCTGCCGTCGCCAACGCCATGATCCTGGTCGTCTTCGCCATCACCTTGTACTATGTCTTCACTGATCTACCACCGGCAAAAGATCGGGAGATGGTTGCTCATGTGACGCAATGGCCGTTGTTTTTGAGGTGAGTGTAAGGTGTCTTTGTCACTTTGAATAACTAACATAACTTACACACAAAGAGCCTATATAGGTCCCACTGCTGGGCACAGGCCTCACCTCAACTATAAGGTGGAACGAGCCATACTCCAACACGCGGGGTAAATGCGGATTGTTGGAGGGGTATAAGGTTAGTAAGCAATCTTAATGTCAGATGTTATCAAGCCCCCCTAAAGCCTCTAACTAGGCTTAACGACTGACATCTAGGGACGTCGACCGGGACCAACTGCTTAAAACGTGCCTTCCGAAGCACGGAGATGCTCGAAATACAAATCACTAAATTTCAGTCGTGGTTGTCACCCATCCCATTTCCGACCCGGCGTGTGTTGCTATACAACAGCGATCGTCGCCGATTCCTGTCACAAATGCGCCACGGGCACCTCAACATAAATTACACTTATGACTATATCCCAAATGAAGTAGAGTAACACGTTAACTGTTGCTTTAATGTCGAATGCAACATCCATAAGCCCACACATCGCCTAGTTAAATAAACGCAACGTGTTAAAAAGAGATCCTACTACTTTAGTTATTGTGATTATTTGACCACATGGCCGCGACGATGATCTTGTCAAATAACTTTTTATATTGTGAAAATAAAATATCATCTTTGAATGATACCAATTTCATCTAGTACCGTAATTTAGAACCCCGAAGCTTTAGTACGACTCTCTTGCTAACAACAAAATATTTCGTATAGTTTTTCATTTGCAATAAAGTTTTCCATTCGACATCCCCGAATTTAACGTCAATGTCTCTGTACTCATTTGATAAAGGTACTAATAATACTGCGTTTCTAAAGAAATCTAAAGAAGTTTCTAAAGAATTTATCGATGTGGTATACGTATAAATAAAAGTATTGATGTGTTCCAGCTATGTTATCAATTTTATGGGAAGATACTCAGAGACTTATTTACCACTGCCTATCCCCGCCGACGTTGGTGAATTCAAGCCCAATGTGTTTTGTGAAGTTTTTTTTTTAATTTTTCAATCATTGGATCCCAAGTCCGGCTGCTGCGCCTTCGATCCGCGAGGCCTCGGGTGAGATGATTGTGACAGTGACATGATTTAAATCTCAAACAGTACTTTGTCAAGAAATTTGCACCAAATAAATGAAAATCATGCAGAGCGCAACGCAGACAAACAGGTTTCAAAATTCAAGGGCGTCCCAGTGAGGGCCTCGCGAGGGCATCCCAGCTGAGGGCCTCGCGAGAGCGTAGCAGCCGGACCTAACTAAAGAATTTTACACAGCTTGAAATATTGGTTATTTTCGTGAAAACCAAAGTCCACGCGTACGAAGTCGTGGGAGGCCGCTTTACAAACCCGCATCTCATGTTTGCTTTTTTCCAAACTTGTATCTATAAACCTACTCAAAGATCAATAGTTGCTCAGCCTAGTTTGAAGTTATCTAGTAAGCTTGAGTACACATTCTTAGGGAACCAAACAATTTTGATATTTATCGCTAACCACAGATTGCGTAATAATATTCAAACACATAATATTGTAACATTTACGATTATATCCTAAATGGAATGATCAGAAGCACGCTGACTGTTGCCGCGTACAGTTAACGGCACATCAGGCTACCCATCCGTTTTTCATCTTCTTGTAATGTCATTTTTTTGCAAAAGAGCAAGGAGTTCTGGCCGAAAATTGGTAGTGTGATGAGCACATCACACCACCAAAAACAGCCGGCAGCCAACACTAATAATAACCGGTTAACAGCAGTTAACCGTACATTTGAACCCCACGCGGTTTGACACAAAAATGTAAGGCCAATTCTGCGTAGTTACTGTTTTTCTAGGAAAGAATCAAATAAATGAAAAATAATGAAGAAGATAGCATTTTAAACCTCGAAGATCGGGTTCAATGATCCACTGATTACCACGAAATGGAAATCTTTTTCGAATTGATATTTTCATACCTTCTACCTGGCTCTACTCTTTTTGAGTAATCAAATGACAAGACCAAGCCATTATTTAATATTGACCGACAAGAATTTGAAATTCCTTGTGCATTCGCAATTCCCGCACCAAACACGAAAAATATTTTAATCTGAAATGATGTAAACTTTAATTCGAGACATTTTTAAATAATATCCAAATGAATTTTCACTTTCAAATAAACCAAAACCACAGAATACTAAAACAATTAAATCAAATCCTACAATACTAGTTCATTAGCGAGATTCATAATCCTTATAATACTAGCTTCATTTTATTTTATTTATTTGGATACAGTCAGTGGAAAATGAGTTAGCACTAATTTTGTCGAATTCCCACGGTCTTTCTTTATTCGTTAATTTATAAAAATAGTATGAACTGATTAGTTGCACAGACGCGTTCACATCAACTTTTACAAAACCATTGCAAAATGTCCCGTAAGTCAGCTGTATAAGGTGCCCCGATGTAAAGGTTGATGAGGATGCGTCTGTATTATTCACTATTTTTAGAATCTAACAAAACGCGTATGGCGATTGTAACAGTGTCAAAATATCAAAATTCTAAATGAATAAGATTCCCAAATTGAAGTCCCGTTTTGTACGATTCTAATGTTGGTAGGGGTAAAAATAACAATAGTATCTTGCATGTGGCTTGTATGTAATCGTTTTAGCTGCTAAACTGATTGACTACCTGCAGGTGGCCTTAAAAGTTTTACTGGGCAGATCGAACATATAAAGCTTTAAACCCTGTTAATTTAACCCTCCTATACCCGCGCATGGGGCGGTGAGGCCGATGAAACACCAAATAGTATTTATTTCGTTTTAAGTGAGCGTCGTGGCCTAGTGGTTAAACACTCCGACTCGGAACCCGATGGTCCCGAGATCGAATCCGGCCGGAACACACACCTACTTTGTGTTCATTGTAAAATTTGTGGCTAACTCTCCGGTGATGGAAAACACCGATATAAAACCCAAGCAACCCGGATAACGGCGGTAGGCTCGCCCCTTGCCACGTTGGGTTCAAATTCCCTCGGCGAAATGTGGGCTCCTGAATGTTCCGTTCACCATGACGGCAACAGTCAGTGTGCCTCTGACTAACCCATTAGGGATATGGTCGTGAGGGTATGTTATGTATGTTATGTCGTTTTAAGTGTTTAAAAAAGTAAAAGTAAAAGTAAAAGTAAAAAAATCATTTATTCATGTAAGCTTATTTACAAGCACTTATGACACGTCAAGACACAAAATCAAAATGAACAAAGTGACTCTACCACCGGTTCGGAAGTTGCTTCTATCGAGAAGATTCCGGCAAGAAACTCGATAGTTACTCTTTTCTTTACTCTTTTCGATAGTTTGACCGTGGCTAAGTTGTAACAGTAGATTTTCAACGATCGCCGTTGTAAAACCAGAAACCCAAGGTGTTTGTTGTCGGAGGCCTTAGGATAGCTTGATGACATCCGGCAGTAAGATTTACCACAGCACTAACCTTATAACTCTCCAGCTATACGCACTGGGCCAGCGTATGGCTGGCGCGACTTCATGGTTTAAGAGAGGCCCGTAATCACATTTTTTATTTATTTATTTAAAATGAGTTTGCATTTGATCCCAGTCTTGCTTGATGGTAAGCGACGACGAGCTCGAAGGTGGAACACGCTTATCCAGAAAATGCCTATTCACTCTTACCTTGAAGACACCAAGGTTGTATGTATCCGTAAACACAGACGCAGGGAGGGCGTTCCACTCACAGAAAGGAAGCACCAAACCACTTTGTCCAGACCGCTGGAAAGTCGACCACAAGGGGGTTAAAGCCGACATACGAAGGCTGTTCGTTTTGTTTAGCTGTGTACCCAAACTTTACCTATCTCTTCTTTTCTTGCAGCACTGTAGTCTTCGCGATGGAAGGCATTGGCGTGGTCATGCCAGTTGAGAATGAAATGGCCAACCCGAAGCGGTTCCTGGGCTGTCCAGGGGTGCTCAACGTGTCCATGGTAGTCGTCATCTCCCTCTACGGTGTCGTTGGGTTCTTCGGCTACGTTCAGTTCGGAGACAACGTCAAGGGAAGTGTCACCTTGAACCTGCCAGAAGGTGAAATGTAAGTTCAATCATTTAAGCATGTAGCTCGCGCCTTTATACCAAACGATATTCAGGTGCACAGCGTGCCATGGCGAACGTAACATTCAAAGGACCATACTGTCCGTGTGAATTTGATTCCGCCATCCTTAAACACCCCTGTCCTTCAGCTTGTTTGCTTCCTATCTCACAAAAAAGTACACTAAATTTACTAAGGATCTCATACAAGTTCATACTTTTGCCTCTGTAAAGTAAAAGTTGTTGAATATACTTTCAAATGAAAGAAGAATTTTCAGAAAAACGAAGTTAACGTTTTCAAAGTAATGACGTGAAAAAAGTTTTATCTCAACATGGAAGGAATCTGGCGAATCAAAGATGCGGACATAATTATTTTCCTGTCTTTGATTGGTTGGCATTCAGAAAATGTTCGAATATATTCTGTATCGGAAACGTTATTCTGCCCGGAGTGGAAGTGGACCAGACATTTATTAATAGAACATACTATTTTCATTTATTCAGAAATAGAAGCACTCAGCTCTAATGGTTTTGGTTTGGTTATTGACATTTCGTTAAAAGGTTTCTAACCTAAACCTAAATCTAGGTTTTGTTTTTCAAAACCATCTGGTTTGATTCCTGGCTAGGGAAGTAGTTTTCTCTAATCTGTATATCTTAACATCTTTAGTACTTTCTTTACAACTTCTTGATGCCCCATAGTAGATTTAAGCCAACCTAAAATTACCTTGTACTCGTATGAACGTTTCATGTTATATGTAGCAACCAACCAATTGCAGCATACTTTTGAAATTACATGAATAAGTTTTGTTTGTGGAAAACTAATTTATTAACTCTCAGCCACATGGGGACACAGTAAATACTCTCAAGTGTGTAATTTATTTGTTCTCTCAATGGCTGTTTGTTCCACTTGAGACTACAAGTTGTGCGAGAAACTCAGCCTCAGTACGCGTGCTTGTATGATTTACGTATAGTACCTTGTAAACAACTGTTACGTTTATGTTATGATTTAACCGTGACTTTGTTCGCCTTATTGTTCGCCTTATTGTTCGCTTTATTGTTACTTTAACCTAAAGGTGGTCTATCAAAAACCTCGTTTTCATAGTACTTATATCCTGACCCTATCTTAATTTTTCATTAATATTGAATTGACTGTTATTTTGTTGCGGAGTTATAACTCCTTAGAAATTATTTGAAAACAAAAAATGTCAATAGTAATATTGTTACAAACTAATCACTTTTTTTGTGAAGTTGTAATAAAAAACTCAATTCCTTTTCATAAGAATTCATTATTATGTTTATAAAACCACTTCATTATTTATTGTTATATTTTCAACAATGACTAATTTAACGTCGACACTAACCTGACTTTAAAACTAGGTAGTAGCCTTTGTCATGGCTGGACCGATAACCACTCAAAAAACCTTTTAAGCTTATTTATAGACCTTGTTAGCACCAAAACTGAGCCAGCCGCACTTTGTAGGTTTTACAGGCTTTTTAAGGCTTAAAAGAGGCTTTAAAAAAAACTTCAGCAAACAAGGAGCGTGTGCGTTTAAAGGCATGAAACATAATGTTCCAAAAATATACTTAGCACAAAGCTTTTTCAAAGGGTGGACGGTCCAACTGGACAAAACATAAAAAAGTTGCAAATACGTATTTTAAAAAAAACAACTGATTAGATCTCTTTCAAACCAATTTTGGCTGGAATTTGCTTGGTAATCTACATCATATTACATTTTTCATTGCATATTACATTTTTTAGTTTTATCATTCTCTCATTTAAGAACTTATGTGGAGGGGCGTTGGACACACATTTTACCACTTTGGAAGGGTCTCCCTCGCAAAATATTCGGTTAGAAAAAAAACATTATAAGATATGGGGAACCCACAAAATTTATTGTTTTATTCACAGAGCACTTTCCAAGTTTCCACAGAATATCTCTTGTAGTTTAGGATAAAAGTGGCTGTGACATACGGACCGAAGGACAGACAGACATGACGAATCTATAAGGGTTCCGTTTTTAACACGGAACTCTAAAAAGTCCAGATTGATTCAAAACCGAGTACCTTGATAGTTTTTGATTTATTGTGAGCTACAAAGCTAGGGACAGTTAGGTAGTCAAGCTGTCAAACTCGTTAAACCTAAATAGTATCCTTTCGTTAGCAACAGGGGTGAAAGTCGTAAATAAATGGTTTTTCAGTACTCATACTCTGAAAGTAGGTCATTACTGACCTGAGAAGCGGGCTGAAAGTAATACTTTTCATCCCTAGGGAGAATCACTTTCAACTGACAGCTAAAAAAAAAACTAGTTCTTTTTCACCTAATATCTATTGAACCATGTTCCAACTTTCTATACAGCCACGATGTAAAATTGAAATAACTTAAAGTTAAGTATTGATTAGAGAATATATATTTTTTAAATACCTTTATTATAATTTAGTTACAACAATTTCTTTAAAATAACTTAGCTTTGAGCAAAATATTTACCATTTTTCCAATGATAAAAATTAAAAAATAATGGCTGAATAGCGGACTGGCCACAGAAAAAAAAAACAAACAAAATAGGCGGTAAAGCGGCAATTCAAACTTCATATAATTTTCTCATTTTTCCTTTGGCTAATTCTAGTTTTTATGTTTACTTTCCTCGTATTTGTAATGAAAAGCACAGTGTTTACCTCGGGTTAAAGACTTATTTAGTCCCTCGAACTATTGGCGCCCTCACTTCGTTCCGGGCGCCAAACCCCGTCTCGGGACTAAATAAGTTACTTTCACCTCTAGGATAACAATGTACTATTAAATTACCTAACTTAGCAACAAACATTACAGTAACAGGAATTACTAAAGAAGCTTAGCAACTTCAATTTACCTAAAAGTTTTAAGTACCTAATAGGCGTGTTTTTGTTGTTTATCTTCGTTCACAAATTCAAAGCAATCTCTAAGTTTTAAGCTGTCCGGTCAAACTTAAGACGGCTATCGTTCCAATAACCTGACTTATTTGTTTTCAAGTCAACAAAGTTAGTTTAGAATAATGTCTAATGAATAGCTATCGATTAGAAAAATACCTACCTACCTGCTCACAAAAACAATTAATTGTTTTTAAAGAAAAGTTCGGGAAATCTTTTTTTAATTAACAAATGCTAGCATCCGATTAAAACAAACTGTGAAATTGAAAAATCGTGTTTCCTATTTATATTAAGTATGTATTTACAAAAAATATAGCATATTTTGGTCGTCTAATATCCCATTTATTAGGAGCTCTGCTAGGTTTGGGGCTAGACGATATCACGATAACTATCAGTGATATTTTACTAATTTTATTTCACCATAATAGAAAATCACTTACAGGTTTTTGGCGACCAATATGGTGTGATGGTTGAGAAGTCGGCTACCACACCAAAGGTCGCGGGTCCGATCCTCGTACAGTACAAGCACGTGCTTGAACATAATATCTGTAGTGTATTGGTCTGGGTGTTTTCCATGTAAATTATTATTATTTACAAAATAAGAAGTATTTAAGTATGATTATCCGCTGTCCATAATACGCGCTTTAAGTGGCTCACTTTGGGGCTAGATGGCGCTGTGTGGAATAATGTCCAGAGATATTTATTTTATTTTATGTATTTAATCTTGAATGCACAAACCAGTACAAGAGGCGGACTTACTGCTAAAAGCACTCTCTACCAGTCAACCATAGGGCGAGACAGAAATACTGTTAGCTTTGCAAAATGTTATGTTTTATTTATTTATAATCAATTTTATTTTGCAGCGTTGCACAAAGTGCGAAGCTGCTGATGGCAGTGGTCATCTTCCTCTCCTTCGCTCTGCAGTTCTACGTGCCCATGGAGATGATCACCAGGCTGCTGGGGAACAGAGGGCAGAACTATAGCAATGTCATACAGATCAGTATTAGGACTGGACTCGTTGCTGCTACTGGTAAGTTTGACAAGTGTATGGTCAAGCCATTGATAAGAAAAAAGAGGAAAATAGGGCATGCTCGTGAAAAAGTGTCCACTCTCAAATAGGTCCAATAGACCTGTTAGCAACCCAGTGGAGGGCCTCCTTACACAGTGTCTTCCAGTTCATGGTCAACTTACCAGAAACTTTCTTCTTCAGAGGTTGTTGCGATTGCCACTCCAGCTTGGCTATCTGAAGAGCTATGTCAGGGACTTTATGATATTTTCATATTCATTAACATTTTCATTGCGAGTTTTCATTCAAAGAAACGAGAAGTTTAGCTCATTGCAAAGCTCTCTCCATAGCGCGGTGAGCAACTCTGAGCTTGTTAAAGAGGCCAATATTCAAGGACCACGTTTCCAAAGTACAAAAATGACCCCACTGGGTTAGTCAGAAGCACACTGATTGTTGCTACAGGAGTTAGCCGCAAATTGTACAATAAACACAAAGTAGGTGTGTTCCGGGCAAATTTGATCACCTCCAGGTTCCGAGCCAGAGTGTTTAACCACTGGGCCATGACGCTCTCCACTCTCTACACTAATTTTTAAAGACGCATGAGTTTGATGACGTGCATTTGATACTCTGATTGACGTTGGTGACTTCGAGAGTAAGAGCTCATTCACATTAGGTCGCAAGCAGCACGGCTGCCACGCGGCAGCAGCACAGCTACAGCGCTGCAGCAGCGCGGCAGTCCTATGGTTCACAGATCCATACTGAGTGCGGCAGCCGCGCAGCAGCCTAATCTTTTGCTTTGATTAGGCTGCCGCGGCTGTTTTTGTAATGTGAAGGCATCCACTGCTTGCGTCCTAATGTGAAAACTCTTAGAAACCAAATTATTAACCACCAAGGCCTGATTAAACTAGGCTCACTCTTACCCGTCATTTACCAACATTCAGACAAATCTTTGTTCTTAAACCACAATACTGAACAATCATTATAATCACACTGCGTCACATAATATTATATTGGTTCCGCTTGGTGAACAGGAGATGTGGTGAATTCCCACCATGTTTAAAATAAATGATCTTCTGGCACTTAATTTTACATTCAAGCATGTTCAACGTAGGTGGTTTCGTCACTTTATAGTCAATTTACGGTAGAACTAAGTATGTCATGTCCCAAAGGTTTTATTTTGTGTTTTCCAACAAGCTCGAACTTCTTTTTCAAGCAAAAGTATGGGCTTGATGATGGATGCTACGGGAAAATTTGAGTTTATTTTTGTATTCACTGAAACATTTGCCTTTCATTAAAAAAAAACTGAATTGGTATAATTGGTTTCCTAGTACAAATATTATGATTGGAGGAAATTGTTTATTCTTTATTGCACAAATGAATGGTACAAGACCCGGACTTAATGCCAAAAAGGCATAAAAGGGATGTCTGATGAAAATCGGTTACATTAGAAAAATGTTTTGGTAGTTGTACTGGGTTTTTATTTACTAACAACATCTCGTTTCCTACTAATCATGATTTGTTTCATCATCATCATTGGCAAGAAGTCCACTGCTGAACATGGGCTATGTTCAGCAGTGGACCTCCCCTATTGATTTCCAGAGCCGCCGGTTGCGTGGGCTTGATTTGTTTTAAAAATTGAATATCTCATCAAAGTTCGAATAGCCATTACTCCAAAACTAACTTTAGGTAACAACTTGAAACTAAGAAATAATAATGAAGTATGTCTAGAACTTCATTAGGTACTAACATGTTACACCTTGTTTGTTACTAACTCTTTAAAATAAAAAGGCATGACTAAAAAGGCTTTTTAGTAAATGCGTATTAGGTCCTGTCCCTTGGAGGGCAACATTTACTGTCCAACATCCATCTCACGCTGTGTGACCTTGCGGACCACTTAGACATTACATGCGTTTAAGCTTTTTAGGTTGCTAACCAAATAACTAAATGGTCGACCTAAAGAGGTCGCTGTAGATTGAAGTGGGTGTAAGACCGCCCCATCCACTTGTCCATCTTCGTTCAAGTAAATGGTAATATTCTTACCAGTAAAATAGCTTTGATTTTCTTTATTGGTTTCTTTTTTATCGTAACTTGTAGCAATGACAATGACATCACAGGGAAACAACAGGGATTTTTGTAGAAAATTATCAACTGTTTTTTCTAGTATGTATTTTGTTTAATAGGGGAAAATACAACAGAGATTTACAAGATGAAAATATTGTTTTTCCCACCTGAACTCGAATCAATAAAACTCTCGAGCACTGCTGAAGATGGAATTATGTCGGCATCAATGATATAACAATAAAAAAGACGTAGTTAGGTTGTCAGTAACTGACGCGATGTCAAAACTTGTCCCTTGGCGTACGTACCTATAATTTGACCGTGTGTACAAGATAGTATGATTATTTACTAAAGCGTAAACGAGACAGATACATGTTGTGCAGAGTCGTCTCATACCGTCAATGCTTGCTCAGGTGGTCAAAAGTCCTGATTTCGGGTGCCACTTTTTTGCACAAGTAATGTCTACGTCTTTTTATTATAATATCATTGGTCAGCATCATATCGGTCACTACAGCTGGGCGGAATTCCATAAAAATGGGTCGTACGAAACGCGTTAAGTGACACATTAATATGTATAAGTGGAGTCATTTAATCCAACGTGAAGAATTTAATATGAAAACCAAACTTCGCTATTCTAATCACGTAATAAGCGTTTGGTCAATGAGGCTGAGTCATAATAATAAAAAACTCTGTTTTACTGCTGTCCAACGAGTTTATTCTTACGTTCAATTTTTTTTTCCAGTCGCCATCGGTGCCGCATTCCCAAACTTGGAACTGGTCATCTCATTGGTTGGAGCTGTCTTCTTCTCCACCCTCGGTCTCCTCATCCCAGCCGTTGTGGACACCGTCTACCACTGGGACAGAGACCTGGGCTTCATGAAGTACGTCCTCTGGAAGAACTTGATCATCTGCATCATCTCCCTGGTCTGTTTGGTGTCAGGCGCGTATGTGTCCATTGAGGGAATGCTGGCGGAAGCTGGAAGTGGTCACGAGCCTGACAGTCATGTTAATGCTACCCTGACCTAGTCAATTAATTCTAGTCGCTAAATTTAAGATATTATTGTATTTAGTAAGAAGTTTTAAGTTAAAATAAGTGTACAAAATATAAAAGATACTTTCGTGTCCACATTAAACACATAAATTCTTTCCTCCAGTAAAGAAATGGTTCTAAACTATGATTCAAACAAAAATAAAAAGATACGGCACAAGCGTACCGAAAGTGGCCCAAGAAACCCAAAGAAGTGGTCCAACGTACCTACTTTCAAGCAAATATGACAGCGACTTGTTTAGGTGCACGTCATTCATTCGTCATTGTCATAAAGTGACGTATCTTCCTCTTTTTGTTTCAATCATAGGTTCTGAAAGTAAACATCGGTTACTTTCAGAACAATACAGTTTATGTTTTAAATCAAAAGATTTTATACCATACTCGTTATAAAACAATGTTGGAAGAGCAAGGATCCTAATTTTTAGTTGTTTTTTGAAAATAACCTTTTGAATTTTGAAACGCTAAATTTCTATTTTTAATCAAATGGAGCCAATAATCAGTGTGCATTATTTTGCGCAGTTTCTTTGTTATTGAAATTTCTTCTGTAACTAGACTTATGAATGCGTAAATGCTTTGTTTTCGCCTTTAAGTCTGAATAGTGTATCTTAAATTATCAGCAACAAGGATTTTAAATGAAATAATTTGCCAGACTAAAAGACACTTAACCTTAGCAATCGAAGCGTTAAATAAAAGCAGGCACTCAGTTGTGACTTTTGCAAATTAACGAACTATAATTTCATGCCTCATTTATTATTTCCACTGAAACTTTATTTCGCGTGAATTTTAAAGGTGTTCCGAAGCATAAACAGCAAAATTCCTAAAGCGGTTCTTAGAAATCTTTGACTGTTTATATTAATATTCTACCACTAAATAAGTAAGTCTTTAGAGGTAATGGCTGGACCAGGTAACTACATTTTTTTGTTGATCTGACAAGACAACACCTTATCACTCTAACTTAAAACTCAAATTCTGTAAAACTACTCTTAATTTTTAATAAGAAGATTCAATAAAAGGATCCGTGATTTTTGATTTTATTAGCAAATCTGTCATTTAACTGCGCCTATTCAAATGTAGGACGTAAGACATCCAGTCCAAAGGTGGACGGATGACCTGATAAATATCGTAGGGTTTATTTACGCTGCCAACAACCGACCGCTCTGGAAACCTATGGGGGAGGCCTATGGTCACAGCCCACATGTGGGCCCCGAACAATTGACTTTTAATTGTTATATATTTGTGGACAGTGAACCTGTTAAAAGTAATATGTGATGTTTCAATTTTATTTAACTTTTGTATATAATATTTTCAAAAAATATTGGAAGATTACGTCCAGTAGGGTGATTTAGTAAACCCATTTTGTATTTCAATCTTAATACAGACCTGTTAGACAAATCAAATCATTTTTTCTAAAGAATAAAATTGTCTCACTAAATTGCTGAATACTTATAAAAAAAATAGCGGATTCCATTGTCGAAAGTAGTTTTAAATAGCTTCACAGTTGTTGTTTTAGGTATTTTCGACATAATGCCTCGATGACTTTAAATGCTTAATGAAGTACAAATAAATGATAAGTAGAAATAAGAAATTCCTCTGCTACGTAAAAACACTAGCTAATTTATATACAACTCTTTTGTATAAAGTAAGAATATACATAATTAACGAAGTATTATTTTTATGTGATAGTTACGCTAAGTTATATAAATAAATATACTTAATCACATTATTACTATGTTCGTATCATTTAAATCTCGAAAATTCCATCCTTTGATTGCACGTGTCGCCCATTGGCCACAGCGGCCAAAGTGGGTGGTAAGCCCACCACACTGCCATGTCAGAGTTCTCTTAGCTTCCCAGCGGTCCACTTTACCTCCGTCACTAAGCCCACCCATTTTTTTTTCGTTGGGAAAACCTCATAACCTTGCCGCCCGGGGGTATGACGAGATTATGTCGGACTCCTACCGACTAAAACCCAACGGCACTTAGCGGTGGCATTTTGGTGGTGAAGCTGGATCCTACCAGTGGGACGTATATACAGTGTTTTTTATTATTGTTTTTAGTATTTTCCATGCACTATCTTTACTTACTAAAGATCTGAAAACCAGAAAAAGACATTTGGTCATGTTGGCATCAGGCAGGACTCGAACCCGCATCTTTCGCAAGCCGGGCGACTGCACTACCAATTATGCTACCGAGACCATTAACAGATCGGCCGAAACTTTCTGGTATATTATTACCCTATGAGCCAGAGTGATTTCATCAATGTTATAGGCATCCACCTCTAACACTCGGAAGAAATATTATTTCAAATATTTAACTTCCGATTAAGATGAAAAAGCTATTACTATGTTTTTTATTATTGTTTTTAGCATTTTCCATGAAGTATCTTTACTTACTAAATCTGAAGCGATCTGAAAACCAGAAAATGACATTTGTCAGACCAAATGTCTTTTTCTGGTTTTCAGATCTTTCGTATATACAGGTTTTTTTATTCATATATTCATACCTTTTGTATAGTAACCCATAGTAAAAGCTGTACTTAATTAGGGGTTAGTCGCCGTTGCGTGGAATATCATTTTACAATGATATTGTGTGCAACTCTGATAGGAATGGTAATAATAATTTAACCAAATATTCACTGTGACTGCTGATATTAGTTCTCCTCAACGTGCTCGTGTTCAATTCTCAGATATTCTAGCGATATTGTGACTCTCTGCGTACATTTCGGAATTTGATTTACTCTGTCTTTGTCAAAGAGGTGTCTTTGAGGTGCCCGTGGCGCAGTTGTGACAGTGATCGGCGACGATCGCTGTCGTAAAGCAACACACGCCGGGTCGGAAATGGGATGGGTGACCACCCCGACCGAAATTTAGTGATGTGTATTTCAGGCATCGCCGTGCTTCGGAAGGCAAGTTAAGCAGTTGGTCCCTGTTGACGTCGAATAATCGACCCTAATCTCCGATAACATCTAACATTAAGGTTGCTCACTAACCTTACACCCCTACAACGATCCGCACTGAGCCCGCGTGTTGGAGTATGGCTCAATCCACCCCATAGTTTGAGGTGAGGCCTGTGCCCAGCAGTGGGACGTATATAGGCCGTTTGTGTATTTATGTATGGTACCTACTACGGAAGCTTGCAAATGGTGTTTCTGTCGCCTTACGCTTTCATTGCCTTTCAATATCGAGATATAATTGACTGCGACACTCTTCGAATGGTATTCTTTAGAATTTCGTTTATTGGTTCGTTCGTGTACGGAAATAACAAGCATTGTCAAATTAATGAATTTGAAACAACAGCACTAGCATGCTCCGTTTCTCAAGTCAAATTTAGCCTCACGTTATAGAAACCAAACGGAATACTTATTTCTTTGAACACACAAAAACGGGCTTAACCCAGTAACATAATTATGTAGTTTTTTAACTAGCGATGACAATGATTCCTTGACATGTTTTAATATCGATTGCGGACTTACAGCGAATATATCCAATTCGGGGTCGGAAGCCAATAACATATTTAACGCCCTCTGCATTCGGCACAACCGTCCAGTCAACCCATACCACACTGTACCTACGTATTATTGTTTTGTATATTAATTTGCTCATAGTATTTTATGGTATGTACATCTATTTTTATTTTTATTATAGTAACTTATAGCATTGATAATCTCTCAGTAACCATCTTGCACCACTACATCGATAATCTCATAATAACCATTTTGCACCACCACATCTATTTTTCTGACCTTTTTTTTTTCTCTACCGGGAGGTTGTCTGGAAGGGATCGCTTTTAGTGATAAGACCGCCTACGGTATTAGGTCATGAAGTTCCTGCGCACACTCTCCGAAATACACCTTATAAAAAACCGAGAAACAGGCAACTTTCGATGCTCCAATCTCTGGAATTTGGTTCCAACGAGCGTATCGTCACCTATCGGTATCCTGGCCCTTCAGTCTACTTGGCCGCTTTTTAAATTTTTGTTTGGCTTAATTAATACAAACCCATACATTACGCAGTCGTACAACCCCCGCACCGCAGCCGACACCACCCCTGAACCCGCCCTTGCGGTCGCTAACATAAAACCAGAGCTTATTATTTCAAATTATAATTAAGATAATTAAGACTGTTATGTAAATTTTGCTAAGTCTTACAAGTGAAGAGCAATTATGATTACAGCAAAGAGATTAAATTTTGTGACGCATAATGTTATGTGATTTCAATTAAGAGGCAGATTCCTTGACGTGAAAGAGATTGTGTATATAACTGAATTTATAGTTGAATATTATTGTTCACGAAATTTCAACACCGGGTTATGAGGTTTTAGACTAACAGAAATTAATTTGAAATAAAACAGTTACCCGAATAACAGATGACAACCTGCTATAGTACCTTTAATAAATTACGAGGTAAAAGCCGTACCTATCCATACAAAATGAACATTGTCAATCTGTTTCTTCAAAATAAAAATGGTCGATTCCGACCACAGCAGCTTATATCAACGAGACTAACCACTTTTGCAGGAGATAATATTAAGCCGCACAAGTATGTGCGCAATACACAGGCGCACCACCTCTTTCCATCACCTTTAAATGACCCGATTGAACGACAGATCGACACAACCGGAATAAGGAAAGGCGCAGGAACGAATTTTTAAAAATCAATTCGACAGCATGGATCATCTTACTTTTCAGACACAGTGATCAGCCTCCGATGTCCTAGCCAACTCAAAACAACAACATAAATATGAACATGATTTTGATTTGCGTGAGATACGAACCCACGACCTACGAGCTGAGAGTCCAACTCACTCACCGCTATACTACGGAGGCAGTCGCTTCATAGCGCTGTGATGGCTTGAATAATTGGACCTAATCCTTCGAACTCCAACCATAGGCATTTTGAGTTGAACGATCTCCCAACTGTCACCTTACAAGAATATGACCTTACAGATATATGATATTCACTTTCTCGAATTATATCGAATATTACCTAGTAAAACTGCCCATTGCCTATTATTTTAAAGCCTTTCAAAGTACCTACTTACCGATGTTTGTGAACTATGTAGAAATAACTATCAAACTGTTGTATTGTAACTTCGTTTACAATCTGATGTTTTCAGACAATTATGAATGGTTTTAATAATAGTTAATCTAATTAAGTTTTAACAAGTTTAACAGTTGTAGCAAAACGTTAAATTAGGTACTTAATGACACTGAAAACTCTGTAGTTGAAAATTAATGGAATGAATTAATTACTCGAGGTCGGTGTTATGTATCACACAACAAATCCTGGGCTGGAAATAACTAATTAAAATAATGTACAAGCAATTGAAAGTTTAATAAATTTATTATAAATTATGTTATCTCATTAACAGTTACTCAGTTGCAATTTATTCGTACGCGTTGTTTTTAGTAGTAAATTATTATTTTTGAATTAATGTAGTTTTACATCACTTAAGATAGTTTTATAAAAATACAGAACGTTTCAATGAAGTGACCGAAAGATTTTTCACTCTGGTTTCACCACTTAACCGGACTCTAACGTCATCTGTTGGGAAAAATCTACTTGAGAAAGTTACTTCGCCCTTTCCACAAAACAGTTCAATGGAACTTGCGTCAACAAAGATCCGCCATTTCAGGGAATGTCCTCTCGGCCTCCATTCTGTACGACGAATGCCATCATCGCCACCACGGTCTAAAGTCACTTGGCCTGCTCTGTGATCGTACTTTATAGACACACTAGCAGTTCCATTACTTGACTCTATTACTACCTCTAGATCACGCGATTTGTCAGATTTGATGTAAATTTCACCTGATTTATCTTCCAATTGAACATCTCTTCGGTTATTTCTACCACTGTACAATGTTCTGCCTCTAATATTTTTAATTTCACGTATTGGCTTCTGTATGAGTCTATTATTTTTTGTCAGCAAAAGTTCTCTTGGTATGGTCATTTGTCCCGTCCAGCCATCAGCTCGTTCTGGGTAAACTTGTTCCCACATATCAAACCAAGCCACCAGAAGCCTGCGTCCTTGTTTGTCCTCAAGAGTCTGCGTAGCGTAGTAATCATGTCCGTTATCTATCTCCACGAACTCGGTCAGAGGAGTAAATTCATAAGTATCGTAATCAAAATCGCCAACAAAATACCCCGTTTGATAAAGATTTCTGTATTTATCGCCCTGAGGCTCTACTCCTTGTGGCGAGAATAACAAGACAAACTTACCATTAATTTCAAAGAAATCAGGGCATTCCCACATATAACCAAGAGTACCGTTGGATTCTGCGAGGACTGCTACTTCTTCCCAGTTTATTTTGTCCTCTGACTTGTAAAGAAGGACACGACCAAGACTGTCGTTATTGAAAGAGTTGCCTAAAACCATGTAGTACTTAGAATCATGTTCCCAGACTTTAGGATCTCGTATATTAGGTTGACGATCCGGAGAAACTATGATTGGGTTAGTATCTAACTTGGTTACAGTGACACCATCAGTACTTATAGCCAGAGCTTGACTCTGCTCATGATCAGGTGTCTCACCAGGATAATTGATATTTCCAGTATAGTAAAGATACATTGTGTCATTTTCAACAATTGCGCTTCCAGAAAACACTCCACCTCTGTCATAGGTGTTGTTGGGGAACATTGCAATCGGCAGATGTTCCCAATGAAATAAATCGTTGCTCTTAGCGTGACCCCAATGCGCTATCCCAGGTTCAAAGCTTGATTCTGGGTTGTATTGATAAAATAGGTGATACTCATCTCGGAATATGCTGAAACCATTGGGGTCGTTCATCCATCCTTGTGGTGGAGCGAGATGGTAACGCGGGTAGAACTCGTCGTCCACATTTGCTTGAATGCCAATCAGCAGCAGCCAGTGAAGACACAGTTTCAGGTAGACACTTATCATCGTGATCGGAACACGTCCTAATGTACTTAAAATTGCATGAAGATTGTTAGCTTCCGTAATCATCTCCCTCATATAAATATGTGAACATTTGTCACGTGGACGCTCTATAATGGGCACTAGTATATTTTTCCTACTCTGCAGATCGTGTGGTATTCACAAGTCAGCTGCGTGGAACTAATTTATTTGTTACCTTTGTTTATTCAGCTTCACAAACATTCGTGTTTCAACACATTTGTGTCTTAATTACAATCCAATTCTAAAATAGATGATATTTTAAAGGCGTAAATGGAGAACAAAACAATTAGTTAGTTGTACTCGTAAATGGTTTTAATGATATCATTAAAAACATTTGCAACAAACTAATTGTAGCATGTTACGCTTACAAGGTTGATTTAATCGGATACTGAAGATTATTGGAAACAGAAACTAACATACTTTTAGTTAAAGGTTTGAAGATTATTGGATAAAATGTATACTTACACAACTATGTATGTTTTATAACAGGTGACTCATGATAGATGTCAATTCACGTAAGTATTCTACCTCTTTGCGCTCATAACAGGAAATGATTTACTTCTCGTGTATTGTGTGAATACATGAAACAGTTATAATAACATAAACGTTGCTTCAAGACTTAGACGAATTTACGAAGGATCTGATAAACGTTTAAATGAAACACGTCGTGACCAGTATATTAGAAAAACAGACAGATGGCATTATTAAAAATGACTCATCAGGTTAAATTAATTGAATACAAAATTAAATATTAAAATAACTTCCTGTATTATATCGACTATGTATTTTGTCGAGTTTTTGTATATATGAATTACAGAAAATAGGAAAGAAAAATAAGTGATTTAATAACCAGCAGCAGCAGCATTAAATTCCTTGAATTAGGTACCTATTTTTTTTTTCATATTATGTGCACAAACACAGTGGAAAATGCGTAAAACCCAAATCCACTGATATTAAGTGACATACTTAATTGGATTATTATTATCAAAATCCATTGCTTTCTTTCTTTCGTCTGTCGTCGGCAGCATTTGTCAGAATTTCTCGCAATTTTACCGAACAAACTAGAAACCTTGAACTTACATCAAAACATCTGAAGCAAAAAATTAACAGCACTGGGTGGCATTCCGGCGGAAATCACTTCACATCTCGGTGCTTCCCGCTTACTTCAATCATTAATATGCTTCATTCTAAATTAGTATTTTCTCTTATTTTGTATGTAAAGAAATTGAAATTTAAAGATTGGTGCCCACCGGAATACCATAGCTGGTCAGATTTTGAGTTTATATTTATTTCCGGGGAGACTACTTACCAGGAATGGAGTATTTTTGAAAAATCTTTAAACAGGTCTAGTTGATATTTAAATAATATTTGACAACTAACAAACAATAAAATTCTTGTTGCATCTTAATATGTTGATCCCGTCTTGTTTGACAGGTCCAAAACGAGGGCTACACTGCTAAAAGAGCGTTGGTTTAGGAATCAACTTTTAACAATTAATTCAAACCAGTTCTTACAATCACCATTTAATACATTTTATTAATTTCAATTACATAATGCAACTTTTGTAAAGTGTTCATGCATAAATTCTCTAAGTTTCGACGTATGTCCTCTGCGAGAAGAAAGCTCCAGGCTGTTTGAAAAACTGAAAGCGGGATTCTCCCCAAGCATGCGCAATGAGACAAATCTACCACCGTCCTTTCAGTTGTTTCTAAGCTTTCCGTGAGCCAGGTACCCCGTGCGATCCGAAGTTTCGAAAGTTTCGCGAAGTTACTCACTCTGGGTGAATCTGAATGAAACGTACTGTGAATCGTGTAGTTTAAGGACTTTTTCAACTTCTTAACCTTCTAAGTGTTGGTTTAAGATGTGCTGTGCTTAGTTAAGTGATAAGTGAGTTTGAGATTGTGTTCGTTATTTAAAGTATGTTGTTTCTTCTTTGGTCGAATTTTGGCAAGTAAGTATTAAAAAGTTATAATCAACTTAAAATTTGAATCTTTTTTTAGCTCGCTATAGCTGTTAGCTATAGAAATTGACATTAACATCTGCAAAAAGTTGGTTATCGTGACCAGCAGGTTGAAATTAATTAATGAAAATGAATGAATGGCCATTGGGGCCGAAAAATCTTGATTGTAGACTATTTGAAGGCACCTGCTAGCAAGGTGTGCGAATGACCTGATGATGGTCGCAGTATTACGGTGGATACAGGCCGCCTTCCAGCTTGTGGTATTTGTGAAGGAAATCATTACGTTTTATAAGCGAATCTCATTATTTGTAACTGTCTGCTTTAGAAGGAGAGTAATGTTTTATTAAAGTTTAAAGTTCATTTCTTTGGATTGTTCTGCAGTAATCATGATGTGACAGATTGTAAGTCAAGCGATGTTTTTGAATTCGTCTCAGATATTGAAGTATCTTGAGCTAATTTTTTGCAATTAACTGCTTGCAAATCAAAACGGAAGAACGATATTTTTGTATTAAACCAGCAATATAGGTCACAAATAACAAAAGTTACTGATTAAATATGTCGGCGCGAGGTAGGCCGAGCGGTGGGCAACTCGTCACCGGCATCTTGTATGGGGGCTTCCTTGTCGGTAAGCAACTCAGAGAAACTCAAATAGCAATCCACTCTAACTAATTTGGAATCACACACTTAGGTAGGAGAGTACGGTGAACATGACAGGTCCGATAATAAACAAAGCAAAAGTAGTGAGCGTATCGGAATCCATTGTTCGACTCTGTCCTCGAAATCGATACTAGCGCCACCACACTGTGTTCACTGCACTTTACCACCAAAATCGACCAATCAGAAAAGAGTGCCGTGTCATCCAGAGACTAAGGCAGTCTATTACTCTACTCTATGCACTTAAGTGTAAAAAAACGTAATGTTGCCAGGTGTGCGCGCGAATTGACAATATTGCCAAATATGCGCGTGACGACACGGCCAGCCTGACTAGTTACACGTCCTCGTGTATACCTGTAACAGACACATAGTACAATAAAACAAATAGGGCAACTCGGCCCCCGAGTTAGCAAGTTGCCATACTGGTTATACTGTGACAAAACGCACACACAGCTTGGATTATTTGCGCGCTCGGCTAGCCCTGACTAAAGGGTTAAAACACATGTCAAGATTAATTGATCAAAAGAAAACCTCAATGTAAACATACTACGTGTATAGTAAACAAAACAACATCTACACACAAACACTCTTAAATTCTCAAACACAGCTCAATACATTGTCAATCATTTTCTCACTAGGTCCCCATGGACCATCAACCACTAGGTCCCATGGACCAACCAAAAAACTACCAGGTCTCCATGGACCAACCACAATGTCCCCATGGACAAACCACCAGGTCCCCATGGACCAACCACAATCTTTTTTTTTTCATTTCATTACAATGTCCCCATGGACATACCACCAGGTCCCCATGGACCGACCACAATGTCCCCATGGACATACCAACAGGTCCCCATGGACCACTCACGCTGCACGGCCACAGCTCCAGTTCCACATCACGCCCAGAATGGTCATGAGTCGACCGCAGTTACAACTACGCTGGAGCATGTTGCACGCACACGCAACTCAAAATAATTCACCATGCATGAGTGTGTGTGTAAGTAACGAAATCTCTCATTAGGCACTATCAGGTACGTTACTTTGAGGCATCCTTCTAAGGCGATAGTTAGCACATTTATAACTTCGATTAGTCGAACCAAATCATCAACAACCCACTTATCAAATTTTGCCTTATTTATTACAGTCAAAAGACATAGCAAAACCTCATATTTCTTTTTTTTTTTTTAAAGTAGGCACTACTTTTAATAATGCGAGCCGCTTGTTGTCTTGCTTCCGTAATATCAATCTCGGTTTCGGTATCTGATTAAATCCACAAGCACAATCTCAACACGGGAAATAATTCACACCATGCAAGCAAACGTGCAATTTGGTCATGAATACGCACTAGGTACCTATATCTCGCTCGCTCTTGAAGACTAATAACTAAGCAATTAGCGTATTGTGTCATTTACTCGCAAATGGCGGCAGCAACAAGAATGAAAGTGACAAAGCGATACAAAAGTTATCGTGTTGTTAAAGAGCTGTTCAAGTGTTTATGAATAAGGAGGTAAGGCGTTAGTTAGGCACAATTATGGACTAAACATGTCAGACCTTCATGTAATTTTTCAATTCACCTATTTTGTCACCCTCCTCGTGTGACAAACTATTATTAAGCAAACTAAAACTCCATCAACAAAATATCATTGGTTATCTCGTAATGCAAACGGAATGTCTTTATTTAACAATCTACAACTTTGGTCATTGAAAACTGCCATGATATTTTTTTTTCATTACCGCGACTATGCGTCCAATAAATTAAAGTCAGTTCTAAGTTTAAAATATCCGCACTTTTCACAATATCATACGGCATAGGTGCATAGGTAGGTAGGTACTCTTGTGCGCTAAAAATAAGAAATATCAAATGTAAACAATGCCTGTCAACTATGGTGCATACGATTTGTACGCGCGTTTATAGGTACGCACTTCCGAAAACCGGCTAGTTATATTTTGCTTTACAAGACAACATTCAACACATCAAAATAAAAAGGGTACGACTCACCTGATTGAGTGAGCTCACCTCAGACACCATCATACCATATTTCGCAAAAATTGACCCGTAACTCTAGTTATTAACCGCTGGCGCGCGCAGGGGTCAACGCCCGCTCGCAACGCAATTACGCACTGTTGGTTGTTTACTCTTTTGATGCAATGGGAAGCAATGTGGCCGTGTTCTCCACGACGGTGCTTGAATACGACGATGATGGGGCTTGAGCAAATCCCACTTCTGATGTCGGCGCGAGGTAGGCCGAGCGGTAGGCAACTCGTCACGGGCATCTTGTATGGGGGCTTCCTTGTCGGTAAGCAACTCAGAGAAACTCAAATAGCAATCCACTCTAACTAATTTGGAATCACACACTTAGGTAGGAGAGTACGGTGAACATGACAGGTTCGATAATAAACAAAGCAAAAGTAGTGAGCGTATCGGAATCCATTGTTCGACTCTGTCCTCGAAATCGATACTAGCGCCACCACACTGTGTTCACTGCACTTTACCACCAAAATCGACCAATCAGAAAAGAGTGCCGTGTCATCCAGAGACTAAGGCAGTCTATTACTCTACTCTATGCACTTAAGTGTAAAAAAACGTAATGTTGCCAGGTGTGCGCGCGAATTGACAATATTGCCAAATATGCGCGTGACGACAAATAGATAATTGCGAAATACAAATCATACTTTTAGAAAGAAGGTTAGTGTAGAATTAAAATCTGAAAAGTAAGGAAAAAAACTGGCGTTTTGGAAAATAATTTTAGCAACCACTCGCTTCACCTTATTTACTATTAGAAACTTATTTGCCCTTTTTGAAGTTATTACATTTTTAGGGTTGGGTTTAGTGCTGTGCTGTTTCCGGGGGTAGTAGTGCTGTAAAACTGGGACTGTTAACGATGTTCAAATACATATCCGGTTTTAATTCTACACAACTCATTGGTTCTCTCATTCATTAAATGGTATTTTAAGACCCATACTGACTGACATGACCTGCATTGGCCCTACTAGAAAAAAAAACCGGCCAAGTAAAAGACTCGCCTACGAAGGGTTCCGTACCATCATCTCGTAAAAAATTGCGTTTGTTGTATGAGAGCCCTTTGATATTTAGGTACCTACTCTATTTTTCATTAAGGATTCATTTTAAAAGGTACTTTACATATAACTAAATATTCCGTAAAAACTTTAATCGTCTACCTGTTACTGTTATTAATATTGAGCAAAAATCCGAAAAAAATAACTGTTTACTGTATGCCCGTGGCGCAGTTGTGACAGTGATCGGCGATGATCGTTCGTAAAGCAATACACGCCGGGTCAGAAATGGGATGGGTGACCACCCCGAGCAAATTCCAGCTAACATACAAATCACAAGAGACTTCATACCAGATAACTGGTGATGGAGATCTGCTTTTTGATATTTTTTGATAGTCCCCAAACATGGGCTATAGCGAGAAATGAACGATTCATCATACTAATTTTGACGTGCCGGTATGTTTTAGAATAAATATTTTCAATGAAGCTCCAAAAAAGATTAACAGACGCATTGACGTTTGTTGCGTTTTCTTTAAAAACGAAGATCATTTTAGGATTTTAGGCAATAGTTTTGCTTACAGTTTTTTCATGCGTATGCATAGTGGAACGCTTTGCCGATGTCTGTATGCTCTGATGAGCATGATTTGGGAGCTTTAACCCGAGAATTGAATCGGTACAGAGGAGCACACATCAATCTTTACAAAACCATTGCAAAATGGGTTTAATGTCAGCCGCATAAAGTGCCCCTAATTAAAGGTTGATGTGTGCGCCTCTGTACCTTCTAACCAAGCATGCTCCGTCGTGGAGCTCATCGTCTCACGCATTGCATAATCAGGTGAGATCGCGATCAAAGACGCTATTACTGAGTTGCGCACTGTCGACAAGATTATGTCACCTCGTTCCTCACTACTGGGTAGGCGGAGACCACTGGCGCGAGATAAATTCCTACCCTTGCTTAAGTATGATAACCATAAACCATAAACGGCCTATATACGTCCCACTGCTGGGCACAGGCCTCACCTGAACTATGAGGTGAATGAACTATGAGGTGGATGGAGCCATACTCCAACACGCGGGCTCAGTGCGGGTTGCTGACTAACCTTACACCCCGTAAGGTTAGTCAGCAACCTTAATGTCAGATGTTATCAAGCCGCCCTAAGGCCTCCGACTAGGCTTAACGACAGACACCCAACAACGTCAGCCAGGACCAACTACTTAACGTGCTTTCCGAAGCACGGAAATGCCCGAAATACACATCACTAAATTTCGGTCGGGTGGTCACCCATCCCATTTCCGACCCGGCGTGTGTTGCTTTACAACAGCGATCGTCGCCGATCACTGTCACAACTGCGCCACGGGCACCTCGAGAGACCACATTGTCATCTTCAAATCGCTTCGTAGGTTACTGGCGCGAAGTATTATGTTGTTCTTTAAAAAACATTTTTTTTTTTTTTTTTATTAAAAATGGGTTTGCGTTTGGCCTCAGACTCACCTGATGGTAAGCGATGACGAGGCCGAAGGTGGAACACGCTTACCCAGAAAATGCCTATTCACTCTTGCCTTGAAGACGCCAAGGTTGTATGTATCCGGAAACACAGACGCAGGGAGGGCGTTCCACTCCCTAGCGGTGCGGACCAGAAAGGAAGCACCAAACCGCTTAGTTCGGACCGCTGGAAAGTCGACCACATGGGGGTGAAATCCTTCACGGTGCCTAGTGGTCCGGTGGTAGAAAGTGGAATATAAAGGGGTTAAATGAAACTGATTGACACGGACAAAGTCGCAGGCCAAACCAATGAAATTATCCATATAAAGTTTTTTAATTAAAACGGAGTTTGAATTTTAGCTGCTGCAATCTCTTTGTTTGAGTAAATTGTTGGCAATTCTATCAGGCACTTCGATGTAACGTCGCATCACATGGACAAAATTAATTCAGTACGAGGCGCGAGCATGACAACTAACGGACCGTTTTGTCAGCGACTAATGATTTCAGGGTAGCGGTTTGGGGTAGGCTATATTTTATTTATTTATTTAATATTTAATGCAAAAAAAAATGTACAAAAGGCGGAATTAAGGCTATAAACATGCTCTACCAGTCAACCACTAGGAGAGACAAAATGCTGTTGGCGGTGTACCCAAAAATGAAAGTGCCGGCCAGACAAAAATGATACGTACTGGATTCGTATTCAAAATGACGCCCTGAAAATTTCCTTCTAGGACAGAAACAGTCTACAATACAGTCCCTTAGAGTGAAAACACAAAAAAACATTATTTCCTTGAATAAATGGATAAATGTATATTAGCTTGAGAGGTGTTGTTCGGTTAGTATTAACTGTGAGAGTAACACCTGGGATACAAAAATAATAATATTTTTCAATTTTTTATTTACATATTTGCTCAATATATGTTACTCTCACAGTAAATGCAAATCAAACTCTCAAGCTAAAAACCATCAAGCACTTCAGGCTGCAGAGCGTGAAAATTTGGCGCCAAAAATACGCCATTTTGTTTTTTTTATTTTGATTTATCCAGTGTCACTCTCACAGTTAATACGAATCTAACGAGAGTTTTAGTTACTATTATTATTTCTCATGCACTTGCCTACCCTTCTCGTCAGCTTTCCTTTACCTGTGGGTTGTTTGTAGGAGATCGCTTTTTAGCGATAAAGCTGCCCAAATTGTACATTAATGTTAATCTGTATTTCTTTACTGTTTATTTTTGTTATTTTAGTGAGCAATAAATAATGTATATGTTACTGTAATTTCCCGAACCATGGTATATCCTAAGATTTTATGGTAAAACCTAAGATTTACCAACTCTTATTGGTAAAATGCCGAACAATTACGTGATTTGAACTTTTACCACCATACACTTGGTAAATCTTAGGATTTACATCAAAGACATGGTAAATGTTGAAAAAACGTGGTCGGCGCGTAAGTCCTCAGGATTCGTTTGTTATTCTAAATGTTATTTGCGAAACTTGCTAGTTAACTCGCCTCGTCATTTGCGGCGTCGTCCGCCGCGACCTCCACTCGTCTGAGGCGGCGTTTGACGCTATAAATCGCAAAACGCTTACAGAAACGCTTCTACTTGAATTATAATTACTTTCTTTTGTTTTTTTTTTAATAATTGAATTATCTACTTGGAAGCATAAGAACTCCTTTAATGAGATGCGGGGCGGGCCGCGAAGCCTGGACACAAACGTGCCTTTGATGTAAATCCTAAGATTTACTTAGTGAATGGTGGTGACACTGTGTCCGCGGCCTTAGCGCTTGTGTTAAATCGCACGCCGGCACACGCTAGTCCTTATCGTATGGGTACTCGTTTGTTCTTGCGCGCCCGCTCAATTGCGCTTACCCTATTTTAATGTAAAAAAAAAAATGTATTTCTCTCCAAGTGATTTTATAATCTTATGAGAATAAATGTCTTAAACCATAAAGTTCGAATCACGTAATTGTTCGGCATTTTACCAATAAGAATTGGTAAATCTTAGGTTTTACTAGAAAATCTTAGCATTTACCAAAGTTCGGGCTTTTACAGTAACATGTACATCTACGGGTTACAAAGAAGTTACAAAAGGTGTATACTGGCTTAGTAGTGGAGCACTCTGGATGCACGGCATTATGACACATCGAAATGAAGAAAAAACCAGATGACCTTATATAAACGGCCTATACGTATACGTCCCACCACTGGGTACAGGCCTAACCTCAACTATGAGGAGGAGTGAGCCATATTCCAACATGCGGGCTTAGTGCGGATTGTTGGAGGGGTGTAAGGTTAGTGAGCAACCTTAATGTCAGATGTTATCAAGCCGCCCTAGGGCCTCTGATTAAGCTTAACGACTGACATCTACAAACGTCAACCAGGACCACCTGCTTAACGTGCCTTCCGAAGCACGGAGAAGCCCGTAAAAGACATCACCAAATTTCGGTCGGAGTGGTCCCATCCCATTTCCGACCCGGCGTGTGTTGCTTTACAACAGCGATCGTCACCGATCACTGTTACAACTGCGCTAAGGGCAAGGGCAGATGACCTTGTTTCTTCTAATTTTTCACTTTTTGAATGATCTTCACTACCTAAGTAGTGTTCCTAGCATAGTTTGACCTCTTTAGAAAGGGAGATCTCAAGAGAATCGAACATCGCAGAATCGAAAAAAAAGCTTGTACCAACCTGTGACTGTTGATGATGACGATGATGATGATGGTGACTGGTATAGAACGCCGTTGATCCAATGAGTGGGCATAAACTCGTGCTACTTTTCGTCTGATACGTGCACCGTCGAAGTAACGGTATTATGGTCAGACACCTACGGTATTATAGTCAGACACTTAAACCTTAAAACGAATTCTAAGCCTAACCAATGCAATTTGTAACTAGTGCTCGTTCAGAATATCTAGGGTCATTTGTTAAAGGTTCGATAGACGTGCCTCATTTGCTATCTGCTAGGGCATTAATCACTATCCAAATACGATAAATTTGGTGGCAATGCTTAGTATTGGCACGTCAGAAATCTGAGGATAATTTGTTATCCTACATATAGTGTTGTATTAGTATTAATCACTAAATCGATACTTTTTTGAGGCAAAAAATGCCTTACGCCAATGATACTACAATGAAAAAGACGTAGATAGATTACTTGAGCTAAAAAAGTGGCACTTGAAATTAAAACTTCGACCTGAGCAAAGCATTGGCAGTTTGGGACGACTCTGCGCTACATGTATCTGTCTCGTTTACGCTCTAGTAAATAATCATACTATGTCGTACACACGGTCAAATTATCGGTACGTACGCCAGGAGACAATTTTCGACTTCGCATCAGTCTGACATAACGTATCTATCTCTTTTAAATAACATTGCTTTACGCACTATACCGCTCCCTGACTAGGAGAGCGAGGGAGAGCGGAATGCCCACTAATCTCCGCGGAAGCCATCTTCTGCCCGGTATCAGGAATCCCCAAGGACCACCGTGATGGACTTTACCAGTGGGGCCCTGGCGCGCTGTGGCGGCAACCCAGCCTCTCCCGATGGTAGTTATGCCTCCTCTGATACACCAGCTGGCGTTTATGGCAGTATGAGGCCCCCAGCACCGCCACCAATGATCGCATGTGCAATGAAGACACACAATCTCCACCATGTGCACTTCTGGTGACCCTTTAGTTGTCTGGGGCCCCCCGAACTTTTAACCCCCGAACCACAGGGTGAACTAAATCGATACTACCTACTACAGTAACCAATGACAATATAATAAAAAAGACGTAGATAGGCTTCTTGTACTAAAAAAGTGGCATCCGACTTCAGAACTTCGAACAGCTGAGCAATGCAAGCATTGACAGTTAGAGACGACACTCTGGTAAATAATCATACTATCTTGTACACACGGTCAAATTAAAGGTACGCCAGGGCCAATTTTCGACTTCGTATCAGTACTGACATAACGTATCTTCCTCTTCTAAATATCATTGACTGTAACCCGATTATATGATGGAATTCTTTTAGTTTTTTCATAGATTGATAGTAGAAGTAAACATAGACCAGATAATTGACGAGCAATCTGGGGCTAAATTTTGGAAAAATATTGATAGGTTGTTAAAAACAGTACCTGAGCAAAATCGTCAATCTAAGATTTTCTTCTGTAGCGATATTACAAAAAAAGACGTAGACAGGTTATGTCAGTACTAACGCGAAATCAAAAATTGACCACGGAGTACGACATAGTTTATTCGACCGTGTTATAACGTGTGAACAAGAAAGTACGTTTATTTACTAGATCGTAAACGAGACAGATACGTGTTGTGAAGTGTCGTCTCAGACTGTCAGCACAGCCAATGCTTTGCTCAGGTGTACGATTCTTTCAAATTTCGGGTGCCACTTTTTTAGCACAAGTTAACCTAATACCTATTTCAATATTTAAATCATTGGTTGTTTGTATTTGATTGTGCTTGAGATAATATTAAAATTAATCTACCAGAAGTCTCCTAAAACTAATATAAATCAGCTCAAATTACACTAGTATATGAATGTTTGTAATTTCCATTTCCTACAGTTGGAAATCAAGCTCCATAACTAGGTACTGGGTTAATCTTGGTATCAAAGTCAAAGGATGTTAACATTTAATTGCTTTTCCTAATTATATGAGGGGGTAGTTATAGTGGTAGGTAGGATAATAAGACCCAGTTCGGTGTGCAACTGCAATTAACTAAAAGTGCTCCCTCACCGGGAGCACCCGCGTGTTCGTGTTGTGTTTTGTTGCCAAACTTCTCCGATAAGGATCAACACACATATTAAAAATTCATCAAAATCAGTCGGATTTTGATGATTTTTAATATGTGTGTTGAGGCTGACAACAGGTCGTAATTCATTGTTTATAAGTTTTTATTTACGTAAAGTTCACCCGTACAAAGGCACAGGCGGCCGCTAATCTTATTATGGATTCCATTTCATATCAATACAGGCCTCCCGGCGTGAGCTCAGCTTTGCATTTGTGTGAGTGATCGCCAAAAGTACAAGTAGTAAAAAACACACACTTTGAATTACATCATTTTAACAAAAGAAAATCAGGATTGCTTTAATACAGGGTCTGTTTTTCAAGTGGGCGTTGTAGGCCTAATCCCAAACTGTGAGATATATCGAAAAATGCTAAAACGAGTCTGGAGGCCAATTTTGGCAAAAACTAACACTACATACTCAGATTTTCAAATAACTTTTGCCTAACTGGGAATCGAACTTGTTGAAAAAAAGGTCACCCTGTATTATTCCGCCATCTCGTAGGGTCGTTTATAAGGATCAACCTGGGAAGCAACACTATAAATGGCAAACTAAAGGAAAGGTCTCATTTAAAAAAGAAAGATTGTTGTTCTCAGTTCCTAAAATTCGTGGGGTAGGTACTTAAAGGGATAATACCCATACACTCGCTCAGAGAAATGACTAAGAAAAGCCTTCTTAATCTTCTCTAACATCAGCAAATACTTATTATAATGTCACCTAATCTTCATATTCGTGTTTGTTCTAATTTCACTTGGCCTAACTTTTTGTCGCCATATTGTTATTTTGTCCTAGAACAATAGAAAACACATTTTATGCTTCATTAAGCGAAATAGTGATCTCATTATGTCAAATAACGTTATGCTAATATATTCTAGGGTAATTCACATTATATGTCCTAAAATTAGGACACAGACTCACGACTTTAATTACATCACCTCCCCTGACGACCATATAACAAATGGGGTAGTCAGATGCACTTTGATTGCAGCCGTCATAGAGAAGGGAACATTCAGATGTCCACATTCCGCCGAGGAAACTTGAAGCCAACGTGGTAAAGCGCGAGCCTACCGGCGTTATCCGGTTCGCTTGGGTTTTTTAACGGTGTTTTTCATCACTGGAGAGTTAGCCACAAACTGTACAATGAACATAAAGTAAGTTGTAAGTCAGATTTGATCTCGGCACCACCGGGTTCCGAGCCATAAGGTTTAACCACTGGGCCACGACGCTTTCCTTTTTACTCGACTTTTAATTAGGTTAAGTTAAGAGAGAATTGAATAAGTCTAGCTTTAGCTAAAATTAACTTCCGAGACGAGCAAATTTATGAGATTAGCGTAGCGTTGGTTGATGATCCACACGGAAAGAAAACTCAATTAAAAACAAGCGAGGGATTTAAACTTTGCAGATTGAGTTACGTCCACCAACAACAAAAAGAGCATTGTCAGTAAAGGGAATGAACTTAAAATATTAGCGTAGGTTTTATCAACAGATTACCGAAGTACTAATTATTCAGGCAGAAGTGATCTCTGATGGATAACATTCACCAGATCATTTGAATCGTAAAGTGGACAATACTTTTTTTCTTCTTCCTAATATCCTTAAAAACAATATTATCTGAAACTTCGTGCTAGATCTTACTTTACGTTCAAACTTCGCGTATTCAAAAACTGGCGCAATGACAATGACGTATGATTGACGTGCACATAATTAAGACACTGTCATATTAGCTTGAAAGTAGGTAGAGGTATAATGTAAGGCAAGTAACAAACCTTACTGTCAGATGTTATCAAGCCTTAAGGCCGTTGGCTAGGTTGAACGACAGATATTAAGCATCATCAGCCGGAACCAACTGCTTCACCATACTTCCGGAGCAAGTGATCGGCCGAAAATTACACCACAAAATTTGTGTCGGGGTCGTCAGTGGTCACCCTTTCCAAAACCCCACTAGCTACGCTATTTCGGTTAGCGCCAAATCTCATCTCGGTCGTGGTGGTATCTTTAAAATTCCTTTTTTTGTGACTGTGACTGTGACGTGGGAGAGAGAGGAACATAACATTTCAAAATTATTTACGTACAAAAAGAGGGAAAATACTCATTCGAAGCGAAGCGTATTGATAATTGAAGTAAGCGTGAAGCACCGAGATGTGAAGTGATCGTGGCTAACCCACTGTCACCTCGAAAGACACCTTGTCATTTATGTTTTAACCACTACCTAGTGGTATTAAACAATTACACATAATTTATTACATCGATAACATAAGTGAGTAAGTACTTACTGAATGTGGCACTGTGTGGAATAATGTCCAGGGATTGATTGAGTCATCGAAATAAACTGCTTCGCTAGCTACTGTGTGGGAGCCGACACACGTGCTATTCAAATGAACTTCTAATTATAGACAAACATGATTGCTTCTTGCGTTCAATTAACGTATTGGAACAATCAGGGTGTGATTAATAATTGCTTCGAAAATATTGTTGTTTGTACGTTGGCTTCAAACATGACCTATTTACAATCAACCTCATATCTAGCTCATATCCGGGGTTGCTATGCCACTTCCTCCCAAAGACAGCTCAGCTTATACTGGAATGCTTTAGTTGAGGTTGGCTGTACCTGTTATAGCAACAACCGCTTGTCCTATTTCTCACGCTCAAGAGTAATGTTTGCGTTTTATTAAGGCTCGATACCAGGAAAACGGCTCTCGGGAAAACTAAAGTTTTATATAGAAAATATGAAGTATGAGGCACGAAAAAATTCGTCATAGTAGTCAAAGAGTTGCACAATCAGTTCAAACTTCCAGTATATGGATCAACTTACTAGATTAATGTGAAAAAAAATCAGAATATCGCTAAAAACGTGCAAAACGCACTCCCGTATTTCAAAAGTTTAGGCATCATATAAACTAACAACTTACGTGTTTTAAATAACGTGTAAAGATCAGATATCAAAGAAGCCTTGCCAATCAGTTGTTTTTCATTGCTTTATTTCAGTTTTGTGCAAAAAATTCCCAAACATTCCGAAT
Organism: Udea ferrugalis; assembly: GCA_950022985.1. Classification (NCBI taxonomy): domain Eukaryota; kingdom Metazoa; phylum Arthropoda; class Insecta; order Lepidoptera; family Crambidae; genus Udea; species Udea ferrugalis. The sequence goes on from OX465523.1 coordinate 2,620,607, forward strand.
TTTTCGCTTGAAATCTCCATACAAATTACTATGGAGTGAGTGAAGTTTCTTTGATAGCTGTCCGCGCACCGTCGCAGCTCACTCCCCCCCATGTCCCCAAGGTGAGCGCACGTCGCTTTTGACGAAAATGACATTTATAATTACGCGGATAATTTACACGAAATAGGCGCACATAGGGTCTTTTGTTGAAAATAGTACAACTTTATTTTTTTTCCTCCGTACTGTTTGTTCATATGCATTATGCATAATTTATCAAACGTATGATTTTATCATGATTCACCATGAGAGTTATATGGCAGGTTTATATTTATAAGTACACTTGATTAAAAGCTCTCTTGGGTTTGACAATTTCGTACTAGTTGCCATTTCATTTTTCTATTCTTTACGCAGTGACGTGCACTCACCCGACGTCATGTGGAAGACTGACTTGCGGGACTGCGCAGACGGCTGTCAAAGAAACTTCACTCGTTCCATAGTAATTAGGATGGAGATCTCGAGCAAAAAAAATTAAAGTTTGCGTTTGCTTATACGAAACAGAAATAGTTATAGCAATAGAACATAATGACAAGTTATTCGAAATGGAAACACACTTCACACCGGAACAGCTTTTACAATTGTACCAAGCACAAATTCGGTTGTGTATGGAGTACTTCTGCCACCTCTGGGATGGCTCTGCCAAGTATCAGCTGGATGCACTGGACTCAGTAGACCGAAGAGCCAGGAGACTGATAGGTGACGAGACGCTCGTTGGAACCAAACTCGAGTTTGGATCATCGGCGTAGAGTTGCCTGTCTATCGGTTTTTTATAAGGTGTATTTCGGAGAGTGTGCGCAAGAACTTCATGACCTGATACCACCCTCTACTTTCTACTACCGGACCACAAGACGCCGCTAGGGCTTTCATCTCCATGTGGTAGACTTTCCAGCGGTCCGAACTAAGCGGTTTGGTGCTTCCTTTCTGGTCCGCACTGCTAAGGAGTGGAACGCCCTCCCTGCGTCTGTGTTTCCGGATACATACAACCTTGGTGTCTTCGAGGCAAGAGTGAATAGGCATTTTTTGGGTAAGCGTGGCTGGCAAGACTGAGGTCAAACGCAAACCCATTTTAAATTAAAAAAAAATGGATCAGATAGAACTTTGATATAAATATGAATTATCATATTTACGTCAGCCATGGAAAAATGGCAGTGCAAGCATTTTTATCTCTAACTGGCTATTTGCACACAGTTTTTCCCTGTAGTAATTTGAATGAACTATACAGACAAACGTTCTAGAAAATATAATTAGCATCAACTATCATTTAGATAGTGAAAGCTTATGTAAAAACAGACAGAAAAACGCGGAGGGTGACTTCCTTTCATACTATGCTCTACTCGTAGATCAATTCCAGTAAGATGAAGATCACGGTGGATTCTGTATTAAATTCAGCGTAAAAAGCCTGAAATACGATGGCCTCTACAGGAGACTAAAGGTATTATACTCAAGTGTTATTATCTAAAATAAATTATCCACTAAAAGTGTCTCAACTGTTGACAACTGTTAAATTCCTCGTTTTAGTTAGTAACAAGATAGCTCCGTTGAATGCTTCTTGCAGCTTTTCATTACAAGTAAGACCAATTTATTAGTGGGTTCTTCTGCATGTTACTAGAAATGGCTCCGTGTATTGCTATATCATATGCATTGGATGTAAGAAATATTTTGTGTTGATGATGATCGAACGGATAAACCAAGTTACAACTAAATCTCGATGGAATCGTCAAGTACCAGATATAACATTGTGCAAATAACGTGGTCACGAGAATAGATTGCAAATAATAGTGTAAAAAAATAATTGGCAAAACCGCTTGTTAGTATGTTTATTAAAATAAAATTTTTGGTTAGTTTCTTTTGTTTGCCCTATATCCTGAAATATATTGGGTGGCGAAATAAAAATATCTTTGGTGAACGCATCAAATGATTATCATGCCGCGATTTATAATAATAATAAATAAATAAATATCCCTGGACATTATTCCACACAGCGCCTTCTAGCCCCAAGTGAGTTAATTATACTCCGTTTTTATGGGATACTAGACAACGGATAAACATACTCAAATACTTTTTCTTTTGTAAATACATACTTAATATACATAGGAAACACCCAGACCAATACAAACAGACATGTTCATGCACACAAATGTTTGTACTGTTCGGGGATCGAACCCGCGACCTTTGGTGTAGTAGCCGACTTCTAAACAATTACACCAAGACGGTCGTCCGGATTTATGCATTGCATTTATGCACGGATTGCACGGCCCAACCACTGTGTGACCATAGCTGTCACGATCGCTTTCAAATTTGACAGATTTTCTCTCCGGCCGACCCTAGTAGCGAACCTTAAGAACACAAAACTTAATTCGTTTATTTAGGTTTCCGATTACATGCTATGTACTACATACTTTGCTATGTAGAGTCGCGGAATAAAAAGGTTCACCAGTTTTCAAATAAATTCATTTACGCGTTGCAAGCACATGTTACGTTTTTAAACTGTGCAACGGGCTTGAGTATGTCAAAATGTATGCTTATTTGATGATAAAATTGAATTTCGATAAGACGTATGTTCCTTCACGATTGACAGTTGAACCAATACTTTTTATTGGTTTGATCTTGTCTATGTCATCATTGAGCAAGCAAAAACAGATCTTAGGGTGGTCAACCCTTTCATTCCGCGACTGTACTATGCTAGAATGAACCTTATCGTCATTTTCGGCAACTTGTACATCAGTGTAGTGCTGCCACACCAGCCGATTGGCACTTAAAGTTGCTTTAATAAGTTTGCTTTTCTTAAATACCTCAGGCTTACCACTCTTTAAGCCCACATCACTTTGGTGTTGCCAGGGGTTGGGTTGATGACTGTACCCCGTATACCTATCTACATAGCATCAAACTTTAACAGACTGTTAATTGACTAAATATTATCTTGGAAGCTGAATCGGGTAATATAGGCCAGAGACGTAATAGGTAATGATTAAGATAGCGGTTCTTTTGTGTGTCAGCATACTTATTACCAAGATTAGATTACGAGGAGTTGAGCGAGGGTGGAACAGCTTTGCGATACCATCTTGCCTTTATCTTATCTAAGTTATGCATCTTAACTGAATACACGTCGTTTGGATTACAGCCAATTAAAATCTTACCCCTTGCAATAAAGATAACGACTATTTTCGCTAGCGTACTGTTAAATTGCTTTATTGATGATCGATTTGTTGTAATTGTTGAGAAGTCGACTTACACCGAAGGTCGCGGGTTCGATGACTGATTGTCTGCACAGTACAAACATTTGAGTGCATGAACATGTCTGTACTGGTCTGGGTATTTCCTATGTATATTATGTATGTATTTATCAAAAAAAAGGATTTAAGTATGTTTATCTGTTGTCTAGTAAAACGGGCTTAAATTAGCTTATCTTGGGGCTAGGTGGCGCTGTGTGGAATAAGGGGGGCTAAAACGGCAACATTTTAGGTGTTTCATATATGAATCATCTAACTGACGTTTCATCTGGTGAATTGCTAAAAACGGTAAAACGGCGACATGAAAAGTGTTTCACCTACTTGACATTTCATATCTTAGACATATTTTTCTTTTTTAAATTTATTTTATGGCTTGGACTCTTAGACATAGTTTGATGACCAAAAAAAATAGTGTCGCGCCTAATAATAGGGTAGATGACTATGAGTGATTTTGCATGTTTTTTTATGTTCCCCAAAAATAATAATTGATTACAAATGTTATTGTAAAACCACAATCGAAATTCGTTTCAAAATGAGGCTACAATAGGCCTGCAAACTTGGGTGGGCAAGTCCATTTCATATGTGTTAAATTTTTGTAAAACAATATCACTTTTTTGTAACCCAAACTATTATGAAGGAATTATGTTAGGAGACCATTATCATAAACGCAATATTGAATATAGCTGTCGAACAAAGTTATTACGCGCTCCTTACAAAAACAGCGACAGTGACGTCACTGTCGCTGTCACTTTTGTATGGAGCGTTTTTGGGCAAGTCCAAAAATGTGCATTTCAAATTGTGATATCTCTGGTGGTATTGATCCAGATGAAGTGATTCTTTGAGGATTGTTTACATAAATGTAAGGTCTTTCGATAATAAACAAAAAAAAATACAGTCATCATGCCTATTGTAAACTTAACGGTTTTCATTAAACAAATATTTTCATCGAAATAAAACAACTTTACGGATTCTACTCGCGGTGTTATATTTAACACCGCGAGAAAAAAAAAATATAACACCGCGAGTAGAATCCGTAAAGTTGTTTTATTTCGATGTATAGTGTTCGCGTAAATATTAGAAAACATTAAATATTTTCATCACCTAATAATTTAAGGCTTAAAAAGTAGCTTATTATTGAATTTGTGTGATTTCTTATCACTAATAATTGTAGAATGTTTTTAATTTACAATTTTTATGTCTGGCAATGAGGACCGTGACAGGTGGCCTAAGAACAATAATGTCACAGCTGTCAATCGAGATTGTAAATAATGTTCGTGAAAACTTGTGATAAAAATCATTTTCCGACCGGTAACGATGAATGAAGACAAGAAATTGGTGCTAGCTAGGCATGTTCTTGAGATTGAAGATACTTGCAAGGAGACATGACTCTGTAACAACAAAGCCCGAGTGATTTGCCAAACTTCTGCCTCGGCAACTAAGCTCTGCAATGGCGTACAAGACGACTTTATTTGGGAGCAGATTTTTAGGTTTTAATGCCGCACATTTTTTAAATAATACACATTATTATAACAAAAACGTTTTTTATTTACTCTATAATATTGGAATATTCACCAGAAGACAGCTAGTTAACGTAAATGTGATGAACTAAGTTCTCAGGAATTTCATTCAAAATGTGATAAACCTTCAGTGTCGTTTCCACCACGGTCTTGGAAATTGGTTCAATTTACTGTCACTATTATGTATTCTTGGTGTCATTATAATAATTCACAGTAACACATTTTACTACGAATACTTAAATTTATCCTAAAAACGATTAAATAATGTTTACTGCTATGTGAATTTGACAGCTCAGCGCTGTCACCTAGTAAGGTAATTTCGTCTGTTCGCGTCCATTTAGTGCAGTTGCTAAATTTGACAGTGAATCAAAAAATGCTCCAGCACTGATTTATATAAAAAATATATATTATGTATCCATTATATTCTAGTTTATTTTAGGATCAAATTAAAGTTTTTTCGAAACATTGCATTTTTTTAATAGACAAATTACAGAATTAGGTATTTTTCCAGAAATGACAATTAGCGTCCACTGTAGCCCATTTCGCGGGAATAATTTATCTGTTGCTTTACTGCCAGCATTAACTCTTGGCAGGGGACCCTTGCACATCTAACTTCCGCCTTGCCAGCTAGTCTCCCTAGCACTGATTTGCATTCCTTGACAATCGCTGATGTTGTCGCTGGTTGTTGAATGCTTGCAGTGCTACTCTTACCTTGCTGTCGCTGTAGACCGTCACTTTTGTGACATGGTTGTGACGCTTGCCTGCTATGTAAGCGCAAACCAGAATGCATACATTTTGGTTTCAAGAACGCTGGCCAGCCTGCCCAAGCGTACTGATCTCTTTATCGCCGAGCCATCATCACATAGTGCGTCTGTGCACGCCAGCAACCAAGAGTTTGATTGATTATTTCCTGAATCCGTCCGTGTAGCATATAAATCCACCTGTGTCTGTTCTCCAGTGGTCTGTCTATGAATGAATAAACAGTAATCAGGTCTCTTCATTTCGCATTTCATTTTACGCTTTCTTTAAATGGTCTTCAGTTTATGTTCTCTCTTCATCATTATTTCTTGTCACCGAACACCTAATTAATGTTTTGACTAATAAAAATAATAAAAGGAATTACTTATTTCATTTAAAAATATAATTATTAGCCGTAGTCTTAGTTAAAAATGTATCATAATTATGAACAATACATTTGAAATTATTTTTACAAGCAAGTTAATTTTATTGCATTCAAGAAAAAGATAATCATAAACCAAATTGCGTCCACCAATTTGGTTTCTGATTATCTCCTGTAGGTATAGTTTGCGGCCATAGCGGACGCAAACGCTAAGTTCTAAATAAGGTGTATTTAATTCGCGTCTACCTCATTTTATTCGTTAAAAATGTAGCTTAAAATTCACATAAATCAATAAAAAACATCCGAATGCGCCGCTGCACACTATTTGTCCTTATGTGCGTGTGTCTTTGAACTTAACTTTGAAGTATTAGCATTAGTGACGTATTTTTAACTGTTGTATTAGTTTACTTAATTTCGAGTATTTTCCGTAAAATGGACGCGAACGAGGTGGTGGACGCGAACAGGCGAACTGACCCTAAACATCTAACATTCCTCCAATTTGACGTTTAAAAGTGCACCATTTTACGAATTCCCATACAAAACTGTCAAATTGTATGAAAAACAAATATGAATCATAATATGTTCATAATATGATTCACCTAATAAGTTGCCATTTTACGATTTCAAAAAGTGTTTCATATTATGTTTCAGATATGAAACGTCAAATGTCGCTATTTTAGCCCCCAAGGTCCAGGGATATTTATTTATTTATTTTATTATTGCGAACTTTAACACAACAGATATTAACGAAATAGTACAATAATGAAACATTGTTGTACATCTGCGAGTGTTTTGTCATCATTAAATCTGTTTTTCAAATTAAAGTTTTGGCAAAATAGGATTGTCCTATGGATTTCCCTTATGGAATAAATGTCTATTGTGTATTTTTTATATTAACGTTTTTGACCACAATCGCATGGTCCATGGTTTTAGTTGGTTGTTAGCTCTCTTCTTGAAGCGGCTCATATTTTACACCCACATCAATGATAGCATAATTAAAAGGCGTAGCTAAGTTACTTGTGCTGAAAAAGTAGCACCCGAAAACTCGAACACCTGAGCAAGGCATTGACAGTTTGAGTTGACACTGCGCAACATGTGTCTGTCTCGTTTACGCTCTAGTAAATAATCATAATATCTTGACCACACAGGTATAGGTTATAGGTACGTACGCCAGGAGACAATTTTGCATCATCATCATCGCATCAGTACTGACACAACGTATCTACCTACCTCTTTTAAATATCATTAGCCCACATTGTATTCGATAAGTAATCAATCAAATACCATTATGTATTCTTTGATAAAATAAACAATATCAATCTAACTTTTATTCTACGTATTTTTTTCAGTTTTGCTGTTTAATATTCATAAAATAATAAACTGAATTTACAGCATATTGTTTTTAGAGATCGTCTCACCCCCACGTGACCGTGGGCGGAAGTTGACAGTTTTGTGCTACCAGAGCAAATCCCTTGAGCTTTTACCGGCTCAAGCTTTAGGGGTAGAGACCACTTCTTTCCACTTGCTACGGTCCTGACACACACCTTGCGCCTCCTCTACTTTCATGAGTCCTTTCATACATGCTCGTCGGTTAAAGGTACTCCTGACCTGACCCTTTCTGAGAACATCTTGAGTGCTTGCTTGTATGCGTAGATGCAGTGAAGGGGCGCTGCATTTCAGCTTAGACGCTCTTTACACCAGTAGAAATAAAATGTTAAAAGCCTTCATTGATGCCCGTGTGTGCTAAAAAAATTATTCAAGGTTAAACCCAAAAAATTCGTACACATACGTAAAAAATATTATTTTTATCTCATTGATGTTCAAACCATACAACTCTGAGGATACACTCAAAATACACTTATATCAGCCTCTCAGCTCCATCAGATTTTCGTTATTTGAAATGTCTATTTCGGTTTATATGAAAAATATTACTCTTTCTTGAAAATACCACGTAATGGACGCAGATATTCCAGTAAATACTCTCGCTCTACGTAATTAATTAAAAATGTTTTTAATCAAGGCTACCAAGACTTGGGGTAGGTTTTGGGTTTCAGGAAAATGGGAATTTTCTTAATTCTACTCCAAACTGATTGAATTATTGTGACTTGGGTTAGATTTATTCAGCCAGTTAAGATTTATTATTGTCGACTAAAGCTAAGATAGTAGCTAGGATTATATTATATTATATTATTTAAATATTATATAAAAAAATGGTTGTTTGTAAAGTAGGTTTACGACCGAGATGTTTACGTGATAACGGCATTACACGGAATGACTGGCAGCGCTCGAGATGAGACGGGAGATCGGTCCGTCTCTCTCTCGTTATACCTGCGATCGCGCTCGTGAGGTTGAGGTGTGACACAAGTTTCTGAACATGTCACCCGACTAGCACGATTTTTTGACGTGATCACGTCAAAAAAAAAAACAGCAATTCTCACGAACATCACGTCACATTTCAATCTCCCGCAGAAGAAAACGGTCACATCAGTCGTTTATTTGTTCCACCTTGAATTAGTATTCTCCCTCTAAACAGTCTCAGTCGCGAAGTTATTGAGTTTAAAATAATGCCAAAATCAAAGTGAAGTGAAGTGCTCATTGAGAACTACATATTATTATGTCCATACTAGTAGCCGCCTGCGACCTCGTCCGCGTGGACTTTGGTTTCAAAACAAAAGTAATATTTTTTCATAAATTGTAGCCTATGTCCTATCCAGATATATATGCTATATAAAGTTTCATCAAAATCCATTCGGTAGTTTTTACGTTAAAGAGCAACACGGCACATACATCCATCCACACATACAAACTTTCGCATTTATAATATTAGTAGGATGTACTCAAATTGCAAATTTTGTTGCTCCTAAGACGATTTACGGTCAACTCTAATTTAGTTCCAAGCCGTTATAAACTACAATATTTTGTCATCGTATTTTTTACCAGAAGCAATATCAATGTTTATAAAACATTTACATTCCTTTTACTGTAGGGCTGCTAGGCATCTGAAAGAAAAATTACACGACAAACAAAATTAGATATTCAACATAATATTTGGAATCCTTTGATACTCTCATTTCTTTTTTTGGTAGTAAGCAAATTGGGTGTAAATTCATCAGCTGGATAATTTTGGAATAGTTTTTTTTTCTTTTTCACAATTTCATTGTAATCTCTGCTGATCATCATTTATTATTTGTCTAAATTTACACTGCGTTATTTGGTTATGGATATCGATAGCCCTATGATAATGTTTTTGATTTATTGCGAGTACTCAAAACAAGTATAGTTTTTTAACTTTTCATTATCTGGAACCTAGGTAAGTAAACACTACTCGGAAAGTTCTCAGCGAAGTACTTTAGAAACTTGACTGAGGTTCTTGTTGACGAAGTAAGCCGAAGTGCTTCTCTACACTATTGTATTCGTCACAGATCGTTAAACTTCGCAAATAGTGTAGCAGGCATTACAAACAACCTAATTTGAAACCTTAGGTTTTTAGTAATTATTTTATGTGTGTTTAATAAGTCGCAGTGGTGTTAGTTATGTCAGTTATCATTACACTCTTGTGACTGCGCGTTTTAGTAGCTTCCTAGCTCACTCTGCCATAACATTCTAAGTATTGAGGTAACCCCAAAATTGTTTGTTTTCTCTATTTTTGTGTCAAAATCCTAATGCGGTTTACAGAAAATGCATCTACCAACCATGTTCCAAAAGTATAGTTTTTATAGTTTCGGAAGAAAGTGGCTGTGACATTTGGACGGACAGAGACACAGACATAAATCTCTCCCTCTTTTACGCGGAACTCAAAAAAATCAACGTTTGACTCTTAATGAGTCCTCCAACGATTGTTTGGTTGCCACTCTTCATTTTAAAATGACTGTTCCTTCATTTTTCGTTTTCTTTTGCAGGTAAAATCGAAAATGGACAGCAACCTGACTGCGATGTTCAACACCTCACTGCTCAGGATGCGCGAGGTGGCCACAACGGTGACTGCCGTGGACGTCGTCAGGAACATCACGAGGGTTGTCAACAACGCTTATGAATGGAGATTTGTTCTGCCTCCGTACTTCCTCATCTTCTTGCTGTCAGTATCTGGCAACTGCTTGGTGATTGCCACACTTGCCAGCAACCGCCGTATGCGCACCGTTACCAACGTGTACTTGCTGAACCTGGTGAGTGTGAATGTTTCTATGAGTTTATATCTAAAATGAGGAAAGAAAGAAAGTTTTTTCAAATTAAACACAATAACGAATTTAAAAACAAAGGTCTGGCACTAAAAGGGTGTCCTACTCAGATTAGTGTCACGTTCTACAACGTTTTTCTCACAATCCATCTAAAATGAAAGATTTTTGATAAACTGATATTTGTTTGAGCCTGAGCGTGTCACAGCTTTTGGTTATCACCACTTTAAACGTACTTCTTATGACATAAAATTTTAATTATTAACCCTTTTACTAATTCCTATAATTCGTATCCTCCTCCTCCTGGAGGAGGCTCTAGTGAAAGGAGCCTCCCATGTCTCTCACATTGCTTGCGTAGCCAACCGCATTGGTAACTTCCGCGAGCGGTCACCATTCCCAACACTATAACGATAAAATTTCAAACAAAACTCGAAAAAGAAAACCGATATGCAAGTAATGCCACCCCATTTTTCTTAAACGATGTTATATTCAACTTGATTTAGGTAATTTGGCCCAGGGTCGGGGTTTTTTAACACGTTCCCAGTCCATTAAATATCACAATTGCAAATCCGTTATTATGAATCACACGTGACTCATGAGACAGGAAATGTGTTACGAAGGTTTTGCAATGTAGGTACTGATGCCAGTGCTAGCCCCTAAGCTTCTCCAAACGACCCTCATTAAAAGGAGAGGTTGCGGAAAATCCAGCGCATGTAAGCTTTTCCGGTATATTAGTGAAATTAATGTAATTTGGATAAAAACACATACGAAAAGAAGAAACCGTTCTAACCTGACCCAAATGTTAAGTCACAGTACACAGATAACAGTGAAATATCTACATACAAACATGCCGCTCTCGGTTTGAATGAGTGCGTGCGCGTCGCGCGCCGTGTCGGCACGCGATTTCACGCACACGCTAGCATAAAATACGGGGGGATAAGGTGGTCGCAGTACGGACGAGCTGTGCCGCGTGTCTATGTGCACGCTAGCCTAATAACTCGGCGGGCGGCCATAGATAAACTACTCTTTATACTGTGGTTAATTTGACGTATTGAGAACGTCTAGTCTATGTACAGATTGCTTTGAAATCTTCTCGAAGCTTTATTTGCTTATTAACATGCCCTTCGACTTGAATCTCCTGTAATCTTGTCGGCTTGTGACATGTAATTTTGTCGAATTGCTTTCCATAGCATGGCTTGGCCCAGATAGCGTCAGCACATAAGCAGATTTACCAAGAATCTAATCTCCTAAGACGCACACATGCAATTACTACGTTGAAATAACTTACTTCTCAGAAGTAGATAATTTGGCCAAAGATTTAACGTTATCTCACACAGCGCCATCTAGCCCCAAACTAAGCTACGAAATGGATGTGCTATGGGATTCTAGACTACGTGTAAACATACTTACAAACGTAGCGTTTGACGCCCACCCGCGAGGTGGACGGATGACATAATAAAGGTCGCAGGGTTTGAGGTGGATGCAGACCGCCTGCAACCTGCAGCTCTATGTTCAGCAGTGGACGTCATGTGGCTGTTGATGATGATGATGATGAAACATACTTAAATACTTTTTTTTTTTGGAAATACATACTTAATATTCTATGTGTAAAAACACCCAGGCCAGTACAATCAGACAAAAAATGTTTGTACTGTGCTTGGATCGAACCCGCGACCACTGGTGTAATAGGTGTGTTATGTACCCGATTTGAATGCCAGGTCAGGCGGAGTGTTCTTGTAGACATGTGTGTTTCTTTGTTTTCACTGACAGAGATATTATTGTTGGATCAGTGACACTGATATGATAGGTAATAATAACTTTTTCATCAAACGAAAATATGTTCTAAGCAGACCCTGCACTAAAAAGTTTTTTTTAGTTTTTCCAATTATACTAGTTTCCTTTCAAAAATGTTCATACATCACCTCTCTTCAATGTGAGATAGTATTGTATCACTTCGCAGGCCAGTGAACTTCCTAATTTGTCAAAGTTTGCCGAACTAATTCAATCACTTTCCTAAGTTAAATGTACTTAGAAGTTTCAAGAAGGCTTAGCTCTAATTGCTCGGTTAGTTTTGATATATAAGTTATGGATGGTGAATCATCAAACAATCATAACGCAACTGGCGTTGTTTGTTTGATCATTCACGTTGCTTAATTAAACTTGAACTAGTTTTTAAATCCACAATAGCTACTCGTTTGTATTTTACTGAAAAACACATAAATGTGCTTATTATTGTTTTTAGCATTTTCCATGCAGTATCTTTACTAAAGATCTGAAAACCAGAAAAAGACATTCGGTCACCTTGGCATCAGGCAGGAATCGAACCCGCATCTTTCGCTAACCGGGCGACTGCACTAATCACTGTGCTACCGAGACCATTACCGGACCTGCCCGAATCTTCTGGTATATTTGCCTTATGAGCTAGGGTGATTTCATCAATGTTAAAGGCATCCACCTTCAACCAAGATGCCAAGATGACTGAATGTCTTTTCTGATTTTCACATCAATTTGGCTTATTGGAGTCCAGAAATACAGAATTAATATAATAAGACCGTATGATTACTACCATAAAAGCATAATGTGACTACCGAAACCAATGACTACTAAAATAATGTTCATGAAATGTAAAGTTTTACGTGGCATATATTTACGTAGGTACGTGGCAACATTGTGTCTGTCAATGTGACGGCCAGCCGTCCACAGACAAATTGTAAATCTGTTTTTTTTTTTTTCTTTCTTTGATTTATCGGTTTTGTTGTATACAGCTCACTTCACACTTGCGCTTAGTTTCACACCCCTATTTGTTTATTCACTTTAACTTTACATACATATAAATTCATATGTTGCTCAATTTTGAAAAATGACACTACACACAAACACACACACACACACTTGTACACTTTGCATTTTTATACTTTTTTTTTTCTTTTAGCTAAGTTCCTTTTTTGTTTATGTATTGTTGTAACTCGTTTAATTAAAGACGAACACACCTCAACAGGCCCTGCCAGAAAACCAGCGCCTCTGCAGTTAAACTGCAGTGGCACATGCTGAGGTAGGGTCCTGATTGTCCCAATATAATTGAATTGAAATTTAATTGTTCACAACAAAAGTATTTTTATTATTATTTTTTTCAGATTTGTATTTTGTTTTTATGTTTTGTATTTCCTTTGTTTGTATTTGTTCTGTTGGGACAATAAAATATTTTTCTTTCTTTCTTTCTTACCGCTGGTTTCGATTTTTTATTTCTGTACCTAAGAAAAACCATCAAGAAAATATGAACTCCTGCTATGCTAATTCCGGCGGACGCCAAAACTCCTTTCGCTCGTGTGAGTGAACTTTAAAATTCAATTTCTTTGCAACTGAAGTCGTTTGAAAAAAAAGGACTAAGGCAAATTACATTTTTAAATTATTTACATACAAAATGAGGAAAAATACATATTCAAAGTAAAGCGTATTGATGATTGAGGTAAGCGTGAAGCACCGAGATGTGAAGTGGTGTCCGATGCGCACCGCACCCAATAGCACGGCAGATTGCCATAACACAATGGAAATGTTATATATAATCAAGATGTAATGTTAAATCTATCTGATTCAGTCTAGGGTCCATGGTTCTCTGGGAATTTCAATTTAAACTTAATATATTTCATTTATATCTATGAATTCAATAACTTTTGTACTTTCTACTTTACCGGGACAGATAATGGAAATATATTTTTTATATCTTCCTTTATGAAATAAAAGTGTGAAACGACTCATTTTCTAAACGTAAAGAACTGAACTCATTAGCCGATATTTATGAAGGCAGAACGTTACTTTTAATATTTTCAACCTTTTGCTTAATTAAAAATGCTAATCAAACGACTTTCGTATCGTGAATCGTTGAAATAAATTTCTGGGGATCTGTCGGTATTAAAACACATATGCACACATCAAAAGTGTCTAGGGATATCATAGGGATATCATTTTTCAAATATTTCATAAAGTTAAGTTGGTTTACAAGTTGAGCATTATCTCAGAATAACGCGAGGACAGTGGCATAAGATAAAGGTTAAGAATATTACAAAAAAAAACGTTTGATTTTGCTAAAATTTTGACACCTTTTAAAAGAAAAATCTGTCTTTTTTTAACGTCCTTACGATTGTACAATAATGCTACTACAATATTTTTTTTTATACAATCTGAAAGGGCAGATATAGCAGTTTCTGTGTTCTAAAAATTTCTACGTTGGTAGCATTATTTTAATTTTTACAGCCTCCCAAATAGCTATACTTTGTATGAAAATGCTTGAGATATCCCTAGACACTTTTGATGTGTGTATCATCGACCATCGCAGGACATTATTCCACACAGCGCCATCTAGCCTCAAATTAAGCAATTAATTGCTTGTGCTAAGGGATACTAGACAACGAATGAAAACTTCAACACTTGTTATTCTAAATACCTAGTCATAATCATTTATTCGTTAAAATGTGAGTGACAATAAGGTGACAGGGAATATTACATTACGTGTATAATTTAATACCTTTACATACGAAACATAAAACAAAAACACCTTGGCGATGTGTTGACCTTATACACTCACACAAATTAAAATACTACATCCCTCCCACGATAAATATAATTTTCCTACCCCTGTTTACCTAAACTTGTATGCATAAAGCCGTGATCATTAAAACAATGCTTAATTGTGGCCAAATTTATGAACACAGGATACGATAATAGACATACACACCCCAACTCAAAATTCTGATATTACACACCCCGAAAAGTTTGTTGAGTATTAAAATTTGATAAGATTAATAATAAGGGCGGGGTTTGTTTTGAGTCAAAAGTGATAATAGCGCGCTCACACGCGTCCTGATTTTGACTCAAAACGGACCGCACTACAAGTCTTGTTAAATACCTGCCCATGACAAATCCTGTTTTTCCGTCATATTCAAATGATCGGTTCTTTTGTGTATGAAATAAGGTGGAATGGCAGGTCTACTGGATATTTTTTTTAAAGCAAATATATTAAACATAATGTTTGTACTCTGCAGGGATCGAACCAGCGACCTCTGGCATAGAGGTGTAGAAGCCAACTTCTTAACCATTACACCAAATAGGTCGTAATTCGGTCAGATTAGGCGCTTTGCAGACGACGGGGTGGGTAGGGCCTATAATACCACGAACGATAGCGCAATAGGAACCCTATACTATCAACGTACAGACGCCTTGTTATGTAACCCATCTTAGGGTCAAAATCTCATATCACGCTTTCGGTTTCCTTGTAGGTGAGTAAGCCTAAAGGCGCCTGTACGGTGGCCGGCACATCACGCTACCCATTTCCGGTCAGTCCTCCTTGCTCTATTGCAAAGAAATGTCATTTGGCAAGAGCGAGAGACAAAACGGAAATGGGGTAACCTGATGAGCTGTTGACTGTACATGAAGGGTAAAAAATCCGCGCATCAGATGCCCGGCGAGCCCTTAAGTGCTTTGTGTTCGCGGGGATCGGTAGGCAGACGCGGTCTTTATTACATCGCGGACAATAAGGCCGCCCCTCCCATCGCCTGCAAAGCACCTTATTGGTAGTCATCTTAGCACAACCTCACATGGGTCTGACAGTCTCATGGGTTCTCACTAATGGTGGATTATGCTAAATTTCATTTTCTTTGTTCCAGGCTATCTCCGACTTCTTGTTGGGCGTGTTCTGCTTGCCATTCACTTTGGTCGGCCAAGTATACAGAAGATTCCTGTTTGGGGCTGTACTCTGCAAATTGATACCTTTTCTTCAAGGTAGGTTGAACAGACACCTTCACATTTAAGTGACCTATGTTGAGAAGATGTTGCTACTGAGATGGGTTACTTAATGCTGAAGGCGTCCCGACTAACTTCTTGTTTGCATGTTAATTAAGTAACACGGAGCTTGTGGCCGTGCCAGTCGGCAACAATCACCGTTGTAAGGCAGCGCATTCCAGTTTTATTTCCAGTATGGATTTTTGAAGCGCACCTCGGTGGCAAAAAATCCCTTAGAGCCTGTTCACACCTAGTTAGGCGATCTCGCCGTGATAGTTCCGCGATAAAATAAACGCCGCGAGAATGCTGCGGGCGGTTGGCGAACGCCTCAACCATCAGTCAAATTCAAAGCGGGCTTTGCGGCGGTACATGCAATTTAAAAATGGATATCGATGGGAGGCCACGAAAGCGCAGGCACTTCCGCCGTCTCGGTGAACCGTGCAATGTGAGTCAGAGCCCTTGCACTCCAGCCCGCTGGATCCCACCGTACACTGCCACGCCTGAGTTCTCTCAGCTCTCCGGCAGTTGCCCCCACCATAGGTACTAAGCCCCCCGCATCGACAAGGTGAGAACTCACGAGGGTCTGACTGACTTTTTTACCATTTTATGCAAATCCGACGTTCAAAATGACTCTCTCTCCACAAGTTGGAATTAAATAAATGTGTTTCCAACTCAATTCTGAACAATTAATAATTCTCAGCGGGTTATCAAAACAGTGACTTCAACTGAAAAATCACAAATTGTTTGAAAGAAGAATAAATTCCGATGAGGAAACACCCTGTTCCTGTGATTTATGTTAACGCTTTATCAAAGGCTAACAGTCGTTCCCGCTTCATTGCGAGCAGAAACAATATATTGATATAAATATAATATGTTGGAGCAAGTTCTATTTGAGACTGAGGTGTAGTCCTGATATAACCTTAGATTAAAGAAACAGGGGAAGATGCGGCAACAGCGCGACGCGACGTCGACCTCGACGAAATTAACGAACGTATTATGAACATTAGATAATAATATTATGATGCATACCTGTGCGTAATTTGCGACATATCATTGGCGCATGTGAGTCCGGCATAGTTGTTTGCACGGACGTAAAAGAAAGGCGGACGTCACCTCGTCTAATCATGAGTGAAGCATAATTATTATCAGCTGCCAGTTCAGGTGTGTGCGTGACTAGCACGTGACTGTCATTAGCGCAGTCAAACGGAGTAAAATGGTGTAGTTTGTAGCACCTAGTGTGTTTGGGTGAGTGTAGCAGGTCGTGTACAACAAACGAAATTGTAGCACTTTGCATGCTTCTTATTTTTCAGTGAGATGTTCCTTGAGTTGTTTATATATTTTTAAATTGTACAATTTTGTTACAGCTGTATCAGTCTCCGTAGACGTATGGACCTTGGTCGCGATATCTCTGGAGCGGTACTTCGCAATCTGCAGACCCCTCAAGTCGAGGAAGTGGCAGACCCAGTGCCACGCCTACAAGATGATTGCGGTGGTGTGGATGATCTCACTGGCTCTCAACTCACCCATTCTCATCGTGTCTACACTACAGCCTATGAGAGGAAATGGTGAGTGATGTGAATTTACTGATGTGTTTTTTTCAGGGCTCAATAAAAGATCATTTACGCCATTCCAATAAAAGCTTTTACAATTTTTATTTTGTATTTGTATAGTGCTTAAATAGAGATTCATAGAAACTAGCAGTGTCTGTCACTTGCAGTTTTCCTTAAAAGGCATAAGATTTGCGACCGTAGCGATGCGATCGCTGCCTTATATTACACTGCACTGTACCAAGGGACACAAATGTTAAGTTCAAATCTTACTAATATTATTCATGCGAAAGTTTGTAGGTGTGGATGTGCCGTGTTTCTCTTTCACGTAGAAACTAATGGACGGTTTTTAATGAAAGTTTACAATAAGCTTATGCACCTGAATAACACATAGGCGGCAATTTATGAAGATATATCACTTTTTTTAACCTAAGTCAACGCAGACGAATAAGTACTATGCTAATTTGAAGCTGAAGAGTTTGTTTGTGTGATTGAACCCGCTAATCTCGGGAACTAATTATCCGAATTGAAAAAATATTTTTATGTTGAGTAGCTCATTTCTTGAGGAAGACTGTATGACATTACTAAATATCTCTGGCTTAGAACCCAGAAGGCTTTGCAGCTAACTCTCCGGTTATGGAAAACAGCGAAAAAAAAACAAGTTACCTAAACAAGGGTGTTGGCTCGCCTCACTTTGGTATCAAACGAAATATCGGCTTTTGGAAGTAACGATGCGTGTGCCTCTGACTGTCACGTTTGGGAGATGTTGTCGTGGGCGTATGTTTTATAAAGGATGGCACAGCGACGGTGGTCCGATTTTTTTTAGATAGAGGGAGTCATATACAATTAACCTAATACACAATGTACCTATCAAGCAGTATTAGGTTGAATGTAAAATAGGTAGTTGATGGATTTAGTTATAATAATATTTAAAAAATTTTTTAGACAAAACGTGATTTAGAGCTATTGCGTTTTAGGCATACACAGAACAAAGGCCTGTGATGTGTATGTCCGATAAGAGGTTGGGATTAAAGTGAGAAATGGTGGTTCAAGCTCTATCAAAAAGGAAAACCCTCGTTGTAATCATTATTTAGTAGTTAGCCCGTAACTACGTATTAATGGAATAAGATAAAACGTGTTTCGACTTCACGTACTAAACCCAACAGTAGATTGTATTTCAAAACAGTGTTAAACAGATTAAATATTTAATTTGTCAGGAGAAAACGAAAACAAGGAAAAACGCTATAAATACGTCGACGGATACGGATTTTCTGGTATGAAAACGGAAACCATTCCTGACCTTTTTGTAGGTTTTGAATTCAAATAAAACACTTCAAAAGCAAACTGAGATCCGACACAGTCCAGTCACCATCATAAATCCGTTCAAAGTCAATAAATAAATAGTAATAAAACATATCACTGGTTATTATTATTAGAGCGCCATCTTGCCCCAAACTAAGCAACTAAATGCTTGTGCTAGGGGCTACTAGACAATAGATAAATATAGTGAAATATTTTTTTTGTAAATACATACTCAATATACATGGAAACCACCTAGACCAGTACAAACAGCCATGTTCATGCACGCAAATGTTGATACTGTGCGGAGATCGAACTCGCGACCATTGGTGTTATAGCCAACCACCACACCACCACACCAAATTGGTCGTCTAAATACTGTTAATACACCCAAGTTAATATTTGATACCTGGACATTAATCACTTCATTATTATTTGAACAGATGCTAGCTCATCAAAGTCTTTCCACTTGCCTTTATTCATAAAAGCGAATGCAATGCTAAAGCATAGTTTCAACAATTAACATGTCATGTCACTTACACGCAAATGGAGGCAGCAACAAAAATTGAAGAGACAAAGCGATACAAAAGTTAACGTGTTGTTGAAGAGCTGTTTAAGTTTTTACGTATAAGGGGGTCTATCTTCTATACACACGGGACAAATATGTCGCCTATTTTGTTCAGGAATGAATGAAGTAATGAAACTTATTGGCTGTGAGACTACTCAGAAGTATTATCATACCTTGTGTGCTTCAATTTATCTGATGGTGACTGTATAGACGTTCACATCAGCCTTTGCGAGGCACCTTATACTGTTGACATAAGAGCCATTTTAGAATGGCTTTGTGAAGTTGAATGTGAACGTCTCTGTCCCATCCTGTTTATTAAGCCAATTCGAAACATGTAACTTCCTTTGTGGATAATGCTACAAGTCTGAATTTACAGCGACAAGTTTCAGAACAGAATATAGAAGATGTTATGAAATACAATTCCAAGATGTAGTTTGCGTGAGTTAAGAATTGTGCAGCTTTGAGTTATTGATGTTAGAGCAAAACTAGCTTCTCTACTAGAACACCATTGAATAAAAATTACAAAGACTGAAAATATAATAATATATCTGTATGTCCCACTGCAGGGCTAAACTTCTTATTATTCATCTAGGTACTCTTGCTGAGAGCCTGCTCACACTAGCAACTTCACGGCGAGGCGATCTCGCCGCGACATCGCGGCGTGCTCGCAGCGTATACGCCACGATCTAATCTATATATATAAAAGAAAGTCGTGTTAGTTACTCCACTTATAACTCAAGAACGGCTGAACCGATTTAGCTGAAAATTGGCATGGAGGTAGTTTAGAGCCAGGAAAAGGACATAGGATACTTTTATTTATTTTCCTTTTTTTTTTCTTTTTTTTCCTTTTTTTATTTATTGCCCTTAAGGCGGAACAAAGTTCGCCGGGTGAGCTAGTACACGATAAAATCAACGCCGCGAGAACGCCGCGATCACGCCGCGGAGCCCGCTTTGAATTCAACTGAAACTGATGGATGAGTCATTCACCGGCCGCGATACTGCATACGAGTTTGCAGCGTGATCGAGTCGTGATCGCGGCGTGTTTGAGGCGTTCTCGCGGCGTTTATTTTACCGTGGAGCTATCGCTGCGAAATCGCGGCGTGTACGAGATCGCCTCGCTATGTGTGAACAGGCTCTTAATCTGGGCTTTTGCCTGCCCACTTTTGGCCTACTATGAAGACGTCTGGTGGACGTGTATTTACTAATTTAACTAAGGATTTAATTTCTATCGTCATCCGTTCAAGTTCCCATACTCACTCACTCAGAAGTAGATTGATAATTATATAACTATGAAGATACTGTTATAATAATATCTACTAGTATGACAAAGTAGTAGACTAAACTAAATACCTATGATTAACCTATAATGTACAACATGAATGCAATAAATGTTTGAAGTTTGACTATTAACTAACTAAAACAAGTTTTTGCCCACAACCTGTTACCTGTTAACCACAGTTGTTTATTCAATACCGACTAAAATTGGATATAATTCTTTTGAAAAAAGTTTGGCTGTCAATTTTTCCGCAAGATTTTTCTGTTGTATCTTCCAACAGCTGCTCCTGTTTCGCAAAAGGTTATTTAAGTGTATTTGCGCATACCATAACGATACATGCATTAATTCAGCAAACCAAGCACGAACTCGTAAATTCGTAGGAAGCACCATCAGTATCGAATTTAACGTTAAAAATTAAACAGCACCTTTTGGAGACGTGACTGGAATATAATATTAGCATTTGCTTCGTGGAAAATATGGGATTCGATGCCATATCTACTATATAAAAATAAGTCGGGTTTTCCTTCCTGACGCTATAACTCCAGAACGCAGGAACTGATTTCCACGGTTTTGCATTCGTTGGAAAGGTCTTGGGCTCCGTAAGGTTTATAGCAAAGAAAATTTAGGAAAATATAAACAGAAAAGCGGGAAAATCTTATTTAAAGCGGGAAAAACTTTTTTCACAAACAGCCAAGTCCACGCGGACGAAGTCGCGGGCGGCTGCTAGTCTACTATATAAAAATAAGACGGGTTTTCCTTCCTGACGCTATAACTCCAGAACGCACGAACCGATTTCCACGGTTTGCATTCGTTGGAAAGGTCTCGGGCTCCGTGAGGTTTATAGCAAAGAAAATTCAGGAAAAGTCGAACAAAAAAAGCGGGAGAGTCTTTTTTCAGATACAGCTAAGTCCACGCGGACGAAGTCGCGGGCGGCTGCTAGTCGGTATATAAATACTGGTTTTTTCGCGCAATGGTTAGCAATTTTTAAGTTTGTGTCAAAAATAAAATAAACATCATTAGGAATTATTTTTTACTTACAACTCACCGTCTAGCTCCAAACTATGCAAAACTTGTAAAATTTTTACAATAGATTACATTTTCGATTTTTTTTTGTTTAAATACATACAACATTTAGGAAATACCCAGACCAATACAAAGAGACTTGTATATGCCCACAAAAGTTTTAACTGCGCGAGTGTACAACCACGTTGCACGGTTGAGGACTTGAACACGTAGTACGGAAATAAAAACCAAAACCAAGATTGTACTGACTGTGTATTTCAAGACATCTCCATAAAATTTATAGCTGAAGGTTATACCAACAGAGAAAAATCTAAATAGCGCGATTCAGCATTGTTACATACGGCAATTTACTAACGCCATCTGTTGGCCTTAAAAAGAAATACAGTTCGCCAACGAGGTCCAAATGCTAAAATTAATTATTTCATCAGGTGACATTTAAAGAAGGAAAAATACCACCAATAACCTTAAACAGCGAGGGTCTAAGTACGGGACTGGTAGTAGCCAATTTCTTGACCATTAGACCAAACCAGGCTTCCATAGATCCAACATTCATCTTTGTGACGTTCTACGTGTTACTTATGTGTCTTTCAGCATCTGTAATAAGTTGAACCGTTTAGGCCGTTTTCAGATTTTCGTTTTTTTTATGACCACTTTTCTCAGAATTGTATGACTGCAGAACCCACCGAATACAAAACATAAAAAAATCAAACTTCGAGTTTACCAGATTGGTAAACGAGAATATGTTCTTCATTCTCTCTTGTGAACTTTACTCCAATTTACTCCACTTTACTTACTTAGATCTTTTTATCATCATAGTATGAAGCTTGCATTATGTCTTTATTTTAACTTTGAACTATGCTCAGCATACATACTAACAAGATGCTCGAGTATTTCCGTCATGTTTATGCTCAGAATTAATATTATACTTACAAGTATTTTATTCCTTTATAGGAGAAGTTTTAGCATTATAAGACGCTGCAAGCTATTTAAGTAGTTTCGTTTCATACTTATAATCTGTTTATTTACGTTTTGTAAAATGTTCAGAGGGCATTGGCAAGCACAGTGTGAAAACATGCAAACATTTAGATAAATTCGGGCCAAGAAAATCAAGTAGAATTTACTAAATGAGGACCAAGCGGAGCCTTCACAGGGTGCTCAATCATGCTTTTGACTAGAATCTCCAATTAAAATGAAAATATGGCCGAGCTAAATAGACTTCACGGCAAAATGTTGTCGGCAAAAGGAAGAGATGTAGAACACGTGGAGCACAGGGTTACCAAGTTTGTGCTGTGAAATGACTACCGCTGTTTAGCCACAATAAATAATACTTAAAACTAGTATCAAAAAAGCGTAGTTGTTTTCTTCGTGCAATAAAGTATATCTTATCTTAACTTAACCTCAGTTCGTGCGCTGGTAGGTTATACAGGGTTATACATTTTACAAGTAAATACTTGCCAAGCAGTCGCTCCTAAAAAATCTAAGTCTTTTTCAGGAACTGGATTGATTTCCGTAAGAATATTTTTTTATTGAATTTTTTGGGTTTTTTTGTGTGATATTTCTTCATAAATTTTGTTAATTCTACATTCTGGAAGAAATACAGTTGAGCCACAAGTGTAGAAGTCATTTTTGTGCGCGAACATTTTTAATGTACTTTCAGAGTCATCCTGTATTTGCATATTCCGAGCACAATTGCATTTGCTTTCACTACCCCTTTAGAATATTTCATATCCTATATTTTTCTAAAATATTTCAACGAAGGAGCCTATGCGAAGCCAGGGCATTTTATGGGTTAGCATTTTATGAATTAAACTGCTCAGTTCTTAAACTTCACCATTAGTCATCCGATTAATATTCCTGTAACATCGTGAAAGGATTCAAAACAGCTTCTAAACTAAAGTCCAAAAGGTATCATTGACTCTCATTTGTAACTTTAGTGTTGAAGTTCTTTCATTAGTATCTTAAATTACGAATGACGCAAAAAGGACTTTATTCGAACTAGACAATTAACTGCATACTTAGTTAAGATCTGCAAAATGGTAATTTGAAACTTTAACACCTTGTCTTTGAGACGAAGAGCGAATAATTAGCTTACGTTGGAGAATGCGCAACATCTAGTTTAAGCCATAATTCAGAGAGTTAAAGAAATCCTAAGTAACTCAATGGGGTTGGTAAAATCTATTCTATTTTTTAGAGACTAATTGAAACAATGTCTGAAAAGTTTCTGAAACAAAATCTTTTAGTAAATGAAGCATGAAGTTCGCTTAGTGTCAAATATTATCAAATAACAGTATGTAGATGTCACAGTCGGATTGTATAATCCACCATATTACATTTACACAATCCGACTGAAACATAATATACAAAGGGAAATAGTGCCATTTATATTTTTCCGACTCGAGGAGATCCCTTTATCGAAATAGCCTCTTGTTAAAAATGTTCGGGGATTTGTTTCAGCTCGCTATGGAGAGTAAAATTACTTGAGGCGATTTTTGTCATAATGTTTCATTTCTTTCAAGTTTGTTTTATTCGAGTCTTAAAAGAACTAAGGCTGCTCGCGACTTAGAGAAAATTGTAAAAGAGCAGTTTTCCCCTTGTCTGCGTAAATTCATCTTTTTTTAGGTCGATCAAAAAAACGTAAGTATGGCTGTCTATCCGAGACTAACCCCCTTATTCACAAAACCTTAAACAGTTCTTCAACCAAACGTAAACTTTTGTATCGCTTTGTCTCTTTCATTCTTTTTGCTGCCGCCATTTGCGAGTGTCACTAACTCGTCAATTGCTTAAATTATGCTTTAGCGTTGCGTTCATTTTTATGAATAATGCTAACCCCCTTATTCATTTAGAGACTGTTGGTATCTATTATTTAAGTGTACCTCTAACTGCCCTTAGATTAGATGCCGTTGATAAGCAACTCACTCTGGGTGTGGTGCAAAAGGAGAGGAGTTACCACCTTGAAGTAAAATTTCGTGATACCGTTCTATTATGTTTTATTCAAGTAAGATAAAAAAAAGTATTGTGCCTTTGCCAGGATCCGATCCCACGTCCTCTGGTTTACGACCCAATTTAAAACTCGCTCCCGTGCTGCGTAGCTAACCGTCTCTTTAGAAGATGGACGAAATAGATAACTATGTATTTCGTCTACAACACAAGCCAGGCACCAGTCTCAAATTAGGTAATTGTAATTAATTGTAATACTCAATACGAGAACCTAGGTATGAACCTACATAGCTATACACGTACATGGAAAGTATGATCGATATACGAAAAAAGCATTAAACTAGATGTTGCCATTAAGATAGGTAATTTAACCGCAAAGGCGTCTGTACAATAGTTACTTATTCATAAAGTTACCTCAAAACAGACTTGATTCAAAATTGGAGATTAAACATAGGTATTACATTCTTCCTTTTTATCAATCACAGTTACTAATAACTATGACTTAATCTTCACTATACATAATAAAAAACAAAGTCGCTTTCTCTGTCCCTATGTACGATTAAATCTTTAAATCAACGCAACGAATTTTGATGCGATTTTTTACCGTGGTAGTGATTGAAGAGGAAGGTTTATAAATGTATTATTAAATCCTTCTGCACCCGTGCGAAGCCGGAGTGGGTGGCTAGCATGTAATAAAAGCTGCTGATTTTGTTATTTTGTGTCTTATGGACCTCATCATCACATACAGCGGATTAGCGTCAAAGAATATTGCGGGCGTGTAAAAACTAATTTTAAGTTAGTCAAAGCTACAAAGTCCTTTTTTCATAAAAACTTTACTCGTGGCTGTAGTTATGTAGGTACAGGCCAACAGCACCACTTTGACTACTGCACAGTCTCGTTCATTAAGTTTCTATTCACACAAGCTCCAGTTAGAATGGATGGTTACGGATATGAAACAGTACACTTCTTTTTTCACTATTTCGCTAGGAAGATTAAGGTCAGGCAGCTGAACTTACAGGTTTTAAAAACTATCTGACACATATAAATCTCTTTTTAATTCAAAGATAGTATTCGAATCTATTCAAAATCGCATTTAGTTCCATGACCTCACAAACTTCACTCGATAGATGAACATCTCGACATGACCCATCTTTCTAAAGTTTTTTATTACTCGTATCATTTCTAAACTATTGTAAATTTTATTTAGTTATTAGTTCGTACACAACAATATAGTTACATTGAAAATAATTAGAACACAAAATGTTTTTGTATTGAATTAAATATTAATAGACAAATCCGCAGTTTGACGCGATACAATTATTGTCTCATTTCCTATGTTGAAAAACCTACGAAATACGTGAGTGCGGCGACTCGTCATGTTACTTTTTTGTATGCCAATATTTTCAGGGCCAACCTGGCCTTAAAAGTGCAGCAATAGATTAATCCCTTCTGCGGTCATTGTTTACTGGAAGTTTTCGATCGGTCTGCTTAGCATGTTTTTTGTCGGACTTTGTATTGGGGATGGTTTTCGACATTTTAAATTAAAATGGGGTCTAGTTTTCTAACATAATCACGTGCAGACTACAACATGAAACATAAATCATTCAATCAATCTTTATTTAAGCACTACCAGTTTTTAAAAATGTCCAAAATCTACATAATTATAGACTTAAAACTGTTTTTACGAATGAACAGAATTGACATTTATAGATTCTTACTTTCAGGGAAAGCCTTTAAAGCATTTGTTGTCATAAAGCTAGAGTAACTTAAACTGTTAGTAGGCAATACCCAGGACAAGCCTTTTTTGTTAGAGCCTTATATTGAAATTCCGTTAAATTCTCAAAAAAGATCAGGGCTCCAAGTCTGCTAATTTTAAAACGTTTCAGTTGAATCGTAACTGAGTCTCAATCGGCTAATTTGACACGTTTTCTATGAAAAATTTGACACTCGAGACTCAATTACGTTTCAATTGTAACGTTCTGAAATTAGCAGACTTGGGGCTTCGGTCAAGAGTAACCAACGAGCGTGGTATGAAAAATAAAAAAGTGGATAAAACGCAAAATGTCTTGTGTGTGGCAGGATTGTTCCAAGTGAAAAGATGTAGTCGTTGTCTAAGCCCTGAGGAAATAGAAGAACAATATTTGTACAGGACTAAATGTCATAATAATATTCACAAATTGAAAATATTAATGAAGCCCAAACAAGGTACTAAAAGACCAAATAAATTCTGCTACCGAACGCTCCGCTTAAAGCCGATGTGACTGAGTCCTAAGTTATTTCATTTCGGCGAACCTTCTTCACTAAGGCTGAAATTGAATGGCTACATTTAAGCCTTCATTTAGGATGAGATTTTTTAGAAACAAGTCCTATGTCTTTTGACAGCAATGAAGCGCAATTTTTAATTAAATGGATGAAAATAGCAGTAGGTATGATCTCATGTTCGTCATTCAGTGACACAATAGTTGTTATTATCTAATATGGAATCTGCAATGAGATACCTATTCATTTATTTCTTCATATTAAGAAGTAACCAAATAATAACATATTGATTTATTCTCGACCTAAATGGTGTTTTATATTATAATCAGCCCGCGTTATCCCACTGATGGCCGTAGACCTACAAACGCTCCTTCACTGCAAGAGTGAATTTGAAACTATTCTGAAAATGCGACTCTAAATATCAAAGCTCATAGGCAAGCACGGCAACTGTACGGCTCGGACCCAGCAATTATCTTGCTATTTAAATTTGAACCTTAAGTTCTAAGTGGTACAATATATTTTGCAATAATTATATTAGGAAGCCAACGGCGCACTGTCTGCGTGCTTGCCACTAGTACACCACTCAACTCTACGAGTATACAACTTAAGATTCAAATTTGCCGTGAAGCAAAGTGTGTGTGTGTGAGCCTAACCCGTCCCGCCATCGCCTTTTAGTTCTGACGTGAGCTCGTTCATGCGACATTACCAATTTAGCTGTGCGGCCTTTTGGGGG
Organism: Udea ferrugalis; assembly: GCA_950022985.1. Classification (NCBI taxonomy): domain Eukaryota; kingdom Metazoa; phylum Arthropoda; class Insecta; order Lepidoptera; family Crambidae; genus Udea; species Udea ferrugalis. Next base: position 2,648,099 of record OX465523.1, read on the forward strand.
GGACGTCGGTAACTCGAATTCGGGAGCGTATTGAATGTGGTTTGGCAGTTTGACACTGTATATACTACGCTACAGGTACAAATCCGAGCGGGCCGTAAACTGCAACCGCAGGCAACACTGCGGCTACCGACTGCGGTCACCGCAGTGCTGCCTGCGGTCGCTATACTAACTGCGGCTGCATGTGGATGCACATTGCAAAGAACCAGGCGGGTTTTAAATCGTCTTTTAACTTCATTCCATGCACATCAGGTTCAAACAATGGAGTATTTTGAAATTCCCGCTACCTGTTAAAGGTTTAATCCATGTATTTTGACCAAGATCAACTTTTGAAAAGTTGGTCTTGGGGTTTGTGGGAATTGTCGCAAAAAGATTCACTGTCTTGCTTTCTGTGGTGCGAAGCAACAGCTACTAAGACTGAAATTGACAATGTCGAAATGATTCTTCCCCATCCTCGCCGCGTTTACCTACATTTTACAAGTTAAAGTACAAGAGTGACAGCAAAAATCGCATCATCAGCCTATGCTGGTCTACTCCTGAACGTAGGCCTCCCCTAATGCGCGCCATATCGCGCCCTGACTTAGATGCATTCAACTCCTGCCAGCAGCCTTTCGCAAATCGTCGCTTCACCTAGCTGGAGGGCGTCCCACACTCTGTTTGCCGAAACGAGGTCTCCACTCGAGAACGCGATAACCCCAACGGCTTTTTAAAATCGCAAGATTAATACTAAATCTGCCATTGCTCTTTTAGCTCGCATCTCGTAAAAAAGTCTCGGGTATTCGAATTCCAAGCCGACTCGAAATTACATTACAGCAATAACTGTGATGAAAAATTTCATATGTGCATTTCGGAACGTTCACTTGTACTAAATAATGTCCTTTTACTGTTACTTTGTTATAGATCAGATTAGATAAGATAATTTTATTTCTCAAATTAAAGTTCACTACAAATTACATCAGATGTCAAAATATAGGTCATTCAAATTGAGATCGTCAGAAAAGTGGAATTACAATAAAAATACAATAAAATTAAAATGATTGAAATCAAAATTAAGACGAATAAAAATACAATAAAATAAAAGAATAGTCACAAATAAAATCAAAATAAACAATGTCAATGGGTTACAATAAAATTAATTAATCATTTATCATGTCAAGGTTTATAAATTCGGTTGTTGAATAAAATGGATTTAAGGTTTCTCAGCTTGCTCTTAAATACCTCGTCTGACGGTTCGCTTTTTAGCTTGGCGGGCAGCTTTTCATAGCAAGGAGGCCCAATGACACGTGGATTCCTCTCCGAAAGCGCCATGCGACGAGGAACTGATCTAAGACGGCCTGCAAGATGGCTCCGTTTATTACTATCCATACATTTAAATTTTGGTAAATTTGTCCTGACTTATAATAAATTTCAAATAGATAGACCGAATAGCGGGTCATTATACGATGCGCCACAAATAAATCTCTACATGAATGTATTCATTATAGATTTTCTATCTTATCTCATCTATAGCATCGTTTTTTGTTAATAAAATAATCTTATTTTGTCCCCAGCCTTTAAATGCCGGGAGGTGTGGAGCAGCTTGGAGTTCGAGCGTGCTTTCAACCTTGGCCTGGACGCTGGTCTACTCCTGATTCCTTTCTTCATCATGTCTTTCGCCTACTCCCTCATCGTCACCAAGCTATGGAGGGGAATGCGGCATGAAATTCAGCACAATTTCAATTGGCAGAAACACTGTAAGTACGAGTATTGTTATAGTAAAAGTAAGTTTAAAAAATTTATTCAGTGTAGTTATTTTATTCATAAAATTAACAATAAAACAAACTTACAAAAAAAAACAACTATGCCACTGAAAGGGAATCTACTCAGCTGTCGGACGTCAATGTAACGCCACAACCCTGGTCTTCCGAAGAGGCCAGAAGTTCGAGATAATATACAAGAAGGAGTCAACATTGGGTTGTTAAAGGGTTGTCTGTTAACGAAGTAACATTTTTTTTAAATCATATTTTCTTATTTATTGTGAAGAATACTGAGTAAAAATCTACTTGGTTGTACCACGCAAATCCTGGTTCAGACCTATTCAGGCAGGCGGGACTTAAAACGTCATATTTTAAGCCGGGTGTTTTAACTGTAGCCTCATTAGCGATGAAACGTTGATACGTTATTAATGAATTCAAACAAAACGCACAATGTGGCATATCAATTAAAATTTATTTTAAATGCAGCCGTTGACGCTGAACATTGAAAAGCTTACAGGTATGAATGCCTTCCTTCCGTTCCTTCGCTTTACTTATGCGCCAGCTACGTAGGATCCGTGTCCTCTGTGACGGAAGTGAGTCGCGTTTCCTCCAGATTAATGCCGGGGTGCCGCAGGGTCCGTCTTATCGCCGACTTTGTTTCTTCGGCATATCAATGACATGTTATCACTCGGTAACATTCATTGCTATGCGGATGACAGCACAGTCCACTCGCGTTATTTCGAGCGCCCTGTGGCAAAGCGAACCGCTATCGAGGAGAAGAGGCGCTGTCTTGTCGTTGAGCTTGACGGAGTGCTGGACCGCATTTCCGAATGGGGAGAACGCAATCTTGTCGAGTTCAACGCCAAGAAAACACAGGTGTGCGCATTCACTGCCAAAACGTCGCCATTCCTTTCCCATCCCACTCTTTAGAACACCCCACTGCCAGTGAAAGATAGCCTTAACATCCTTGGCATGGATGTTCGCAGCAACCTCAACCAACGGGACTACATCGAGAGCGTTATCAAAACAGCATCCCGTAAACTTGGAATCCTGAACAGAGTGAGACGATTCTTCACGCCTGAGCAGCTCTGTCTTTTGTATAAGACACAAGTTCGCTCGTGTGTAGAATATTGTTCTCATCTCTGGGACGGTTCCGCCAAGTATTTGCTAGAAGCTCTCGACAGGTTGCAGCGACGCGCTATCCGCATCATTGGTAGCCCAGAGGCAACTATGGCTCTGGAGCCTCTCCAACTGCGTAGAGACATTGCCAGGTTGAGTGTCCTCTACCGCCTTTACAACGGCGAATGCTCTGAAGAGTTGTTCCAACTGATCCCGTCCTCACCCTTCCACTCCCGCACCACACGCGCTGGTCTGCGTCAACATCCACACACGATCCAGCGACTGTCGGCCCGCACCAAAAGGTTCGGTGATTCGTTCCTGTGTCGTACTATCCAGACGTGGAACGCTCTTCCAGCGCATGTGTTTCCTTCTTCCTACAATCCCGGGTTTTTTAAGCGGGGCGTGAAAAGGCATTTATGCAGGCCTTCAAAATGAGATTGACCAGCAAAGTAGTTCTCAATTGCTGTGCTTGTCAACCCCATATCTGGACCTCACGACTGCTTCCCATCAGGTGGAGTGAGGTCATCTTGAAGACCACTATAAAAAAAAAAAAAAGCTATTTCGGGTGGCCCGTTCAGTGAGAGACTCATTTTCTGCCAGGAGAGTAAAATTCGAGACGCTTCACAAGGCAGACATTCTGTTGTACAACTAATAGCCGAGTTAATCAGTACACCAAAAAATCCCCAATACAGCGTGGCTTTTTTACTTTTTACAACATCTTTTCCAGTCCTCGCATTTATTGTGTTGATATTCAAACTTTATCTAGAGACAAAACCTGACAAATGTACGGTTTACGATTTAACCCCCGAATTCACAAACGACAATCAACGCTAAGCACGCGCTCACGCTCATGCTGTCCCTTTCAGTCTTTTGACATTTTACAGGACAGCATGAGCGTGAGCGCGGACTTAGCGTTGATTGACGTTTTTTGAATTTGGGGGTAAGACATTTATTTCTCAAAACAGAATACTATTCACTTACGTTGAGAAACAACAGGTTAGGTAAAGTAGGTTAGCAGTTTACATATATTTGGAGCGCGTGGTATATCCAGGGTGTTAAACAACTGCCACAATTTCATTTGACTTTACGTACACATACGTATTACGTACTTACGTACGACTAAATGGTATCAAAAAGTCACTACGGGTCACACTAGTCTTCAAAGGACCGGGTACCCACGGAAAATTTATTTTAACACGTGTGTGTCAATATAATTATTTTAATTTTGCATAAAAAAAAACTTATTTCCTCACTTATAGCAACTAAAAGAAGTTGTAGAGAAAAAATACATGGGAAACCTGGTACTTGAAATAGGGAATTGATAACTGTGCTAGGAGGCACTCAGTGTCGCCTTTTAGATTTTGAGATCATAAGTAATAATAACTTATTACATATACAGATAACATATTTTAGTATTTTATTGCACACAACGCAAGAAACAGATATCAATTAGGTACAGGAACTTTTAAAATGTTATGTAAGTATGAGTATGGCTCATTCCACCCCATAGTTGAGGTGAGGCCTGTGCTCAGCAGTTTATGTTTGTTATGTAAATGTGACTCTGGATTTCTGTTTTATTTTCCCTTTTTTAATAACGATTTTATTTTGCCAAAATGATTTTCGCTCCAGTGTCATTCGACCGTGGGAATTTCGCTTCAATGATTTCGCCCACGTGCTAAATCTAAATTTTTTCAACCCAACGATGTACGTCACTACAGCGTCATTCGCTTCTACATACGGACCTGTTTACATTATGAACATTTTCGGGTTTTATTTTCGAGTATTTATTACCATTTTTCATATTTTTCCTATTTAAGCCGAAGGCAAATTCAAAGCCATGAAAATAAGTCTAGTAGTTTTCGAGTTATAAGTGCTCGAGTACAATCCAAGTTTGGGGGTGAAAGCTTAGCTTAGGGCCTAGTTGTACAATACTCCTAAATTTCGTTGTACAATTACAATTGGTTTATTGTTAATGATGCTAGTAGATGGTTTGTGTAGGACAAAGCGTGATCCTAAAATTACAAGCATCGCGAGATCAGGGCCCCTAGACCCCTAATTTTATAACGCTTCAATTGAATCGCAATTGAGTCTCAGTCGGCTAGTTTGACACATTTTCTATGAAAAATTTGTCAAATTTGACTATTGAAACTCAATTACGATTCAATTGAAGCGTTCCATAATAAGTGGACTTGGGGCCCTGACTCTAGGTAAAGGCCGTTCGAATAGGGTGATTTGAAATTGCAGAAGACCAACGAACTCTGTTGTTACTTACAATAAAACCTAATTTCCATTAAAACTCAAATACATTTTATAAATTATGAAACTATGGCTGTAAATATTTAAAATAGTTTGGCTGTATTTTTTTTTATTTGTTTAAAGGAAACATACAGCATGATAAATCATGAAATTGAATTATAACTATACAAGTCTTGCATGAGCCAAAAAAGTTTCCACAGCTAAACAAAGCATGCAATTGAGTAAACTACTTGAAACTAAAGGTAAGAACAAAGTACTTACTTATAAATTTCTTAACAGGTAATCAAAATTAGGTGCAAATATTTTACACTAATATTTTACAAATTTTGCAGTAATGTAGTAAGCTGGTTCGCTGTGGTTTTGCGTAGTGCTGCCATCACAGATTTTAATTAAACGAGTTGTGTTATCTATTCACTTGTTCATTCTCTCTGTTCACAGATTGTTTAAGTATGCCATAAATATTTACTCTAATTCATGGATAGAGAGTTAGGCGTGTTTGGAGCCAATATTAGCTATTGGAATTTAATCAATTTATTTCAGTCAACAGTGCACCCGTGTTTGTTGTAGGTACATGAATAAAATTATTGTTGTTTCAAGTCAGTCATGTAAATGTTTGTTAAATCAATATGGAGAGCGGGGATTTTCTACTACAAGTAATTATTTGCTTAACAGAAATCCTCGATCGTAACATGGAAATGTAAACAATCTGTTAAAGAATAAAGAATTTGTATTCAAGTAAAATGACAGGAAAGTCCACATTTCCTTTAATTTTACGTCGAATAGCATGTGGATTGAAGGTCTATTCACAAATATCAGTAAAATGACAGTTCCGATACAGTAGACCATCTAAATGATTAAAATTAAATAAAAATAACTGAAAATAATTTGTGCAAAAGAATATAAGGCTTTTGAGCTGACGTTCGCAAAATAATATTTATCTTACCCTACCTTACCTTACAGCCTTCAGCAACAAAGGGTCAAATAATAGCTAAAGCCCATTCTTAAATTTCGTTAGAAGGTAATTAAATAATTAACAAACCGTGTTGTTAAAAATCTTAAATAATTATTTATCATTTATGAATAATATGAAAAGGGGTATGTTGGAAGGATTAAAGTGAAACAGGCAACATCCAATAATATTATAATTTTGTTACAGTAACAAGAACAGGTAGCTGCAAGAACGCGAATGGTCAACTCATTCCGGCCACTCCAATCCTACAAGGGAATTCAGCGGATCTGTGCTGCAAAAACAATTGGGCAACGAAGAAGGTAAGAAAAAAACTAGGATAAACCACAGAAATAAATAGTAATGAAATATAGATGTACAATTTTGGCAACATGATTGCTAAAAATAGATCTATTTCAAACAACCCACAGGTACAGGAAAGCTGGTTCATTGTGTCACAAACTTTTTACAGCCCCATTTTTAAAAAAACGTACTTCTGTTTAGAAAGATGCTAAAGGGATTAATGTTGGTGAGACAATTTACTGATCTCCACTTTGCTGACTAAATTAATTGTTTTCATAATCTGCAGTTCAATCTATGGTTACTATTTACCAGGTGGCAGTAACAAATTAAGTATTAAGTAATTAGCGACTTTGTCCGCGTGGACTTAACTAAAGAAAAAGGGATATATTTTTAATAAATTGTAGCCTCTGTCCTATTCAGATGTATAAGCTATAATATATTATTGTGAAGTTTAATTAAAATCCATTCAGTAGGTTTTACGTGAAAGAGCAACACGGCACATCCACACATACAAAGTTTCACATTTATAATAAGTAGGATAAATAATTAGTAATCGAAGTGAAAGCAACCAGTCACTGTCATAATATCAGATTTACCTGAACTTGTTTTAAATGAAAATCATTTTTAACACCTAAAAGGTGATTGAAGGGTCGTTATAACAGGAACTGGAAATAACTTTCCTGCTCACACTATCAAATTGACTAGTAACACGTTTACACGCTCCAGTGCATTATTTCGTACTTGGTACTATTTTAGGAGATCGTTAAACCTGATTGCGTGAAAACACGACGATTTCCTATTAATATTTTTAAAGGCCAACGTGACAGATCATAATTTAACCTGTGTAAGCCGCCCTCTATTATTGAAATCAGTTCTTTGGAACTTACAATGCGTAGGCTTAACGCGACGGTTGCTAAATGAGGGTCGGAAACGACAAGCCTAGGGTGTGTTCCGAACTAAGCTGGAAATTCAACTCTCGTGCACTAAAAGTGATGAACAAAATATTTTTTTTCGCAAACAATCAGGTAGTATACGGTTTGCGAAAGACGCGGGTTCGATTCCCGCCCGAAGCCGAGACTGAATGTCTTTTTCTGGTTTTCAGTTTAAAAATAAACTAACATAATAATAACGCAACTTAAAAACTTATCAAAAACTATCACTTTTTTTCAAGTATCAAGTTCCCTTTAAGTCCACGCGGACGAAGTTGCGGGCGGCCGCTAGTATCAAATAAGAAGTCGCGAGTCGTGTTGACTTTTTGTTACGATACAGTAGCGATGTTGTCGCGCGTGTGCATAGTTGCAGTCGCGAAGCTCGTTTTCAAAACGCACGACAGCGTCGCTACAAAAAGTATAATTTGGTTTTAAAGTAGATACATACATCTTAGGATAATTGCTCAATTTGGTAGGGGACCAATCCTATTAATATCATAAGTGCGAACGATTGTATATGTGGATGTGCCGTGTTGCTCCTTCACGTAAAAATTAATGGATTGATTTTAATGAAACTTTACAATAATATAGCTTATCATTTAAATAGCACATAGGCTACAATATATCAAAATATGCCCCTTTTTTTCAAACCTTAGTCCACGCGGACGAAGTCGCGGGCGGCCGCTGGTGAAAAAAACAAGATTTCGAATTTATCAACAGCCCTGCTACTGCTACAGTACTGCTACTGAGCTCAGGCCTTACTCCAAACAGTTTGACACGCAATCTTAGTGCAGGTTATTAGAGAGTATTATGTAAGCCTGACGATAAAATTTAGTGTTTGATGTAATCAGACCTTGTGGCCTCCGAATAAACTTAGGAGCGGGTTTCTCTCCTAATTTTCACTTCGTAAAATAGGCACTTAAAAAACTAGGCTAAAAAATTGTGAAAATATAGTAAAAGTATAGGTGGCCGTGGCGCACTTGTGACAGTGATCGGCGATGATCGCTATGGTAAAGCAACACAGGCCGGGTCGGAAATGGGATTAGTGACCATCCCGACTGAAATTTAGTGATGTGTTTTTCGGGCATTTCCGTGCTTCGGAAGGCAAGTTAAGCAATTGGTCCCGGTTGACGTCGCTAGCTGTCAGTCGTTAAGTCTAGTCGGAGGCCTTAGGGGTGGCTTGATAAAATCTGACATTAAGGTTGCTCACTAACCTTACGTTTATGTTTATAGCAAAAGCGTAGCAATCCTACTTCTCGCATGTGTATCCGAAAATGAATACGTTAGGAAATTCAGAACGTACGATGCTGCACGATTGCTAACGAAATTCTACGTAGTATATCGTAGTGAATTGAAGTTTCAGTTGGCAGACTATTTGCAACTACTGAAGGGAAACCGTCCATACAGGGCATGAACTGACTGTTTTCAAATTGTCTACATCAAATAAGATGATCAAAAACAACATAATTTACAATTTTAGTTAACATCGGCTTCTGTCTCATCAACAACAAAAACAGGCAGATTGCTTTTTAAGACCCGTTGCTCGTTGAACATAGCGTTTATGTAATGAAGGGTTGTTTTTGTAAAACACGATACAAAAATAATATCACTTTTCATGAACATCATTGAATGAATGATTGGTTTATTTTGCATTTTCATATCCTAAAACAACTGCTCATTGTGAACTCACTGCTACTTCCCATCGGGCGAAGGTCATTCTCAAAAGCACAAATCAAAATAAATTTTCTGAAAACATTTATTTTATAGTCCTGTATATTACAGCTTTAATTTCGTACGTTTTTTCCGATCAGCTGTTCACAATACTTTTCTCTTTCCTAGGAAGATGACGACAAATCTGACGCTGAGACGAAGAGCACGCAGTCATACTGCATGCATACTGTTGACCTGGAGTTCAGACATGTCATCAGGTCTACCCACATAGACAAGAGTATTGAAGCGAAGAGAAAAGTAAGTACAACTAAAGTTCACTGCAATTAGTACAAACAACAGTAACTGTTGTTTGTTTTCGAAGAATTTATAAAAGAATCAAAAGTAACCTGTTACTGAACTTTTAACGTAGAGTTGTGAATGACCATAATGTCATCTTAGATATTGACGCTGACTCATCCAAGGCGAAGACACATATACCCCTAACTAAATCCTATGTCTTGGAAAACCACTGCATAATGTTTCCAATTAACGTCATGGCATAACAAACTAGCTAATTGTCACCCATTTTAGTTGCATTACAAAGCCTTTGTAATGAAATGTTATTTGAATATAGTTTTGATTGTACTTAATCAAATATTTTGCTTGTTTTTATTTCCTTACGTATCTAACTCCAAAAAGTAATGAAGCCTAGTCTATTTTTAACCTTCCAAGGCTATGGTTTATTTAATTCCGCTCCATTACAAGGCCTTGATTACAAAACAAAAGGAAACCAGAGCGTTTTGGTTAATCAATCAAGTATTAGGACGTTTTTACTTCTCTCATCGGTAAATCATTTAATATAATTAAGCGTCTTGAATCATCATCATCATAATTTCATTATTCTAAGTGTCAAACTAAGCAAAGCCACAAAGCCTGTTTTATGTAAACTTGACAATGGATAGACATACTAATTCGTTTGTTGCGGAGAGCGAACCCGTGATCTTTATTGTAATAGCCAAGTTTTTAACGAATACACTGAATCAGTAGTCAAGCTATCTCTATACTTAATAATATATTTTATTTTTATGATACTCATACTATAAATTATGTAAAAACATAAATTCATTTCGTAAATGCGTTTCAAAGTGAATTAAATTCCGAAGCGAATACGTTCGTGATTTTAGAGCACGCTTGCTCTAAAATTTTGTTGCATTGCGCGATAGCTAGCAAAAATATTCACGTAGGTTTACCAAAGGGTGCGCAAAAGTTCACCTAAAATTTCAACTCCAATTATGGAACTCAGAAAATGTTCTTCCTAAAATATTTCATCCTAACATTCCCCATTCTTAACTTCTCTATTACTAATGTTTTAGTTCTAAATCATTCAACTTCTTAACGTCGGTAGCCATAAACACTTTTAAACTCATATTTTTATTCCTAACTTTTGTCAACATAACCGTCTTTTACACTAATTCATATTTCTTCATTCATACCATTCTTAATTAGTTTTTTTTTATTAATAATAATCAAAATTAGATTGAACATAGATTTTGCGTATCTTTGACATTATTTTCCATATAACGTGAAGAGCATGTAACAATAAACTACGCTTAATCGATTTCCTAATAATTTTACTAGGCCGGGCGCAACCGGCGGGCTTAGATTAGGTTTTTTTTTTTATATACGCGCAAAAAACAACTTGTCTCGAAATAAAACAACTTTACGGATTCTACTCGCGGTCTTATGTTTTCTTTTATTTTCTAACCCGCCGTTTGTTGGGTTGTTGTTTTATTTCAATGTATAATGTTCGCGTAAATATTAGAAAACAACTTGTCTGCATGCATGCTGCTTGCTTAAAACCTGAACTTTGAATATTTATAAAGTGGGATAATGAATCTTTTCTTTCTGAATGACTATGGATAAAAATATTATGGAAATTAAGTTAGTGATTATATCGTTACGAAAAACAACATCAGGAGTTTAAATATTATTAATTGAAATTTTAGGAAACATGAGCGTTATGAACATCGTCATTAGTATTACAAAATATATGAAAAAAATCTTTAGGACTAAAAATTTTAGGAAGAGTGATCATTCGGATCTCAAATCGGTAGGAAGAACATTTTTGGAAAAACAAATTTAGGTTAACCGATATGGTCCCTTTACCAATGCATATAAATATGCCTAAATAGAAACAGATCGCATGTTTCGTTACCTTTTGATAGTTCAGATATCGGTATAAGGTGTCTCGGGTACTTATTTTATTTATTTATATTCTCTCCTTTTTTCAGGTAATAAGAATGCTCTTCGTCATCATATTAGAGTTCTTCATTTGCTGGACTCCACTTCACGTAATAAACACTGTAAGTTATTTATCTCATAACAGTTTTATATTGGAACAAATCAATATTATCCAAAGTGCAATACAAAAACAGCTGTGTTGTCTATGATAATATTATGTGTTTGTATTTCATGTGAAGATGATTATGTTTCACTACTTTATGAAGAAGCAAATCTAGGAAATCCCCTAGTTGAAACTTATTTTTCAGTTTGCGAAAATAAGGTCAAAAATATTTACCATGGGAAATGGCAAAGACGTTGTTTTGAGCAAGTTTGTAGAACAATTGTGGTAAGCTCCTTTTCAACTTTTCACCATAATACTTTCAAATTGGCATGAATAATAATTTACTGACTGAAAATGACTTTCCTCGTCGAAATGTTTTTCATAAGGAAGGACCTATGCGTAAACAGTTTGACGGATTGAATAGTTGACAATGGTAATATTAATCTAGGTAATGTAAGATTAAATTCTACTGTAGTATTTTCGCTTTCATCACTACTAGTAGGTACTATTTGAGCACTGTAATGTACAGCACAAAAGTAATAATGATATATTATAATAATGCTGCGTGACTGAACTGCGTCAATCAAGTACAGCAGGTTAAGCCTCAGCCTTCAAACCAATGCAAGCAGAGATTCTATGGGAAAAAGATATTTGAAGACGATGAGGTAAAAAAAAACGTTTACGAGAACATTATGGATAGTGATGGATGATTCTACCAATATTATAAATGCGAAAGTTTGTATGTGTGGATGTGTGCCGTGTTGCTCTTCCACGTTAAACCGACTGGATATTTTTTTATGAAACTTTACAATAATATAGATTATGCATTTACGAGTAAATAGGACAAGAGCTACAATTTATAAAGATTATATTACTTTTTTTTAAAGTTCGTCGAAGTCGACAAAGTCGCGGGAGGCCGCTAGTTATGAATTCAAAATCAAAATCAAGTAGGATGTAAATTACGTAAGTGAATTTTATGAACAGTTATTTTCAGTAAAACATTAGAAAAAAATGGACTACGTTGTGATGCTGTTAAATACGTAGCCGTGTTTATTTGTTTTAGAAATTATTTAATTTCTTTAGTAAAACCGCCAACATTTATTTGGCCACACTGTTCACATCTATAATTTTGATGCTGACTGTACATCATTTTATGTATATGACAAAACTACTTTCATTTATAAAAACAGGCATTTCATGTAATACCTACCGTTTTTATATTCAGAAAAGACAAAATGACCCTTTTTAAAAAAATTCTCATAAGTTAAGATATTTTAAGCCATTCAATAATAGTAAACTATAAATACCTACCTTTTCACGATACAAAGCAAACGCTTTCGTACATAAAAATATCGATCAATGTTATCTGTCTCGTAGGTTGAATGTCATCAAGTGCACGTAACTACCATGCTATAGGTATACAGTTTAAATTGCTAGTCGGGTTCGGGCACCGAGGGTTCCATACACCCTTAACTTTTGCCGTTGGAAAACCATACCCATACCGATGTATGAACCGATACCGATGTGTATCTCGATAGATAGGTAGAGATTACTTTACCTACTTATAGCGAACAAGTTATACTTGCTTGTACAGTACGGTCAACGGCACATCCCCTTCCTACTTCCGGTCAAGGAGGAGGACTCTTTGTTCTATTGCAAAGAAATGTCATTTGGCTAGAGCAAGATAAAAAGCGGAAATGAGTAGCCTGATGTGCCGTTGACTGTACCCAACAGTGAATATGAAGAAAACTCCATAATTTAAACCGGAACAGACATAATGGGTAACATCCACAGACATGGTTTTTAGCCATCACTTCGCACTCGATATCTTGTTAGATATCCTGTACGTTGATAAAATTCCTGATTATTATAAATAACTCAATAGGAAGCAAAGCTTTTTTGTTTTCACTTCAAGAACTTTTAGTAACTTGTTATTTTCTTCAAAATTCACAGTTATTATGACAGAGTAGTTTTGACTTGCACTTAGTGGTTCAAACCAAGAGATTTTGGCTGATTTGTATCGATAAATCAGGCAAAATCACTATAACTCTATAGTTATTAAATTGTGAGTGGTTCTGACCAACCTCGTTTTTCAAAACTGCTTCTGGCTGAATTTTAAAGTCAAAGGTGGTTTTGACCTATTACGTTACGTCTGCTTGACGTAATCCGAAAAGCACAAATGAATTCTAACACATGTGACAAATATGTCACGTGTCATTTTTGAATTCAAATATCTCGAATTACACAAAATCTATCCGCGAAAAGCACAAAATAATGGATTCTATCACATGTGACAGATAATTATGTCACCTGTCTGTAGGAGTACCAGTCCCAAGTATTGAATGCACAGGGTGGTAACTCGGATGTATTGAACTTATTGGCGGTGAAACTGATTGGAAGAATTTGGTCACCTTGTCGGCTTCAGTATACCTGTTGGCGACTGTACACCAAAAACAGATTTTCTTTGCAAGAAACCAGCCTTTTTTTAAGTAGTTCACCAAATATTTTTGCTTTTTATTGAATCCTTATGCATTTAATTATGATATTGATATATATACTGAATTGAAATTCAATTGATTATACACAAATTGTACATTTTCATTTTCCTATAATTACAAGCAATTCAATTCACTTCGCTTCTACAATTGAGCTTTGAAACTTATATTTTTATGTTCTTGTTATTTCCATGTAGTGTGTTGAATACAAAATGTTATCCGAAATAATTTCAAACCACAAATTCATAACTTCTATTGGCATGATATTGGGATTATATTCGAAAATCAGCTTAAACAAAACCGTTGATTTTGTGTTGAAATTGTATTCAATTCTTATATTTATATCTTGTTTTTTTTATTTCAGTTTGCTTTTGCAATTCATATATAACCATTATGATAGCTTTGGAATACTTTTAAAGCGTAATTTCATCTTATTTTTCAAACGGATTTCATGTTGGTGAATACTGCCAAAAGACCATGATCGCTGACATCAAAATTAATTCCATTGCCACGCCATACAAACTTACATTTATTTTTTTGATCGTGGTTTTTATCACCAGAGTAACTTCCTTGGCTGCTTATGGTTATTGTCAACCACACGATATCCCTTTTGTCACATTTATCGGTTTCTTACAATTAGCGACAGGCATCAGTCAATTAAATATCCTGGTTTTGTTCGAATCTATTTTCAACCGCGTAAAATTCCTTCGAAAACGACTTCAAATTCAGTCAAAAAATTTGATATTGGGAAAGCCTTTACTCAAAGACGAGCTAAGGACGATTCTTTTGGCGTATAAATGTTTTGTGGAAGCTTTTGCTCAAGGAAGAACTGCAATAAAGTGGAAGGTACCTACTGCTCCAAGTTTTCAAACTTAATATCATGTGTATTCCGGTTGAAAAATTAATCCTCGAGATGTCCTCGAAACTTGATACAAAACGGTAACAATACGACCAAAAGCAAACTTATAAAGTGGTTTTAAGAAAGAATTGCTCAGCCAACAAGCCAGTCGAAAATAATGTGAAATAAGCTGAGCTGAGGTGGATGAAGTAGGGTATAAAATACCTAAACATAAACGTATAAGTTATTGGTGTACTCGTATGTAGTTGTCATATAACCATCCAGTTCACACACATGACAGTTTTCCGGAAACAACCAAAAGTAGCGACGGGTCCTAAACGATTGATAGTGTAAATGCTGTGCGAATATAACCAGCAGGTATCAGTAGCGACGGATCAGTTTAAAACGGATCTTGTGAAACTGATATTCTGTATAATCTTTTTTTTGCAGATAACTCTTTCACTTGTAATATGTTTTTCACGGATCATGCTGACTGCTTATAGATTCCTGTTTAATGACCATGTTGCTGTAAGCATACTAGAGGAGCATATACTTCCGCCTGAGGTACATAATAACAAATTTGATTGTTTGGATGATTCATTTTCAGCCTGATGTATACACAATAATAGTCTTTAATGCACTGATTCTGGACCCCCTTGTCCTCTGCATACTAGCTTTGATTGCAGAATGTGTGACGTACGAGGTGGATAAAATGAAACTCGTTTTTGCGAAAATGTTGATATATTGTAACGGTAACAATTTTTTAATGGCTTACTTTTGAAATAAAAGTTTATAAATGATTTGTAAAACACGTATGAGACACTCAAGTTAGCCTCAGTCTAATACGTGGTTGGCAGTGGTCTTCAAATATTGTTTTTAGTACTAAACATGGAATACAATTCAAATCAACCTTCTTCCAGAGGTGGCCTTTGCTGGACCTCTCTGATGAGATTGTAAAGGAGTTTGGTTCGTTTCTCTTTGTTTTTTTGGATCATGCGATCAGTCGGGAGACTATGAGCAGATGCGTTGTTGTAGAGTAGCGATGATTGAATCATCCTTCCTCCTGGGGAGACGTCTCCATGGTAAGCAGGGCTTATCCTGTTCTAGGATTTGCAGTCTCTTTAGTCTGCGCACAGTGTCCGGCAAGGTCGGCTGCATAGCAAGTCTGTTAGGATGATTTTTCAAGCTAGATTTGACCATCTCAACATTCAGGTACTCATGGACTTAAAAATTCTTTACGAACCATGGTGCATTGGCTTTTTGTTTTAGTATGTGGTTCTGTACTCTCTGTATTACCTATGCTTATGCTGGAGTCACACGCCGAACCCCAGGAATGTATGCCATACATCCTGATTTGCTTAACAATACATTTGTACACGAGTAGTTTATTGTCCTGTGACAATTTTGAATTTCTTTCAAGCATCCGGTAGATCAAATTCAGTAGAGCTTTCTATATTTGGTTTTAATCTCGTTTCTTTTCGTCTGGAGATGTTTCTTCCACGAGAATCTCTGGTACAGATACATGCCTAGGAATTTAACACAGTCACTCTGTTCCCACAGAGTGACTGTGCTTAGTGCTTGGGAGCTTGCTGCGAGCCAAGAACGCAGTATCATCAGCAAATGTTTGCACGGTAACATCATCATTTTGGGGTAATATATGGGTGTAGATTGAATAGAAAACCGGTCCCAGAACCGAGCACTGCGGCACTCCTGCAAGAATTGGGTGGAACTTAGGTGTGCATTTTTCTTCTCTTATCTGAAAGATACGATCATGGACAGATGTGACATGACAGACGAAAACAATTGACGTGCCTCTGACTATCTCGTGTTAAATTAAATCGCGAGTGGATGTAATTAATAAAAAAGCATTTTAAAATGATGGTGTAGTGTACAGTGGTCACCTTCTTCTGAATCATTTAAGAAAAGACACTTTATAAAATTGCAGAAGAAAAAAGTGTTCACTCGTATCAAATTTTAGTTACGATAAAATTCGTGCGTCTTTATCATAGTAGAATAATATTGCTTTTGTCAAGCCGTCAATACTTTTTTGACTTTTCTCTTGGCAGACATCATTTTACTCCTGACTGAACGTAAAAAAAAAATGTGTACATACGAAAAATGATAATGTTTTAAATAAATTCTCATTTCATGTTGTTTTTAAAATAGTCGCAGATGATGACCTATTGCGTGTTATGGAAGACTGCATCACTTACCTCAGGGTGCATCCTTTCAAAGTAACTATCTGGAGAGCACTCGCGTACGATGGTACACTTCCTCTATTTTTAGCTAATTTATCCATGGGCTACATTATTGTTCTTGCACAGTTTCTTAATGTATGAAAATAAATCATATTTTGAGAAAAAGCATTTTGTTTGAATTTCCACGTAATTATTCACTTAATATGTGCTAGCTGTGTCCTGACAGACGTAGTTCTGTTGTCAAACATCTATGGTAATGAAATTGTAGTTTTACTATATAACTATACTATCAGTAAGAATTAAAAACTGCTAGGAATATATAGTTAATATTCCTAGCAGTTTTTAATTTTTCACCTTTCCAACCTTTTCCGAACTCCCACAAACAATTCAAAACCAAAAGGAGCCAACTCGGTCCAGCCGTTCTCAAGTTTTATTCAGACTAACGAAAGTTCAGTTATTTTTAAATAAATTAAGAATAAGTAAGTATTATGTTCATTCAAATAAGTTTAAAGATATTTTGTTAAAGTCACCAACAATAAAAAAAAAAGTTTAAGTCTAGGCATTAAAAGCTAAATGTACAGTAACTTACACTTAAAACAGGATGATTTTGTGATTTCAAAAATATTAATGCATTATCTTTTTCGCCAAAGAAATTCCAGAAAAAAAACATTCGGGTCTTGGGCTCAGGCTGTGACTGGAACCAACGTCTTTCGCAATCTGGGTAGCTGCACGGACTGTGCTACCGAGGACATATTTATATTCAATATTCACCAACGATAATGGAAGAAGCTCAAGTCTAGGCGTTAAAACCTAAATGTACAGTCACTTACACCTTGAACACAGAATGATTTTAAATATTTCCAAAGAATTAATACCTTATTTTAATACTTAAAAGCGAAGCTGAATGCCTTCAATATATCAACCTGTATAATAAAATTAAATAAATAAATAAATAAAATGAATAAACTTACAATCAAAACTACTGTAGCTAGAACTTCTAATGTAATACAGGGTAACATGATGTAACTGGCCACTATAGACGAGCTCAGCAAAGAGAAAAATGACTGTCTACAGACATTTTTTATTTTTTTCTTGTTTGATGTCATTGTCTAAGCTAGATTATATATATTTTTAAAAACCACTAGAATCAGTACAAAACATTTTCATCAACAGGTTGAATATTTATGGGAATGAATTCGTGACCCAATACTCAATCGATACAGTTTCGCTCCACAAATCAACTTGAACATTTCATCAAGCGTTTCGGCTTAATGTACCGTTCTTACGAATGGTAGAATACAGGCAAAGGCTCCATTGCAGTTAGCCTAGTTCATATAAAATCATCAAAAGGCTGTTACAAAACATCGAGAGTCGCGTTCGAAGAACGTTTCGAGCAAATGTAAAAAATGGCTAGTGCTCGATGTTCTGATACAAGGAAATGCTCTTGTCTATACTCACCTAAATAGTACATTTTTTCAAATGTAGTTTGGCAAATACTTTTGTTTTTTTACTGGACCCTTATGTTTTTAATTAGTATATTGATGTACTTGTTTATATTCACTAGATTAAACTTTTATTGTACATTTTCCTTTACCTATAATTACAAGCAAAGCAATTCAATTCACTTCGTTTCTAAAATTGAGCTCTCATGTAGTGTGTTGAATACAAAATGTTATCCAAAATAATTTCATCCACCAAATTCATTACTCCTTTTGGCATGATATTGGGATTATATTCCAAAATCAGCATAAACAAAACTGTTGATTTTGTATCAAAATTGTATTCAATTCTTATATTTATATCCTGTATTTTTCTTTCAGTTTGCTTATGCAAATCATACACAACTATTCTGATAGCTTTGGAATACTTTATAAACGTTATTTTATCATATTTTACAAACGGATTTCACGTTGGTGAATACTGCCAAAAGACTAAGATTGCTGACATCAAAATTAATTTCATTGCCAAGCCATACCAACTTACAATTATTTTCTTGATCATTATTTTTATCGTCAAAGTAACTTCCTTGGCTGTGTTTGGGTATTACCAACCGCACGATATGATCATCTCTGGCACATTTACCACTTTCTTACAAATAGGAACAGGCATCAGTCAATTATATATCTTGGTTTTGTTTGAATCTATTTTGTATCGCGTCAAGTTTCTTCGAGAACGACTTCAAGTTTTGGCAAGATATATGACAATTGGGAAGCCTGTACTTAAAGACGATTAAAGGATGAATCTATTGGCTTATAAACATTTTGTAGAAGCTTTCGCTCAAGGAAAAACAGCGGTAAAGTTGAAGGTACAAACTTCTTTGTGTTTTTCGGAGGCAAACTGAACATAATGTGTTAAAAGTTATCCTCGAGTCTTAATGCAAAGCGATAATAATACGACCAGAAGCAAAAATAACGATTTCAATCAGCTATTGTATAGTAAAATCCTTGTCAGCCCTAGGCCCCTAAGTAGCCTAAGATTTTGCACTATTCGGGCTGGTGGACTATGTTTTCGTGACCAAGTGGGGTATAAAACCATAAATTATCTTCGTAAAATAAGAACTTAGACGTACCTACTCAACCACTTCAGATTTGTGAACGTCCTTAGACAGCGCATGTGAAGTCTTTATAAAACTTGTTTTTTTGCAGATAACTTTTTCACTAGTATTATGTTTTTTGCGAATCATGGTGACTGCTTACAGATTCTTCCTAAATTACCAACTTGTTGTAAGTATAAATTAGCTTAGCCGGTGGTGAATATTTAAGAAAGCTGTACGATTAGTGACTAAATCGACTGAATTGTTGACTTACGCCGTTATCCATAACAACGAACGCAACGCTAAACATTGTTTAACATTAAGGTGTATGTCACTTATACGTAAATGATGGCAGCAAAAAGAATGAAAGTGACAAAGCGATACAAAAGTTAACGTGCTGTTGAAGAGCTGTTTAAGTTTTTATGAATAAGGTATTAAATCATGTAGAGACCTACCGTACGTAAACAAGAGAGCACTCTTATTTGCGTAGATACGGTGGAGAGGCGCATCATTTCAGCTTAAATGATATCTACTATCAACGGCCTATCAGGCTACCCATTTTCGGTCTATCCTTCTTCAATCAATCAATTGCTGTTCGTTAGTCTCGCTGAAACTCGAGAGCCATTGAACCGATTTGGCTAAAATTGGTATTGAAATAATTGTGGAATCGATCGCCTTTACTCTTTGGCCCTGCGAAGAAACGTAGCGTCTCTGTGTATTCTTTACCGAATATACAACGGGGAGTGCTCTGAGGCACTATTTAATCTCATACCGGCTGCTCACTTTCATCATCGTACGACACGCCATAAGTCCAAATTCCATGCCCATCATCTGGATGGTTGGCGTTCGTCCACAGTGCGTTTCACACGTCATTTTCTTCCGCGTACGTCAAGGATTTGGAATGGTCTCCCAGCGGCGGTGTTTCCGGAAAGATACGACATTGGGGCCTTCAAGAAAAAAGCGTATTCCTTCCTAAAAGGCAAGCAACACAGCGGCGGCACCAGTGGTGTTGCAGTTGTCCATGGGCTGAGGTGATCACTTCCCATCAGGTGACACCCTCAAGCGCGTTTGCTCCTTCTTACATAAAAAAAAACTATTTCTGTTAATTATTTCCAAGTACTAATACTCCATTTGTTTTAGCATCAGACAGAACTTGACAAAACACAAGTGGTGCTTTTCCCGTCATTATACCTAACTCTACCAAATCTAAAATGTTATTTAGACCCTTCATACGTTGCGACGGAAGGGCCAATCCAATTTTGCCAGGTTATTCAAATTTGTCAGCCAGCAAAAGTCAATTACAAATGCACATCATTCATTCGTTTAGCACCCCTGCTTCTTTTGCTAATGTTATAGCAAATGGAGTAAAGTAAGTTTGAAAACTTACAAGCAGCTAGGACAGTGGAGTCGAGGAGGAGTGGATCGAACTGTCGGACGGGCATGTAAATTGTCGGTGTCCTCACCTCTCTGGACGATCTGTCGTGTCTTCATAAAAGACTGTGCACCTGTCTATTACGTACACACCTTATCCAATAAAACATCTCCTGCATACTTTTTAATCGGTACGGTCCCGATTGTTTGGGCCGTTTTATTTTCAGCCTGGTGCATACATGGTAATAACCTATAATATTCTGATTGTGGAGCCCTTAATAATATGCCTACCAGCTATGATTGCAGAATGTGTGACCCACGAGGTGGATAAAATGAAACTCGTTTTTGCGAAAATGCTTACATGTTGTAACGGTAACTAATTTTGATTTTCACTACTTAGGTTATTTAAACATTCAAAGATTTCATTTCACATACTCATAAAACACTAAAGTAGGCCATAGTCTAATACATGGTTGCTCGTGGAACCAACTTTTTTTTTAATCAAACCGGGAAACAAAAACAAAGCACGTGGAAACATATTGGATTTAGCATACGATCGAAAAATAATGAGAAAGAAAGTTTCTTTCACCAGCATCCACTTCTATTTTCACATCTGTCGTAAACAAATGGCTTACTTCACAGTAAACATAACAGTAGGTTATCTAAGGCCACCCGCCGAGTTATAAGCCTACTCTTGCACAGCCTGTACCGTACTGCCATGACTGGTACTGCCGCCACCTTATTCACACATATTTTATGCTAGCGTGTGCGTGAAATCGCGTGCCGACACGGCGCGCGGCGCGCAAGCAAACATAGAAACCGAGAGCGGCACGTTTGTATGTAGATATTTTACTGTTCTCTGTTTACTGTACTTACACCTTATTAATACAGAATTAGAACAGTGTTCCATTTGTTCTAAGTTCGAAAAACGTTTCAAACTACAAACGACTCCTTCATTATTTCTATTGCTTTCGTCAATGTCCAGTGATTTATAATCTTCTAATTAATGTTATATTTAATATTGCCGCAGATGATGACCTATTGCGTGTTATGGAAGACTGCATCACTTACCTCAGGGTGCATCCTTTCAAAGTAACTATCTGGAGAGCACTCGCGTACGATGCTACACTTCCTCTATCTTTAGCTAATATATCCATGGGCTACATTATTGTTCTTGCACAGTTTCTTAATGTATTCAAATAAATCATATTTTGAGAAAAAGCATTTTGTTTGGATCTCCACGTAGTTTTTCACGTGCTAACTGTCCTGACAGACGTAGTTCTGTTGTCAAACATCTATGGTAACACAATTGTAGGTTTACTATATTCCTAGCAGTTTTTAATTTTTACTCACCTTTCCAACCTTCTCCGAACTCTCACAAACAATCCAAATCCAAAAGGAGCCAACACGGTCCAGCCGTTCTCAAGTTTTGTTCAGACTAACGAAAGTTCATTGATTTTAAAATAAGTTAAGAATAAGGAAGTATTATGTTCATTCAAATGAGTTTAAAGATATTTTGTTAAAGTCACCAACAATGATAAAAAAGTTCAAGTCTAGGTATTCACACAAGATGTGTCCAGACGTGGACAGCCGTTGCCGGGTTCATGGAAGCGCGACAAAGCGATACTCACGATCCCAATAACACGATGGCAATGTTGGAGCACCGGGGGGTTTAGTCAGTATTCCCGCGTGGGCGAGTCTGACACACCCCCGCCCTTCCCCTGCAGGGCGGGATGTCCGTAAACTGGATTCCCCTCGAGAAAAAAAAAGAAAGGCATTAAAAGCTAAATGTACAGTCACTTACACTTAAAACAGGATGATTTCGTGATTTCAAAAACATTATGTTGAAGAAAATTTGGTGTTAATTAATGCATCATCTTTTCCGCCAAAGAGAGAAATCCCAGAAAAAAACATTCGGGTCTTGGGCTCAGGCTGTGACTCGAACCAACGTCTTCCGCAATCTGGGTAGCTGCACGGACTGTGCTACCGAGATCATATTTATATTCAATACTAGCTACCCTCCCCCACTTCGCACGGGTGCAATAGGATGTTATTTCATCATCATCATCATCAGCCTGTTGTAGTCCACTGCTGAACATAGGCCTCTCCTTTTGCACGCCACTGTACTCGTTCTTCGGCTGCTCGCATCCAGCTCCTGCCAGCCATCCTGCGCAGATCATCACTCCACCTTGCCTGAGGACGTCCTACACTACGCTTGCCGAGACGCGGTCTCCACTCAAGAACACGTTTACTCCAACGGTTGTCGGTTCTACGGCTAACATGGCCAGCCCACTGCCACTTCAGCTTGCTAATCCGGTGGGCTATGGCGATAACCTTGGTTCTCTGCCGTATCACCTCATTTCTGATTTGATCTCGCAGAGAAACGCCGAGCATAGCCCTCTCCATAGCCCGCTGAGTGACTTTAAATTTGTGGACCAGGCGTGTCGTTAGTGTCCACGTTTCGGCTCCGTATGTCATGACGGGTAGGACGCACTGATTGAAGACTTTTGTCTTTAGGCACTGTGGGATCGACGATGTGAAGACTCGACGTAGCTTCCCAAACGCTGCCCAACCCAACTGAATTCTTCTACCTCACCCTCGTCCTCGAAGTTGTTTCTACCTAACTGCAATGTCTGCCCGAGGTATACATATTTTTGAACAACTTCGAGAACGGCGCCGTGTATCGCAATCGGTTCCGGTAGTACATGTTCATTGAACATGACCTTGGTTTTATCCAAGTTCATCCGTAGACCGATGCGCACAGAAGAGTCAGCCAGGTCATTCAGCATCTGTTGTAGGTCCTGCAGCGTTTCTGCCACGATGACGATGTCGTCAGCAAATCGCAAGTGAGAGATGTACTCGCCATTGATGTTGATGCCACGTCCTTTCCAGTTCAGCGTCTTGAACATATCCTCCATTGCATTTGAGAACAATTTCGGGGAGATAACATCCCCTTGTCTCACACCTCGATGCAACAGTATAGGACTTGTTTGCTGATTTTGGATTTGGACGGACATAGTGGCTGCTTCGTAAAGACATCTCATCACTTGGATGTATCGCCAATCTACTTGGCATCGCTGCAGGGACTCCAGAACAGACCAGATTTCAATCGAGTCAAAGGCCTTCTCATAGTCCACAAATGCTAGACACAGGGGCTGATTATATTCTTCAGTTTTCTGTATAATCTGCCGCACTGTGTGGATGTGGTCTATGGTGCCGTATCCGCTCCGAAACCCAGCCTGTTCCGGTGGTTGGAATTCGTCGAGTCTTCGCGCAAGACGGTTCGTGATCACTCTTGAGAACAGCTTATAGACGTAGCTTAGAAGGGAAATGGGTCGATAGTTCTTCAGTAGTGTTTTGTCTCCCTTTTTGAAGAACAGGACGACCACACTCCTACTCCACGCCTCCGGAGTTCTCCCTTCAAAGAGGACAGCGTTAAAAAGTTTTTGGAGCTCCCTGAGTACGGGTCTGCCTCCTGCTTTTAACAGCTCTGTTGTAACGCCGCCCTCTCCAAGGGCTTTTCCATTTTTAAGCCGCCCAAGAGCGATCTCGATTTCGTCAATGCTGACTTCTGGCAGGTCTTCGGTGTAGTGGCGTGTTAGAGTGGCTCTAGAGTCCTCATTTCCGGGGTCAGGTCGAGATGCATGCGAAGCGTATAACCGGCCATAGAAGTTTTCTACTTCCGAAAGGACTGCCGGCTTCGAGACAACGACTTCTCCACTTTCTATGGTCAACTTCGTCAGGTGGCTTCTTCCAAGAGATTGTACGAACACTTTTGAACCCCGGTTCTGCTCAATCGCTCTCTCAATAGAGAGAGTACTGGAGCAACGGAGATCGCGTCGCACGTGCGTACTAATCTCTCGGTTTAGAGTCCGTTTCCCTGACGAAGTGACGGGTGGGTTTTCCCGTCGTCTCTTCATTAGCCCTAAAGTCTCTTCGGAAAGCTTCGACTTCTTGCCTTTACGCTGCATTTTACAAAATCTCGTACCTTCCTCCCTGAGGACTCGAACCACATTTTCAAGGTTCTGGTTAACGTCAGTTGTGGTTTCCACGGCAGCAAATCGGTTCTCCAGATTTGACTGGAACGCTTCAGATCCCATGATAGTTTGAAGCAGAGTTGGTCGGAGCCTGGCCTTCATCAAGCGGACTCGTTCAGGACTGGCGATCACCGACTCGGACGAGTCGGTGATCGCCACCGGTATTAAACCTGTTGATCACGGAGACGTCTCTGAATATGTGCTTTTTGTCCGCCATAATGAAGTCGATCTCATTCTTTGTCATAGTGTCGGGGCTTTGCCACGTCCACTTCTTTTGGGGTTGCTTCTTGAAGAATGAGTTCATCAAGAAGAGCCCCTCCCGTTCGAGGAAATTGACGAGCATTTGCCCCCTATGATTTCTGCTTCCATATCCATGGGATCCTACTACCGATTCACTGCAATTTTGTACTCCCACTTTAGCGTTAAAGTCCCCCATAACAACGGTGAAATGGGTCTTGGTAGTGGAGTGGAGGGCTCTCGATATGTCATCGAACATATCCTCCACCTCATCGTCCGAGTGTGACGAGGTCGGTGCGTACACTTGCACCACCTTGAGGCTATACCTCTCGGTGAGCTTGATGATGAGGTACGCCACCCTGTTCGACACACTGGACATTTCCACAACGTTGTTAGCTAGGGACTTATTAAACAGAAACCCAACGCCACCTTGGGATTTTTGGTCTCCCTCTCGGAAGTACATCAGGTGGCCTGAATTGAGAGTTATGGTGTCCTCTCCCTCTCTTCGGACTTCACATAACCCAAGTATGTGCCACCTGATGTTCCCAAGTTCCACCTCGAGTTGCGCCAGATGCGAGTCAAGCCGCAGCGTGCGTCCGTTGTACGTCGCCAGGGTCAGTCGGTTGTGGTGGCCTCCCGTAGCCCGGAGATTCTTTGCACCCCCCGCCCCACCGTTACCATGGTCGCCACCATAACCAGGAATAGTGGAGCTGCCGGGAACTGGGGGCCGTGGCCTTTGTCGTGCTTCCATAGGAGGTTATGCCCATAATCGCCACGCTGGGCAGGCGGGTTGGCGATCGCAGGGCGAAGCTTCTCGCACCGGTGACGCTGCTGCCCGTCACCGGCCTGTGGTATTTAGCTCGCCTATTCAGGACGGATATACCGCCGTCGGTCGGTCGCCAGAGCCTCGTTCGTTACTCAGCAGGATGCACCGCGTGCAGGTGAGGTTGACTTGGGGCTATAGATGGAGGTTTGCCCCCTTACATCCCATAATGTTATTTATTATATACTAGCTCACCCGGCGAACTTTGTTCCGCCTTAAGGGCAATAAATAAGAAAAAGTAAAAAAAAAGAAAAAAAAGTAAAATAAACAAAAGTATCCTATGTCCTTTTCCTGGCTCTAAACTACCTCCATGCCAATTTTCAGCTAAATCGGTTCAGCCGTTCTTGAGTTATAAGTGGAGTAACTAACACGACTTTCTTTTATATATATAGATAAACCTTCCTCTTAAATCCCTCTATCTATTAAAAAAAACCGCATCAAAATCCGTTGAGTAGTTTCAAAGATTTAAGCATACGAAGGGACTTAGGGACAGAGAAAGCGACTTTGTTTTATACTATGTGATGATTCACCAACGATAATGTAAGAAGCTGAAGTCTAGGCGTTAAAACCTAAATGTCCAGTCACTTACACCTTGAACACAGAATGATTTTAAATATTTCCAGGGAATGAATACCTTCGTTTAATACTAAAAAGCGAAGCTGAATGCCTTTAGTATATCAACTTACAATCGAAACTACTGTAGGTAGAAACTTGTAATTTGATACAGGGTAACATGATGTAACTGGCCACTATAGACGGGCTCAGCAAAAAGAAAAATGACTGTCTACAGACCGTTTTTATTTTTTTCTTGTTTGATGTCATTGTCTAAGCTAGATTATATAATTTTTAAAAAACTATAGAACCAGTACAAAACATTTTCATCAACAGGTTGAATATTTATGGGAATGAATTCGTGACCCAATACTCAATCGATGCAGTTTCGCTTCACTAATCAACTTGAACATTTCATTAAGCGTTTCGGTGTAATGTACCGTTCTTACGAATGGTAGAATACAGGCAAAGGCTCCAGTTAGCCTAGTTCATATAAAATCATCAAAAGGCTGTTACAAAACGTTTCGAGCAAATGTAAAAAATGGCTAGTGCTCGATGTTCTGATACAAGTAAATGCTCTTGTCTATACTCACCTAAATAGTACATTTTTTCAAATGTAGTTTGGCAAATACTTTTGTTTTTTTACTGGACCCTTATGTTTTTAATTAGGATATTGATGTACTTGTTTATATTCACTAGATTAAACTTTTATTGTACATTTTCCTTTACCTATAATTACAAGCAAAGCAATTCAATTCACTTCGTTTCTAAAATTGAGCTCTCATGTAGTGTGTTGAATACAAAATGTTATCCAAAATAATTTCATCCACCAAATTCATTACTTCTTTTGGCATGATATTGGGATTATATTCCAAAATCAGCATAAACAAAACTGTTGATTTTGTATCAAAATTGTATTCAATTCTTATATTTATATCCTGTATTTTTCTTTCAGTTTGCTTATGCAATTCATACACAACTATTCTGGTAGCTTTGGAATACTTTATAAACGTTATTTTATCATATTTTACAAACGGATTTCATGTTGGTGAATACTGCCAAAAGACCAAGATTGCTGACATCAAAATTAATTTCATTGCCAAGCCATACCAACTTACAATTATTTTCTTGATTATTATTTTTATCGCCAGATTAACTTCCTTGGCTGTGTTTGGGTATTACCAACCGCACGATATGATCATCTCTGGCACATTTACCACTTTCTTACAAATAGGAACAGGCATCAGTCAATTATATATCTTGGTTTTGTTTGAATCTATTTTGTATCGCGTCAAGTTTCTTCGAGAACGACTTCAAGTTTTGGCAAGATATATGACAATGGGAAAGTCCGTACTTAAAGTCGATCTAAGGATGAATCTTTTGGCTTATAAATATTTTGTAGAAGCTTTCGCTCAAGGAAAAACAGCGGTAAAGTTGAAGGTACAAACTTCTTTGTGTTTTTCGGAGGCAAACTGAACATAATGTGTTAAAAGTTATCCTCGTGACTTAATGCAAAGCGATAATAATACGACCAGAAGCAAAAATAACGATTTCAATCAGCTATTGAATAGTAAAATCCTTGTCAGCCCTAGGCCCCTAAGTAGCCTAAGATTTTGCACTATTCGGGCTGGTGGACTATGTTTTCTTGACCAAGTGTGGTATAAAACCATAAATTATCTTCGTAAAAATAAGAGCTTAGACGTACCTACTCAATCACGTCAGATTTGTAAACGCCCTTAGACAGCGCATGTGAAGTCTTTATAAAACTTGTTTTTTTGCAGATAACTTTTTCACTAGTATTATGTTTTTTGCGAATCATGGTGACTGCTTACAGATTCTTCCTAAATTACCAACTTGTTGTAAGTATAAATTAGCTTAGCCGGTGGTGAATATTTAAGAAAGCTGTACGATTAGTGACTAAATCGACTGAATTGTTGACTTACGCCGTTATCCATAACAACGAACGCAACGCTAAACATTGTTTAACATTAAGGTGTATGTCACTTATACGTAAATGATGGCAGCAAAAAGAATGAAAGTGACAAAGCGATACAAAAGTTAACGTGCTGTTGAAGAGCTGTTAAAGTTTTTATGAATAAGGTATTAAATCACGTAGAGACCTACGTAAGTAAACAAGAGAACACTCTTATTTGCGTAGATACGGTGGAGGGGCGCATCATTTCAGCTTAAATGATATCTACTATCAACGGCCTATCAGGCTACCCATTTTCGGTCAATCCTTCCTCAATCAATCAATTGCTGTTCGTTAGTCTCGCTAAAACTCGAAAGCCATTGAACCGATTTGGATACTATTGGTCTTGAAATAATCGTGGAAGTTCAGGAAAGGTTGGAAAGGTGAGTAAACATGAAAAAATGTTGTTAATTTAAAAACACAATTTAGTTTTCTCTTGGTAATCGTTTCTACCTGACATCTGAATGTTTGTCAATATAATGTTGTCTGCCGGGACAGCTAGTTGCAAATAAATAGAATTTAACATGAGCAAGATGGAAGACGGAAATGGCTCGCCCGATGAGCCGTTGACTGTAAAACACTGAAAAGATAAGGACTACCGTACTTTTTCTGTTAATAACTTCCAAGTACTTATACTCAATTTGTTGCATTAGACAGAACATGACAAAAGTAATAAAAGGTTCTTTTTAGGGTACACTTTGTGCTAAAACTACAATAAATATAATAACGTTTAAGATTTATGCCGAACTTATCAAAATTATGTCATATGCCAACTGTCACACTTGTTTGTTCTCATTTAAAATAAAAAACTTCAGAATTTATGAGGCTGTGTCTAAATTAAATTATTTTGTCTTACATGAAACTATATTTTCGATCATAAAAACCTAAAAGAAGCAGGGGTTGTGTCGTGCCTTTACTGTCATTTTAACTCTACCAAACCTAAAATGTTACTTAGACCCTTCATACGATCTGGAGGAAGGGCCAATTCAATTTTGCCAGGTTATACGAAGAAGACTGGCGAAGTTCCTTGAGTTTGAGCCACAACTCCTTCATGAACGAAATTAACCAAGATTTGTACAACTAAACACTGCTATCGAAATGATACTGAAAATTACCTTCTAAAAGTTTGGAACATAGAGATATAAAAATAATAAATTAAAGAGGATAGGTTAATATAACATCAGTTAATACAACCTAGATGAAGGTTCAGCTTAGAAAGAAAGTAAAATATCACTGATGCATGAACAGGCGTTCGGGAAGCTCCGGCATATATTCGCGTCCGAAATACCTCAGTGTCTCAAGACGAAAGTCTTTGACCAGTGTGTGTTGCCAGTAATGACATATGGGAGTGAGACGTGGTCGCTCACTATGGGTCTCATAAGAAGGCTCAAAGTCACCCAACGAGCAATGGAGAGAGCGATGCTTGGTGTTTCCCTGCTTGATCGAATCAGAAATGATGAGATCCGCAGGAGAACTAAGGCAACCGACATCGCTCGAAGGATTGCATCGTTGAAGTGGCAGTGGGCGGGACACATAGCGCGGAGAACCGATGGCCGTTGGGGCAGAAAGGTTCTCGAATGGCGACCGCGTACCGGACGACGTTCCGTGGGCAGGCCCTCCACAAGGTGGACCGACGATCTTGTCAAGGTCGCGGGAAGCCGCTGGATGCGGACAGCGCAGGACCGATCGTTGTGGAGATCCTTGGGGGAGGCCTATGCCCAGCAGTGGGCGTCGTTCGGCTGACATGATGATGATGATGATGAACAGGAACGTTCTTCACTTATCCGGTTTTCTGTTTAGTTTCATCATTATTTACGACTTTTTGATAATTTACTGGCGTAAATTATTTAAAAATCAAATCCCTGTTCTACAAATTTTTATGGATTTTTTAAATTATGGATAGAAATCTAGTAATACCATTTTATAGGTAAAGCTATTATCAGACTCAACGTGAACGTGGTTGGGTCGACATTGTCATCTCCTGCATACTTTTTAATCGGTACGATCCCAATTGTTTGGGCCGTTTTATTTTCAGCCTGGTGCATCTATAGTACTAACCTATAATTTTCTGATTGTGGAGCCCTTAATAGTATGCCTACCAGCTGTGATTGCAGAATGTGTGACCCACGAGGTGGATAAAATGAAACTCGTTTTTGCGAAAATGCTTACATGTTGTAACGGTAACTAATTTTGATTCTCACTACTTAGGTTATTTAAACATTCAAAGATTTCATTTGACATACTCATAATACACTAAAGTAGGCCATAGTCTAATACATGGTTGCCCGTGGAACCAATTTTTTTTATAAGCAAACCGGATAAGCTACCTACACTATAGGGTAAAGCACCTTTAGGCGTAAATACCAGAGCTTAAGTCGTAACATCAATAATCTGCGCGTCTATCACGAAAAGCGATGCAATATCTCGATGCAGTATGGTTTTACCCAACCTTTTGGGTAAACCCACAACAAAGGTCCAGCCGTTACGCCCTCGATGCGCGAGGCGTTCGGCCGTAACGCCAACGATTTAAAAAAAATATGTTTGTGCTTTTAAAATTCGTGGAAATAAACGCGCGGATCAAGAACGTAACAGACCCCAAAACAAACCACGTCGAAACATACTGCATTCAGCATACGATCGAAAAATAATGAATAAAAAAAGTTTTTTTCACCGCATTCTTCTTCACTTCACTTCTATTTTCACATCTGTCATAACCCTTTCGCACCTGAAACTTTTTCTGTCTCCTTACGGCTATATTTATCAAAAATAATAATACTTAGGGCCTTCAGATTAAGGGAAAAATAGTGAAAAAAATCCATCCTATGCAGGGTTTTAGGAAAGCATGCCGCACGATCGTGAGTTCCCGGGCTTACTTCAACCTACGCACGATCGTGAGTTAGGTTAACTTTGTAGTGTTTTAGTATGTTTTTTCTCATTATTTGACGTTAATATTGGCTAGGTTAATTCATAGTTTAATAATTAAACAATAAATTCACCAAAATCAACGATTATTTTGCTAATTTAGACATAACGCACTAGTATTTTACAAAATTTGTCTTTTTCTACCTTTTCAGTCGTATTGCCAGTCTTTACATATTTTTTAAATGTTGAGAGTATTTTCATGGTTAGTTTTAAACTAACAAACAATAAAACATGCCTATAGTCACTAACAGTGAAGGTATTCTAAAATATAAATAAGTAAACGAGATTAACATTAAATTAAAAACATGTAGGTATTATTTCGCTGTTCTCTGTGTGTATTCACAAGGATAACGCTACACGTAGGTATTGTGTTACGCTAAATAAATGTATTTCCAATGGGGGATGCAGAAGGATGGTTATGTTGCTCTTCTATTGTTGGGCCCGTCTGTAAAGATAGATGTAAGCTTAGATGCCTTTTAGGCAGTAAACAATTTAGGTCTTCTTGCATGTGTTAATACATGAGATCAAAATTAACATTCAAGTGCTTGATATAACTTCATCAGTCCCTTGATATTAGGAATTAACGTGATAGAGGTAGAAACAGTCTTTACAGCGACTCATACATAGGTAAGGACACGTTGCATTTTCATTATCTAATTTTAGTACGCAATTTGCGACGAGAAACTCGAGGATCTTTCAATTCGCCGAAAATGGGTAAATCACCGTCACCACCTCACCTCGTATTTACCTGCTGCTGATGATCGAGATATGATAGGAGATAAAGCACGCTGTTCTCTATCGGAGGTATTAATCAAAGTTACAGCAACTCCAAATCCTAGTGCTCTCATTTATATTTTCAGTGCCTGAAACTTTGATTAGGTCTTCTATCCCTCTAGTTACTGCTTCAGTTGCTAACATATCACATCATTTACTATAGCCATGTCCGTGATACTGTCACACCACTTCAGAATGGAATATTCCATGGACTCATCAAGAACGTCTAATCTACCCACCCATGGAATTATAGCTTGTTAAGCTTTGGAGCATTGAGTATCATCATTGTTATCATAGCTCAACAATATATTTGACAGGTGATCGAACTTTCTTTGGCTTATGATGATGATGAGGTAGTCCTGAGATTAATCAATATAATCGGTTTTCCTCCTCAGGCTCCACGTTGGCGGCTCTACACTTCAAAATGTTTTTTTTTTGTTTGTATTTTGTTGTTTTTTTTTTGTTTTTTTGGTCTGTGATGATGATGATGATGATCGTGAGGACCCATCAAGATCATGATTAATAAGTACTAAATTAGAATATCTCTTGTTTGAACCCTGGGAAGAGGGAAACTCCTTCACAGGCGTTTCATCTTCACTAACATCTGGTGCAGCACAAAATTCCTCGTTACCCTCATCAATGTCAATATTTAAGCATTCTCCGTTCCTGGAATTGTCAAGAATGTGCTCATGATTCAATAACACACCTGAAAAATAAAGTAATACTTAAATTTACTAAGTGAGAAAAGGTAAATATACGCAACTCATTTTCGTGAGTAGGTACAAATAATCCCGGGAGCTCACGTAAGTGAGTTCCAAGTTTTCACACGAAGCAGGTCGACGGTAGTGTGAAATAATTTAAATAACTTTATACTAATTGATTATCATATTAATAAAGATTAAGTAGAAACATTTATCTAATCAAACAAAGCATTCAAACTATTAAATTAATACAAATACTTACGGCGCTTATTTCGGGGATCGAGAACCACCGCCATTTTGGCCTCACCAGCGAACATACCGACCCGAGAATGACGGGAAACGGCTGCTAATTGGTTATTTAACAAACACACTATCATGTGGTTCCGGGCGCGCGCGACGAAACAGATTACGCGCGATCTCAGATTTTTTTGAAGTTTGAACTCACGATCGTTTAAGTCAGGTGCGAAAGGGGTAAACAAATGGCTTACGCCACAGTAAACATAACAGTAGGTTATCTAAGGCCGCCCGCCGAGTTATAAGCCTACTCTTGCACAGCCTGTACCGTACTGCCACTGGTACTGCTGCCACCTTATTCACCCATATTTTATGCTAGCGTGTGCGTGAAATCGCGTGCCGACACTGCGCGCGGCGCGCACGCAAACCTTCAAACCGAGAGCGGCACGTTTGTATGTAGATATTTTACTGTTCTCTGTTTACTGTGCTTACACCTACAGAATTGAAATAGTGTTCCATTTTTTCTAAATTCTAAAAACTTTTATATTATATTTTTTTTATATTATATTCTAATTAATGTTGTATTTAATTATACCACAGATGATGACCTATTGCGTGTTATGGAAGACTGCATCACTTACCTCAGGGTGCATCCTTTCAAAGTAACTATCTGGAGAGCACTCGCGTACGATGCTACACTTCCTCTATCTTTAGCTAATTTATCCATGGGCTACATTATTGTTCTTGCACAGTTTCTTAATGTATTCAAATAAATCATATTTTGAGAAAATGCATTTTGTTCTAATCTCAACCAAATTTATCATTACTAGCTGGCCGACGTGGTCAAAGGAGTATAGACGCACTAGGCGTAGTTCTGTTGGCATATATTTATGGTTTGAAAGGCAGAAATGGTTGCTAAGTTAAAACTTTACTTATATTCCTAGCAATTATTCATGTTTTCTCCCCTTTCCAACCTGCTCCACAAACAATTCAAAACCAAAAGGAGCCAAAATTGGTCCAGTCATTTTCAAGTTTTATTCAGACTAACGAACATTAATTGATTTTTTAAATTTAATATGTATAATTAGCGGCCGCTCGCGACTTCGTCCGGGTGGACTTGAGTTTAAAAAAATGTGACATATCTTTGGAAATTGTCATATCTTATTCAGATGCATAAACTATATTACTGTAGAGTTGCATTTAAATCCATCTAGTAGTTTTTACGTGTAAAGAATGATTCTTTTCCCGTTTTCCAATATTACCCTTCACTGCTCTGCTCCTATTGATCGTAGCGTGATGAAAACTAACTCTAACCTGCCCAAGAGTATGAACAATAATTGTGCCAAATTGCGTTAAAATCCGTCGAGTAGTTTTTGTTTCTATAACGAATATACAGCAGGCAGACAGACAGAAAGACAGACGTCTGTCTGTCTTTCTGTCTGTCTGCCTGCCCTTACTACTCGACGGATTTTAACGCAATTTGGCACAATTATACAAACAATTTAGACAAACATTTTACTGATTGCATTTTTGGCATCATTTATTTATTTATTTAAGCACACCAACAGCAAGATGTATACAGGAGTTCCACAAACATACAATGAGCTTAGTTCTTATACATCAGCTAATTACAGGTATACATAACCTTACCAAAACAGTGAGTTACAAAAACCTAACTTAAAAAGCTAATTTATTTTATTACATAATTATTATTACAAAATAATTTCACCATGATGGTCGACATTTTAAGGCTTTACAATTTTCTTTTTGAAGGTAAAGATTGAGTCGCAAAATATATCCATTTCGTTATTTCTGTTCTTATTCAATAAGTTATAAGCAGACACTATTCTGTTAAGCGGTGAGTTCGCTCCTAGGTTGGTTCGACAAAAAGGAGGGCAGAACGTTTTTGCGATCATCACACACATTATGATCATCACATCATTAGCGATCCCTAATCACCCCTTGATAGATTTCATAAAAATATATTTCATGTACAGAATTGGCCTCTCTACAGATTTATTTTAAGTATAGAAGATATAGATTTGTTAAAATCACCCACAATTATGAAAGAAGCTTAACTCTAGGCATTAAAAGCTAAATGTTCTGTCACTTACACTTTAACAGAGAATGATTATTATAAAAAACTAGCAGCCGCCCGCGACTTCGTCCGCGTGGACTTAGGTGTATGGAAAAAAAAAACATGCTTTTCTGTTGAAATTTTCCTGATTTTTCTTTGCTGTAAACCTCACGGAGCCCGAGACCTTTCCAACGAATGCAAAACCGTGGAAATCGGTTAGTGCGTTCAAGAGTTATAGCGTCAGGAAGGAAAACCCGACTTATTTTTACCGACTTATTTATATAGTAGATATATTGAGCTAATGTATTTCTTGTATTTACTTATAGTAGGTATATCCACTTATAACCGAAACTACCGATACTTGTAATTCGAAACAGGGTAACTTACGTCCGTGAGGGTAACATGATGTGACTGACTACTATAGACGCGCTCAGCGGGGAGAAAAATGATGTCTACAAACAGTTTTTAATTATTTCTTGTTCATAAGTCATTGTCTAAGCTGGATTTTAATAATACAAGAACCACTTGAACCAGAACAGAACATTTTCATCAACAGGTTGATTTATGGGAGCTAACTAATGACCCAATACTCAATCCATACAATATTGCGTTACTTAAAGGCCATTATAAACTTAAACATTTCATCGAGTGGTTCAGTGTAATGTAACGTTCTTACGAATAGTGGAATACAGGCAAGAAGGCTCCTGTTAGCCTAAGAATTTCCATATAAAATCATCAAAAGGCTGTAACAAATCATCGCGAGTCGTGTTCGGAGAGGGTTTCGAGCTAATGTAAAAAATGGCGAGTGCTCGATGTTCTGATACAAGTACAATATGTTCTTGTCTATAATACTCACCTAAATGCTTCATTTTCTTTAGTCCAGTTTACCAAATACTTTTGTCTTTTACTGAACTCTTGTGCATTTAATAAGGATATTGATATAAAGGTAATTGTTTCAATTCACTAGATTAAACTTTTATTGTTAATGCTCAGTTGCCTATAATTACAAGCAATTTAATTCCTTCATTTCTAAAATTATTGAGCTTTGAAACTTTATCATGTTCTTGTCGCATAGTAGCGTGTTACAAAATTATTATAAAATGTCATCCGAAATAATTTCATCCCACAAATTCATAACTTCTATTGGCATGATATTGGGATTTTATTCCAAAATCAGCTTGAACAAAACCCTTGATTTTGTATTGAAATTGTATTCAATTCTTATATTTATATCTTGTTTTTTTATTTCAGTTTGCTTTTGCAGTTCATATATAACCATTATGATAGCTTCGGAATACTTTTTAAGCGTAATTTCATCTTATTTTACAAACGGATTTCATGTTGGTGAATACTGCCAAAAGACCAAAATCGCTGACATCAAAATTAATTTCGTTGCCACGCCATACCAACTAACATTTATTTTTTTGATCGTGGTTTTTATTGCCAGACTAACATCCCTGGCTGTTTATGGTTATTGCCAACCACACGGTATCCTTTTTGCCACATTTATCAGTTTTTTACAATTAGCAACAGGCATCAGTCAATTAAATATCCTGGTTTTGTTTGAATCTATTTTTTATCGCGTAAAGTTCCTACGAAAACGACTTCAAATTCAGTCAAAATATTTGATAATGGGAAAGCCTTTACTCAAAGACGATCTAAGGACGATTCTTTTGGCTTATAAATGTTTTGTGGAAGCTTTTGCTCAAGGAAGAACAGCAATTAAGTGGAGGGTACCTACTGCTTCAAGTGTTCAAACTAAACATCATGTGCAGGTTGAAAAGTCATCCTCGAGATGTCCTCGAAACTTGATGCAAAACGATAACAATACGACCAAAAGCAAATACATATAGCGGTTTCTAAAATGAATCGCTCAGGCCAGTCGAGAAAATTGTGAAATAAACTGTCGTGAAGTAGGGAATAAAATCCGTTTAAACGGATCCGTCATACAACCAACCAGTTCACATACATGACAGTTTTCCGAATCCAGAAACACCAAAACGTAGCGACGGATCCGAAACGATAGGTCCTGTTAATGTCGTGTGAATATCACCAGCAGTTATCAGTAGCGACGGATTAGTTTAAAACGGATCCTGTGAAACGGATATTCTACATAATATTTTTTTGCAGATAACTTTTTCCCTAGTGATATGTTTTTCACGGATCATGCTGGCTGCTTACGGATTCCTCCTCAATTACCGTATTGCTGTAAGTATAAGACAGCTATACAAGAGGAGAATATACTTTTGCCTGAGCTACGAGCATATAGCAACATAATGATTGTTTGGACGATTAATTTTCAGCCTGATGTATACGCAATAGGAATCTTTAATGCAATGATCCTGGACCCCCTCGTCCTCTGCCTACCAGCTTTGATTGCAGAATGTGTGACGTACGAGGTGGATAAAATGAAACTAATTTTTGCGAAAATGCTTACATTTTGTAACGGTAACTATTTTTTTAATGACTTACTTTTAAATCCGTTTTATTTCAAATTCAAAAGTTCATTTGTTACACACATAAGACGCTAAAGTTAACCTCAGTCTAATACATGGTTGGCAACGGTCCCAAATATTTCTCAAGCGAACTGGACACGGTGTGGCTGTGGTACTAAGTACGGAATACACCTCCAATCAACCTCCTTCCAGGGGTGGCCTTTGCTGGACCTCTCTGATGAGGTAGTAAAGGAGTTTGGTTTGCTTTTTCTTTGTTTTTT
The DNA here is from genome assembly GCA_950022985.1 of Udea ferrugalis. NCBI lineage: Eukaryota > Metazoa > Arthropoda > Insecta > Lepidoptera > Crambidae > Udea > Udea ferrugalis. Next base: position 2,685,859 of record OX465523.1, read on the forward strand.
TATCATGCGATCAGTTGGGAGACTATGAGCAGATGCGTTGTTGTAGAGATCGAAGCAACCACTGGGTAGACGTCTTCATGGTAAGCAGTGCTTATCCAGTTCAGCCATCTCTTTAGTCTGCGCACAGTGTCCAACAGGATCAGCTGCACAGCAAGTCAACTAGAATGATTTTTCAACCTAGATTGATTATTTTAAAAGCTGTTGTACCTAATTTCCTCTTTAACAGTCTCGACATTCGGGTACTCATGGATTTCAGCATTCTTCATGAACCATTGTGCGTAGGCTATTTGTTTTAGTATGTAGTTCTGTACTCTCTGTATTATGTTTATGCTGGAGTCAAACGCCGAGCCCCACAACTGTATATTATACATCCAGATTGGCTAAACAATACATTATTTTGTACACCAAAAGTTTATTGTCCTTTGACAATTTTGAATTTCTTTCAAGCATCCGGTAGAGCACATTCAGTAGAGCTTTCTATATCTCGTTTCTTTTTGTCTGGAGATGTTGCCTCCACGTTAGTCTCTGGTTATGTATCCACGGTAACATCATCATTTTGGGGTAAGTCATGGGTGTAGATTTTAACCGGGCCCAGACCGATCCCCGCGGCACTCCGGCAAGAACTGGGTAGAACTTTGATGAGCATTTAACTTGTCTTATCTGAAAGATACGATCATGGACAAGATATTCCGTTTACGATGACAAAAACATTTGGCGTGCCTCTGACTATCTCTTGTTGAATATAGTTGCGAGGGGATGTAATTAATAAAAAAGCATTTCAATATTATGGTGCAGTGTACAAGTCACCTTCATCTGAACCATTTAAGAAAAGCCACTTTATGAAAATACTGAAAAACTGTGTTTCACTCGTTTCAAATTTTAGCAACGATTTCATATTCATGCGACTCTATCATACTCTGATCATAGTATGATTACATTTCTTTTGTCGAGCCGTCAATATCATTTTGACCTTTTTGTTAGCAGACATCATTTTAATCCTGACTGAACGTAGAAGAAATAAGATTTATACAAAATATGATAATGTTTTTGAATAAATTCTCATTGATGTTGTATTTAATATTGTCGCAGATGATGACCTATTGCGTGTCATGGAAGACTGCATCACTTACCTCAAGGTGCATCCTTTCAAAGTCACTATCTGGAGAGCTCTCGCGTACGATGCTACACTTCCTCTATCTTTAGCTAATTTATCCATGGGCTACATTATTGTTCTTGCACAGTTTCTTAATATATTCAAATAAATCATATTTTGAGAAACTGCATATAGTTTGAATTTCAACCTAATTTTCATCACTAATTGTCCCGACTTAGACGTACTGTAGACGACAGGTCGACATGGCAATCGGGGCATGAGGTGGCGGGGTCGCCCCGCAGACCCGCACAGTCCCCGCGTCGTCTTAGTGCTAGAAGATTTTTATCAACAGGTTGATTTATGGGAACGAACTCGTGACCCAATACTAAATCCATACAGTATTGCGCTTCATGGGTCAGTATAAACTTGAAAATTTCATCGAGGGTTTCTGTGTAAGCCTGTAGCCTAGGCATTTTCATATAAAATCATCAAAAGGCTGTAACGAAACATCGAGGGTCGTGTTCGAAGAGCGTTTCGAGCAAATGTAAAAAATGGCGAGTGCTTGATGTTCTGATATTAACAAGTAAATGCTCTTGTATATACTCACCTAAATGCTATACATTTTTTGGGTGTATTTTACCAAATACTTTTTTTTTTTACTAAACTCTTATGCATTTAATTAGGATATGATATAAAGGTACTTGTTCAAATTCTCTAGATTAAACTTTTATTGTTCATTTTCCTTCACCTATAATTACAAGCAATTTAATTCACTTCGTTTCTAAAATTGAGCTTTGAAACTAATATTATTATGTTCTATTCCTTTTCATGTAGTGTGTTGAATAAAAAATGTTATCCGAAATAATTTCATCCATCATATTCATAACTTCTATTGGCATGATATTGGGATTATATTCCAAAATCAGCTTAAACAGAACTGTTGATTTTGTATCAAAATTGTATTCAATTCTTATATTTATATCATTTTTTACAAACGGATTTCACGTTGGTGAATACTGCCAAAAGATCAAGATTGCTGACAATTTACAATTATTTTCTTGAACATTATTTTTATCGCCAGAGTAACTTCTTTGGCTGTGTATGGTTATTACCAACCGCACGATATCATCTTTGGCACATTTTCCTCTTTATTACAAATGGGATCAGCCATTAGTCAATTGTATATCTTGGTTTCGTTTGAATCTATTTTGTATCGCGTAAAGTTTCTTCGAAAACGACTTCAAGTGCTGTCAAGATATATGACAATGGGAAAGCCTGTACTCAAAAACGATCTAAGGATGATTCTTTTGGCTTATAAATGTTTTGTAGAAGCTTTCGCTCAAGTAAAAACTGCGCTAAAGTTAAAGGTACCTACTACTTTGTAAGGCAAATTGAACATAATGTGTTAAAAGTTATCCTCGAGACTTAATGCAAAGCGATAAAAATACGACTTAAGCAAAAATACCGATTTCAATTAGCTATTGAATAGTAAAATCTTTGTCAACCCTAGGCCCCTAAGCACTTTAGGACTGCGCCATTCGAGCCGGTGAACTACTTAAGTTTTCGTCACCAAATCACTACATAGTATAAAACAAAGTCGCTTTCTCTGTCCCTATGTCCCTTTGAATGCTTAAATCTTTGAAACTACGCAACGGATTTCGATGCGGTTTTTTTTAATAGATAGAGTGATTCAAGATGAAGGTTTATATGTATTATAACATCAGGGTATAAAACCATAAATTATCTTCGTTCAAATAAGAGCTTAGACGTACCTACTCAATCACATCAGATTTGTGAACGCCCATAGACAGTGCAAACGTGAATTCCTTATAAAACTTGTTTTTTGCAGATAACTTATTCACTAGTATTATGTTTTTCGCGAATCATGGTGACTGCTTACAGATTCCTCCTAAATTACCATCTTGTTGTAAGTATAAGATAGCTTAACCGGTGGTGAATATGTAACAAAGCTGTACGACTAGAAATGCTAGGAATATAAAAACACAATTTAGTTTTCTTTTGGCAATCGTTTCTACCTGCCACGTTACACTGAATATTTGACAACAGGACGAAGTCTGTCGGGACAGCTAGTTGCAAGAGACGGATGGAAATCGGATATGGCTCACTCGATGAACCGTTGACTGTAAAACACTAAAAAGATATTGACTACCGTACTATTTCTGTTAGTACTTAGTTTGAAAAATCTTAAAAACGGAAAAGTTTGTGGAGACTGTAAAATATGATGATCCATGCTCTCGAGGTTCATTTAAATAGTCGGTCTCCACACCTTTCGGTCGTGTCGATCTGGCATTCCATCGCGGCATAAAAACCTTAGCACAAGTCTATTGCGCACACACCTTATCCAATAAAATATCTCCTATTATATTAACCCTGATTATTCGGGCCGTTTTATTTTCAGCCTGGTTTATACATAGTAATGAGCTATAATATTCTGATTTTGGACCCCTTAATAGTATGCCTACCAGCAGTGATTGCGGAATGTGTGACCCAAGAGGTGGATAAAATGAAACTCGTTTTTGCGAAAATGTTTATATATTGTAACGGTAACTAATTTAGATTTTTATTACTTTAGGTTTTTTAAGAAATTCAAAGAGTTAATTTGATATACCCCTAAAACACAAATTAGGCCATAGTCTGATACATGGTTGCCAGTGAACCGGATAAGCTACCTACACTATAGGGTAAAATACCTACCTCTAGACGTACCAGCGCTTAAGGGCCTACCTACATTCGGCTTAAGCCGAGTGCGTATCACCACACTACTCGACTTTCCGCCGATTAGCTGTACAGACGCTTTTGCGGTCAAATTACCTGTCTCAATGACAACGTCTAGTTTTGCTTTTTTCGTAATTCGTACAAGGGTCACATAACTCTGAAGGCGTATGTATCATGTCAAATCTGCGCGCCCATCACGAAAAGCGATGCAATCTGGCTATGCAATATGTTCATACCACCAACGATTTACAAAATATGTTTGTCCACAACGCACTTTTAAAATTCATGGGCGTCCTGGCAGAGTGCCACGTGGGCCTCGTGGCTCAAGGGCGTAACGGCCGTACCCCACAAAACAAAACACGTGGTAGCATACTGGATTTAGCCATCGAAAAATGATGAAGAAGAAAGTTTTTCACTTTGCATTCACTACTATTTTGACGTCAGTCGTAAACAAATGGCTGACACCTTATTACCACATAATTGAAATACTTAGTGTTTTATTTTCTAAAAACGTTTCAAACCACACACGACTCCTTCATTATCTCTATTGCTTTCGTCAATGTCCAGTGATTCATAAACTTCAAATCAAATTGTTTTCAACCTGGTCCATTTCGGGTGAAGGTGGGGTTTGAAAACTAGTGCTCGTGAACCGTGGTAGGACGAGCGGGGGCTTGGCTTGGAAAGGAATTCTGTATCCCGTTATCACATTTAGCAGACTGCTTGGAGCACCCCATTTTCTCCCACAAACAAACAAAACAAACAAACAACAACACAACAAACAGTTTTAGTTGTAGTTTTTTGACAAATAGCTTTAGCCTGCCCCCTTGAAACCCCATCAGCGAGTCAGTATTTTTTATCCCCTCTACCCCTGCCACGTGTGGCATTGGTCTGGTTATGTAAGCCCTGGCGATTGAAAGGCTTCTTTGCGTTAGCCGAGGTTGACTGACGTGCGGCGGTCAATGACTGTCTAAATTGTGGTCGAAAAAACCGTTCATTACTCGCATAAGTAGAAAAATCATAATTAGTAAAGGGACGCACACCCTACGGGGTGGGTACCTGTTAGTGTTAAGCGGTGCCATAGAGCGACCGGCTTGATTATACCAGCATAAGTAGAAAAATCATAATTAGTAAAGGGACGCACACCCTGCGGGGGTGGGTACCGGTTAGTGTTAAGCGGTGCCATAGAGCGACCGGCTTGATTATACCAGCATAAGTAGAAAAATCATAATTAGTAAAGGGACGCACACCCTGCGGGGGTGGGTACCGGTTAGTGTTAAGCGGTGCCATAGAGCGACCGGCTTGATTATACCAGCATAAGTAGAAAAATCATAATTAGTAAAGGGACGCACACCCTGCGGGGGTGAGTACCGGTTAGTGTTAAGCGGTGCCATAGAGCGACCGGCTTGATTATACTAGCATAAGTAGAAAAATCATAATTAGTAAAGGGACGCACACCCTGCGGGGGTGGGTACCTGTTAGTGTTAAGCGGTGCCATAGAGCGACCGGCTTGATTATACTAGCATAAGTAGAAAAATCATAATTAGTAAAGGGACGCACACCCTGTGGGGGTGGGTACCGGTTAGTGTTAAGCGGTGCCATAGAGCGACCGGCTTGATTATAACCACTGGGTCCCGGTTGCGCAGCCGGGAACCCAGTTCCAACTCTTTTCTCTTGCGCAGAGAATGAGGATTTTGGAATTGCAAAGATCTTATTTATCCCCCATTTTGTTTGATAAACTCTATAAATAAGTCTTTGTCAAATAGGTACTCACACGAGGGTGGTATATTTTTCAAACTTGCTCTGACAAATTTGTTCTTTTACTTGCTGGAGAAACACATCTCGTCTTTGTTCGATAATATCGGCCCTGCGGCCACAAAGTAATTGTAAGCAATCTAATGGAACTTTTTGGAAATCGCCCGAAAAAATTTCTTTGATTTTACAAGCAAAGACTCATTATTTAAGTTACTTGTTTGTTGCGTCCATTGCAACAAATCTGACACCCACTTTTTCAAAGCATCACTTTGCATGATAACTGCACGCGTTATAGCACCCAATGACTTATCAGTTGCAGTTAAACTATTCAATTTCTCAAACTGTTTTATTTCGTCATTCGCCTCTAATTCGATAAAACCTGGACGAGCGTTATAGCTTTTTTGAATTTCTGAGTAACGAACATTCGTCCAATTATCTGTTTTAAAATGCTGCAGTGAATTAAGTAGTTGCAAATGCTTCTGGGAGGCCTTCGCAATCGTTGGTTCTTTCAAATTAGTTGTTAAATCAAATTCAAATGTGAGGGCAGGCTCGGCAGGCACCTCGTTTTGTATTTCCGGTTCTACAGTTGAAGTGTTAGAATCCGTATGATAACAGCCACTTTGCGATAAACACGGTAGGTAGGTATTGTTCGCCAGAAAATCTTGAATTTCACTTACTTGGTGGGCAAGGAGTTCCAGTGCCCTACCTTCCTTTCGTGTTCGCTTAGCTTTGTGGCGGTGCCGCCTGCTGGACTTGCGCTTGCGCGTGCGCCTGTTCGCGTCCCGGCCACCGTCCCCGCCATGGCCGCTATTCCCGCTGAGAACGGGGCCCTTGTCTTGCTGTTTGCCCGCGCCTTCATCCGCACTGAGGACGCTGGACGACGACAGTGATGAAGAAGAACTTTCGGAACTAACTTCACCCGACATTATTTTCACTTTTTTCCAATTAAAAATTTTATTTTTAACGTTTTATTTTCCGACGTAATTATTTAAAGAATAAATTCACAATTTTTATCCGAACGCTAACAGCGTTAAACTTTTATGTCTTTTACGGCACGCAAATCAGGACACCAATGATTCAAAAAGTCACTCGCCTAAACTGGTGAACAAGACAGACGGAAATGGCGCCATTAGCGCCCCTAGCGGCCGAAAATGGAACTAAAGGAATAAATTAAACTAAATACGGCCGGAAACGGAAGGACTACTATCTCAAAATATGTTTAAGGCTTCGAATAACGGCGGAAGGACATAATAAAAAACATTCATCTGTGTGAGACTAGGGTTTAATAATGAGGTTTAATTTTGACCAGGATTCAAACGGAACATTATGCTCTGTGTGTATGCTGTATACTGCAGCTATACATACAGCGGTGGAGATTGGCTAAGCTGAAATGACGCGCCCCTCCACTGCATCTACGCTACAAGCTAGCGCTCTTGTATGGGCGGAGAGGCGCGTCATTTCAGGTTAGACGATCTCTAATGATGTTTATATTTTGACAAGGCCTCGGCAGACTAGTCATCCTACAAACTCACGATCAAATTGGGTTTTTTGTGCCAGGTGAGTAAATGTTAAAACATTGACTATGGCACCAGAGGTTGCGGCTTCGATCGCCGCACAGTATAAACATATTTTGTGTGCATGAACATGTTTGTTTGTATTGGTCTGGGTACTGGGTGTGTCTTATGTTATCTATGTTAAAGTTATGTATTTCCAATAGAAACAAGTATTTATTTAGGTACTAATACTATTTAGAACAACGAAAGTATAGGTGAGCTTATCTCTAAATAAGAGATTTCTTTCAGCAGACCATATTGAAAGATTTGATTCAAAGACATACAAAAAGGCCAGTAAAAATAATTATTATAGTAATAAATAGTATTTATTGCGTTTATGTCATAGTGAAAGCTTTTCAGGCTAGATAGCGCTAATATTCGTCCATTTGTTACAGATATACCTCTTCTACCCAGAGGAGCTTTACCAGTACATAGGATCAAAGGGTGTGGTGCTTCTCCAGTTACTAGCGTACTGCTCTTCATGCTGCAACCCCATCACATACTGCTTCATGAACCGCAAGTTCAGGCAAGCTTTCATCACGCTGTTCAAAACTTGCAAATTGTTCAGGTGAGTGCTTATGGTTGACCGTTTTTGAAATGAAATATCGTGATTACTAATAAAAGGGAATAAGGGCTAAGGTCAGTTTAACGGGCGGGTTTTACTTTAAAAATATTTCCATACAACCCAAGTAGGTATGATTAATGTATAAATATTGGTTATGCATCGCCAGTATCAGCAAAATAAAAATAGCGCTAAAATGTTACAAGAAACATAACATAAGTAGAATAAAATAAAATTTATTTTGGTTTATCATCACACAGTTCTTAATACTAAATAAAAACACAGGAAATAAATTTAAAACAACAACAAAACGCTATAAAAAAACAAAGTAAAACTAACATAAAATTGTGTGACGCACCAAACCAAAATGGTTGCCACTCAGCTTGTGTTATGACAAAGAGCTATGACGATGGTTTTCTGTGGCAACCATTAGGGTAAGAGGTGCCACCGGCGCAGTAGACAGATATATGTATAGTATGTAAGTAGATGATAATGTGTAAGTTCTCGACACGGTGTCTGAATCGTTTGGCTGTGCCGTCTTGTTCGACGACATGCTGGGAAAAGAATTGTTACAACATGTGTATTAAATTGTATAATAAGTTGCCAGTTGCTATTTATGCTTTGCCTTTTTGACAGTTAAAATGTGCTTTTTACAATATTCTGACTAAAAAAATTTATTACAGTGTTAATGAATTTATTAATAGTAAAATTTGAACCAATTAGGTAATAACCACCACCAATTGTAACAATTGTATTGAACCAATTGTAATAATTTAATCAAAATGTATTTATTTAATTTGTGTACAATTTAAGATGCTTGTCTCTCAATTATTGTATGCCAATGGTTTTTGCTTTATTGCGAGAAACTAGTGTTATGTAAAGTCTATAAGTACCAAATATTTTACTGCATTAAATTATTATTCTATTCTATCCTAAAAAGAGGCAAATGTGGGCTTTATCAAGAATATTACTAAGACGTGGGAGGAGCTTTGTTGTCTGTTTTTAGCATCTAGAAAATAAAATTACATTTACTAAGTGTTCCTTTACGCCAATTTGATTATTTAATATTTCTGGAGTAAGTGAGATATTTATTGAACATTCCTTGACTGAAAACATTTAATTTTCGGTGAGAAGCACGCAGTTTAATTCAAGTAGCAGCACAAATATTTGTTCTCGAAACATAATTCCGGAGCTGGGTTTCCGGGGTACAGCCAGCAACAGAAAGAGGTCTACAAGTGTTTTTGTAAGATGTTTTTGCGTCTACTTGACAATGAACGACATATGAGCGACAAATGACTGACATATAAGTGACATAAAAAAGAACATAAAATGTACTGATCAATGTACTATCAATCTTACACTGCTGATTTTTTTTTTTTTTTTTTATATCTCAGGCGCGCATTTGACCACAATCTCACCTGATCGTAAGTGAAGATGTGGCCTAAGGTGGTACGTACGGCCTAACAAATGGCTGTTCACTCTCTTCTTGAAGAGGCCCAAGTTATATTGCTGTGGAAATACTTCACCGGGAAGCTCATTCCACTCCCTTGCTGTCCGCATTATAAGACCTAATTCGCAATAAGTTTGTAATGATCGATATGATAGCGTCTGTACGTGACGAAACATTTGACAGAAAGTGTGTTTGAACGTATGACAGTGAAGTTTAGGCGATGAATGAGTAATAATCAAGACTGTTGAAAAAGTAAGATTTGGTAGGGTAAAGAGCAGAATCGAATTCTTTAGGAACCTTTTGCATACACCGAATAGAATCGATTTTAGGACATAGTCCGCTCTTCCCCCGATATGGTCCGCACTTTCCCTGGTGTAATAAAACACTACTGCTCAATTTGAACTCATTTTGATAAGAAATCACCTATTATAATGGGTTCAATTGCTTAGAAACACAAAGCCGGGTATTTCTTCTATTAACTCGATATAAGTTGTAAGTCCGATAACATAGCAGAATATTAGAAAAAAAATATTTTCCAAACTCTTTCAACAACATCAAAAAAGCATCCGCTCTTACCCCAACATACCAAATATAATGACGCCTGTTACTGTGACATTTGATTTTATTTTTAATGACTTTTAAATTAACCCTACGGGGACCACATTTAGCCAACTGTACCTGCTTACTTTCCCTGTTTCTGAACCAACACTACAACTAGCCGGCCGCCACATATGGCCTGTGGTGCCAATATATTATTGAATGCAATTAAATGGCAAACCCTGTCAACCGATTAGATGTTATTGTTAAGAAGTTAGCTGCAACACCAAAGGTGATGTTTGATCCCCGCTCTGTACAAACATTCGTGAGCACGATTTCAAACGAAAGTACAAACGACATAATTATCTGTCAATACCTTTTTGACCATTTTGTAAGCCCACATAATTTTTATGCTAACTGTACAACCAGCTGCTGCAACATCTTTATCAGGAAGGCCTATACTCGAATCTGAATTTAAGTGAGAGCGTCGTGGCCTAGTGGTTAAACACTCTGGCTTGGAACGCGGTGATACCGAGATCAAATCTGGCCGGAACACACCTACTTTGGGTTCATTGTACAATTTGCGGCTAACTCTCCGGTGATGGAAAACACCGTTAAAAAACCCAAGCAACCCGGATAACGGCTGTAGGCTCGTACCTTACCACGTTGGGTTCAAATTCCCTTGGCAAAATAAGGGCTTCTGATTGTTTCGTTCACCATGACGGCAACAGTCAGTGTGCCTCTGACTAATCCATTAGGGATATGGTCGTGAGGGTATGTTATGAGTTATGTTATGAATTTAAGTTAAGTTATAAAATTTTAGTCCGCTGACTCTTTATGTTACGAACACCTTTCATTGTATGCAGTATTTCAGGAGGTGTGTGCCCGAGAAGTCCGAGTGCAAGCAGGCTACTCCGCCTCCTTCCAGCCAAGACGCCACAGCCTGTATAGTAAGGGGTAGCCACACTGGACGCACAGGTATGTACAGAAATAAGCTGTTAATTAACCGAAATTTCTCAATCTGTCTTTCTTAACCTTATTTAATAAGTAATTATATATATGACTACGTAGTTCTCCCCATAGACGTCAGGAGGCTTTGTGCTATGGTAACTCAATTTGATAAGTGTCATAAAATAAATATATCGATCATCTAATATCCCGTTTGACATGAAACCGAGAAACATTTCGAGAAAATATATTTCCACAATTTTTCCATTCATTTCACATTTATTGCATTGCATTGATTGATTGCTTTTAGCAATAAGACCGCCTTCTTATTTATCCTTCTATTTTATTTTTGTTCTCCTACTAGCTGTCCCGAAAGAAGTTATTCTGTCAAATGCTATTGGGCTTTCACAGTATTTGACCAGCATATATGCAGAACCCATCCGTCCATTGACTGGTACAACCCAGGAAGTTTCCACTTTTTACCATTTTCCTCTTTTTCCATTTTATCTAACCGTAAGTACCAATCTCGTAGTTTTAGGAATAGACTGAAAAATAATTAGCAAAATCGGTTATGCTGGTTTTGAGATTTGCGCTTAGCAACCACGTTAGCAACACATTCAGCGACTTAGGGTAAGTTGCACCATAGTAGAAGTTAAAGATAAAGTTAAAGTTTTTGTCAAATTTGACAATTTGACGTCATTTTTGCTTACCTGACCGGTACTTTAACTGAAATTTTGATGTTTGTTATTGTTAAAGTCAGATGGTGCAACCCAACCTTACTTTTGTATTATGGAAGAATAGAGGCGCATACAAATTCAAAAGAATTATGAATAATGAAAATCGGTCATTGGTTCATCAGTGTTCACAGCCTGAAATTTTCTTTACAAATACTCTATTCTAATAGCAATAAGACTGGGACTAATGGTCCAACTAATCTAAGAAATACATTTTGACAGCTGCCAGTGTCGTTAGAAATTGAATTTTATGCAATGCTAAAAGCGTTCGAGTCTTCTGTTAGATTCAAAAGTAAAGCCACAGTCATGGCTCATCAATCGATTGAAGATTGCATTTAAGTACAAAGGGAATACATGCATTATGTATTTATCACATGTAGAACTATAAAACAAAATCCAAACATACCTAGCAGGAAACATCTTTTCATTTACAGAAATATATTTTCAAAGGAAAAGTTTGTAATATTTTTGCTTGCACGTGTACACGTGCAAGTGGAGTAAAATTGGAGCTCCACTAAACATTGTACTTTCTGTTGAGGCCACTAAACAGCATTCATACTATTTTCCTAGCAAAAACGACTTACGTCTCTATTAAATTTCCTCTGTGAACTCTGTATTGACTTCCTCACATAATTTTATTTTGAACTTCACAATTGTCATCAAACATTCTAAAGAATAAATAAACCTTGGACTGAAATAGATGTTGAGTTTGAAATGTGTGAAAATAGCAATCTATATTCCAATTTAGGTCATTCTAAAAATATCTCGCTACAGGTTCGATAATGGTTACGTTGAATGTATCGCCAATTAGCATATGTATATCCAATTTAGCTAAATAAAATGAAAATAATGTTAGGTTACTACCAAAGGGTTCATTTTATAATAGGTATGGGGATGTTGAGGAACAGGGTGTGAAGTTCCTCATCCACCATAGAAAAGGGAGGATCCTCCGACCAGACGGGTATTCTGTCTGGTGGGCTGCTGCCCGACGGTTGATGTCGGGTTTCTGTATATGTACTTAATCGCTTGAATAATGTTGATAGCGCCATTCAGGTTACGTCAGTTGTAGTTCGCATGTGGCGAGATAGGTGTCGCCACATCACTCCCCTCCGAGACCGGAGGTCGTAAGCAAGTTGAGTCTGCCGGTGCCAATGCTCCAGTGTGAGGTTCCAGTGAGTCGGAACCCGATGCCGCATAGTTCACGGTGAGTCGGAACTGTCTGCGGTGATGCTCCAGTGAGTCGGAGTGATGCTGCAGATGCTCCAGTGAGTCGGAGTGGTGCAGTGTGCTGAGAAGGCTGTGGGTGCTGACCAGGAATGCGCGTTCGCTGCATGCTGGTGGTCAGGATACCCGTAGTAGCCGTGGATGCTGGCTGGCTGAATGGCTCGTTGCTCGAAGGCTTGAGGAAGTGATGAGATGATATGACGTAGCTTGGAAGGCTGCGCTGATGTTCATGTTCGGGGTCACCAGTTATGGGAATATGAGGAACAGGTGTTATATTCCTCATCCACCATAGAAAAGGGAGGATCCTCCGACCAGACGGGTGTTCTGTTTGGTGGGCTGCTGCCCGACGGTTGATGTCGGGTTTCTGTATATGTACTTAGTCGCTTGAATAATGTTGATAGCGCGATTCAGGTTACGTCAGTTGTAGTTCGCATGTGGCGAGATAGGTGTGTAAATTTGTGATAATTTTTAGTTTACACATCAATTCCAAGCCAGTAGATAGACAAGGTTCACTCTTCAAATAGTGATCAGTGTGTAGATAGCACAGATCATAGGAAGATCTTTCTAAATCCCAGGTCTTTTTACTGCGTTTTGGTAGACTTAACTGTTTGGATAGATACAAAATGCGAGCGCTGGCCGTGTGTTGCAATATGCTCGCCTGCAGGTCTGCTCGGTGTATGAGGAGCTTAACTGGACAGTCAAGGTTACTCTTTTCAAAACATATTGTCAATCACGATAAACCGCCGGCTAGGAGTGGGATAAACAGTGCGCCTACAGTGTCTTCAGAGTGCAGTATATAAACCAATTTAGGGTTCCGCTCGTGCTGCCTCACCACAGCAGCATAAACAAAACGAATAACGAAAACACTACGTGGTTCTTATTTTATTCTGGTTTTCCTGAGATTCGATCAGCAAATCCTACGTAACTAAAAATGCGACTACTCACTTTGAAATTTTACCCATCAAATAAACAATCATCAATATTGATCACCAATTGGCAAATCACAAAGACCGATTCTTGGTGGGGTCGCACATTAATTTGTCGGACTACAGTTATTTCAAACTCCTGTCCACGTTTTACCCCAATTACACAGTTCAACATGAATATTAATAGCCTAAATTTCAGTCAGTACAGAAACATACTACCGATTGAGGACGGCCTTTAGCTGACAAAGTGGCTTGTAACCACTTAGTTCCTATTCTGTCTTAATTCACTATAAGGACTTACGAGTATTTGACTAAGGAAATAGACCAAGTAAATAGACATCTAATTGTTTAAATTGATGAGTGAAGGCTCTCGTCATTCAATTGTGTAGTAGATTATACATACATACTCGTACATACGAATGCGAGGCTAATCTTATGTAGGTAGTTAAACAGTTTTAGGTCTCACCTGGCGCCCCTACATTTCGGGTGAAGCATTATTTTATAACTTAAGTTTAGTTTTATGGCCAGGGCATCGGTTGAGTGGCAAATGGTTGGGTTTGAAATTCACCACCAGCAGTATCGTTTCAACGACTTATTAAAGTAAAGCCTAGTCACAATTTTTATTATTTTTGTTTTCTTTTCAGATTATCTCACTATTGAAGGGGAAATTGGATATTTTCCAAATCTCAAAACTTATGTGGACTGTAAATTGTACTTGTTTGTCATTGAATTTCGATATAAAAGTCGCCAAACGTTAAATGTTTACATCATTAATTATTAATCGCTTGTTTGTCTGCAGAGCTGGATGGGCTGGAAGGAGAGGATTGTGTTTAGCAGCGGTTCTCAATGCACTGCTTCTGGCAGCGGAGGGCACCCAGCTCTTCCCGCACCCGTCGTATTGCGACCGGTTACACAAGTACGTATAGATACACGCACCTACATACACGCACACATAACACATAAACGGATGCACGCGCATTGTCATTGCCACACGTACACACACACACAGACACACACGCCCGCACATACTGATCCCTTCAACCCTGGAGGTGGGCGCTGATGACTGCGACACAGTTTTTTTAAACTCATGCAGATATTATCGTACACCTACTGTTATTATACCGCTGTACTGTGTTCCAATAAATATTTTTATTATCATTATGAATGTACGCACGCACCTGCTCACTCACATTTATATGTGCCTGTAAAGGCACAAGCTTATCTCTTAATTTGTCTAGTGAGTAAGTTGAAAATAAAAGAACCGAGATAATCGGTTATAATCAAAATGCCCCTAAAAACGACATAGATAATTTAAAAAAAGAGCTTAATCTCCCCGAGACCTATTTAAGCATTTTAATTTACGATTTGGTATGCAAAATTGTAAAATTTACTTTGAATGGATTATGGAAGTTTATTAATGAAACTGTATTTTTTTCTTAGGTGATAGAAACAGGAGAAGAAGGGAGCCAGTTCCTGTATCGCATCACTTGGGCCAGGGCAGGGCCCTCCAAAGGCAGTACGCCGACTCAACCACTCTATGAGTGATTCGACTGAGATGACTATTAGTGAGTTAGTGAGTGACTTAAAAAGCTCCCTTACGCGGGCAAAAACTCTTAAACCTTAAACTTTATGATGAACATTTTGAAATACAGATTTTTAAGTAATTAGAGCACATTTTGTTCAAAATCTTTGTAAACGGTTGTGGTTTTGTTAGTCAACTGTCAGTCTCATTACGTACTTAACCATCAAAAACATAATTTTTTGAAGGCATCTGTTTGTTAGGTTTTCTTTTATAGTAAATAAGCATACGAAAATGTAGATTCGGAGAAAATGATAAACAAGATTGCTATTTTTAGACGAAATTGTGTGGGTTCGAGCTTAAAAAATTATCACTTAGAGGCATGAAGAATAATATTTTGACCCCAATTTTGATATTTTTCTGCGCTTATGTAATGAACATAATGTAAACCCACATTTTTACCTACCTTTTTATTGTTTTGTATTGGGGCAAAGCAATAGATTGGTTTATATTTCTACCAGCTGCTGCCAAAGGTTTTAGGTCGTCTTACAATATTGTTAAGCTTATTATAGTTTCCTGTATACAGAATCTTTTTGTGTGGGTCGACTCGCATTTGGATTTTTTGTTATTTGGTTTTATGAAGGCGCTCTCTCAATAAGAGCAACCCTTGTAAAGTCGCGGAATGAAAAGGTTGACATACTAAGATCTGTTTTTGCTTGCAATGATGACATTGACAAGATCAAATCAACGAAAAGTATTGGTACTACTGTCAATCGTGAAGGAACATACCTACGTCTAATCGAATTTTAATTTTATTGTCAAACAAATTAAGCATACCTTTTGACATACTGTGTGTAGCCTGTTACACAGTTTAAAAAGGTAATACGTGCTTGCAACGCGTTAATTAATTAATATGAACACTCGTCAGCCTTTTCATTCCGCTACTTTACCAACCTCTAGGCAGTGCAACAAAAGAGCATACACAAACTGTGAATGGAAATTTTTTCTGTAAAGTTTTATAAGTATTGGAGCTATTGTCGCGCTGTTTGATGTGATGGTGAAGAATCACTTCCAGTGTAAATAAACTAAATAAATACCAGATTCTCTTTCAAATCCTACTAATATTATAAAGGCAAAAGTTTGTATGTGTGGATGTGCCGTGGTGCTCTTTCACGTAAAAACTACTGAATGGATTTTAATGAAACTTCACAGTAATGTAGCTTTTACATCTGAATCGCACATAGGCTACAATTTGTAAAGAAATATTACTTTTTGTTTTTCAACTTGAACGAAGTCGCGGATGACCGCTAGTTTTTAAATAAAGCAGACCAGCGGGTGCTGACAATACACTACAATCTTATTGTAATAAGGTCGGCAAGGACTGAACTAAAATAATGGGAAATTATGAATGCGCTAAGTGAAAATGAAAACGAGAAAATGAGCTTAAAAAACCGAAGTTTATTCGAGGAATACCGTAGATATTAAAGTGTATTTTCTTTAAAATTTAAATATGGGTTTGCGTTTGGCCTCAGTCTCGCCTGATGGTAAGCGATGACGAGGTCGAAGGTGTGCCTCCCCAGGAAATGCCAATTTTCTTCACCAAGGTTGTAGGTACCCGGAAACACAGACGCAGGAAGGGCGTTCCACTCCTTAGCGGTGCGGACCAGAAAGGAAGCACCAAACCGCTTAGTTCGGACCACTGGAAAGTCGACCACATGCGGGGGATAGCCCTCACGGCGTCTTGTGGTCCGTGGTAGAAAATAGAGGGTGGTATCAGGTCACGAAGTTCCTGCGCACACTCTCCGAAAAAAAATCCGACATAAAACGTATGTCGTACATACATCTTTATTTAATTGGGAAGCAATAAAATAAAATATTATTAACTGTTATTTTTATTGTTTACGAAGAACACTACTATTCATACTATTCATGACGTCATTCAGTTATTATAGCTCAGTGTAGCAAATCTGAAGACTCAATTCGATCCTGAATCCGAACCCACTTGTCAGACAACTGACTAATTGCGTCATTTTCATTCGTAACGTGAAAATTTATTCAATTTATGAAAACTGTGAGCGCAGTGAGCTTAGTTGCTCACTGCGTTTTTTGAGATTTTCAGAATTACTCTTAAGATTTTAAAAAGAAACACATGTTTCATTGAATTCTCAGATAGGTTAATTCGAGTACGGGATCGAAGTGTGATCGATATCGACAATCTAACCGACATTGATAGTTTTCAATTATTGATAGATATGTATTTCGGCTACAGCAGAATCCAGCATAAATTAATTATTTTTTGAAAGAGAGTTGCAAATAGTCTTATACCTATTTTAATGCTGAAAAATAAATTGAAATTTGATTTCTATGAATGCACATTCTGTAGGTGGCGACACATTGTACATTTCAAGTGTTTACATGTTACATTAAGCATTTTTTTGTTATGATTAATATTTACCCCAAAAAAGTATGAATGTAAAGCTTTGTAAGTTAAGCTTTTCATTGACTTGATACAATTCACATAATATATTTAATCACTTAAAAGTTTGTCTCATGCTCTTGATGAACTTTTAAACACTTGGGAAGTTCATTAGTGCTTTATTAATTCAAATCATTGTGAAAGATACATCCCCCTAATAATGCATCATTTCGTTGACAAACGTGTTTTTGAACCTATTCTACCCAACTTCCATTTTGCGATAAAATGTATGTATGCTTTCAGGAATGGTCAGGCAGAGGACCCCAATTTTTGCTCATCCAACTTTTTATTACATAAGATAAATTTAATGTCTCGACAACTATCAAGATTTCATCCAACTTCGGGGTCAAAAAAAACCACTTTGCGCATCCCATATGCCTCCGCTCGTCTAGGTTTGGTTTTTAGTAGCGACTAAGTCACGGCCTCTTGAGTTGAGCGCTGACCGCATGTGAGAAATTACGTTTTCTTTTTGGAAGATCGCAAAGTACAAATACGAAACCATTGATTATAACAAAAAGAGGAAGATACGTTACGTTCATACTTCGCGGATTCGAAAACTAACACCGGACAATGACGTATGAATGACGTGAACTTATACAAGTCGCTTGGCTTGAAGACAGGTCCATTGGATCAGTGTTTGTGTGGCCACTTTTGGTACGCGGATGCCGTACCTTCCTCTTTTCGTTTATATCAATGCACAAAACACTACCCTCTGGTGAGCATGTTCTGAATGTGTTTGATTATGTATAGTTTTATAATGAAACCCAAAATGGCACTATAAGGAGAAGTCATTGTTACGTTATAGTATAAAATTATTAACATTGTAAATAGTGTATAAATGAGATTTGTTAACCTTCGCGTTTTCCATTTTACATGTATTTAATAAAGAGGTGTTAATTAATCCTGTGTTTTACTGCGTTTAAGTACCTACACGTTGTTGTGAAGCAGCAATTATTCATTTATTTATTCATCATTACATCATAACAGACAGGCTCAATCATTAGATAAATCACTCACAAACTCACTCACTTAAAACACTTGCGTCATTAATTTGTAATTCTTATGAAAAATAAAGATCTTTAACCGTCATCGAATTTTCCCAGTGATTACATTTCTGATAACCATTTAATTTATCTTTTGAAGCAAATTTTGCGAAAAGTTTCCTATTACAGAAAGTTTACACGTGGGTCGTGGTTTCAATTCCAGACTAGGTCAACCAAACAGGTCTTGCGGCTTGGTAACCTGTGACAGCGGGGTTTGTCCCCAGACTCTCACACACTTCAATCACGCTTAACATAAATGGCCTATATTAGGTCCCACTACTGGGCACAGGCCTCACCTCAACTATGAGGTGGAACGAGCCATACTCCAACACGCGGGCTCAGTGTGGATTGTTGGAGGGGTGTAAGGTTAGTGAGCAACCTTAATGACAGATGTTATCAAGCCACCCTAAGGCCTCTGACTAGGCTTAACGACTGACTAGATGTCAGACGACGTCAATTATGTATTTCGCCCATGACACATGCCAGTCTCAAAATTACGTTGTAAGAGGTCGTTAAGGGGGGTTAGGCAGTCAGCGAAATTCGCCTGAGGTAAGGGGCTGGGGGAGGAGGTGAGCGTCCGCGTTTAGTATGGAATCAACGTGCTCGAAACTAAAAATCGTAAGCGCCATTCACATTTTTATCAAAAAGTGAATGAAAATATTTAGTATTTTCTAAATCTAAAACAGTCACGAAATCGAGAAGGTAAATACCTGTTTTTGTGATTTTATACGAATTATTATCGTACAATGCGGTTGTAATGAGCATTTATATCATATTTTGGAGGTAACTTCAGGATTTTTTTGTATCGAGCAAAGTTTTTCCAATCGTGTTTTGGCAACAGTCATCCCATCACACATACGTTCTGTAATACATATTAGAAATTTCAGTGCGAAAAACATTCAATATTTTCAATTATAGCTCATAGATAAATGTCCATTTTGACGTTTTCACTTACTAAGGCCCCTTAAGCAATTGCTTACTCAATACGACATCGTAGGTATGTACCTACACGGCCACACAGGTACAAGGAAAGCATGATGGAACTACGAAAAAAGCATTGAACTAGATGTTACTGAGGTAGGTAATTCAACCGCAAAGGCGTCTGTACCGGCAATTCATGAAAATACATATAGCTGTCAGGTACAGGAAGAATATTGCTTCTTTTCCAATAACATTGATATTCACCCCTTTTCTTTGTAGGAATGTGATAAGGGTAGACGCCTTCGTTTACTGAGACATAGTTTCATTGACGTGTAAGGAAACGATAAGACTTATGGATTTATTTGTTTTTACCCGACTGCGGCAAAGCAAAAGGGATGGTTATGATTTTGACCTGTAACTTCCTGACCTGACCCAATACTTACACATAAACGGCCTAAATACGTCCCACTCTGGGCACAGGCCCCACCTCAACTATGAGGTGGAACAAGCCATACTCCTACACGCGGGCTCAGTGCGGCTTGTTAGAGAGGTTAGTGAGCAACCTTAATGTCAGATGTTATCAAGCCGCCCTAAGGCCTCTGACTAGGTTTAACGACTGACATCTAGCGACGTCAACCGGGACCAACTGCTTAACGTGCATTCCGAAGCACGGAGATGCCCGAAATACACATCACTAAATTTCGGTCGGGGTGGGCACCCATCCCATTGCCGACCAGGCGTGTGTTGCTTTACAACAGTGATCGTCGCCGATCACTGTCACAACTGCGCCACGGGCACCTTAATTGGGGTTGGTAGCAACTCGTCTAAAAACGCAACTGGTCTAAGTAGCAACTGGTCTAAAATGCAACTCGTCTAAAGAGCAACTGGTCTAAAATGCAACTCGTCTTAGTAGCAACTGGTCTAAAATTCAACTCGTCTAAAGAGCAACTGGAAATGCAAATGGTCTAAGTAGCAACTGGTCTAATCCACTGTATCTTGAACTATTGTAAAAAATTTTGCCATTTAAAAAAAGGACTGCGTCCAAAACCAAAACTATTTTGAACAAAAATAATATTTTCAGTTGCTTTTGGTGAATCAGACCGGAATGACATTTTAATAATAAATATTTGTTAGATCATTTTCACACATAGAAGCGACTTTGCATTTTAGACCAGTTGCTCCTTAGACGAGTTGCATTTTAGACCAGTTGCTCTTTAGACGAGTTGCATTTTAGACCAGTTGCTACTTAGACCAGTTGCGTTTTTAGACGAGTTGCTACCAACCCCTTAATTGACTGATACTAAATTAATAAATTGAAACTCGATGACAATAAACTTAAACCCACGAAATTGCGGTCGGCCGCTGGTCATCTACCTATATTATTTTATCGCCCAATTGTGAAATAATTAAATCAATAGATAGATAACAATGTGCAAATTTCAGAGTTTAGATATAATTAATTCATGCTATTGTAAAATGTAGGAAACAGATATGATTTTATGATAATAATATGCAGATTCAACTGTGCAGCTTTGAATTCAGACTTTCCTAAATTTGTAAACGAGCTGAATTTGCAAGCACATGTTTTTGTACTGGCACGAGTGCAACCTAAGCTCGCTTCAATTATGATGCAATCCTTGTTGATTGTTTCGTTGTAGTATCAAAATACTACATATTATTAATAGCATGAAGTAATGAGAGTTTAAAAAACTCTGCAAATAGTCGTTTTTTGTACGTTAGGCAGTTGGTTTTACGGTTGACGTCGCTTACTTTGGCTAGCGATGTTGTACAGCTAACCCCCTCATTCATAAAAACGAACACAACTCTAAAGCATAGTTTAGGCAATTGGCGTGTTCTATCATTTATACGCAAATGGCGGCAGCAATAAGAATGAAAGAGACAAAGCGATACAGAAGTTAAGTTCTTCTTGTTTAAGTTTTTATGAATAAGGGGGTAAGGCTGTAAAACTTCGTTAGAAGCCTAAGGTGGTTCAGTTGGTTAGAGGGGTGTTGGTAAGGTTTAGCACTAACCTTACTGTCAGAGACCATGAACTCAAGTTCAAGCAGTCACTACTGTCTACGTGAGCTGTTTGACACTATTCGATGAAGATTCAGCACAGATCTACTCACATACCAATGATTGTAATCAGTTTAGCCCCAACATCCGTTGCACAGCAAGAACCACTTTATACTTCGAGATCCGCCTGCTTCGTGATCAATTCGCGATTGTAGAGCTTACCAAAATATGATCATCGAACTATAATACCCCCTTTGTTAGGGTAGATTGGGTCATATCTAACGATGCTTAGCGCGTTAAGCGTCCGGAACGGCCTGCTTTCTCCACACATTAGTTAATTTCTCTAGGACATTTCAGATTTCTAAGCATGAAATAAGAGATTCAAATAGATCTTAAAGAAGACGTGTGGACTTCTGAGGAAGAAATTCTGTCATCGTGACAGCAAACAGACACCCTGAATTTAACTATTGGGTATAAACACCTAAATAAGGTGTAGAGCGTGGCGTCTTGCGTGGCTTTCCGCGGTTTTCACTTGTTGTAGTGAGGCGGGGCGTGAAGCAGCCTGTGTCGTCTTACCCGCAAACTCAACGTACAACAACAAATAGAAGAGTAGCGGCGAAGCGCGTAGTCACCCGCCGCTTCTTCTGCTGCGTCTGACGCGGCGTGAGACGCTTACAACTCAAACAAACGCTTCTCCTTGAACACTACAAACATCGCCATAAGTTTGTGTTGCCCGCTTCGCAATCCTCACCGCTTGACGCCTTAAACGAGTCCTCACAGCGATACTTTGACGTCAGTCATTAACCACCCTTGATTAATTTATTTTATCGAATATTACCCAATTTTATCATCCGAATGGCAAACATTGACAGCTCACAGGTTAATTAATTCAAAATTACAACAACAACGAGGTCACAATACGTTGAAAAACCACATCATGCTCTCAAAATCACACTACATTGGCTGATTGCGTTTGAAAGCAGAATTGGCTGAATTAATTTATTGTCCATTTAATCCTGCCACGCTGCAGTTAATTATTATTGAATAAAATCGATTTATCAACTTCCAAGCTACGACTAATTGAAACAAAGACTGTTTTTAACTATTTCCGACGATGTTATGTTTAAAGGTTACGACTATGTTATGTTTAAGGGTGGTAAATTTAAATAACATTGCGTGTAACGCATAACATTTAAAGTATTTGTAAAGCGGTGCAGGAGTTGACAATGACCTGTGTTGTGGCAACGCAACGTTCTAAGGAAACCCTAGACACTTTTAGAGTTGGCAACTCTTGTTAGTCAATCAAAACATCTGAAGCGTAAATATGACTTAACTTCAATGTTTATGGGGGTGGTTGGTGGGGTGATTTTACAAGTACATTATTAAGTAGATATATTGCTACACACAGCAGTTCAATTGCCTATGGAAAGTTATGGTCTCTGTTCTGTTTTCTAACAAAAATAAATAATAAATTATTTAACCAATGTTCCTTGACAAATTGCCATTCGCTATGTTATTAAAGAGACAATGATTAAATCTTTTACCATCCGTTTTAATGGTCGTTTCAAACAAACAGATAAAACGTAATAAACGATATCGCGGTCGTTTGTCGACTTTGGACGAATTTTACGAAACAGAGTTGTTGACTGTCGGATTTAACGGTTTTCGGAATTGAATCCTAAACAATTTAATAGCAAAATCAAAGGATATGGTACGCAATGTACACTTGAAAAGCTTGCATGCAATTTGAATGGCTGACCCCCGAATTCACAAACGTCAATCAACGCTAAGCACGCGCTCAAGCCCATGCTGTCCCGTGAAATGTCAATAGAGCTGAAAGAGACAGCTATAGTTACTTCTGAGGGAAGCTCAACCTTGATTTGTGTTTCTAAATTTGCAATTGAGTTGGTTGAGTAGAATGAAATACCCGTGTAAGCACCTGATTTTTAATTTGCTTTCGCAAAGTGTAAAAGATGATTAGTCGATTTGCAGCGATTAACTTCAAGTTGCGGGTTGCTCTAGTAATGAAAGAAACCAAGTCTTTTGTGAACTAGAAACATTCTTAGAAAAAATGAAACATTCTAAAATGAAGAGTTGAGATTTGATATTACTCACGCTAAGCACGCGCTCAGGCTCATGCTTTCCCATAAAATGGCAATAGAACTGAAAGGGATAGATAGACTTGAGGGATGCTCAACGTTGATCAAAGAGAACGAAAGGACTAACCCCCGAATTCACAATCGCAAATCGAGGTTGAGCATTCTTCAAAAGTATAGCTGTCCCTTTCAGTTCTATTGACATTTCACAGCATGAGCGTGAGCGCGTGCTTAGCGTTGATTGACGTTTGTGAATTCGGAGGTAAAACGTCCTATGTGTAATGCAATAATTACTTAAACGACTGTAGTTCTTTGAAAAACCGCGACCTTTTGAGTCTAAACTAGCTCTTGTGCCCATAAGCTAAATGGGTTTTCGACGTTTACAAACAACTAGTCAGTTAAAATTAGGATTAAGCCTGTCTTATGTTTTGCTCGTGGCTTCTGGCCAGCAAAAACAAGTAATTTACAAAGATGTCGGCTAAAAAAGTTAATAACACTAAAAGTGCAGTGGTGCAGTCACACACGAGCCGCGTCACGCGACCTGCGCGGGACCATTTAAGACCTGTTTCTGCTGAGGTGACCACACTACTTTTAGACCATGGTCTAACACCACCATCTTTCCCACACTGCTTCAAAAGTAACTTACTTATTAGAGTAAAAATCAAAATCAAAATAAAAAAAAACTTAATTTAAATAGACCTGTTAAAAAGTACTTTTAAACCGTCAAATCTAATTAACAAACAAAACATACTTAATGATAGACATGAATACCATAATATTAAATGTAAACAAAAACATACTGCACTTTAGTAAATGTGATGCTACTACCGGATCGGAAAGGGTTCACCCTTGTTTGATCGAACAACGTTTCGTCGAAAATCACTTGGGCGAATTTCAGTTGCAATAAAATCAGTTCGGAGAATTATTCATTTGACCGAATGATTCATTGGTCGATTATTATTTAGTGTAATTATTTATTTGAACTAATTTCATGTGAACTAATTTATTTTCATCGAAACTCATAATAGATATGGTATGGTTCAAATTCATGCACAATATTTGAAAATCGTAATATAACTCATCATAAAAACAAAAAGCATAACTAATTTAGAGGCATATTTCGTTTTCACAGACGCATTTATTTCTTCGTCACTGCCCTATACTGTAGTTTGGGCGGAACCGACTCGGTTAGATTAGGTTAGAATGGTAATTAGGGTGGTTATTTTTTTTAAACCCCTAAAAACGACTTGCCTCATTACATGCTGCTTGGCATGTTATACCATCTGAAAATTACATCAAATGAACATTGTACCTTTTGATCATTAGCGCAAAAGTTGTTATAGCAAATAAATATTCGACGAACTGAAAATTCTGTCAAACGATATTATACAAAGTGATGATTTTCTCAAACGTTGTTCGATTTAATAATATTATATCAAACGTTGTTCGATCAAACAAGGGTAAACCATCGGAAAGTGGTTTCTGTGAAGAACCGGCAAGAAAGCTTCGGTGGTAGCGTCACATTTATTTAACGGTACGGCCCCGCCTGGCCGCGACGAACAGGGGGGATCAGCCGCGGTTCACTGGCCTCCACCACGCGTCTCAGGGCGCTTGCAGGCCCCACTGGCCCTGCAAACCCCCGTGTCGCCCTTGCGGGAAGCAGCAGGTGGGTGGCAAGTCCACCACACTGCCACGCCTGAGTTCACTTCGCTTCCCGGTGGTTTACCCTACCACCGGTACTAAGCCCCCTCGCCACGCCAAGGCGAGAACTCATGAGGGGGTCCATCTACCTACACTGGACTAGCGAATAGCACTTCATGCGCATCGCGGCTTAGTGGGTTTGCATTGTCAGTTCTGGTGGTAGAATAACCTTCTGAGTGGCGTCACTTTGGAGGGGTGTTCGCCATGCTAGTATTCAATCTTTATTTCGGATGTTATCAAGGACCGACTACGGCTACGGCCTAGGCAGCTAGGCCTACCAACTGTCATCTTGCGGTGCCAGCCTCAACCCGACTTGAGGTTAGTAAACTTGCGATGAGTCATTATAAATTAGAGATTTAATTTTATAGTAAAGGTGACAGTTATAATATCGTAATTACCGTCAATTTAACTAAATTACCTTTAAACAAGATAACCTTCACAGTTTTTTTGAGTTGTCATAGATATTTTCTGTTCATTTAATTACTTTTCAACCAACTCTATTGTTGTTGTGCAAATACAATGTACCTAAGTGTTTAATGAGCTGGATTAATAAGTTTAGTTTAGTAATAGAATGACTGTTATCTAGTGAATAATAAGTGGTTTGTTTCACTCACACAGTTGTGGATAAACAACTTTCAAAGAACACCTACAACTAAGATACGTGCGCGCTTGAATATTTTGAAAAATAAACATAAAAATCTGAAGGTTGTCATTAACACGGGAATGAAAAAAAAACCCCTCGTGCGGCTGCATGAGTGAAATCATTTATTGTAATAGAATTGAGTTTGGAAATCTGCTTATTGATTTTAACTGAGATCGAACGCCGCTCGATACTGGTAAAGACACTGAGACTGGCAGTCCCCCTCTCCCGGCTCATAGGTTGCGTGCCTGACAGGGCCCATAATACTGGTCTCACCTTAAATGTAACACCTATTAGAAAAAAATATGGTTTTACAATCAATTGAATTGAAAGATATCGGCTATGCTTGTTATTTCCATTTGATTAAAACTTAGCACCCGGACTGCTAGTTGGACGTAAGCAAAGACATGCGGGGATGCTGGCACAACACTCCAAGGGATTAAAATTTTACTACGATAATTACGATGTGCATAAGATTAGACAGTCAAAGCTATGTTTATTCTGAAATATGAGCTATAAAGTAGCTAACTCGGCATTCGCTGACGCACTGACAGGTAATCGAAACCCACTTCTGCTAAGCCCAGCGCCACAGAACCCGGCACGTAGATTGTCTTGTGTGTAGGTTGACCAAAAATAAGAGTCATGTACTGCACATTTTATAAAGTTTTTAAATGTTTAATGGATAGGTTTAATTTATCAGGGGAAACATAGGAGTGGCACGCAACACTTCAGGTAAAGGAGGAGAGAAAACCAAATGAGTAAGTAAGGAAGTGACAGTTGGACAATTAAGATCAAATGAATATTATGGTTAGGTGAAACCCAAACACTTTTCCAAAATGTACACAGATACATAATTCACTAGGAAATAGGTACTTCTAGATATTTTGAGTAAGATTTTGCATAGCACTGTAAATTAAAGATAGGTAACTAATATTAATTGAATAATATAGAAATACTGCTAAGTGTTACAATGTCCAGGGATGCCGTTCACATCAACCTCTACATAGGA
Source organism: Udea ferrugalis (assembly GCA_950022985.1). NCBI lineage: Eukaryota > Metazoa > Arthropoda > Insecta > Lepidoptera > Crambidae > Udea > Udea ferrugalis. The sequence continues at coordinate 2,712,795 of OX465523.1, forward strand.
GCATCTTAGGTATATTGCTGACATAAGACCCATTTTGCAATGATTTTCTTAAGGTTGATGTTAACGCCACTTCAGAACAGAGCATGTTCTTGAACTCTAGGTTTGCTCATTAATACCAGGAAACAGTAGGTTTAATTAATTATTTGGGTGTATCAATAACGCGTTATTTTAATTTGGTGAGTAAACAATCAAATGATCAAGTTTTCATTAAATTCATATTTTTGTCACCTTTCTAGGTACTGAGTAATTAAAATTTTGAAACTGTTGCGTAGATTTCTGATGTAATTTTAGTTCAAATGACGACATAGCGAAATTATTTATGAAGAACATGAACCATGGTTACCCTACCGCTCATAATGAAAACCTAGTTTTGCGATTGCGTTCAGAAGATAACAGGAGTTCTTTGCTTCAATTCGTCTCTTACTTGTGTTAATTTGTGTTTTACGGATAATGATTAGTGCAGTCATCGAAGGAAGTGTTTATGTGCTAATGGAATAAAGTGCGTTTTACTGTGACCAGCTGCGAGGGAGATCAATTCATTATGAAGCCGGAAAACAAATCCAGGTAAATCGGATTGAGTTTACTTTCTTGCGTTTTATACGATTTAGATAAATCAAATTGCCGAGTTCAATTCAATATTATAGGGAGTTAAAAGGACAATCAAGTTAATCTGAGGATATACCAAACAGTGATAATAGGTATACACATTTTAGCAATGTATATTCACAAACCCGGTTTATATTTCTTCTAATAACGTTCAAGGAAATTCTTAAAAAAAGAATGGCAGATGACTTTATAATCGTTATAATCTTCATGAATATGAAAAAAAACGCTAATTGTATTGCTGATCCGATTTGGCTGATCCTTTTTCTGTTGTGTTTGATGAAGTCTGAAGATGGTTCTCAAGGAGGATAAAAACGTAGAAAATACGAGAAAAATAGTAAAACAACAATTTTATTTGAGTTTTGTACCTGTCAAACGGGGTGGGGTCGGCACATTTGTGAGCTGTCATAAATTGTTTTTATTGACTGTCAAAGTCCATCAAAGAACAGTAGTATTTGACAGAACGACATCTGTTGGGACAAATAGTTAGTAAAGAAAAAAACTAGAGGTTCACCCCATTCTGAAGATAAATATAACCTTTTTTTAATACTGTTCTGATTTTACACATATTATAAACTATTTTAAAAAAGCAATAACGTACAAATGGATATAAAACCTAACTTAAAGTAAAATATTACTACTTATAAATAAGCAATGTCCTATAAAAGAGGTAAATACTTGAGGCATTCAGCCCATTTAAGTATCTTGCAAACATTTGTATTGTTCTAGTCACAGTTTTTGTTATATCTCGTAAACTTTGCACTGGAGTAGATGTCTTAGATAAAAAATGAGAAAAGATTTTTAAATATGTTTTATTGCTCAGAAACAGTTATTGAGATGAAACACAGAATCTCTTGACAAATTAGACAGGTACAACTTAGACAGCCTCAACGCCCAAAACGATATCTTTGAGCTATCCATCGTTTTGAGCGTTAACAAAACGATATCTTTGTTGTGTTGAAAAATTGGGTGTTTTACTGTGGATGACTCTCTTTTCTGAGAATATCTGAACTGATCTAAACTAAGTGGTCGCCAAGTTATTGTTACGATTAGTTAATGAACAACAAGAGATCATAAGTATCGTTAGGGCTATTAGAATCACTTCCATGGAGGTATTTCCCACTACTTCATGTAGTTAACTTTCAGTGTTACCATTTTATCGATTTCTTTGAGATAAGATTTCACAAAGAAATATGAAAATAAACAATAGGCAACCTATATTTAAAACAAGTGCAAGCCTACTACCTACTACTGTTCCGGCCAGTATTTGGTCTGTCCGCCCGGGATTCAAACCTACGACCTCCAGCTTGAGGGTATGACGCTCTAACCGCTTTACCACAAAGGCAGTTTAAGTACTATAATTGTCACTTATTTCTGTGTATTAATTGTCACAACCATAAGAAGTATGCGTTAATTTTCCTTATAACGCAATGTTTATGTAAATAATAATATTGTTATCAGATACACAACTTGTGTGTAAGAATAATCTTGTCGTGTCATGCATAGAATGTAATAAGATGTACGTCTGGTACGTAATGTTGTTAGGTATCTGGATTTTTTAAAGTACAGAGACCTGTACAGTCAACACCACAACAGGTTACCCCATTTCCGTTTTTTCTCTCGCTCTTGCCAAATGTCATCTCTTTGCAATAGAGCAAGGAGGACCGACCGGAAAAGGGTAGAGTGAGAGTGCCGTCCACCATACAGATGTGTACCTTTTTTTTATTTTTCGTGGGGAAATTCACATGGTCGGACTCCTACCGACTAAAATCCCAGAATATAGTATTGTTGCTGACTAATGATTAGGCCTTTTCTTTGAATACATTTACTTTACATTTTAGTGAAAAACGGAAGAGAGAATACAATGTTACAATGACACACAAAGTTGTCGACGTTGACCGATATTTTGCGACTTTCGGTCGAATTCACAAACGCCAATCAAATCATTCGCTCAATTAAATATGTAACGTTGTTAGTTTAAGATAACTCTCAATTTGAATTGAATTCACAAACGCCAATTAAGCAGTTTTCCACCTTTATTCAGTTGAGCATAAGCAATCTCACCACCAATAAAGTCTGAAATCAAAGTCACACAGTGAGCAAAGGTCAAAAAGTGTAGCAAACCTCAAATATTTGATTTGCATTTTGCGAATTCGGCCGTAAAAAATATAATTGAATGGAGAACAAGCGGGATTTTAGGATAGGCTGGGGATAAAATTAACGGCGGGTCAAACAAAAGTCTAATGATCTAATAATCGCAACACCGCTTCGTAGCCCCTCTCACCCCCACACTGTAACTGATTATAAGAATAACCTAATTGCTTTTGTTATTTTTGACCCGCTGTTACTTTTTTACCCGGTCTCTGCTACTTCCGCTACACAAACTCCGATTAGGAGTTTAAAATAATCATGCTGTAGGAGCAGGAGTGATGCCAAAAATTATATAATTTTGTTGCCATTAGATATTTTTTTTAAATGCCCGAGTTAAAAAATAACACCGAAATGTTAAACATTTTTGGGAACTTATTATGACCATTTTTCAGCGCAGTTTCAGCTCAGTTTACTTCTTTTCATTTATTGAAATTTGACTAATACATGCAGAACAAGTTACTACAGCAATGAAGGAAAATTAATTTTTTTTTGACACTATTTACCAAATGAAACAGTAAATACCTATGCAGCTCAGGAGATGGGCTTGTGACTGAGACTGACAGGTTATAGGAGCTTGTAATAATGCCCATGACCGTTGCTGTCACAAGCAATTGAGCCACAAAATTAACACAAATTCATAATAACGAAAAGGGAATTTATTTATTTATTACATATTTATTTAGGGGTCAAGCTCTACAAAATAACAAAATAAGCTCCGCAGTTACAAATGCTGTTGAAAGTAATACTGTATGACTCTGTTAGTTTTTTTTTGTACAATTTATTGAAATTTTAATAATACTCTATATTCAAACAAATCGTTTGACGTCGGCAATCTGAAACGGAATATTATTTTCCCGGCAGCAACGTTTTTAACAGTTCGCATTTTCATATTTTACGCTTAAAAATGAGCGTATATTAAAATCATCCATCCATTAAACCAAAATGGAACTCTTCAAGTTTCTTAGAAATCTTATGCGTCGATGTTGGTACTCGTAGTTATTTTAAAAATGCCATTTAAATCAGGTAACTTGAAATAAAACAGGGTTTGTACTTTCTACAATTATGTTGTTTGTGTTCATGGTACAATATGAGGCTACCTCTCCGGTGATGGAAAACACCGATAAAAAACCCAAGCAACCCGGATAAATTACCTCGGCGACATGTGGGCTTCTGAATGTTCCGTTTACCATGACGGCAAAAATCTCTGTCTGAATACACCGTTTAGAAAAAAAAAAGGGTGTACTGATAGTACAATTATTAAAATCAATAACATGATACAAGTATCGGTCAGTTACTATTCGACAAAATCAGGCTTATTCAATAAACTATCAATGTTCAAACCAACAAATACTTGATATCTGATATATCTGACCCAAGTTTACTTATTAACTTCCTGTTTTATTTATTTTCTTGTCAAAACTGTATGACTTGGTTGGTTTATTCAAACATTCACTTTGTACTGTAAAACATTGGACGATTGAAAAAGAGTAACTGCTGAGTTTCTTGCCGGGTCTTCTCAGTAGAAACAACCTTCCGACCCCGGTGGTAGAGTCACATTATGTACATGTATTTTAAGTATTGTTCATATATTATATTATTATGTGTATGTTTATTAAGTGGTTATAATTAAGATTCTTGACGATTCGAAAGTACTGTTTATTGGTCTACTTGAATAAAGAAATATTGATACGAGAGGGATATTTGCACGTGTTAAGTCTACTTTACGACTTTGTTGACGTCTGTAAGACGATCCACACGTCAGAAAATCTGATGAAATTATTTTAACAATTACTAGAGCGTATTTTTCTATTTTCAAATATTGATCTGAACGGTTAATGCAATAAAAATACTTATTTTCTAAATGCTGACCCCCTTATTCATAAAAACGAACGCAACGTTATAGCATAGTTTACGCAACTGACGTGTTTTGTCCGCAGCAGTTGAACAGCAGCAAGAAGCAGCAGAGAGACAAAGCTATACAAAAGTTAATGTGTTGTTGAAGAACGATTTATTTTTTTATGAATAAGGGGGTTTGTGTTTAAAAATAATAATTAAATTCAATTTATTTTTCTTGGCCTGGGCCCATCTCTTAAGGTCCTGTCTATATTGCTGTAATTCTTGGGCTTGTACTGCACCTCGGACGAATATTCCGGGTATTTTCTATGTAAATAGATGAATAATCTTTTAACAAAATAAAACTTGGGCGAGAGAGCATGCCTTATAATGAAAATAAGTGTTTTTATTTATAAAGTAAATAAATTAATCAACAAATTAGAGTAGCCGATTTCTACGGCACGCCCAAAAAGAACGGCGGAATGAGTATTTCTTAACCACCTTACTCACGCTGAAAAGGTAGTAGAAAATAAATATTCAAACATTTCGATAAAAGTTCGGACCGCTTTAAATTTAACCAACTAAAAAAACATTTTTTTTTCGTCAATTCAATTAAAACCGTGTTAGAAAAACTTCAGCTTTGCAATTTTCTGTTCGTTACGCCAAAAAACCGGGAAATATTCGAAAAATATTTTCGAAAAGTGGAAAATGAATGCTGGGGTAAATCATGAGTGATTTGTTGCTTATCACTTATCACTGAATGTACTGCTAATATCTGTAAGCATTGTTATGTAATTGTTTTCTTTGTGCAATAAAGTATATCTTATCTTATCTTGAAGGTGCCCGTGGCGCAGTTGTGATAGTCATTGGCGACGATCGCTGTTGTAAAGCAACACACGCCGGGTCGGAAATGAGATGGGTGTCCACCCCGACCGAAATCTAGAGATGTGTATTTCGGGCATCTTCGTGCTTCGGAAGGCACGTTAAGCAGTTCGTCCCGGCTGACGTCGCTAGATGTCAGTGTTAAGCCTAGTCGGAGGCCTTAGGGCGGCTTGATAACATCTGACATTAAGGTTGCTCACCAACGTTAAACCCCTTTAACGATCCGCACTCAGCCCGCGTGTTGGAGTATGGCTCGTTCCACCTCATAGTTGAGGTGAGGCCTGTGCCCAGTAACGTAACGTTATGTAACTTATCATAAAACGAATGTTCTCTTCAATTTTTTTTTCGTTACTGAAAAAGCCAGCATTTGGCTTCGTGTCTGCAAACGGTTGTTCACAAGTATACCGTTACTTTAAAACGACGGACTTCCTTTTTGAAGTTTTCCGAGCGAGCTTTTCGGAAGAGCACAGCTTTGAACTGAGGTGCACTAAAGTGTGAAGTGAGGTTTGAAACTGCAGTTGAGCACTAGTTTCCGTTGGGTGGAAAGAAAAAAGATGTTTCACCATTTGGCTACGCATTTGAGATGTGACAAAGGAAACGTTGACAGCTTAGAGGGTAGGTACAGTCAGCCAAAAATGTGGTCTACCACCCTACGGTTGAGATTCGTTAGAACGTCATGAAACAACAAGGTCAATTTTCCCTGGCAATAAGTTTGTGTCAGTGACTATAGCTCTCTTTGTCTTATGATAGAACGTCATGCAAAGTGTCAAGTTTGAATTATCATACATCAAATTGATATTAATATGTCATTGACAGAAATACTTGACAGTAGAATAGTCAGTGAAACTTTCTTTTTCAGTAGTAATAAGTTTGTCTTCAAAAAGATCGACATGGTTTTAGTTGAGCAAAATAGATTATCGTATTTAATGAGGTTGAACTAAATCACCTAATGACGTCAAATGTCAGGCATCTCAGACAGCAGACAAAACGTCATAACATGATTGTGCATTGTGTTAAACTCTGTTAGAAAAGTCAACCTTAGCGATCGTTACATCTCGCAGAAACGTTTGTCAAAACTGGTAGACCACTTTCTTGGCTGACTGTACCTATGCATAATGTTTAGTTAGGTAATGGATATTTTGACTAGGATCAAAATATTTCAATGCTTATCAATGAAATTAGTATCTTCAGAAACAGCCATCGCTGTCAATGGTGTTAGAGTAGGTATCAGCTTCTTTTATAGATTTCAAGAGTGAGTATGTAAGTGAGTGAATGAGGCAATCACTGAGATATATAAATAAAAGTGATTAAAATACTTCAAACACGTTCTTTAAGTAAAGGAGCCCTTAGAATAACAAAAAACGAAGGTTTACTAAAGTTCGAACTTTGTTATAACATGAGTTATTTTTCATAATGTATGTTTTAATATCCAACCGTTACGTATATTGACGCATGTTGACCGCAATCCGAAGTTTTCAGGGTTGCTTGCTCCGCTGTATAACGTTGCGATGAAGGTCGTATACGGTTATAATAAATTTAAATGTTTGAGGACGTTTCATGATGTATGTGGGATGTTAAAATGAGATCAATGACTATTCATTAACGCAATTAAGCGTTTTCATTGCATAAATAAAAACATACAGAAATTAACGTATTAGATATATGACGTTTTCAGGCGTGCTTGTCGCTATAAAGCATACTCTTTTGGACATATTTTTATTACGATGTTAATGCGTAGGTCCATTTCGGTTCTGTTTTCGAAACAACTGTTTAAATGTCAACTTTGCGCAGATCTAACATTTAAATGTTTGATTGCTTGTATAAAATTAAGCCTGTCACTACATGGGGCAACGGCACTGATTGGTCAAAGCGCTTATTGTTTTAATTTAATCACTGACAGCTCGAAATGGTAGAAACTCATTTTAGTCTGAATTAGTGAGCTTAGCCTCTCGTGAGGTCGAAGGTTAAAGTAAGTAAGTAGGTAGTAAACATGCATACTATATATATGTCACCGGAAAATAACAAAAACCGTAAATTTATAAATTTCCTAGGAAATTTATCAACTTTCGTAAGATTCTAAACGGGAGATAAAATGTATTATTCTACGGCTACATTTCCGGAAATTTATAAATTTGCGACGACTCGTAGTAAATTTATAAACTAACGAATATCTATTCGTAAAATTCTAAACGGTTCGACTAATCACAGAAGAGCTTTTAATTTTACGCTTTTATAAATTACGGAAAATAACACACTGCTCTCTGATTGGTCGATGTTGACAGTAGCAATGCTTGTGTTCATAGATTATGATACAATCAGACTTGCCAAACTGTACATTTATCAGTTTTGATTACCTAACTGACTGGAATTTTACTTTAAAACTGGGTAGGTTTAACGGGTTACATAAACATACTTAACATAAACGGCCTATATACGTCCCACTGCTGGGCACAGGCCTCACCTCAACTATGAGGTGGAACGAGCCATACTCCAACAAGCGGGCTCAGTGCGGATTGTTGGCGGGATGTAAGGTTAGTGAGCAACCTTAATGTCAGATGTTATCAAGCCGCCCTAAGGCCTCTGACTAAGCTAAACGACTGACATCTAACGACGTCAACCGGGACCAACTGCTTGACGTGCCTTCCGAAGCACGGAGATGCCCGAAACACGCACATCACTAAATTTCGGTCGGGTGGTCACCCATCCCATTTCCGACCCGGCGTGTGTTGCTTTACAACAGCAATCGTCGCCGATCACTGTCACAACTGCGCCAAGGGCACCTCTTTGGTTAACGGGTTAATTTTTACAATATGATAGGCTGAGAACCCCTACTTCATCAAAATAAAACAGCAGAAATCGTGTTTTGCGATATCAAAAAGTTAATGAAAAAATTAAATACACATAAAATATAACATACAAAAAATAGCATACCCTCACGATCATATCCCGAATGGGGTAGTCAGAGGCACACTGAGTTCCCGTCACGGTGAACGAACGGAACATTCAGAAGCCCACATTCACCTAGGGAATTTGAACCCATCGTGGTAAGGGGCGAGCATACCGCCGTTATCTAGGTTGCTTAGGTTTTTTATCGGTGATTCTCATCGCCGGAGAGTTAGCCGCCAATTATACAATGAACACGAAGACGAATTGTTCTTATAAAATTTAAAACATTAAAACCGGCCTTCTGTCAAAATGAAATGGCGGAGGAGAGGAAGGAGAAGGAACACGTGACTTATTCGACCAATCAGAGCGCACATGGTGTTTGGTTACTGCCCACTTATTATTTTACGGATGCGTTCCGAAAGTTTATAAATTTCCGGAAATCAGGGCGTAAAATAATACAATTTATCTCTCGTTTAGAATCCTACGAAAGTTTATAAATTTCCTAGGAAATTTATAAATTTACGGTTCTTGTTATTTTCCGGTGACATATACATATGCAAAAAGCTCTGTTAAGGAAAAATTGATTCTTTGTAGAGCTAACGAAGCTCGCATGCAGATTCATGTTTTTGACTTCAAAGAAAGAAGTAATTCTTGCAAATAACCACTTTAAAAGGTGAAAACACTTTTAAGCTTTGTGAATTCATCTTTACACTAACAGTTACTCCTCTGAAAATGATGAAGAAATTCGGCCATTATTTTATGGAGAGCTGACGTTCAAACCGAGCGGACGGTATTTTTTACCTACACTAAAAAAATGTACTGCTGAACCACTTTTGTCACGAGGAAACAATCTTTCTTTGTTTTCAAAACAACTTGTAGTTCAGAGGAAACAAAATATTGTTTTAGGGTATAACTCAATTTTCAATTTATTTTTCTAAGAAACCAGTAACCGAATAATAAAATATACTCGAAACGACATTGATTACAGATTTTTCGAGAAAATTATAGTTTCTCTGTCACATAACATAATATCGTTCTATCTATTCATTCACTATTTTGCACTTTATCAAAAGTAAGAGTATAGTAATTACAAGCTGTGTTTTGCTGCACTAAATGCAGAATTTTAGAAACATTAATAAAAGCACATGCAAAAATGCAGATCATGCGGTTTCAAAGCATCCTAAAAAAAATACACGTTTAAAAAGTGCATCAGCCAGTCTACTGTCAACATCATTATGGACAGAATGCAACCCTCATTACAACTCGTCCTATAAGGCAGTACCTAGTAATATAAAACTTGTTACGTGCTCGTAACATTTAAGTATCGCTTATATTGATAGCCGTCATAACCTCAAGTGGAACCCACAAGTAAGTGGTTGTTTTCTAACCTTGAGAATAGAGAGTAGTAAAATTATGGAAGTAGAATTTAACGTCAAACGGTTCACTTAAGATTTTAGGAAAACTCAGTATTTTTTCTTAACGTTGTAAGACACGTTGTATCTCCGGTGATGGAAAACACCCATATAAAACCCAAGCAACCCGGATAACGGCGGTAGGCTCGCCCCTTGCCACGTTGGGTTCAAAATTCCCTCGGCGAAATGTGGGCTCCTGAATGTTCCGTTCACCATGACGGCAACAGTCAGTGTGCCTCTGACTAACCCATTAGGGATATGGTCGTGAGGGTATGTATGTATGTATGTATGTAAGACACTACACGTCAGTAAATATCATGATATTTACTTAAGTATCTTGGGCTGGATCAGAGCACACACTACCATCAATACTGATCGCGTCAGTATCTCGCTGCGTACTGAAGCAATAAATATTGACAAGGGACACCACACAAGGTAAATACCTAATAAGATCTAGGATCTGGGATCAATATCAAGATCTAGGATCTGGGATCAGATCATGGATTTCCGAAAATCCAGTTCCATTTTCTAATTCGGGACGTGAACAGCACGGCGGCAATTTCTAAATAAATAAAGCCTTTCAACTTGAAATGTAAGTATGTTACTAAAAATGTACTTTAGGTTTTTACGTGGCCACCAATATTTTTAGTTCACTTTTTAATGAGACCCATTAGTAAATAAACATAAATTATTATTATGAATCTTAATAATTAAATATCAATAAGTTTGTTTTCTCATTCGAAATCACGGCTTAGCCTTCATCAACAGTGACATGTAAAAAAGGATTTTATCATCCTGCGACCGTATGAGAATTAGCCGTTCAACGACACGCTGTATCTCTATACAAATATTTTTAACAAAAGAGATAGAAATAAAGATAGAGATAAGAAAATGTGGTGGTGCTAGATAAACACAGATGAAAACCACATGCGTCAACCGGATAACACCCACTCATGAGTTTAAAATAATTGAAAATTTTGGAATTAAACCAATATAAATTCAAATGTGATTAGATCACGGTAGATAGTAAAAAATAAGGGATTTGAATATGAGAAAAATGTAAAAATGAGAGTATGCTTAGTGTCATTAATCCCAATATTTCTTATATATAAAAATGGATTGTTGTTCGTTAGACTCGCTAAAACTCGAGAACCATTAGGCCTTAACAACAATTTAGTTTTCTCTTATGAACCGTTTCTACCTGTCACTCGACATTTAATGTTTGACATCAGAACGAAGTCTGTCGGGACAGCTATTTTAATATAACTATTGGAACAAATTATCAAGACCGTGGCCTATACTTTCACAGGCATGTGCGAATTTGAGTTAAAACAGATTTGTTTGAAAAGGATTACACGCCTGATTAAACGTACGCAATTTCACTTAAGTGTGCATTTTCTCAACGAAAAGCGTCTGTTTTTTTCTTTTTACAGGTACTTAAGAACAGGGACGCTCGCATCAACCTTTACATATGGGCACCTTATACCGCTGACATAAGACCCATTTTGCAACGGTTTTGTGAACGTTGATGTTTTGTTGCCCTGTTTTCAGGGTTCACATGAAGCATTTTCTTGCTGCGTCGTCTTTTTTTCTTATCTGCTCCAGGAATCGTTAACCCGGACGGAAAATAACAATTTTATCGAGAATAAAATCCTTTGACCCTTCAACCCTTTGAGGCTTATACAAAATTCAAAGCAAGTGTATTGCTAGCACAATTTCACTTTTTTAAAAAGTATTGAGGATTTGATAAGCTATAAATCAAATAAGAATTGTCTTCCAATTGAACAAAAGTGTTCTTAAAGAACTTATTGATATGTCTCCGGTGATTTAAAAAACCCATAAAAAGCTTATGTAACTTTTTTAAAGGCGGTGGGTTCGCCACTGACTACAGGGTGACGTGTGAACTTCTACATATTCCAGAATGGACCAGTAGCCAAGTGCTGTCCAGTAGACCAGTAATAGTTCGAGTGGCAATACTTATTTTTATTTAAGAAAACTATTGTTCTCATGCAAGTGGATGTATGTCTTTTTTTTTTGAGAATAAATATCTTTAACCCAAAAAAAATAGCCAATTTAATCTTGTGAGTTTATATTGTTTCCTATAAACTAACCAACAGCCTTGCATTTTATAACTTCAAAATCACACTCAGTCCTACAGTTTAGACTTACAGTAGCTTCTTTTGTCTTCTGTTTTACTATGGGTAACTCGAGCTCACTAAAATGTTTCTGCGGGCCTAGCATGCGCTACATCGACAAAATAGCCATCTCCCCCTCTTTCGCTCGAGAGAATCGAAGGGCGTGACTTGACTTCGTTGCTTCTCGACAGTGCTGCCATATTACAGAAAAAAAATTAGAAACTCCATTTTTTTACTGGTAACACTTGTAATTATAATTAATTCACACAAAGACTCAATCAAGAGTAAGTAAAATATTTTGTTACTGCTTATCTCATAACAAAAAATAGAAAGATTTTGTTTTTAGATTGATTGTGTGTTTGAGACGAAAATTGGCCGAGTATTTCGACTCTAAAGTAGAAAGCAAGCACGCGTGCGCCATCTGTCGCCACTTGCCACAATCAAGTTGCACACTGTTATCTCATTTGCTTTTTGTTCACATAGCTATTCATTAATAAAACTTGTGTTTATTGAAGAAATTGATATGTGAAAATTACTTTTTAATTATGAATGGTATAAAAGCAACCGTAATAGAGTGTTTAGACAACGCCTGTCAAAGTTTCTTTAATTGGAGAACTTTTAATTTGGGCTTAGCGGCGCCATCTGTGAAGATTACTTTCCATATAAAAGTAGTCCGGTCTTGTCATTTTATTGTTGTTGAACGAATATTTGTAATGTTATCTTTAATTATTGTGATGTGATGTGACACCGAATGGGAGTTGGGTTGTATTGCGGCCCCGTTTTAATTCACTCTAATGATGGTAAGCAAATTTCAAAAATATAATGTCCTTTTACTCCGAATTTTAGAAGGTTATGTCGTATCGTTTTAGCATTGACGTGTATTTTAATCCTTTTCTTTTTTTGACAAAGCTTCACGCGTTGTATTTTAATAGTTTCGCATAAAATTTCACTCGTCTCGTCACTTCTCGTCCACCCTTCCGATCGACGAGTAATTAAGCCAACAGAAATGTCAAAAATCGATAAATCCGTGATAAAACAGTGGTGCCATGTTAGGGCTTGTCGAGAAATCCGTATTTTCCATACAATATTTCAAATCTGACATTAAGCGGCCATGTTAGCAACAGTAGAGAAAATGGAGAAATGGCTGCAGGGCGACCTGTGATTGGCTATTTGCTCTCTCGGATTTACTCGCGGCGTGCATGCTAGCCCCGCTGGGGTGGTGTCGTTGTGTGACGGGTCATTCCATTCCCTGAAAATATGGTTGAGTGGGATGATCACACTATGCACATGAATTTTAAGTATTGTTTATATTTTGTTTTATTATGTGTATTTTTAATAAGTGGTTAAAATTAAGATTCTAGACGATTCGAAAGTTTTGTTTAATGGGCTACTTGAATAAAGAAATATTGAATTTGAAAAGTGTAGCGGAGCCCTAAGGAGATCGAACCTAGGACTAACTATGCATGAATATCATGCGAATGGTTGCAAATTGTCAACCAGCAATTGAGGTTGAAGCGCCTTTGAACTCATACCGCCCGTATAAATTAACTCGAAAGATTTTTGTGGTTGTAATCTAGACATGAGTTGGTTTTTGTACAAGCCTGCCATTTTTAATGTCACATGTAGGTTTATTTATGAATACTTTTACAAAAAGCTCACTTTTAAAAATTAGTACAGGATTGTCGTCCTTTTTAAAAAAATATTATTGTTGGTTGGTTTATTAATGCATTCACTCTAGATACTGTGAGATAATTTTAAAAAAGGGTTTTAATGATAGTTTTAAAAAATATCACGTGGTTACAACTAAGATTTTTAAAAATTGGAAAGTAGGTACTATGTGATGATCTTTCGTAAGATGATAATGTATTTTCCCTAATGTTGAAATAAAATAACCTACTTTTTAATGGCCTTGAATTTTGAGGTCATCAAAAAATCTAGACCCAGTTTTATGTAACATTTGGTTAATTTATTGTTCACCAGTACCCTCAACATGGACAACACCCCCCCCTCACAGGCGCAGTCAACGATCACCCTGGTGGACTTGCACAAGATCAACAACAGCAAAGAGGGGGAGTACCACCCATTCGAACACCGGAAACTGGCACACCCAACCTCGTAAGTATGCCTTTGGGGCAAACTCTATCGCCGTCGTCTCAACTTAAGTAGCCTTAGTATAAAGAAATATAAGTATTATTTAAACATGGAATTTTGGTGTGCAATAAAGAATATGAAATCGTTGGAAACTTATCTGACCTTCAGAACACCGAACTCAGCGACTTATTCAACTTTGCGCGACTTAGCTTTTCTGCGTTAGGGGATAAGCAATGATATTATTGAAAAAAAAGTGGTAGATAGGCTATGTCAGTACTGACGCGAAGTCAAAAATTGTCCACGGGGTACGACGTAGTTCATTTTGCCGTGTTGTAAAGTGTGAACAAGACAGTACGATTATTTACTAGAGGGTAAACGAGACAGATTCATGTTGCGCAGTGTCGTCTCAAGCTGTTAACTGTCAATATTTGCTCAGGTACAGGAAAAGTTCTGATTTTGGGTGCTACTTTTTCAGTACAGATAACCTATCTACCAATTTTTATTATAATATCATGTGGGACAACCGTCTGTCGGGATATCTGGTCAGTATTTTAAGTAATTGGGTGACTTTTCAAAAGGTTGGCAATTTTTTTAAATTAGCTCTAATGCAGACTGTAGAACTACGTCTTTGTAAGTAGTTCCACTTTCCATCTCGTTGAGCAGCAATATTGCACCATTTGCATACACTTCTTCTCTGCGCATTCTCAAGAATCTGTAGTTCTGTAGTTCTGAAGAATCTGTAGTTTGCATCTTGAGTCAGGAAATGTTCATTTTGTTGGAATGTTCCCACTTGTTCATTTAAACACAATCAGTTTACAGTATCATCACTTTAATTGGTGTAAAGGTTTGCCTTTTGAGTATTGTTATTACCGTCAAAATTGTCGTATCTAAAAGAATAACAAAGAGTTCATTTTCTTTTAAAAATATTGACAACAAGGTTCTTGAATCTATCCAATGGCGCCTTACCCAGTAAACAAAATTTGCGAGCTCCTAAAAACTAAATATAACTTTTAAAGGTAGCGCAAATGACACAATATGAATACCAATCGATCTAACAGCGTTATTTGTCATTCAAAAAGAAATATACTTTTGCACAATCAAATTTCGAAGACCTGACGTGAAAGTATTTCACTTTTCTATTGTGTACGATAAAATAACTTTCTGAATAGGTACAGAGGCGGTCACATCAACCTTTACATAGGGGCACCTTATGCCGCTAACATAAGACTCATTTTGCAACGGTTCTGTAAAGGTTGATGTGGTTGCCTCTGTACAGTCGCCACCAGAAATATTGAAGCAGACAATCTGATCGGTTTCACAGTCAATAGGTTCAATACATGGGTGTATTAACTTACTATTAATAGCTGAACATCACTGTATTAATATCTGCACAGATGCTCGCTCATTATAGTCTCTATCTTCTATACACACCTGACAAATAGGTCAAGGGCAGACTTTTCGTGTTGCCGGAGTAGATCTCTCGTGTAAGCAGGGGGGCTAAAACGGTGCATTTCATATTATGAAACATCTAACTGACGTTTCATCTAGGCCGCGGTCCGTTTCGAGTCAAAAGTGAGTAATAGCGCGCTGACGTCGTTCACGTTCATACAATTTATCAATTCGGGATGCGTGTGAGCGCGCTGTTACTCACTTTTGACTCGAAACGGACCGCGGTCTAGATGAAACGTCAGTTAGATGATTCATAATATGAAATGCTAAAATGTTGCTGTTTTAGCCCCCCAGTTCTAGAAATCGTTATGTTCACGTGCCGGACGGGTCAACTTTCAATATAGTTTACCCGGAAGCTTTGCGCTGAAGTAAGTACATTCTATAGGTACTTAAGCCTCATGTCATGTTCAGGAATTAATGAAGTAATGAATGTTCAGGGGGGCTAAAACGGCAACATTTTAGATGATTCATATTATGAATCATCTAACTGACGTTTCATCTAGACCGCGGTCCGTTTCGAGTCAAAAGTGAGTAATAGCGCGCTCACACGCGTCCCAAATTGATAAATTGTATGAACGTGAGCGACGTCAGCGCGCTATTACTCACTTTTGACTCGAAACGGACCGCGGTCTAGATGAAATGTCAGTTAGATGTTTTCATAATATGAATCATCTAAATGTTGCCGTTTTAGCCCCCCTGATATTTGTGTCAACTAAGTTCTATTGAACTTATTGGATGTGATAGTGCTAAGAAATATTTAGGCAAATTGTGTGCTTCAACAAATTCAATGATGACTGTAAGATCACACAAAGTACTTATTCAAGGTGTGGTACATTATAGGCAGAGTAAGTTTGACAAATGGTTTTTTTAATGTATACCACGTCTTGGAGAAGATGTGGTGGCCGGACTGGCATTACCTAAGAACCCTGAGTGTTCCGACATGCCACTGCATATAAAGGGCTACAAAAGAATTCTTGCGACATTCAGAACATTCTTAGAATTTATAGGTGAGCCTGGTCAATGTAAATAAGTAGTAAAATCTCTCCACTATCAAGCACAGCCCACTAGGTACTAGCAGGGTAAGCCACCTCACTTAGTCGCTCCGCAGCCTACTTTTGCGAAAACTTCTCGTTGCAAAAAGAGCCTAACTAAAGTAAACAAAAAAGAGACTGAAAAAGAGACTTTACTGAAAAAGAGTCCAACTAAAAAATGTGAGAAGAAAAGAAATACGAGCATTTCATAAATAGCTTACTATTATATTGCTCAAGTTCGATATATTACAAGGGTATTCGTTAACTTTAATTTATTCTATTTGTGGAATAATTGAAAAAACATTCTTCATCGGATTTGGCTGGAAATTAGTAAGCAGTTTATTTAAATACGTCACAAATCGTAAACTACAATTTACCTTTCATTCAATTAACTCGATATCAAAATTAAAAACCTTTATTTTTACATGTTACTTGCTGCTACGGAACCTTTCATGGGCGAGTCGGCTCGCACTTCGCCGCTTTTTAATCCATTGAATACTCCGCTTATCAATGTTGAACAAACATAGTGTAAAAATAATTAAACGTGGAGTACGAAGATGACTCTTATTATTTGAGAACAAATATGTAAATCTTCAATGTGAATGCTCTAGCTAGGTGAATACTCAGTATATAAACACTCGTAGTCACAAAATGAAAACATCAAACATTAAAATACTAATTCATGATTAAAAGAGATCTACGAGTATCACTAAACTCAGAAATTAAAACAAACAAAATCGGCTTACTACGATCAATAGTAAAATGATTAGCCTTAAATGTAATCAATTGGATTATCTATCTTCTGTTTTAATTTAAATATTACAAAATTGCTATTAATCTAACTTTTTGTCTTATTTTCTCAGTAGAAACTACCTTCCGACGCCGGTAGTACAGTCATATTATGTCTGTTATTTAGTTTATATAAAATTGTATTGCGGTGTTTGTTACCTGGTTGAAAGTGAAAAGTTTATGACGATTCAAAAGTACGTCAAAAGTCGTTCAAATCACACAATAAGTCCACTGTTAGGTAAGTATATGATTGTAATGCTAAACCTGCCCAATTGGCACTCAATGACATTTTCGTTTTTTTGTTCAACAGGACAATCGGAGCGTTCTTCCATTTGCTGAAATCCTCACTGGGTTCAGGCCTGCTGTCCATGCCGTTTGCGTTCAAGAACACCGGATTGGTCCCCGGATGCATCGGGACTATAGTCGTTGCCGTTATCGCCACACACTGCGTCCACATTCTGGTAAATATTTTCCATCAAATAAGTAGAGTTAAGCCTCGTTTCCACTAGGCAACATATGCCGCTCGGCACGAAGCTCATCTTGTTAATCAACGCTGCCGTAGTGCGCATAGTATACGACAAGTATCGCGGAATGTTGGAAACCACCAACGTAAAAGAAAGACGGACGGAACATCATACTAAAAAATGTGAAGCATTCAAGGTGCTACAATTTCGTTTGTTGGATACTACCTGCTACACTCACGCAAACACACTAGGTGCTACAAACTACGCCATCTTACTCCGTGTGACAGTTTCAATGACACGAGCCAGTCAGCTGATAATATGCTTCACTCATGATTAGACGAGGTGACGTCCGTCTTTCCGTGTTGGAAACGAACGCGACTTTACACGAACACATTACTCGAAGTTGACACGTAAATTGCCAATTACGTTATCTGGTGCGTAATAACGAGGCGTTCATTCAAATCTTTACTCGTATCCATATTTACTACAAGGCTATGCTCGATTGTGTTGATGTATCATTTATCATTAGACGTCAATACTCTTTTTATTTTTTCCTAATTTTGGGTGTTTGCACATACTCGTACATACATGACCGAACGTGGTGAACAAAAGCACATTGAATTATGACGTCATAGTGATCCGACCTTTCAGAAGCTCACATTTCGCCAAGTGAATTGAAGCCCAACATTGCAAGGGGTGAGCCGTGCTGGGTTTTTTAAGGCGAAGTTCCATTAACGCGTTGCGTTAGCGGCAGTTTTCCAGCCCGTTTCTTCGTTTCATTTGAATTCACTCTGAGAAGTTTGGGCTTCTGAATGTTCCGTTCACCATGAATGAAACAATGATCTTGCGTTTGGGGTAATGAATGCCAAGATTATGCTTGTGAGAGCAATTCAGAACGCATCGGAACATTTTTGCTTGTATGCCTTCATAATTTGCAAACCCTGCTACCGAATTGGTAGTTTATGAGTTAACGCTATCATTCGTAGCGTATAATAACCTGCCAACGTCCTTCAGCCCATATATATATTGGTAGAAGACTGAAAGCAATGCTAAATAGCTTTAAGCATTTTTTACAAATTCAGTTGAAAAACATATACCGGGTTGTAACGTCTCGTCGGGCCAAAACAGTTAGAAACATTTCCACCGTTTAGTTTGATGTTTAGTTATCTTGGCAACCTTATATTGTTCGATTTGTAATAAGCAATTTTGACAAAGAAACCAATTTCAAACAAATCGACCTAAAAACCTACAAGTTCGATGTTACATAAAATAAGGCTTTACTCCAGTAAAACAGCAAAGCCAGTGTTATTGTGACCATTTGTGACCCAATTTAGTCAGATAGTTTCCCAAAGGCGTCACACATAATATCAAGTTGGATTTGGAGAAGCAATGGAGAGCCTTGGGCATCTAATATTTTTTGATTAGTTTGGCATTGGCGCTAAGCTTTTTGTTTTTGTTGTCAGTGGATTTGTTTTTGGTGTAAATTGAGTTTACATTCAGTAGTTGTTCATTATATTTGCGATTTTCCCGTTGGGTCCATTGTTTGCCTTCGAGACTTAGCCTAAAGTACCAATAGGTAATTAGCCACCACTGGTAGAAAAGAAAGCTCAGTCAGTGGTAATATGTGCTCCTGTTTGTTGCCCTTTCAACTCACTTATTTATTAATTTTTAATTGCACAGTAAGGCGTTATTTGCCAGTCAACCATTTAGCCTAAAAGTAAAGTAAGCGACGTGAGTTTTTTTTTGTTGAATTGTAATGTAACGGACATTACAATTCAACAAAAAAAACTGGATCTTCTGTTTCCTGATGGTCTCGGGATGAAGGCTTGAGGTCATAAACGGTATCAGTTCGAGAGAGAGTTATCTTATTTCATATACAAAGCTGGATACACAGACCTAAGGTTGTGTTGAGTGAATTTGACCTTTAAACTTGTGACAAAGATAACACAAGGCATAAATAATTGCACAAAATCACAATTAGAAAACACTAAAGCGCCAACCAAACGTCATTAGAGAGTCACTTTGAATTTAATTCTATACCAAAGCATTCAATTAAGGACATCAAACGAATCGGTCCGGATGAATACGGCACAGCGTAAATAATTTTGATGTCACACAAATGGGAAATATCAAGAAAATGTTGTCTGAAGATTTCATTATACTTTCTCAAAGGGTTGATATCGTTGATATGTTCTATTTATACCACAAAGGGATGTGCACATAGGTATTTAAATTGTTTTATTGGTATTAAATTTTCTTTCTTTCTTTATTTGGGTGCTCTTTGCCACTTCTACATAAATACTGAGCGCGTAATCTTCTTAATGATGTGAGATCTCACATTGAAATGACATCTAATCGATGTCGTTGATTTCGGTTAGTATGCAGCAGATTCAGAAAATTAGACTCTTCATGGACCTAATTTATTGAAATAATTTATTCAACTATTTTTGAAAAATCAAAGTAAGACAAGGAAAGTCTTCGTCAACGATTACTCTGAATGCTGTTATAAGATTCATGTCCATTTCTATTCCAAATTCGAAATTTATTACAATTTTTGTTTAATTACACCTTTATCAAAACACTAAGTTCATTATTTTAACATAAGCTGGATAAGCAACCAAAGTGACCTAATTCAGAAGAAAAAAACATAACTTCTAAACTATTGATTTACAATGACGACAATGACGACGGAATAACAAAGACACAATAACTGTACATATCTCTGGAGTTAAGGATACCTCTAGGATCTCATTTCGCCTCACTTTTGAATTGTACTGCAGCGTCGACATGAGGTCGTCGAAGCGATATGTAATGTTACCCAGTAGAAAACGCATAGAATAATGTTCAAAAGTGGGTCATATTTAGAGTGTTCATCTGGCTGAAAATAATGATGTCAAAAGGAAAAGGAATGTAAAGAATACACACCTACTTGGAAATAATTGGCTGCTTTGAAAATTAACCCTTTGTTGTAGTTGCCAAAGCCAATTATCGTTCACCTACACCTGTTCTAAGCCAAAATGAACATCAATTTGTTTCAACAACCCTGTACAATTCTTTTATTTATTTTTCGTCTGAACATGCTGACTTTATTCGATTTCACTCCACAAAGATAATCTTGTTCGGCGCCACCCTTATCATATTTTGCGCTGAACTTCTACTTTCATATTATGTTTGTGAGTTTTCTTGAAAATAAAGAAACATGGCCTGTCAATTTTTACCTTCGGAAAAGGTAACTCTCGCTTTTTTGCTATGTGTTTTACACTTTTGCACCAATGCTTTCGTACAACATACAAGTATAAGCATGTTATTGAAAATATATTTGCCTTCATCCTCAGTATGTACCTGCGGTAAATATTGGTAACATGCGGTAGATGGTGGTACATCGGTAATCATCACATTTCCGAATACAAACGAACTGACGGCATACTGCCAATTTTTATTATATAAAATCCCTCATAGAATTCCTTCTACCTTCTCCAGAATTTACCACTCAATATGTAAGTAAAAAGTAAAAGACAAACCCATTTGTTTTTAATGCTGTTTTTTTTTGTTCATTATTTTTAAATACTAAGTGCTGTTGGAAGTACTGTGTGTGTAAGTGACTGCCAATAAACAGGTTCTTACTTTTTAAACATAACAAGTAAATCATTAATGCTAGACTGTCGCTGACAATGGACTAAAGTGTGTGCGTGTGTTTGAGTGTTTTTTAAAATGTAATACACAACTTGCCCAATAGAAAGATTAACAGCCAGGACCCGTTTAAATTATATAGGGCTGCTTGGGATGATTTGATTGCTTTTAGAATGGGTCCCGACTGTCCTGAAAATAACAAGTGTGAACGCTACGTAATGCACGTGCTGCAAACTGCGCTTTTGACAAAATGCAATCTCACTGTGGAATTCGAAGAGAGAAATTCAGCAAAGGAATTTTGTTTCGCAACACAATTAACTGGCTTTGCTAAGTCAATTATCCAACCTATAGTTCAGTCCTAAGCCTTAGCTACTATTTGTCCTTCGTGGAGATTATCTTAGGATGAGCAATAGGTAAAACTGAGAAAAAATAAGCAACTTTTTTTATCATTGGGATTTTTATCTCGTTTTTCAAACCTTAGGTTCAGAACTTCTAGCCGCACCTCATATAATCGTTTGAAACTAAATTCATAAAGTATTGAAGCTTCTGAAATTAAGTTTTCGTGATATTGCCAGCTTTTGCGAATTTCTACGTTCTTAATTTCAACACCAGCTGATTTGAAATCACATAGCCACATATGTACCTTCCATATGAAAACAGTTTTATATTGGTTTCCATTACTCAGGCGAGAGATATATCTTAAAAGCTGCGGTTTCGGCAGTATTCACTATTCACCGATCCTCGGGGCCGTTTATTACATTAAATCCAGCGAACAAATAAAGCGTAGGGGCAGCTTTTTATTACTATTCTAAAAATAATAACTCTAAATTAAAAATGTAAAGTCTTTGCAATGTAACATGTCACGAATCAATAAGATTAGTAAAATCATGACAATCAAAAACATTGAATCCCTACATAATGATGGAAGGCGCAGTAAAAAAAACATTGTAAAACCTACGATGTTAGATGTTACGCATTTATTTTTCATTTATACTTTCTCTTTCAACTTAACTCGGCAAGGCTGTCACAAACTTTTTTTTTAAATAAATGGCGTCACCCTCTGTAAGCGAAAGTATTTTGCCAAAGTCGAGTGTATAGTGTTTGCATGTGAACATCAAAATAATGGTATCGTGTATTTTAATGCTTCGTGGAGTTTTGGACATTCTTCACGCGGCTGCAATTTTTTAACATGCGCTATGGTCATGGTCACTGTCTAACGACATACCATGTTACTCAAATGGTCATGTTAAACCGATTTATTTTATTGACTTATTTCACTAACACCACTTCGGAACTTTACATGCACTGATACCTACCTAATATTTTATTCACTGAAACTTAAAAAATGGATCGAACATGCGTTCCTTAAAAAAATCTTTTTTTTTTCAAAATAGGTATCAAGGTTAGGAATAATTTTCTAAATCTAACGATGACTCAGTCAAATCTTTTTTTACTAAATTGACAAAGGTATGATTTCTTAGGATGGCATAAAAATGAAACAGTGTCAAATTTTTAAATTTTCGAAAACCACCTTTTCAGGTCAGGACGACCTGAAAAGGTGGTTAAACCTGTTGATTTTTAACATTCAAAAAATAAGTTTAATTACTTAACCAAGTGAAATAGTTTATTTTATTATTATTACCAGATCCACTACAGCCTGTGTTTATATACCGGCCGTCGGACCACCGACTCTTTCTTTCTGTACTCTGATTGGCTGGGAGATAATGCCTTATCGGCCTTAAGACTGATATTTGTACGAATTTATTTTAAGTGAACACTTTGGGGAAGCTTCATATTTTCCTGCGCAGCGAGAATCTCGTGGATAGAAATAACTTCTACATTTTTCCGTTCTATGATTTTATTCTGTCCCTTGAATGTAGATAACGGATGAGCTACGGGTAGGAAACGGGTGTCGTTCTCGGTCGAAGAGGATTTCCGACTGGATTCAAATCTGAAAACTGGCTCTGGTTTGATATTTTTTATCCTGCCTCAGTCGCATTGATGAAGTATGGGACTTTGTGGCCATGCAAAGGATTACTTCGTAAAAGCAATTCTAAAAATAACGCTGTCTATCGGTGCTTTTTCTGAGTGCGATAGTATTTTTAATCTATAAAGATTAATAACCTAACACAAAGGCTGAAATTTACTTTGGACATATATAATCTGTTATTAAGAATCATGTTCTTTATTTGAAATATCAGAAAAACTCAAATGGTCGAGTTATCAGTCTACATAATAAAAAAAGGGTAATTAAAACGGAACATGTATATTATTCCATTGAGCTCATTTTTATTTGTACTTTAGGGTCCAAGTCTTTAAAACCCGCCGTCCAAAGTCAAAGAAACTCTCCAGCCAGACTCTCCTACTCATGGATCAGAGAAACGCAATGCCCATCGTTATCGGCAACTCAATAGACAGATATCTAAGTCTTTGACGAGCGACCTTCGCCAATTTAATACCCAGTGTATTAAAGAGGCCATTGAGCGGTACAAAGGCTCCAAAGTGTTCGCCAGAGATCTGTCTATTGGGCAAAGCCAACTGACGAGGCTGAAAACTGAGGCAGGTAGCATCATTACGTCAACACCTGAAATCCTGAGGGAGATTGAGAGTTTAATAACCGCACCTATTTTATATTTAGCTTCAAGCTATAATTTTCATACGATTTTTTGATGAAGGAAGAAGGCAACTTCACCTTTTATG
Source organism: Udea ferrugalis (assembly GCA_950022985.1). NCBI lineage: Eukaryota > Metazoa > Arthropoda > Insecta > Lepidoptera > Crambidae > Udea > Udea ferrugalis. Next base: position 2,736,851 of record OX465523.1, read on the forward strand.
TACGGTGGCCGGCACATCACGCTACACATTTCCGGTCAGTCCTCCTTGCTTTATCGCGAACAAATGTCATTTGGCAAGAGCGAGAGAAAAAACGGAAATGGGGTAACCGGATGTGCTGTTGACTGTACCTATTTTTGTTCAATATGGCAAGCCGGCACGTAAATAGAATAGCACTACCCCCTCTCTTCCCGTGGGTGTCGTAAGAGCCGACTGAGGGAAAACTGCCATAAGGAGATGGGCAGCAGCGTCTCCGCATAACAACAGGCCTCACTGCGATCGCCAACCCGCCTGCCAAGCGTGGCGATTATGGCAAACCCCCCCCTAATGATAGCTGAGAGTGGGGCAATTTGGGTTTGGGCAACGGAACAATAGGGGCCAGACGCTGGCAGACTTCATAGAGAAGGAGAACCTCTTTATGATGAACTCCTTCTTCAAGAAGCCCGTAAGCCTGTAATCCCCAAATGGACCTGGATCAGTCCGGACGGTAGGGTCAAAAACGAGATCGATTTTATCATGTCGACGAAGAAGCATATATTCAATGATGTCGCTGTGATCAACGCTGTTAAGACAGGAAGCGATCACCGCATGGTCAGAGGCACATTGAATATCGACATAAAGCTTGAGAGAGCGCGACTCATAAAATCCACGCTCCGACCAATACCGGCTCAGATTCAAAACCCCGAGTGCTTTCAGCTCGAGCTTCAAAACCGCTTCGAAGCCCTTGAGAACAGCATCGATGTGGACGATCAATACAACATGGTGGTGGATACTGTCCGTACGGTAGGGTCCAAGTACTTTAAAACCCGCCGTCCAAAGTCAAAGAAACTCTCCAGCCAGACTCTCCTACTCATGGATCAGAGAAACGCAATGCGGCTACAGAACTCAGCGGATGCCCATCGTTATCGGCAACTCAATAGACAGATATCTAAGTCTTTGACGAGTTAATACCCATACCTTCGCCAATTTAATACCCAGTGTATTAAAGAGGCCATTGAGCGGAACAAAGGCTCCAAAGTGTTCGCCAGAGATCTGTCTATTGGGCAAAGCCAACTGACGAGGCTGAAAACTGAGGCAGGTAGCATCATTACGTCAACACCTGAAATCCTGAGGGAGATTGAGAGTTTCTATGGACAGCTGTATTCCACTCAAACACCGGTTGAAAGCAAGGCTAAATAATAATAATAATAATCCCGGACGTCAGCCTGTACGAGATTAGGATGGCTCTCAAGCAGCTTAAAAACAACAAGGCGGCGGGTGATGACGGAATCACAACAGGGCTTCTGAGAGCCAGAAGGCACAGCACTTAATAAATAGATCTTATCAAAAAACCTGTTTTGTTTGAAGTAACGTAAAAGGATCTTAAAATTCGATCAAACATTTCAAACCTCTGAAAACTTTGACATAGTGACACAACCCTATGATGGCTGTGATTTTTGTTCCCGTTGCATTATTTAATGTGAGATATTCAGACAGACAAATCAATCTCTTTATGACATTCAAAGGTACAACGTAACGATAATGATGTCATAAGTGAGTCGTAAAAACTTGGATGAATACAAAACATCTTTTACTTTTCTATTTTAAAAGTGTGTGCATGAAAACCTGTTGAAAGCAAGGCTAAAGACCCTAGAGCCAAGCTTACCCGACACTATACCGAAGATATCCCGGACGTCAGCCTGTACGAGATTAGGATGGCTCTCAAGCAGCTTAAAAACAACAAGGCGGCGGGTGATGACGGAATCACAACAGAGCTTCTGAGAGCGGGCGGTCGGCCGATACTCAAGGTCCTCCAGACGCTCTTCAGTTCTGTCATCCTCGAGGGCAGAACGCCAAAGGCATGGGGCAGGAGCGATGTGATGCTGTTTTTCAAGAAGGGTGACAAAACTCTCTTGAAGAACTACAGACCCATATCGCTTCTGAGCCATATCTATGGGTGGTTTTCGAGAGTCATTACGAATCGTCTCGCTCGCAGGTTCGACGACTTCCAACCTCCCGAACAAGCCGGGTTCCGAAATGGCTTTAGTACCATAGACCACATCCATACGGTGCGGCAAGTTATACAGAAGACCGAAGAGTATAACGTGCCACTTTGCCTAGCGTTCGTGGACTATGAGAAGGCCTGATTCGATTGAGACCTGGGCAATGTTGCAGTCTCTCCAAAGGTGCCAAATAGACTACAGGTACATCGAGGTGCTAAGGTACCTATACCAGAAAGCCACCATGTCGGTCCGATTACAGAACCAGAACTCTAATCCGATCCAACTACAGCGAGGCGTGAGACAAGGAGACGTTATTTCTCCGAAATTGTTCACAGCTGCGTTGGAGGATATTTTCAAGCTTCTGGACTGGAAAGGACGCGGCATCAACATTAATGGCGAGTACCTAACACACCTACGATTCGCCGATGATGTAGTTCTTATGGCTGAGACCTTGGAAGGCCTGAACATAATGCTCGAAGATCTCGGTAATGCTTCCCAAAGAGTGGGTCTTAGGATGAACATGGACAAGACGAAAATCATGTTCAATGCCCATGATGCACTCACTCCAGTTAACGTTGGGAACATTACACTCGAAGTTGTTGACCACTATGTTTACCTGGGACAGACAGTCCAGTTAGGTAAGTCTAACTTCGAGAAAGAGATCTCTCGTCGAATCCAGCTCGGATGGGCAGCGTTCGGGAAGCTCCGGCATATATTCGCGTCTGAAATTCCTCAATGTCTCAAACTGAAAGTCTTTGACCATTGTGTGTTGCCAGTAATGACATATGGGAGTGAGACGTTCTCGTTTACTATGGGTCATGAGAAGGCTCAAAGTCACCCAGCGAGCAATGGAAAGAGCGATGCTTGGTATTTCCCTGCTTGATCGAATCAGAAATGATGAGATCCGCAGGAGAACTAAGACAACCGACATCGCTCGAAGGATTGCATCGCTGAAGTGGCAGTGGGCGGGACACATAGCGCGGAGAACCGATGGCCGTTGGAGCGGAAAGGTTCTCGAATGGCGACCGCGTACCGGACGACGTTCCGTGGGCAGGCCCTCCACAAGGTGGACCGACGATCTGGTCAAGGTCGCGGGAAGCCGCTGGATGCGGACAGCGCAGGACCGATCGTTGTGGAGATCTTTGGGGGAGGCCTATGCCCAGCAGTGGGCGTCGTTTGGCTGATATGATGATGATGATGAGCTCATTTTAAAAATTAGTAAAGTAACCCTGTATGAGAGCAATCTTACGAGTACGAGTATCACTACAGAATTTAGGTTGTGTCTACTTGTTTCAAACTTGTCATGGTACAACTCTATCATTGTGGTATACAAGTACTCAGTATTCTCGTCAAACCGTCAATGCCACTGTTAACACACTTCATTTTCATGGTGAAACATTATATGGACTAATGCATTGCTATTATAATCAAAAAGACGTAGATAGGTTACTAGTGCAAAAAAAATGGTACCCGAAATCAGAACTTAGAACACCTGAGCAAAGCATTGACAGTTTGAGACGACACAGCGCAACATGTATCAGTCTCGTTTACGCTCTGGTAAATAATCATACTATCTTGTACACACGGTCAAATTATAGGTGCGTACGCCAGGGAACAATTTTCGACTATGCGTCAGTACTGACATAACGTATCTATACCACTTTTAAATATCATTGTTTGTAACTGTACCACAGGTGACGACCTCCCGAGACGTCTGTAAGGCGTGTAGAGCCCCCTCTCTAAGCTACACTGACACTTGTGAGAGAGTGTTCCAACACGGACCCCCCAGGCTACAACGCTACTCTACACTCATGAGGTAAGTACGGTTCTGGTATCAATGATATTACAATAAAAATACATAGATAGGCAGTACAGACCTGAAGTCAAAAATTGACCCCAGGCGTACGTACCTATAATTTGACCGTGTGAACAAGATATTATGATTATTTACCAAAGGGTAAACGAGACAGATACATGTCGCGCAGTGTCGTCTCAATCTGTCAATGCTTTGCTCAAGTGGTCGAAAGTCCTGATTTCGGGTGCCACTTTTTTAGCACCAGTAACCTATCTACGTCTTTTAATTATAATATCATTGGTTTCGGTTTGGCATTGCTTCGTAACATTGTATCTTGGGAAACAATATTACATAGGAGATGCGTAGCTGGAATTCGGATTATTGCTGGGAAGTAGTCATGCAAAGAATTCTACGTAGGGAGAATTGTGAATTCGCCTCTGGTTTAGTGGCTCAAAAGGCTGGCCTTCGTTAAGAACGGGACGGCTGCATTCTGTGGTAGTTTTCGTTGCGCTTCCCCGAAATATCGTTCAGTCGTACTACCGCCTTTGAAAGAATCCGTTTTCGTTAAATTTTTCAGGGGAAAATTTGAAGCGTGTTTAAAAAGAGTACAAACTACAAGTTGTGGTTTATTCGTTGGATTGGTTTGGTATTTTGAGTACTATAGTACGTTGGCGTTAAGAATGCAGTAAATTTTTAACTTCAATTACATTACACGGAGAGAAACTCAGGTACATAATTAACCGTTGCGTTTGAAAGATTGCGTTCAACTTGGCACTATGAACTTGGCTTTCTAATTTTAGGAACGATTTGATTGGTTAGGGTGCGTGCTAGGTCGAAGGACAAGAATGAAATCACTGCATTCTTAACGAGAACGGACTATAGTAGTATCACATCACATCTTGATCTCTATCGTCTGTTGGATACACCTTTGATTGGCATTCTACCTCATTTGTATGGAAAGATATAATTTTGAAATCTTATGCGACTTAGTTATTTTCACCTAAATAATCACAATCGCTAAGTTAAGTTTTACAAAAGGCCAAAACTAACGTGAAGTGAATTGTGTAGTGAAGTTTGCATTGAGAATGACACACTTGGAGAGTAAAAATAGTTCTTTTGTTGGCTCGGAGACTCAGTTTTACAATTTGTTTTTTCCTTTTCACCAACACGTGTAAAAACTCGAAAGTTGTGATTTTTTCTCGGGTGAAGACCCAACGGCCGCCGATCATTGTAAATCCCTAGCGAACACCCGTAGTGCGATAGCGACTCGTTTAAGGTCACAAGTTCACAACTCACAACATACCCATAAACTACACGATACATATTCATTTCCTTGTGGAGTGTTACTAGGAAATTAAACTTGTGGATTATGTATGTGGTGTTTACCTGAATATAGTTAAATAACTAGCCTTTTTAGCTACGTAAATTCCATGCACAGTGCGGTAGCACAGTGGTTAGTGCAGTCGGTTTGCGCAGTAGGTTTGCGAAAGATGTTGGTTCGACTCCTGCCTGATGCCAAGATGACCAAGTGTCTTTTTCTGGTTTTCAGATCTTTAGTAAAAATATTGCATGGAAAATGCTAAAAACAATAATAACCATACAAATAATAATGATAGTGATGACTTTCACACTCTTTTGCAGGTACTTTGCTGACTACGCGATGGCTGGAGTCTGTTTAGGAGGCACCAGTGTTTACGTCATTCTTGTCGCCTCTTCTCTCAAGAACGTAAGTATTTTTTATTTATTTAGCATCCGCCCGCGACTTCGTAATATTTTGAACAATGTCTTCATTAATTGTAGCCTGTATGTTTTTCTGGTGTTTAAGCTATATTACTGTAAAGTCGGCCAAATCGGTTCAGTAGTTTCTACGTAAACGAGTAACAAATTTACAGACTTAGGCATTTGTATTAAAATTACCCGTAGTAAGATTCTTTAAAAAATAAAATGCGATAAAACCGCAACCTTCGGTGCAACTGAATTGCCCTTCTTACCAGTTATGTTTTCTTGATTTTTTTTCACTTTGTTAGAGTTTTATTTAATTTTCCTTCCAATATCGAAAGTTGAAGATTGACATCTATGAGAAACGTAAGTAAGTACTTTGAAGAAGAATTAAAAAATAGCCGCTCACCTCGTAATGTCCTGATTGGACCAATAATTTCCTCCGATCTGATAAATTACTAGTAGACTAAGAGTCCATTGTCAGTAAACCTACGTGAAGTGCGATTCAGAAAGCAGATTTCCGTCTTTAAATATTAGTAAATACGCTCGTTCAGCGAAAGCGTTCATTGTTTTTCTACATCTAAACTCAGAAATGAAAAAAAGGTACTCAGATCTAAAACTGTGGCGTGTGGTACGTGGGCGCTATCTGATCCCTTTTATTCTTAACCTCTAACAGATAAACATTAAATCAAAATTCCTGTATGATGTAAGGCTAAGAGCACAAAAGGTGACTCTACCTGGTCTAAATGATTATTTAATCATGGTACTCGATCAGGTAAGGTTACCGACAGTGCGCTCTTAGTCTATAGGCAATTATTCCCGATGCGAAAATAAAGGTAAATATTACTTAATCGTAATCGAAATCAGCACTGAGGGCTGATGAATGAATGAGAGTAGTTGTATGGACTGATGCATGACTGAAATACGTAACGTTTATTTTTCTTCTTTATTTTCATATAGATACACGTATTCTTCACTCTAATAAACTCTGAACTACACGTGTGAGTTAACTTTATTGGGTGCAAAAGCTCACTTAGCATTTTATAGAACGACTCTATTGGTACAGCTGCTAGTATTTATTCATTATTTAAACAGAGAAAGACAATTACAATAAACAATATTTAGGACAGTAAAGTACAGGTGAGCTGTTTATCTCTAAAAAGAGTTGCCTTCAGGCAGACCAAGGTAACAGGTAATAGAAAACTAAAAACGTCTTCTTAGTGACTAGCAGAGCTTGGTTTCGATCCACGGACCTCTGGGTTATGGGCCCAGCACGCTTCCACTGCGCCACTCTGCTCTTATCAAAAGAGGCAAAATAAACTAAGTGATTTTCTTTCCTATTTTTTAGATTAGAGTACCAAACGACTTCGAGGTTAGCCTTCTCAAAGTTAGTTATTTATTTAAAAAAACTGTTTGGTTGTGAGATTATTTCGCTAGCCAGGTAGTTGTTGTGAAGCCAGAAGGCTGTTGTGAAGTTTTTTAGGCAAACACATCAATGAGCTTTAACGTGCCTTCACTGGTTTCACCTCACCTCAATGAGAGAGTGGTGCGGGATATACTCCAACAAGCGATCTCAATACGGATTGTTAGAGGAGTAAATTAGTAAGGTTCAACCTTACTGACAGATGTTATCAAGCCGCCATAAGGATTCCGACTAGACTTGACGGGAGGTGCTCCTGCTCTCAGCCCCTGCCTGCATTCAACTCGAGGGCTGTCTTTTGATATATTTACTTATTCAAAACACTCGTATACTTACAGACAAAATCCAAGCATATAAGTTCAAATAAAAATTCACATGATTATAGATAACTAGCTGCCCCGACAGACGTTGTTCTGCTGACAAATATTCGGTGTCCAGTGACAGGTAGAAACGGTTGCTAAGAAAAAACTACAATGTGTTTTTCACAATATTCCTAGCGGCTTTTCATGTTTACTCCCTATGCCAACTTTCTTTGAACTTTGAGAAATATTTCAAAACCAAAATTATTCAGCCGTTCTCGAGTTTTAGCGTGACTAACGAACTACTCTGTAAACTATCTACTACGATTATTTTCGGTTAGTTTTATCTCTAGCATTAACCTTTCTTTGAAGTTACCACGGATAACTATTTTCACTGCCAGTTAAGAACACCTAAAATTCAGTATTCTTCTGTACAGAATACTGATGAGAAAAATCTTAGTGTTTTCATATAAATCATAAAAAATCTGAGATAGAGTGTAACGTGCCCTAAGGGATTTGCAGCGTCGACTAGAATTTTAATATAGAACCTAAAATAACCCTGAATTTGAACGTTTGCATAATGGCACTATAGTCCGTTCGCGTTAAGAATGCAGTGATTTCATTCTCGTCCTTCGATCTAGCCAGGATGCGTATTGCGTTCAACTGGTCACTGTGGACTTGACTTTCTAATTAGGAACGATTTAATTGGTTAGGGGGCGTCCTAGATCAAAGGACAAGTATGATATTACTGCATTCTTAACGCGAACGGGCTATAATATCTTCACACAGTCGAAAAATTAATAACTACCTTTAGAAGTCTAGAATGTGAACCTATCACTTGCACAAACCCAGTCCACCAGGTACCTCCATATTTAGAGTAAAAGGAATTTGAAAAATATTTGAATAACAATAACGAACGCTACACACAAGATCCATATTGTGATCCGTCCATATAATGTACTGACGGATCAAGATATTTTTCGACGTGTCGGCACGGCCTAAAAGAAAGACGGAACGTCACACTAAAAAATGTAAAGCATCCAAGGTCCTACAATTTCGTTCGTTGTACACGACCTGCTACACTCACAAAACACACTAGGTGCTACAAACTACGCCATCTTACACCGTGTGACAGCACCAATGACACGTGCTAGTCACGCACCCACCTAAACTGGCAGCTGATAATATGCTTCACTCATGATTAGACGAGGTGACGTCCGTCTTTCTTTTACGTCCGTGCGTGTAGGGTGATGTGTTAGATGAAAAAACAAAACAAACAAGAGAGGTAAGCTGCCACGTGTTGATGTGTTTCATGAAAAATAAAGAAACTAGTAAGTGTCGCTTGTTGCCGGTCACGTTCTGCGCTTTGTCGCAGTCGCTGCAGTTTGAGGAATTCCCGCCCCCTACCGACTAAAATATTTGATGCGCGGTAGTCAGAGGAACCGATTGTGGCCGTTGTGGCGAACGGAACCTGCAGAACACCCAGAAAAAGGCATTTTTAGTTTTTTTAGACGTACCAGACCAGAAATAAACAAAAGATAGGAAAACCAGAAAAAGACATTCGGTCTTGGCTTCAAGCGGAAATCAAACCCGCGTCTTTCGAAAACCGGGCGACTGCATTAATCACTGTGCTACCGAGACCATGCACAGATGACGGGTTCGATGCCCGTGTGAAGCCCAGATCGAGTGTCTTTTTCTGGTTTTCTTATCTTTAGTAATATGCATTATCCCTAATCTTCTACAATGTAAAAATAAGTCGGGTTTTCCTTCCTGACGCTATAACTCCAGAACGCACCAACCGATTTCCACAGTTTTGCATTCGTTGGAAAGGCCTTGGGCTCCGTGAGGTTTAAAGCAAAGAAAATTCAGGAAAATTTCAACAGAAAAGCGGGAAAATCTTTTTTCACATGCAGCTAAGTCCACGCGGACGAAGTCGCGGGCGGCTGCTAGTGTTAAAATAAAATAACCTTTAAAAAAATCAACAAAAAACTAATTATTAAGTATAAAATATTTCTTAATTTCATTTCATCACTTTTAGTAATCTAACGTCTTCTCTGAAAATGTAAAATGCAATTATCTAGGACATTACATACATTATACGGACGGACTGACAGACAGACATGACGGAACCAAAAGTTTTTTTTTTCTATTTGGCTACGGAATCCTCAGAGGGAAAATTTAAACTATAATATTCTTGCATCCCTATGAATATAAAGAGTAACACAATAGCCTAGAAAATTATCTCTACCTAGACTACTGTACTATAAAATATTCACTTATTTATTTTCCTCCAAGCTTAATTGCTACCTACTACAGTATTAAAAACTTGATGCCTTGAGAAATAAACTTAGACCAAGCTTCTCCCTCTATTTCAACCTTGTTATAAATAAAAACTCGCTATGGCTTCTTAAACAATATTTTTTTATAATAGACTCCTTTTTATTCAACCTGTGAATTGGATGTATTTTATAGTCAATGGTCGTTTATGTCTTGTATCTACGTATATGTATTTATAAGACTGAATGACACTGAACGCCAAACGAGAGATATGAATAAAATGTACTCACAAGAGTAATATTAAATTTTTCACAAACCTTTGATATGATTCTAGTTTTGTAAAAAATTGTTGCTCTTAAAGAATCTTTATCATGAACACAGATGAAAAAGGTATTAAAATAGTAACTTTTTCACAAAACAAGTTATTAATACGGTAGAGACATCAGCTTTTAAAAGGAAAGCAAGGAAACACGAATAAAAGTCAATAAGTAAATAGTTTCCGGCGAAGATTTGATTCATTCTTTTCTATCTTTTTGGAGTCGTTTGTCGATCGACTAATGGTACCCTTTTCACGATCAAACGTGTCCGTCAGTCCATCATTAGGTAATACAGAGGTGGAAGTAGACTGACTGAATTATTGGCTGATTGGGTTACCAAAGAATTCGATAAAAGTCGAATCATTCGTTTCATTTCACAATTACTTTCAAGTCGTAACGTGACTTAAATCGCGTCATATTGAATGAATTAGCGGTGATAGACGCTGTAAATAACATTTACTTATAGGTTTAAATATTGATATAAATAATGTTATATGTATAAATTTAAATAATGCATGCAAATCACGTACCTACTACGGTCAAGAAGCTATTGAATAGATTTATTGTGTCAAAGTGCGATTCAAATAGTTGTTTTTAGATATGTAATGAAAATCACATCTTGTCGTCGATTTTTCTCGGATTCCTATTATATATGAGTGGTACCATTATTATTGACAACCGATAAGGTGTCATGGTTAAGAAGTTGGCTACTACTACCTACATGGTCACGGGTTCGACCTTGATAACACATTTTGTGGGCATGAACATCTGGTTTTTTGGTCTGGGTTTTCACTGTGTATATTTTGTAAAAAACTAAACTTACACCCCTCCAACAATCCGCACTGAGCTCGCGTGTTGGAGTATGGCCCATTCCACCCTCATAGTTGAGGTGAGGCCTGTGCCCAGCCGTGGGACGTTTTATAGGTCGTTTATGTATGTGTTATCTTACTAGTTTTATAGCATTCAATCATTTTACCATGTTCGTTATTTGGATGTGAATGGTCACGTTTTCCCACACAATCGGCAAATCTACATAGTTGAATAAATGTGGGTTGTTTTATTCACTCCACGCAAGTGCGAGCTTTCACTGAAGTTTCGAATTTCTCGCCCAACAAATCATTGAGTGTTGTTGTTATTTGTGCGTGTCATATTTTCTTGAGTGTATTTGAGTTGCAGGGATAATCAGATCTTATTGAAATACTTCGACGTGAAGTACAAAAGTCGGCTAAATGTACGCCTTATGTAGCGTCCCCATCACAATATGCGAGTTTAGAAAAGGGAATTTTGCTTTATAGTGTAATCGAGCTCAAACAGAACATACAAATACATACACTAACGAATCCCAAACAGGGAAGTCAGACTAGGCGCACTAAATGTTGCCGTCGTAGTGAATGGAACATTCAGAAACCCTCCTCGCCAAGAAGTATTCATTCAAGCGAACCCTCTCCGGGTTTTGCATCGCTTTCTTCCATAACCAGAGAACTGCCCTCTGTGCCCTAAGGACCTGTACAGGGGTGGATCTATGGATTCAAATGTGAGGACGTATGATATGTGTGACTGTGGCATGGACCCTCAGACTATTGGTCACCTACTCGATTGCCCTGTGCCTTAAGGACCTGCACAGGGATTAATCTAAATGTAAAGACAAATGACGCAGTCTCTATCGCCTTCGGGTTGTATTTGATGCCATTGTAACTAAAGGGGAAGAAGACTATTGTAATAGTGTATTATTGATGTTCAGCGCCGGTGGCACCTCTTACCCTAATGGTTGACACAGAAAACCTGAGTCATGGCTCTTTGTCATGACACAAGCTGCAGAGTGGCAACTATTTTGGTTTGTGCGTCACACAATTATAAGTTAGTTTTACTTGGTTTTATTCTTATTTTTTGCGTTTTGTTGTATGTTTTATTTTATTTCCTGTATTTTTATTTTGTGTTTACGAACTGTGTGATGTCAAACCAATAAATTTTATTATATTCTAATAAGCTGACGAATAAAGCAATTGCTTTTTATCCACAGATTTGCGACTACTTCTTCCCTGATCACCAACTCCCGGTGCAGGCCTACTGCGGGATGCTGCTCATACCACTGGTCCTCATCACCCAGATACGCTACCTCAAGTTCCTGGTGCCGTTCTCTATGTTCGCCAACCTGTGTCTTCTGGTCACGTTTGGCATCACCTGCTACTATACTTTCCAAATTCCGGAGAAACTTGAAGTAGAACTGTATGAAAGTGCTACTAAGTGGCCTATTTTTATAAGGTAAGTACCTAACTAATACAAATGTATGTTTTTAATTTACATGAAGTGCTCATGGCTCAGTTGTAAAAGTGGATCGGCAGGCTGTGTCGAAAATGGGATAGGTGACCAACCATGCTGACAGAAATTTAGAGATGTATTTTTCAGGCATCTCCGTGCTTCGGAAGGCACGTTAATCTGTTGGTCTCAGTTGACGTCGCTAGATGTCAGTCGTTAAATCTGGTCGGAGGCCTCAGGGCGGTTTGATAAATCTGACCTTAAGGTTTCTCACAGACCTTATCCCTTCAACAATCCGCACTGAACCCGCGTGTTGGAGCGTGGCACCAGTTGAGATAAGGCCTGTGCCCAGCAGTGAGGCGTATATGTATAGGCCAATGATATTACCATAAAAAGAAGAAGATTTATAGGTTATGTCAGTACTGGCGCGAAGTAAACAATTCGCACCCCTCCTGGAAGAAAGCTGCAAGTGAAAAGTGACAACTTTTCAGGAGCGTAAAAAAACTGTCCTAAAAATTAACGAACACAATTAGAAATATGTTTTATACATCAAAAGATAGCTAAAAGTATCCTTGATGGGCTTGCGTGTCTATATTTTAAATTTACGTAATACATTTCGAGAAAAACCGAAAAAAGAGCGTTGCGTACTTTTTCCACGAAACATATTAAACACTTGATGAAGTAATTGTGAATATTGCATTGTTGACATGATAAAGAAGTCTAACTGTTTGGTACTATTGCAGATAATCCTTTATGACCGTTCAGATTTAGTCGTGTGTTCAATGTGTAAATGTGGTTTACGTAGGTTTTCCTTGAACAACTCGTTTAAGTAAAAATGGTTGCATACTTTTATCTTGTGAAACATGATATTGCTTATGGTAGTATTTGAAATTGAAACTTAACTAACAATAAATAGTTGAAATATTTTTTGCATATCTTTTGGGAAAATGTATTTGCTGTCAAAAGGATAAGCTTTCAATAAGACGGGTTTGTTACCATGGACAGGATAGAGAGACGGAGTTTGCCTTTGAATTGCACCGGGTCAATCAATGTCTAATAATAATGTCTTAATGAGTATTGTAAAAGAAATATCGAGCATTATGAGTCCAATTAAACATTAACCTTTTAACCGCCAGGCAATTTTCCAACAAAATGTGCCTCTAGCGCCGAGCACGTATTTTCAAGGTCAATGATAGACACTCAAGGGTATTCAGGTAGCACCAAAACGCAGAACTTTCACAAAAATGGTGGTTTATTTGAAATCGACACTGTTACACGTACAGACAAGAGCGCGGTGAAGTCTGACTGCCCGATATTTTCAAAAACAAAGGGTTCTTAACATTTACATTAAACAACTACTTTCAAAAATCAGAATAAGAATTTGCAATAATTTAAAAGTTGGCAATGAGTGCGTCGCTAACATTCCCCACCCCAGTGCTGGTACAGCACTCAAGCACTCACAGAGATGAGCGCGACGCGCGCGGCATTCCGCCGCCACGTACCGGTCCTAGTCCGTACCTCGACCAGCCGAACCCGGCCGTCTTCGCCAGCTAACACTTCTGAGACCAGTGCAGTTGACCTCATGTTGCGGGGAGAGTTTGGGTCCACCACAAGAACCAAGTCTCCAACTTGGAGTGGTTTCTTTTCTTTGTGCCATTTTTCTCTAGGTAAGAGGTCAGGCAGTACCTCTTTAATCGACCTTTCAAATTCAAATTCAATATTTCTTAATTCAAGTAGACCAATAAACAGTACTTTCGAATCGACAAGAATCTTAATTTTAACCACTTAATAAACATACACATAAGAATACAATAAATAAACAATACTTAAAATACATGTACATAATGTGACTCTACCACCGGCATCGGAAGGTTGTTTTTACTGAGAAGACACGGCAAGAAACTCAGCAGTTACTCTTTTTAAACCGTCCAACGTTTTACAATACACAGTGAATGTTTGAATAAATCAACCAAGTCATACAGTTTTGACATGAAAGTAAATAAAACAGGAAGTAATAAGTAAACTTGGGTAAACTAAGTATACTTGAGCAGACCAGTTCCCGAAGGTGGCACCTGTTTTCAAGTTGACGTGTGAGCCAGCCTTCATCCCACTCAACCATATTTTAGGGAATGGAATGACCCGTCACATAACTTTGCCAGAACATCTCGGCCAGCCGCTGGGATATACGCCATTGCTTGCGCAAGAAGAGGTCGGAGTCGTCGAATGTGCCGATGACAGGCAAGTTCAAGGATGAGCCTATGAGAAAGTGATTTGAAGTAAGTGATTCGACGCCATCCGGTTCAACCAAGACATGCATGAGTTGCCTGCTATTTACCATATTCTCCACCTCGGCAAGCAACGTGAGCAATACCTCGTCCCTACGAGCCCGTTCGTTCAAGACTACCTTTGAAGAAGTTTTGACGCTTCTTATTAGTCTTTCCCATGCCCCACCCCAGTGAGGAGTTGCCGGGACGATGAAGGTCCACTCCATTCCATTGTTGATACCTTCAGCATTAAGAACCTTGGTATCTAGAGTTTGGACTCTCTAAAGTATGGACCGCCGCTGCTCCGAGTCAGCGCCGCGCAAGTTGGTTCCGTTATCGGAGTACAGGTGACGCGGCCAACCGCGCCTCGCAGCCATCCACCGCAGTGCCATGATAAGCGAGTCCATTGTAAGAGAGGCAACTAACTCGATGTGGACCGCCCGGACTGTAAGACAAGTGAACAAACAATACACCATACCTTCTCTCCCTTCGACGACCCACCGTGACTTCCATTGGACCGAAGAGGTTCAACCCACAATAAGTGAATGGCCGCTGGTGATGCACCATTCGGGCCTTTGGTAGGTACCACATTCGAGGTATCTGCGGTTGACTTTATCACAGTCTGCATAACATACACGGCGAGGCAATAAACTTGACGGTAGGCCTAAGCCTTAATACCCAATACCTTTGTCTAAGCTCGTTTACTATGGTTTCCTGATTTCCATGTGCTGCTTTGACATGATAATGTCGGATTATGAGCTTGAATACAGGCCGTCAAGTATTATGGGCCTCCTCACGTCCATACCGACATCTACAACGGCGTCGATGCGGCCGCCTACCCGAAGCAAGTCATGTTCATCAATTAAAGGCGTTAACCTTACCAGTCAGCTACTGTGTGATAGTGGTTTTGCTTCC
The DNA here is from genome assembly GCA_950022985.1 of Udea ferrugalis. Taxonomy (NCBI): domain Eukaryota; kingdom Metazoa; phylum Arthropoda; class Insecta; order Lepidoptera; family Crambidae; genus Udea; species Udea ferrugalis. Next base: position 2,752,092 of record OX465523.1, read on the forward strand.
TTTGATGCCATGACCTCATCAGGACGCCAGGCCGCGACGCACAGGGGAGATCAGCTGCGGATCACTGGCTCCCACCAACCAATTGTGCGCCGCGGCCTCCACCACGTGCCTCAGGGCGCTTGCAGGCCTCACTGGCCCCGCAACCCTACGTGTCACCCTTACGGGACGCAGTGGGTGGGTGGCAAGTCCACCACACTACCACGTCTGAGTTATCTTCGTTTCCCAGTGGTTCACCCTACCGCCGCTACTAAGCCCCTTCGCCACGCCAAGGCGAGAACTCATGAGGGGGTTATTAGTATTACTAGGTGTTTCAATAGACTAAACTTCGTTTTGTTTTCAAACATTCAGTGTCACGTGCCAGGTAGAAACGGGTGCTAAGAGAAACTTAATTGTGGTTTTTACTATAGGTATTCCTAGCATTTCTTCGAGTGGTGAGTAAACCAACCTGTCTTGAGCTTCAACAAACATATTATCAAAACCAAAATCAGCCGAATCGATCCAGCCGTTACCGAGTTTTAGAGAGAGTGAGACTATCGAACAGCAATCAATTTTATATACATATAGAGATGAAGCGAGCGATGCTTGGCATCTCTCTGAGGGACAAAGTGAGAAATGAGACCACTCGCCGACGCACTAAAGTCATTGACATAGCTACGAGAGTTGCTATGTCAGAAATGGCAATGGGCTGATCATGTATGCCGAAGAGATGATAACAGGTGGTCGTACAGAACCCTTGTTTGACCTCGTACAGGAAGCAGAAGTGTTGGCAGACCAGCTGCCAGATGGTCGGACGATATAAAAAAGACGGCAAGACCGACCTGGATAAGACTCGCCTCATCAAGATCTTCTTGGAGGGCCATGCAAGAGGCATATGTCCATCAGTGGACGAACAAATGCTGAGAAGAAGAAGAAGAAGATAAAGATGAATCGTTATCGTCGTCATGGAACTTTGTTGTGATTTCATTGGTTTGAAGTCGCAATTCACATGACATTTTCATTTCATTACTTGAAGCACGAAATTCTTAATAGTGCCCAGACAAAAGTGCACGCGCTCTTATTTTTATTTTAGTAGACCATAAAAAGACAATATAAAATTTCAAATAATAAACTACAATTTAAAACTTTTTAAAAGACAGATCTTGGCTCCAGACATCGGTGACTATAGACATCGGTGATAGCCCCGCAAACTATGTTCTGTTTTTATACATTCGTTGCCTCCGAATAAGGAAGGCAAAGAATGTTGAGTAATAACAGGACATGGTGAATACCATTTTTAACTCTGTTGTTTGCGTTGAAAAATAAATCACTAATTTAGAAAAAGTACGAAAAAGGTACGGTCCACACTGAGGTATGGTTGTGGTACGGTTGTACGATGAATAGTACGGAAAACCGTACTTTTTGGTACGGTCTGGCAACGCTGGCAAGCACACGACTAGTTTCTATCCACGATCCGAAGGGGCTCGAGAGCGGGAGAGGAGCGGGGGCACGCGGCGTAGCCTCCCCTCCCGCGCAATAACAACGATTACCATAAATCGCACTGTGACTTTTAAGTAGGAATAAGTATGTTTCTCTTATTACGACACATAAATTCAATGCTAGTTTTACCTAATTGTTTTTGCGCCACAAAACTCATAGACCTACTTCCAAGAATAAATATATATCACTAATTACGAAACTGTTAAAACAAAACGTAACGTCGAACTAAGCTATTTCTCCAATTACGTCAAAATCATTTTCAAACTCTTAGTAAAATGAATACGTATCTATAGTTATAAAATACAATATCGACAAAAGTTTCGTGGAAGAAATACGCAACTAGACTTGCACAGCGAGAATCGCCAAATAAATCCCACGAGAAGTAAGCAGCTACAGTTATACGAAATTATTTTTCAAAGTCTTCGTTCGAAAGTTTTGTTAGTTTACATATGGTATTATTCATTTGGAATTTAGTAAATATTTAAAATGCAAATGTAATAACTTCGTTTCCATGATGGAAACATAAATAATAATAATGTTGCAATATTTTACTTATTTGTATTTATTTCCTTAACTTTAAGGACAAAAATTATGAAAAAAATTGACAATACGTATTGAATTTTTCTTGATCTTTTAGTGCAATAAAAAAAAATACGCACAAGTGGAGTTGCAGCTTTTCTCCAGGGGGGGTGCGAATTGACACCTGCCCTACGTACGTACCTATAGTTTGACCGTGTGTACGAGATGGTATGATTATTAACTAGAGCGTAATCGAAACAGATACATGTTGCGCAGTGTCGTCTCAAACCGCCAATGCTTTGCTCAGGTGGTCGAAGTCCTGATTCCGGGTGCCACTTTTTTAGCACAAGTAATCTATAGGTATTGGTATATAGGATTTATGTTATGTATGCATGAGATATACATTACAATTTTCGATATTCCAACACTAATGCAGCACTAAGTCAGCCACGTTAGTCTGAATGAGGGTTTATATAACGGTATAAATGTTCACGTTTTGCGATATTAATCCCTGCAGGCAATAATCCCTATCTACCGGGATCTATCCCGCTTTGTGTGTGGAAATTGGCCAATTTTAACATTTGACTAGTTAAAGATCTGAAAATCAGAAAAATACATTTGGTCATGTTGGCATCAGGCAGGACTTGAACCCGCTTGTCTCTTTAGTAAGTAAAGATACTGCATGGAAAATGCTAAAAACAATAATAAATACATTTGACTAGTTGATCTTATATTATAAAGTTCAATTCTGGCTTAATTCAATCTCTATCGTTTTTTTGACGCCTGAGGAAATGCGTTAGAGATCGTCTTAGCTGAAATGGCGCGCCCCTCCACTGCATCTACGTATACAAGCAAGCACTCTTTAGTGCGTAGATGCATTAGAAGGGCTCCTCAATTCAGCTTAGTCGATCTCTACGTTATCCGTCCACCGGGGGGCGGACAGGTTCTGTCGGACTTTCCTCTGGGAGGTTAACCCATTGGCCTACCGACTAAAAAACTCATCGACCCTCTCATCGTCCACGATGGGCAATCTCTCTCCTACGTTTTAATCAAAAATATGTGTCTAATATGAGGTGTCCTTAAAATAATGTTGTAATCAATTAATAAGACAACAAAAATTTTATTTTTAATGGCGATCTATAAGACTTTAAAAACCTATATTTTAATTATATAGTATACAGCAAATTCGGTTTAATAAAGCTTAAGAGCAGTGGTAGAGATATTCAATTATTGTAATACGACTCGACTTTTGCATTTTCAACTAATTCAAATTGGTTTGATTGGTTTGGTGGTTGGACTCGGACGGAACCCGATGGTCCCGAGATCGAATCCGGCCGGAACACACCTACTTTGTGTTCATTGTAAAATTTGCGGCTAACTCTCCGGTGATGGAAAACACCGATATAAAACCCAAGCAACCCGGATAACGGCGGTAGGCTCGCCCCTTGCCACGTTGGGTTCAAATTCCCTCGGCGAAATGTGGGCTCCTAAATGTTCCGTTCACCATGACGGCAACAGTCAGTGTGCTTTGACTAACCCATTAGGGATATGGTCGTGAGAGTATGTTATGTTATGTTATGTCAAATTGGTTTGCCAAAAAATCTAAAGCTTTACATCACTAATACCTCTTCATACGGCTTAATCACGAGCTCAAAGCTTCTAAAGAGACTTACTTAAACAATACTGAGAGCTCACAATGCTCTCACAGGGCGGGATTTAGGATTTCACGTCATCCAATTGGACTACACGTGACTTCGCCTGACGTAAGATAAGTAAGTTAGTTCTGATATGTGTAGGTTAATCCTTTCAATAAGTTTAAGACTCGGGAGAGTCGAGCTTTTAGGGCGCTCGCCCACTCGGTAATTTTGTGTTGCGAGTTTGCATCGCGAATGGGTTTAAGCGCCTGTTTCGCGACTCTATCGATCTTAATCAATGTGGACAAGCCTGGGGGCTTAGACAAAGTAACTTCGCTTGTTAGCGAAACGATATTGAAATTCGTCATCGTCTCTGAGATAGCGTTACCAATGTCTTAGCCAATGTACCATCCTTGTCGCGATCGTTGTTTCGGAGTTGTTATTCGCAAAAAAAAAAAATATTGGCTATGGTCAATCCCATACATTTTGTTCTTTTCTAACTTCGCTATCGTTTTCTAAATGTTACTTTGGCTAAGCCCCCTGTTCCCACTAGCGATTTTATGGCGAGGCGATCTCGCCGCCATCGCTCGGCGATATTGCCGCGATCGCTCGGGGATATTGCCGCGAGCTCGCTGCACACTCGAGGGCGATATCCCCAACAATTTCGAGAGTCGAATTCAAAGTGGGCTTCGCGGTGTGATCGCACCGATTATTTCATCGTGGCGATTTCGCAGCGATCGCGCGGTGAAATTGCCTCGCTGTGAAATCGCCCAAAAATCTCTAGGTCTAAACAAGCTCTAAGAACACTACAACGGCGACCAAATAGGTTCATTCAATAATAAAAGATGAATCAAGAATTTAATCAGAACATAATTGATAAAGAAAACTTATTCAAAGTTTCATGAGCTTATCGAATGTGATAAGTTACCATGACAATAGTTGTCGAAGAACATAGATATATGAATTTTCGGTAAAATCTTGATTGGGTACTTTATATTCTGTTTGTAAAAGTCTGAAGAAGAAAGAAAGATTGATTATTCTTTGCATGATCTGTCTGTTGGGATAAATTACGCTGTTTTGTAGCGCTGATTATATCGGTACCAACTTTCTGTGAGGAAACTTTTTGAAAATTAAAACAATGTTCATAAGATATGGAAATAAATAATTTGGACAAAAGAGATATAGGTGTCCCTGATAGTAGGGATTTTAAAAATAGATATCATTGTATATTATTCCACACAACTCCATCTAGCCCCACATGAAGCAATTAATAAAATTGCTTGTGCTATGGGAAACTAGACGACGGATACAACATACTTAGCAAAGTTTTTTTTGGAAATACATACATATAATACGAGTTCTTAGCCATGTGTGAGCTCGAATGTGTACACGAAAATAAAATTAACTGCATAACGTGCCTTCCGTATACTTAATTAGGGCCGCATTTGTCTTCAATCTCACTTGATCTTAAGTGTTGATGTGGTCTAAGATGGTACACACCGGCCTAACAAATGGCTGTTCACTCTCTTCTTGAAGAGGCCCAAGTTCTATTGCTGTGGAAACAATCAGCAGGAAGCTCATTCCACTCCTTTGCTGTTCGCATTATAAATATGTTACCAAAACGGTTGGCGCGAATAGCTGGGATGTCAACTGAAATAGGGGTGAAAAATTTGTCTGCGTCTGGTGGTCCGATGAAGAAGCTGGTGGTGTCGGGTCGTGTAGAACGACTGTTTTTTTGTAATGGTTCCGAAGTTGGCTGATACATTCCACTTGCTACGATTTTATTCTCCTAAATTCTTTCACACATATTTTCTAATAAAAGTTGTACTTTCTTAGATCTTTTTATTGAGCTAATCTGATGTCTACAGCACAGCAATTTTTGCAATGGAAGGAATCAACGTAGTGATGCCTGTGGAGAACGAGATGAGGAAGCCCCTGGACTTCCTCGGCTGCCCAGGAGTTCTCAACGTCAATATGGCATTCGTAGCGGCCTTATACGGGGTCGTCGGGATCTTCGGCTACCTTAAGTACGGAAGCAACGTTCAAGATAACATCACTATTAATTTACCGCAAGCTGAAATGTAAGTGATAAGCTAAGTTCATATATTGTGTTGGGGTGTGTTGGGGTGTGTCGTGGCGCGACAGGACGCTATAGGTTCCGTTGAAATGTTATAACTCTGAATGTTGTGAATCTATTCACATTGGTGTGTTGTTGTGTGGCCAATCGAACCAATCAGATGGTGTCCTGGCGCACATACATTGACAGTTAAACAAAAGTGTAATAGCTATTTAACTAAGTTAAAAATATTGCTCAAAGCTATGAAATACTTGTACTGATCTTCCGACTTTCTCTTTTGGATAAAATTAATATACTATACCTTTTTATGCAAACTTTTACAACGACAAGACGTGTGAAAATTCAAGAAGTGTTTAAAATTAACTCTAGATTCAAATTGGGAAGTAGATACTAAAACATACAACCACGTGCAATGTACATCAAATGTGAATAAAAGCTTCTGTAATAACGATTTAAAACATTATACACACATCAAAAGTGTCTAGGGATATCTCAAGCATTTTCATACAAAGTATAGCTATTGGGGAGGCTGTAAAAATTAAAATATTGATACCAACGTAGAAATTTTTAGGACACAGAAACTGCTATATCTGCCCTTTCAGATTGTATAAAGAAATTCATTGTGGTAGCATTATTGTACAATCGTAAGGACGTTAAAAAAAAGACAGATTTTTCTTTTAAAAGGTTTCAAAATTTTAGAAAAATCAAACGTTTTTTTGTAATATTCTTAACCTTTATCTTATGCCTGTTTCCTCGAGTTATTCTAAGATAATGCTGAGCATTATCTAATATCTTTGATTTTGCTAAAATTTTGAAACCTTTTAAAAGAAAAATCTGTCTTTTTTTCTAAAAATTTCTACGTTGGTATCAATATTTTAATTTTTACAGCCTCCCCAATAGCTATACTTTGTATGAAAATGCTTGAGATATCCCTAGACACTTTTGATGTGTGTATTATCCTACCGAAGATACCAAACTAATTCAGTTTAAAGTCTCCCTTAATGGCAGGTCTGAACGATGGCAGTAAAGATACTGAGAAATCGTTAACTTTTAATGCTGCTGTGGGTACTATACCTATTTAAATCTGAAATTATATAAAGTAAAACAAGTATACGGATTTTATTCGCGGTTTCAAATTTTCTATCATTTTCTGAACTGTTATGACTACCTATTTTGTTTATAGCAGACGTGATCACGGGGTGGCAAAGATGTTATTCAATTCAACGTGTTGTGTTATATTCGAAAACTTTAATATAAAATGCAATCAAGTTTTTCTAGACGGCTTTTCTATTAAGGTGTGCAAATTGCGCAACTGTATCGTACCTCAAAAATCCTAGAATATACTCCTTTTCCTTACTTTTTCTGCAGTACCTATGTTACGTACTCAAAGAACGTTTTCGAATCCCTTTCGCAGAACTGTCGGATACAACCCGCAGTGAAAATGTTTGCACCCTCTCGTTCAATATAATAATATATTAAACGTTCTCAGAATAAAAAGCTGTACGGTATCATGGTGGTTTTATAGTGTGAAGATAAACCCTCTGACGAGGGTGGTGTGCGGTAATAGGAAAGGTTATACCCGCCTTCGTGACCCTTTTGTCATTGTATTTCACGAAATGCATTCATCATAAACTAGCTAATATTGCCAGCGAGAAGGTAATACGATCTCCTCCGCAACTGACTGCCAATCATGTCCAATCACGTGATTGGAGAGATAACACGATTGATCCCGACATCGAATCTGCCAGAACACAATCTGTTTATTAGGTATTCAATTTGCAGCCGCAAATTAGAGTTAGCCAACTCTCCTATGACCTGTGAGGCTACGTCTTGGACGCCAGCGGACAGAGCGGGAAGGCGACGGCACGAGCGTCTTGATCAAAGTCATAGATTTGTGTGAAGCTGTTCTCGCCGATAGCTTCGCGCGAAGCGGTGCGGGCGTACCACGTACACCAATGATTTTATAATAAAAAAGACACAAAACACCTGAGCAAAGCATTGACAGTTTGAGACGACACTGCGCAATATGTATCCATCTCGTTTACGCTCTAGTAAATAATCAAACTGTCTTGTGCACACGGTCAAATTATAGGTACATTCGCCAGGGGACAATTTTTTACTTACCGGCAGTACTGACATAACCTACGTCTTTTTTATTGTTATATCATTGACGTACAGAGGCGCTCACATCAACCTTTACATAGGGGCACCTTGTGCCGATGACAAAAGACCCATTTTGCAACGATTTTGTAGAGGTTGATGTGAGCGCCTCTGTACACAGCACGTACAGCCCGTACCGCCCGCGCCACCCGCTCCGCCTGATGGCGTCCAGGACCAGATTCTATGGTAGACACATTTTTATCGAAATTCAAGTAACTTGGATAAAGGCAATAGACCCCTCGCTCTTTGGGTTTCAACTTTAAAGTGTGTGTGTTGGGCGCGTGTTAAGTTTTATGTTTACCCTCTTGTAATAACTCATTTTTGTTTTCCCTTCCAGCCCAGCGATTTTAGCTAAAATATTAGTCACGATAGCAGTATTCTTCACATATTGCCTGCAAATGTATGCACCGATGGACATTATTTGGACACGAATGCAAGAAAAAGTGGCCCAGAGATACCAAAATTGTGCTCAGATTCTTCTGCGAACATTCAGCGTTTTACTAACGGGTAAGTTTATTTAAATTAAATTTGCTATAGGCAAAAACTAAAATCCATCACATCAGGAGAACGCTGGGTGACACAAGGGGTGGGTCTGCGTACGTGGGTATGCAGTGGGTATAATTTAATTGCGCTCAAAGCTATTATCAAATTCACTGTAGAATATAATTGCTACCTACTTTGCTAGCTACTTTGTAATTAGAACAGACTAAAATTCTCAATTGTTAATTCCGACATCACGTCACAAGTCATGTGACTGGACTCAAGCGGTTACTTGCCTAGATGCTTCGCTTGAGATTATATTTAAAACATATTTGGGTATTTATTTTTTGAAATATCCTACAAATCTTTAGTGTGTTTTATGTTTAGTTCCTAGAACGCTTTGAAGGTAGTTTGAGGAGCAATATAATAAAAAAAAACTAAAAGTGATGCACATCTAGTGTGTATACTAGATGTTAAAGTACCTTGTTAATTTCTTGACAAATAATTATGTGAACTTGCAAAGGGTATTGTCGAGAAATATCTTTCTCTAAAATGTGAATTCACATGTATTAGATTTTTTCTGTTTTTATTTTAATGTTTTATTCACATGTACCTAGTAGAATTGCCAGTAGCCGAAAATGTAAAAATATCTTCCCACTATCAAGCATTTCCCACCACCAAAGATGAATTCGCAGAAGATTGTTGAGACGGAATGGATTTTACGATTGAAATCGTCGAGAGTAGCTAGATTTAGATATTTTGAATTTTTTTATTTTTTTTATTTATTGATCTTAGAACCAACAGCACTTAGTATAAATACAATATAAACTTAATAACTAAAACAAAACTGACTGCCAATAACAGGTTCTTACTTTTTAGACATAACAATTAAATAATTAATTCTAGACTGTTGCTGAGAAAGGGCTGAAGTAGTGGGTGTGTGTGTGTGTGTGTTTGTGTGCGTGTGTGTGTGTGTGTGTGTGTGAGTGTGTGTGTGTATGTGAGTTCAGTGGGTATGTGTTGTCACATTGTACATACTAAGCTTTAAGTAACGGAGTTTTAATCACTTAAGATAATTTAAAATATAAAGAATTTGTTTCTTAAATGCCGCTTTACTGGTATGGAAAAGATCTACCGATTAGAACTCTTTGTTATAGGAATTGAGAGTGCGGCAAATCACGGAGTTCTGTGAATAGCTGGTATGGCTACTTGGAACATGGAATAATGGTGTATGCCTAGTGCGCCTTGATGGCGTTCTTAATTGTAAAAATAAGGATGTTAATTCAGGACTGTCAATTTTATTACAACAAACATCATGGAGAAATAACATCTGTAACAGAGTGCGACGACTCTTTAGCTGCATCATCCCATGACGAGTGCACGAGTCTTCATAGCCAGAAGTTTTGTACTGTGTGCTCCTTTTTGATTTTACGTAACTCCACAGCAACTTAGGCATATAGGATAAATAACATTGTCTTTGTAATTTTTAAGTCGTAATCGTAACGCAGAGAAACAAGAATAGTCATGCGGGTTATTATGTTTTTTCCACAATTTGTGATATTTTGCCTTTTCTTTGATTACCTTAATTAAAGAATTTGTGTACCATACCGGGTAAGAATTACTTGGGAGACACATTTTTAAGGCACAAAATTATGAATAGTTGTGTTCAACACCGAGAAGATGCACTCAATTGCGCTTTCCATGCTTTGACTATCGATAAATGACCAGTCACAGTGTAGTAAGCTGTCATTAATGAGTTTATAGTCCGCCTTCCTGAATAGGTTTATTTTCCTATCCTTAGGCTTTATTGTAGGTATAAACAAATCAGCTACACAGACATCGATAGTGGGGTGGCTTATTGTTAAGAAATGAAATGCTTATTTCACCCCTCTTTTATCTATTTTACGTTAACCAATGTTTTCAAGGATTCGCTTTGCCCGCTCCGCTTCTATGGAAACGCACCCTTCAAAATGAGGTTTGGAACTACATACAGTTCATTTCATAATTCGTTATCAAATTAGTCAAAAAAGGTGAAAGACGCATTTGATAATGAATTATGAAGATCTGCTTTATTTTTTAACTCTCGCCGAGTGAGCTAATCGATTCATGCTAGTCTTGACAAAAACACAACAATCTTGACGTTTACTAGAAAAAGACATTTGGTCGTCTTGGCATCAGTTAGGAATCAAACCCACATCTTTGGCAAACCGGGCGACCGCGCCCGGGTTGCCCGGTTTTGTTTGTCTGTCTTACTGCATGGAAAATGCTGAAAACAATAATAACCATAATCTTGATGTTATTAATAGAACTTTCAGATCTGAGTTAGCTAATACGTAGGCAGTTTTGAAGCTTTCTTGATCTTTTAGTACCAGTGTCTACAAAACTAGAGAGAAATTGAATTCTGGGCTTTGTTCGGCTTATGAATTACAAAGTTCGGTCCCTCGAGTTCACGTAAATAAGGTTCGTGAAATTATAATCCAGCCAATGATATTATAATAAAAAAGAGGTAGATAGGTTTCTTGTGCTGAGAAAGTGGCACCCGAAATCAATACTTTAGTGCACCTGAGCAAAGCATTGTCAAAGTTGACAGTTTGAGATGACACTGCGCAACATGTATCTGTTTCGTTTGCGGTCTATTAAATAATCATACTAGGTATCTTGTTCACACATTTACAACATTATAAATACGTACATACGCAGTGGTCAATTTTTGACTTCGCTATACTAACATAACCTATGTCATCGTCATCATCATCATCATATCAGTCGAACGACGCCCATGACTGCTGGGCAAAGGCCTCCCCCAAGGATCTCCACGTCGATCGGTCCTGCGCTGTCCGCATCCAGCGGCTTCCCGCGACCTTGACCAGATCGTCGGTCCACCTTGTGAAGGGCGTGCCCGCGGAACGTCGTCCGGTATAACCTATCTACCTCTTTTTTATTTTAATATCATTGAATCTTGAGTTGGGAGTCCAGAATTGTTTCGTCGTTACAAACCCGAAATCTAAAATTAGTCTCTTGATTGCCGAGAACAGCCGTCACTGTTTAATTTCGTATCTATGCCTAAGTTTCTATATTATGAAGCGATCTTTGCTAGATTTGGTATTAATTTATTTTGTACAGAAAACAAAGTTCTATATTGCTGTCCCGACAAATGCTATTAGACTGTGACAGTTCAGTGAATATACTACTAACATATGAATGAACATCTCATTGGGACAGGTAAAAAACCACGGAACTATTCCGTGTAAAAAACCTAGAAACATTAGTAAGTTATGGATTATAATAATTATTTGTCATATTTTTTTTATAGAAAAAAACAAAAAAAAAATGAATAAGTTTATTTGGTAAAACTACACGTAAAATACAAAATGTTAACAAACATTTTTTAAGTAGTAGGTTTTTTAACTTAAAAATCTATATGATCTTCTTCAGAAATCAACCTTACTGACTTAAATATCAACGTACAGAACTACTGTACCAAGGAACTTGAAAGGCACTGAGGATTTATAGAAATTCAACCAAGGGTTGAATTTTTTTAAGACGGTGAAAATAGGGGAGTGCATTTCCCAAAATTGTTTTAATATTACTTATTCTTCCATTCGAGGAGACAAATCCAAAAAAAACTTGTGACTAAGTTAAAGTTAAAAGTCCGTTCTCGTTAAGGACGCAGTGCTTTCATACTTGTCCTTCGACCTAGCAGTGCCCCATACTAATCAAATAGTTCGTAATTAGAAAGCCAAGTCCACAGTGACCAGCTGAATGCATACTTTCGACCACAAAGGTCGTGGATCTGAGTTTTTTTGTGTGCAACAGAATTAAATTTAAAAATCATTGCATTCTTAATGTGTACCGACTATAGTTAGATTCATTCGCGTTCACCCATTGCTAATGGTTGCATGTAATCATAATAGGGTAGAGGAACCATTAAATGAACGATTAAGGGATCTTCGTAACTTTGAGATTTTTTTTCTCGGCCTTTTCGAGCTGTTTGCGCTTGCTGTTATTTTTTTATGTTTTCCAAATATACTCAAAATTCTATTAGTTTAAGTAAATAATTCCATCAATCTACCAGTTATTCATAAAAAAATGTTTTCCATAAAACTTTTGCTTTTTGCCCTAAAGATGAACGGTGTGCCCTAATTATGAACGTTTTGGACCCAATAGATGAACTAACATTTTAACGGGGATAACTATGGGGTAAATGTTATTTGAATACTTTAATGAGCAATAAATTTAAGAAGATCTTATGAATAAGTAGTTTTTTTATACTATGTATCATAATGTCAACACATTAACACGAAAATGTGTACTTCCTAACTGTGTTTTTGTGTTGTTTCTAGAAAATAAATCTATCTCTTTACCAAAAAATCGTAGATTGCATTAATAAAATAATTATTCGTTGGCGTTCACACTCTAATACCATGTTGGTTTCTTTGAAATCAATTAACAACGTTCGAATTTAGAAAAAAAATATGTCTGAAATACAAGCCACATTATGTGGTTCAAGTTTTGGGGTATAAATCCTAAAGTTGAACAATGAACGGTTTCATACTAAATGATCAAAACAATTTGTCGTGAAACTTAACAATAACCTAAACAATCTATGTTCAACTTTTGGTAGGTGACTTCATAATACTTCTATTATCTAATTTAAACGGTTGTAACTGTACTTACGAAATGATTTATTAAGTTTTGGGGTCTGTAAATTTAAGCACTTTGTCCATTAGTTGAACGCCGTTCATTTATTGGATCCATAGGACAATATTGAATCCATTACTTGAACAGTAAATTTATCGAAAAATATGATAAATAATGTAAATCTGCTATACAGCAATTGAAACTAAACATATCAAGATTTTGATGAAACCGAAACCATTCGAATACAGCTATTATTATGTGTTTGACGTAACATTGTGCTTAAGCGTGGACACTGCTTACCTTAAGTAGGTTTCCATAGAAAACTGTTTTTTGGCAGGAACAGCTTGCGGAATAGCCGATTGTAAGCGTGTCCGTTACACTAGTGCCAATGTTTTAATGGTGTTGGAAAGGAAAAGGGGGACTTTATTACATAAACAAATATTGCACGGAAGAAAGGCGCAGTAAATTTTTTATCTAATTATTTCTCCCGAACGTTCATCTATTGGGGGTCGTTCATCTTTTGGTTCCTCTACCCTAATGACAGTCTTCCCTAGATCAAACAAGAGAAGACAAAAGCGTCCCAATAACGTCCATTGAAGAGCGGTCTGTACTTAACGACCTTACTTCTGTCCCTGTATATTTACAGTAAACATAACAGTAGGTTATCTAAGGCCGCCCGCCGAGTTATTAGCCTAGCGTGCTCACAGACACGTAGCACAGCCCGTCCGTACTGGCCGCCACCTTAAACATAAACGGTCTATATACGTCCCACTGCTGGGCACAGGCCTCACCTCAACTATGAGGTGGAATGAGCCATACTCCAACACGCGGACTCAGTGCGGATTGTTGGAGGAGTGTGAGGTTAGTGAGAAACCTTAATGCCGCCACCTTATTCCCCCATATTTTATACTAGCGTGTGCGTGAAGTCGCGTGCCGTGCACGTTTGTATGTAGATATTTAATTTTACTGTTCTCTGTTTACTGTGATATATTTCATATTGGGTGAGGGAACGAATGCTTAATCACGCCGCAATCAGCTGGCAGACCAATAATCTTCGCGGTTGAATGTAAATTGTATCTTAAATCCTCATGTGAATCATTTTCAATAATCAAATACCTAGTTATACAAGAGCGGAGAGTTCCTTTTTACATTTTCGCATTATTATCAGCTTTAGTTAATTCTGTTGGCGTCAAATAAACTTCCTCAGAATCACTCATTTTAGGTTTTTCACTTGATTACAAATTTCTTGTTTTTATCTAAAGGTTAAGCCTATGACGTGAAAAAAAAATAGCGCGAACACAATTTTGTAGTTTTAAAAGATAAGGAAAAGACATTCAGTCTTGGCTTTAGACGGGAATCGAACCCACGTCTTTCGCAAACCGGGCGACTGCACTAACCATTGCTACCGAGACCAATAACAGACATTTCACCATGCAAATTCGAACCCAACGTTCACCAGAGATTGCAAAATGTATAATGAACACATACCCCCTTATTCATAAAAACTTAAACAGCTCTATAACAACACGATAACTTTTGTATCGCTTTGTCTCTTTCATTCTTATTGCTGCCGCCATTTGCTAGTAAGTGACATAACACGTCAATTGCTTGAACTATGCTTTAGCGTTGCGTTCGTTTTTATGAATAAGGGGGATAGGGTATTCTGGCCAATCTTAAACTTCAGAGTGTTTACCCACTGGGCCACGGCGCTCTCTCCCTCGGCGATATGTGGTCTTCTGAATGTTCCGTTCACCATGGAGGTAATCTCAACAGAGATTCAGTCGTAAGCGCATTTATGTATGTATTTTAAATTAGTCCTATATTAAGTGGTATGTTTTACACTATCTGGAAAGCGATAAGCGCATTTTAAATTCATTTTAATGGGATATAACATGTCGGTTGGGTATTAATTTTAACAAGCAGACATGGAGCTTATCCGTCTTTAATGGGATGAGGCTTAACAATTTCATGATTAAAATGACGTGAAGTAATATAAAAACGTCCCGAAAGCAAATGAGGCCATTTCACGCATGCCTTTCATGATGAGTTTGCCAATTTCGCGGTAACGTAATACATTTCTTAACATTCTACAAAATGTCATCAATAAAATTCTAAAGGTTATGCAGATATAAATTGAATATGAAGAAAATTGCCTTTTGACGCTGTTCTCATGTCGATAAGTAGATACTAATAATACTGACTGACACGTGAGACTCTTACATCAAATAGAGTCCTCGACAAAGTGCCTCCGTATGCCTATTCACGAGTTTATTGGATGTAGACATACGCTCTGTGCGAACGTATTTTTTTATCTTACTAATATTATATTATGCTATAGCTCTTTCACGTAAAATAAATCGTACTAAATAGATTGTAATGAAACTTTACAATAATATTGCTTATACATCTGAATGGCTACAATTTATAAAAAAACGATATATTTTTTTTAACTTTAGTCCACGTGGAAGAAGTCGCTATATATGCTATGTATATATATATGAAGGAAAACTTCGAATTTGGCACAGACATGTAAATTGTTAACTTTACCATCTAACCCCCTTATTCATAAAAACTTAAAGAGCTCTTATAGAACACGATAACTATTGTATCGCTTTGTCACTGTCATTCTTGTTGCTGCCGCCATTTGCGAGTAAGTGACAGAACACGTCAATAGCTTAAACAATGCGTTAGCGTTGCGTTCGTTTTTATGAATAAGGGGGTAAGACATTAGCGTTTCATGGTTTTTACACCTAACAGACAACTTAAAATGTGCTGACAAATGGAACGTTTGATGTTACTCACGCAGTTGCTTTAGTCTGAATATAACAAAATAGTGTTAGAGGTCTTCTTCTTTATCTGTATCACTTTTGACAGAGTGGTCGTTGTCATCATTACAAGCGTTGGTAGCAAGCTACACAACACGCCGCCACTCCTCTCTGATGGCTGTCTTCCTCATGCAATCATATAGAGATGATGAGTCTTTCACTGCTGCTTCCATCTGATCAGTCCACCTCATAAGTGATCTACCTCGTGGCTTGGCACCCTCAACCTTTTCGTTTTAATTATTTTGTCGTGTCGTAAGTGTAGACACCCTAACTCAATACTCGCACGGCATTTAGGAAATTGTCATAAGTTTAATAATGTTGCTTTGTTTTCAAGTTGTGTGTAACATTAATCTAAGTCCGACAATTTCAAAACATACCAAGCTTTACTATTTAACTATATTGAATAACTACGTGCATGCAATAATCATTAAGGTAAGTTCTCAAAGTCACCTGTTCAAAATTTAATAAAGTGATTAGTATGTTTCAATTCGTCAAATGCCGTGTCTAAATTGTATTTTGAATTACATGCTAAGTTACTGCTCTTAGAACCTACTCAGTTAGTTAAGTAATCCGCTAAACATTCTCGTACTTGTGAATTAGTTGAATTAAACTAAAGTTTACCTATTTTCGTAAAATTTTCCTCCAACTTGACTTCGTAAAGATGAATTACATCAAATAGCAAGAAGGTATTTGAAAAATAAAAATAAATACGATTGGCTAACCCAATACTCCTCGTGACTCCTCATTTACTTGTTTGCACCCCCGTAAAACGGCTTATCTGAAATTGGGCTGTCCTATTGTTGTGTTGGGCTGGATTTAACAAACGAAATCAACCACCATGGCATGAATCAAAAAGGGTAAAACCGCATTTTCGCAAAGCTGTTTTTTGGTATTTAATGACGATGATTGATGACGGATGGGTCCGGCCGCTACGCCCTCGATCAACTACGAGTAGTTTTAAAATTCGAGGGCGTCATGGCCGAGAGCTTGGCGGCCCTAATTAGAAAGTCAAGTTCACAGTGCCCGAATGAACACATTCTTCCAAACGCAACGGTTTTGTACCTGAGTTTTGATGTGTGTAACCGTTAAATTAAAAAAATACTGCATTCTTAACGCGAACATACTATAGTGACCTCACCCTTAGGTAGTACCTACATGCAGACATGTCATATTGTTGAAGCGCCTGCTTAAATATAAAGGCAAAACCACAAATCGTTTAATAATTATTTTTATGTGCGGTAGTTAGAAGCGCCGACCGCACCCATCACTTTTTCATCGACCGTTGCCATGTAAAGAGTCAATTCCTTAATTACACAAATTTCTAATCAATCTGAGTTTTAATCAAGCTCCACTCTTGTGCTAAAACAAGAAGTTTTTTTTGGCGACCGTGACAGGACAAACGAGTCCATTTTCAGCAAATTTCGACGAAAAAATCACCGAAAAAAGATGACCACCACGTGTTCCGGTTTCTTCGCCAAAATTGCCATAACGGAAAGGAAATACAATTGAGGACTAAGACGAAAGGACCTTCATCAAGCTGGCCAGCGATTTCGCTAAAATTTCGCACCAGAAAACTACGAGGACAAGCTATTTCTTGAGTTAAGTGAAGTGCCATTCCTTTTTTCTAAAATCCCCTAAATCCAACTTATATCCAAAATCCAACATCCAAATTCATTAATAATCCTTTATTACACCTTTCCTTTACTGGTTGAGCCGCCACTTGTGGTTTTTTAGCAGTAATTTGCGAGTTTTAAGCAACTTTAAATTTATAGAAAAAGTACCTACCTAACTAAATTTCAACTAAATTTCCCTTAAATCTTCATAATTACGCATTAAAGGCAATATTTGATATTTTTTAACGTTAATAAACGTAAATACTTAAATTTATTCACACGTTTTTAGCCATAAAGTGCAATCATAGCAATTTTAATTAGTTGTCACGTCATAATGTCCCGTTAGTCAAACGACACATATTCATTGCGTGACCTTGACCCGACTACGCCGACGTTTCCAGGTGCAATCTCCAATCAACTTTCGCTGCAAGGTCAAGCAAGGATAAAATAAGAATACCTATAATATCTATTGTTGCTGCGTAAGGACTGGTGGATTGCTGGCTGATTCCTGCTTCGGGATACAACAGAACGAGGAGCGTGAGCCTATTTATTTTTTGTTTCCCCTACTGTTTGCAATTCTTTTCAACTTTCATTTTTTCATAATTGTCTTACCTATTTTGATTCACTTCTTACAAAATGTCAGACACTAAATTAAAAGAACTTATTGTGAAGCGTAGCTCCATTAAGGGGCAGATTACTAAATTTAAAAATTACATTGATAAAATAAGTAGCTTATCTGAGGTAAATAATATTGAAATGGCGGGATTAACCCTTAAATTGAGTAAATTTGAAAGCATGTCAACCAGGTTTGACAAAATACAAACTGATATTGAAGTTCTAAATTGCGAAAATATACAATCTGAAGTCGATGAACGGGAACGCATGGAGGACGATATTGTACAATGTATAGCAAACGCCAAGGTTTTGATACAGGAATATAACATTAATTTCAACACTAGTGATGTGCAAAGACGTCGATCAACTATCGATGCGTTTTCGGATCATCAGAATGTCAATTTTAGACTGCCTCAAATTCAAATCTCTAAGTTTGATGGTTCTTTATTCCGCTGGTTAGATTTTCGAGATAGTTTCACTAGTTTGGTTCACAAAAATGATCACATTGCAGAAATACATAAATTTCATTATTTAATATCATACCTCGAAGGCGACGCGGCGCGTATAGTGTCAAATCTTGAAATATCCTCTTCAAACTACAAGGAAGCTTGGAGTCTCCTTTGTGCTCGGTACGACAACAAAAGAGTTCTTATAAACAACCATTTAGATTCATTATTCAATGTTCAGCCTATAACCCGTGAGTCTGAAAGAGCGCTTCGATTTTTAGTTGACCACGTCACTAAAAACCTACGTGCTCTGGCTAGTCTTGGTCAGCCCACAGACCACTGGGATTTGTTGATTATCTACATGTTATCTTCTAAATTAGACAGTCGTACCATCATAAAGTGGGAAGAATACAGAAACACATTAGAGGATGTTCCAAGTCTAGAACAATTTAATAAATTTTTAATCGATCGCGCAGATGTCTTGGAATCCTTAAATAGAAACCGATTTGTCAACAACAATAATAATAATCAACCAAGACACCAGTTTGCACCGCGTCCCCTACCCACTAGCAATTTTAATCACAATAAGCAGTCATTCACTAAAAATGACCGATTTCAGCAAACTAAAACTTTCACAACAACAACCCAACCTCCAATGAAGTCAGGTGTTGTTTGTGTTATCTGTAACGATAATCACAGAATTTACGATTGCTCTATTTTCCGATCAAAGTCAATTAAGGAAAAATTATCATGCATCTCTAAATACAAGCTATGTCAAAATTGCCTCAGACAGGGCCACCCTGCCTCAGAGTGCCGCATGGGATCATGCAGACAGTGCAACCAAAGACACAATACGCTGATCCATGATCCTAATGTTCCAACAAACAACAATACTAACGAAAATAACAACGAGTCCTTAGTGGCTTTCTCACATCAAAAGGCCAACCAGGTCCTATTATCAACAGCCATGATAGAAGTTCGCAACCCCCACAACAACAAAATGGCAAGGGTTCGCGCGCTCCTAGACAGTGGTAGCCAATCTTCATTTATTTCCAAATCTTTACAAAAGAGATTGAATCTAAAATGCAATTCATTAGACAGTGTCAATGTCATTGGAATAGGTAACAATTGCATAAATAAAGCTGTAGAAAGCTGTGTTACCAACCTAAAGTCCATACATTCTCAATTTCAAGTAACTATGTGCTGCTATGTACTTAATGATCTAACAGGAGATCTACCAAAGACTCCAATAGACATACAAAATCTAAAAATTCCTAAAGAATTTCTGTTAGCTGATCCTCAATTCAATCAACCCTCACCAATAGAGGTATTGATTGGGGCAGACATGTTTTGGGACATCCTTGGCGGTGAACAACACTCCTTGGGCCCTAACAATCCTAAACTACATAATTCAAAACTAGGCTGGATTATAGCCGGTTCTATAAACTCAAACTTCAATAATTACAATAACAAACAATGTTATCATGCTATTACTTCTAAACCCATCGATGAAATGCTAACTAAATTCTGGGAAATCGAAGAACTTCCGCAAAGGAAGATTCTCAGCCCAATGAATGAAGCATGCGAAAATCATTTTCTAAATAATACAACACGCATGAGCACCGGCAGATTTTGTGTGAGATTGCCACTAAAGGACTCACCTGATTGCCTCGGTGACTCTTATCATATCGCTAGAAAACGCTTTATAAATCTCGAAAAACGATTTCGAAAAAATCTAGATTTGAAATCACAATATTCACAGTTCATTCAAGAATACACAGACTTAGGCCATCTTTCCGAGTTATCTTCTGTTCCAGACATATCATATTTTATGTGCCATCACGCTGTTTTCAAGGCTGATAGCGAGTCAACACAAATTCGAGTCGTGTTTGACGGTTCAAACCCTACAACATCAGGTTATTCAGTCAATGACATCCAAATGGTAGGCCCAAACTTACAAGATTCTCTTTTCTCTATTTTGTTAAGAGCACGACAGTATAAGTTTCTCTTGACTGGTGATATTGCTAAAATGTACCGCCAGATCACAGTTGATGAAAGAGATCGTAACTTGCAATTGATTTTATGGAGAAAAGATGAGTCACAGCCTATCAAAGTTCTGCAACTTAATACTGTCACTTACGGGACCGCAAGTGCCAGCTATCTTAGTACTAGGTGTCTTTGGCAAGTAGGGCAAGAATGTAAAGATCCTTTCATACAAAAAATAATACAAAATGGTTTCCTAGTCGACGATTTGATAACCGGAAGTGATGACGAAATTCAATTAAAATACATTCTAAATTCAGTATCAAACGCACTAAATTCAGCTTGTTTTCCACTAAGAAAGTTCAAAACTAATTCACCTAATCTATTTCGAAATTCAGACTTAAATACAAAAGAAAAACTTACCTTTAGTGAATCGACGAGCACACTAGGGTTAGGCTGGGATCCATCCTCTGACAATTTTAGCTTTCCTGTAAAAAATATTAATCAAAATAACACAATCACAAAAAGAACAATCACATCAAACTCTTTTAAAATATTCGATCCTCTTGGGCTGCTAAGTCCATGCATAATACAACCTAAAATGTTAATTCAAAAACTATGGGCTAAAGGCTTGGATTGGGATCAACCTGTACCTGACGAGATTAGAGAAACATGGTTAGAAATTTGCAATAACTTACCTTTGCTTGCAGAAATTCAAATCCCTCGTCGAGTTCTATGCGAAGCGCCAACTTCAATAGAAATCCATTCGTTTAGTGACGCATCACAATGCGCCTATGGTGCTTGCATATACATAAGAACAGTAAATACGGACAATGAGGTAATGGTTAAGCTATTATGTTCTAAATCTAAAGTAGCTCCTCTTAAGCCCACTACCATTCCTCGTCTAGAGCTTTGTGCAGCTCTACTGGCAGCCAGGCTATGCAAAACTGTCATAGAGTCTGTTAGGTTTACTCCTTCACGCATAGTACATTGGTGCGATTCTAATGTCGTCCTGTGTTGGATCAAGAATGATCCCAGTAAACTAAAAACATTTGTAGCCAACAGAGTAGGAGAGATATTGGAAAATACAGTACCTAATTCGTGGCGTTATGTTCCTACTGACGTCAACCCTGCAGATCTTATATCCAGGGGCGTCAATGCTAGTCAGCTTTGCAAAAACGAGATGTGGTGGACAGGCCCATCTTTTCTTTACAATGAAGAAACACAATGGCCCGTTTTAAATCAAAAACAAAATTTATTAATTCCAGAGGTCAAAGTCAACACAGCCATAACATTACCTGAGCCTGTGTTTGATTTTACAATATTTTCAAAATTCACTAAAGTTCAAAGAATATTTGCCTATGTTTTACGCTTTTTACACAATTCTAAATTCATAAACAAAAATGACAAAAAAACTGGTATTTTATCAGTAGACGAACTTACTAACTCATTCCATTTTATTTGTATGATTTCACAAAAACAATCTTTCCATTCTGATTATAAACGATTACTAAAAAATAAAGAATTAGAACCTAAATCCAAAATTCTATGCTTGTCACCCTTTCTAGACTCAAAAACCAATTTAATCAGGGTTGGAGGGAGGCTAGGTACTTCTAATTATACCTACGAGAAACGTCACCCTATACTTCTCGATGCTTCTCATCATTTAACTAAAATTTACTTTGAACGTGAACATTTACTTAACCTTCATGCTGGCCCACAGTTGCTATTGTCAACAATCAGGGAGACTGTCTGGCCAATCAATGGACGCAAGCTTGCTCGACGCGTCGTTCAACAATGTGTCACCTGTACTCGGGTTCGTGGTCAAACTTTATTTCCCAAAATGGGAAACTTACCTTCTTACCGTGTGACCGTTGATTTCCCATTTAATTCAGTTGGAGTTGATTACGCTGGCCCGTTCTTTATTCTAAATCGTAAGGGGCGTGGTGCAAGGTTGGTCAAATGCTATCTTTGTTTATTCATTTGTTTACGATTCAAATGTGTTCATTTGGAACCTGTAAGTGACCTAACTAGGGGAGCTTTTATAATGACACTCCGCAGATTCATAGCTCGTCGTGGAAAACCACGAGAGATATTTTCCGACAATGGTCGTAACTTTGTCGCAGCGGCTAAAGAACTATCAAATTTCTTGAAACAAAATAATTCTTCTTTATCAGAATTTGCAAGCATAGAGGGAATAAAATTTAATTTCATACCGGCTTATGCTCCCCGTTTTGGTGGAATC
The DNA here is from genome assembly GCA_950022985.1 of Udea ferrugalis. NCBI lineage: Eukaryota > Metazoa > Arthropoda > Insecta > Lepidoptera > Crambidae > Udea > Udea ferrugalis. The sequence continues at coordinate 2,774,806 of OX465523.1, forward strand.
TGGGAGGCAGGAGTTAAGTCGGCCAAACATCACATAAAACGCGTTATGGGAAACACTCATTTAACATTTGAGGAAATATGTACTTTATTTGCACAAGTGGAGGCGATACTAAACAGTCGTCCCTTGTGTCCTATGTCCTCATCTCCTACCGATCTTCTTTCCTTATCCCCAGGGCACTTCATCGTTGGACGGCCGTTGAATGCGCTGCCTACACCAGCTCTGACAGAGGCTAAGGAAAGCAACTTACAAAGATATGCACGCCTAGAACAAGTGAGGCAGCATTTTTGGAATCGCTGGCAAAAAGAATACGTCTCAGAACTGCAACAACGTACAAAGTGGCGTATGGACACCACCACACTGAACACTGGAGATATGGTTCTGCTGCAAGAGGACAACGTTCCACCGCTATGCTGGAGACTTGGCAGAGTCGTTCGTCTATTCCCAGGAGCAGATGGAATCTCCCGAGTTGCAGACATCCACACTTCAAGAGGCTGCGTACGACGACCCCTAGTTCGACTATGTCCCCTACCTACTGCTGAAGACCTTCGAGCTTGAAAGCCTACGCCTTTCAGGGGGGGAGGATGTTGAAGCGCCTGCTTAAATATAAAGGCAAAACCACAAATCGTTTAATAATTATTTTTATGTGCGGTAGTTAGAAGCGCCGACCGCACCCATCACTTTTTCATCGACCGTTGCCATGTAAAGAGTCAATTCCTTAATTACACAAATTTCTAATCAATCTGAGTTTTAATCAAGCTCCACTCTTGTGCTAAAACACATATTTCTAATTTACTAACCCACTTATACACTTGTGAAAGGTCGTACAGTAATTCGGTGAAATGAGCATAAGAAAAGTTATTTAAGAGTGTCACGTCTCATGACATCAAAGCGGGTGAGTACTTTAGATCTCATCCCCCCCAAAAACCAATTAGGGATAGTAAGGCTACACTGATTTGGGCGAAATAAGTAACAACAAGCAACGGTTATAAATGGTATCTTATTGTTGGAACTAATGGAATGATTTCTTCAAAGAGGTTGACTTTCTTTCATTTTGTTGACCTGTTTGTACCTACTCGTATATTGGAAAATTTTCGCCATTTTGAACGCCAATGAGTAACACATTTTGAAAATAGGTAATTTTTAGATTGTTTTTTTTATTGTCAAGTTTTACTGTTTATCTGTTACCTATCTATTAGCCCAAATGTTGGAGTACAATTTCTTAAGCTTTCACAGCTTCGCCGGACGATGGGGTAGGGAAGGCTCCTCAACCACCAAAATATGACAAACGTGACCCTTAATGCCCCCATGAGGAGAACCTCGGTATAGTGCGTTACTGCGTTATGGCAATATGACGTTACTTCAAATTCGGTGTTGTGATCAATTATATAGGGATGCCAATGTAGTTCATTCGCTGTCTAATAATACCAATATAGCAGAAAACTTATTTTGAAAGTACACCCTGCGAAATTTATTTTATTAATTTGGCTTACTAACGCGATGACGAATCGTCGTCTTACACATTGTAAATTAAAATAAAATTTCTTCGATCTTAGTCTGCGTGGTCACAAAGCTGTGAGCTGTGTGAAAAGTCGGTCAAACAGACGTAATATCTTAGTGTCTCTAGCAGGTATCCCAGCAGAGTAGTTAATAGCGATACTCTCGCTGGCGCGTCAGACCGTGCTAATGAGGAGACATAAGTGCCAACACAAAACGTACTTAGGTCCCGCGTCCGCAAACTAACTTGGCACTTCCAGAATTAAGGGATGATTCCTCGGAAACGTAATCACGTTACATCTTTTAAAAGGATGTGTTTTAATGAGTGCTAACTGAAAATAGCTTCAAATTGAACAACAACTATTTTTAGTTTGCCTGTTTTTGTTTTTAGTTTAACAATTCTTAAATACAGTAACTTGTATACGTACCAAGGGTGCAAATAAAAAATGTAACTAAAAAGAGAGCATACACGCCCCATCAGGCACTATGATACCGCACAAAGCTAAAATTATGTATGAAAAGTCTAAACAGACATATTTCTTATATTGTCTTCAGTAGAGTAGTTAAAGCGGTACTCTTGCTGGCGCGTGTGTCAGACCATGCTAATGAGGACACATAAGTGCCAACACAAAACGTACTTAAGTCCCGCGTCCGCAAACTAACTTGGCACTTGGAATTAAGGGACGCCCACGTGACGAAAGTTCCTCGGAAACGTAATCACGTTACATCTTTTAAAAGGGTGTGTTTTAATGAGTACTTAACTAAAAATAGTTTCAAATTGAACAACAACTATTTTTAGTTTCCCTGTTTTTGTTTTTAGGGTTTGCCTTCGTTGAGTTTTTATTTCTTTAATTTGTCTTATTCTACCAACGCCATGGTACTAACTACTTGTTAGTCAGGTCATCATAAATATCACAAGATACTTACCTAAAGACAAAAAAATATAAGCTGCTTACAATAGCTTTGAGATCTATTCGTATATTTTTTTCTATTCGAGTAACATCAGTCTTAATAAGCTGACAGAATTAAATGAAGGAAATATTATTTCTCAATTCTAGTTCAGGAACCTCTTTATATTAGTTCTCTTGGTCAATTGATATACCTAATATCAACACGTCAGGGCCCCATTCTCGGGCATTCGACATTTTAACACCTTCGACATTTAACAAACAAAATGGCGGATAACAGACGTTACCATGGTAACGTGAGAGTTAATTAATTTAAGCTAATTTAATATCTCGCATGTGAGGGCTAGCGTGCGACAAACAAGGGTGGTTGCCATGGATACCACTCTCGGGCATACGACATCATAATGCCATACGAGATTTATCAAAAAAAAATGGCTGATATCACACGTTGCCATGGTGAATAACAATAATAAGTCCTCATGCGAAATATTAACAACCGCTAGCGTGCGACATGCAACGGATGGTCATCAGCGTTCGAGATGGTTTGTCGTATGAAACTAACTTCCACTTTCCTTTAATTCGAGGGATAGTCAGAAACTCATTTCTATTCATTTTGTCTGTCAATTTAACGACGTAACTTTTAAGATCTCCCCTTATGATATGACTTATGATGACATTTTCTCCAAGTGATTTAAATTATTGAGCTTAGATTAAAGTAAAAAACCTTCAAAGATAATTTGATAAGTATTGATTTTTAAACGAACTCTTATTTGAAGAGTTCCATTTTGTAGTATGTACCTAATGGTTATGAAGTTTGTGATATTCTATTGTTATGCGTGCAACATTTTTAAGAAAGTTGTACCTATATTCTACATTGCAGTACTTACAGTAAGGGTCGCTTAGGCTTAAGTATTTTAATTCTGAACAACACCACTGTGAACACTTAGTTGGCAATGAAGTTTTGAAGTTTTGAAGTTGGCTACTACACTAGAGGTCACCCGATCTCCGTCTGTGTCTCCGTACTGTATTTTTTTTTGTGTGTATGAATATCGTCTGTTTGTATAAGCTGGGTTTTCCTATGTATATTAGAGTAAGTTCTCTAAATATGGACTACCATAAGGATTTCTTTGAATAAAACTCAAATAATACGAGCTATCAAAGTCTTAATTATTGCAAACAGTCAAGAAACTATTATGTTACTATAAACTAGAAAAAAAAGTAACATAAGAGGAACTTCTCGTGAATTATCTAAGTTTTTTTAAAATATGTCAAAAAATAACCTTCTTAAAATAGGTAATTCAATATGGACCACTAGGTTTTTAATATGGACCTAGGGTGTCTTATATGGACTAAACAATTTGAGGAATTAACAATGCGCTAGATCTATAAATAAAAGAAGAACAATTTTTGATACGAACGCTATTAAACTAATTTTATTTAAACATTTAAATTAATCAACCTGGAATATCAACAATTTGTATAAGAATTCCAAATCTCTATACATAATTATCGTCTTCAGAAGTAGGTAGAGGCTGACCTATGTTGCTTTTGTGCAGTGCTTTTCTTCTTAGCTTTTCCTGTCGCTTTTCTCCCGAGTTTGATATTGGTTACTTCCTGCAAAGGTCTATCTCTGTTCTGGCATAAACGAATCAGAGTGTTTTGTGCCTAAAAATACGTTACATACGATTTGGAAGCTTTTAAATAATCCATTTTTTTTTCTTTTAAAGCATGTGAAATACTTGCTATCAAAGAAAAAAAAATGGGTCATTGGCATGGTATCTTTGTCCTATTGATTTCATTTTCCTTTTGCACTTGTAGATGCCATATTCCTAAATAAAAAAATTGGGTTTATTATATGGACTACATCATTTTAATATGGACCACCGGTCCATATTTGAAATCGCTGACGAGGTCCATATTAGAAACTGAGGCCACTTTAAATTTATAATTTTCAAAATTAAAAAATACTTTAGATACAGCAAGTAGATAAAGGAGCAAAATTTGCTAGGACAATAATGCTTTCAGAATATAAATAATTACAAAACAACTAGTATTAATATAGCTGCAATAATCTTACAAAACTTGCCGAAAAATGACATCGAACCGCGTTGAAAACTTAAAATTACTCCCACAGACAACACCGTAATCGAAGACTCGCTGTGAATCTTTGGCGAGGTCCCGCATGCTAGAGGTATCATTTGTTGCTATGTTCACTCCGCTAGCAATCCTAACAAGTGAAATATTAACGTGATCCATATTGAGCGACTAGTCCATATTTAGAGAACTTACTCTATGTATGTATACGTATTTACAAAAATAATGTATGATAGAATTACTAGCTAGGATAAGTCCTAACCCATTCCGAGGAAAACCGATTGTTGCCACCATGGTGAACGAGACATTCAGAAGACTACACTTCGCCGAATTCGAACCTAACGAGACTACCGTTGCTACACTGCTCAAAAGTGTCTAGGGATATCTCAAGCATTTTCATACAAAGTATAGCTATTTAGGAGGCTGTAAAAATTAAAATATTGATACCAACGTAGAATTTTTTAGAACACAGAAACTGCTATATCTGCCCTTTCAGATTGTATAAAGAAATACACTGTAGTAGCATTATTGTACAATCGTAAGGACATTAAAAAAAGACAGATTTTTCTTTTAAAAGGTGTCAAAATTTTAGCAAAATCAAACGTTTTTGTAATATTCTTAACCTTTATCTTAAGCCTCTGTCCTCGCGTTATTCTAAGATAATAAACTTTTAAACAAACTTAACTTTATGAAATATTTGAAAAATGATATCCCTATGATATCCCTAGACAGTTTTGATGTGTGTATTTGGGTTGCTTGGCTTTTTTTATCGGTGTAACCCATCACCGGAAAGTGAGCCAGATTGGTTTCACCTGTGGATCACACGGGCTCCGAACACTAGTGTTTTACCACTAGATCACGACGTTTTCAACTTTGACTCAGATATTTTGATTATGTGCAGTAAAATAAGAGCTTATTCGGTAGATAATCGGTAATTTTTGTGGTGCGCTCCTTCTGTGGCATTGCGGTGTGAAAAGTAATACTTTTTTTTCCGTTTCATTTCAGTTATCCTGGCCATTGCAGTACCTGACCTCGGGCTCCTTATAAGCTTAGTCGGAGCCATTTTCTTCTCAACCCTGGGACTGCTGATACCGGTCGTCATCCAAACCGTTCACAAGTGGGACCGTGATCTGGGCCCATACAACTACATATTATGGAAGAACGGGCTCCTACTTGCGTTCTATTTTGTAGTATTAATATCCGGCTGTTACTCATCTATTAATGATATTGTTGCGAAATTTGTTGGCACGAATAAAGCTTAGGTATAAGCCAAAAGCTCGTAATCTCGCTGTTTAGTTAAGCTGAGAAGGCTTATTAGCTTTCCCAGTCATAATTTTAGTTTAATAGGACAGTTTTATGTGATGTGTGTGCAATATTATGTTAAATGTATAATCGCATGTCATAAAAGGCGCGGGTGACGCAGGTGGCATTATCTAAAAAAAAATTGCTTCCCTTGCTTATAATTTAAAAGACCTGGAAGTTTGTTTCACTACTAAGTATTTCGTAGTTTTTATATAGTGGAGTTGTAGAGCGATTTTGTTTAAGGGGTCGTTCATTTTGCTGGATTTAGACCGATTGGCCGATTAATTTGGTGAAGGTCGCGGGAAGCCGCTAGATGCGGACAGCGCAGGACCGATCGTTGTAGAGATCCTTGGGGGAGGCCTTTGCTCAGCAGTGGAATTCGTTCGGCTGATATGATGATGATGAGACCGCTTCGGTAAATTCCTTTTAGTTTTAACGTCTTTTTATTTATCACTAGCTCACCCGGCGAACTTTGTTCCGCCTTAAGGGCAATAAATAAAAAAAAGTAAATTAAAAGAAAATTAAATAAAAGTATCCTATGTCCTTCTCCTGGCTCTAAACTACCTCCATGCCAATTTTCAGCTAAATCGGTTCAGCCGTTCTTGAGTTATAAGTGAAGTAACTAACACGACTTTCTTTTATATATATATATATATAGATAGATAGATTATCAGCCACACGACATCCACGTTTACCAAAGCAGACGGCCGTGGGCGGCCGGTTGTGGGTGGCCTTTATCCACCGAAATCCTGCGACCTTTCAGATATTTGTTCTTTTTGATGGTGGGCGCGCCCCACACTACGTTAACCTCAAAATGATCTCTCATACAGAACTTACCCATACCAATCAGTCAATCAGAATCAATAATGTAGGTATCATGACACAAAACTTAGCACTTTTAAAATTACTCTATCAGTCGCCTTCAGGTGTTTCGAAGGTTATCTTTGATAAAATTGACAGTTCTTGGTTATGTATGAAAAAGTTAAAAGCTACGAGCTCCCGCTGAACGAGTGATCATGGTGTAATTTTATGTAATTTTTTACCATACCCTCTATTATGAGGGTTTAATATGCCACTAGTGGCAGCTCACTACTATTACTAGTAGGTATTTGAAAAATCGCATAAAATTACATCATAAAACAAAATAAAAGAAAAGGCAATAAACCGGAAGAGTGCCGCTCCTAGGGCGAGGCTCGCCATGGTTCATAGACAGGCTGACGATGATAAATTTAACAATGTCTTTGATATGGACGTGTTTCTAAAAGGTCTTCGTGTCTAAAACTTCTAGGTCAGGTTGGATCATTGTACTTATTTGTGTGCCAAACTCGCCAGTACAAGTATAACTTATAGGAAACGAAGTACTTACTATATACTGCTTTACTCGTGTAATATACTCTTTTCTGTTTAAAAACGTTGTTGTAATCCTTAGTTATCGTATTACAATATCTAGTTAATATAATATTCTCCTGGTAATCTAACTACGTAAATGCATAGTAAGTGTTTGAATGTCATGAAGTAAATTTTTAAATTGACAAAATATCATTTGCTTGATACTTACCCAAATGTTTAAACAAGCTCTATAGAACAATATGTATAAGACTAGTTTTGTTTTCTTTTAACCGCAGTGGCTTTTAAAAATATCTTAAAAAGTGAGTCAATAATGGAAATCTGTTCAGATCCTGATACCAAGTCGCTCCTAAAAATTTAGCAAGTTCTTGGAAAATCACCCTGTATAATTATATGACTGAAAAATTGTATTTCAGTCATGAGATGCAGCTGCCCAAAAAAACAGCCTGCTTATTTGTATCACTGTTTTTTTTAGTTCCAAATAAAATATGAATATCGAACTATGGATCTAACTTCAAACGTTTTTTAGTTTCATTCACGCAACAAAATTATTATTTATAAGAATATAAATAATAATAGTAAAATAATTTACAACAAATCATTTATTGTATAAATAAGCTTATTGACATCTAATCAAACAAATCCAATTACGTAGTTGGATCGCAAGGAAAATTATTCCTGCTGCACCAACTAGTGAATCTATAGTATGTTCGCGTTAACAATGCAGTATTTTTTATATTTAATTCCGAAAAATTCAGATACAAAGTCAGATACACAACGGGCGTTTGAAAGAATGCATTCAACTGGGCACTGTGAACTTGGCTTTCTAATTTTGGAACGATTTGATCGGTTAGGGGGTGTGCTAGGTCGAAGGACAAAATGAAATCACTGCATTCTTAATGCGAACGGACTAAAGTTAGTCACATACTTCAACCACGAGGAAGAACCCGCTTGATACAGATTGGTTAGTTTGTGAAACTTGACCTGGTGACCTCTGTACGTTTGTATATTATTACCAGGGCCCGAAGTCTGCTAAATCTAGGACGTTTCAGTTGAATTGTAATTGAGTCTCAATCGGCTAATTTGACACATTTTCTATCAAAAATATGTCAAATTTGACTATTGAGACTCAATTACAATTCAATTGAAGCGTTTTAAAATTAGCAGACTTAGGGCCCAGGACTTGTCCAATTATTGAGTATGGACTTAGTTCTCATGCACAGTGCTATTCTTATTTTTGTAATATAATTTTACATTTTACATTTAGGCATGACTTTTGTAATTTCAAAATGACAAACATACAATATTGAATGATGGTGTAGTTGCTATTAATTTAAGGCTAAAATAAAGACGATGAAATTGCTTAAAACTTTTTATTTCATTATTTATCAACAAATGTTATTTTAAATACATCCATATTCATTACATACCTGAAAAGTAATAGGCAGGTAATTTAAACATTTATCATTATGTAATATACATCTTAATATCATTAAATTCAGTTGAAAATATATATTTAAGCCGATATTGTTGTGATATTGAAGGCGTGTGTGATATTTTAATTTTGAATAATGGAATTTAGCAATGGTCCGTCTCTTAAACAATTAATTTTTTCTTGATAAAAATAGTTTTGTCCGAATAGGTAAGAAGCTATCCTACTTAAAATACAAAATAGTTGCTATTATAGTAATTGAAATAACAATGTTTGCGCTTAAATATTATTGTTTTCACATGAGGAAAAAGCACAATAAGTTGAATACTGGCATGAACAATGGGTTTATTATGCTTTCAAATCATGCGTTATATTATCTATGTATTTTACTATGGATACGTTATGCTGTTAAAATAATCTTTACATTTACAATATCACACAAAAGTACAAAAGGTGCCTGTAGTTTAGAAAAAAATGTCCTAGAGCCCGTCTTGTTGAGACAAAAATTCATGAGCTGAAATATTGCTATGAAACAAGCAAACTTCAGGGTTTTATTTTTATTGATGATAACAAGGACATTGTGTTTTCAAAAGATAACGTATCCTTACCAAAATTATTATACTCTCCTATTAAATATTTTAAATAGATTTGTTAACCAGTATCAAATAGATTGGAAATTGAATTTACATAAGTAATATTATTTATTTCGAAAAATATCTTTTATGACAGAATACTATTATTGAATTATTTGGCATATGTTTTTTATTGACTAGAGTATTTTTGAGATCAAATTTGACTAACACGAAATTAAATATTTAATAGCTATCGAAATCAAATTCAGACATTTCTGATGTACGGGCCGCATTAGAACTATGTGACCTTTGAGAGTGATCAAAATGTCTACTGTCTGTCTATATTGATTGGGAAAAGCAATTCTTACACCACAAGTCATGTTATAAATGAAAGAGAAAGACTCTGCAACAAACAACATCCTTTATGCGTTAGCCTTCTTCAACTATAATATAAGGTGGCTCAATGTGCTGTCGCTTTAGGGCTTGTTAGAGATCGGGACACGCTCGGTCGTTGGCGCCGCCGCTCGTTCCCTTTCCTTACCCGTACAACTGTATTCGGTCCGTCACGCTTGGACATGTGAGTAACTATGAACCTGTTACATAAGGCGCCTCGATATCGTTACAGTGTCGGACATAGTTCCTTAAGGTCGAGAACTACACAATGTCTAGCACGGAGATACCCGCAAAATGCATTACGGTCGGGTTAGTCGCCCATCACATTTCTGTCCGGCGGCGTTGCTTTATTATAACGAAAATCGTTACCGTTTCACTGTCTTAGCAGAGCCACGGGCACCTCTCTCTGCATAAGGTAGGATAACTTATTTTTCATAGACATTTTTGACCACTTTAAAGTACACATAGTTCTGACGCCGACTATACACTCATAAGGTTTGATTCCGAACTCGGCAACAAGCAGCAGTGATGTTGCCACAGTGCTGCCACTAAGATGCTTGCGATTATTTGCAGCCAAATGACAGATTATTCGACAGAATATCACTTCTTTGATAAATCTTGTCATTTTCCGTCGAAATACCTGTATTTTTACAGCATTTTACTTTGGCTTGGCTTAGTCGGCGACTAAATGTTGACTATTTTTTTTTTCTATAACTAAGACAATATAATACAAAAAATAGCTCGGTTCTCAATAACATTTACATTGCTTTCGTACAAGTACAGGATGTTTTTTTTTAAACAACAAAATGTATGGAAATAATTTTAAGATGCAAGAACGTGCCTTTTATAACATCAAAAATATGTAATGTATTTTGTGCTGTGAGCAGGTTTCTTAGCAGAAAGTACATGACACACTACTTGCAAAATAAATGAAGTGGACAAATGGAACAAAAATGCTTTTCAAGCAGAATAATATCTTTCTTAAATTATTCATAATAATTAAAATAAAACGCTTATTTTTAGTCTTACATTAGATATGTTCTTATTAAATACCTATAATTAAAGTAACCTTCAGTGAGCTTAACCTACTCATTTGTGCTCAGCCATAGTCGTCAAATGATACAACGCACTTAAAAATATATTTAGATAAATATTTGCAATAAATAAAACAACTTTATGGATTCTACTCTCGGTCTTACATTTTCTTACCAGACATTTCGACTACTTCACAGCAGCCGTGAGCACGGGAATAATATAAGTACATTTGACAGCTTCCAGTGTCATTGGAAATTAAACTTTATTACATGCCAAGAGTTTTGACATGCTTAAAAGTAAACACACAACTCATGAATCGTATTTCTAAATAGTATAATTTCAAAATTGCAAGCGGTCAAAATGCACAACTTGAATTCAACTATGTGGCTTTTGAGTTTAATAATTACGAACTCAATAAAGTGCTTTTTACCGTGAAATTGCAAAAAAAGGATGTTGTCACAAATCAGAATTAATATCTTTATTATGAGACATATCCGATCATCCCACAATTTTGGGTCTAATTTAAAGCCTATCCATTTCCGTATGGTTTACGAGTTACCCAGTACGACGGTAGGTAACTGTATTTATTCATTTATCAACTAACTTTAGGCCTATTTATGGTAACGTATAGTAAGCAGCGTTGTATTGCAAACTAAATAGTTTACACTATCGACAAAACTTGCTTTCGATATTAACCATCGATAGATAAGCGAGAAAAGCGAGAATTTTTAGTGTAGGTATAATGTGGCCAATGAAAAATGTTAAAACGGCGCTAACCATAATACAAACATCAATTCCATACAATTCATAACATAAGTCTGTATGGTACAGTCAGCCAAGAAAGTGGTCTACCACTTTTACCAGTTTCTGCGAGATGTAACGATAATCTATTTTGCTCAACTAAATCCATGCCGATCTTTTTGAAAAGAAACTTATTACTACTGAAAAAGAAAGTTTCACTGACAATTCTACTGTCAGGTATTTCCGTCAATAAAATATTGATATTAATCTGTTACTTAAGATAATTCAAACTTGACAATTGGCATGACGTTATATTATAAATGACAAAGAAAGCAACAGTTACTGGCACAAACTTATTGCCAGGGAAAATTGACCTTGATGTTTCATGACGTTCAAACGAATCTCAACCGTAGGGTGGTAGACCACATTTTTGGCTGACTGTACAGACAAACCAATTAATTACAAGCTATGTAATACAGACACCAAACAATCATGTAACGTAGTCGTAGGAAAATGAACTTTATCGCCTAATTTTTGTTACTCAGTACCAAATTATCTCCACAGTGCAATCACCCAATACTTTGCAAGGAATGTTTGAATTGCAGCAACTTACTTAGATTAGTGTACACCAAATCTTGAGGGTTCGATATTATGAAATAGACGAGTCCCAGTATGGAAAGCACCGCCCGCCATATTGAGAAGTGTGTCCAAGTGTGGTAAAAGGTCGGTATTGTTGGCTGAAAATATAAATTCATAGTTATATGTAAGTAACACAAGTTTTACATTTATAAATAATCATGAAGTCTGGCTGATATCGCTTTGAGCAAAAAGCTGTCTTAATTGTACATCCTAAGTCTCTATAAACCAATTTGTGTAATTCTTCGTGCAAAAAAGTGTATCTTATCATACAAAATCATGTTACAGATTTTATTGAATCTGACTTCAAGATGAGGATATTATGTTAGGATAAATAAAAGTCAACGGACTGCATGATTCGTCAAACTTAATATGTTAATATTGACGAGTTATGGTTTGTATTTTAATAATATTAATTCTATGTTATTAGCAGCAACGAAATTACAATTTAAAAAAGACGTAGTTACAGGGTACGACGAAGCTAATTCGACCGTGATAAAACGTGTGAACAAGACAGTACGTTTATTTACTAGAGCGTAAACGAGGCAGATACATGTTACGCAATGTGGTCTCAAACTGTCAAGACTGTCAATGCTTTGCTCAAAGTTCTAATTTGGGGTGCCACTTTCTAAGCGCAAGTAACCTATCTACCTTTTTTTATTATAATATCAATGATTAGCAGTGTAAAAGTTTGAATTTTTACTTACAGTTGTAACGTTAGAAGTGACGTTAAAAACCAAGGATGGGTACTGGTAGACCATCAGCTCGTCGTACATCCTCGCCGCGGTGCAGACGAGAAGACACGCCATGTATAGTATAACAAGGACTATCGGCTGGAAGTATAGCTGGACTCCTCGGTTCAGGTCAAGGCTTGTTATGTCCAGCCTGGGGAGAAACAGAAGCTATAGTCCGTTTGCGTTAAGAATGCCGTAATTTTTTAAATTTAATTCTTTTGCACATAAAAAAACTCAGATCCACAACCTTTGCGTTCGAAGGTATGCGTTCAGCTGGTCACTGTAGACTTGACTTTTTAACTAGGAACAATTTGATTGCTTAGGGGGCGTGCTAGATCGAAGAAGTATGAAATTACTGCATTCTTAACGCGAACGGACTATCTCTCATATCGTCTTTCTCTAATCTGTTAAATTATTTTCATCTAATATAGTATCACGATCAAGATGTATAGAATCTCATAGCGCTAGTTGAATCACTCAGAACAACGTCAGTCAAGAAGGTAGTATTGTAATGCAATCCTTAAAGTCGAATCTATAGTTTGAAATATCACTCGTTCAGTCCCTTAGGTCGTATCGTAATGTAATTTTCAAAGTCGAATCTTTAATTATACATACCCCTCACGACCGTATCCCTAAAGGGTTAGTCAAATTCACACTGATCATTGCCGTCATGGTGAACGGAATATTCAGAAGCCCACATTTCACCGAGGAAACTTGAACCCAACGTGGTAGGGCGAGCCTACCGCCGCTATCCGGGTTGCTTTACCAGATCGTTAGCCGCAAATTGAACAAAGAACACAAAGAAGGTGTGTTTCTGCCAGATTTGATCTCTGGACCATTGGGTTTCGAGCCAGAGTGTTCAACCACTGGGCCACGACCCTCGTAAAAATATATTACACGCGAATAGTTCCGGTAACGGACCGCCTTGACATAATAAACCATCAAAGACATACCTGTCCAGAACAGACAGCAAGCACAGCACACAGAAGAAGTAATAAGCGGCGACGTATGGCATGGTGACGACCGCGTGGAACGACAGGTGTCCAGCGTCCAGGCTGTCGGAGTAGCTGATGAGTAGGAGGTGCATCAGCGAGAGACCGCCCAGGATGCCGTGGCAGGCGGGGGCGCAGTTACGCCACGCTTTCTGGGCTGTTAGTGCCACATCTAGAGGGGTTAGATCTCCGAGTCTGGAAACGTTAAGATATAATGATAGGTATTTTTAATTTATTTTTAAAAAGCCATACAGTACGTATTCTAAATAATGATGACTATAGTCCGTTCATGTTAAGAATGCAGTGATTTCATACTTGTCCTTTGACACGTCTCTTAACCAATCAAATCGTTCCTAATTAGAAAGTCAAGTCCACAGTGACCAGTTGAACGCATACTTTCGAACGCAGAGGTTGTGGATCTGAGTTTTTAAGTGGGCAGCAGAATTAAATTTTAAAATCACTGCATTTTTAACGCGAACGGACTATAAATGTGGATAACACAAAAACTATTAAAGCCTCCACTTTTTTACGGAACATGCTAAGACTAAAGCAGGTATGAGTTTACAAGAACATAAGACAGTTACTATTTAAATTAGGTATGCAAACAAATTAGAATTAAAGTATGTGACAAATGGATAAAAAACTTCAAGTTCCAATCTAACCTCTCCCTAGGACATTCTTCACCAAAAAATTAGAAAATAACTGACAGATTAATAAGTCAAAATATCAAATGTCAAATAATACACACAACTATTTGTAAAAATTTACAGGGTAACTTTGCAAGTACTTGTCAAATTTTTGAAATAAGCTCTTTGGAGCAATATAAAGCCACATCTTCATCATATTTTTTTAAACATAAAGAGGTTTTTTTTCAAAATCTCCTAAAAAGTAAGCCAATAAAGAATTTGGCTTATTTTCGCGCACAAAAAAGACTTCTACACTTGTAGTTTAACTTGTACAATAATATCGTGAAAATATGCGCTGGCATATTTTTTCATGAATATAAAAAAAACACTGAAATCTACTGTCACTTCTTGATACCAAGTCACTCCTAAAAATTTAGCATGTACAGAGGCACACACATCAACCTTTACAAAACCGTTGCAAAATGGGTCTTAGGTCTGTGTAAAGGTTGTCTCTGTACATGCAAAATCACCCTCAACATTGTATATTTTTATAATTTCCCATTCAGTTTTACTATAATGGACCTTACCTTAAATACTTATCGCCATCTCCAGATTGCTGGGTCTCCAGAATCCTGTCCCGTGACACCGGTCTAAATGTACCTCCTCCTTGCAGGTAAATCTTCTCTGGTCTATGAGACCCGAATGGACCCAGCCTCTCATCATTAGGAGATGTTAGGGGTGAAGGTGATGAGAATGGGTTGTCAATGTACTGGTCATGGTATGTGTTTGCTTCTAGGCTTTCCAACATGGCTGACAGGTCTGTTGGCCGAGCTGAAATGGTGAAAAAATGTTCACATTAGTAATCAGAAGTGCCCATGTTATATATTTAGGCATCTCTGTGTTTCAGAGGAGGCATGGTATTAATTGGTCCTGGCTGACAACACTAGAAGTCAGTAATGAAGACAACTCATACACTCCTAGCATCTGAAGCCTGCATGTCAGAGTATATACCACCTTTCAGTTATGTATGTTAAAATACGTTTAATATAATGATATAACGAAACAGCTGATACTTTAATTTTATATAATTGAGTTTGCAATTAGAATGTTTATAATTTCAAATCAAAATATAAAAAATACACAGCTGACAGCAATGCTTATTAGTGCAGACCAATATCTGCACTACCCAAGCCTTCATTTTACATACCTGGTTTTACAACAGCCTTGCCCTTGCTGGCTTTGAAAACCTTAGGGCTGACATCTCTACCGTTTGCATTAGTATCTTGTCTCTCTTCTCTAGATTTTCGTTTCGTCTTTCTAGGTTTATGACGCAGATCTTTTGAAGTACCATTGTTATTCTCAGCATCGTTGGATTCAATGTCCAGTTCACCACTAAGCGTTACTACTTCATCTTTGTTGTATTCTTTGAGGTAGTCATCAACCTGGAATGATTTTAAAAATAATTGACAATGTCTCAATTTAATCAAGAATTTTTGGGGAGAGTACTGCACAAATCTGGCTCAGATGTTATTTATTGCACATAAAAAAGTACAAATGGTGGACTTATGCCAGGAGGCATTCTTGGGATCTTGTGTGGTTTTAAGTTCAAACATGGCCCAAATCCCTCATTTGTATAGTTGTTACCTCTGTAGCAATAGAAAATACTGAATAAAACACAAAACAACCGAAATAACTGCAGTGGAAATGCTGCTTACCACTTAAGGTGTGAATTCACATGGTAAATTATAGCTAATTAATGTTTTGATGGCCATAACAGCCAACAGCAGCATGCCTCTATCTATTGTAATGCCGTATCCAGCATATGTATGCAGTAGTTGTGGGCATAATGTTAGTAGTATGTTTGTCAGTCTTAATTACTTATAATACATGCTCAGATTAATTTGGAGACAAAAAACATTATGAATTGTTAGTAATCAAAAACTATTAAATTAGCAAATTAGCAAGTTCAAATCTTATTTACCTTTTCTAAAGCACTAAGGCTTGAACCCGGAACCTCAAAATCATGTAAATCTCTATGTCGAGATGAGTGTCTCTTCTTTTTCCTATAAGACGGACTGCGTTTCTCTTTATGCCCACTGGATGGCCTGGACAATGTTTTCATATACTTCTCATCGAGCCCATTAGGGTCATGTGAGTAAAATACGAACGATGGATTCTTGTCGGACTTCTGAAATTCTTTTTCAACAAATCCTAAGATACCTTGCTTTATTTGGTCGTGTATGGGTAGTTCAACAGACTCATGTTCAGAGTTTATCCAACTGTCCCGTGCTTTAGTCTTGTCCGAGGGTTCTGCCACAGGTTCCTCAGCGACAACAGCGTTTTCTGCCGGTTCTTGAGCTTCGTCGTGACCGTTTGACATTTTTCGCGAGCCAGACCTAGAACGTGATCTGTGCCTGGTTTTAGGCTTTGGAGACGGAGATCGAGCGGACGTATGCACTTCAGCTATCTCCTCCCTCACATCTACACTCTTTCCTGGCTTCATGGTAGAAATTTTAAGAGAAAACCCACGCAATTTCGTCAATAGGCAACTATTTTGATAAAACTCCAAAAACAAACAAAATCAACATGGCTACGTTTCTAAGCTAAAGATGGAAAAAGCACACACAATCTCACTTATTCAAGACATGTTTTTAATGGAAAATTCCTTAAGTTTTTAGAATTTTCCGTAAACCTAAAACCTACAAACAAAGGCTAAAAATTACTTTTGAAATGTCAAAAGTCAAACGTCAACTAGCAATGACGTCACACGATTGACGTCACAGAGTGATGGTGATCCTGGAATAGCAATAGCAACTTTTGATAACACAATGCTAAAACAATCTTTAGAATAGAATAGAATAGACGACTTTAGTTTACGATTGAGATATAAATCGGCAATTTCCTGTTGTTTTTCGAAGTAGTTTATAATATGTCAGTCAACTACACATCAGGCAACCCACTTACCATTTTTTGTTTTGCTCTTGCCAAAAAAATGTTCTAAGTAAACTACCATGAATAGGTTGTCATGCCATTAACTGCACAAGCACTTTCAGCATAGCGATACTCACTAATATCATTTCACTTATTTCATGAAAGTAGAGGAGGCGCAAAGTGTGTGTCAGGATCGTAGCAAGTGGGAAGAAGTCGTCTCTGCCTACCCCTTTGGGAAAGAGGCGTGATGGTATGTATGTATCATTTCACTTAACCATCACCCTCAGGAAAGTGCGCTAACTTCAAACGTCTGTATTCGCTTCACCTGGAATTATTATTTTCCATCTTTTGAATGGAAATGATTTTAAAATCTTATTTGGCTTACTCAAACGATCACAGCTGTGTTGAATTTCAAAGGAGGAAAAAAAAAGTTAGGTGAAGCCTGAACAAAGTGTGCATTGAGACACTACAGGCCGGGCGACAATGACACTTTCCCAAATCTGTCACTACGCCATAACGCTATAACGTTTGATGAAAGTTCGCTATTATGACTGGCATTACACGCGTACGGTAAGTAACATTGTATTGAAAGACATTGCGTGCATTCTGGGAATCTGGAGACCTCACTCTTCTACTAGCGCCACCGGCAAAAAGGTCCATTACAGCCAATAAAACTCTTGATTTTGCGTAATTTTTACAATATTTAGCACTCATAGTTCATACACAGGAGGTTGATGCACACACGTGACGCGTTTTAACCGCTTATCTCCGTGCTACTTTTGTCATAACATTTTAAATAACGAACCACTAATAACGTTACCTACTATGAAATAAAACTTTTTTTTAAATAAGGCACTAGGTATTCATTCTCCCTTTTTCTGTGGAAAGTAAGTTTTTTTTTTAAATCTGTTAAAGTATTCTACCTTGTGTTAAATTATTTTCATCGTCAAAGATTCCGGCTGGATGACAGTGGGTGCCGGGGCAGTGCTGGTGACGACTCGAATATGCCGGCTGAAAGGTTCACCGCACTTGGGCAAGAAAAACTTCCTAGGTACCTATTATTACCTTTAAAATTATTTATTGCAGGCGGCAGTAAAAAGAGTTTCAGCGCTGTCGCCTGACCTTTCATAGTGGACAAAAAGGTAAAATCGTAGGTAGGCAGTAGAAATTGCTTAGGGCTGTCAAAATTGCTTAGGGCGGTCAAAATTGCTTAGGGCTGTCAAAATTCATCAATTTGTTTTTATTGTAACAGAGTGCCGAGTACGACATGAACAGACAAGGCACAGACCTAACGCAGCGAGGAAGTAAGTAAACGCTGTAACGCGCCACGCGTGATCGCGGCCTCTGGTGGTGGGTAGACGTAACCGTTTTTTCTATGTAAGTTCACGTTAACTTTCTGGACGTGTTTTTTCGAGCAAACTCGCACTTTTCACTTTGTTGAAGTCGAGACCTTGAATTGATTTCAAAGAACTTCTGACATTTATTCGAATGAAATATACTTTTGATTGATTGATTGCAATTCCAGAGAGCTAACCATGGCGAACACGGGTCGCCCGGCGACTTGTAGAAAACGCCAAATAACTAGGTAGGTACGTGATGATACCGCACCTATAGCTATTAGAGGAAAGTGCTCGTTTGGACCACGACAAAAAATGCATCCTTCTGTTTAATTGCAGCCAGGAAGGAAGGTAGACAGGTATTCCACAACCTCTTTCCTTGAAAGTTGCAAATTATAATGATCGAAAACCACAAGAAAACAAGAGCAAAAAACCATTTCCAAGAAGGTCGAATCCTTTTGGACTTTGGCCGTTTTCCGCAATGTTTTTTACTTTCTTACTGTATCATACTTGTTTGTTTGATACAGTATCAGTAGGCACTTAACTCGGCGCCACGCCTCGTACCAGTTGGAGACTGTTCTGCTCAGAAATTCGGAATGTTGCTGACCTTCGGGCAACGCCTTAAGAGAAACGAGGCATAGGCGGATAGCGGTTTTTAGCTGTTCCTGGGAATACAAAGCATGGCTTTGGAATTCAAAACTATCTCTTTTTGAGTCATACAACGTCATGAATTTCCTTTTCATCTTTTGTTAACTTGTTTGCTAAATCTTACTACCCCGCATATCTTTAGAATAGACATTATCCTTAAGCTTCTGTGGGCCATCTAGGGAGATATTTTGTTCCAAGTTAACTGCTGTGGTATGTAGGTACAAGCCGGGGCCAGGCTGCTTGATAGTGGAGAAACCAACGGTAGGTATGTAGATCATTCTTAATAAAAAGTTTTTCGTTTTTACTTAACTACTACTACATAAGTTTTTACTTAACTACCACATTAGTTTGTTTTCAGGAACATTCCAACTACTAGGTAAGATAAGATAAGATAAGATAAGAAACACTTTATTGCACACAAACACAACAGAGAAATTAACAAAGAAACATTTAAGAGACAAAGTACAATTTAGGCGGTCTTATTGCTAAAAGCAATCTCTTCCAGACAACCCACAGGTAAAGGAAATAACACAGAAAGGGTAAGTGCACAAATCTGACAGGATTGAAATGTGTTTTACTAAATAAATTACACAAATACATAATATGAACTTATTCATAATATACATATTTCCAATATACATACACACATAAATTTATAATATACTTACACAGATAAGTAATTATTGTACAATATATACCTATATATATATACATACATACATACATACATCATAAACATTGCATAGGATATCATAAACTCAACAGTGACGGATAAACCAACATGACATGTAGGTGTAATGAAAAAAGGAACAGAAAAGATGAGATACAAACTTATAACTTAAGAAAGTATTCTTTAACACTTGTTTTAAAAACGGCAAGGGACTGGGACTGTCTGATAGATAGGGGCAGGGAGTTCCATACACGTACAGATTGCACAGTGAAGGAAGACGTATAGGTATGAGAAGAGTGAGGAGGAAAGGCAAGGAGGAGCTTTCTAGTTGATCGTAGACCTTGATCTCGGTTCGGTTGCTGGAATTTAAACCGTTCTTTCAGGTAAGGCGGGGACCGAGGGTTAAAAAGGATAGTGAATAAGAGAGATGCGATATGTAAATCACGGCGAAGACGGATAGGGAGCCAGTTAAGCTGAGCTCGGTACTGGGAGACATGATCGTACTTGCGTAGACCGAAGATAATGCGAATGCAAAAGTTTTGCAGTCTCTCAAGTTTGTTTAAATGATTCTCGCTTAAATCCAAGTAACAGCAGTCAGCATAGTCCAGAATGGGGAGAAGCAAAGCCTGAACAAGCGCAATCTTGGTGGGTATCGGTAGAAAATTACGGAGTCTGCTCAAACAGCTTGCTGAGGCAAACATTTTCCTGCTCACCTCGCCAATCTGTGTCGTCCAAGTTAAAGTTTCATCAATATGTACGCCTAGATTTTTAACTGCCTTACTGAAGGGTATTTGAACCCCGTCGAACAAGTACCTATGTATGTAACGCTTGTTGCTTATAAAGTGATTAGAAAAATATTTTTTGTGCTTACCTACGAGTAAACAAAAGGTTTCAAAAGTAGCCGCTTGTAGCTTGTTTTGTAGACCAAACGTAAAGGAATAGGAAATTAGTTAAATTAATATACTCTGGTACCTGAGCAATGATATTTTATACATGAAATATGTTACGTTCGTAGTACTTACCTATAGTAATATGTTACATTCGTAGTACCTATAGAAATCGAGATGTTTAAAAATGGATCTTGAGGTTTTCAAATAATTGAATTCATCAACGAACTGAAAACAGGCAGCATAATCACAATGAAACTATAGCTGTTTACAGTATTATTTTGATTAATTGGAACTTTTTGATGATAGTAATTGGACTTGAGTAACAAAAAAAGTGTTTTTTTTAATTGTAGCCTAAGTGCTATTCAGATGTATAAGCTATATTATTGTGAAGTTTCATTCACATCCATCCACCAACACGGCACATCCGCACATACAAAAATTTGGGTTCACTGTTTCTAAGAAAGTCTCAAATTTATTAAGTCATTAAGTGTAACCAAACCATCCAAAATATTAAAGGCACAGTAAGCATGAAATGGTAAATCTTTTGTCTTAATGTAAGCATAATTACAAGTAATAACAGCGCGCAAAAAGTGACAACAGCGAATAATTCAGAGATAAAATCAATTAGGTACAAAAAAACCACTTAGCGATTTAAACATAGGTATGTATGGTTTTTTTTGAACATGTAGAGTATAGATCTTAAATAGATTTAGATAAACATTGCTTTATGCTGACAAATCATTGTCGAAGTGGTAGACTAGAGACATACCTATTTTATTTAGAAGTCCTCGTTAGCAACAATCTTAGGTAGTATAATAATATTTTAAATCATTATTTTTCTCTGTCAAAAGGTACAATTTCTGTGCGTCCTGTGAAAAGTGGTACATGTCAAAAAAGACAACTTTACAGTAATGAAGGTTTTGTGTTTAAAAATTCATAAACCGAGTTCGAATAATTATTTTTTAATAGCAATGATACTATTTTATTCGGGTCGTATTAGTTCACAACTTGTTAAGTTCCTGCTTAAAAGCGATACCTACACGAAGAGATATTTAAAAAAAAGTGCTTGTTGTATCAAAACGCACCAAATGAATGATAGTGTATAATGATCCTAAATGAGTTGTATCACTTTAAACATTGTGTTAAGCTTTGGTGAAAGCTGATATTGTTGCTTTGTCAGGTAGTTTTTTTACAAAACTGAATCAACTATTTGCCCTGAGAGAAAAAAAATAAGTCAAATTATTTAATCTGCAAAAGCACTAAAAACACAAAACTGTCGAAAGTTGTGTTTTTTGGTATACATATCATTTTACACGAAAAAAGCGGTCGTGTTATTCGGTGTTTTTTGATATATGTTGACTTGTATCTCTACTCAAATTGGTGTTATATGATACAAGTAAATGTTTAAAGCAAAGGGAATGAAAAAAAGTACTAGAATGAAAAATATTCATTATTCAAGAGTATCACAAGTAACAAGTTACACATACCTGAGAGATCAATTATTCCAATTTAAACTAAAACCTAGTTTATTTAAGTTTTTATGATGAACACTTAAAAAGGCATCAACAATATTTATGATATAAATCAACAAATATAACTTTGCCTCGTCGTGTCAGCCGAACGACGTCCACTGCTGGACACAGGCCTCCCTCAAAGATCTCCACAAGGATCGATCCTGCGCTGTCCGCATCCACCGGCTTCCCGCGACCTTGACCAGATCGTCAGTCCACCCCGTGGAGGGCCTGCCCACGTCGTCCGGTACGCGATCGCCATTCCCGAACTTTTTTGCTCCAACGGCCATCGGTTCTCCTCGCTATGTGTCTCGTCCACTGCCACTTCAACGATGCAATCCTTTGAGCGATGTTGGTTGCCTTATTTCTCCTGCGGATCTCATCGTTTCTTATTCGATCAAGCAGGGAAATACCAAGTATAGCTCTCTCCATTGCTCGCTGGGTGACCTTGAGCCTTATTGTGAGACCCATAGTAAACGACCACGTCTCACTCCCATATGTCATTACTGGCAACACACACTGGTGTCTTGAGACATTGAGCTTTTCGGACGCGAATATATACCGAAGCTTCCCGAAAGCCGATTCCGAGTTGGATTCGACGAGATATCTCTTTCTCGAAGTTGGACTGTCCCAGGTAAACATAGTAGTAAACAACTTCGAGTGTAATGTGCCCAACGTTAACTAGAGCGGGTGCAACATGGGCATTAAATATGATTTTGGTCTTGTACATGTTCATCCTAAGACCCACTGTTTGAGAAGCATTACCGAGATCTTCGAGCTTTATGTTCAGGTCTTCCAAGGTCTCAGCCATAAGCTATCATCGGCGAATCGCAGGTGTGTTAGGTGCTCGCCATTGATGTTGATGCCACGTCCTTTCCAGTCCCGAAGGTTGAAAATATCCTCCAACGCAGCTGTGAACAATTTCTGAGAAATAACATCTCCTTGTTCTGTAATCGAACCGACATGGTGGCGTTTTGTCGTGGCGTAGTCTATTTGGCACCTCTGGAGAGACTGAAGCACTGCCCAGGTCTCAATCTAATCTAAGGCCTCACTGTCCACGAACGCTAGGCAAAGTGGCAAGTTGTACTCTTCGAACTTCTGTATAACTTGCCGCAGCGTATGAATGTGGTCTATGGTAATAGTACCATTACCTTACCTCCCGAATAAGCCGGGTTCGGGTTAGTTTTTTAGGTTGGAAGTCGTCAAACATGCGGGCGAGACGATTCGTAGCAAGTTATGTTTAGAAAGGCTCTGCTCTAATAATATTCCCTTGTTGTTCGATGTACTATTCCTATCATCACTTTTTATACAGGAAGGAGAAGAAATATTTTTCTCCACGGTATCATCATCTTCTTCATTATTTTTATTTCAATCTATATTTAATATGTCTAACATGCATTTAGCATGGCAAAAAGGACGCTGCAACAATGATATTTAACATTATAGACCGTCCAAAAACATAAGATAGAAAGATATTAAAAGCAAGTTTACATTACTCAAAAACACAATAGATTTTGTGTAATTTGATGCAACTGGAATAGTCATTTTGTGTTAGTTGATATTAGTGTATTTTATTAAAAATGCACAAAAGAAAACAATTTTTGTGTAACATGATACATCTAATTCGTAGGTTCTGCGCCATGTTGAATTTGCTTTGACGGCGCGCGCGGACACCACGTCTCGTAGCTTATGCGGCACTGGCCCTGCGGCGCCCCGCGCGGACGGCGCAGTACGTCCCCGGCGCCCCGCGCAACCCCCGCGTTCAGAAGATGTATCAGTTTGCACATATTTTGATATAAAAAAGGTTCATATTTCTCGGTTGTGTTTGATATAACTTTGTTTGTATCATCTTACACATAAATTGTATTTTCATATTTTTGTGACGTATAATACAACTTTAGTTGTACCGATGAAGGGTGCAAATTTTACTTCGTGACAATTGATACAACTAAATATGTATCAAGTGACACCTTGTTACATGGTTATAAATAAATGTAAATAATAATACTTATTGAGATACACCTTTATACACATTTTTTTATTTCATAACTTCAATACTTTGAACGATACATGTCAATATGTATTTATTTACACAAAAATATTTATCAAAACGCGTCATTTTGTCATAGATGTATCATACCATCTCGGAAACTAATAGACGTATAAAAATGTTGATAACACAGAAAAAAAGAGTATTTTTTTCTGATGAAGGTGCAACAATAATGTCAAATTCGATATAAGTCGACTTATACCACTTTTCACAGGAGGCACAGATTTTGGCAAACGATTTCTCGTGAATATTATTTACCTTATGCCGGAGCGTGAGTGACTGGTGCTTGATATAGCATATAGTAAAATTGGTCCAATTGGCATCCGTCTATAATATGAATTCAATTTAAAAAAATACTATGTTATTCGCCGTTTATCCTATGTCATTATTATAGTACTTAGGTAATCATTTCATTGGTAAGGAGTTCAAAGTTATATCACTTCACAATAACCAGAGATCAGTTAGTAATGCTTTTGGTGTCCATGGTGTTCAATTCCTGCCCAGGACATTTTTTTTCCAAGTGAATAGGTACCTACTTTTTTTTTGTACCTTCTTACTTGGCCGCTAATAGTTTTGACAGCTTTACTGGATTTTTGAATCATCATAAGAAACCGTATCGTGTGTGTATTTGTTTGCTATTGTCTAGTTAAATATTTAGAAATATTTCCAAGTTGTATCCTCTGGAAACACTAAAGCAGGAAGCTCATTCCATCCATCGCTGTTCGCAGTATGAATGAGTTACAAAAACGTTTGCTGCAGTATGCTGTAATATGAAGAACAAGTCTACATAGGGAAGAAAAGCTAGACTGCGTTACTGGTCTTTTGAGAAAAGGAGCTGGTTGAATCAGGTCATGTAACACTTTCGCAAATTCGTCGAAATGCACCCTGAAGCCTTTAGAGCCCCAACATTCAAGCTACTTACATAGGTAATATTATGCCGAATACTGTATTTTTTCTTATTCATATCATAACATAAACGGCCTATATAAGTCCCACTGCTGGGCACAGGCCTCCCCTCAATCAATAAATATCTGGTTCATTTTCACAAACACAAGGTGGACCGACGATCCTGGGCAAGGTCGCGAGAAGCCGCTGGATGCGGACAGCGCAGGACCGATCGACGAGGAGATCCTTGATGGAAGCCTATGCCCAGCAGTGGGCGTCGTTCGGCTGAAATGCTGATGATGACATCTTCACTCCAAGTATAGATGAAAGTGTGTGTAGATGTTTAATGGCAACCTCCCCTTGTTTAAGATAACTGTGTCGGCTATCTTGAGGACTTTAAGCTAAGCTCAGTAAGTTTTTAGTTAAAGTTTTTTTTCTCACATTTTACTGTAGTCGGAATACGTGAATTGTTTAAAAGCTGATTAAGTTTAAGTTAGTTTGAGTAGTAAAGCAATCATTGAAAATCATGTTTTTTGTACAATCTTTGGATTTCTGTCTGGCCTTTCAGAAGATTATTCTATATATTTTCTATATATTGTGGACATAGGGTGACCGCAATATGTCTGTATACCTTGAATAAATAAGTGACAAGTAAGTAGGTACCAGGCACTTATTTAATTCCTTGCATAAAGACAGCCACATCTAAAATGCGTTACCACCAAGTAGAGCCCAGATCAGAAAGTATGATTGAATCTGGTGACCA
The DNA here is from genome assembly GCA_950022985.1 of Udea ferrugalis. Taxonomy (NCBI): domain Eukaryota; kingdom Metazoa; phylum Arthropoda; class Insecta; order Lepidoptera; family Crambidae; genus Udea; species Udea ferrugalis. The sequence continues at coordinate 2,800,797 of OX465523.1, forward strand.
TGATAATCCGAATGTAAACAAACAAGTCATCACAAAACCAATACGAATAAAATTGTAAACGCCGAACATCAAGTGCTATTCGTTTCTTACACAACTCCCCCCCGCGCCCCCCTTCTTTCCTCCCCCTCCGCCCTTCTGAAGGCCGGGGAAAGGCACTTTCACTCGGAGAATTTGTCTGTTGGTGCCACGTGACGTCACATTTGCGCAACGTGATGCAACTCGGTCGAGATTTTGTGCGCTTTTTATAACGGTTTAGTTCTCAATTTAGTTTTTATGTAAATTTTTTGAGCACTTTTAAGGTTTGTCGCATAAAAATTGGCATCTGAAGAACTTTACTTACTTGAGTGAGTAATTAGACTTTGTTATGTAATAATAAAGGTCAAGCAGACAGTTTTGCTAAACTTTGCTGAGTTTGAAATAATGAAGCTGTTGCAACTTTAACCCCGAATTTACAAACGTCAGTCACAGTTGATTACACCTTGAATCTTATAGTGTCGCGTGACGTGTCTTTAAAACCAAAAGTGACAACTTAACTTGTAAAGGCTGCTTAACGTTGAATAAAGTTTGTGAATTTAGGGTTATAGATGACGGTGCTCATAACTACAACGGACAGTCTACAAAATTATGTGTGCTAACGAGAGTTATTTACGGTTTGACAAAAACGATTGTAATTCTGCCATGATAGAGTCTTGTGTCGTTTGAAGCGTTGATGACTAAAATCTAAGGAGACTATCCCTATGAGGTTTCACACTTTAAGGTTGCTTTTGTAAAGTTCCCCAGAAATATTTGACCACTCAGTCGGCACATTTAGTTTTGTTGCTGACTCTACATAGTGTTTTTCACAACCTGTTTATCAGAATGTGCCTATCAAGATTTTATCTAGTTAATGACGTAGATACGTCCATGTTCAATGCAGTTTAAAAATGAATTATCTGTAGTTGAAGTTATGGGTCAATATGATTTATCAAGGCGATCGTCGAAGTACTATGTATTTCGTGTTTCTATTAACATAACAGGTTCACGTGCTTAAGAAGTGTACACTCAATAAAACACCGTAATGTAATAAATGGCCATTTATTTTATTCTTTAATTATAATGATTTATAAAATCTAAATTAGTTTGGTCCAGTAATTATGTTATAAGTTTTGTCAAACGCTAACTGCGCTGTTTTTACTTATGATATTTTTTTGATATACGACTTAAATGTACCCCTTCACCCTAAATATACATTATACAAAACGTTATGTACATCGGCGGGTACATACAATCACAATTTTCAAATTTTGTCCCTAATAAAGTATATAATGTCTATTTGGCACAAAATTTTAATTTTTATCGAATCACCAACAATTTTTCCAATCATCACCGCCTCAAAAATTAACCTATACAATTCTGTGCGACGTAACTCGTCGCCATTTTGATGTAAAAATACATTACTTACTTCAAGAATACATAAAACTATTTAAATCTAACAATATCTGAGATAATCTCTTTAAACATCACTTATTTATTAACAAGGCGTGACTTGTATTTAAATTTAGTTTCTTATCGTTTTATGTTCAGTGTATTTACAGAACGCTTAATAATCTAAAAGTTCATAGAACGTACCAGAAATATATCATAGATATATGGGATAAACATTACCAGCTTTCAGCCAAAACGAAACTTCAATATCGAATTATAAAATCACCTGATTCTTCGTTTTCGCCTAATCACCGGTAAAAAAACCTTAATAGCTAAGTAAAACGAGTAGTCCCGTCCAATAGAATTCCGAGGAAAATTACCTTTCCCGAATTTTATGGAGGGATAGTATACGACGTCTAGTAATTCGGAATCTCAAGCGAACGTTCGCAAATGTTGAGAGACGAAAATTCGACAGTCTAATATCTACAGGCTGCGTTCAGTTTTGCGTTTGCGCCGCAAAACTGGAGCAGTCGTCGTCGCCGCATTACCGCGGATCTCACGCAATCTTATTTACAATAAATATTTACATCACTTATAAACTAGAGTATTGCAAGTCCCACTTATAAGCAGTAAGGATGGCAGAATTGGTACACCAGCCTCTGACTCCTCTCCGTTTTCTTCATGATGCCCTTCTTGTAGTATTGCCTGATGCTTCTGGACAGTTTGTCGTAGTTCATCGCAGGCCTGTTCTTTCTTTTGCCCCACAGTCTGGCTACACGCACTGAATCTTCAATCTTGAATACACCGTTACCTGCAAAAACACCGTATGAATTAACCAACAGTTGATAAATTTATTCCAATGCTAATCAGATTGAGAGTTGTTTATCGGTGACAAAGTCTACCTAAATAACTACTAGAAAATTAAAAAGGTGAAGCAAATAAAGCCAATGTGCCCGTTGAAATATATAGAAATATAATTGAATCTGAACTTCGTTCGTTGAAACCTAAAGAGGACAATCTAAATGTCTTGCAGAGTGATTGTCTGTTTATCGAAACAATGCGTTTGTACCTCGTCTCTTGGGCCAGTCACGACGCAGAGGGGTAACCTTTAGTGGCTTTAAAGTATTTTATTAAGTACTTAACAGATGGCGAGTAACTGGCTCGTTCACCTTGGCTAGTGAGAATGTCGTTGTACAAATACATTTTCCAAACAACAATGAATTGGAGGTATATATTACGCGACGATTGGTAGAAGACGAAAATGCTCAATCAAGTAAAAGGAAAAACCCGCATGTTAGACACATAAATACTTGATATGATTCCGTGTCAATATCTAATTAGTAAGCATTGTATTGTATCACTATAGAAAACTTGTAATCGAAACAAAGGAATTATTCTTGTCGAAGACAACTCTTTGAAACGAGATTCTGTTTATAGGCTTATACATTATGAACCGATAAAAACAAGTTTATTGAACTCGTTAATTTTAAGCAGATTACTATGACCAAGCATATTTTAACATTTAATAATCGAGACAAAGGCAATTCATAACAGGAGAAAATATTATTGCGTAAAAGGTAAAAATTCAACACAAAGAAATCGAAGAGTATGCGTGAATTTTGGAAATGAAATACGCTTCAATCAATAGTAAATCTGAGCAACGGAAGTTTTCTGACTAATTTGTACCACTCCTGTCTATGAGCGTTACCAATAATTAAGAGCATAAACTAGGATGTACACTATTCGTTCAAATAAGAGAAGAAAAAGGTACACATTTAAAACCTTAATCTAGTAGACGTATTAAAAACTTTTCATAGCACATTCGCTTTAACTTCATTGCCTTTTAGATAGTCTATTACTACCTAATCATTAATCTATATCTTTATGTTCGAGAATGTGTCGTCATTATGTTGAAAAATTGATAAGAACCGGTTGTTGCTACGTCTCCAAGTTTTATATTACTTACTTCTGTCAAGCCACCGTATCGCGGAGCCGTGGATGTGAGGAGAGGCCAGCAACTCCTTGAGGAACTGCCAGAGGTGTATGTGTGTGCTTCCAGACTTGGATTTAGCTCCTACTGTCACTGCACTGGTACCCGCCGATTCAGAGTCTTCGTCTGTGGACAAACGGAGGTGTTAATAATCTGAAATAACCTCGGGTGACTTTAGGTGAACTGACTCTTAGATGTTATCAAGCTAACCTAAGGTTTTCGACTGGACTTAAAAACTGATAAGTGACTATGTCAGCTGGGATCAACTGCATACATAACGTGCCTTCGATTCACAATGATCCCCGATATTTCATCAATAAATAAGCCTATATACCTACCTCTCAAAACTTTAATGAAACATAATTGACAAGTCATTATGATTAACCAAAATAGCTTCAAAGTGAAGTGGTAAAAAATATTATAGATGGGTTTGCTTGCATGTACGATGAGACGATAAAATTTACGCTGTAATAAATGTTTTTCAAGAGAGTATTTCAAAAATACATAAACTTCAAAACTTCTAGATAATTCACCAGATTCTCGTTTTTGCATAACTGTTTTAAAAAAAACATGTGTAAATCTGTAAGGCATCCTTTTCTAAGAAGAAGTGTCGTCGTGCATGTATGTCCTATATGCATACTCAATTAGTTATAAAGATTAACGTATAAACTTAGCATTATATCAAACAATTTAGGATCATTAAGGGTTGGATAATGATACTGATGTGAAGAAAAACGAGCTCTAGAGTGGCCAGGTGACAGACTGAACCATTTTCTGGGAAGTGTCTCGTTGTAAGTAATTTGTTCCTCGAAGCAGAGACCCTAGACATGTCTGTGCCACATTATAGTGATATTTTAAAATATTTTCTACATGAGCTTACTGGTACTAAAATGGGTTAAAACTAAAACTTCAAATAAAATCAGTTCAGTTATAGATTCAAAAAAAAATGTAAATCTAAAAAGCTGAAAGAATTTACAATAAGAAACTGTTTCGTGGAAAATTGGCTTCATTTCTGCGTATTCTGAAGTTATTTTAGACTCTCCAGGTAAACACTGTCTATTTTTTATCTAACTGACCTTCGGTACCAGATTTATTTAGATCATACTGACATTCAAAAGGTTCAGGTATATACTATACAGACCAGACGATAAATAGCCACATTCTATTTAAAGAAGAAAGCCGTGTGTAGAAAGGAATGCTACTTACGATTTGAGGAATATAAGGCTTCTTGACTTATTATCACAAAATGACTCCTAGTTGCCTGTACACTAAGCTCAAATTCAGGTTTAACTCCTATTGGGACTAGTAGCCGAAGGCAGTAAAGATTAACGAAAGAAACATTGAACAAAGTGACACTTACAACTAAAGTCCTCAGCTGTCGAGAAGTAGCGTTGACTCGAGATTTCTTAGGGTACTATGAGCCGTATCTAATGGTAATAATAGGAATTTTTGTGATGTCCAGCAGCAATATATCTTGGTGAATACGACCTTGCGGCTCCGGCAACACCAGTCGGATGAACTGGGTCGTCGGAAAACGACACAAAAACTTAACTGGACATATATGGGATTGTGGCTGGTACGGTCTACTGGCCAGAGCAAGGTACGGCAGAATAGCAATAGGACTTGGAACGGCTGATTGATGGATTAACTGTAACAGGCGTGGTTCGCTCAAATAATTTCGAATTTAATTCGCATTGAATACAGAATTTGTTGGTCATTGATTTTAAAATAGTTGACTATCAAACTTTTTGTATCGTAGCCTGTCACCATGATCTAAGACAAGAAACTTAACACATTTGTTTTTAAAAATATGGTATAAATTATGATTATTGTTTTTACAAAGCATTTTATTCATACTTTCTGATTTTCGTTCGAGTTACATCATCGCTATTATTGGTATTGATTTGATTTAAAATATCGAAATATATCAGTATCCTGCGGATGTTTTTTCAACCGATAATAAATAAATCCGCAAGTGACTTTGATAAGATCAGTATCTTGCTAGTATCATTACTGCCCTTTCCGTCATAAAACTCATGATTGGCGTGGTTCAAGTCAACTACGAGAATCTACGCGTAAGGAATAATTGTGGATTGCTATTTCCTGTGGCACAGTCTGACACTTTTTTATGAAATAACTGTCATACGGAAAGTAGGTGCTATGAGAGGTGCTGTGGCTTTTTTTTTCACTTCTAACGTATGTACATCGACTTCTTAAAAATGCAGTTTTTTTTTAAATAACATATTGATTGGGTTCGTTCAAATCGGTTTCTATTATAATATAACTGTCAATTGGCTTTGTGATTAATGTTATTGCATTTTGCTCTTCATGTTTGCTTTTTCCATTCAATATGTCATCGTTTTCAATCAAGTTTGAAGCCGTAGCTACTCTTGGTCATCTATCATTAGCCAGTTTGTCTGCACCATCAGTTGTATGTGTGCCGCATCACATAACGGTTAGTCACAATGCATGCGTCTTGCCTGTCTGATGCATCGCCGTTCTACATCGCATTGACAGATGACAAACCTGCTGCTTTTTCTTCTTCTTTAACTTATCTAGGTTACTGCTAACTCATTAAAATGTATCTTTCTGCTACTGCTTTGGTGATGTTTTCTATTGCATCTGTTTTCTAGAGTATGCTTACAGGCTTCACCAATGCATTCAATAATTGTGTGTTTATATAGTATTCATCTATTGTTAATTGGTTTATGCATCTAACGTCTAATTTTACAGATGACGGAGTTTATGCTACTTTATCAAACTCGTCAATTAATATTGTGAAATTTGTGTTTATTTTATCATAAGCTCATAGATAAAACATGATATCGTTTGTTAATTTATCAAGAACTTTGTTTGTGAGTTCCGTCTGATAAATATCAAATATTCTTCGCTGATGTAATTTTTGAACATTACCAGTGTGATGATGAGATTTTAGAATTATTAGGTACTGACCATCACTCATGTCGTCAGCCGAAGGTAGACCGGCGGGTGTGGGGTTCGGAGAAGGTTGCTGGTGGTCTGACCATTGCGATGTCCTCCATGCTTCATGTCGTGCTGCTTTCCAGATTTCTAGCTGAGCGAACAATGTGCTTCCAGCCTAAAACAATGAAAAAACATTAAAGCTTAAACAAACACACGCGTACAAAGAACACAATAAACAACATCCATAAAATGTGCTGCACATAATAAATAAAAATATTTCTAGCAATCACGTGTCAAATACAGTGTACAAACACAGTGATGACCCCAATCACAAATCAGAATATATTTTTTAACAAGTGTTATTACTTTAAAAGTTATAATGACAATTACTGCATATATTCATGCGCCAATAAAAAAAAAATAATCGAGATTTTTAATTATGGCACCTTAGAAGAATGATAGGTATTTTATTTATAATATTTTTATATATACGCCCGTTTTCGTCTTATTTGTGCTCACCATGTTTATTGTACATTTATTCATTTTGAACGTTGTTTTATAGTGCAAGGAAAAGGTGAAAAAAAACAGTATTTACGAGAAAACAAGCAAGTTTGATTTGTATGCAAGTACCAGGAGCGCGCAGACTTTCATCGGCCCCAGAGAAAGTCTGGGCAGCGGTGCGTGCTACGAGTGCGCGCGCCGGTCAGCTATGCGCCGCGATTAGCCGATCTAAGACTTACGCACTTTTCCACTTGGCAGGGTTACATAATTATATGACAATAGAACAGGCTTGCACTAATAATTAGTAAACCTATTTGCCACAACATTTTTAAATTTCATTATTATGTAGCAAGCAATAAACTTGCAATTGACACAGGTTTAAATAAGTAACACGTAAGATCAAGATCTTCGGTGTTGGCTTTTTGTCCTATTGAATGTTATGGTACTTAAGTGATTCTTGTTTTTATAAAATAACAAAGAATTCACTTGGAATCTTTCTAAAGAAAACCAGAAAAAGACATTTGGTCATGTTGGCATCAGGCAGGACTTGAACCCGCATCTTTCGCAAGCCGGGCGACTGCACTACCAATTATGCTTCCGAGACCATTAACAGACCGGCCGAATCTTTCTGGTATATTTTGCCCTATGAACCAGGGTGATTTCATCAATGATATAGGCATCCACCTCTAACACTCGGAAGAAATATTTTTTCAAATATTTAACTCCCGATTAAGATGAAAAAGCTATTACTATATTGTATTATTGTTTTTAGCATTTTCCATGCAGTATCTTTCTAAAGAAAACCAGAAAAAGCCATTTGGTCCGCATCCGCATCTCGCCCGGCTTGCGAAAGATGCGGGTTCAAGTCCTGCCTGATGCCAACATGACCAAATGTCTTTTTCTGGTTTTCTTTAGAAAGATACTGCATGGAAAATGCTAAAAACAATAATACAATATTCACTTGGAATGTTAGAGATTGCCTCATCTTAAACTAGATATGCCTCCAATGTGTTTATGTCTACATGCAAAGCTCATGTATAGGCAAAGGTCATAATGAAATATTAGATATTCGACACAAGTCATTCTGACGCTAAATAGACGCAATAATGGGGATGCATCGATTTCACCCCGTATATTTAAAGACAAACTGTACAAAAATGAACTCTTTGAAAAATAGAATTCCGAAAAATAGAACTGAAAAGATATAAAGCAAATAGTTTTTATTTTTGTAGGACAACTTTACAATCACCAGCGTAATTCATGAGTCCATAACAAAAACGTAAGCGTTGATTGATTGATTGAAGATTTTCCTCATCTAGCTGAAATATCGAAGTTATAGAAAGGAGGAAAAGCTAAGTAGATTCTCTGACATAACTGCAGAACGGTTGTTTACAAAAACTTGATGCAACGAGGTAAGTTGCATAATTAGTAACCTGATTACCCTAAACGGATTTCCTTGGGCGATGACCGAAAAAGTCGTAATTAAAGGTGACACAACCACCTTGCCTAGCAAGTTGGGTATATTATATCAATATTTATACGTTTTGAATTATACATTGAAAATGTATGGTTTGTTCCTAAGCTTTGTGATGTAATATTTTATGACAAAAACACTTGCGTTGTTTAGTGTTACACTTAACACACGTGTTGCATTTTCAAATATAAATAAAGATACCTATAATAATTATGAAGGATGAAGTTTCAACTTACCATTAGAGCCTTTATAAGCTATGTATTACTTAGAAATTGTGAAAACTTAGTTGCGGGGAAATTTAGTTTCCAATTTAAACAATCTTAACCAAAAAAAAAGATAAACTGATTTATATCCGATTAGTTTAATAAACGCGTCATTGTATTTGGTTATGGTTAAGAACACGCAAAGGCACGAATGATGTAAGCTAATCGACTCGAAAAAACTTAGGAAGCAATTATCAAAATGGCCGCTGATGATCCAAGCAGCAGTCTTATTGATGATACCGAATTAGCATCTTGAGAAACTAACGACATTAATACTGTTTATGAATCAGATTTACACATGCCTTTTTAAATTAAAATAAAATAAATAACCTTCAAATATACGTAAGGTTCTGCGGATCATTTACAAGATACAATTTGAAGGGTCCACTGCAATAATGATGAAAGTCCAAAAATATTAAAACCGGTACCGGTAACCGGTATTCGGTCGACTGAACCGAATGACATTAGTCACTAAGGTTTTAATATTTTTGGACTTTCATCATTATTGCAGTGGACCCTTCATTTGTTTCCAAGCAGTGATTGTAGAATTTACTGATTGATTCACGTTGGGAGAGATAAATAAAGTTTATCCTAAATGATACACTCGTAGGTATTATATTAGAAGAGATTGAGTTCGTCATTAAAAAAAAAATGTTACTACGACTTCTGACTGATAGAGGTCATCGATTTTATGTTTACGTTGTCCAAGTAAACATTATTGTTTATCATACATATACATAAATCAATTTGTTAGACTTTGCACCGATAACGCACGCCCTCAATAGTACTCAGGGTTAACTGATTATCGTAAAGTAATACAAATAAACTGTTTAAATAAACGTTAATAACCACTGTGGTCAAATTGGTTGTACCTTACATCATTCAAAAGTATTGCGCAAAACAATAACTTTTTGATCATTCATGTAAAAGTCATTTTCTTCCTCAGTACCCAGGCCGTTCAGATTATTTGTATTTTCACATTATTAAGATTTAAGTATATTTACCTGAGGTGCTCTTTGATTGAAGTCTTCTTCTGTCAGCGCAACTAGGGCAGCTCCGTCCATGGCAAAGTACTCCGTAGGGACCATTGGAAGATTGAAGTGTTGCAGTGTGAACATTACCCACGCCTTGACGTCTCCTGTACTCCACAGCATAGGGTCTGAAAAGTTAAAAAACATTAGGATAATGTCAGACATATACTCGTACCATCACCATCCGTAACAACTTTTCCATTTCTAAAGCAAAATTTGAAAACTAATTTCATCAGTGAATATCAAATAACGTCGCTATATGTAGTAGTTAAGTCAATATAAACATCAAGTGAATGAGCAACTTACGTAACCAATCATTCTATCGTAATTCTCAGAATCAATTTATAAACGCGATGTTCCTTAGCAGTAGCTGACACGTTATCTACATAGAAACGCTTCGTTTTTTACCGCATTGAGGTCAGAGTGACGTCATTAATAATTGCCCTCTCATACTACTGATGTCGAGAAATACAACTACTACGTTCCCATGTCATGTCAATTCATATTCATACTTAATTCAGGACACATTCTTTGCCAATGTATCTACGTTATTGTTAATGGTCTAGCCATTTATAGCTATTCAACCTTTAGCGAAACTTACATGACTAACATGAATAGAAAAATTAAGTGACTCACCTGGTGAGATTCCTAGCACTGTACAGGTATTGTCAACATCTCTTTTTGATTGTTCAATGGCCAAAGACAAAACTCTGTCTATATCAGGCGCTACCAATGTCTCGTCACCCCCACTGCTCTCTTCCATTTTCACTGATCCTAATTCAATAGGGAAAGGTTTTAGGTTGAACCGTTTCTGGAAGGTTGTGTCCTCAAGAGCTGATCTTAGAAGAATGTGATCCCGTGGTTCCTCAACTTCTATTTTTGGCGTGATGAAATTGTGTTGTACACTTTCTTGAAGAATTTGGTTTTCTTTTAACAGCTCTTCAATATCAATGTATTCGTCGTGTTGTGGTACAGGAGAGGAGAATTGATTGTGGCTGCCGTATGAAGCGCAAGAACCTGATGGGGATAACGGGTATGGCGAAGCAAAACCAGGGACTGTCAGTCTGTTTGGTTCCTCCTTGATGTATACTTGTGGAGAATTATATTGCTGGTTGTAAGGTGAGGCAGGCTGTAATGCGACTGTTGGGATAGACCCTTCGTCTGAAGAGGGGGACGGGGTGGGATATCCTTCAAAGTCGTACAGGCGTTCCAGTATGTTGTCTTCAGGGTAAGGTGGGGGTGGCTTTGTGTGACGGTTTGGAGGGGAATGCAACATGGGTTCTGGTGGTGACGCGGCTCCGAGGAAGCGCAGAAGGTGATGAAGATCTGCAGGCGAGCCTGGCACTGTCCTCTCACCCTGGGAGGCTGATGGTGGGCTGCACCCAGAGCGGGGCACTGTTTGTGGCATCTGTTGACAAAGAAAAACAAACATAAGAATGGAGATATCAAAGATATTCTAACAAAGAACCCAGATTTTTGGAGATGCTTAGATCTTTCTCGGCTTGGGAGGGCTTTATTTTCTTCATGACATTTAAAAACCGGACTCTGAAAATATTGATCTTAGTCAGTTTCCAAATAACAGACGATCACGTCGTCTGCGCATGCTAAGTGTTAACTAAATCCACGTGATTGTAAATTTTCAGTAAATATTTGTACACTATGGCTTCTGCATTTCAGGCCACACACATACTGTTATGACGTCACGGTACTACGTGAGCTACGACGTAATGGCGCCAGATGTCATAAACATTTTCGGAGTTTGTATATTTATCTTAAACGTCAAAGAGTCTTTATTTAGAAGTGACTAACGAAACTTAATAGGAGCCAAAGTTGGGATATAAATTGGCAATAATACGTTTAATATGTTAATTTTAATTACGTGTATGAATATTAATATTATCAAAGTAGTGATTAAAGTAGAGTCCATATTATAAAGGTTTTGCAGTTGTCAAGTTAAGCACAAATTAAACAACTGTATTAATTTTAAGTAGACTGTTAACTGTTATAATTGAGAAATTTTATTACAAGGTCTCATATAAGGGTGGTTTGAACTATAGGTAATACGGAGACACTAAAAAAACACCTAACATTCACCAAATTAAAAACACTTTCTTTATTCATAATAATAACAAACATTACATTAATTAGTACACTTCACAATATTGCATGTGATATGCCACTTAAAACAAAGGAAAACTCACACTTAGTAAAGACAGACCCATCTTAGCCGTTGCTAAACCAAACTAAGACACAGAACGTTTTCTTTGTGAAAATCATTCCAACCTGTTAGTTCCGACTGACCAGTCTTGATAATCACAACTGGTATTATCATAGAACTGGATTTAAAATACAATGGCCGCATCAATTTACATGTTTCTCAGTTTCCCACGCGTTAGGTACAACTGCATGTGCTCCAGCCTTAAAAACTAGTTCATAGTTGTTGCGAATAGACTTAGAAAACTTGACGCATATTAATGCACAAGTACAACACATCGCGGGAGAGCTAGCCACTAATTGGCGAACTGACCCCCGAATTCACAAACGTCAATCAACGCTGACGCGCGCGTCCCGTAAAATGAAAAGAACTGAAAAGACAGAGCTTTACTTCTAAAGGATGCTTAACGTTGATTTGTGAATTCGAGGGTAAGATGCGCAAATAATAACAAGTTTTTGGAACCTTTTAGAAAACAAAAGACAAGCCTAGGTCCTCAGCGAATTCGCTAGTGATTATATTGTCTTTAGAGTTAGGTATTAAACAAAAATTGCAGTTACCAGTTTGAATGGCAAAATTCTTCGAACTAAAAATTGATACTTACAACAATATTGTTTAATTATTTAGGTCATTATGAAAAAAAACTCAATATAGTATTCATTCAATCATGATGTTAAAAAAAAACAAATTAAACTACCAAGATCTTTTACCTACGTGCACAATAAATATTGATCAGACATTTTACTAACTTGTTTTAATTTAGCCGTGTTTAGACTATAAAACCTTGTTTAATATGCGGCATATGAAGTTCTTAGTTATTTTATAGAGTGCAATAAATTTTCCGGCGGAGTTCGGCCAAATTATTTGCAAACATTTTATTTCGGCAGAATTCATAAAAGTATTTACTAGCTTGTATTTGAACGGTACTTCATCCGGATTGTCAATTAAAGTACTACTACTAAAGTAATGTCATTATATCAATTTGGTTTATTTTTTACTAAACTATTCGTAATTTCTGTTTTTATTAATAATAATATAATTATGAATTTGAAGGTACCGCTAGTACGAGTATAAAAGCCACTAAGGGATAAGCTAAAAAAACAAATAATAAATTATTAAGTCACTTTGAATTTACACTACATAGGAAACAACGCTAATAGCGAATATCAGCTTCATCTAATGTTAAAACTAATTTAAAAGCGATCTTCATCAGGTACCTCGTGCCATCTTTTAAGATATCTGTTAACTATTTCAACACAATTGAATAACTTCTAAAGGGTAAGTATTAAAGTAGAATTTATATCAAATTTTATAAATGTTTCCAAAATCTGAGAGTTGGCCGCAAAGTGTATGGAACACAGAGTAGGTGTTCCAGCTAATAATCTTGAGACCAAATGGCTTACAAGCCAGTGTAAAGGCTGAGCCACGACATTCTCAAGGAAAATACTATAAAAATGCACTTCCTACATTAGATATGTATTCGTATCTTGTTTATTTACCAAATATTGCACTGCATCTTGTCTCGACTATTTCTTTCGCCGTCTCGTCCTAAAATACAAAGTCTATTCTTCGAATTGTTAAAAAATCGGACAATGATACTGACGTCACAGCATTGTCGGTCGAACCGATCGTGACTCTACAATCGCGGCTCCTGTTACATTTCGACGGACCTTGGGGTTTCTACGCACGGCACGAGCGTTCATGCGTACCCTCCGGCCGAACGAATTCCGACGAGACTTGAATGAACTGGCGTTGTTCAATGAAGTTGTTATCTAATAGGATATCAATATGACAGAGGTATGTGGATATGATAACAATAACATATTGGAATGTTATATTTCAGAATGTGTAAATGTTTTGGAAAATGATCGAAATATGAAACCAGTACCTAGTAGAATCTGTAAAGTATATTCTATAGTAGGGGGTTTGTTAAACAAAGGGGCTGGTAACAATTTTGCTAATTCGTCAAAAAACGAATTATTTGTTTTTGTTACTATTGATGCAATCTTACCCAGTTAGAAATACGACACGAAAACTTATCGTTAGACAATAACTCGAAAACTAAAATGACAATTAGATATTTATAATTTTTATTCAACAAAACAACTTTTCCCTCTTGTCTTTAGTGGGTACCACAGAATTGTCTCGACCTCTTGAAATAGGTAGAGCTTTTCATTCAATCCGATCCTACAAGTTACTAATAGGGTTTTAGTTTTTAATGAATGTTTCATTTCGTTTCTGATTATGTTGTCTTTGTCCAAAATTTAACCTGAATAGCGAATCTTTGATTATGAGTTAGCTAAAGCATGCAAGCTTGAAAATGTGAGAAAATTAAAATAGACCACAAGATTTTCTTCCTTATTAATGGAAAGTAGAAACAATGAAGTAACTACAAACATAACACATGAAAAATAGACCTAGTTTGCTATACCATATATTTATAAGAAACACTTGGTATAAGAGTATTCACACGTAAGCCCATATATGGATGAATATTATGCCAAGTTGGAATAACTCCACTGACAATTTTAAACAATGCAAATAGCCAGTACTAAAAGCCGTGAAACAGTAAATAAACTCCAGTTTTGCCTGAGCAAGGTTTTAGCATAATCCAACAATAACTACTCGAGCCTCGTTGCGATGTCTGTCTCAGATTAACTTAATTGCCCATTAGCTGGTATACAACTATCCCCCAAATATACAAGACAAACCTAAACCTTGTTACCTCACCTTAAGATCGAACTAAGTGCGCGCGACCTGAGGATTCTCTGTACACAGTTTTTATTTTATCACATTTGCAGTCATTCGAAACGTGGCTTTGTTACCATCTACATATAAAACCAGATCTATGAGCCTAAAGTCTGCTTGGGTTTCCCATGACATTAAACTTGGTATTATAATACTTTACTAACAACTTGAAGCAGGCTTGACAACACCAAAGTTATGTTAGTGTGTCTCCAGTGGACACCATTTTCTTTAATGACATAAGTACGTGCAACAATGTAATTTGTGAAATGAAAATAATGTTTTAATCGTTGCGTTCAAGAGCTAACGTTTCAAATACAAATTGTTAAAGAATGCATACAAAAACTATAGCTAAAAGTAAGAGAAAATCTATTATAAACAGCATCCCACTGAGACACCAACAATCTTACCTAACGCGTAAACTGATCAACTCACTTGATATAGCCAACTTTCACCCTCCATATTAAGTCAATGTTAATGTCACTTCAATATTTTATAAAACATCAAAAGCCGCACTCACACAATCACCTCCGAATGTCAAAGCTGGGTTGCACTGACGTTGATTCCATTCTCGAAACGTCAAACTTTGAGGTTATGTTCCTTTTGAGGTTATGTTGCCGGCCGGTGTCAAGATATCAAAGTGTGATTTTAGCGTAACTAAAACTTGTAACGCGGAGGTTGTTTTTTTGGTCCATGAGTGCGTGTGCGCGGCCGATAGATCACACTGCCACTGAGCTGTGCGCAGACGCGAGAAGCCTTAGCCTCAATGAGTGCCTGCGTCATTGCGGGAAGTACGCTCAAATAAACTAAATAGAACTTTTAATAGAACCTACATCGGAACAGTACGTCAGAATGCATTTAATTAAGTTATGACGTGTGATTGGTCCCAGATCTATTAATTTCCACTATTTGGAAGTGCGTGATCAATTAATTCGAGATCCGTCAGAAGGTTTTAGAAGGTGCAGTTACTTCCTAAATCAAAACTAATATAGTGGACTTACTTCGTAAAAGCTATTCAGTCGTACCGTTTACCATCAGTCATAATAATACATTGCACCAGTACAAAAACCTAGGTAAGTTATGTATATTAATCATAATAACAAAAAACCAAACATGCTAATTTTTGGTATAAACTTGCTGGCCCGTTTTGTTTCTACATTCCTAGCAAGGTACCTGTATACCTACCCCTCATAAAATGCTGTAATTGTAAATTATACTCCACAAGATCCAGTTAATCTAGATAATTTCTAACCTACAAATTAAGCCTCTCATACATTCTTATTCGTTCAATAAACAGATCAAAATGTCATAAATAACATTGGTTAATTTAGTCAAAACTGATAAAAAAAATACCCAACTAACGTCATTATAATTAATCTACTTTACATGATAAAATTCTGTGCACGTCAGTGCACCTGAATATTCTGAAATATACACGTTTTGAAGCTTATCTGAATGGTTTACGGTTCATAATTGCATGTTTCTTTAGCTAGTGTTGTACAGTCAAGCTTATAATTATTAATCATGTGATTTAAGCTTTTGTGGCTATTACCGTAAGGATTTGATATTACCTTTCCTAAGAGCTAAGATAATGTTTATTATTTTACAGTATCATTATAAACAGGCGCAATTAATGACGAAACGTAGGCTATTTAAACCAAACCAACAAAAAACCGTGAAGAACCGTTTCCAACATAAGGTAGGTACATAGTAAAACTGTTTTGCAGCATTTTGATTGAAAAATGTTTAAGGAAATAAAAGATTTGCTGAAAACTCCATTCAAAATTTGAAATAAAAGACTGTTAACTGTCTCTGTTATTAAGTGCCACATAATAATATTGTGGATCATAAATAAAATAAACAAAATCACTTTGTAGTTAAACCACATTTAGTACAAAAGATTAAAATTGCATTATTTTGCAATGAAATTGTATTTTAGGACATCCAAGTTAATTACGAAAACGGACTGTGTTGAGTATGTTTAATGCGAATATAGCAAAAAAAAGTACTCGTAATAAAACTTCTAAGAAAATAAGTAGGTACCTAAGATACTTGATCACAATTAAAATTAATAAAATGTTGTAATGACTCAAAGTTGCCTTTCAACATTGTCATCTATAAATCAGATTTAGGTATTTGACATCCGCGCCAATTCTAAGACTCTACATCTATTATGTGATTAAGGACTTACGCGGTTTCGTGCGGAAAACGTGGGGAAATATGGAAACTCATCGAAAAGTGGCGTATGAGTAATTTGACGTCATGACAATTACGATGTAGACTTGTACATGATATAAGAAGTCATTATGAGTACGTCTTTACTCACGACACACCTCTCTAAAATAGCAAAGAGGTTGGTTTGTTTGTGTGTCACAAGTTTTTATATGTTTCACACTATTCTCTGCTTTAATTCTTCACTGTCCATTTAATCATTCCTTATTTTTTAGTGACGTGACGCTTCTGCCAAGTGCAACTAAATTTGTCCATTTGGAAAAAATCCCCAAATATGACTTATGTCTTTTCAAATCTGGCGATTGGTGATGGACAGTGCCAAAGGTGAGTCGGACTCCTTACAAATGTACCTTTATACTATTGCCCTCTCTTAGTAACTCCCTAACCCGAGGTGCTAAAAGACAGACCAAAGAACTCATAATAAGTGCAAACACACTACAAGTTCTTTCGTTAAAATTGCAAGAAATAACTAACTAGGCCAAATAAGACATATGAAAGAAGAAAACATTGAACCCTAAAATTTTAAACGATTTTCCCAAAAGTCAACGTCTTATTGATGACGTCATCAGTGACGTAAGCGCACACACATACAACGCGTGCGCAGTCTGACGTACGCACGTGGGAAACTTATAGCATTTGTTTACAACCAGTAGGTACCATAGGTTTTATGTAAATCATAATCTTCTAAGGAATATGCATTAGTAATGAACTTAGTTAAATGGTTATAATTTTTACTAAACCGGTATACTAATAAAGACATCAACGGGTAGAGTTTCATTATTTTTTTATGTCCGATGAATATGTATGTATCCTAAAAAGTATATGCCTTAAGATTTTAATAGGAAAATAAAGATTGTAAAAAGCATTTAAGCGCCAATGACTGACAGAACATCATTAATATAACAAGGTACCTACTATCTTGAAGATCTATATGTTAATCTAGCAAAAACATTCTTCAGATTTGGGCTGATTGTGTTTAAGGCAAGATCTTTTAAATATAAAATTAATAGCTAGTTTTAACTAATAAGCGTATGCTGCTCAATGCCAATTAATGGGACTTGCTTGCCAAAAGCTGGTTGGTGGTTACAAGCCCCTGTATTTGTCATAACATAACCAAAATCTGGGCTTGGGCATAATTGTTGGAGAGGCTTAGTCGCCGTAAGATGTCGGACGTCTGATCTTAGTGGCTGATGGGATAGCTTATTAGCTGACGTTGCCAGCTGGGACTGGTTGGGTTATTTTGGTTGGTTGGTTGTCGAGCATTTTGGTTGAGATGGTCACAGATCCTAAGTAGTTGGTGTGCGTAGCTTAACATTGGTCACAACTACAGAAACGATGTTGCCACTAAACTACAAGCACCTCCAACCTTCAATGTAGTAAAACTGATTTTAAAAATACCAATACTTTTTTTAAGCGTTATGATGCAGCAATTCAGTACAACCTTTGGTCTATTTATATGTTAAACAAGTTATATAAGCGGGAATGCCGGCTGACTAACGCGACTTATGTCACTACTCCATTCATACATCATACAAACAACCTTCGCCCACGAGAGGTTTTTGCGACATCAAGTGTCAGTTTAAGTGCAAATAAGAAGTGAATAAGAAGCTGAGTTTTACCAATCGACGACCCTGAACATTATGGTACAGTTGACTGCACTTTACATAACAACGTCTATGCCTAATAGTCATAACATAAACGGCCTATAGACATCCTAATGCTGCGCACAGGCCTCACCTCAAATATGAGGTGGTGCGAGCCATACTCCAACACGCGGGCTCAGTGCTCAACCTTAACATCTTACTGTCAGATGTTATCAAGCCGCCCTAAAGCCTCTGACTAGGCTTAACGACTTACATCTAGCGACGTCAAGCGATACGAACAGTCAAAATGTAAAAATAAACGTAGGTACCACTGTGATCAATCTACACACATCAAAAGTGTCTAGGGATATCTCAAGCATTTTCATACAAAGTATAGCTATTGGGGAGGCTGTAAAAATTAAAATATTGATACCAACGTAGAAATTTTTAGGACACAGAAACTGCTATATCTGCCCTTTCAGATTGTATAAAGAAATTCATTGTGGTAGCATTATTGTACAATCGTAAGGACGTTAAAAAAAAGACAGATTTTTCTTTTAAAAGGTTTCAAAATTTTAGCAAAATCAAACGTTTTTTTTGTAATATTCTTAACCTTTATCTTATGCCTGTTTCCTCGAGTTATTCTAAGATAATGCTGAGCATTATCTAATATCTTTGATTTTGCTAAAATTTTGAAACCTTTTAAAAGAAAAATCTGTCTTTTTTTTAACGTCCTTACGATTGTACAATAATGCTACCACAATGAATTTCTTTATACAATCTGAAAGGGCAGATATAGCAGTTTCTGTGTCCTAAAAATTTCTACGTTGGTATCAATATTTTAATTTTTACAGCCTCCCCAATAGCTATACTTTGTATGAAAATGCTTGAGATATCCCTAGACACTTTTGATGTGTGTATTTGTAAAAACATTTATAATATGAGCCTGTCTGTGTTCTGTCTGTGTTGCTATTAGGGAGTTTTATGTGTATTTATTTACGATAAAACTATTTAAGTATATTTTTCCGCCGTCTTGATCAAGTACAAGCTTAGCTTATTTCGGCGCTAGGGGGCGCTGTGTAAAGAACGAGTAATGTCCAATCGCCACGTATGTGGTTTTTACGTAACGGAACTTATCTAAAGGTATCCAAATCATTAGTAATAAAATTAACAGCCAATAAAGTCGCCATAGATTGATATATTTCAAGCCAATATCTAATCAACGACGTTTGGTTTTTCCAGATTATTTCTTATTGATAACTCTCAGTACATTTCAACATAAATAAAAAACTTACAATCATTGTTTAAACAAAATTATAAAATATTATGACAAGACGATTTAAAACAAACGTTAAATCAAAACTGAGATAAACTTAGCTTTTGTTAGCTTAAATATTTTATTTTACTATGATGTCAATGAGTGACTTTTGTAGTCACAAACAATGATAAAAGTAAACTTACAATGTCACTGACTTACGTTTTATCGTACATTCCAGTAATTACAGATATAGGTATATTTGATTAATATCTCTAAGATAGCTAATTATTTTCATTAAATGCCTGGTACTAGTGTACCTGGTGTCTTCGTTTGTGGTAATTTTGAATCTGTGGGTGGGGTGGGGAAATGTAGAGAGCCTATCAGATTAGACTACTGTCTGTCAAACCTCCTCAATTTCTCTTGAACATTATCACTTTAGCGCCAAAATCATGTTGTGATTAACCTTACATCAAAACCAGTATGAAATAAAGACTGAAAGTGATGTATATCATGCTATGCTATGCGTAAAGCTATGTATTGAAGTGTTAGTAGGCAAGGCGAGATAAGAACAAATGTTTTTGTGCACTAGCCACCAATTTCTGTTCATTGCTGGGGCTGGAAAGTTCATGGCCGCTCGAATGGCTACCATTCCAGCGGCTTTGTACATCCAATGTCATCTACCTTCGGCACCGAAGGTTTGTCACAGCCTATTGCAACCTGCCTTTGTGGAAATCAACCGACGTGACCATATTTTCTTTAATGAAAGGGTCAGTCGAAATGTATACCTACTCTTTAAACTGAATAAAATCATCCTTATTTTTTATAAAAATCTATCACAGGCACCAGTTCTCTCACACACTGGGTGGATAGTCGTACCTACATGACTAATCTTAGTTTAGACACTGAATGTAATACCACCTAAGTGAGAGAAAAATAAACAAATTTATTATAGTTATTATTATATTATTGGGAACATCAGCTGAATTACGAGGAGAAACTAAGGTCTAACTACCCATTAAAATACTATTTAGCTGTCACAGCTATTCCCCATGGCGTTTAATACAATCCTGTAACTGAAGGTATTTCATCATTATACTCTTTTAACCCTCAGCTGGACACAGGTCTTCCCCAATGCGCGCTACGAAGCTCTAACTTCCACGTGGCTAGAAGGCGGTCGTAGTTTATTACAAATTTCGCCGAGACGCTTCACAGAATACGTTTTTCTGTCCGTTCGCGTTAATAATTTCATACTTGTCCTTCGATCTAGCACGCCCCCTTACCAATCAAATCGTTCTTAATTGGAAAATCAATTTCCTCCAGTTGAACGCGTATTTTCGGACGCAAAGGTTGTGGATCTGAGTATTTTTGTGTGCAACAGAATCAAATTTAAAAATCACTGCATTCTTAATGTGAACGGACTTTAGCCATCTGAATTTTCTATTCACCAAGACAGCAACAGTCAGCATGTCTCTGAGTACCGTTTGGAATATAGTCAAGGGCGTTTGGAGCGTCACGCTAGCATTGGGGTTGGCAAAAAGGCCGCAACGTCACTTATTTAGCTGCGGCATGGAAACAAACAAATACTATAAGTAGTTTAGTTCTAATTACCTGTGCACATTCTCTGCAGCAAGCACAGTGCCGGTCCAGCATGTCATTCCACAAATACAGCATTTTGGTATCAAAAACAACACTCGCGACACTAACCCTTCGGCAGTCCAGGGTTCTTTTTCAACCAATTATAGGTTTGCACTGTCCGGCGAACAGATCGCTAATGTGTTTTTTAAATAGTGTCGTACATGTATAACGTATAATATTCTGATATGTTATCTAGAGTTATCGCACGAGCAAAGTTCAGCTGATATCAGATTGGGTATGACTTTAACACTATAATAGTCGCGCTGGTGGAATAGACAATATTATGAAATTATTAAATTCTTAGGGGATGCAAGGGACACTTTGAAATCTATGTTCAGCACCTAACAGATAAAAAAATACAGAACTGCGCCCTTACAGGGTTCATGTGCGAAACCCTGATAAGTATGTTCTTCGCTTAAAAGAAACTTGCAATACTTGAATAAAAGATTTACCAAATTATGTTTAAACAAAAGTGAATTTTACTACTACACAAATTGTACTCGTATTAGCAGTATTTAAAGATTTTCCGGGGGGAGATTGGGGGAGGCCTATGCCCAGCAGTGGGCGTCGCTGGGCTGATGTGATGATGAAAGATTTTCCTGCCGCTTATTCGGGAGTTATGATCCACGTGAGCACTGCAGGGTTAATCTAGCTGTTTATCTTTTGGTGAGGTCATTCCATTATGAAAATTGTAATATTTTCCAAACAATTACCATGTGGCTACTGTAGGAAAATAGAAAACAAAATATGATTGGCCCTTGGCATAATGGGCAATGATGATAGCGCTGAAGGTTGCTAGTTGTCTCCAGGCCTATGACTAATGAACATTTTGAATTTATGTGATTAGCATTATACATAAACGCTGGGCACAGGCCTCAAACATGAGGTGGATTGAGCCATACTCCAACACGCGGGCTTAGTGCGGATTGTTGGAGGGTTGATGTCAGATGTTATCAAGTCGCCCTGAGGCCTCCGACTAGGCTTAACGACTGACATTAACTACGTCAGCCGGGACTAAGTGCTTAACGTGCCTTCCGAAGCACGGAGATGCCCGAAATACACATCACTAAGTTTTGGTCGGTGTGGTCACCCATCCCATTTCCAACCCGGCGTGTGTTGCTTTACTACAGCGATCATCCCCGATCACTGTCACAACTGCGCCACGGACACCGCCACCACCTGCGGACCGTTGGCATAATGGGCACTAAATGGGCAATGGTAATATGACGCCGAAGGTTGCTAGTTGAATCTAGGCCTATGATTGAATGCATGATGATCATTTGTATGTATGTGATGATTAGCATTATATAGTTTACTTATTAACACTGGGAACCGTTTCCTTTGGGGAAGTCATGGGTACGTTGACAGTTTATCTCTTGGTGAATGACGATCTGAAGAGCTGCTTCGCTCAGCGTAGTAGTGCTGTAAGACGTGAACTTAGGTTTTATGAAAGTATTCTACGTCACCAGATTAGGACTTACATTTTAGGTAAGATTACGGATTTAGTTAAGTATCCACAGACCGATAAAATAAATTTACAACCTTATTTAACAAGGTGGTATTAGTCACCGATGTTCTTGGCTGTTTATTTTTTTGATATTAATGAACTTTTGGTTTCGGATTGTGTTTTTATTTCATGTCTTATTTTGAAATATAGCTATGATACCAGCTGATGTATAGCGTTTTCAATAGGTTTCTGCATTCCTGTCAGATAAAATTTCAAGGGGTTTAAAAGTGTGAAGCTTGTATTCTTTACCAAAAAAAAATGTTCAAGCAATTACAGAAACGAAATAGATTATTAAGCAACTTGTAAATGCAACATTTGATGCTCCCCCTTAAAAATTTCGGTAGTTCGTCAGCCATAGCCAAATAGTCAAATAGTCATAGCCAAATAGTTGAGCTTCTGTAAAAAGGAAAACGCCCTCACAAAAATCATTATTATGGCTTCCAGTAAACTTTTTGTTACAAGTCGACCATAACTAAAAAGATTACAAGCATTCGCTAACATTCCGCGAATATTTTTTCTACCATCATAAAAAGCGTTGTATGCTAAACTAAATTTAATAATAATTGTATTGAATTACATTTTTTACCCTATTTGCTTATTAAATACAAATGGCCGAAAACGTTTTCTGAGAAACATGGATGAGGTAAGCATAGCGCGTTGGCTGTACAAAAGGCGACAAGTCAACTGAAAGCACTTTGACGGTTAATATCACCTTATGTCAATGCGTTAAAGGTGATTTTCCAACTAATGTGTATCGTAATATACTGACGTGTCCAAAGCGTCACAATCAAGTTGTTTCAAATCACCACCACCAGATGGCAAACGGCGATAGTCTGTAGCAAAAAACGTTGTCTGCACTAGGTGACCTTTGCATATTGACAGGTTAAATACCAGTTTCTTTTAGTATAAAATACTACACATTCTGATCAAATAAAGTCCACGCCATATGGTATTTTATGCTCTAGACAGGTAATAATATTATGTTCTATTTCGTGAGTCTTAACGAACACTATATCAAGTGATGTTGTGTTAGAGTTCTGATTTTGTTATTTAGAACAAAATAGAATAAAATACATTTCACCATCGCTTAAAATGTAAAAGGTTATTTATATTCATATTACATCAACATCCCTATTCAATTACTGTGAGAAGTTTTCTTTGCCAACTCAATACATTTTCACTCTCTCTTTTTTTCCGTATATCTAAAACATACAATTAAATAGGCAGGGGTAGGTAGGTAAGGGGTAGGTTAAGTGTTGCCTGTCACTAACTTGAAGCTATGATAGAGTTGGAATCAAATCCTGAGCTAAATTTGTCAAGTTTTACTTAAGCATAATTTCAAACAGACTACTAATTTAAGCACAAACTAAACATTAGTACTGGTTCAAACGCAGTTTTCATCTCGCAACAAAGCCGCGGTTTCCACGCAAGCGCAGGCTTTGTCGAAGCTTGCGCGCGCAACCGGTTGTCAAGGTCTCTGGTTTTCCCGCCTGTCGTCTACAAAATGGCGCTTATTATGCATTGGACACTGTTACTATGCGCGACTTTGTTTCACTGATGTTATTTTCGTTTTGTCAAACCATTTGCTTAGTTTATAATAGAACAAAAAAAAGAACATCCTAAATTGTAGATCAACGTGTTACTGTATTTATCTGTTTCATTATCTGTGAATTAATTTGTTCTATGTGCAATAAAGTGTTATCTTATCTTATCGTATCTAAACAAAACGACACGATGAAAAAAGATTTGCCTTCCAGCTTCCCACTTGAGGCCGCGACTTACCCCCTTATTCATAAAAACGTAAATAGCTCTTCAACAACATATTAACTTTTGTATCGCTTCGTCTCTTTCATTCTTGTTGCTGCCGCCATTTGCAGGTGAGTGACAAAACACGTCAATTTCTAACTATGCTTTAGCGTTGTATTCGTTTTTGTCAATAAGGTGGTTAAATTATATTCAGACTTTACGCCTAGATATATTCTATACCAGTCTACTACACGTTCAAGCCGAGATGTGTATTATATATTAAATTATAGGTTAAACCACGAAAAAGCAAATTATAATTTAATTTAATTATTATAATTGCAAATTATTATTCAATCAAAATTTATTTTAATTGAATAATTACAGACCTTTTCCCAGCACTGGGATATAGAAGGTAAACAAAATATTGTTGGTTTCGTGCCATTTCCACAAACGGATAACCCCCATTGTTTTTGCACTCACTAGGTATTTGTGGTATAGAATTTTATCTTGGTCACGAGATCAATTCAAAACGAATTATACCAATCTGTATGATAATATCTTTAATCCTCTTCAAGTTTAGGTTTCAGAAGGTTTTCCTGTTTGTCGAAAAATATTTTAACAACACATTTCGTTTTAAGACTGTTAAAGAATATAACGCGATATATAACTTTTTACAGTTACACCTAAACCCCCTTATTCTTAAAAACGAACGCAACGCTAAAGCATTGTTTATGCAAGTGACGTGTTATGTCACTTACTCGCGAATGGCGGCAGCAACAAGTATGAAAGAGACAAAGTTATACAAAAGTTAATGTGTTGTTGAAGCGCTGTTTAAATTTTTATGAATAAGGGGTTAAATTGCCAGCCAATGCTGTGGCAAACATTAAGCGCCTAATGTTCGAGAATCGCGACACACTTGAAAAAGTTATACACAAATTATTAGTTCATGTACACCGGTTTGTTAGAGTATTTCTCAAACAGTTAAGATATTATATTTGACCACTCTCATAGAAACGGTTTTGATGCGACTTTATTAAATTACTTAGTATCTTTTCTCTTTCAACTGTATGCTAATTTCATAAGTTCAAATCGATGACAACTATTGGCTTGTGCATGTAAAAGGTTTAGTTTATTTGTAAAAACCAGTTTGAACTAAGTGAAAACGTACCAGATGTTTACCTTACATTTAAGTTGATTGATTTTAAAACAATTAAAAGAAGTTCCTTATTAGCGCTTTGCGTGGCGATTCGTTGAAATATTTGACATAACTCATAATGTGGCATTTCAATAGAAATAAATGTATAAAAGTGGGGCCTCTCCCTTCGAGTAATTTAAAAATGTGTTTCAAAATATACAAAGGTAATATGCCTCTGCCTCACATGCATCGTAATAACCAATATCCCTAAAAGGAAAACGGAGTGTTCAATTTAATTAAATAGTTCATATGAACCAAATTCTCTTTGTCTCTTATCTCGCACACCTCGTTACACACCTCAACAGCGGCCAATTACTTGATAATACATAATAACACACACAACTATACACAAGGCCGTCTCGTACACAGACAATCGACAAGTTCGTTCCAAATTGACCCTTATTGCCTCAGCGTAGAGCTTTTAAGACAGTTACAGGTAAATGTATATTATATAGACCTGTGACGCAAATAGCTCGTTTCCCTTTCACCGTCGCGATTGGGCTGCGCCGGCGCATTTATAACGATTAATCGATATACACGCCTACGTATCTCTTATTTGTATCGATACGGTTAATCAGAGCAGCCAGTTTGTAGGGAAACTTCGAGATTTAAAATGATTTTCACTATCGGTTGTAAATTACTCTTGTTTACCACTGTAAAATGAACCAAATACTGCACATTTTCACAGCAGCGATAAATAAAATAACTTAAGATACTTACTCTTGAACAATTCAATAAATAATAATTTACTAAGTGCATGTAGCCAAAATTCTGTTCTATAGTATTGTTGTCAACTTTTGCTAAAATGTTGTCTTTCATTTTGTTTGGTTCACACGCAGGTTTGGACTTGTTTAGAAAGAATCTTCGTGTATTTTTGACAGCCAGTTAAAACTTTGTTAAGTTTTGATTCAAGGAAATATGTGACTTGATTTTCAAAACATTCAAAAACTGTGAGTCGATAATACAAAACACGCCTAATATAGAGTTCTCTAAAAAGCGGCAACTCTTCATATAATAGTCCTGCTTATTTAACTTCATACCATAAAAGCAATAGTAAATTAATATCACGTGAATAATTATCTAATAAGTACAAAGTAGAAGAATTCCGTTATTAGCTATAAATTAGCGAACATATGTCGACGGAAACTGTCGAGGTGCTAAATTAATTTGCTAGAAGAATGACAGTTTCATACGATAGTGACGCCAAAACACTGAAGATATTATCAACATGTTATCTACTTAAAGGAACGTCCACTTAAGACGTAATTCGATATTTACTTCAGTTATAGATCTTTAACGCAAAAAAATAAAGATATAATCTTGCACGATTGATTAATAATGATGATATTTTTACATTATTTGCGTTAGGTGCACATAGTGCAACAAAAAAAATACCCAGTCAAAGAACGTGATGTTGATTTTCCGTAGAACGAGATTAGGTTTCATGCTAAGTATGCCTAAATTGTTCATGATTACATGATGTAAGACACAGTGAAAAAACCAATTGGAAATTGTCTGTTGTGCTTATTAGAGCAGAATATCTTCAATTTTAATTAAATAGTAAATAATTTGTGTGCGCTGAGTGTTTGATCAAATGAGAGAGAGAAGTGTATTTTGGGTTACTTATAATTCAAAAACACAATTTAGTAAGTAAGTCAATTGTTTACTTACTTACATTTAAAGGGGAGTTAAAATATTATGTTGCTTATAACTTAAACTTTACAACATATTTTTCCTTCATTGCCAGTCCACTATTTCATGAATGACGTGAAACCAAAAAACAATGAATACAAACTGACACAACCGTCACGGTACAACTATGGAGGCTACGAGATAGGATTACAAAACTGTTGCTAATTACGCTTGACTCACAATTTCTCAATTGGAACTACCCGAAGTTCTACGAAAAAGGTTTTTTAATATTTTTCCTCTTACTGTCCACTTTCGCAACTTAATGATTCACGCAGACCAAAGATCGGTTGCGGAATCATAAGCGTAACAGAGGTGGCGTTTAGGATTGCGAAGTGTGATTTTGCGACTCTTGAAGGCGCCAAGATTATTTTTGTTTCTAGAAATAATGTTAAATTATTTCGAGACGCTAAAATAAGTCACTTACTTAAAAGCTTCCTTAATACGAGATGAATTAAAAATAGCCTTTTAAATGTTAATTTAAATAAAGACTATGGAAACCTAAGTAATAACAGTTATTAAAATAATAATTTAAATATAGCCAGTAGCAAAACGGTATAGTGTGTATGTACTCGGTTACTACATCGACCTCGTATTATGGCGATCGATACTTTTCCTTCCTACTACGTCACTAATGAGTTGTAATGTAATACGCAACGTGTGATACTGAGTACGAATATGCCCTGCGCACGTACTTCAAAGTGTTAATTAAAAATTTAGATTTATTTTCACCACTTTTCGTTTCATAAGTGCGTTTTAAATTCCAAATATGATTTTTACTTGTATTTATGTCGCTTATTGAAAAATATACAATGTTATGTTTAAAACGCTAGATCATTGCTTTATCTCTTATGAATAAAGTGGTAAGAATTCAGGGCCAGCTGGCTACAGTGGGTGTAGTACAGTACAAGGGTGGTATTCCGGCGGACATCACTTCACATCTTACGCTTCACTCTAAATTAGTATTTTCTCTCATTTTGTATGTAAATAATAAAAATATGTTATTTGGCTTAGTTCTTTCCTCTCAATCGACCATAGCCGCAAAGAAGTTAAATTTTAAAGATGACTCACCACGAGCGAAGTGAGTTTTGGCGCTCACCGGAATACCATAGCTGATACCGCATCCAATCTCGCGTCTAGTTTCTCACCTCGATGTTTAACGTACGAAAGTCGATTCACGTAACTAGCAACTTCGTCCTCGACCTCGATTGAGGAGTGAAAATCGAAACGTAAATAGCCCTACTTGTCTCACTGGCCACCCAGACGAAATTGTGAAATAAGTTTGTGAATCAGAACATTCTGATTTCTTTACAAAACATGTTAGTACAGGTTGTAATTTATGTTTAGTACCAGCGGTCACGTTTTGTCAAATAATGGTGACATGCATAATCTAAAAATCAAGCAAAAATCGAATCTAAGGTGGACTTCGAATGTGTACTATGACGCGCATAGATTTTTAACTTCCGTCATTATGGAGCATTAAGAAAAAGCAAATTGTTTATGCTCACTTGGTCTTGGTCTGATTGAAAACTATAAATATTTAACAACCTCACCCTCGTATTCACAAACGCTAATCAACTTTGAGCATTTGAGTTCTATTGACATTTTACGAGACAGCATGAGCTTGAGCGCGTGCTTAGTATTGGTTGACGTTTGTGAATTCCGAGGTCAGTAAACTTGTTTCAATTTGAAATGATCCTTATTTTGGCAAGCCTATCCTTATTTTATTTTAAGAAGTCGTTGAAACTTTGAAATTCGTCGCTTTATCAGGTATAGCTTTTTTAAAATCAATGAAAAACCGTATCTAATACTACCGAGTATGAACAGAATTTGGCTATTTTGGTCGTTTGAACGTTTAAACTATTAGATAATCAATTACTTAGATACTTTTTACGGTAAAACCGTTGATTCAATTTAAATTGATATTGCAATTTTGAAAATGAATATTTTATTAAGTAATAAAAACTGGATTATTACTATTAAATTGCAGAAGCGATCAAAATTCAGGTGGCTAATTCTTTTTTTATCATAAATCATTAACAAAAATAACACATTAACCTAAAATCGTATGTTTTAATATTTTCAAGGCAACCTACAATAAATGACTTAACAAACGCTATAAACTATTTGGTTTACTTAACACTGTATTGTAATAAATAATGTTATTGTTTCGATTTTTCCGCTTTAACCGACCTAGAGACATGAATACTGTTTTTATTTAAATCTTTAAATAAAGACAAATAAATAAACAAATCAGGTACTTGCAAGTAATGTACATGTGTAGTTAAGTATGTTACTGATAAAATACGGTTGGCACCATGAGTTTAATAAAATTATCATTTTATGCATCAACCACGACCTTTTCGTTATGCAGCACTGGTTCACCAGCATGCCTAGGTTCTTAAACTCTCTTTTACTATATTTTTATCTATTTTTGGACGAATTTCAGTGAGACCTCCTACATTGGGATTTTCAGTTTTCTATCTGTATATTTTGGAAGTCACTACGCATGAGGCATGGCGCGATTTCGCGAAATAATCGTGCTTTATGATAGAAACATTTTTAGAACTTTAATGTATTTTGAACTATTTTGTCCTCGTTGTACATTTAGATCAATGTTTTTTCGTTCGTATTAAGAATCAAACTCAATTATGGCAAATTCGAAACGAGGAACGACTCGGATACGTTAATACCGAACCGTTACTTCGAGTCATTCGATGTATCCGTTCTTTAACCCTTTAACAGGCAAAGGGAAATAGTTCCAGCCTAATTATGAACCTTATGCTGATGAAATAAGGTTTGAAACCAATGAACTATTTCTAACAGCTCTACTTAACATAGCCACCCGGTGTGGTAGAGCCCTGCCGTTGTTTACAATTAGTTCTGCTGTTTTTGCAGCATAACCTCCAAAGGTACTTCCGAGTACTCGACTTTAGCTCAGCTTTTAGTCTCGTTGCTGTTGCCGCTCGAATTTGACCCTTAAGGTTATCTGTTGCTGTAATAATATTTTGGTAGTTATGCTTCGTCTTATTATTGTTACGAGTTATCTTATCATAGCTTTTGGTGTCACTCTCCTTCGCTTATGATTACTAGCTTTCAATATTTGTTAGGGTCTTATTTTAAAAATAAAGTTATTTATAATTTCAAAATATCCTTGTGAAATTATTTTTAATATTGCTTTACGTAACAAATCTTAAACTATGAGGAAAAAATGGTCAAGGAGTCTCGAGACCGATTTTCTCAAGAACTAAAACTTTATACTTAGATTTAACTTCAGTTTTATTTTTTTAGCTGCTAATCAAACCTGTTTAATAATAAGTATAGTTTTTTTTAAGCAAATCTGGTACCTACTAAAAACTTCAAACCTAACCTTATCTATCATTAAGGGTAAGATTTTTTTTTTTTTAACGAATTCGACTGTTGTCAGTAATCATATTGGAGTATTTAAAATTTATTTTCTTTTTATGTATTTTTATTCGAGAAATTCCTTTAATTCATTTTTCAATTTACAATCCAATAAATAAGTAACATCCGGTATATTCTTCATAATGTACCGTTCCCAATAAAGAATTATAAATAAACTTTGCTATTTCTATAATCCCAAACCGCCAATTAGAGAATTCAAGTAAAAAAAGTAAACAATTATCTAAGAAAAACGGAGAATTAAAAAGATTTATTAGTACGTTGCAAGTCTATAAATAATTAGTTAAGTCACGTTAAGCGTTAAAAAAGTTAAAAACCATTTAAAAACCTAATGATGACAGTTATATTGGCTTAGTAGCAATTACGAGTTTAATATTAGGCAATTAAGGTCGCATTTTCAGAGAGCTAATCACTTTAATTTAGGTGTTGTGTAATAATTAGATAAAAAATCGGGCTTTGTAATAATAAATAATACTAGAATTATCATACTAAGATCACTAGTTGATATTAGGTAAAATGAAAAAAAGAAAGAAAGAGAGAAAATACGATTATTTGGTACAGTGAACAAAGTAACAACATTATGAGGCTACATTCTGAGTAAGGGCCAAAAAGGTTTCCGCTCAGCAAATGTCGTAGCATGGACCATGCGTCCCCGCTACGACGCTGATATTCTGCGGTACCTAGCAATTAATTAATTAAGTACCAGTATTCTGTGCAAATGAAATTTATTCTAATAAAGAAAAATAGTAGAAAATAAATGAATCCAATTAAACAAAAAAAAACAACGATTAAACAATCATGACGAACTTTTCAATGCCCCATTTGCCCAAGGGCGTTCATGCCACTGAACTTTATTTTGTGCTCAGCAAAAAATACACTTGTTTCATTAAACCATGAGGTAATCTCAATTTAATACAAATCAAATCCCAGTCGACATTAAGTTTGCTTGTCAAAGAACTGACATGGCATTATAAAATAATGTTTTTACACTTTGAACGATTAATTCATAATGATAATGTTTCCCCTGTTGTGTAGAACTTTGCTTAATAATATAAAAAGTACTTTAGTAACCAAATATAGTATTAAAAATAGGTATATAGGTTACTTGTGCTAAAAAAGTGGCACCCGAAATCAGAACTTTTCGTGTACCTGAGCAAAGCATTGACAGTGTTGACAGTTTGAGACGACATTGCGCAACAATTCAATTTTTCAATTCATTTATTCATTTCAAGTAATTTAAAACTCATTTGGTGTTAGTAACAAAAGGTACTTAGGAACTATGTTAGTTAGAATTAAATAAGTAAGTGGGTACAGGAATTGAATTAGGCCATGCCGTTTGATACGGCAAGGCAGTTTCTAATAAAAACGCAATCCAGCCTACCAGCAATCATGGACATGATGCTGTTGGAGCTTCCACACACTCTGCGCACCAGGGACGCACATCGTTTGCGCATCGTGGCGTAGAAACAGTCGACTCGTGCTTCTGCGAACATCCCTGATGCACTACAGAAGCGTGGCAACCTCAACAGCACCCTGAACGCATTGTTGAACTGAATACGGAGCGCGTTGTAAGCTTTTTGGGTATATTTGGCCCATAGGCTGCACGTGTAAAATGATGTACAGAAGGCCTGGAACAGCGTGAGTTTGACCTCACGTGAACACCGTGCAAACCTACTGGCCAACATGTTCGCCCTCACTGACAACGCCCTCCGCTCCCTCTCTATATCATTATCGTCTCTGAGGCCGGCAGTCAGCAGATGTCCAAGATACTTGAAGGAGTATGTTCTCTTGAGCTCTGTTTTGTTGAGAAAAACAGGCGGTATTTTTTCAAACCGTTTACTGCCCGCCTCAAAGACCATAACCTGGCTCTTTTTAACATTATATGCCAGGCCGTGGGAGCCGGCGTAAGACTCACATACAGCTAGCATCCTTCTCAGACCGCAAACAGACGCACTCAGCAGCACCATGTCGTCCGCGTAGCTGATATTATTCACGCAGATACCATCTATGTAACAACCGACCCTGGTGCTGCTGAGCTCGCCTATCAGTGCATCAACGTAAAGGTTGAAGAGAGTAGGAGAGCTAAGTCCCCCCTGTCTTACCCCACATTCCAACCCATACGGTCGAGATAACGCTCCATCCCATCTCACGTTGTTGACCTGGTTTCCGTACCAGTACTTAAAGATGTTAAGAAATTCTACTGGTAACCCTATCTTTTTAAGTTTTTTCCACAACAAGTCGTAGGAAACGAGGTCAAATGCCCTGGACAGGTCCAAAAAACATGCGAACACTGGAGTCTTCCGGTCAGTGTAGTAAGTTATAGTGTGCTTAACACTTAGTATAGCGCTTTCGGTCGACAGAGCAGGCCTGAAGCCAAACTGATTGTCATGTAATTTCACATACATATTTAACTGTTTATTAAGCACACTATCAAATACCTTAGAAATCACCGTTGCAAGCGATATAGGTCTGTAGTTGTTCAGATCTGCAAGATCGCCTGTTTTATTCTTAACTATAGGTATAACTATTGTACGCATCATATCTACAGGCATATAGCTGTGGCCCACACAAAAATTGAACAGCATAAACAATACTCGTGGCAGGTGTGGACCAGCAAACTTAAGATGCTCAATGCTGAGCCCGTCGTGACCAGGGGATTTGCCACCCGACATAGATATAATAATGTCTTTTATATTTTTGGCAGTAAAAGTAATACCCCTGTTCCCTTCGGGCCCAACATCCAGACGTTTTTGCGATGGTCCTAGAGGTGACCTGACGAGAAAGTGATCAGCAAAAGAGTCAGCAATTTTATCCGGTTCACTAACACCACCAACGCCCGCGGGCAGACCGGGCTTACATTGTAGCTTGTTTGTGTGTTTCCAAAATGAGCGAAAATCCTTTTTTGTATGGTGAGCGGCTAAAACATCCATTTTAATTTGGTTTTCATGATTTTGACACCATTTCAACCGTGATTTAAAGATTTTTCTCGACAAACACATTTGGTCAAACAACCTACCCGAACTCGGTCTACCATACCAAATCCAGCAGTTAAACTTTTGCTTAGCTTCCAAATGCGCCTCGGCCACATGCTTATTCCAGTCCTTAAGAAGCTTGGACACATCGAGATGGTCAAAAGTGATGGGCGGCAGCTTCTCAATCTCACGAGCTACAAACACTGGAAGTGTATCTGGATCTTTCACTTTGAAAAAATTCAGCATGTCGTGTAGATACCGATCTTCCTTGTTTTTTCCTTTCCTGGTGATTTTTTGAGGTTTTTCCGCGGAAACCGATTCAAATAGTAACATATGTGACTTCACTATCTGGTCGGTCGTGTAGGTCGACGTACATATTTTCACTAGACTTTCTTCATCACATATTGAGACTTTATTCTGTACATAGCACAGCAGCTCATCAATTACGATATTACAAC
The DNA here is from genome assembly GCA_950022985.1 of Udea ferrugalis. Taxonomy (NCBI): domain Eukaryota; kingdom Metazoa; phylum Arthropoda; class Insecta; order Lepidoptera; family Crambidae; genus Udea; species Udea ferrugalis. The sequence continues at coordinate 2,835,037 of OX465523.1, forward strand.
TCGCGCACTTCACAGTACCCGACATAGTTGCGGACTACGGGATCGCGCAATCGTTGACACGCGCAACACGAGTGACTGCCAACATGTACCTATCTGTCTTGTTTACGCTCTAGTAAATAATCGTACTGTCTTGTTCACACAGTCAAAAAAACAACGTCGAACCCCGTGGACAATTTTCGACTTCGCTGACACTTACTGACATAACCTATCTACGTCTTTTTGCATTGTAATATCATTGTTAGTAAAACAATAATGTTCTAACTACTCTTCAAATAAAAGCATTAAGCACAAGGTATACCTTCACTTAAGACTAAATCATATTTGGCCCAAACTACCTACTTACTTCTTGTAAGTAAAGAATATTGCCTCAGGGCCTGCCTTGTTATTTGACAGGTGAGTTAACAAGTCACATTCTAATACAGTCATGAGCAGACACTACAACTTTTTACAATCCGACGTTATGTACTAACTGCATCGAAACTACAGCTCAACTTATGCTGGTGTGTCTATGCTTCGGCTATGGTCGACTGTATCTATAACATGCATCAAATCACGGCTACTTTCGCGGGCAACCTTTTGTCTTTGCCGACTTGAGTTGGTGTAAAGTGACGTAATATTAGTAAATGTCGATATTATCCTCGCTTATTGCTACTGCACCCGGCCGCCATTTTTGTGATGTACAGAGGCGCTCACATCAACCTTTACAAAACCGTTGCAAAATGGGTCTTATGTCAGCGGTATAAGATGCCAATATATGTAAAGGTTGATGTGAGTGCCTCTGTATGTTTTGACATTTTAACGCTCAGTACCGTTTGCAACTTAAGCTGTCAAGTGCCCGAAAATAAATTGTGAACACGCACTTTTTTATTGTTAATGTTTTTCGTGATCTTGTTTGATGTGGTACTAAGTTGTTGAGTTTTTTTGTTATTCGTTATTGTCATCATAACGAATAACATAATCATGCTTTTATTTATTTTTTGAGCTTTTTAAACATTTGATTTTTCACTTCATCCTATATTCCAACTTGTTTAATTAAATAAATAATTAACTGTTAAGAACCATGCAGAAACACATGATTTGACAGCTGGAAATCTTTCATTAAAATTATTTCTTAGTAACATAAATAAATTAAATGGGTATCGTTTTAACCGTTTTTTTTGCGAACTGTATTTTTGCGGTCACGAGGTGTTTAGTTTGACCTACCTTTTACGATAGTGGTTTCTGTACTGAAAATAACCAGCTAAGAACAAATTTGTTTCATGAAGCAGAGTTAATTTAAAAATGACTACTTAAAACAAAAATGTAGTTTATCATGCCGACAGCATAAATACAGATTTCGATAACAATACTTTCTTAGTATCCCAGTGATGAGTTATTGAATGAACTACCCACATGAATGTATCTTGGGCTGATGCCAAAATATCCTTTCCTTCAATGAGAGCATTAAACTATACAATGTTTTATCTATGAGGCATAATATGGGTTTAAATATACACAGACAGACAAAAATAAGTCACGTATACCTATGTATCGTCTGAATGAAATACGACTTTACGGAAAATCACAGCTAAATAACATCAGTCAGGCAATGTGCTCCTACTGACAGTTTAGGTATTTTATTTTTAGGTGTTGTGTGATCAGCTGTGGGACCTGGGGCCTTATTACGATGTTTTACAGCTCGGTTTACGTCTTTTCATTCTTTGAAATTTGACTAAAACATGTAAAATAAGGTACTACAGCAATGAAGAAAAATTAAGGTTTTTTTGACACTATTTACCACACAAGACACGACTTGTGACGATAAATATGCAGCTCAAAAGCTGAGTTTGTGGCTTAAACTGTTAGGTTAAAGATATTGTAATAGGGCACCATAATTCATGTTCACCCAAAAGCTTCTTTCAGTTTTTAATTTTATAAATTCAGGGACTACGCAATAATTTCAAACAGCAAACACACTCTCGTTATCTAATTATTGTGCTCGTGGTTTGTAGGTGCATTCATTAACAAATTAATTAATTTGTTTACTCAATAATTCCACGTTTTGCAATAAATACAACATTGAACTTTGTGCCCATCATATTTCAATGAAATCAAAACAAACAAGCTTGCGTCCCACTGGCACAGGCCACACATCAACTTTGAGAAACTACAAGTTATAAACAAACAAACAGACAATAATAACTTTATTTAAATAGACCTGTTACAAGTACTTTCAAATCGTCAAATCTTATTAACAAACAATGATGAAACAGTGACTATTCTTTGATTTTGGGCTACAAAATCAAAGAATAGTCACAAAATCAAAGAATAGTCACTGCCATACTCCAACAGTACTGGATCATATGGAATCAAGGAGGGCCTAAATGGTTTGCCATTTCCTGGGGGCTATTCCGGGTTCCGGGACATCACTTCACATGTGCTCCACGCTTACTTATTAGTATTTTCTCTCATTTTGTTTGTCATTGAAAAATGTTATGTGGCTTAGTTCTTTTCTCACAAACGACAACAGTTGCAAAGAAATTGATTTTAAAGTTCACCAACCACGAGCGAAGTGAGTTTTGGCGCTGGTAACGTATTCCACCGGTTACTATTAAGATGGTAAGGTGAAAATCAAGAATTTTGTAAAGGGGTTGTACAAATGGTTCATTGCGTTAACGACAGGTTCACAAGATGCCTATTTCAAAGATGTCTTAAATTAACTAATTCTGTGAAACCCAAGTAGAGATAGCCTAAGCTGATATCCTCCACCACCTATAAGCTTACAAGAGTGCTTGCTTGTATTTTAGCAACTTAAACAAAACTTAAATTTTTAGGCTCAACATAGAAATTGGCAAATAAGATGATACGAACTGTATAAGACTAACTGTGGACCTGTGCAACAGCTCTTACGATCTTACTACTTAATTGACTAGTGTTTGTGAACAAAGCAGGCTTTTCTTAATTGTGCTAGTTAATTATCCAGTTTGCATTAGACAAACATTAGCATTTGGATGTGGGTAATCATGTCAATTCATATTTGGCACAATATGTTGAGAGTCATAAACATTATCATCATCATTAGCTAGTAAGACTACGGCTGAACATTCCACCAAAATACTACTGGCCTCTGGTTCAAGTGAGGAAATATGATGCAAAAGTTGCAGGCATGTGACGGAAGCTCAAATAACTGTTCATCATTCCATTACTATTAATAAAGCAATAACAAACTGATTATTTCAAAGAAGTGATAATTGGCTAAGATGTCAAGAAAAATTACAAAGCAAAATGCTCTATGGTGCAATTTCTCGAATATAAGGTACTTATTCTTTGTTGATTTTAGTGATTCAGATTTTTTTCCATTTTTGACTTTCTTGCACAGAACCCTGCAGTACTCAATCTGTACGATGTGCCTGAACAGACCCTGTACGGCTTAGATGGAGAATACTTAGGAGAATTGCAAGTATGAGGGGAAAATACCGTGAGGGCAAATCCCGAAAAGATAGTCAACTTAGTTGCCGAATTACTTACCCTTAACCAGGCCCCGTAGCCAGGAATACGGGGCCTGACGCGGCGCAGGTTTGACGACTTCCAACCTCCCGAACAAGCCGGGTTCCGAAAAGGCTATAGTACCATAGACCACATTCATACGCTGCGGCAAGTTATACAGAAGACCGAAGAGTATAACTTGCCACTTTGCTTGGCGTTTGTGGACTATGAGAAGGCCTTTGATTCGATTGAGACCTGGGCAGTGTTGCAGTCTCTCCAAAGGTGCCAAATAGACTACAGGTACATCGAGGTGCTAAGGTACCTATACCAGAACGCCACCATGTCGGTCCGATTACAGAACCAGAACTCTAATCCGATCCAACTACAGCGAGGCGTGAGACAAGGAGACGTTATTTCTCCGAAATTGTTCACAGCTGCGTTGGAGGATATTTTCAAGCTTCTGGACTGGAAAGGACGCGGCATCAACATCAATGGCGAGTACCTAACACACCTACGATTCGCCGATGATGTAGTTCTTATGGCTGAGACCTTGGAAGACCTGAACATAATGCTCGAAGATCTCGGTAATGCTTCTCAAAGAGTGGGTCTTAGGATGAACATGGACAAGACGAAAATCATGTTCAATGCCCATGTTGCACCCGCTCCAGTTAACGTTGGGAACATTACACTCGAAGTTGTTGACCACTATGTTTACCTGGGACAGGCAGTCCAGTTAGGTAAGTCCAACTTCGAGAAAGAGATCTCTCGTCGAATCCAGCTCGGATGGGCAGCGTTCGGGAAGCTCCGGCATATATTCGCGTCCGAAATTCCTCAGTGTCTCAAGACGAAAGTCTTTGACCAGTGTGTGTTGCCAGTAATGACATATGGGAGTGAGACGTGGTCGTTCACTATGGGTCTCATAAGAAGGCTCAAAGTCACCCAGCGAGCAATGGAGAGAGCGATGCTTGGTGTTTCCCTGCTTGATCGAATCAGAAATGATGAGATCCGCAGGAGAACTAAGGCAACCGACATCGCTCGAAGGATTGCATCGCTGAAGTGGCAGTGGGCGGGACACATAGCGCGGAGAACCGATGGCCGTTGGGGCGGAAAGGTTCTCGAATGGCGACCACGTACCGGACGACGTTCCGTGGGCAGGCCCTCCACAAGGTGGACCGACGATCTTGTCAAGGTCGCGGGAAGCCGCTGGATGCGGACAGCGCAGGACCGATCGTTGTGGAGATCTTTGGGGGAGGCCTATGCCCAGCAGTGGGCGTCGTTCGGCTGAAATGATGATGATGATGAACCAGGCCCCGAAACGTATTCTTTCCACATTATTTTGAACCTTAGCCGTCTGACACAAAGCCCAAAAACAATGAAAAATTCACATAACCTTGGACTGGTGAAGGGTTAAGGTCTATGCTCCATGATGAGGATAGAGAACAGATATGGGAAGGATTCCACAAGAGCGAGGGGTAGTAATCTGGTACAGGGCAAACCAGGCCCAACTTGGTCCAAAAATATATGTTGGAAGTCCCAAATTGAAAGAAATAAGTTAGCTACCCTGTGTTAATTAATCTAACATCTTCACCAATAGACGCGCCGTCTACTGTAATATTTATAAACCATAATACGTTTAGACATATTAATATAGCAGACGAACGCGGTGGTCTCACTTAGCGTTAAGCAGCTACTTTGTTGCGGTGGCGGTTATAATTTAATTATATTGCTAATGACCTTTGTTGCATAGATACTTAGTGAATATTTAACAGCTAGACTTTAACTTTCATGAAACTCGTAGAAGTAAGTACTTAATAAACATTAAGTGAATATTGCAGTAACTAATTAGCGAATAGGAGAAGTAAATATTGTGACAGTTTTGTTGCCTCGTGCAACTTAAATTCTATTTAAATAGGCTTTTGAGTCCAAAACCTGGTTTAAAGCCGTACCTACCAGAAGCAATGAAAATACCTAGAATCGTATTTAGCTGAATCTCATAATTCAACTCGTTTCTGTAAGGTAGCGCGATTGTAGAGCTATTTTAGAGTCACATAATAGATGGCGCCACTAGGTGGAAACGTAAAAAGCTGAACAGATTTGCTATAGCAGTTTTTGTTGTACAAAAAAGTTGTTAGTTTTTAAATATACACCGTCATGTTTAAGCTCGTCCTCATACTGATTAAGATAAGCAAGTATGAAATTCGAAGTCATTGTGTTTATCATTAAAACAAAGCTTTAATGTGTGCTGAGCTCAAACAATAGCTATTCCAATAACTTATTGTTACCGTGGCGCTTTCCCAGACACTTCATGATTAAACTAATGCAACCATTAGAATTTCCATAGCGCTCCCAAAGTCGTGACACACGCTCTAAGAACACATATTCATATGCCATTCGCGATTCCCAGGCGAACACAAGATGTGCGATGAATATTTAGACTCTAAAACACCTTAAACGCTTCCATGTGTTTTATATTATGAAAAACTGTTCACGTCTGATGTAAATACATCGAGCGAAACTAGAAAGTTACACACACAAGCACACGGCCTGTGCACGGCATTCGGTAACAGCATCAGTGTTGGTGCCAACCGGCTTCGTTTCATAATTCAAAAGCGTAGGTATTAACAACGCATTTAGAATATCAACAGTTAATGTAATCAAAATTGTCAAACATTAAAAGAAACTCACCGTATCAGACTCCTCTATAAAACCGGACTCCCACAACATGTTTTCGCTCAACAGTCCAGCACAAAACACTTGGAATTCAGTTTATATTTTCATACAATGTCTGTATCACAATTGGACGTCGTTGCGCGGGGTAGTTTTGTCTCCCGTGACGTAATTGCGGGGTGGAATTGTCCGAGACAAAGTGACGCGACTGCAGCTCGGACCGTCTCGATGCTGTGTGCGCGGGCGCAGGCAGAGAGCGCGCACGAAGGCGCCCGAGCTCTTCCGAAGTTGCACGACCGTGCCGACCCACTTCGCCTTACCTCGAATCGCTGTGGTCGAGCGGAGATTTTTTTCACATTTTCCAATGAAATCCTACCTACCAAGAGATATAGTAAATAGGTGGCGACATAAAAAGTTTAAGCGGTTTTCCTATTTTGCTTAATTAAAACTTAAATGTTAATGTGGCGCTGGTAGACTCACAAAGATGTATGTTTATGTTGTAGAGCGAAAACCTGACTTAAGTTCACTGAATATCTGATACACGATTTTTCTTATAAACGAAGCCTCCATTTTTTTCTCTCTCATTTACTCACGATCTGCGGGGCTAGCATGCACACCGCGAGTAAATCCGAGAGAGCAAATAGCCAATCACAGGTCGCCTTTCAGCCGTTTCTCCATTTTCTCTACTGTTGCTAACATGGCCGCTTAATGTCAGATTTGAAATATTGTATGGAAAATACGGATATCTCGACAAGCCCTAACATGGCACCTCTGTTTTATCACCAATATATCGATTTTTGACATTTCTGTTGGCTTAATTAGTCGTCGATCGGAAGGGTGGACGAGAAGTGACGAGACGAGTGAAATTGTATGCGAAACTATCAAAATACAACGCGTGCAGCTTTGTCAAAGAAAGAAATCGATTTAAATACACGTCAATGCTAAAACAAAACGACATAACCTTTTAGAATTCGGAGTAAAAGGACATTATATTTTTGAAATTTGCTTACCATCATTAGAGTGAATTATAATGGGGCCGCAATACAATCCAACTCCCATCGGTGTCACATCACATCACAATAATTAAAGATAACTTATCAAATATTTGTTAGACAACAACAAAATGACAATAACGTACTACTTATATATGGAAAGTAATCTTCACAGATGGCGCCGCTAAGCCCAAATTAAAAGTTCTCCAATTAAAGAAACTATGACAGCCGTTGTGTAAACACCCTATTACGGTTGCTTTTATACCATTCATAATTAAAAAGTAATTTTCACATATCAATTTCTTCAATAATTACAAGTTTTATTAATAAATGGCTATGTGAACAAAAAGCAACCGAGATAACAGTGAGCACTTAATTCGTGGCAAGTGGCGACAGATGGCGCACGTGTGCTTGCTTTTTACTTTAGAGTTGAAATACTAAGCCAATGTTCGTCTCAAACACACAATTAATCTAAAAACAAAATCTTTCTATTTTTTGCTATGAGATAAGCAGTAACAAAATATTTTACTTACTCTTGATTGAGTCTTTGTGTGAATTGATTTTACAAGTGTTACCAGAAAAAAAATGGAGTTTAATTTTTTTTTTCTGTAATATGGCAGCACTGTCGAGAAGCGACGAAACGAAGTCACGCCATGCGATTCTCTCGAGCGAAAGAGGGAGAGACGACTAATAAGACGATGTTGCGCATGCTAGGCCCGCTGAAGTGAACCAAATGTTTATCAGGTTTTAATTTTACTCATTCTTCATATAGGAACTACGAATCAATATAGTTTTGTAATAAAACTTTTATGTTGTGTCCGATCTAATAAGTCGATCAACTTGCACCGCCAGTATTTTCTCTGTTGGGACGTGTGTTTGACTGGTAGAGTATGAATTTTTGCATGAAGTCCGCCATTTGCATCTTTTATTAAATGCAACATAGTATAATAACTACTCAGAGAAGCAGTGTATATAAGTGTTTGCCTGTCACCTTCTGCCCATAATTGGACTTTTAATTAGCTGCAGTGAAATGTCACTTTCTTACTGTGATTTTCTTGCAAAAATTGTCCTATCCTTGAAATAACCAGTCTTTATATTAAATTACTGTGTGTGGTGTATGGGGTGGGGTGGAAAGAGCCCATCCGCACTCCAACTCGCAGGCCAGAAGCGGATTTTTAAAGAGGGAGAAATGCAAAATTTTACCGATCACTGATCTAATTTAATCCTCAACCCATAAAAACTTAAACAGCCCTTCAACAACACGTTAATTTTTATATCGCTTTGTCTCTTTCATTCTCGTTGCTGCCGCCATTTGCGAGTAAGTGACATAACACGTCAATAGCCTAAACTATGCTTTAGCGTTGGGTTCGTGCTTACGAATGAAGGGGTTAGACTTTTGGCACTTTCAACATGTCGTAGAGCGGCGCCTATTGGCATATGAAAAAAACACCCTAATGCCGCCGCCAGGGTGGCTTTCAGGCTAATATCATCTCACATCTCAGTGCTTCACGCATACTTCGAGCATCAATACGCTTCACTTTGAATCAGTATATTTTTATCTCATGTTGTATGTAAATATTTTGAAAATGTATTTGGCTCAATTATTTTCTTTTAAACGATCACAGTCGCAAAGAAACTGAATTTTAAAGATAACTCACAACGAGGGAAGTGAGATTTGGCGCCAGCCGGAATAGCATAGCAGGCCTAATGACCTAAGGCCTAATGACCTAAGGGCTAGCGACTGATTGGCTGAGGGTGCAGTTCTTTCCAAAAAAACAGATATGCTCAAAAAGTCAGAGTTTGTAGCAACTGCGGGCTCCTAGAAGCAACCGTGTGTATGGAAACTACAGGAGTTGTCCCGGTGGCGGCGTTTTACAGAAACGGCCTATATACGTCCCACTGCTGGGCACAGGCCTAACCTCAACTATGAGGTGGAACGAGCCATACTCCAACACGCGGGCTCAGTGCGGATTGTTGGAGGGGTGTAAGGTCAGTGAGCAACCTTAATGTCAGATGTTATCAAGCCGTCTAAGGCCTCTGACTAGGCCCAACGACTGACATCTAGCGACGTCAACCGGGACCAACTGCTTAACGTGCCTTCCGAAGCACGGAGATGCCCGAAATACACATCACTAAATTTCGGTCGGGGTGGTCACCCATAGCATTTCCGACGTGTGTTGCTTTACAACAGTGATCGTCGCCGATCACTGTCGCAACTTCGAAACTTGTTCAGCTCATTTGTAACAAATTACCGAAAAAAATACCAAAATTTAGTTCAAATCAGTGACGGGATGACCTAGGGCCATCCCCACTAACTAACTCACTAACTTACGTGCTAAGTGTGAGATCATCATTTTGAAATCATCATCAATAAGATCTGAATGTTCCGGCTTACCCAATTTGCTGATTGGAAATTAATCGATTCAACGATTTAAAATTGTTTCCTTACACTTTAGTTTATGTCAATTGATTATAAACATTTTAGGTAGAAAGGAGAACATACCTATCACATAAAACATCAAAGTACTATGTGGAAAATAGTAATATTTTCTTAAATTTTACCAAAAAGCATCATAGCCCAGTGGTTAGCAAACAGACTTGGAGTCGATGTGGATTGGAGTTCAAATCTACAACAACTACTGTGTTTACTATTTCACTTGCGTTGGTTGTTAAATGAAAATCAGGCTAACAATTTTCGGCGAGAAGGCAGGATACCATCTCAGACCCCCATCAGTTCTTCCCTTGTTGGGGCGCTCCGTAAGCCCCCCGCTTTAGTACGAGTGGTAGAGCGGACCGCCAGGACGCCAAGAGAACTCAAACGTTGCTGTCAATTATCAGATGATTGCAAGAAAAGGCAACTAATAATGCTAACTGCACAATTGAAATGTGGTTGAAAAGCTTTTTCATTTGATACGTTAAGGAGCTGTAATTAATTTGACGTAACGTCATGTAGCCTATAACCATCGGGCTATTAGGATGCTTCTAACAACACCTTATTTGTCTAATTATGGTTTCTAGTTTAGAGGTAGTGAGGGAACAGCTGAATGCCACATACATACATACATGCAGGTCAAAATCGAAACCCTCCTTTTTGCTTCGCCGTAGTCAGGTAAAAACCGAGAACATCTGTCTAGCACTTCTCGTGTTATTAGTCTTGTAACAAACCCAACTTTGTAATAAATACAATAAAACACTTGTTTGTTTATGCAGCAAAGATTGCTTACTTCACTTTATCAATTCCTTGATATTTCATTCGATTTGTGTATTCATTCCTAAATATATCATTATCATCATAATCATCATTTGAACCTAACGACGCCCACTACTGGGCATAGGCCTCCTACAAGGATCTCCACAACGATCGGTCCTGCGCTGTCGGCATCCAGCGGCTTTCCGCGACCGTGACCAAATCGTCGGTCCACCTTGTGGAGGGCCTGCCCACGGAACGTCGTCCGGTACGCGGTCGCCATTCCAGAACCTTTCCGCCCCAACGGCCATCGGTTATCCGCGCGATATATTGATAAGATCTTGTAGTAGGTATATCCGTAATTGCGTTCGGAAATCACATCAATACCCGCACTTGCATCCGTTTGCTAATCCCAAACAAATAAAGCTTATGTTACAAAAACAGCAGGAAAAGCCCAGATGAATATTTAATATTTCGGCGACCTGCCATTGCTGAGATACCTCGCATTTTAAGCAATACGGATATTAATCATATTACAACCACAGTTATGTTTGTCTTTGTAATTGTGTAAAAGAAGTCTTGGTAGATAAAAAACGGTGTTAACTATTAGGTATTATAGGTAAATTAATAAGATAAATTAAAATGTAATCACTGCGTATCTATCTAATTACTTGATATTTTTAGAGATACTGTGTCCATATTTTGGAATTCTATCGAGTAGATACATACAATTTCAGGCTATTTTTGTTGCTTACATAATTACGCTTATTACTAGATCCCAAACGGGGAAGTTAGAGGCACACTGATCAACTTCAACTTCCTTCTCATCAACTTTCGTCTACCTTTAGGTTGTTTGGAAGAGATCGCTTTTTAGCGATAAAACTGCCGAAGTTGTACATTTACCTACGTGTTAACTTTATCTACTGTAATATTGTTGTTGTTTGTTTTAGTGTCAGATAAAGAATATTTACTTACTTACTGATTGCTGCCGTCATGGTGATCGGAAAATTTAGAACCCAACGTGTTAAGGCCTTCCGCTGCTATCCGGGCGTTACTCTTAACTTACATGAATAAACAAATAAATATGTATGCATCTGATTTTACTTGAATAAAATGTGATCATAGTTAACAAAACCCGTTGAATATGCATTTCCACGTGTCCTTAGACCAACCGGCGTCATATCTGAGATATTTCGCATTTTCCTACGTGATTACTGCTCACAATTACGGATCTGAAACATATAATAATAAACCACATCTTTAATAACCGCACTTATTTTATATTTAGCTTCAAGCTATAATTTTCATACGATTTTTTGATGAAGGAAGAAGGCAACTTCACCTTTTATGTACGGTGGCCGGCACATCACGCTACACATTTCCGGTCAGTCCTCCTTGCTTTATCGCGAACAAATGTCATTTGGCAAGAGCGAGAGAAAAAACGGAAATGGGGTAACCTGATGTGCTGTTGACTATACCTATTTTTGTTCAATATGGCAAGCGTGTTTTAGGGATTACGATCTCATTAGAAGAATTTCAGTCGCTGACGTGTACGCAGTGTGTGACTAAAAAAACCTGAAATGAAAGAACTGATACCTACCTTACCGGAAAAGTTTAGGAATCCCTGCCGCCAATCCCTGCCGCCAATCCCTGCCGCCAATCCCTGCCGCCAATCCCTGCCGCCAATGCCTGCCGCCAATCCCTGCCGCCAATCCCTGCCGCCAATCCCTGCCGCCAATCCCTGCCACCAATCCCTGCCGCCAATCCCTGCCGCCAATCCCTGCCGCCAATCCCTGCCGCCAATCCCTGCCGCCAATCCCTGGGACATTTACTTACCTTCATCTTGCCCCAAGATGAACTAATTCAAGCCCGTTTTTATGGGATACTAGACAACGGATAAACATACTTAAATACTTTTTCTTTTGTAAACAAATACTTAATAGACATAGGAAACACCTAGACTAATACAAACTGACATGTTCAAGCACACAAATATTTGTACTGTGCGGGGTTCGAACCCGGGACCTTTGGTATAGTAGCCAACGTCTCAACAATTACACTAAATCGGTCGTCCATGAAATTAGAAGTTAAATGCGGTGTGATTTCCCCCCACGGTATTATTTCGGTGGATGCTAGGCTGGCTACAACTGGCAGCTCTGAAAATATACATATATTTAACAGGTAAGGGTAAGGTATAACAATCATATTTTTTTGATTACTAATTTCTCCTCACTAAACAGGTACAATGATGAGAAAGTCAAGAATCCTAGTTTAGATATAAAAAGCCATCGTAATTTTGGAGCTATGTACGAGTATTTGGCAGGTCCTTTGTGTTGTATGTACCCATTTTAGAAATTCAGAAGTCTTAATTTGCTATGTAATTCAAGTACATGCGCTCTAAATTCATTTTGCCTTCATCCCAATTGTACCCAGTCTAGAAATAGTTCTAGACTGGGTATAATTAGGTTTCACGACTTTTTGTTGTAGGGTTCTTGCATTTCCAAAATACACAAAAAATAAATGCAGTTTTTCAGTTTCTTACGGGTGTTCCCGAAACTACATATAAATGATGAAACGCTGGCTGCCAGATGTGCAATAAAATTGAGAATATTTTAATCTGAGTGTGCAATCTAGTAGCTGGCTTGATGAAATACCCTAAAAAAGTCACCACATCCTAACCTCCTTATTCATAAAACTCATACAGCTCTCCAACAACACATTAACTTTTGTATCGCTTTGTTTCTTTCACTCTTGTTGCTGTCGCCATTTGCCAGTAAGTGACTTATCACGCTTAACGCAATTGCTTAAACTATGCTTTAACGTTGCGTTCGTTTTTATGAATAGGGAGGAAAGTTCGAAAATAGTAATTATGGTTTCGTAAAAAAAAGCCTAATCCCGTTTTAACTAGGGAAACTATCACTCAGTCCTCATCCATCACACACTATAGCACCATATTTACCGCGCATTTCGAGAAGTACCCAACGTGGGCGCAGGATTGATGGTCACACATCAATATTGTGCGAACGCGCCGACGCACACTGGGTGGAGGTTTTTTGATATGACAACAGACGAGAGGAAATAATAACTAACTTAACTACGACGTACCCCGTCGACAATTTTTGACTTCGCGGCAGTACTGACATAACTTGTCTACGTCTTTCTTATAATATCATTGACGCAAAGGCATATAATTAAGGATTCGTGTCGTTACTACCATCTGTATATAGGCTGCGGTAACCGCTCACCATCAGGCGGTGCGCATGATTGTTTGCCACAGTCGTTGTTTAAAAAAAACTGTTTGACTGCTTGAAACACAATGTTTTCTTTTGATTGAATTTTTGTTTCAAAGTCTGATAACTTTAGTGTGAGTGGACTGATCAGCTTAGCGATACTTACTAACCATCATTTCACATCTCGATCCCCCACAGGAGAGCACACCCACGTGTCGTCTATTCACTTCAAGAGAATAAGTATTCTCACAGCATGGGAATGATTTCAAACTTTAATGCGGCTTAGTTTTTGAACCATAGCGGTAGCGAAGTTATTGAGTTTCAGAGAAGGTCCAAATTAAAGTAAAGTTAAATAAAAAGGTGAAATGAAGTCAGCATTGAGAATGACACCCCTGAGGTAAGAAAACCTGTTAATTTTTCGTTTATTTATCTAATTCAATGAACAAACGGATGTGAGAAAGGCATACGTACATTTTGATAGCAAGCACGTATAAGGTGAAGAAAGATTTTTAAAAAAATAGAGCTTGAAGCGAAGCCTCTTCCAGCACCTGTGGCGTGGTTTTAGTTAAGTTAGAACCTTTCAAGTTTTGCCGTTTGTCTAATAAACGTTAGATATTACAAATTAGAACCATAATGATAATGAGTGATATCGTTTAAGCCAGCGAGTGTGGAATGGAAAGAAGCGGCGGAAAAATACTATGTCTATTAAAAGGTGTTTAGATAATCTTCTAGACATACTTGTCATAATTTTGTATTCCGCTTTTGTTGTATTTGACGTGAAAATTGCATGAGTACTATGTATTTGAAGTACATATGAATAAATAACGGTTAGACTTTATATCAGACTTGCCACCTAAGAACATACTAATGCCAAATAAAATAATATGTAATATTTTCGCGATTCCGTACATCGGTATGATAAACATTCGCGATAAGGTAATTAAATCGTATTGTACTTGTGTACTTTATGAATACAGTACCTACCTAATTCGATATTTCGACTTTCGAAATTCATTAGTACAGTTTTTTATCTGACCACTGGACGTCGCTGCCTCATTCAGGGTATCCTAGCAATAAAAATAAGTTATGCATTCGCGACCCAGACATATCTTGCGTAAGTAGAGCTAGACGTTATACTTGTACATACGCAGAAGGGAGGGACGTCACTGGTAGACGCAGAAAAGAATTACAATGAATTCTGTATAAGAAATATCTTTAGCTTATAGCGAAATTCACTCCATGTAAGAGCTTTCAAAGAAAAAGCTTACAAGCTGTAAGTACCTAGTTATACAATTCAATAGTAATGAAATAGGAACGTGCACGTGTTTTACGAAGCAAGTACTTAGCTGAACCCTCGGATTGAACTCTGAACACGCTTCGAGGACGATGTTATCCGGAGGTTATCCACATCCAGGGGGAAAAATAGGGGTGAATAAGACTCGTCTGCCGTGAGTCGGCAGACACTACTCACTAAACCCCCCAGTGATAGTCTTCTGCGCTCTTCTCAGAGTCCCCGTGATCGACTCAGCATCTCCATACTAACTTCAACCATGTAAGTATGCTAAATTGTTTTCGTTGCTGTCCATACCTATATGCTAAACTAACGATGCATTAATGCCCTTCCACTGATGGCCATACATCGTCTAAGTCTATTAAAAATAGCATCAAACTTATAATAACTTCGAGGAAATCGTTTGATGCAAGATAAACGAATGTAAATCTCGCATCATTGTAGTAGGTAAATGGAAACGAGAAAAAATGTAACTAAAGACGAGTATGAGGAGTAGTTTAAATAAAATTGAGCTCTGACTTGGGAGCCGTGTGGTCCTGATTTCAAATCATCCTACAATTTGCGGCTTTGTGAAGAAAAACCTTGATGAGCAACCCAACCAACTCAGATAACGGCGTTAGGATCGACCCTTCCAACGTTGGGTTTAAAATAGCTAGTTACAAGAAATGTAGGCTTCTGAATTTTCCGTTCTCCAAGTGTACAGTCAGAGGCACACTGATTTTTGCCGTCATGGTGAACAGAACGCTCACGAAGTGTACCTATAGCTTCCATATTTATTCAGTAAAGTCCTACTTAAACGCCGTTTTCATAAGTATTTTTATTTGCTTTTGTCTCATGTCCCACAGGTTTCATCATCATCATCAGCCTGTTGCAGTCCACTGCTGGACATAGGCCTCTCCCATTACACGCCACTGAGCTCGATCTTCGGCTGCTCGCATCCAGCTCCTGCCAGCCATCCTGCGCAAATCATCACTCCACCTTGCCTGAGGACGTCCTACACTACGCTTGCCGAGACGCGGTCTCCACTCAAGAACACGTTTGCTTGCCCTTGTCCCACAGGTTTGCTTGCCCTTTTTTTTCGAAAAATAAGATTTTTAACTGTCCATTTTTTATTGCATTATGAAGTTAAGTATACAGTAACAAGTAAAGTAATGAATTGATAACATTTTGTGGCTGTTAAACTAATGAACAGTTACTTACTATTTAATTAATAGACAATCCTAATTTGATCATTTAAAAAACTTGAACCAAAACTGTTTGTACCAATCACTAATTAAATGCGTTAGTTATCAATCAACGATCTATTTTAAGATCTGAGAAAATGATACAAAAAACTGTTTGTTTCGTGGTTACTATAATATCAGTTGTCAATGCCGAGCGTGGTAGCCGACAAGGTTAGCAAAACTGATCAAGTCGTCGCGTTGCCAAAAGGGCGTATCTCATTTTTATGCAGCTAAAAGACGCTTTTCAAAATTTCCATCAAAGTAAATAAAACTAAGTTTTATTGCTCGATTATTTTCTTTAAACGAGTAGTTTGTCATGGCTTTGTAAAAAAAACCCGGACTCGCCTGTGAAGCGTTCCGTAGCAATTTCTTTTTTTTCACTAACTAGGTCTCGTTCTAACTAATTTTAGAGTTGGGTTGGAAGTTTGCATGGTAATATACAACATGTAATTTGTCACATCACACACATATCTACATACCTCCCGCGAAAACTATGGATTTTAGAAAAAAAGTTCCAGAAACCTCTACATCATTTTTAAAAACCTATCTGCTATATATTCCACACGTATGGGTTTAATGAAAACAAAATGAGTTCCAGGCCTAAGTATGGGGAACCCCCAAATTATTCTGTTTTTCTTTTCTGCGGTTCACAGAATACAATTTTCAACAGTATAGCTCTTATATTTCGGATAAAGTGGTGTGACATATGGACAGACAAACAGACAGACATTCAGAACAGAACAGAACTTATAAGAGTTGCGTTTTCTATACGTAACTCTAAGAAAGCAAAAATGAAACTATTCACCACACGGAGTAAAAAAATATTTTTAACCTCTCCTGCAAAGTTGCATAAAATGAGATACACCTATTTAATTGGTAACGTTAGCGCCGAAGTATGTACACTGTAGAGGCACGTGTAAGGCTTTGTACCGAAAGCCGCCGTTCCGTTGTCCGCAAATCAATGTGACCATATCATTCAGTACAAACACCATCACGACCATATCCCAGACGTGGAAGTCAGAGGCACCCCGATTGTTGTTGCCGTCATGGTGAACGGAACATTCAGGAGCGCACATGTCGCCAATGGTCTCCCAGCGGCGGTATTGCCGGAAAGATACGACATTGGGCTCTTCAAGAAAAAAGCGTATTCCTTCCATACAAGCAACGCAGCGGCGCCACCGGTGGTGTTGCGGTTGTCCATGGACTGAGGTGACGTCACTTCCCATCAGTAACTTTCAGCGTACTCACCACGATCTCGCAGCGATAGTTCCGCGATCTCTCTGCTGATTGTAAAACGCTTCAATTGAATCGTAATTGAGTCTCAATCGGCATAATTTGACACATTTTCTATGAAAGATATGTCAAATTTGTCTATTGAGACTCAATTACGATTCAATTGAAGCGTTCTAAAATTAGCATACTTGGGGCCATGGCTCTTTTTTTGGTTTGGGGCTAGAATATAGATAGCCCTGTGTGGATTAATGTCTGTCAAATGATGAATGATGATGACAATAATATGACCTCCCAAAATATATCTTGCCCACACACATTCTCGTCATGCTCTGCAATTAGTCCCTAGCTCACGATATTGTACACAAAGTTTTATTTTTCAACTTTTAAACATCCACTTGACAAGATATAAATAGAAGAAATTAATTAAGTGCAATGCTAATGGTTTTACAACGGCAAAACGTTTATGAAAATAAACAATGTATCTTGTAAGCGGTCTTCTAATGATTAATTATCTTCTATTTTTAACCATTACTATTACGACAAAAAACTTGTATTTTTTAATTATAGTCGGTAAGCTAATAGTTACGATTAGCATTATTGAAAATTGTGTATTGCTGTGAAATAAAAATACCAAGCTTGGAAGTTTAAAAATACAACGTTATCTGTTAAACAACTGCCTACAAATCTTAACTTTATCTAGGTCCTTTAAAGTTTTGTCTCTTTCATGCTCATTGTTAGCTAGTTAAAAAAAAAAAACCGGCCAAGTGCGAGTCGGACTCGCGCACCGAGGGTTCCGTACAAACGTAAAAATTTAAGGTTTTCGGAATTTTTCCTTTATGTGTGCTATAAAACGTTGCTTCATGGCAAATTTCAAGATTCTAGGTCGACTGGAAGTACCCTTTAGGTTTTGATTCCCTTGCGAGTACTTGCGAATTTCAAAATATGCAGCTTAAATTGCTGTTTCTTTTGATTGCGTTGACATAGAAGTTTGATTTTGTAACAGCTTAAAGGTATTATAGACCTGAGTATTTGGTATGAATTTCAATTTAATACCTCTATGCGTTTATGAGGAAATGGGTAGTAAGTTTAAAATTATTAAAAAAATATATATTATGTGATATAACTAAAAATTTATGGTTTTCGTAATTTTTCCTTTATCTATGCTATAAGACGTTGCTTCGTACCAAATTTCAAGATTCTGAGTTCACGGGAAGCACCCTGTAGGTTTTGATTCCCTTGCAAGTGTCGAAAATTTGCGGCATAAACGGCTGTATCTTTTGATTGCGTTGGCTTAGAAGTTTGATTTTTTCACAGCTTCAAGGGACAATAGACCTGAGTAATTGATATAAATTTCAGCTTCATACCTCCACGCGTTCCTGAGAAAAAGGGTCTTGACAGACGGACGGACGGACAGACGGACAACAAAGTGATCCTATAAGGGTTCCGTTTTTTCCTTTTGAGGTACGGAACCCTAAAAAGGTGTAAGCATTGAGTTTATTTCAGGGTCTTTGTTCAATATCTCATGGGCATACCTATAAATATAACTCGTTATGTTATCATAAGCGCCTAGATTAGATTCTAGCATCTAAATAAGAACAAAAAGACAACATATCTATGAGTGAACCAGCAGGGGCTTCGAATTTTCTCACACTACCTAAACTCCACTTATTCTGCCATTAGACAGAAGTAAAAAGAGGTTCTTTT
The DNA here is from genome assembly GCA_950022985.1 of Udea ferrugalis. Lineage (NCBI taxonomy): Eukaryota > Metazoa > Arthropoda > Insecta > Lepidoptera > Crambidae > Udea > Udea ferrugalis. The sequence goes on from OX465523.1 coordinate 2,854,029, forward strand.
TAGGGTACAATTTGTGGTAAAAGTACAATAAATATTATAACTTTTAAGGTATATGCCGAACTTTTTAAAATCTAAGGCTTAAGCCAACTGTTGTCGTTTAAAGTAAATAACTTCAGAATTTATGAGGCTTTTAGTAAATTAAACTATTTTGAATTACGTGGAACTATATTGTCGAACTTTAAAACTTTAAAGAGGCAGGGGTTGTGTATACAATCGTACTTTTGCTGTCTTTATAACTCTAGCAAATCTAAATGTTTTTATTGCCTTCATACGTTGTGGGTTTCAAATTTTTCCAGGTTGTACAAATGTGGCAGCCGACCAAAATCAGCGTGGTCCCTGTACCCACTAGGGTGGGTAGTCTTTAGCATCCCTGCTTTCATGAGCCTCTTTTTTCTAATGTTATAATGAATGGAGTTTAAAACCAGTGATCAAATTGGATTTACTCAAGATCCAGACCGCATTTCCATTCAAACGTACTGTCTAATAGCAATAGGTGATTTATATGACCTAATTTAAATACCTCTAAGTTAGTTGTCAAACTTATTAACAGACAGATACAGGTTCTGAGATACAGGTTTCATACCTAGTTCAGAAATCAGAGACTTCACATAAGTTATGCAAAAAGATGGTAAATAAAGATTTATTATTATTGTTAGCTTAATTAATCATAACCGATAAGTCTAAAATTTGTATAGTATCTTTGTATTTTAATCACTTTCTGCACTCAAATGATCATGGCCACAAAATTGAGTTATAACAGAACGCCAAATTCTAAGCTGAGTGATGTATGCATTAAAAATTATCATTTTCTTTTACCAGCGATTCAGAACTGCGATATCAAACGATTATGTAAATTTAATTCATTATGTTTCCAGTTTTACTTGTACTGCATATAACAGTGAATACAATTTTAAATTATAAGGACCACTTTTTATTGTATCTAAAAAAATTAAGTAGGTAAGTAAAACGAACGAGAAATTCTTTTGAATAAAAAAAAGTTCATGTTTTATAAATTAATTTATTTTGCATTTTCTGCCATTCTACCTCCTTATAAAAGATAATATTTAAATACCTAAATTAATCAAGCTTAAAAAAGCAAACAATTTATTTGACTATTTTCAAGGTACATTTTCAGATGTTTCTATAACTAATCACAATGCTTACATCATAAAATATTTTATGTTGAAAATAGTAAAATAAAAATTACAATTAAATATAATCGAACTAGTCGCGGCAGTGATTAGGTGATCGTTTAGTCTTCCATTTTTAGAATTGGTTTTTCATAAAACTAAAGCAATTGAGAAAAACCTTAAAAAACCTAAATGAAACATAATCAGGAATATTTAGGCATAATTTATACTAAACATAGCAAATTATTAGATTAGTGGAGGCAATATTTGATATGAACAAGTTTAATGACAATCTTATTTTATATCGTATATTTGAAAAATTACAAAATTAAGCTTGAAAAATAAATAGATGAAACGGATTCAGTTGAATTATTATAAAAATAAATCACGTGGCGGCATTTTTGGATAAGTGGAAATTATACGTTATCTTAATAACAGTGATCTAGTATTGATATGATAATCATCTTTTCTTGTTATTTTAAATTTAAAGATTATTTCACCGATAGATAACGTGATGCGAAATGCAACTAGAAGTATTCATTATAATTCTATATATTTGACACCATTCTTTAACTAGGTACAGATTTATTTTACAAACGCATGTTAACCTGTACCTAACTCGTATAATAATGGTATTTCAACGTTTTAAATAAATAAATAACTAAAAGAAACGTTGAAGAAGGAAGCACGTGCTTAAATGGCACATGTAGACTTAACATTAAAGACACCTTTAATAAAATAGACTTTACAAATTATTATTGCATCGTTTTATAATTAATAAACGAAATGATAGTTTAGTATAAATACTAATTCTTTAGGTAACTATAAGTACTAACAAAATAAACGTGCAATATGACAAAGTTAAATAAATACCAGTATTAATGAATATAACACAGTTTGTAGTTACTAAAATATCACGGCAGATCTAAGAAAAGGCATATAGTGTGAGATTTCTATTATTAATCTGTTTTTTATTTCAGGAAATGGGACAAAAGCTATACGATGTGAAAATATCATTTTGTTATACTCATTACGAGTTTAAAACATTAATTCAATATTTTTCGCTAAAAACACAGGAAAGAGATAATGTTATCGTATTGGATACAAAGGTGGTGTGATAATTATCATACTTTAATCAACCACTTTCCTAGAAAAAAGTATTTTGCGTTAATTCATGAGTCTGTCCGGGAGGCCGTTGATTACTAAAATAAATATAACGTATAAAAGCAAAGAGATAGTACTACTTGATACTCGTAGTGGTGACTTACTGCTTATAATATCTGCTTTGTATCATCCATTAATTAACAAAATATTTGAAATCAATTCAAAAATCATTTGACCTCTATTTTTATCTGATGACAGAAAATACAGAAAAAGTCAACTCGGTGCGAGTATCAGGCGGGATCCAAGTAAGACCTTGATACTCTGATTAAGTTGAGTTTTTCTAGTATTTCCATTTCTAATTAAATAAAATAACATCAAAATTATACAAAATCTTCAAAACGTCAAGTCTCAAACTTATGGCCTACCAGAGGCTCTGCCTAATTACAATGTACAAGCAACTATATTTACATTTGAGCACTCGACACATAGTGCGTACTATGACACTTCCGTAAAAGTTTTCCAGTCCGAATTGATGGAACGCGATGGAAAATCGTCGATTATAGCGTTTACCTTCATTCAATTCAATAAAAACAGTATGTAAATACTATAGAAATGAGATATATACAATTAATATATGAAATGGAATTTTAATAACGGTATACAAATAAATATACGAGCTGCCTAAATACGCGAAACTTTATATCTGACGATAGATTTATTGGAAACATTTATGTGCATGAACAAAATTGAACATGCTTTTTGTGATGGTTCCCCAAATCCCCATGTATACCTATTATGTATGTATTTACATATATTTGTCTGCTGTAGTGTATTTTAATTTAATGCATTTGTCTGCTGCTGTTTAGTGCCCCATTGTACAACTTTTGCTTAGTTTGGGGCTAGAGAGCGCTGTGTGAATAATGTCCAAAAATATGTTTTTTACAAACATACTAGTAAACTACGAATAGCTCCCAACTAATGCTTTGTCGTTACATAAAAGAAGCATACAGAAAGCCACACACTGCGAAAAGGCCGCAGGGACGAATTGGATCTCAGAGAGATTTTGTCTGAATACGGGTGAAGACTGATTTCCGCGTTTCCATCGCTACCATCAAAACCATTATTTTTCCTATTATTACTAACATGACCCTGGCTATCCCTGCGAGCCTCCGGACCCGTTCACGTAGGCGTCTGACGCGACTCGCTGCCCCGCCCGGAACACGCTCTGCATCGTCTGGGCTGCACCCTGGAAATTGTTGAAGGAATTGTTTTTAATCAATGCAATCATTGTTATTGTTGCTGTCGTTTTGAACTCACAGGGTGGGGGCAGATTTTTAGATAATTCTAGCAGCAAAAACTTGTGTCATGTTTCTGAGGGAATCGGGCTTAATCAATAGTAGCTAGGTAGGTGGATACTAATGGTACGGCTGGTCCACAAATTTAAAGTTATTCAGTGAGCTATAGAGCGGACTATGCTCGGCGTATTTCTTTTTAAAAAATAGATGATTCGGCAGAGAACCAAGGTTATCGACATAGCCCACCAAATTAGCAAGCTGAAAAAACCGACAACTTTGTCATGAATTTAAAAAACGCACTGTATTGCTTTCAAGAGAAAATAACAAGACTAGAAAACTTCAATTAAGACTTTCTTTTCATTTCATTTTTAAATTACTCTAGAATCACTATTATGGGGAAGCTAAACTGCAAACATCATTTTGTACGAAAACTTAAAATGCGAGCAAAAATCATGACTTTAAAATAAAAAATGTTAAAATTTAATAGCATTAAATGTATGTGAGCCGAATTTTAGTATCGATTATAATTTATTAAGATGAATGAATCTATGAAATGATATTTTTTTAATAAATATTATTGGTGAAAATTATTTGAACAAACCAATAAATCATCCGAATGCAGCCAATTCAATTTTCCTGAAATTCTCATAAAAACTGTTTACACGTAAAACTTTTGATAAGTGTTCTTGAAACTTATTTGAAAATTTAAAATACACACGTCTTGATAGTCGAAGAATGTCGCTTACTCACCTGTATCGCCGCTCCTAAGAATTGCGAGAAAGCCCTGGTGACGTTTATGGCTGCGGACACCAACTGCCCTCGGCCAGGGGTTTGCTCTGCCGTCACAGCCCTGGGCGGGTCCAGGGGAACCTGACCCAGACCAGACCGGTTAGACACAGCTCTAAACATTTAGGCTAGGCACTACACATAGGTGAGGTAAGGGCGGATCCATGAATAAAACTCTACATGAATGGTCTACAACAAACAACGTGTTTGATAACATTACCAGAAGAGCAGAATTGGTTTATTGTTTAAACACATATCTGCCCTGGTGCGAATATTTTTCAAGATACGTCTCATCGGCTGAGAAAGTTACTGAGAGAAAAACTACATGACGATAACAATTTTCGGGTGATATCGGGTGGATAGGCCTTTCTGATACATTTTCAAGGGCCTACACCTCTACCGGTGAAATGGCTGCTTCACAACAAATAAAAATAAGAAAAGTATAATGCTCGGATTGTTGAAATCAGGATCCACCCTTGTAATGAAGAACTAATTGATACCGGTGATGATAGTGCAAAAGCAGCGTGTATAGTGCTTAAAAGTTATAACTATTCCGATGATAGCAATAACATTTACTCTAATTAAAAACTTTTTGATTGATGAATCTTGATATCATCGAAATAGATTGAAATATATCTGTGCTCTGTTTTTTGTTCGAGTGTGAGTGTAGGATTCATGCAAAATATTATAGTTTAGACAGGAATATACGAGTATTTAAGCTAAGTATATTTATATAAATATGTACAGATTCGGAAAGAAGACATAGATTGATGCTTTCCATTTAAGTTATGTTTTTATAATAGATAAAGTGTTCAGAACTTACACATTCAACTCCATGTTTCTTGTCAAGTACCTTTGTTATATTTTTATGACTAACTATCTACCACCACATTTTGGGAGTCGATATCCAAAAATTAGTATTGTTTAATTTGCAGAACAGTTACTTACTTAGTATACTTTCAAAATAATATTATACATAGACGTTTAAAATTGTACTTGAGATGAGGTTAGATTTGTAGCTATAATTTATTTTTATTCAAATAAAAGCATTTTAGTCGCATTAGCTTTACATGAAAATGATTTGTTTAACCTGAAGTTATTGTTTAGAGCCAATAGTTATGTATTTTTAGACACAGTTTACTCACCAAATTATTTTTGAAAACATCGCAGTCGAGTGTTTAGCGAATGTACACTATGTTTATTGATTTAGACACTGATCCATTTAAAACTAATGTTTATTTCGTTTTTACTAACATTTAGAGAATATTTACATAAAACATTATTTATTTCCTAATAGTTTAAACAAAGTGTTAATTACACAAACTATGTCACTTACTTATACGAGTATTCCAAAACCAAATACCTATGGGGTAACCAAAAGGTACGTTAGTAAGTATGTTTATCACATATCGAGAAGATAGATTAGATTTTAAAGTATAAAAATCTAATCTCCCTTCAAAAGGATTAGCACAATTCAAAAAACCCATTTTTTACAATTATTTACAAATAATAACACAAGTAAGCACAACACATTTATTACAAAAATGGACTGCTACAGCAAAAATATTTATTTACAAGCCAATGAAGCAGATATTTAATAAATAATTTAACTAGAAAAATACAAACTGAACACAAGTAAAAGTACATTAAAATTGGATAACTAGAATAATTTCCTAAAATCTATGTACAGCCCTTTCAACCGTCATTCCCATTACTTAAATAAACACAATTCAGACTTAGATTAAATAGGAACAACTAGTAAAATTGATAGTTTGAATGTCTTTAAGGATCTAGAATTGTTATATTTAATCTAAGATCTGCCCATCACCTCATCCCCAGTCGCACAACCTAAGTAAAAGTGAGGCGAAACCCACTCGGTTCGACGATCGGTTGTCGTCTGCGTTCCCAACGAAGGGTCCAGAGCCAAACCAGTTGACTCTGTTGCTGGTTGACGCTGATGATGATATTGTAGGGCTGGAGGATGGAGCAGGCCTTCTGTTGGAGCTGGCTCCAGGCCCGGGGGCCGTCTCCCTCCACTGCTGCCAGAGCCACGCCAGCCCGTCCAGGACCGGCCGTCGGGGCGCCGGCGGGGGCGGCGGGGGCGTGGTCGTCCGTCTCGCCTTAGGCGTGACTACCACTTGGTTGAGTAAGGCCTACGAGGTTATATTTATGTCTACATTTTTTACTGGTTAAAGCTTTTGAAAATGAGAAAGAATATTCTAGTGCAAGTTTTAATAGTGAAGTTACTTTAAAGGAAATGAAAATTATGAAAGTCGAAATCAGAAATGAACGAGAAGCGTTACTGAAAGATTATTTCTGTGTTAAAATTAATGTAAATATTATTGAAAGCAACATAAATAATTGAATGAAGCAGGGCTTAGAAAAAACGTAAGGAATTGTAATTTAGCCTATTGTGTCTATCTCTGTGGAGGGCTTGCATCGACATCTACAAACTTGCCCAAAACGGGTTGCAGGCCACACGTTGAGTTTCTAAACGCATTATCAAAATGTATATTGTCTCATACTGAAATAAGAGGCAAATTTCGAATAATAAGGAAGATATTTTAGATTATTGCTTTGAGATTATTCATCGAAAATAAATCAGCTGCGCTAGTCTAGTTTATCCGTTAGCCATAAAGGCTCTACAAAATGTTTTATAGTAGGTTTTTTCTAAGCCCCCCTGAGGATGTCAGTAATCCAAAATGTCTGAAGAAATAGAAAGGAAAAGTAATGACTAACAGAAAGTCGAAGCTGTTCATCCAAGGAACTTGCCGTGGTGGGCCCGAAGCCTTGCTCCTTCAGCAGAGCAGCCAGCAGCGCGTCGTTGCTCTTCCCGTACTCGGTGCTTAGCGACATCGGCGCCTGCGTCGCTTCTGACATCATGCCAGCTGTCTTTTGATTCTGAAGGAGTTTCTTTAACGCCTCGTCGGATGTTTGGCCTGAAAATTTCAGAGAATGTTTGTTGAACAACGGCTTCTGAAGAAGTGTCAATAATAACGGTGTAGATCCCGAACCTGATGCTCAAGAAGCTTAAAAGAAGATTGCAAGCTGATTTAGTAATTGGCTCTACGAGCCAAGGCCATCCTATGGGATGGCCTTGGATCCTGTGAGTTAAGAACTGATAAAGCTTTTGCCTGCAGTGGAACAGATTGGGCCAATATAGATTTGGAGTTGTATGTTGCAGGGCAGCGTTAGATTGACAATAGAGTTAAGAAAAGAAATAATAGAACAGGCAAGTTAATAGTCTTTCACATTAAATGCAACGGAAATCATAATCTACATTTTTAACAATAAATCAAATAAATAGTCTACGAAAGTCAAACATGTTGCTAAGCGCAAAACTCTACAACAAATAGGACAATTCTTTTTTTGTTTTTTTGTTCAAGATAAACTCATTTGTTTTCGAATTCGTCAGCCACATTCATATAGTTACTAACACAACGATATCTGTCTGTTCGGTATGCTGTCCAGGGGGGCTAAAAAGGCAACATTTTAGATGATTCATATTATGAAACATCTAACTGACGTTTCACCTAGAGCGCAGTCCGTTTCGAGTCAAAAGTGATAATAGCGCCCTCACACGCGTCCCGAATTGATAAATTGTATGAGCGTGAGCGACGTGAGCGCGCTATGATCACTTTTGACTCAAAACGGACCGCGTTCTAGATGAAACGTCAGTTAGATGTTTTATAATACGAATCATCTAAAATGTTGCCTTTTTAGCCCCCCTGTTCAAAAACGTAATTCAGCAAATACACCATGTCAAAAAACTGAAGAAAGTTAAGTTAAATATTACAAATATTTTCTTTGCATAATTTTTTGAATAGGGTAAGCTAATAAAGGTAATAGGGCCGATTAGCTATAGCATGGAGTTCTTCGAGAGGGGTTTGAAAAGGTTCCTGCAGGGTCGGCAACCCACGAGTAATGCCCCTAGTGTTGCACGTTTCCATAGTCTGCGGTAATCGCTCACCATCAGGCGGGCCGCATGCTTGTTTGCCACCGTCGTTGTATAAAAAAAGGGTTTAGTTACCTGTGATAGCAAGTTTGTTTCTAAGCGTCGTCGTCTCCTGAACATCCTGCAATTTGATCAAAGTTTTTAACAATTTCTCGTCATCCTTAACCGTCTTCAGGGTATCTTTAACAGCAATCTTTGCGCCAAATGGTCTAGCTGTAATGTCAGTCTTAACAGTCTGTACGGTGTTTTGCACGGTAGGTTTCGTTGTTAGTGACTCGTTCGGAAGGTTGGAAAGCAATTTCAAATTTTTAGTTGTTCCAGACGGCAACTTTGCACTCACTTTTGCAGTAGGAGTTATGTTTGGTAGTGTTGGAATGTTGAATTGCAACGGATCTTGTCCGGTCGCCTTTATCAGAGCTTGCAATAGTTTGGTATCCTCCTGGAATTGTTTTATGTCGTCTTCTAATGATGGTGTGTTGGAAACGACTGTTGTTGTTGCACGTGGGGTTGTAGTTGTTGTTGGGCGTGGCGTAGTTGTAGTCGATGTTGTTGGGCGTGGTGTAGTTGTAGTGCTTGGGGCAGTAGTTGGAATTACGTTTATGGCGTTATTGGCTATTGCTTTTCCATCGCGTTCGGAAGGTGCTGGAGCACCCTGGATTTCATTCAAACTTCTCTCCACGGCTAGAGCAATGATACGGTTTGCAAGTGAAGATTCAGGATCTTCACTGTCTTCATTGTTCTTCAAGACTGTTTTCTGCAAATCAATTCATTAAAAAATTAGCTGAGTAATTTAATTATTCCTGTAGGGCGGGCTAACACGATCCCCTAACGTCTTGGTAATCGAAAAGTTAACGATACTTATTTTTCTCAAGACATAGAAAAAAGAAGAAAAAGAAGGATCGTTTATTTTTCGATTAAAAAAACGCTAGCGGTTTATGTTAAACCCACTGACTTCATTTTGAAGCCCTAATTCTTTGGCTCATTTTCTCGGTTCTATGGAATTCAATGAGTCATTAGAGTTATCAGAGTAGGGACCTTCACGGAACTCGAGCCTAATTTTTACAGTTTTCACAATAAAAACTGTGACAGATAGATATAGTAGATTATTTTTCCAGTATCCACAAAACTCGTAATGCTCAATGGAATTTGATTATTTCTTTATTCTCAACTGCACATTAAAAAGTAGAAATGGAGACTAAATTCCAAAAAGCATTTTTAATGGTACAATAAGATATATTTTATTGCACAAAGAAAACAATGTTGTTCTATTCTGATGTTGTAGGATGATAAACTTAAGACAAATAGCTGTAGCTGGACTAAACACAAAAAATGAGTCAGTCCTCTTATTTAAAATGCGTTTCATTAAGAATTCGTTTCGTCAAACTTAACGTACAGTTGACCAAATTAATAAGCCATGTAATGTAACTCACCAAGTTTTTTAGGAACGCTAAATCTTCCTCTACTGAGAACGTAGATGTGCTGGGTATTTCCGTTGTTGTTGTAAATCTTGAAGATGGCATACGTCGACCAGTCAAAGTTGTCGACGCATCGATGCTACGCGCTGTCGTTGGCCCTCTTCGTCTCTGATTAAAAGGTGGGAAAGTTGTTGAAATTCCACCGTCTTCAGTGGTTGCACTGGTCTGTAACGTATTGAAAACATTTCTAGATGCTAAAGAGAACACAGGTGAAGGTGATGTTGTGGCCCTCGAGTTGTACACTGGTCTAACGTTTATGGGTGTCGTTGGATTTGATAGAATGTTTGTTGTATGCGGATTTGAAGCTATTCTTACATTCGATGTGACCCCAGTGATTACGGGAAAGTTTAGATTGCTGGTACTTTGGCCTGTAGCTTGTAATAAAGCCTGCAAGAGTTTTGTGTCTTCTTGCAGTTGTTTGATGTCAGCATCAACATTTTGTGTTGTGGTTGCGGGTCGTGTTGTTGTTGCGGGTCTTGTTGTTGTTGGCCTAGAAGTAGTTGTTGTTGGTGGTTGAGTAGTGGTAGGTGCGACAGGAGTTGACTTTATATTCAATGTTGGGATGTTAAAATTAGCAGGATTTTGCCCTGTAGCCTGCAACAGCGCTTTCAACAATTTTGTATCCTCTTCAAACTGACGAATATCATCTTCAATTGATCGAGATGTTGTAGTTTGTGGCCTTGAATCTATTTTCAGGTTTCCACCAAAATTTGGAATGCTCAAAGTATTGCCGTTCTGACCCGTAGCAGATAACAATGCTTGTAACAACTTTGCTTCATCTATTTTCTGCGCACTTATCGACGTTTTTGTAGTTGGTTGAACAGTGGTTGTTAATTCACGGATCAGGTCTAAGTTCTTAGGATCACGTACAACCGTTCCTTTTAACAACTCTTGTAAAAGTTGAGCGTCTTGTGCATATTGCTTTTCTTCTTCTGTTGTGAGCGTCGGTAATGATGTTACCGTAGTAGTTGTTGGAACCGTTGTAGTGGCTGGAGCTGATGTGGTCGTCGTAGTTGTTGGCGCCAATGTCGTAGTTGTTGGCGCCAATGTCGTTGTTGTTGGCGCCAATGTCGTTGTTGTTGGCGCCAATGTCGTTGTTGTTGGAGCTTCAGTTGTAGTTGTCGTAGTAGTTGGAGCCAATGTTGTTGAAGGTGTAGTTGTTGTTGTCGTTGTGGCCTCAGTGGTTGTCGTTTCACTCACTGTGGCAGTGAAAGAGGGAAACGACGTAGTTGATAACGTTGATGGTGTCGTTAAAGACTCAGTAGATACTCCTATACGTGTCTGGATCTGTGGTGTTTGTGTATTAACCTCTGTAACCGTCGCAGTTGTTACAGTTAGCACTTCAGGCTTTCCAGTGTTGGTTGTAGTAGGTACTTTCGTAGCTAATTTTTGTACATTTGAATTTTGTCGTGCTACCGCTACTTCATCAATGGGTATAAATTTAAATACTGCGCCACCATTTCCATCACCTGGTTTTTCGGTTCGAATTTCCTTTGTCTGTAATTTATTCAAACCAAGATTTAGATATTTGCACAGAAGTTGATTCAAAATAAAACAATCACCAACTACCACTCATTGAAATATAGCCTCCACCACTTACCTGCTTCGCCTCTTAAGTTCAAAAACAACCCGTGCTACCAAATCTACTTTATTTAATGACTGTTTATGGAAATCTTTTTATATTAGTTGCTAAAAGTACCGATTTAAAAATTATTATACCTCCGGATCGATATCCAGTGTTAATATTCTGGGTTCGCTAGTAGTCGTCATTGATGATATGACCATTTCCTCTTTAGCAGCTGAAGATATACTATTAAGCAGAATCTCATCAATAGAAGGTAGCATTGTAGTTGTGCGTAAACTCAATACATGCGAGGCAGTGCTTTTTTCAGCAGGCGGCTTTTTTGTGGCGGTAGTTATACCCAATGAACTGCTATCTTTTATATTAAGTGCCGATGAAGGGATCTGCAAATTATGAAATAAAATGTTACGCTTTGCAATGTTAACCTTCTAAGCGTTACGTGCAATAGGCATGCAGAGCTTAAAATTAACCCTAGATGACCCATCATGCATAGTACCTGGATATAAGCGGCGTGATACGAAGCCCCAAGCACAACGCTCAAGCTAAACAACGTAAAGTCAATACCATAATTTGTAGGTTATTTACAGTGTCGTTGGTTAATCGACTTTCCGTTCCGTTATTTGAGGTGTCTGTGGATGTCACGATATTAGTGGATACTCGGATGGGGTTAGACCGTGGTCTTACAATGGCCGGATTGTTATGGATGGGGCTGTATGGGTTTCTTAGACTCCATGGACTGATTGGTAGTATGTCAATTTTTTGCATGACTCGTGGTACTCTTGTCCCATTCGGGAATCTGCGTATTACTGTGTTATTGGGAAGCAAACCATAAATGATGTAAGGACTTGCTTCTGTTAATGATTCCAGGACATCATCATTAGGATCTTTACGTACCACTGTATTGTTCGGTAATATTCCAAAAATAACGTAATCTTTTTTCGGAATCGTAGATTGAGAAGAGTTGCCAACTTGTATATCGACTGCTGTTACGATATTTTGCTTTGCTTCATTAACTGACGTAGTACTTTCAACATCTAGAGTTGTTGTCTCAGCATTGTCGTTTGTTGTTGTGTCTATGTCAAACTGCGTGGTTGTTTCTATAGGAAAAGAATTTGTGGTAGTTTCTGTATTACCTTGCGTAGTAGTCTTCTCAACGACACTGATGGTTGTAGAAACATCTTGTAACATGGTTGGTAATGTGGTTTGATCTGTTGCTTTTTCTGATGGATTTTTAGTAGTACTAACTTCAGCAATAGTGCTGGGCATCTGAGTAAATGCATTTTCAGTGACACTCAGACGAGACGATATTTCTGGAGTATTTTGTACATTTGTTGGCTCTGTAGATGTTGTTGACGTGATAATGACGCTATTCCCATCTCCAGAATTGACAGTTGAAGGGCCATTAGACACGGAAGGTTCCGTAGAAGTAGAAAGAGGTAATAAATTAAAGGGAGTAGTCATAGGAGTCGTAAAGTCATCATCATTATTTGTATTTGATTTTGTTGTCTCAGTAAAGTTCATTGTGTCTATTATTTTAGTCAATCGATCAGAAAAAGGGATGTTATTTTGTTGTTCTAAAAGTTCAGTCAAAGGAGGTGCCGTCGCTAATTCGTCATTATGCTGGCGTATAAGATCTTCAATCATTTTCAAAACCCTTGCTTTTTTTGATAACACCCATAGCTGAAACCTCGAAACTTGACTAGGATCGTCAGTTTCAAGATTAAAGGTATCTTGTGACGGTAAACTTGATGATGCAACTATTGGTGCTCGTTGAGATTCTGTACTACTTACATTATTTTCAATATTTATTGAATCATTAATAAAGTCAACAGCTCTAAAGTTTGTTAAAAAGGGAATAGGTGAAAAACTAGTTCCTAGCGTTGAGGAAACACCAGCAGTGCTGAAACGGCCTTCATTTACCGCGCCTGTATCCATCACATCAGAAGTAGTAACAGAGCTTCCTGAAGATTTTTCAGTTGATTGTTGTATATTGTTTAAAGGAACTGTACTTTTAGATGATTCAGTTGACGTCGTCTGATCTGTGGATAAAGACACCGTACCTGAAGACTGGGAGGAAGTGCCAGCGTTATTTACAGCTTGATTCAAGTCATACGTATCACCAACAGTTGTGCTCAAACCATTTACTGTGCTATTTACACTAGGTTCAGGAGTAACACTTTTGAGGATATTAAAGCCTGCAGTATCGATAGAATCACTATTATTAATAACAATATTTTCAGTGTCTTTAATATCCTCTAAACTATAGGGAGTCGTGTTTGGAATAAAGTCAGCGTCTTTAACTACAGTCGCAAGTCCATTAATTGCTCGGGGAATTAGTGTCTTTAAAAGTTGAGCCATATCCGAGGTAATTCTAGATCTACTACTTTCATCCATCTGTTCAATAATACGTTTAATATTATTAGATAGCATGCTAGTTAGTTCAGACGAAACTAAGTTATTATTGGGTAACAAAAGATCAGATACAGTGTTATATACCATTGTTGTGTCAGTCGATGGTTGAACAGATGAAGTTTCAGTTGCAGTCATTGATCTGTCTAAAGGTGGTTCTGTATCTGAATACAAAACTTTTATAGCGAAAGGTCTCCTTGCGGAAACAGGAGTAGTAGGAGAAGGAGTGGGAACTGGTCGTACTGTATTCACAAAATCTACGCTTTGCTTTCCGGCGTTTAGTGACGGTGTGACACCTTCCCCAACCGACAAACGATTAATCACAATTGGTGTGAACTGATCAGTGTTTTGTACAGTTTTAGCGTTTGTGTTTATACCAGCGCTCGTCGTTAATGTGTCTTGACTCATTGAGCTGCCGACACTATTTACATTAATATTATTACTCACGCCGTTGAGTGTCTGTATTACAACGTTAGTAGTGTATTGTTTTTGCGATACTTCTGTTGTTGATGAGAGTCTGGTTCTGGGTGTGGACGTTAGTATGTCAGCTAATGCATCAAATATTGACACTGTAACTGAGGGCGAATGATGTGATGCTTCAACGTTCATGACATGTGAGGGTTTCGTCAGACTCTCCGACAGCCTCAAGTCTGCCGAGGATAGTGTACTTCGTGTCTTAGTAAAGGAGATAGCATTCATGTCTGGCCCTAAATCAATTTCTTCGCCCTCTACCTGAAATAAGAAGTAGTCTCACCCATATAAAAAGAATATAGATAATGTAGTGCAAAATAAAAAAAGTATTTTGCGTAAGAGTATTGATATTGAAATAAAAAGTTGTGAGTTGAAACTCGTGCAAAGACCAAAGCCGCTTTATATCAATTGGAATCAAGATGACAGGACAGAATGGTGTTAAAAGAAGATATTGAGTGAAAGGTACTTGAAAATGTCTGCACATTGAAACAAGTAATAAAATTTATACAATTTAATGACTTACTCAAAGTTATGTTAGTGGATGCTATTTTACAATTAATAACAATACTAAAGCTTGCAAAGTTCTTGCGTAATATTCACAGTTCGTAACAATTTCAAACATGTTTTCAAAACGGCTAAGAAATTTAGTAAAGTGAACGCAAAAACTCTACAATTGTTTTCATTATGAGTTTTGTTCCAAACAGATGTTTTATACGATACTTAACTAGTCAACAAATAAATAAACAACTAGCTTAGATAGGTTAGGTACCTAAGTAAAATTATCTTAAATGCAAAATATGTGAGAGTTCACATCCTTTTAGAACCAAACTTGTAATTTGATTTACAAAAGATGAGTGATTTGAAATGCATTATGTTAAAACTATATGAGTCCATTAACCAGTTCTATGGATGATTCATGAATGATCGGTGGTGTGGTGATGGTCTGTCTTGACATGGATTCTGTCGTGACATCGCGTAATTCGTCCCCATCGAACCAATATGGCTCTTCTACAGACTTTGTCAACAGTTGGTCAGTGACGTAGAATTTCAGCCAAGCCTTTAGCAATGAAAAATTACGATTATTAATTAGAAATAAGGCTAGAATCAGTGATAGGTTCTTTTAGTACTTTCACACTTTGTTTTTGGATTAAGTTATGTTTTGGAATCAAGACATTTGATGAATACGATTGTTACTTTAACGGTAGCTAGCACATTACTTCTAAAACTATTCAAATACAAAATAAAAATAGTGATAATGTTTGATGGTAGTATTTAATAGTATGGTTAAACTAATATTTAGGTATCTAATAATATAATAGCTACTGTTAATATTGGTTCTAAAAGCAGTCTGTAGCGATGATATGCATTCGTGAAATACTATGTAAATTATAATGAATGAACTGGATTGAATTATGATTCCCTTTACTCTTAATGCCAATTTTATAAAGGGGCTTTGAAATTTTGCGTAAACTTTTGAGTATGGAAGTAATAGTAGTTTTGTATGACTGTAAAGTAAAAATAGTTAATAAGTTGTAGTATTACTAGTTGTGTAAGTCTAGTCTATCGCGGTTTCTGAAATAGTACTTACAGTTGACGGAGTAACAGTGGGCACGGTTGCCTTGTATACCGATTTCTCGATATGAGGAGCTCGATATTTAGAGCTGAATCGGCTTTTGGACTTCTCTGGTTCAGGATTGATCTGCGAAAAACATAATAAGATAAGAGGGTTATGATTAGCTGTTATCTTAAAATCTTATTTAATATACTTACACCGTTAGTGGAAGCTTCTGTGGTTTTTGAAAATGATTCACTAAATTTTCTTAATCCCTTTTCACGAGGCTTAGGTGCCTCTAGATCTTCGTATTGGTCATTCGGTTTTGTACGTTTGCGTCCGTACTTTCTGGTCTGAATATTTTTAACTGGCGCAATGGTTGAGGACAATGTCGCTTCATCAGTTTTAGATAGGTTTTCTTTAATATCTTTATAATTAGCATGATATTTGACAGTTGTTGGTGAATGATTATAAATCGGATTGTTTTCACTCTCTTCTGCAGTATTAGCAGCGTCTTTAAAAATATGATTTTCTTTGTATATTTTATTTTCTTGCGATTCTTTGCTTGTCACTGCAATAATGAACATCTCACTATCGTCATCTTTGTTTTCTTGTGTTTTCTTTTCGCCCGAAGTGTCTACATTAACTGGATTTTTCAAAAGGGTAAATATTAGGGGCATGTCCACTGTATCTACTTTTTTATTCTGTGCAATATTTTGTTCCACTATAGTGTCTTCTGAAGACTCTGTAGTACTTGTTGTAGATGAGGACGTACTGTTTCTGTTATTACGCAAACGAGAATAATATGAAGTCCTGGGTAAAGCACTTCTAGCTGTAGGCAAACTGGCAGCTACAAAATTGTTTTCACTTTTGGTGTCATTTGCACTTGTTGGTGCTTCGGTTGTGACATTTTTCTTGGGGAAACCTTTTCGCTGGTAATAAGAAGACCTAGCTAAAGATTTTTTCAATAAAACATTTGATTCAGTTCGTTTCCGTTTTGTTGCGCTATCTGTTTGAGGTGCTGATGTTGTTTTGGTTTCAAATTTTCTGCTGAATTTATGCTGAGACTTTTCTGTGCTTGAATTAGAAGCAGCTGTTGAAGATGGGGAAAAAGAAGATTTTTGTCTTCTTGGCGTAAATGTAGGCCTCGATCGTCTCTCAATGTTTCTTGGCTTCGGAGATTCCGATGATGAAAGCTCTGGTGATGATTCCTCTTTGATTTCTTTCTTGGTTTCCCTATTTGTGTTTGACTTATTGCGGTACTGAAAATATAAATTGAGTAATATTTTTTTAAAAAAATATTTATTTTTAACTGAGCACACCTGGATTAGAAATTATAAAAAGATTGGATGCACAAACACACCACTCAAGTGGGCAAACGAAAATGTACAGTCAACCACAGTTTGTGCTCATCAAACTGAGTTTTGATTGGCATAATACCTTCGATCGATCAGAATTGTGGCGTTACGCTTGAACACTGGCTCTATGTGTCTGTAGAGGAAAGTATCTACGAGCATCATATACCACATTTGGAGAAAATCAAGGTTTACAGTACAGTGGGCTGAAAATATTTCATGCTGGCCAATGGCAAAAAATGTGTGCTTATATTTGTTATTATTGTCTTAGTACAATTAACAACTGGATTCATAATTTCTAAGAATGTATTTTTGTACGTTTATTTAACATATTTTTGAACAAAACATTATGGCTATACATTTATAACAAAGATGGAGAAAATGGACTGTTTTACTGCTTGTCATCAGCTCTCTGAGAAGACGACATCTCTCATGAGATGGTCCAACTATTCAAATTAGAAAAAAAGTTACTAGTAAGAAAAGTAGATTCATATGACATTTACTAATTAGTAATTAATTATGATAGACCCTGAAAAAGCGGCACTTATTGAAAATCGATTTAATGCCTGAAGAAGCTATTAAAATTCGATTGTCTGTTTACTTGAGATGAAAACTTATAAATCGATCATGTTGATTCAACATGAACGAATAATAAGTTTTTTGTGTTAATACATTTATAAATTTGTATTTCCGAGTTCCCAACCATTCTTTTAAGTTATTGTAAGTTTTGTATTGACCTGATTTGATAGGATAATGGTTTTGTCAGTATCGCGTCAAAATTTCATTTATTATAGACGATGAAAGTATTTACGTGCAACATTACCCTTTGTTACGTAGAAAATCGTGAGGTCGATTTACTTTTCATTTATTTTATCAGGAGTCTGTCGATTTGTGTTTTTTTTAAATCTCTCGATTTCGGAAATTGAAATGAGACAACACTAGCAGCTTTGTCTTGTTCGCATCACTAGAGATCACGAGGGATGACAGCTTCTGAAGACTCGAGACTACTAAATATTACTATTTTTATGTTTTTTAATTCATTTCAGTGCTTTTGTTCTCAACAAACCAAGTAGTTTTCATATAGGTATTTTTCTAAGCTTATTCTATTAATTCATTAAAAGGCATGGCCTTATTCACTTTTTTCAATTCAATCATTTTCGGAGGATTTTGGTCATTGCTATGGCAACACACCGGCTCGATATCGATTTTGCGTAGGTCATTGCGCCCTGCCATTTTACTTTTCGAAACCGGCGTACGCGCTGTAGTTCCAAATATCTTAAACCCCTGATACCGGTAAGTTGCAGCTCGAAGACCAGGATTAGTGGAATCCATCGTGTTTGTGGTGTGCTGATTAATCAGTGTCGCTTTTTTCCAGCTCGTGATGTGCTTGGTGTAGACGTGACCGATGACGTGGTCTACGTGAAAGTGTTAGTTTTTTCACAACCCGGAACAGTGCCCCGGAGTTGAATTGCTGGAGAAAGCATTGAGCGTCAGCATTAACCTCCAATAGGAGGTGTTCAGTCATTGTTACCTAAAAAAATGGGAAGCTGGGTTTTACAATTATGAAATTAAAGCAAATTTTGGTTGAAATAAATTTAGTTTATTTACCTTGAAATCTTAGGCCTAAAATAAAGCTAGGCACAGAAAATGAAGCCCTATTGGAGCCGGCCAGACTCAGGAGCCTTTGGGTTTGGGTGACGAGAGGTACCGAGCGTTTGTTTGATCATAATGTTCAAAATAATTAAGATGAGGGGCGCCACCACGCTCTAAATGCGTGGAAAAATATAAAAAAAGAAAGATCCTACTTCTTTCTCCTGCGGGATCCGGTGGGACACAGCACTGAGGGCTGCAGCATGCAGGTCCGGACAGCCCGTGGAATGTTTTCGGCCACTCCACGGAGACAGTCAGGACACTGGCATGGACGGGCAGCCTTTGCCTGTACTTAGCACCTTACGGGCAGCCTTCGCCCGTACTGAACACCTCCTGTAAGCGTTACAGGCACCAGCGTTAACACAAGACACACGTGTCTGGGACTGAGACGAAGAGAAGGGTCCCAAGACGCAGAAAAATGCAGGAAACCACAGTTGCAGAGGCAAAGCGAGGGTGCCGTAGCATAAGCAGGCAGCAGATGCAGTAATAAGGCGTGCTTATGGCCTAGGTGCTCAGAAATAGCGGCGTGAAGTGACTTAACCTAGCCGTGCCTCGACAACGTGCGGTGCATGGATTCCCTAATCAAAATAAGCAATTTAACATACCTATTGGAGGTTAATGCTGACGCTCAATGCTTTCTCCAGCAATTCAACTCCGGGGCACTGTTCCGGGTTGTGAAAAAACTAACACTTTCACGTAGACCACGTCATCGGTCACGTCTACACCAAGCACATCACGAGCTGGAAAAAAGCGACACTGATTAATCAGCACACCACAAACACGATGGATTCCACTAATCCTGGTCTTCGAGCTGCAACTTACCGGTATCAGGGGTTTAAGATATTTGGAACTACAGCGCGTACGCCGGTTTCGAAAAGTAAAATGGCAGGGCGCAATGACCTACGCAAAATCGATATCGAGCCGGTGTGTTGCCATAGCAATGACCAAAATCCTCCGAAAATGATTGAATTGAAAAAAGTGAATAAGGCCATGCCTTTTAATGAATTAATAGAATAAGCTTAGAAAAATACCTATATGAAAACTACTTGGTTTGTTGAGAACAAAAGCACTGAAATGAATTAAAAAACATAAAAATAGTAATATTTAGTAGTCTCGAGTCTTCAGAAGCTGTCATCCCTCGTGATCTCTAGTGATGCGAACAAGACAAAGCTGCTAGTGTTGTCTCATTTCAATTTCCGAAATCGAGAGATTTAAAAAAAACACAAATCGACAGACTCCTGATAAAATAAATGAAAAGTAAATCGACCTCACGATTTTCTTCGTATGAAAGAAAGTTGCACCCCTGGACCGCTGGGGGCAGCGATAAGACCTGTCCCGGGCGATTGATATCCTATTTTATAGGATGGAATGTTGGTCAGAAGAAATAGTATGAAATGAAAGCTGTAGGAAAGAAAGATGCACCCCTGGACCGCTGGTGGGCAGCGTAAACATCTGTCCCGGGTGATTGTTGTCCTGTTTACAGGATGGAATGTGATGCTATAGAAAAGGAAATAAAGATTGGTTAGTGCTAGCTGTAGGTTAAGTTGTCTGTTTGGTTGTGTGACGTTTTATATTTGGTAATTTGTAATGTGTGTTATTGTCTGAAAAGTTGAAGTGTTGGGTCAGTTCATGGTTAGGCAGCCTGGTCCGACATCAAAGGATCTGTCTGTGTTTGTTGTTCGTGGTTTTGTGAAGAAAGTATAGCCTAATAAGTTAGTTGTTGTTGTGGTGATATTAGTTTTTTAATTTTTGCATGTTACTCAGATAGTTCATGTTATTGAGTTAGGTGTTGGTATGATAGTGCTGAATTCATTAGTGTTAGGAAGTAAATTTTGTTAGTGTCAGTTTTCGATAGTGGTGCAGCTTAGGTGTTATTGCAGTTATAATTTTATATTTTTGTAGTCTATGTTTTATGTGCCAGAGCTTACAATAGTTTTCGGAGCGGTTGGTTACTCGCTAAATAAGCCTTACCACCAGGAGCGGATAGGGAACTCCTTCAAAATAAGCCTTAACCCCTTTGTGTTCTCAAACAATACATTCTAGTTTATTTACTTGTTTATTTTTATTCCATAAATTGCCATAGGAGCGGGTAGTGACTCTTAAAATAAGCCACACCACCCGGAGCGGAAGGTAACTCCATTTTAAATAAGCCTATACCTTTAATTTCTCACCCTTATCTTGTCCCTAATTAGTTACTTCCGGTTTCACTACGGAGTCACTTATTCTCTTTCTTGTTGGTTCATCCAGTTACTGGCGTTAGCCATAGCCAGGCATTGTTTGTCCACCTGATTGATAGGAACAATATTGTAGTCTATTTGTTAGGAAATATTATGTATCCTATTGCTTATTTTGTGTAGTTTATAAATACTTATGATGTTCTAGGTTGCACCCAAGTTACTTTGGATTGTTGATGTTTGGTTGTTGCGTTATCAGAGGACGCGTGGTCCGCTTGCCTTGCGCTCGCTCACCACGCCGCCTCTGTGGACAGACTCCATTCTTTTGTTGTAGGGTAGTGATGAGCTGGAGGGCCAGCTCGAATTTTTCTCCTGTCTGTCGAAAAATTCTGGTAGGTGGGGAGGTATTGTTACGTAGAAAATCGTGAGGTCGATTTACTTTTCATTTATTTTATCAGGAGTCTGTCGATTTGTGTTTTTTTTAAATCTCTCGATTTCGGAAATTGAAATGAGACAACACTAGCAGCTTTGTCTTGTTCGCATCACTAGAGATCACGAGGGATGACAGCTTCTGAAGACTCGAGACTACTAAATATTACTATTTTTATGTTTTTTAATTCATTTCAGTGCTTTTGTTCTCAACAAACCAAGTAGTTTTCATATAGGTATTTTTCTAAGCTTATTCTATTAATTCATTAAAAGGCATGGCCTTATTCACTTTTTTCAATTCAATCATTTTCGGAGGATTTTGGTCATTGCTATGGCAACACACCGGCTCGATATCGATTTTGCGTAGGTCATTGCGCCCTGCCATTTTACTTTTCGAAACCGGCGTACGCGCTGTAGTTCCAAATATCTTAAACCCCTGATACCGGTAAGTTGCAGCTCGAAGACCAGGATTAGTGGAATCCATCGTGTTTGTGGTGTGCTGATTAATCAGTGTCGCTTTTTTCCAGCTCGTGATGTGCTTGGTGTAGACGTGACCGATGACGTGGTCTACGTGAAAGTGTTAGTTTTTTCACAACCCGGAACAGTGCCCCGGAGTTGAATTGCTGGAGAAAGCATTGAGCGTCAGCATTAACCTCCAATAGGTATGTTAAATTGCTTATTTTGATTAGGGAATCCATGCACCGCACGTTGTCGAGGCACGGCTAGGTTAAGTCACTTCACGCCGCTATTTCTGAGCACCTAGGCCATAAGCACGCCTTATTACTGCATCTGCTGCCTGCTTATGCTACGGCACCCTCGCTTTGCCTCTGCAACTGTGGTTTCCTGCATTTTTCTGCGTCTTGGGACCCTTCTCTTCGTCTCAGTCCCAGACACGTGTGTCTTGTGTTAACGCTGGTGCCTGTAACGCTTACAGGAGGTGTTCAGTACGGGCGAAGGCTGCCCGTAAGGTGCTAAGTACAGGCAAAGGCTGCCCGTCCATGCCAGTGTCCTGACTGTCTCCGTGGAGTGGCCGAAAACATTCCACGGGCTGTCCGGACCTGCATGCTGCAGCCCTCAGTGCTGTGTCCCACCGGATCCCGCAGGAGAAAGAAGTAGGATCTTTCTTTTTTTATATTTTTCCACGCATTTAGAGCGTGGTGGCGCCCCTCATCTTAATTATTTTGAACATTATGATCAAACAAACGCTCGGTACCTCTCGTCACCCAAACCCAAAGGCTCCTGAGTCTGGCCGGCTCCAATAGGGCTTCATTTTCTGTGCCTAGCTTTATTTTAGGCCTAAGATTTCAAGGTAAATAAACTAAATTTATTTCAACCAAAATTTGCTTTAATTTCATAATTGTAAAACCCAGCTTCCCATTTTTTTAGGTAACACCTTGAGTATTTATTTGTGGCAGTTCCAGTGTTAGTAGCTTGTGATGACGATGTGTATGTTTTGTACACTTTGTGAGATGCTTTCACTGACAAACTCTCGCTGGCTGGAGAGCTCGTTTGTGTCTGAAATGTCAAATTTAGTGCCAATTGTGTATAAAAGTTTCGAAGCCAATACATGGAAAATCGTGTCAGGTGAACAATGTAGTACTTAGCGTAAATTGTGAAACTAAAACTGAATTTAGTAGTAGCTACTCGTATGTGAGTAATTATGAAGTAATTTATGTTAAATGAATTCTGATGCAGATGTAAAAATTGATGATTGTTTCGCCATTATCTGCCGAACATCAAACGTAACGTATTAACTACTTTCGACGCGCAGTGGTGCATTTACTGTAATGAGAATTAACACGATATACTCACTGAAGCATTTTTTGCTTGAATCAACGCTTTGAAACTCTCCGGGTAGTTGTCATCTTCATTTATTTCATCACTGGGCTTCACTTTAGCCACCGGTCCTGCTGGTCTTATGGTACCCCGAGTCAAAGGCCTTCTCACCATGTTCATTATCTTCAGCGTGGTAGATTTCAAAGGTAAGCCCTCTGTGCTTTCCTGTATCGGGGTTTCAGCTATAGCTGCAGCGGACGGTGGGACTTCAGGTTGACTGGCAACATTATCATCGTTTTGACTAGCTTTGTTGAGTTCACTTTGAGTTTTGAGACCTTCCCCAGTTAAATTCGTGTCCGTTTCCGATAGCCGTGTTTTGTATCTAAGTTTCCGTGAATTCCTTAAATCACTAGTTCGAATTGTAGTAGGTTCTTTTTCTGCAGTAGTTAAAGTGTTAGTAGTTCCAGAAATATCAAGATCAAGCGATCTAGCATTAGGTCTTGTGTTAATTCGGCCACGTGTCCTACGAGGTGATACAGTTTCCGTTGTTTGATTTGTAGAGCTTCTCCTTCTGAATTGACTGTTTGGGTTTACTGTTTGAATATTCTCAATGGTAGGAGTTACTCGAGCTAAATCATCCAAATTAGAATTAATAACTTCTATTTTAGTTTCGTCAATTGTTGGAGAAGAAACTTCTACGGGTGAGGGAGTAGTCGTTGTGCGCCGAACATTGGCTCTCGTTCGACTTCTGACGACGTGTTCTCTGCTTGGTGGTGTCGCACTAGTTTTAGCATCACTCTCAGTTGGCCTACTGCGTGTCCGACTTTGCCCTCTTCTCGCATCGTTTCGTTCGTTGCGTCCTACTGATGGTTGCGGAGCTTCAGTGGAAGCCTCTGGTCTTTCCGGAGGCCTATTCCTTGTTCTCGTCCGAACAACATCTCGAGTAGGAACATCTTCTCGTCTTCTGCTGCTCCTCGGCCTGAAAGTTGGCTGTGCATCTGGCGCTGAACTGACTTCAGAATTTCTGTCTTCAGAAGCTGCCGGTACCGGTAGTCTTCTGCCAATTCTAGTTGCACCTTCCGCCTGGAAAGAACATGGAACAATTGTTAATATTAAAAATGGTTTGACATAATTATAACACATTATATCAGTATCGTGTTGAAAGAAAATATGGCATCATATGGAGATGAGCTATTAGAACATCTGACATAAATTACGCACAATCATTAACGTTATAGTCCCATCGATGTGATCGGGTACTCATTGCCCGAGATACGCAGCAATAATGTTATGAAACGCAGAGTTACATCCATCTAGTGCAGTCAGATACAAAGAAAGTACTGCAGTCTTTAACTAAGAACAATGCTCGGAACGATGAGGCAGCGGTCATTGGAACGGCTTTATGAAATTACTCAACATGACATAATACCAACGGTTACTCAGTTACACGAGAGAGGAATGCAGTTATATTTAGCCGGTACTTTCTTTCGTAATTATAATGTAAAAAGTAATGATGTTGGAAGTGATACGTTCTGAATCGAGAAATTAGATGAAATAATATCGCTTATCTACTTTGTTCTGGACGTTTTTTAGTCTAATTATCAGTTTACGTAAAAGATGATATATATTTGTAATGATAGTGAAAGCCTAAGTTGCAAGCATTATTGGCCTTGTACGATTATCAGTGGCATACTTTTCACGAGGAATAATATTTTTAATATTGAAGTTAGTCGTGATTATCGTTTCCCCGATTGTGTAATGTTGCAGGGTTTACTTGACACTTGGCCCTCGGTTTTTTTCATAGTTGAGCCAAAAAGGGACACCATATTTTCTAAATTAGCTTGGCCCTGGTTGTAACGCAATAATGACCTTAGGAGTCATTCTTATTTTGTGATTCGAAACCCCTTCTGCATTTATCCATCCTTTATAGAAAGTGCTCTAAGAAAAAAATATTCATATTGATTGATATTGTGGAAATTGGCAGAAACAGATCGAAATTGCCCTAGACTGCTTAGTCGCAGGAGTCTCAAGACTGTCTATAACCTTTAATATTAAGGCTTTTGTTCCCCGTTGGAGCGGGTGTAACTGTTGCAATATTTTACTAGATTTTTAGAGCTGTTTGAGTCAATCGTGTTTCTGGCACTTAGGAAAAAAGCTGCTCAGTCAAATAGAACATATTGCTAAACAACAGCGGAACAAAATGTGACTAAAAACATGCGTGAACGCCGATTATCCGCAAGATTTACGCGTGACAAGCTTTCAAAGAGCTTGAAAGTGGAATATTGATGGACAACGTCTACATTTTACGGTATTTAAGTTGGTACAGTAAGTCTAATAGAAAGGTATTTTTGGACCCTAGAGCAATGCTGATTTGAAAATTGAAGACGAAATACTGGCAGCCGAAAAATACACAGTGTTTAGTAGCCTAGATATCGGACCTAGAAAGAACAATATTACTTTATTTCTTGAGAAGATGAAAAAGTAAGCTGTCGGTAGAAATTCCATACCTATTGTATAGGTGCTTAATTTTTTTCACAATATTAATTTTCTATCAGGTCAATGTCTGACGCGAGGAGAATCAGAAACTAACAGCTTCCCAGCCGAACAAACCACTACTTAGAACGGATAAATCTGGATATAATATTACTGCTAAAACTATATTGTGTAGTAATAGAATATCCAACACATTGTCCAGTTGACAGAATATCAGCCACAGACTGTTTTGCTGAATGTTTAAATGAAATCAGGAGCTTTTGTGCCAGTCGTCGTTAACTTAATATTAAATGTCCCACATCGATACAACAGATTGAAACATTAGCTTATTATCCAAATAAATAGCCACCAAACGGGGCGTGGCATGAAGTAACGTAGTATTTGGTCGTGATGTGGTCGTGGCCAAACTATTGTCCCGAGCTTCGAAGGCCACACGGGAGCGTTTGTGGAATTTTTAACATTGCTGAGTTTCAATTTGGTTGATTACTTTGCTAATGCCAATTAAATATGACTTTGCCATTTTTTCAAATGTCCTCGAGGGCTACAATAGACGTCTTTCCTCTGCCCATGATGAGAGTGATAGCAAAGTAAGAGAGTTAGATAAAAAAAACGGACGGATGTGTTAGTAGACATTCCAAGTTAAGATCTCGTGCTGTTTTATGAAATGTCTAGATCTTTTACAGATAACAATAAATATTTACCGCAGAAAGTGCAGTCTGACTAGCTCTATAAAAAATCGTTCATGATACTGTTGTTAGGCGTTTTGACATCCTGTAACTGAGATAGATAAGAATCTAGGCGACATGTCGGTCGGCCACAATGAGGGCATGTGTGGTGGACATGACCACAGGCTGTCAAAGGGGTAATGGTGTGCAAACTGTTAGGGTCTCGTAACGAAATGGTTGTTATGGACCTAAACGTGAGAAAGCAATGAATGACAACCAAACCAGAAGACCTCTTTTTTGTTCCTCTACAGTTCTTCTTGACCATGTTTTGCATCATGAGTTTTTACTGCGATTTCTGATATTGAAAAGTATCTGATGCAAAACTAATGAACTCTGCATAAATAATCATTTTGACTTTAAAAAGGCCATTGGGCTCAGTTTCCATGAAAGTTTAACAAAAATGTGTGTAAGAGTGAAGCTAATATGTGTTGTAACAACCAATTAGAAATAGTTATTTTTGATTAGGTTTTATCGCACAAATCTGATAAGTGTTAAAACACATTCACTCCGCTCTGATAGATTAAATTTTTTCTATGTATTATGATTTGTGATCTTCTCAAAAAGTACAGAAAAGTGTATCTATTAATTTCATCCTAAACGGCAATTACGAGAATAAAGTATTATCAACGCACCTTGCAGTTAGCAAAATAGCTATCAAATGACAGAAGCCTTTGTTTTGCAACTCAAGCGTGCTAAATCGCAACTCATATGTGAGTTGTAACTTTAGACTTGATAGATTGGGCCTATAGCAATGTCTAATGTCTAGTGCACGTGTCTACTGGTCATATCGAGGGCATGTGCGAGTATGTGTGGTCTAACAAGGCAGGGTGCACCGTTCACTTGTAGGCGGGGATTAATTAATTAGTTTGTGTGGGGAAACTGCACTGCCATTATTTGTGCAATATTATTTTAAAATCAAAGGACTCATGAAAGCAGAGGAGGCGCAAGGTGTGTTAGGATCGTAGCAAGTGGAAAGAAGTGGTCTCTGCCCAACCCGTTGGGATAGAGACGTGATGGTATGTATATGTATGTATAATTTTAAAAGACTATTATCCTGTTCAATTATCACATAATTTAACAAGCATTTTCTTTTACTACTTTTTTATTACAAAAAATAATTCAAAACATGAGATGCTATTAGAGATGGGCAACCGTATATGACTGTGTCTATTTTTCGTTTACAATCTATTCTGCTGTATTATAAACTATTGATGGTTAACTATGTTACGCCTGATTTTTTCACAGGTGTATTATCTATGCGTGGCGAACAGAAAAATCTAAAACTGACGGATATAACGAGTATTAAAGTGTTTTTTTCCTACAAACAGTTTAACATGTAAAACCAAAAAACTCGAAACTGTGTGTCGTCTCTCTCTCTAAAAGTAATAAACAAATTAACTTAGGAACAAACTCAGATGGTTTATTGTTCACAATTATTTAATAACTGAACGATCTGAGTATTAAGGTTTCAAAGTACAAAATTAATAGTTCCATTAACACGGCATGGGAATTGAACCTCCATACGCAGGATATGCGTTATCTAGGGCACCGCTTACTTTGACACGCTCACACGGCGTTTATCACCTGAGATATATAAATGTAACTATAACGAAAATGAAACTGCATAATTATATTTATATCTATAGAAGCAGTGACTTGCGAATGTGTCAATATAACGCAATAATCGGACCTTGGGCTAAACCCGGTCGGTTGCTGATATCAGTAAGTTTAACAAACTTTAAATTGAGTCATTTTTAACACGTTAATTATTTTATTGTTAATTTTTGGTGACTTGATTTATGAACTTTGGTCATGAAAGGGTTTTTTATAAAAAGAAGTACATTTACCATTAAAATGCACGAATGCAGTGACGTGGGTATAAACTTACTCGCAATCCACGAAACCACACGAAACTGATCAAATGTTTTAACAACTTGTGTTGTTACTAACGGTCGAATACTTTCTTAACAAAGTATTGTGGTCTATCACCATCATATTTAGCCGAATGGCACCCATTGCTGAATATTACAGATGCTGAATTAAAACCTCCCTCATACGTTTTGAGAGCGGCTGGTTATAGAAGAAGGCTTTTCCATCCACTGAAATCCTGTGACTTATCAGCTCAACTGTCAATTTTGCGGGGGCAACCCACGCTGCATTCCATCATGTCAGCCGAAATGGCTAGGCTACTGTATTATGACGACTGTGTTGTAAAAATGTACTCCATTGGCGACTCTATTTCCACGGATTTTATATTTTCAGGTTGGATCCCGTAGTGAATAGTCATCTCCATTGTCTTTCAATGGTGTGATAAAGTTTGCCAGAGACTTTTTGTTATTTTCATGAACCAAAATTTATGAAGGAAAAGACGAACAATTTAAATCATTGAAAATCAAGCCATTGTTCGAGCGCTACCTAAATTCTTTTCATTTTCCAATTTACTGGACAGCAATTGTTTCCTATTTTCACTCACTATAATCCGAGAATGTTGCACAAATACGTAATAAGGTTATAATTTCGCATTAACAGCAAGAGACCGGGCCCAAATGGTCACCTTGCCTTTCACCCTGCGCCCGCGCCTTTGTTCGAGCCCGCTGCTGGTTAATCACCATACAGACAGACATATTTTTTAACCATTAACGTGTAGTAATGACCATCAATTAAAAATATTTGTAAAGTGTATAGATTTCTATTGACACTGATTGTTGAGGCTGGTGAACTTTGACATTTATATTTGAAAATATTTGTCACTCTCAAAAGATATTAAATGAATGACTACCGATTAAGTATCCTATTACAGCAGAGATTTTAGTTAAACAGGTTTTCCGTCAGTAGAAAACTTTGAGTTAGTTTGAGAACCAATTATATGATATTAATAATAAATATCCCAGGACATGATTCCACACAGCGTCATCTAGGCCCAAAGTGAGCTAATTAAAGCACGTTTTATGGTATAATAGACAAATAAACACAATTTATTTTGTGAGTACATACTAATTATATACAGGAAACACCCAGACCAATACAAACGGACATGTTCATGCACACAAATGTTTGTACTGTGTGGGGATCGAACCCGCGACCTTTGGTGTTGAAGCCGACTTCCCAACCTTTACACCAAATCGGTCTTCAAGATCATTATCATTAGTCACCATCCCCTGCTGGACACATGACTACATGCCCTGTCCTCAATTTGAAGCATCATTTTTCTGCCACCATTCATTCTAAGGTGTTCACAACTTCAACTTTGCAAAAACCTTAATTTAGGAACCTAGTAACCTAGCCCCTGAGAAACCTCGACCTAGAATCGTCATAAATTTATTCAATAGCGTGAGAAAGTTGTGACTTAAAAGTCTGTTGTAAGATAGGACGGTTGTGATAAGATAAGACTCAATACAACAATACAACCCTGCAGATATTTCAAAAATACCGCATTTCTGTGTCTCTTTACTGTTCAATTAAGGTGGTCAACCTTTTTATTCCGCGAATGTACAAGAGTGCAAGCCCAGCGCCACGACCGTGCGAGGTCAAGGTGCATACTAAGAAAGGGGGTAGGTAACGCGGCGAGTGGCGAATTCAGTTTCCAAAACGGACTTTTGGTGACGTAGGTACGACTTGTTGCCAAGCAAACCAAATTAGTCAATTGAGTGAGAAGTAGAACTTATACCGAATTCGCACTTTTGTTATCAATAAATCAATGTTGGTTATTTATTTTAAAGGTAAATAGCGCAAATATAACTTGTATTCAGTGAACTCAACATGAGTGATTTACCCTTGAATTTTGAACTCACCCTAACTACACACTACACTACACTTTCAGTTCAACTGGACTATTACGAGATAGTTTAGTTTAAAAACATGATCGTGAACCGCCTTGGACAATTGGTAAGTAAGAATTACCGGAAAAAAATGGTCTAGGTGTCATTTGGGCGGAATTCGAAACTGCTTCTCCGTAATGGCAGGTGGATTCTAACCATTAAGCTACGGAGACCTTTCTAGTGTATTTTAACTGTGAATGCTAATTTAAAAAAATATATATGAAAAAATAAAATTATGGGTATTATTTATTTTTAGATGCTCATTTTGAAACAGTTAAAAGTATGAGCAAAGTCCACTTACATGCCTCCTGTTTATGAGCGCAAGTAGGCGTTGAGAAAGATATTCCAGTTCGATGGATTAACTTGTCGTCGCGACTTATGAGTAGAAGCGGATAGAAATATTTGCGAATGTCACTATAGTTCGTTCGCGTTAAGAATTCAGTGATTTTGTTCAGCGTTCATAAGCTGTTAAAGTTGTAGCCAGCCGCAATCTAGTCGCTACAGTCAATAATTAAACATTATGGTTAATGTTTAGAACTTTCTGTAAACAAGTCTTATTTATGTAACTCACAAATTTTGTTAAAATAAACTTAAATTAAATTTAGGTTTTTAAACTTTCTTGTTGCTTTTATTTATTTGTTGTTGTTGTTTTGAAAACCTGTTTTTGTTGTTTATTCAAATCTAGTTCAGTTGAATATTTAAGTAAGTATCGCATTTAAAGTACATCGATGGTGCCGACAATGCATGTGTGATGCAGTGTGATGTGGTGCTTCCCCACAGATCATCCCCTTTAATCATGCCCTTAGTATCCAAAAAGCCGCACACTCAGACGGCCTCTGTGCCAAAAAACACGCCGTGAGGCTGGCGGAATTCTGGTCACATAAAGTTCAACGTAGCTATCGACAAGATCATAAGAAGAAGAATGTCAAATAATTGGCGCAGACGCTAGAGAACTGCCTTAACAAAAACATACAGTTAGAAAAGAAATAAAGAAAGAATAAACGTTTATTGATTTCAGACATCGCAACGTACAGATATAAACTAACACAACAAAACAGTTAGAGAACAAATCAAAACAAACAAAAAATTCCAACAGACAGCAGTGTCACGATGTCCGAAACAACACTCAGCTTATGCCTGGACCTGATAGGCTCATACGCTGATTTTCAGTGCGACTACTATCCAGCCGTAAGCTTGTAGCTTGAGCCACCGGCCAACTGGAGTAGTGCGATATGGCGCGACAGCTGTTTATGTAACGACTTAACAAACCATCGATAGGCTTTGCGGTTCTAACGCCTTTAGAATAGTACATTGTTATCCTAGGGGTGAAAGTAACTTATTTAGTCCCGAGACGGGGGGGGTGGACAGGGGGGGGGGGTTTGGCGCCCGGAACGAAGTCAGGGCGCCAATAGTTCGAGGGACTAAATAAGTCTTTCACCCGAGGTAAACACTGTGCTTTTCATTACGAATACAAGGAAAGTAAAAATAAAACATGAATTAGCCAAAGAAAAAGATTTAAAAATAAATGAAGATCGAATTGGCGCTATGTCAGTTGAAAGTGATTCTCCCTAGGGATGAAAAGTATTACTTTCAGCCCGCTTCTCAGGTCAGTAATGACCTACTTTCAGAGTATGAGTAATGAAATAGTACATTGTTAGCCTAGGGGTGAAAGTAACTTATTTAGTCCCGAGACGGGGTTTGGCGCCCGGAACGAAGTGAGGGCGCCAATAGTTCGAGGGACTAAATAAGTCTTTCAACCCGAGGTAAACACTGTGCTTTTCATTACAAATACGAGGAAAGTAAAAATAAAAACATGAATTAGCTAAAGAAAAAATGAGAAAAATAAATGAAGATCAAATTGCCGCTTTCCCGCCTATTTTGTTTGTTTTTTTTTCAGTGGCCGGCCCGCTATACAGCCATCATATTTTATTTTCATCATTGGAAAAATGGAAAAATATTTTGCTCAAAGCTAAGTTATTTTAAAGAAATTGTTGAAACTTAATTATAATAAAGTTATTTAAAAAATATATATTTTCTTATCAATATTTAACTTTAAGTTATTTCAATTTTACATCGTGGCTGTATAGAAAGTTGGAACATGGTTCAATAGTTAAGTGAAAAAGAACAAGTTATTTTTTTAATAATTTGACAGATGTCAGTTGAAAGTGATTCTCCCTAGGGATGAAAATATTACTTTCAGCCCGCTTCTCGGGTCAGTAAAGACCTACTTTCAGAGTATGAGTAATGAAAAGTTCTTAAAACAATCACCTTTGTTTTAGTAGGTTTAGTTTTTTTTTGTTAATCGTAATTGGGAAGAAACACAAGCAACGTGTTGCATTCAAATCATGGGTTCCTAAATGTTACGTTCAAAATAACGGCATCAATCACTTAGTCGTATCTTAAAATCGAAAATATATACGAACTCTCAAAAGTGAGTCACTCCTATTACTTGTTTTATTTGGAAACGGCAGCAAGGTTAACATTTACGACAGTTGGGAGCCTGGTGATTTTACAATTCTGCAGACCTGTAGCTCTTAATTAAATCTTATTTTATTTTACTTTAAATTAATCTAATTTAGATACGTTTACTTAAAAAAGGAAATATTCTGTATTTCCACTTAATTCATTAAATAAATATTAATAAATAAATATAAAATGAATATAGGTTTTTACTTTACATGGAGAAACAGAGCCTACAGAAGCGTTTAGTCACTGAACTTTCAAAAACTGAGATGATACATTTCCGACACACTTACCGATATCCGTTCTAATTCGTGACTAACTTTATCGAACTGTTACTAGATCAATCAGTCTAAATTCATATTGACACATTTTAATGGATCGGTTACTTTAGAACTGACGGAGCGTGACTGAATATTTTTACACGCATGAACAATATTAGTTTTGTTTTATTACGTAACATTCATGCTTCAGACGGCAAAGCTTTATGCCAGTGAGAACAAGCTTTTTAGCTAAGCTGCATTGCAGATTTTCATAGGTTCGCACTGCAAAAAAGCTGTTCTAAGCATTTACAGCACAGTACTGAGGCTGTTGGAAGTTCTTTTGACACTTTGGTGTCAAAAGAACTTCCAACAAACGTTCTACGCTCCATAGCTCTCTGACATAGATCCAGAGCAGACCTCAAATGTTTTGTCAAAGAGCAAGTACGGGTGATTTGGCATTTGAAAGTTTTATTGTGAATACATTTTTATTAAAAAAATACGAAATACATGCTATAACCTCAACAATGACATGAATAATTTCAAAAGTCCGAACGCACGACCGAATCCGTCTCGTATTTCTAACAAAACGTATGATCCAACACCCACTTGTTCGGAAGAACCATTTACAAAAGAATATTTCTAAACACTTGTTACCTCGTTAGCAAACTTAAAGCGCCACGACACACAATCAACAGATGCGGACGACTTAGTCAAATTTACCGGTTATTAGACACCGTAGAAACGTTTGAAAATAAACAATGGAAGGAAATTAGCTCCAGTCATTTTGACCAGGTAAGTGAAAACTGGTCCATAGTGCACGAAACTTGGCCCAG
The DNA here is from genome assembly GCA_950022985.1 of Udea ferrugalis. NCBI lineage: Eukaryota > Metazoa > Arthropoda > Insecta > Lepidoptera > Crambidae > Udea > Udea ferrugalis. Next base: position 2,887,764 of record OX465523.1, read on the forward strand.
ATTTCGGCTAAACGGAATCATTAGTGGTTACAACAGTGTTACGTGCCGTCTAGTTGAACTGTTGACTGTAAGTACGCGTCTTCATACTTGCCGCGTCATCAGTCATAATCAGTCGTCAATAACAAATGAGTTGCTAACTGTCATTGCTGTTTATTTATTTGTTAGTTCAGGAAATAGGCTGTAGAGTCAAAAGTATTGTCATAATTCTGTTTCAAAAAATCTCGAAACTATAGCAAATTACTATCGGAAATGAAAATCCACAAAATCATCTGAAGAAATTCAATCAAACTCAAGATTTATGTTAGTTTTATCAGTGGCAATATTTTAATAACACGCTTTTTTGCCACAATAGGCTTAATTGGTTAAATAGTTATTAGAGAGTGTTACAGTGTATACATTTGCAAGATGCAAGTGCTTGAAATAGGTTAAACCAAAAATCTATAGGGTACCTAAATCAAAATACAATTTATTTTAACGAAATTCCTGACTCATTTCTATCTGAATACATCAGATGTGATTGAATTTATACAGGCATTTTCTCAACTGAGATGCGGTGTTGAGAGTGTGTTGGAAAATTAATTGAACCTTCAAGCACCTATTCCAATGCAATCTTGTTGCATATAAATGAAGCTTTCTAACGTGATTCTTAATTTATCGTTTTGTAAACTTTACGATGCGTCAGATATTTTTTCTACTATAGACAGCACTGTGGGCGAAAGTCAAGCGAGATCACTTTCATGCTAAACCAGCTTTCTTCAATAATGTAAGTATAATAATGTCGATCGATGGGGATACGAAGTAATAAGATGAGGCGTTTTTGATTTGTTCGAATATTTCCAAAAAGGACTGCCGAAAATGATGTATCAAAGCTCGCTTGGACTTGCTTATAATTAAGCTTGGGAAGGCTAGTATTAAGAAGTCGAAAATAAAATCATGTTTCAAAATTTAGGAATAAAAGTTTGCAAAATTTTGTACATTTTGCTGAGGTAGTTTTAACGTAAAAATGTGAACGCTTTTGACGCAGAAAAGTGTTTTCTAATAAAAAAAAACAATGGAAAGAGAGTGTATAACATTTCATGCTACTACGAGGACTAGCACAGGTAACATCATCCATTACTAAGCACATTTATTATTATTATGAATTCGGTAAATCCCTACATTTCAGCACGTAAAAGATACAACAGTATTTCAATAAAGTCTTAACGCTCATAGCTTGTACCACACGGCATACTCAGACATAATAACGTTCAAGGCGACGCATGCGCCGATACGACAAAGCCTTGTCTGAATCAGCGGTATTGAGAAAACCTTACTAACCGGAACTACCTAAATGTCGCTCATTAAAAATCTATAACCAATCACACGTTTACTAAGTTAATCAGCATCTTTAGCTGATAGATAGATAAATATTGTTCATCGTACAACATTGCATTTCAAGCAAATTACAGAGAACAATGTACAATTTAGGCGGTCTTCCAGACAACCTCCAAATAGAGGATCGTAAGTGAATAAAATAAAATAAACAAAATAAATAAAATAAATGTGGGCTGATGACGTCAACTTATTATTTTTATCAATTTATTCTTGATTGTGCAAATGGCGGATCTAATGCCAAGCGGCATTTTCTGCCAAACGGTAAGGGGGAAAAATGGGGGGTAGATCTTTTCCACACATTTACGAAGCGGTTGTAGGCAGCTAGCAACCACCGAAATCCTGAGACCTTTTGGACGATGCATCTGCCATCGAATAGGACATTATTCGTTATAGAAGATGAATCAAATTGCAAACACGTGAAAAAAAGCAAATCAATTTAAGCTTAACAGAATCAAACCATTTTTGGTTTATAAAATGTCTGTTATTTAGCATTCTCAATGCCAACTTTTTTAAGTCAACGATAAATAAATAAGATCGTCTTAAAGAGTAAAAAACCCACTCGAACTATTAATGGTTGCTTTTGGATGCAGATTTGTGAAGTTCAATAAATTGACCTAATAAAGAACCAGGTAGAACTTACATTATCATTTCAAAACCGTACTAAGCACAAAGCAACATTTCCTAAACTTATATTTCTTTTCACTTAAATTATTTACAAACATTCATTCTCATAACACAGTTTATGTGACATGTCAAGATTGCAATCCACTCTGTCACGGATATGCTCATCTTACGGCTCCCGTTCCCATGAAGGATAAGATTCCATCAGCTAAGTCACGAACAATGAACTTATAACACAAAATTCACGAACAAGGTGAAAATAAAAACATTGTTTTTTATGCAATTATTATGCGATAAATTCTGTAAAACAGCTCTTACTGTCTTGAAATGTGTGGAAGAGACCTATAACTTGGAACTAACGGGCATTTTAGGAGTATTTCGTGATAATAGGTTTGATACTACCTTATACATAGGAAATCCTTTGGGGCTGAAGTTACAGCTTATTTCAAATCGACACTAACTAATACGACTTTTGTTTGAACACAATAAACTTTCCTCACATGAAGCGTAACAAAGCACCTTTAATTATTATATAATCCAGATCTAGCCCAGTCCAGTCTAGCTTTGCAGAAGTCAGCCTCAAAGTAGGTCAGGAACATCTTTTGTGTATTATTTAACAATGCAATTAGTAAAAGTACATTACATGCAATAATACACTTTTGTGATATTGTTCTTCGTCTCAATAGCTTCAGTTTCGAAATGAAATGTTAATTAGAAGATGTTTGCAGCTCTTCGATAGTATGTTACATGTACAGTCAGCATGCAAAATGTGTGCTTATAAAGTGGTTAATATGGGATTGACGGTTTGCCTAAAGTTTCCGGTCCTCTTCTGATCGCCATGCCATGAGTTGTCGTTGCTAGGCAACAACGTACAACATAAATAAAAAAGTGAGTTGTAGTAAAATTTTGTTTTCACACTGCGACCAAACACCAGTAAGAATCCATAATTATATACTTCCCAAAATGCCATGTGAAGCATGAGATAATAACATGTAGATCAAAAACCAGTGAGACAAAATAAATTCCGTAGTTACGACTATCCCTACTACACACTAATCACACTGTAGGTGTCTTTACTTAAATGTTTCAGAAATATTTGACCACTCTGTACGTACATATAATTTTGATGCTGACTGTACAGTTTGGTGTTGCAATATTCATTACGATTTTGTTATCTATATGGTAGCATTGGGATTGTTGGGAATATCTTTGCATCTGTTATTTCGAAACTTAACGATTTAGATAAGCGTTATTACAAACGAGATAGATATATTTTGCATTTGGAAATAGCGAACTAGGTACGTGTGTGAAAACTTAACTTTATTTTAGCGAACTTATAATTAAGGGCACGCATGTTTGAAGATTTACCCTAAATTGATTTAGTGACAGTCTTGGAATGGCTAACAGACGTAAAAAAAACAATTGCGGTATTACTTAAGAAAAAAGGCCTCTCATCGTATCGTATCAAAGTATTTTGAATCGTTAGGCGTTTGAAAACAAGCTTTCGTCACAAAAAATATTTTTGGCGATTTTAGGCAACTTATACTATGGTAAAGCCAGGTCCAAAAAGCCTCTATCTATAAAATAACTGTTAAAATGTTTATCGGTTATAAAGTTTGTGACTTTGTAAGTAGGTACAAAGTTACTGGTGACAAAAGCTGTGACTAGTTAGATTATGTAGGCCCCTGTAAGTACTTACTTATTACTGCAAGACTAGTGCAAGTCCAAGACAAGTGTGACGAAAAGTAAAAGTCTGCACCTGCCTTTTTCGGACGCAGCGTGTAATAGCCGTCTCTTTGACAAAAGGACTGTATTTGTCACACCGGGCCTGCGTAGGATTCCATAGCTATTTAAGGCTGCAATAATTACGACAAAGCGAGACAAGAGATAGCTAACAAATAATACAATTATATCGCCTACACCCAAGAATACTGATAGAACTTTTCCAATTAATAGCTTGAATGGAGCCTTCGTCGACTAAACTACTTTTAGCAACACTGCAACACAAAATGTTAAAACTTTTAAAAACATATAAAAGATGACCAATACTAGCCTGTCAGTATAATTTTAGTCATCCTCTCCCTACACTGGAGATAGTGGGTTTGATTCCTTCCCAGGAGAAATACTTACTTTGTGTTGGTTCATTGCAAAAACAATTTGTATGTGTCATTCATTTCAGATATCATTTAGTTTATCTGACTATAGAATCTGTATTAAAAGCTCTGCATAGCTCAAAGCTATCTGAGTGGGTTAGACGTCAAAGATGTTTTCGTGGTGTTAAAGAACAGTTTAGGTCCCACCCATCTGAGTGGCCTGACTTTAAACTCAATTCCACCAAACCCATAATCAGACTACCTACATCATCATCAGACAAGAATTAATGATAATAGCTAAATCATAATAATTAAACGTCTTTAAGGAAAGATCAAACGAAATGTCACCTGATGCAACATCACATCTCTTTATTTGGAATACCAGTTAAAATCTGAAAATGGTTTTATTCATTTAAGTCAAATAAAGCGACGGTTACTGGTTCACCTTTAAGTACATCAGGACGACAGCTTTCCAAATGGCTGAATCGAAATGAATGATGAAGGTAGAATTCTTGTTGAGCAGGAAAGATACCTTGGTGACTGAATTCAATGAGTAACTATTTGTCAGGTTGTGTCTCTTAATGTTTCGCAATGATGAATTTTATGTCCACTTCAAACTTCACTATTTATCTCATTTCCCTCTTCAAAAAACTTCGAGAATTCCTTCGCCACCTGCAGTACGTACGATCAATAAACATTATTATATTTTTAGCTACTCTAAACGGTTACTTGGGCTGTAGAAAACAGGGTGATTTGCAAGTATTTGCCAAAACCTAGGAGCAGCTTGGTATTTGGAACTAAATAGATTTCTGTGTTTTTTTATCATGACATAAAACCATTACAATTATTATTTTTCAATTTAGTAAATTTTTGTGAACAAAAACAAAGCCCAATACTTTATTGACATATTTTTTAGCATATTATGATCTTGAAAAAAATACGATGATGACGTAGTTTAATAGTGTTCTATGAGTAGAGCTCATTTAAAAAATTTGGTAACTACTTGCAAAGTAACCCTGTATAATGTAAAGTTGTATCAACAAACACTGTAAACAAGTTTGCGTCACCTCACCAAATGCAGATTGTGCCACTATATCCAAATACATTTTCTATGTTTATAATCAGACTTTATTTCTTTGTTTCATCATTGTGACAACTACCTACTTGGAAACACCTTGACATTTACAGATTAGCAAAATCAGCCTATTAGCCAAATAGATTAGGTTTTAATTTTATTGTCTGGCTGTAAAATATGCTAATATTATATGCCAATTATTGATTTAAAAATTTACGAGCTGCTTGACATATATTTTACTACCGACCGACAGACGTCCTGTCCAAAATTAAAGTGCAGAATCGAATTTATCTAAATTCGAAAAATCTCGTTTCATTAACATAGTGGTGGAATAACGCTTTCTGGAAATAGTTTTGCGTAACCTATTCTCCTGATCACCTTTTCAAGATCATTTCAAGCAGTTGTTTCTGGCTGTGTCGTCGCTAGATTTCAGTCTTTCAGAATAGCCAGAAGACTCAGGCTGCGTAATATTTGACTTTAGGAATAGGCGATTTATGACGGACAGTTTTTTCCAATACATCCGTAAAGAAAAAAAACTGCTACTCCATTCAGAGAAATCTGAAAAATACAGCACAAGATTTCGTTAGGGATGGTTGTCCCGCTAACCAACCTATCGGTCAACGCTCCGATCCGTTGTCACCACTAAATCGAATCCCTCATCTTCTCAGAAAGTTATCAATTACCATCTTTCATGAAAGCCGTTACACTGTAGGTAATTCGCTACGACGCGATGGTACAAGTAAACACATGTCACGATAACGTGACGGCACGACATAACTGGAAAATTTTGTACCACGAATGAAAACATCACTTTGTATTGAACATGACAGGTGCAATATTGAGCCATTACCAAAATTAGTATGTCGAAATATATAATTTAGTTGTGTAGTGCACAAATCAGGTATTCGAAGATCGTGTAAGAGGTTAGTTATTGAATTACTAGTTGCTCGTTAAAATAAATTATTTACTTATGACTCTTTGTGGGGCAGAAGACACACGTTGCAAGTTTTGTAACAGGTTAAGTACCTTGTTTTGCTAGAATGAAGTTAAAAATATGGTCTCTAATAGATAGAGTAGGGTAGAGTGTTATAAAGAGAGTTCCAAAACAATTACAGAAACCCTACATGATGAAATTGCGCAGACAGGAATGTTATTCTTTCCCTTTTCTGTTTCGATTCCCTTCCCATTCGTTTTAAATATGGATCTCATCAAATTCTCACTCCAGACACATTAACTAAAATATTTTTAAATCTTACATGCTTTAAGATTAAACCTGTCACATATAGAACACAGTTTCTCAATATAGAAAATAGATCAAATCATAAAAAATAACATCATCACCATAATACGATTATACATAGATTGCCGTTGAGAAATTAACGACCATTAGATACTTAAAAAGATTTACACTGATTGATTTCGTGATTAAATGTTAGATATATTTATATGTATAAACCACTAGAAGCAGCTCAGACATTGCCTATTTGTGAAATTGCGAGACCTCTGGGGCCTTTTTATGATCATTTTACAACTCAGTTTTAGCTCAGTTTACATCTTTTCATTTTTTGAAATTTGGCTAAAACATTCAAAATAAGCAACAACAACAATGAAGAAAAGCTAAGGTTTTTTTCGACACTATTAACCACACAAAACGTAACTTGCGATACTATAAATATGCAGCTCAAAAGAGTGGCCTGTGACTGAAACTGTCAGGTTATAAGAGATTGTAATAATGCCCATGTAGAGTCTAGCCTACAAATAGGTAGATAGACTATAAACATTTGTGATTGACTAGTCATATCCTCATACCCTTGTAACGTTGTTCGCATCATTTCTTTGGCCAATCCCAAACTTTCTTATTTTATTTGCGGTAGTTGTTAGTAGTTAAAGTAAACTGCACTTTTCCGGCCTGGAAAACATAAAAATATATGTCCACTACAGATTACACATAATAAAAAAAGAAGCCTGAGGTAATACAAGTTAGCCTGTTTATAAAATTGATTTATCTCGGTAACAACTGATCATTCGACCTTCAAGGTATGACATTTTCTTCTAAATCAACTAGTTCCCCCACGTCTAGCCATTTCTGAGCTACTTTGTTATGAAACAACGTTATTTTATTAGTATCATAATTTGTGGTCACTACGGTGGCTCATGGCGTGAGTCAATGTTGTGGTGACTAACTGTTTTGATGGTGGTTTAGTTTTCACACTTTTATATAAAACTTACCTCCTGCAATAGCAGTGCAGTTTGGTAACGCTGTGTTATAATAAACTGCACTGCAGTCACCACACACGCACGCAAATCAATTTGGCAAACAACTTAATTTTTTGACATAAACATAAAACATATACGTCCCACTGCTGGGCATAGGCCACAACCTCAACTTTGAGGGGAACAAGCCATACTCTACTTCAACATGCAGGCTCAGTGCGGATTGTTGGAGGGGTGTAAGGTTTGTGAGTAACCTTAATGTCAGATGTTATCAAGCCGCCCTAAGGCCTCCGACTAGGCTAAACGACTGACATCTAACGACGTCAGCCTGGACCAACTGCTTAACACGTGCCTTCTGAAGCAAGAAATACACATCACTATACATTCGCTGAGAAATATATTGTTTTATACAAAGATCTTCTTTCGTTGTTTTCAGAAAGAACATTGTAATTACAGCTATGGAGTATCAATGAACGAAAACGTAGTTATTGACATTATAAGGCAGAAAGAGTAGAATTTTGAAGCAGCGCTTGTACCTGCTTGGCTGCGGTAACCGCTTGCCATCAGGCGGTCCGCATGCTTGTTTGCCACTGTCACTGTATAAAAACCTTATGCTAAATACCTATAATCATATCAAGTTCTTTGGCTGCAATATAATTAGCGCCACAATTGGATGTCTGTATTATGATGATATGAATGAAGTGATTTTAAACGAATATGAATAGAAAGAAAGAAAAACTGTTTATTGGCCCATACGTAACATAAAATCAAAAAAAGATGACAGAAAACAGCAAAAAAAAACAATAAGAAACAAAAGAAAAAACGAAAAAAACAAAGTGAAGTGGTCTACCAGGTCGCAGTCCCAGCTTGCGTCGCCGCAGCTTTGAATAGCAGCGATGCGAAAATGGATTCATATAGGTACTCGTATAATATTCTCAAAGATCAAATAAAACTACAAGAAGAAATAATTATCTCATCTCACGAAGTAGGAAGCGCGTTCCATTGAAAGTGCTCAGACATGACATGACATGTGGTCAGTCAGGTCATCATCAGTCTGCTACACTCTTCACGAACACCGGATGTTAGGTAACTTTCAATGGTTGGTAATAGGAATAGCCAAATTGTTAATAAAAACCAGTGCATCAGTTTTAAAGATAAGAATACATAACAGAGGCGAATAAAAAAATGTTCAAAAAACAGTGCATAAAGAGTTGAAAAAAATTAAGTTTTTTTGCCAATTCAACTTTGATGTGGCTCACACACTTTTCACTGGAGGACAATAGTTTTCTTCAATGTTCTTCAAGTGTGTCATGCATGACTCACTGACACTCGATGGACTAATGGCGAAATGACAGTTTTTTTTTGGATTTGGGTAGGACACCATAACTCTATCAAAATTAATGCTAAATTTGAAAAAATGGACAAAGCAATCACAAAATTGCAAAAATTTGCAAAATTTGTCTAATATCAGCAGCATAAGGTGCCCGTGCCCCTATGTAAAGGTTGTTGTGAACGCTTGTACACTATCGTCTACAATTTACCATACAACACCTAATACCAGAGAGGTAGGTATTAGATAGCTCTCCGAATGCATGCTATTAAAAATATTAATGGTTATTTAAATTGGTTAGTAATGGAAGAGTCAAAACACAAGTTCAACTTATTAACGATGTAACCTGACAACCCAAATATGGAAAGTTTATCATCAATTTAAAATAAAAACTACTCAATTTAAAGGCAAAAGGTGAAATCTTACGTAAAAATACACTAACCCTAACTAATATTAAACCTTAAATGACATAACATAACATAACACACCCTCACGACCATATCCCTAATGGGTTAGTCAGAGGCACACTGATGGTTGCCGTCATGATGAACGGAACATTCAGAAGCCCACATTTCGCCGAGGGAATTTGAACCCAACGTGGTAAGGGGCGTTCCTACCGCTGTTATCCAGGTTGTTTTGGGTTTTATCGGTATTTTCCATCACCGGAGAGTTAGCCGCAAATTGCACAATGAAGACAAAGTAGGTGTGTTCCGGCCAGATTTGATCTCGAGACCATCGGGTTTCGAGCCAGAGTGTTCTACCACTGGGCCACGACGCTCTCAAAACTTACATAAGGATTAATAACCAGCACGCGACAGGACGCTTTAATAGTTATTTTGATGTCACTTAAATCATGTGGGTATTAGATCCGTATCTCAGATGGCAGTGTCGGAGTAGCTTATATTTCCCTTGCTGGCCTCAGGTTACCGGTTCATAACATTTCTGACCGAAATGGAATCAATTGCAATCAATAAATAGAGTTAAAAGTAGATGTAAATAAACACTAAGCCCCATTTACGAGTAACTGATCAGAACAAATTGTATTTTTTTTAAACCATTGCCAATGTTTATTTAATACGTTAAACATTTTTTTTGATTGGTGACCAATCATTTAATAATTTGCGCTCCAGTCCAGGAAGCTCACTGCGAACTTTTACAAGTTGTTTTTATTACACAATGAGTTTGTCTGAAAGTTGCATCATTTAGATAGGAGTGGTGTATGGAGAGTAATCCTCTTAAGTGATTAGGGTTAGCAAAACTAGTAACCTCACAAGCGGATGTCTTATTTATTTTAATTCTGTAATATATTGTCAGTACCAATCAAAAGAAGGTAATCAATCGCTCGACAAATGAGGATTCACTTCATTTTGTCGACCGATTTGGTGTAATGATTAAAAAGTTGACCTCTGGTGTAGACCAAGGGTCGTGTGTTCAATTGCACTGTACAACATGTGTATGTATGAGCTTGTCTGTTTGTATTTAGATGTTGCGTATGTTTTTACAAAAAATAAATTGAAGTACGTTTGTCTGTTGTCTAGTATCCCACAGTACCAACATTGCTTGCTCTGTGGGATATTGTCCAATAATAAGTATTTAATTTCTGTATGAAATTTAATTAGATATAAGTAGTTTCCGAAAGATAAACACGGCGTTCTGTAATTAAACTCCAAATATTCAACAAAATTTGATCAATTATTTCAACCCTCTGAAAATTTTGACATAACCCTATGACGACTATGATATCCCCGTTCCCGTTTATTTTATTTATTAAGATTTTGGATATAAATAGATGATTTTATCTCTTTATTCTATATTACATACAAAAATCGTAAATTATAATGATGTCATAAGTGCTACTAAACTTTTAATTTAAAAAAGACGTTATATGATATCATGTAAAAGACAAAAAGTCATCAAGTGAAGAACAAAAAAAATGTAACATGTACTGTCCAATTTTATAAAACTTGTTTGTGTATTAATGAAAACAACAATAATGTGACATCCCAAAATGTGCTTATGGTCGTAATTTAAATCCACTCTTACGGTGGGTCACCAGTCCACATTTGGATTTGATATTTTGACACATTTGGCCATCGGATGTCACAAATCTAATCACAATCTCGACTATGCCATCACAAAATAATAAAGTGGTGTTGATAACACATGGACTTTAGTATTCAAGAACTTGATAGCCATCTGTATTTGCCTAACAAAGAATTTGTCATCCATGGCAATCGATTCTGCAATCTTTTTATTGAAATATTTAGATCTAGTGATAAAATGTGAGCATTTTTATAAACCTATCGACGATGCAACTTTTGTGAAGAGCGTGACAAAATAAGCAAAACTGATAACATTGAAGATACAAACCGCAACGAAATAAAATTGTAAAATTTTTATATTTTAACTGACCCTGTAAACATAAAGATTTTTCTTATATAGTCAGCTACACGAACAATGGTAGACTTGAAATTTTCAGCAAAGTGCAAAGTCGCAATTAGAAAACGTTTCAATTAAAAACTAAACACTTGCCGTTAATAGCCTTTAATGTCTTTATTGACCATCTCTTGAGTTATTCGGCCTCGAAGATGCGTTGGAAAGGAGACGGTCATCCGACCAGCTGAAATCGGAACAAGGTTCGATCGTGCGCCTATTTCCGAGAGACAAGATATCCCTAATTATCGGCTATTAGACCACTTATCTTATTTCAATTTAGAACCACTTTACTTTAAATGTGACGTTTTTGATAAATTGGTTTTGGTTCTGTGACCAAATAGTTTAAGCTATAGGTAGATTCGATTATTGCTCATCCAATTTTTTTTCAAATTGAGATGGATGATCACAAACCTAAAATCTAGAGCTATGGTTAAGTATTAGATAAAGATTGACACCACTTAGGTGTTAGAAGTGGTCTTACATAATTATTTAGCTGTCACTTTACTTTATACTGGCATATCCATTCGTCAATGTATTGCTTTATAGCGTTGGGTGATAGTTTAGTATTCAGAGACTAGTTAATAAATATATATATTCATAAATAAAATAAATCCAAAGTTCAATCCATCTACCTGCTATAATGAGATTAACGAATAAACATTGTGTAATCAGATGATATCAATTTGTGTTACACTACACGACGGGTTAATTTATAGCTCTAAATGCGGTTAAGTGACCTTAACGTCCTAACGATTTAGAATGAGATACATCTTCAGATCTCGCGTAAATGTGTAGCAAAGGTCGAAGCAATTAAGACGTTGCTGAAATGCAAGCGCTGTAAGGTACATTACTTGCAATTTAGTCGTTTTATTATTTAATGCAAGGTTAAACTGATATAATGCAATTAATGAAACATAATTAAATACTTGGCTTAGAGATAAATTCTAATGTTAGTAACCTTAACCTTTCAATAAACCGTTACTGTTTTATTTGTCAGTAATTACTGATCTGTTTCGATTTTAGCAATATATTTTTTCTAATTTATTTTAAGCTGAGAGGCTACAAGCACCGTTTTAGATTCAAAAAGTTTCAGATTCGATTCTCGCACTGTACGTACACCAAGAATCGTTTGAAATGTTTATGAAACAGATATTTGTACTGGGCCTGGGTGTTTGTAAGACCTTCGTGTTTCTTGGTTACCATGACACACGGGAAACTCTAAGCATGGTATATTGAACTGTGTTGTTGTCATATTCATTCATTAGAAGCTTTAAGTGCGCGTATTTATATGAACAAGCATTGATGGTACCTAATTTATTTGTATATATTCATAATTCCTAATGTATTTATTTAAATATAATGTACCATAACAATTGAAAGTATCTAATTACACAAAAAAAACAAAATAAATCCTTGTCATAGAATGATAATGGACATTTAAAAGTATTTAGTGTAATTATTTAAATAAATCAAAGCGAATGTTCTGAGTACTTATCAAGTAATGCAATCTAAGCTTTTTTATAAAACGTAAAAAACCAGCAATTTTAGATTCGTAATTGACGTCTATTAGACAATTTTCAGCATCATTAGAGCATTCCCGAGATCTGCAAGGTCGACTCAAGCTACTCGTATTAGTAACCAAATTATTTATTAGCTATATTGGTCCGAACCAAGATATTAGTACCTTTATAATGTATTCTTCAAAATGTACTATTTAAAAAAAGACGTGCGGCTGCTGCTCCGTTTAGTTTGACATTCATAATATTTGTTAACTAAATATAAATTAGTCAGTTGGTTTAACTATATACCTAGCCCATAGGACTAGCGATAAGACCGCCTAAATTGTACATTGATCTCTGTAATTTATTTGAACAGTGATTTTTTTTTGTACAATAGAAAATATCTATTTATCTACCTAGACATTTAACAACAAACGTAGGTATTACAATTTCAGTCTGGAAAGATGTTGAGAAAGATTCCCTTGAGAGTTCTTCATAACAACATTTTTGTGATTGTTATTAGTTTTTTACTTACAAAACTATCATAAGTAGGTCGATAGAAGCGTTACGATCTACATTTTTGCTCACCAGCCATCCCAATTCACTCGGTAACATTTTTGCTAGTAAATAGCGACATAATAAATAAGTGCCACATTATGTAATGGCATAATCATATCTTACGGAGCTTTGAAGTTATGTAATTACACTGAACCATCCTTTCACGCTGTTAAATCTGATGTTCAGTTTGAACATACATTCTATTCGTATGTTCTGTCTACTTAGCAATGTCAGTCGTCAAAGCAAAGATCAGACTAAGATCTGTTATGTCATGTAGCTATTAGAAATAGTAACAGCTGCTGTTCTAGTATTAGTAGCCAGCCTTGCATAACTTTAATTTCCAGGGAATTAGTATTCTGTAATCTACTATTGGAAGGTTGGCTGAGGGGACCCCGTAAGCCCCCTCATGGGTTCTCGCCTCGGCGTGGCGAGGGGGCCTAGTACCGGTGGTAGGGGCACCAGCGGGAAGCGAAGAGAACCCAGGCGTGGCAGCGTGGTGGACTGGACACTCACCCGGTGCGGCCCGTAAGGGCGGCGTGGGGCTGCGGGGCCAGTGGGGCCTGCAGGCGCCTTGAGGCGCGTGGTTGGGGCCGCGGCGCACAACCGGTTGGTGGGGGCCAGTGATCCGAGGCTGATCCCCCCTGTGCGTCGCGGCCCGGCGAGGCCGTACCGTCGGTTACGGCAGCGGAGCCGCCCTTTGGGTGGCTCGTGGTTGCGGGCCCAGTAGGGTCGCTGCGGCCCGTAAGGGCGACGCGGGGATGCGGGGCCAGTGGGGCCTGCAGGCGCCTTGAGGCGCGTGGTTGGGGCCGCGGCGCACAACCGGTTGGTGGGGGCCAGTAACCCGAGGCTGATCCCCCCTGTGCATCGCGGCCCGGCGGGGCCGTACCGAAGGTTACGGCAGCGGAGCCGCCCTTTGGGTGGCTCGTGGTTGCGGGCCCAGTAGGGCCTGCGTACGGTGGCCAGCTAGCGCGTGGTACGGGGGTGCCGCCGCCAGCATTGCACGGGTTTCACCGCTGCCTGGTAGGGACGGCTTGACATCCTCGGCTGTCCCTTCTGGCCTCCCCTCACGAAGGGGGGGTCGCTTCCGGCCCGCCGTGAAGGCGGGCTCCGTCCGGGGGAACGCGTAACAGGCAGGCGCTATTCACCGTGTTCCCCCACTAACGGACGATTAGAGGGAGTAGTAGGGGTTTTAGTCGGTAGGGCCACTGGTATACCATCTTTCCAGTGGTGAGTCCGACATAACCCGTCCGTCCCCCGGTGGACGGGTATGCGTAAGGCATTTCCCCTACTTAAAAAAAAAAAAAAAAAGGGGACCCCGTAAGAGTAACACTATATTCTACGAAGATAGTAGAGGTTGGGTCACCTTTTTTTAAAAGGGTATCCAGACAGATAGTCCAACAGAGTCATGTAGTTTTCAGTAACATGAATTTGAATAGTAACATACCAAAAAAATTGATAGTAATAATAGTTTCTTACATTCCTGGAAAACTTTGGAAAGGTTGGTGTCAAAAAACGGGGAATACATTGTTTCCACCATACAACAAATCAAAGTTTTTTGAAGCTAACCTTTTTTGCAGACCATAGTTAGATTACTCGTAGCGTAGGCATATACAGAATATAATATGTTAATGCATACATTTACAGATAACAGATCAAGTAATTCAGACACCAGCCTCGAGGTGTTGGTAATCCCGTATACCTTTAGCTCAAACAATTGACTTTTTCAATCACATGACATTTCGGTCTGACATTTATGTCAATAGAAGGTACAATGTTATATACGAGAGCGTGTACGCCAATTATTTGTTTGACCACTCTGCAGTAACTGGCATTTGCCACGTTAAATGTGAACATTAGTAATATTAATATCTATACTAATAATATAAAGCTGAAGAGTTTGTTTGTTTGAACGCGCTAATCTCGGAAACTACTGGTTCGCATGAAAAAATATTTTCGTTGTAAATAGTCCATTTCTTGAGGAAGGCTTAGGCTATGTGACATCACGCTGTAGGAAGCGGGAATGCTACACGGACAAAGTCTCGGGTGGCCGCTAGTAACGTTAAACATATGTATGTCGGCGCGAGGTAGGCCGAGCGGTAGGCAACTCGTCACCGGCATCTTGTATGGGGGCTTCCTTGCCGGGAAGCAACTCAGTGAAACTCAAGTAGCAATCCACTCTTAATAAATTTAGAAATCACACACGTCGGTAGGAGAGTACGGTGAACATGACAGGTTCGATAATAAACAAAGCAAAAGTATTGAGCGTATCGGAATCCATTGTTCGACTCTGTCCCCGTGAAAGCGCGCCAAAAACTGCTAAATCGATACAAGCGCCACCACACTGTGTTCACTGCACTTTACCACCAGAATCGACCAATCAGAAAAGAGTGCCGTGTCATCCAGAGACTAAAGCAGTCTATTACTCTATTCTATGGACTTAAGCGTAAAAACGTAATGTTGCCAGGTGTGCGCGCGAATAGGAAATGTTGCCAAATATGCGCGTGACGACATGTATAACATTTTGGTACAGTTAATGAAGAACAAAATATGAAACAAGAAATAACTTTTCTTCAGTAGGGTAGTTCATTAGATTTGTTTAGGGTTGCATTGACTTGAAACAACGTGATCACTATCGGAAGTGTTTCGAGCAGGGTAGCGTACCTGATACTCAGGATATCGAAACGATATTCGCTGAATGTCATTCAGGTCTACGCTCCGACCTCGAAACATGACGATGTCGAAGTGGAGGCTATGTATGAGGAGATCTCTAAAGCCATGCATAGCCATAAAACCCACTACACAGTTGTGATGGGGGATTTCAATGCGAAGTTGGGGCAACGTTGCGGTGATGAGCTGAGAGTCGGGCAATTTGGATTTGGGCAACGGAACAACAGGGGCCAGATGCTGGCAGACTTCATGGAGAAGGAGAACCTCTTTATGATGAACTCCTTCTTCAAGAAGCCCGTAAGCCGCAAATGGACCTGGATCAGTCCGGACGGTAGGGTCAAAAACGAGATCGATTTTATCATGTCGACGAAGAAGCATATATTCAATGATGTCGCTGTGATCAACGCTGTTAAGACAGGAAGCGATCACCGCCTGGTCAGAGGCACATTGAATATCGACATAAAGCTTGAGAGAGCGCGACTGATAAAATCCACGCTCCGACCAATACCGGCTCAGATTCAAAACCCCGAGTGCTTTCAGCTCGAGCTTCAAAACCGCTTCGAAGCCCTTGAGAACAGCATCGATGTGGACGATCAATACAACATGGTGGTGGATACCGTCCGTACGGTAGGGTCCAAGTACTTTAAAACCCGCCGTCCAAAGTCAAAGAAACTCTCCAGCCAGACTGTCCTACTCATGGATCAGAGAAACGCAATGCAGCTACAGAACTCAGCGGATGCCCATCGTTATCGCCAACTCAATAGACAGATATCTAAGTCTTTGACGAGCGACCTTCGCCAATTTAATACCCAGTGTATTAAAGAGGCCATTGAGCGGAACAAAGGCTCCAAAGTGTTCGCCAGAGATCTGTCTATTGGGCAAAGCCAACTGACGAGGCTGAAAACTGAGGCAGGTAGCATCATTACGTCAACACCTGAAATCCTGAGGGAGATTGAGAGTTTCTATGGACAGCTGTATTCCACTCAAACACCGGTTGAAAGCAAGGCTAAAGACCCTAGAGCCAAGCTTACCCGACACTATACCGAAGATATCCCGGACGTCAGCCTGTACGAGATTAGGATGGCTCTCAAGCAGCTTAAAAACAACAAGGCGGCGGGTGATGACGGAATCACAACAGAGCTTCTGAGAGCGGGCGGTCGGCCGATACTCAAAGTCCTCCAGACGCTCTTCAGTTCAGTCATCCTCGAGGGCAGAACGCCAAAGGCATGGGGCAGGAGCGATGTGATGCTGTTTTTCAAGAAGGGTGACAAAACTCTCTTGAAGAACTACAGACCCATATCGCTTCTGAGCCATATCTATAAGCTGTTTTCGAGAGTCATTACGAATCGTCTCGCTCGCAGGTTCGACGACTTCCAACCTCCCGAACAAGCCGGGTTCCGAAAAGGCTATAGTACCATAGACCACATTCATACGCTGCGGCAAGTTATACAGAAGACCGAAGAGTATAACTTGCCACTTTGCCTAGCGTTCGTGGACTATGAGAAGGCCTTTGATTCGATTGAGACCTGGGCAGTGTTGCAGTCTCTCCAAAGGTGCCAAATAGACTACAGGTACATCGAGGTGCTAAGGTACCTATACCAGAATGCCACCATGTCGGTCCGATTACAGAACCAGAACTCTAATCCGATCCAACTACAGCGAGGCGTGAGACAAGGAGACGTTATTTCTCCGAAATTGTTCACAGCTGCGTTGGAGGATATTTTCAAGCTTCTGGACTGGAAAGGACGCGGCATCAACATCAATGGCGAGTACCTAACACACCTACGATTCGCCGATGATGTAGTTCTTATGGCTGAGACCTTGGAAGACCTGAACATAATGCTCGAAGATCTCGGTAGTGCTTCCCAAAGAGTGGGTCTTAGGATGAACATGGACAAGACGAAAATCATGTTCAATGCCCATGTTGCACCTGCTCCAGTTAACGTTGGGAACATTACACTCGTAGTTGTTGACCACTATGTTTACCTGGGACAGGCAGTCCAGTTAGGTAAGTCCAACTTCGAGAAAGAGATCTCTCGTCGAATCCAGCTCGGATGGGCAGCGTTCGGGAAGCTCCGGCATATATTCGCGTCCGAAATACCTCAGTGTCTCAAGACGAAAGCCTTTGACCAGTGTGTGTTGCCAGTAATGACATATGGGAGTGAGACGTGGTCGTTTACTATGGGTCTCATAAGAAGGCTCAAAGTCACCCAGCGAGCAATGGAGAGAGCGATGCTTGGTATTTCCCTGCTTGATCGAATCAGAAATGATGAGATCCGCAGGAGAACTAAGACAACCGACATCGCTCGAAGGATTGCATCGCTGAAGTGGCAGTGGGCGGGACACATAGCGCGGAGAACCGATGGCCGTTGGGGCGGAAAGGTTCTCGAATGGCGACCGCGTACCGGACGACGTTCCGTGGGCAGGCCCTCCACAAGGTGGACCGACGATCTGGTCAAGGTCGCGGGAAGCCGCTGGATGCGGACAGCGCAGGACCGATCGTTGTGGAGATCTTTGGGGGAGGCCTATGCCCAGCAGTGGGCGTCGTTCGGCTGATATGATGATGACTTGAATGTTTAAGCTGGAAATTCCTGTAAAGGAGACTAATTGCTAGCAAATACTCAGCAGGTGACAATTTTTAAATCATTGGGTGATCCCTATGTTCAGAGTCTGATGGCGCCTGACGTCTTTTGCCAGCGAAAAATAGTTTTATTTTGTTTTTAAAGTCGTTTAGCTGCTCGACTTATTTTTACGGAATTTGATTCGTTTGGATCATACCATAAAGAATGTTTCTACGCGGAAATGTATAAAAATGTAATTAAAAACGGTTAATAGGCTGCGTTAAGTTCTTATTTTTACTAACTGCGAACTTCAAGTCCTATGCTTTAACAAATTCACACAATTATCGTTTTTTTGTACTAGTTTATAAATGTGAGTGGAATAAATTTAGAAATCACACACGTCGGTAGGAGAGTACGGTGAACATGACAGGTTCGATAATAAACAAAGCAAAAGTATTGAGCGTATCGGAATCCATTGTTCGACTCTGTCCCCGTGAAAGCGCGCCAAAAACTGCTAAATCGATACAAGCGCCACCACACTGTGTTCACTGCACTTTACCACCAGAATCGACCAATCAGAAAAGAGTGCCGTGTCATCCAGAGACTAAAGCAGTCTATTACTCTATTCTATGGACTTAAGCGTAAAAACGTAATGTTGCCAGGTGTGCGCGCGAATAGGAAATGTTGCCAAATATGCGCGTGACGACATGTATAACATTTTGGTACAGTTAATGAAGAACAAAATATGAAACAAGAAATAACTTTTCTTCAGTAGGGTAGTTCATTAGATTTGTTTAGGGTTGCATTGACTTGAAACAACGTGATCACTATCGGAAGTGTTTCGAGCAGGGTAGCGTACCTGATACTCAGGATATCGAAACGATATTCGCTGAATGTCATTCAGGTCTACGCTCCGACCTCGAAACATGACGATGTCGAAGTGGAGGCTATGTATGAGGAGATCTCTAAAGCCATGCATAGCCATAAAACCCACTACACAGTTGTGATGGGGGATTTCAATGCGAAGTTGGGGCAACGTTGCGGTGATGAGCTGAGAGTCGGGCAATTTGGATTTGGGCAACGGAACAACAGGGGCCAGATGCTGGCAGACTTCATGGAGAAGGAGAACCTCTTTATGATGAACTCCTTCTTCAAGAAGCCCGTAAGCCGCAAATGGACCTGGATCAGTCCGGACGGTAGGGTCAAAAACGAGATCGATTTTATCATGTCGACGAAGAAGCATATATTCAATGATGTCGCTGTGATCAACGCTGTTAAGACAGGAAGCGATCACCGCCTGGTCAGAGGCACATTGAATATCGACATAAAGCTTGAGAGAGCGCGACTGATAAAATCCACGCTCCGACCAATACCGGCTCAGATTCAAAACCCCGAGTGCTTTCAGCTCGAGCTTCAAAACCGCTTCGAAGCCCTTGAGAACAGCATCGATGTGGACGATCAATACAACATGGTGGTGGATACCGTCCGTACGGTAGGGTCCAAGTACTTTAAAACCCGCCGTCCAAAGTCAAAGAAACTCTCCAGCCAGACTGTCCTACTCATGGATCAGAGAAACGCAATGCAGCTACAGAACTCAGCGGATGCCCATCGTTATCGCCAACTCAATAGACAGATATCTAAGTCTTTGACGAGCGACCTTCGCCAATTTAATACCCAGTGTATTAAAGAGGCCATTGAGCGGAACAAAGGCTCCAAAGTGTTCGCCAGAGATCTGTCTATTGGGCAAAGCCAACTGACGAGGCTGAAAACTGAGGCAGGTAGCATCATTACGTCAACACCTGAAATCCTGAGGGAGATTGAGAGTTTCTATGGACAGCTGTATTCCACTCAAACACCGGTTGAAAGCAAGGCTAAAGACCCTAGAGCCAAGCTTACCCGACACTATACCGAAGATATCCCGGACGTCAGCCTGTACGAGATTAGGATGGCTCTCAAGCAGCTTAAAAACAACAAGGCGGCGGGTGATGACGGAATCACAACAGAGCTTCTGAGAGCGGGCGGTCGGCCGATACTCAAAGTCCTCCAGACGCTCTTCAGTTCAGTCATCCTCGAGGGCAGAACGCCAAAGGCATGGGGCAGGAGCGATGTGATGCTGTTTTTCAAGAAGGGTGACAAAACTCTCTTGAAGAACTACAGACCCATATCGCTTCTGAGCCATATCTATAAGCTGTTTTCGAGAGTCATTACGAATCGTCTCGCTCGCAGGTTCGACGACTTCCAACCTCCCGAACAAGCCGGGTTCCGAAAAGGCTATAGTACCATAGACCACATTCATACGCTGCGGCAAGTTATACAGAAGACCGAAGAGTATAACTTGCCACTTTGCCTAGCGTTCGTGGACTATGAGAAGGCCTTTGATTCGATTGAGACCTGGGCAGTGTTGCAGTCTCTCCAAAGGTGCCAAATAGACTACAGGTACATCGAGGTGCTAAGGTACCTATACCAGAATGCCACCATGTCGGTCCGATTACAGAACCAGAACTCTAATCCGATCCAACTACAGCGAGGCGTGAGACAAGGAGACGTTATTTCTCCGAAATTGTTCACAGCTGCGTTGGAGGATATTTTCAAGCTTCTGGACTGGAAAGGACGCGGCATCAACATCAATGGCGAGTACCTAACACACCTACGATTCGCCGATGATGTAGTTCTTATGGCTGAGACCTTGGAAGACCTGAACATAATGCTCGAAGATCTCGGTAGTGCTTCCCAAAGAGTGGGTCTTAGGATGAACATGGACAAGACGAAAATCATGTTCAATGCCCATGTTGCACCTGCTCCAGTTAACGTTGGGAACATTACACTCGTAGTTGTTGACCACTATGTTTACCTGGGACAGGCAGTCCAGTTAGGTAAGTCCAACTTCGAGAAAGAGATCTCTCGTCGAATCCAGCTCGGATGGGCAGCGTTCGGGAAGCTCCGGCATATATTCGCGTCCGAAATACCTCAGTGTCTCAAGACGAAAGCCTTTGACCAGTGTGTGTTGCCAGTAATGACATATGGGAGTGAGACGTGGTCGTTTACTATGGGTCTCATAAGAAGGCTCAAAGTCACCCAGCGAGCAATGGAGAGAGCGATGCTTGGTATTTCCCTGCTTGATCGAATCAGAAATGATGAGATCCGCAGGAGAACTAAGACAACCGACATCGCTCGAAGGATTGCATCGCTGAAGTGGCAGTGGGCGGGACACATAGCGCGGAGAACCGATGGCCGTTGGGGCGGAAAGGTTCTCGAATGGCGACCGCGTACCGGACGACGTTCCGTGGGCAGGCCCTCCACAAGGTGGACCGACGATCTGGTCAAGGTCGCGGGAAGCCGCTGGATGCGGACAGCGCAGGACCGATCGTTGTGGAGATCTTTGGGGGAGGCCTATGCCCAGCAGTGGGCGTCGTTCGGCTGATATGATGATGACTTGAATGTTTAAGCTGGAAATTCCTGTAAAGGAGACTAATTGCTAGCAAATACTCAGCAGGTGACAATTTTTAAATCATTGGGTGATCCCTATGTTCAGAGTCTGATGGCGCCTGACGTCTTTTGCCAGCGAAAAATAGTTTTATTTTGTTTTTAAAGTCGTTTAGCTGCTCGACTTATTTTTACGGAATTTGATTCGTTTGGATCATACCATAAAGAATGTTTCTACGCGGAAATGTATAAAAATGTAATTAAAAACGGTTAATAGGCTGCGTTAAGTTCTTATTTTTACTAACTGCGAACTTCAAGTCCTATGCTTTAACAAATTCACACAATTATCGTTTTTTTGTACTAGTTTATAAATGTGAGTGGTAACCTTGCTTCATGCTTGTATGTTTTCTTCCTTACCTAAAAGGGCAACACTGCTAAATGAGCCGGCGCGACGTCTGTTACATACTAATTAATTGAAACGTAGGTATTCAGTGTTTAAATTAACGTTTCAATCAATTGTCAGGATTTGACAGGTAGGTAGCTGCCACTATGGAGCAAAAGCAGAGAGCAGCTTTATTTTATGGTTATTTTTGTTTTTAGCATTTTCCACGCAGTATCTTTACTAAAGTTCTGAAAACCAGAAAAAGACATCTGGTCACCCTGCCTCATAGGGTAAATATACCAGAAAGATTCGGCCGGTCAGTTAATGATCTCGGTAGCACAGCAGTCGCCCGGCTTGCGATAGATGCAGGTTCGTTTCCCGCCTGATGCCAAGACGACCAAATGTCGGTTTCTGGTTTTTAGATCTTTAGCTTTTTTTAGTTTGTTAAATTGTTAATTACAGTCAATAAAAAGTCATTTCTTCCTATGTTATGTGTTGATTTAAACGAAGCATTGAGCGGGCAAATTTTATGGTGTACCTAAAGGTGCCTAAAAAGCTATTGAAGTCTCACATTGCTCTAGTGGATTGGTGACGCCTTTTAAATATAGTTTATTTTTATTTTATTAAATAAACCATATTCTACGAAGTACTTTTTAATCATTTAGTTTCCTCATTAAACATTTTCTTACATTTTCAGCCTTTAATTAGCTGACTAATTAACCATTTATTTCCAACAGAAAAAGTACAAATATACATTTTAAACTGATTAAATGATCGTCCCTTTTAATTCCACGCGGTTTTTTTCTAGACCCAGCATGTGCGGTGACACACCATTTACTTCAATGTAGAAGTTAATTAAACCAGTCGCTCCGACAAGAATCTGGTTGTGGAACGAGAAAGCAACTGCGGAAACGTGCGCAAGAGTTGTGGAAACGCTCGAGTTACAATTAAATATCAGGCTGATATTACATTACTGAGACCGTAAACACAGTATTATGAGATTTATGAGCGAAGTTAATAACTGAAGGCGTTCATTCTTTGTTGAACTTAATCATCTCTGAGGCTTTTATAAACGTCCGATAAATTTAACCTTTTTCGTTGTTCTTAAGTTACTATGAAGAATACGCTATATATATATAGTATGGTGGTATTTATTGCATAAGCAAAATATTGAATCACTGTAACTAATTATTTAAATAAACAATTTATAATATAGCTTACAGTTCAAAGCCCGGTAGATTGTAAGCTTAAATACCTATATTCAAGCCCTGTTTATCGAGAAACTAAACAAAATATTAAAGGATCAGTTATTTGAAAATGGTTAGAAAAGATGCTTTATCAATCAATCGGAATCAAAAATAGCTTTTTCATTACTCATACTCTGAAAGTAGGTCATTACTGACCTGAGAAGCGGGCTGAAAGTAATACTTTTCATCCCTAGGGAGAATCACTTTCAACTGACAGCTGTCAAATTATAAAAAAAAACTAGTTCTTTTTCACATATCTATTGAACCATGTTCCAACTTTCTATACAGCCACGATGTAAAATAAAATTGAAATAACTTAAAGTTAAGTATTGATTAGAGAATATATATTTTTAAAATAACTTTATTAAGTTAGTTGCAACAATTTCTTTGAAATAACGTATCTTTGAGCAAAATCTTTACCAGTTTTACAATGATGAAAATAAAAAATAATGGCTGAATAGCGGGCCGGCCACAGAAAAAAAAAACCAACAGAATAGGCGGGAAAGCGGCAATTCGATCTTCATGAATTAATTCATGTTTTTATTTTTACTTTCCTCGTATTTGTAATGAAAAGCACAGTGTTTACCTCGGGTTAAAGTCTTATTTAGTCCCTCGAACTATTGGCGCCCTCACTTCGTTCCGGGCGCCAAACCCCGTCTCGGGACTAAATAAGTTACTTTCACCCCTAGGATAACAATGTACTATATTTAAATACACCTGTTACAATGTACTTTTAAATCGTCAAATCTAGTAAACAAACAAAACATACTTAATAATAGACATGAATACCATAATATTAAATGTAAACAATAAAAATCAAAGTTAGGAGTTTTACGATAGTTTAAAAAATCCTATTTTAATATTGTAAAGTAATCAAAATATGAATATGGATGAATATGAAAAGGGGGAAATCTGTAGAGGAACTAAAGTCACTAACATAGCCAAGCGTATGCCAGCAGGTTGAAGTGGGCGGTCCACATAGCGCGAAGGACTGATGGCCTTAAGGGAGATAAAGCTCTTCTTATATGAAGACTATTTGACCGCAAGTTCAGATTGAGATGCTAAGGTGGACGAATAAAGGCCGTCGAATATTGGTGGAAGCAGGCCAACTTCAACTGGTCACTCTGGTAAACTATGGGGCAGCCTTTGTTCAGCAGAGGACGTCATACGGCTGTTGATAATGATGATTAAAATGAAAAACATGAAGGCTACTGATCCTTCAGGCTGATGTAGAATGACGTTCATTCCGCATACTCCTTAATATAATTATCCAATAGGTGACATAACTTAACTTGGCATTGAGTTGAGCAAAAACAACTTTGCAATAAAACTGTCTTGCCAAATTCCATTAGATTCTTATGAATGACAGGTAGGTAAAAACTAATCTAAATTATTACTATTACGTTAATAAACTTGTAATAAGGTCGCTTGCTCTTTATTATCACGTTAACCTTAAAAAAGTGGATTGAACATTAATGTTTAATTACTTAAGTTTAAGTTTCGTGCGTACGAATGCTGCTCAGAAGCGCTGTTACCGTGAAGTTGTCTTTCAAATATGTGATTAAATTAATTCAATTGTAGATACAGTCAGTACCAAAATGATCTATGCGTACGGAGATATCAAATATCTCTGAAGTATAATTGTTCTGGTCACTCTAAACCTTCCTCCAGCCTATGATCTTTGTAATCAAGTACAAATCAGGTTTTTGATACTAGCACAAAATATCAACTTGACGTGCACGTGAATACAGCCTACTGAAACTAAATCTCAAAGAATAATAAAATTAATAACACAACAGGACCTGGACAACCTGGATCTTTTATTACCATTTAAAGGTGCACCTACCTATAAATTACGGGTAATAACCTCACATACCATACAGGATGAATTAAAAAACAATGAAATAAAAAACCTTTTGCAATTAATGCTGCAGTGAATGCTGTACTGCTCTACTTAATAACAAATCATGTTTAAACATCAGTGTATTGAATTTTTAATGTTTTTTTTAAAGATTCATATTTGTAAGAGTAGTTAAATTAATATCATTCCTACGGCGTAACGCTCGTTTATGATGTGAAAAGCTAAGAGGTGGAACTAGCTTCCGGCGCCGGTGTTCCCAAAACACCAAACCCATTTATTCGGAAACTTTACGAAGATAATGTAAGGGGAGTATAGCTGAACGACACAAGATAGACCAATAGTGTTGCGTGGCCAGCGGGGTTCGGCTTGCCAGAAGTCCACCAGAGGTATTCAGCTTCAGTTATTTCCATGATTTTGCTGATAAATAAATGCTCAAAAGACCTTAGAAATCCAGAAGGGGGTAGTGGAACGCTAATTACAACAACAAAAGGTATTTCAGACCCCTAAATACTATCGATAACATCGATACACTTTATGGGAAATCGCCGAAAAAAACCTGACGCATTTTACACAATGCTCAAATTGCTTCTAGTGCAAGCCCACAAAAATTGAGCAGTAAAAAATATTTCCTCGCTCATAAACAGAACTGTTTTACGATTACTTTTACATAGTTATCTTTACGATCGCCACATATCACACTTGACGACACAGTTCTAGTTTGAGCGTCAACTGCCTTCACAGGGAAGTCCAAGATCAAGTGATCTTTTGACGAGGACACCCACTCGTCTTTTTTACGCACACTTCACCTCTCCTCTCCTGTAACTAGATTATTTTTTATTATACAGTTTGCTTTTAATTTTGTACCTCAGTTCCGTTCGGACAAGGTTAAATTATTGAGGTGTATCGATCTTTGAAATGTTTTAATTGTTTGGAAATGTCAAAGTGATGCATTATATTATAATTGGCAGGCCGTTAGTACGAGTATAGGTTAAGGTTTGTTGTTGGGCTTAGAATACAGTGTTGCTTTCGGGGTGTGCATTTAATTTCAAGGGTGGAAGTATGTTTTACATGTTGGGGAACATAGGTAACTTGTTTTGTGATCAATAATACATTTACATAAACTTGAATCAAAATTAAGAAATGGATTCAGTTTTTTTAGGTTTAATTGGGATTATTGCATTTTACTTAAATTTTAAGATCCGATGTAAACAAAGACATCCCCCAGTCGAATGTCAACCACGTGAACCAGTTTAGTAGGGACCTAGTGTTATTATTCTTTTTGTGTCGTTAAACGAGGACCTTACAATCCTGTCTGTATTTTTTTCTACTTTTTACGAGGCATCGTAAAAAATACTCGACATCGTTCGCGAACTCTACAAACTAATAAGTGCAACATTTTGAACATCAAGACAAATTAATGCAAAATCGTGAGTTCATTTCTGCTTCCTCATTTGTACGTTCCTATGTTATTAGTACGTTCAATCGCGCTGTATGCAGGTGTACTAAAACCTGTAATTACTTATCAAACACATGTGACTGATGCAACGTTCTGCTCCAATTGACCTGAAATCTTTGTCGTAGTGGTGTCCCTGGCTTATGTGGGAATTACCCATGGCTAAGTCGGCCATGATTACGGATAGTGGGATAGATAACCACCTCGAATGAAATAATTAAGGTACTAAAAACACGGCAAACTTCAGAATCAATAAGTGATGATGATGATAATGTTATCCTAGCCGATTTCAGCTACGGCCACCGCTTCTAACTCCGCAGTAGCTATCGTTCGTGGGCTCGCATGTGGCTTGTGTAGCCAATCTTATTGATAACGTCGCTTAGAGTGTGTTGGAAACACGATATGTGCAAACAAATTCAACCCTTAGACTGGTCAGGTGCGAGTCTACCCGATAGTACTTACAAATACTTTTTAGGTACGTATTTACAATAAAGAGTATTTATGTACGTTTATTCGTTGTCTAGTTCCCTTACAACCAGCTCTGCTTAGTTTGAGATAAGAAGAGCTGTGTGAAATAGTATCTAATGAAATTTATTCATTTACAGTGGCGTATGGTGTCTTGCTAGAATTCGAATAAAGATGAATTGCCATGAAAAACCCTTAATGTTCCATTTACACATGCAATCGTTAGGGAAATGCCTGTCAGCGTGTCATGCTCTTATTTACATATTGCGTGGATTTCCAACTGTCTGTTAGGACCATATTTCTTACTAACTATTGCAGTGAGTGGCGATTTAAATAATTATAGGCACCTATGTATCCTGATAAAAGTAGGTACAGGCTGGCTTAGTTTGACAGTTAGTGTCGTCTAATAGTAATCCTCGAAAGGTGGTTTCTTAACTGCTGTGTTGTGCTTTCAAGTTTAACGTACTTTCGATTTTTTCTATACTAGCATTTTAACTAGAATTTGAATTTGCCAGAATAGCTAGTACGAAATCGTGGAATTAGGGAAAAATTAATGTAATTCAACTACTATTTGTTATTATTACCTATGACCACTTCACTCTAAACTACCGCGTATAACTATGCTCTAGATAGTGTAGACAGTCATAAGTAATGTGTGTGTGTGTGTGTATAGTAAGTCTATGACATAACATAAAAAAAAACATTGCAACAACACTACTTCCAACTCCTAAATTGTCGTGAAAACCTAAACTAATAAGACCTATATTTTATTATTGTTTTTAGCATTTTCCATGCAGAATCTTAATCGGGAGTTAAATATTTGAAAAAATATTTCTTCCGAGTGTTAGAGGTGGATGCCTATAACATTGATGAAATCACCCTTGCTCATAGGGCAAAATATACCAGAAAGATTCGGCCGGTCTGTTAATGGTCTCGGTAGCATAATTGGAAGTGCAGTCGCCCGGCTTGCGAAAGATGCGGGTTCAAGTCCTGCCTGATGCCAACATGACCAAATGTCTTTTTCTGGTTTTCTTTAATAAGACCTAATTGGCACATAGCGATAACCGTGCTACTTTTTGCGCGAAACATCCACTTTTTTGCGCCAAACATCCACCTTTTTGCGCCATTATCAATTCAAACAGAGCGTCCACGCTAATGACAACACAATCGTTTCCTCGTCTGTCCGTGTGTTTATCGGATTGCGACAATCTGCCACCAGCAGGACACATAACATTCTGCCAATGCTTAATTAGAGTGACAGCTGATAAATAAGTAAGCAGCACTGGGCGAAGATTAAAGATAGATAGATAGACAAAACCTTTATTTGCATCTTGGAACACACATGTATTCATTAAATATTTAGATGTATTTAAATGAAAATGAATTAACGAAATGGTTGTTGGCGTATAACTTGAGAACCACAGCACCAAATAACATACTCGTTTCTTTCAGTTTTTTATTGTCATGAGTTTAATTCAAGAAAAAATACAATTAATTATGAAAATTGCGCTTAAAAATAAGGAAATTTCATAAAAATCCATTACTAAGTATTTGTGTGTTACACGTAAGCATCATAATCATGTATCGGAGAACATGCCATAATGATAATAAAATCTGACTTATTCGTGTGTCTGTGTATTCATGGCTACTTCCCAGAACTACAGACATTATGTTCCAAAGAGCTCTATGCAGGTTCGTTCATAAAATCAAAGTTCCAACCAGAGCATGCAACGAATGAAATAGTCGCGCATTATATAGAATCCATTAAAAAGGCTGATCCATGTAGGCTATAATTTTTTATTCAAATCATTTTAAAAAACTAGCTTAATTTACCACATGGAAATGGTAATTTGAATATTGTCAATAACGTTTATACTTACACACCTACGCGACGCATTTACGTCAACAAAAATGTGACATATCACTGCAAACCATTTTTGTGAGCTGTAGAATTAATTACCTGAAACAAAACAAAAAGAAATTCAAAATTATAAAAAATATGTAACTGAAATTAAAAATATGTAAGTGGTTCTTTAAATGTTTTTTTTAAATTAACTTAACTGGGCCGTTGGGAGTGTAACCCCCCAACAAACTTAGCAAATCAAACTTGACAAAAGTAAAATGGCCATTTTGAATTATTGAATACTGTCTCGACTCGAACAATCGCGACAAAGTAATACGATACCCAACGAACCCAATGTTTTCCTTAGCGGAGATTCCATTATACCTACATTCTGTTAATATGTTTATAGTTGTTTAAATTTAGTGCCAAAAACACCATCGTGTCACTCGCAATGCAACTGCCAACCAAAAGGCGTTCTAACGCATTCATCCAAATTAAGCTATCTTTCATCTTATTGTCACCTGAATAGTTCATCTGGACCTTCAAATCTCTTTTCTAACTTGAGCCCTTATTGCCACTGTACAAAGACTTAATTCGCTTACACGTAACAAATTACAGCAAACTCGTTATAAAAGATAATAAAAGCAATAGGCATGATGACTGTATTTTTTTTTTGTTTATTATCGAAAGACCTTACATTTATGTAAACAATCCTCAAAGAATCACTTCATCTGGATCAATACCACCAGAGATATCACAATTTGAAATGCACATTTTTTGGACTTGCCCAAAAACGCTCCATACAAAAGCGACAGTGACGTCACTATCGCTGTCACTTTTGTATGGAGCGTTTTTGGGCAAGTCCAAAAATGTGCATTTCAAATTGTGATATCTCTGGTGGTATTGATCCAGATGAAGTGATTCTTTGAGGATTGTTTACATAAATGTAAGGTCTTTCGATAATAAACAAAAAAAAAATACAGTCATCATGCCTATTCTAGAGCTGACAATTCCGCGGTAGAAAGGACAAGGCAAACCGGTGAAGCCAGGTCTAACCAACGCATGAGGTTTGCAAGTACAGCCCTCGAAAAACTACAACGCTAATCTTTACAGCACTGCAATAAGGTTTAATTCTGTGATCTTTTTAGAGCTACTGTACTTATCTGGAGCGGTTTTGTGATAAATGTCAAGTTTGAACATTTGGTTGTGAGCAATCTGCATAAACACTTGAGGAGGTTAATGTCAAATTAATGGTTACCAGAATTTATGATTTACTGATCATGTGACATTTAAGGGGCGGATATAGGTGGCCACTTTGGCAACTTGTTCAAAATATGGTTTTGCAATACTAGTCTTCTGTTTCTGAAATACGACCACTGCTGATAAGTTTATTAGGAGTCGATCCATTAAACGATAAGCCATTAAAATATATGCTTTATGATACAATTAATTGCCATTTGGCGACCCGTTATGAAACTAATAATTTTGCTGGGTCTGGGTGTTTGTGTTACTTTACTTTCATTGTTTCTGGTTTTCATAATACTAGGGAAAACTTAGTTTGAAGAGATGTCATATTTTATTTTACAATTATGACAGAAAGGATGAGCTACTTTTCATTCCTTATTGCTTGAACTGGAAGCTCATAATTACTTGTATGCGTAAAAAGTTTTAAAATGCGACTGAAAAGATCAGATTTATTCCAATTTAAGATGATTTTCCGGGGTTTTTTTTTCAAAATGGCGCCTTTGTGTCTCGGAATATATTTTTTTATGTTGTTTAAACTTTAGATTATGTTACTCATTGTGCCTAAACTTCATTAGTGATTACCGATATTGTCAATAAAGCCTCAACTAAACTGATAAATTACCTCAAGACTTAAATATCTACAAGGAATTCTGATTCAGATCCGGCACAATAGCCGATAATAGCCGAACACTGAACTGTAATAGCAATAAGAACAGAAGCGAAACCGAGAATGGTCTTGCGCAAGCAATCAGCTGTCTGATCAAACATTTCGGTACTGTCACGCGTCGGTGAACGCACGCGCAGGTATGTTTTTACTTGTAGATTTTTTATGCAAACTTAATAGGCTTTTGTATCCCAATGTTGGGCAAAGACCTTAATAAAAAGGTTTTGTGACCCAAACCAGCTTACTTCAACATGCGGGCTTAGAGCCTGTTCACACTTTGCTAGGCGATCTCACCGCGGCAAGCTCATCGCGAGATCGCTGCGTTATCGTGGCGTTTATCGCAGCATGTACGCTGCGAGAACGCCGCAATCTCGCTTCGAGATCGTTTCGCCGTGAAATTGCCCAACAAACGCTAGTGTGAACAGGTGCTTAGTGCGGATAGTAGGTAAGTGAGGTGTAATGTGAAGCTTCGATCAGGCTTAACAATTGACCACTAGCACGCATTTACGTCCGGCTACTCCGATTCGCCCAGTAACACCCGAAGCTGAAGCTAGACCCCTATGGAGGCCTTTGATCACGCTATATAGTTGAAAGCCAAACTTTGGGCCAACAGCTAAAAACAACTCGCGACGCCACCTGGGACCAAATACCCTAGCGAGGTAATACTTTAAAAATATACGATTATATCACTGAAGTTTGATCAAACATAGAGTACGTACTTACCATCAGTGATCATTGCCGATCCACCGTGGCCAATGAGCCACGGGCACCGCAAAAGAGTCGTAAACATGTTAAATGTTTGTAGAGTCACGAGTCTGTAAGTAAAGCATCCAGTGCAAACGCGGTGAAGCAAATCGCGAAACGCATATAACTTGTCACCTACATTTGTTACGAGTGATGACCATAATTTATAATCATATCTTTGCATGTTTTACTGCTCAAAAACAATTGGTGACATTAATTTTGTGGTTCCGTAAAGAAACAAAGGAAGTTATAGAGTCATTTTCTCTGCCGGTCTGCCAATCTGCCAACTGTTAAGATATAAAGGTTCTAAAATACGATATTGAAGAAATGCAAAAAAGTACTTGGTCAAGAACGAACATTGTTTGACAGTTGGTACCAAATTTTTGCAATGCACTGAAAGTACAGCTTCTAACTAAAATGTTGTGTTCGACTTGAGGCTGTACTTGAATCACAATAAAACAAATAAACTTAGAAACTGAAACTACCAGTTGAAATTTGAAGTATACAAAGTTAAGTTAAACACAAAAATATAACAATATCTTTTGTCAAGGCTATACACGTATCAGTAGAACTCTGTGCGAGAGTGTCAAACTCAAACCTAACGGTTTTGTTAAATTGTAACTGTCTCGCTTGCATGACTTACATTTTGGCTATAGTGACCGTTCTTTTGTTCACATTTTTCAACTAAATCTAAAGAAAACTTGGAGAGCCTTATTTCCACAAGGCTTTTTAAGAGATCATATGATGTGTGATCATACATTGACAGAAGTAGTTGTCTTTATATCTAAAATCTAGATCTAACAGACTGACGTAATTAACGTCTTAAATCGTGACTAGGTGTCTAAAATAAGATCACAAGCTTTCAACTCTTACGTTTTACATCTGATCTGAACGCGCAACTTTTGCAACCTGATTGCGGATGTCATAGCTCTGTGGTTGCAGTGCAATCCAACTAGCTATATATTATTAAATAACACAAAGTAGAACAAAGTGATCAGAAATGGTGACTTACAAATAATCAACTGACTGGAAAAACCTATTACCCACAGCTAAACGACTGAGTTCTGAGCTTGATCAACACCCACGAACATTAATTTAACTAAAACTCGTATTTAAGTATATTGTTGCCACTAACTGTTGATATCAATATGTTAAATTATCTAAATATGTATACAGGCCGTTTTAACTACGTGCCTAACTTAGGTACAGTTACGCCTTCGAAACTTATGTTACGGTTCACATCAGTGAACCAAGCTATAGCTAGTGGCTATCAAGCAACTTGTTATGGGTATTTGACGCACTTCTTGACCAGGAAAATATATATGATTTTCGGCGTTGTTTTAATTCATAATTCAGTAAAGAGCATATAGCAGCGTAAAGCCTTTGCGACTTTGCCTTTGGTCGTAACAAAGTTACAATTAAGTTATTATAAACTACATTCTACATTGGAACAATCTGAACAGATACATCACTGCAGAAACAATGGCACATCTTTCACTTTTCACATACAATCCACAGCACTTTAATTTTTCCAAAACATTGTTCCTAAAGTTTTAAAAGTTCCCATTGCGCAATAAGAGATTATTTCAATTATATATGTCTAGTTAGCGGAGCAATTGTGTTATTATTGCATTATGTGTGCTGGTATTGATATCGGTTTTGCAACTTATTATTTTCTTATCTTCTATCAAATCATTGGTACTGTTTGAGATAGAGTTGTTGTTTTTTTTTTAAATTGACATAAATCGTACGTTGTTTATTCGTAAAAGTGTTATTAAAATTAGGTAAATTATACAACAGTAATCACTGCAAAAAAACCTGTCTAGTTCCTAGATATACAACTCTTGACGATGCCGATACTGTAGAGTTGTTCAAATTTAAATTGGAAATAGAAATAAGGTTCCCACACATAAAAATTCAATCCAGACACAGTGTAGAGTGGCGCACTCGTTTCATACACTCTTCTATTTTTTTAAGGTTGGTTAATTAGTATGTCTGTATGTATGATTATTATAGATTGTAACTATTAGATATTGTTATCATAAAGTACCTTTATTTACTTTTAACAATATTGCGCTACTGGAACAACAAGTAGCTTATTATCAAATTAAACCAGTAATTGGATGCGCCAGTTTCAAAACTAAGTAAGTGAGTGAGTACCCAACATCATAATTGAGTGAGCTATTTCTTGGCCGGTAAACTACCGATTTCGCCTGATGACCCTGCATCATTAGATCATTACCTACACATCAATCAACCACAATTTTGGTTTTGAAAGGCAATAATCTTACTTCTCTATTTGAGGACGAAAACTTTGAAGATCATTTAAACATGGCGCCATAGGTTGTTAAAATTAAATGGCCCTTAGCTTTTCCGATGTTTTAAAATTACAGCTTAAGTTCAGAACTTTTTCAACTTAGCCGAGAAGCCGTCCAAACAATACTTTCTAGTTTTGTTAAATAAATTCTCGTATACTTTTTTCAATTGTGAAACCAACTTTTACTCGGTTTCTTTTTACTACAGTAATTATAAAAAAACTAACCCTATTGAGCACCCTGAAATCACATAAATTCAAAAAAGTCACATAGTGTTCAGGCAATTAAGGGGGATTTGGCCAATCTTGAAAGTTCTCACTTTTCCCTGGACATTATTGCACACAGCGTCATCTAGCCCCAAGATGAGCTAATTATAGCCAGTTTTTATGGGATACTAGAGAACGGATAAACATACTTAAATACTTTTTCTTTTATAAATACATACTTATTATACATAGGAAACACGCAGACCAATACAAACAGTTCATGCACACAAATGTTTGTAGTGGGTGGGAATCGAACCCGCGACCTTTGATGTCGAGTCGACTTCTCAACAATTACACCAAATCGGCCGTCGCATACTTGGCAACAACCGTGGTATTTTTTCAGACGCAATTATCATACCGATGTAACTGTGATCATCATCAGCCATTAACGGATCTAGGCCGGCGCAGTCACGATGACAGGTGGCTTGCGCAAGAGTCGATCCAGTGGCGCTGGCGGTCAGAGGTCGCGATTAGCTCAGCAGTTATCGATAAACTTGAAAATCAATTACTTTAACTGGTTCATCTGAAGATGTTACGAATGTTTCACTTTCTGTTTCTTATTTAAATCGTTCTAAATGGATGCTATAACGTAAGGTACAGTAACTCTGCGGGTCACTTAATATTACAGTTTTGGAAACGTCTGCGTGTTGTGAGTTCGCAGTAATGAGAGGTCAGCTTATGCTGACCGGCATATAAACCATTTGATTGCTTCGCACGTTGGTGCAATGGTAGGGTGGTTCTGCCTGCAGCGCTAAAGATTGCGGGTTCGATCATCACCCAGGAAAAACTATCATGTAATAATCATTTGTGTATTGTGTTACCATCTATTTGAGTATGTATTCAAAAATATTTCAGTATGTCTATCAGTCCGTAAAGTGCTTTTCAAATACTTTATAATTTCCAGAATAACCAATCTCTCAATTTAAGAAATTAGGTAACAAACTAAGTAATCTAATTATTATGGTTTAGTATTAGAGAAGGTCGTATCAATCTAGACCGAGATCACGATCCTATTGATTGCTAAATCGATCGTTCCATCGTGATCATACGACTTTGACAGCTGATGTTCAATTTATTTTCAATGTCACATGTCAAATATTGCAATATTCGTGAGGTTGTATTTGTAAAAGTAATGCAGTTTTTGAAAATATGGACCATGATAGCAAAATTTATTTAAAATGACTATAGCATGGAACACACAATCAATAAAATATAACTGGATATTATTCCACACAGCGCCATCTGGCCCCAAACTAATCAACTTAATGCTCGTGCTATGAGACACTATACAGCGAATAAACATACTTTAATACTTTTTTTTTCTAAATACATACTTGATATTTAACAAATGATTTGACAGGGGCACTAATTATCTCAATATAACGCACTTAGAACTATTTAAATTCATATTATGAATTTAACCGTAGGCTGTGTTATCTGCAAGAAAACTGACTGATACAAAACTGAAAATAATAATAAATTCAGGCATAAATCCAGAAAATAATATCGGCTTATCATTGTACTCACTTCTATCAACTGGACTTAATCACCCAGTTTAAGGCCAATAAGATTGACACTCAATCACAGTATTTAGTGGGTGACAAAAAACATTTTAATGGAGTAGATAAAATGGCACTTCTTTGTTTACTTCTCGTCGTTCATTCTATATGAATTAATCACTGTCGGAATAATAGGCATCCATTAAACTATACAATACATATACAATGTGCAAGGTTGACAAGTTTCTTGGCTGTGCCTTTTGAATGAGAGGTTTCTTGATCCTGGTTTTAGCTTCAACATGAAATAGAGTAAATTCAAGCAATAACAAGGCAAGAAATTTTTAAGAGTATATTTAGCTATTCTTTATTGCACATTAAAGAAAAGTACAAATGGCAGACTTAATGCCTAGACGCATTCACTACCAGTCAACCACATGGTGAAACGAAGAAATTAAGGGATATTTCAATGGAGTGTGTATCTTTCGCTTTTTTGACTGGTCTATACCAGAATAATAGATAGGAAAATAATGGTAAATTTTCTCTAAAAGAAGTCAGCTGGCATGTAGTCAGTCCTGAAAATGTGTAGGATGACAAATAAGAGCAAAGTCAAATAATTATTATGTCATTTTAATAAAAAAAAACGCTTTCAACGTGTCACCAAATAACGGGTAGTTCACGGATAGTCCCCTAATCATCAACAAAATCTAACTACGGTTGCAAATATGAAAAAGAGAAAAGGACACACACATTTCTTTAATGAAATCATTTCGTGCTAACCATAAATGCAACCTTAACAACTAGAACCGGTAATATTATAACCAATAGACCTTGTTTTTACGGTCGCACCTAAAATGTGCGTGTGTTTTGATGACAGCTCTTATGAAATGGCCTAGATCTCTAAGTAGATCTAGGCACAGCCCACCTATGACAATGCGCACCAAATAGTTCGCAGTTAAGCGCAAAAGTTGCACAACTATACTTAACGGCGTACTTGACACTTGAAGTTCAACTGGCTTTATTACACTCGAATGTAATTTGAAACGCTGGCTATATAAACAAATGCCTGTGCGCGCAATTCAAACGCTGACTGAAAAAAACAAATGCCTGTGCTGACTGTTTTTTTGAGCGAATGTTGGGTTTTATGACCAACTTATCTGTGTTTACAAAAGTAAATATTGACCAAACAGGACAAAGCTTTTCGTAAATTGGAAGGGGCTTATTTTTCATCGCAAAAAGATAAATTTGTCAATGTTTTATTTTCCTAGAATCACCTAAAAACAATAACAACTCTCTTTCTCTCTAGACAAATAAAGTTTTTAATAGAGAGGTAGTCACTGTACAATAAAAAGCTCACGTGTCACAATCACAATCACAATCTTACCCTCGAATTCACAAACTCTAATCAGAGTTGAGCACCCCTCAAACGCATACTATCCCGTGAATTGTGTGAACTTCTATTTATTTTGTATATTTAAATTACGAATAGAAAAAAATATAAGAAAAAGAAACAAGTTTTTTATAGCCCGAAAGAAACAAGTTCGGATGAATCGGGAATACCATTTACTCTTCGGATGAAACAGGAAAATTTTAATATTTATTAAAACTCAGCCGGACGCATGTGGAATAAACCTTAAAGAGCCACCCAGGTAGAAGGTACGAGCGGAAATCATTGTCCTTGCAACATCAGCGGAATTTCGAACTTTCACAAATGCACGGAACTTTTTTTGCCATCTGCGGTTTTGGCAACCTTGCAGCTGAGTGGCTTCGGCGCAAGTAGGATTTAGTGCAAATTTTTTCATCGTAATTATTCGTTTGATTCTGAACCTCAACTACGTTAAAGATAGGAAAACCGGAAAGTAGCCTTTTGGTCTTGACCTCAGGCGGGAATCGAACCCGCGTCTTCTGCAAACCGGGCAAATGCACTAACCACTGTGCTACCCAGACTATTAACGATTATTTCTGGTATATTTTACCTGGCAGCCAGGTTTTTTTCACCAATTTTTAGGCTGATTGAAAAAAATTTAGTTAACACGGGTTCATAGTACTAATATTGTGTTTTTTTTCAATATGTCAACTTGGTTTGAATATCACTTCTTTACTTAGGTACAGAAGAGCATGAAATACCACCATATCATAAAATTATGGAATGAGAAGGTACAGACACTTTAAGGAGGTTAAGACATCGAATTATGATGATGCTAATTTAGTTAAGAAAGAAAATACACTGTACAGTACTTATACTTTTTGGCAAAAAAATACTTGAAAGTAATTGCAGTAGTGTTCTAACAGAAACATCGCAGCCTCCGAGCGAGTTACATATTGACCTATTAGATCATACATTGCAAAACCGTCCAGGCCAGTTCTACTTTCCTTCATAATCAAGATGCTGCTTTTATTGATACAAATCGCCTTCAGCTATACTTTATAAAATATATTTATAGCAGCAATTAATTTAGAATTATTAATATTACATCTCACATGGTAATTGATCTTTCACGATTTAATATAGGGTTAGTGTTACAGGTCAACAAATCAACAGGTTAAATGTATCGATATTGCTGATTGATAAATACTGTTTGGTGCTAATAATTTGAACTTCTGTACAACATTACTACATAACTACTTGTGCCTACTCTATTGATTATTTTTATGCGTACTGTTCGTCTTAAGCACGGCGACTGCACGGCTCCGAGCCAGCAATTATCTTGCCATTCAAATTCGAACCATAAGTTGTAAGTGGTACAATATATTTTGCAATGATAAGATGAGAACGCGAACGGCAAGCTGTCAGCGCGCTCGCCGCTACTATATCACTCATCTCACAGCTCGCACCTTCACATTTTAAGTTTCAAAGAATGGCAAGATATTTCTGGGTCGGAG
Source organism: Udea ferrugalis (assembly GCA_950022985.1). Classification (NCBI taxonomy): domain Eukaryota; kingdom Metazoa; phylum Arthropoda; class Insecta; order Lepidoptera; family Crambidae; genus Udea; species Udea ferrugalis. Next base: position 2,926,479 of record OX465523.1, read on the forward strand.
GCGGGTAGTTGCCGTGCTAGCCTAGTGAGCTACGAGCTTTAGTGGTCACCGCAGCCTATGGGCTTCCACTCCCGGAACCTTTAAAGGCCGGCGCTCCTTCAAGCGCATTCAAACTCAATGGGATGAATGTTATTCTTACTAGGTACTTTAACAAGAAAAATAGCCGTTCTGAGAGCCCAGCCTCCTTTTGGTAGCTTATTGAATCATTTATGTATTGGTGGTGTTCTAGTACGTCTTGACTTTCACATCCAAATAGGCTTTACCTATAGAAGAGCACACCAGAAAACAAACCCGTTTTTCCCTGGCGCCTACTAGAAGAAATTGGGGCTTGATGATGAGATAATACCGTCACATCGTATCTTCTCACACGCAAGTTTATAGTGGCAAATGTCAGCGTATCGTAGTGCCAGTTTCATCATGACGGCGTTTCACCGCCATGAATAAGTGAAACACGTCGAGAGTGACCGTGCGGGTACGCCCTTCCATTATGGGTGTCGGGCTGCCGAGCTGACGATGAAAGACAGAAAATGTTTTATTCAGTGACACAAAGAAGAATATCATCATAATAAGTAACAAATTAGTTACAAAGAAAATATACATTGATCATGCTTTGAGGTCGAATCGGTGATAAAGAAATTCGTAGAGCCGACGTAGCACCGCGCATCAGGTTGAAGAGGCAGGACTTAGGAGGAGCAAATAGTGCAACTGCTGTGCGTGCTACTGATAGCAGGTTGCTTTTGAGCCGTTGGGCACAGTATAAACCATACAGTGGGACATCTACATACAAACGTGCTACCCTCGGTTTGAATTTGTGCGTGCGCGACGCGCACCGTGTCGCGCGATGTCACGCACACGCAATTTCACGCACACGCTAGCATGAAATAGGGAGGCATTGGGAGGCGGCAGTACGGACGGGCTATGCCGCGTGTCTGTGTGCACGCTAGGCTAATAACTCGGCAGGCGGCCTTAGATAGCCTATTGTATGGTTTATACTGTGCGTTGGGCCTCGAAATTCTCTAATAGGTACCAAATTTATAGCGAGTGACGCCTACTCCTAAGATGTATGGATGACCTGATAAAGATAAAGATCGAAGGGTTTCGGTGAATGCAGGCCGCTTACAACAGTCCGCTCTTTAAATGTGTGGAGTCGGCCTGTGTGTAGTGTTCTAGTATTTATAGTAAACTAGCGTGTTCGACCCCGTAGACGTGATTTTATATAGCCTACAGCCTTCTTTAATAAATGTGCTATTTAACAAAAATATTTTTTTCAAATCACTCCAGTAGTTTCTGAGATTAGCGTGTTCAAATAAACAAACTCTTCAGCTTAATATTATTATTAAGTATAGATAAACTTGGATTTTTAATACATGGAATACAGTGCCGCAGCCCTAGATTGCTGATAATGAAGATTAACTATGTAAAGCCGGCGGCGGTAAACGCACAAGCGTTTTCCCGTCGAAAATCTCTACGTTTTCACTCCGGTTTCATATTTAATTACTAAAATTCAACAATCTACTGACCTTGCCTTATGGGTAGTCTTTCCCAGCTTATCACGTTTGATGAAGAATTTTAATTAGTTACGCCTGTACAGATGGAACAGTTAAGCGAGTGGAGTTATTTTAATTGAAGCTGTAAACTTTTATGTGCAGGCAACTACTTTTTAAGCTGCCCTTAAATTTTCCATCTTGCTCCGCAAAATTACAGTTAATGCTATTGCTCTATTGAGCAATGGGAGTGTGCGGAAATGAGTACCCTGTCATGCTGTTGGTCATACATTAATAGATCATTGAAAGAAAGCACTTTTCTTTTGTACTTACATGAACTAGGTACTTATATTTGAATATGGAAAGATGGAAAAAAAATATTTAAAAAAGTTAGTAAAACTGGTAACTAACACATAATATGTTCGTCATATGGACTCTTGTCCATGGCAGACAACAACCCAGGAAATGACTACCTTCCTTTCTTTTTTCTTTCTTTTTCGGTTTTCCTTATTATTTCTATGAGCTCTTTATATACCAATAGTATTACAGGCTCTCCTTAGTTTGGGTGAGACAATTAAGGCTTAATTCTATGATCAGTGTTGATCTTATTCATTCCTTTTTAAAGTATCTAGACTTTACCTATAAATAAACGATACTTTTTTTTCTTTTTCCTACGTCTTTAAAAGAAAGTAACGTTCACTCATCGATTACCAAAAACGTTAGCGGTTTGTGCTGGTGAACTCAACATTCAGAAGCCCACCTAGCACTTGTTTTTGACCTGATATTAAAAAAATATTGCGTGAGGAAAAGACAGTCCCATACAAAAGAAGTAAAAGTAAGTCTAAGCTCGTTCCATAAAAGCCTTAAAGTTAACAAGTGCCATGTAACAGGTGATTGGAGCAGCATTGTGACAGTAGCCGATGAGTCAGCTGCGCCCGCGCAGACGCCAGTCACAGTAAACAGAGAACAGTAAAATACAAACATACAAACGTACCGCTCTCGGTTTGAATGTGTGTGCGCGCCGTGTCCGCACTCGATATCACGCACACTCTAGCTTAAAATATGGGGGAGTAAGGTGCCGGCCAGTACGGACGGGTTGTGCCGCGTGTCTGTGAGCACGCTAGGCTAATAACTCGGCGGGCAGTCTCAGATAACCTACCGTAATGCTTACTGTGCGCCAGTGAAGGTTTACGTGCGCGCGCAGCATGTTAACGAATTACTTTCACGCTGTAGACAAACGCAGGTCAAACGTATGCTATATCGCTCTATGACGGTTTGTATCGTCTTATAATGCAACAAGTAACGCAATTTATTCATTGTTTTTTGTTTACTTTTGCGTTTTAAATATGAGGAATATGAATAAAGTATTTGGATCTTCATATCTGCGTAAAGATATTTTCAAATTGAAGATAAAGGGGTGGGGTGGATCGGTTTTTTTCATGAACGACATCAAATAGTACCGCCGTGCTGCCAAAGACACTGGCTACGAATTTAAAGAAAGTGTCTCACCCATTGATTTAAACTAAAAGAGGAAGACACGGAGGAAGATACGGACGAAAAAGAAAGAGGAAGGGTTAAACCCTCAAATTCACAAAGGTCAATCAAAGTTAAGCTCGCCTTGAAAGTTGTGCAGCCATTTTCAGGTGTAAAGACACTTTACAGTACGACACGGAAGTGTTTTAATTAAATAAAATACCACCATTTTCATATATTAGGCAGAGTCACAATAAGTGTAACTATTCATACTGAATAAAATAATTTGACAGAAAATGACAGTATTCCCTGAAAAACCTGTTATTTTTCCATTGAATTAGCTGTCTAATAAGTGGCTAACAAATTAAAACCGAGTAAGATATTTTTTTTTTTATGAAATTTGAGACAGATTTCGCCAAAATCCAAACCACATAAAAATTAAGAAAGATCTTACTACTAGCAACAATAACGTCATGAAGTGGTCTCTTACATCAAACTTACATAAAAGACCAAAATAAACACAATCCTACCATTAATATTCTTAGCCCACCTCTGAAAAGAACTGTATCTACGTATTAGCATGCGCGGAGTAAGGTCATCGGATCAGTATGAAAGTTGCTATAGCTCCAGACTGAAGATGAATTACAATGTGCTTGCGACACCTTTGAACTGCGAAGGATGTATCAAGGTGCAATTCTAGATAGCTGTTGGAAAATTACACGGAACGATATTATTTTTTAAAATTATGTTGCAAATATTTGTTCAATTTAATACAATAGCCTTTTTTAGGCCTTAACAGGCTAAATACTTACAAAAATCCAAGCTTTGCTCATCCTAAACGATACCTGTGACGATATTTGTGAAAATATTGATCTCGTTCAAAATCATGATCACCGTGGCATCATTTACAATTATACGTATAAGCTCGTCAAGATCCTTGCAACAGATAACTTAAACTCGACATTACTGACGTTATTGAGTGTAAGCTTAAAAGATGCAACCTTTAAAGGTCAGATCGAAACCATCGGCATCTGTGTGAGAATTAAAGCCATATGCAAGATTTATTGTAATCTTACAAATTGGCTACATAATGAAACAATTACAGCAATTGTATGTTCACTAAGATTGACACTAACTCACCAAAGTACTTTGTGAAGGTAACAGTGGATTATGAAATTACCTGAAACCAAAATTAACAGATTAAGTCGACTACTTTCAAAATCAGAACCAAGGCGATATTATTACAATTGAATCTGCACAATAAAATATATTACGAAAGTATTGCCATATAGGAATAACTTGATTTAACTTTTGTTAAAAGCAAATTAAAGCTACTCGTAGTCTCGAAGCACAAAATATAGTAGTTTGTATTCAAAGCATATTGGCCGTGTGAGACATATATGTCAAACGATGTAGAAGTTGACAAGCAGTTGGTTTGACATTAGAAATATTTAAAATGCTTTCTCACTAATATTCAGTTGTCATCATTTGTTTTCATCCGCAACCGATTTCAAATCCTAAACATAACAACTTGAGCTAGTAAAGACAATTTTGACATGTAAATCGTACTGTGCCGATAAAGTTTCTATTACAGTGACGTTGGAGTAACATTAATGTCGCTTATTGGAGCTAATATGCCTTGTTGCCAGCAAATATCATACCAGACTAGTCTAATCTAGTCTAGGTTCTAATCTAGGTCAAGTTTTCCACCACTATAATCTGGTCACTAGTGGAAATAACGTTTGCAAATGTCAGAAAATTGCTCGAAAGAAGTGGAGCGTATAGCGCCTTGAAGTTTGTCGGGAAATTAAAAGGTAGTTGATGCATGCTAATAAACTTGTAGTACCTACTAAGCTAGACCAAGTACTTAAGAAATAACTGTGTGCTTAGATTTCTTATAACTTGTTTAACGCGTTACCCCTTTATTCGTAAAAACGAATGCAACGCCAAAGCAATTGTTGTTGTTGTAATGTCACTCACTCGCAAAATGCGGCAGCAACAGGAATGATAGAGACCAAGCGATACAAAAGTGAATGTATTGTTGAAGCGCTGTTTAAGTTCTAAAGAATAATGTGGTTACAATTTAAATTTGAAGAGGATGAAATGGGAGTAGTGTGTTTGTTTGCGTTCGTGCGCTCTACATCGCTTGCAAGTCTTTTTTTATAAATATCTAGTTCACCACATGTTTTGTACATTAAAAATACAGCCCACAAATGATAGCTGGGCCGTTATGTTTTGCAGAACATCTTAACTTTTGAAAGTACTCGAAAGCATAAGCTAGACGCCAGACGTGATGAGTTGAAAGACCGCCCGGGGCTATACAGACAGTCTCGTACATAGAGTTAGCAACCTTATATCCATCGATATCGACTGATAGCTCTTGAAAGCTGGAAATCCCAAAGTAGTTATATTAACAAAGATAAATATTTCATACACTAACGACTATATCAAAGGCGAGGTAGTCAGAGGCACACTGTTGGTTACCGTCATGGCGAACGGAGCATTCAGAAGCCCTCATTTTTCTGAGCGGATTTAAACCCAACGTGGTAAGGGATGAGCCTCCCGGTTATCCGCTTTGCTTGGGTTCTTTATCGGTGTTCTGGCCAGATTGAGATCTCGGGTTCACCAGGTTCCGAGCCAGAGTGCTTGACCACTGGGCCAAGACGCTCTCCTATATGTAGCAATATTTTTAAACGCATTGTTCCTCACTTTCACTCTAAGTTTTGGTAATATTGATAGTATTGTTAGTTTATGTTGCTCTGAAACCATATCATTATTGATATCGATAAGTCTATCGATATTTTTGCAATTTGGTTACATAATATAGTATAGTTCAGTAACACTGCTATAGGAATATGTTATGGTCCACTATATATTTTCTTATTTTCCCTACCAGTCAAGCGACCAGCCTAATCGGTTCAGCCGTTCTCAAGTTTTGGGGTTGGCAACACATTTTTCGTTTTTATTCCTATAGACTCAGCCTTCCAAAATACGAAACTTCGTAAATTCTGCACTATAGTAGACCACTTGAGTATTCTAAAAACATTAGTACCAAATAAAACGACAGCTAAAAGTTACAATATTCGGCACCGTGTGAACGTGCTTGATAAAGAGATAGACATTCTTAACTTTACTTTTACTTTGCCTCATAACTTGCACGTCATTTCATTCAGTTTTAATAAACTTTTACTGTTACTGTAATAGATTAAAACTTGATTGTCACTGTAAAATCTTAACGCTACTAAATGCACTGTTATGTCACCTTATCGCCAATATAAACAGCAGGAAAAATGAAAAAGACTCTGCAGTTTTATTCTAAGATTCATTCAATATTTTTTAGGAATTGGTGGTACTATTTACTGTACTGAAGATTATGTGTTTGATAGAGGGATTAGCTTTAGTGTAATGAACTGGGTGATGCATTTCTAAAATGTTTCCACTTTTTCAAAAAAAATATGATGTTTGGCTTGTTTTGAATGTTGAATGAATACATAGTTGACTCTCTCGAGTCATGATTGCCATATTCAGAGCAAAAAAAATACGTGTATGACGTGAACAAACTCTACCAACAGACAACAAACGAAACTCGTAATACACAACCGGCAATACCATAAACAGATGTAAACATGTGACACATAAATATGAGCGATGAGATTTCACCTATAACTTGAGAACGTAACTTTACGATAGTTTCCGGTAACTCTTTCTTTTAGGAAAGACTTGCAGAGGAAATAACGACACAGAATAGTCAATAAAGCTTCGTTAATGTTGAAGATTTTACGTTTATTGTATAGCTTGTTATCTCCCTACAATTAGCAAGTTACTAAAAAATTAACATAAGTTGGCTGTAACTATTTTAGTGTTGCATTTGTGTGTGTAAATAATTTCTTTCATTGATTGAACATAATAACATGGTCCAGTCAAATCATAATTTGCTTGTGAGTTTTGATATTTCTTATATTAATAAATGTATAAAGCGCCGTTGATGACATTATGCGTATTTTAATATTATCCGCTTACCACATATCCTCATCCATCATCATCATTCGTTCGTCAAGGTTAGCCTCATTGGACTTCAAACAAGAAACAGCCCTCCGCAACCCGTGGTAGAGTTTAAATGCCTATATGTAACTACATACATATAGGTATGCAGCCTTTATATCGTCTTGAAAAATATAAGCCAATTCTGCTATTGAATACGAAACATTTTAATAATCTAACATCAGTTCAAAATAGTTTGAACTTACACTAAATAAAGACTCAGCTGTAAGCATCGTCAATTTGAAAACGAAACAAAACAATCGAATTGCATCACAGTAATTTCATATCGGCCCTACAAACAATTTTCGAGCTTGACAATGGTTTAATTCGCTGCACTTTCTAGTTAAAAACTTACGTAACAAAAGAACCGTTAATAACACCACAGCCGGTACAAAAACACCGGTTAAGATTAACTACTCGTCAGGCCCGCTGTGACCCCATAATCGTTGACCTTGACCGCAGTTTTTACCTAGTATTGTCTTTAGATCTTACGTAGATATACTGTGAATAATTTAGAATAATTACTGATTAGTCACAATTATATTGTCTAATTATGTTATTAAAATTCGCAATTTGTTACTGAGGTGGAATTATTTTTTTGTAAAACAGAGTTTTACAACGCAAGTCTTACCTTAATAACTGTTTAACGCGTTGTCTTGACACGAAAACTCATATTTTTACGTGACAGTAAATAACTATCTATTTACTATGTTCGTCATCAGTTTGTTGAAAAGAGTAACTGTGGAGTTTCTTGCTCTGGATTCCTCTCGATGGAATCAACTTCCGAACCGGTGGTAGAGTAACATTGAGGGTTTCTTGCATCTTACTTTACTGACTTTTCATAAACACTTCTAAAAGTTTACATGAAATAAATACTTTTCATTTTAATTTTCAGTGTTTTCCTCCAGCTTAGAGTTAGCCGTTAATTGTGCAATAAACACAAATAGGTGTTCCGGCCAGAATTTTGAATTCAGGACCAAGACAATTTCACTAAGATGGTACAAAAATTTACGGAACTTTGATTTATCGACTTAGTCACAAGACTATCGGCTTATTAGCTTCTTAGCGTTCTGCAGGCATATTTTAAGACATATTAAAGTTCTGATTTCGGGTGCCACTTTTTTAGAACAAGTAAGGACCTATCTACTTTTTTTTATAATATATTTGGTAACAAAGCAATAAGTAAGCACGTGCGCGAACCTTAGTATCTTGACCGAATTTCATTAAAACCCGTTCTATTTTATCCGTTACTGTAACAAAAGAACCAAATCTAAGATAAATCAGAAAGATATAATACAGTCAATACCTGCTACCACTTAGATGGATCTTGATAGTGAAATATTAATTTACACTTTCTGAAGGTCGCGTAGTTTAAGGGAACCGGAGTATCTGACAAGACAATAGACTTGTTAAACTGCAGTTAACAATAGTTATTACCATGTGGTTACTGGTGAGGTGTGTACGTATAGACAGATTGTCTGACTTGAGGATATTAACACTGACAGGAGAAATTAACAAACTATTCTTTAGCTTATCAATAGAGTGACAGACTTGATGATGGCATGATGACCGTAATCATATTATTATTGTTATTGTTTTTTTATTTAACCTGATGTGGCCCACTGCCGGGCAAAGGTATCCCCAAAGCTCTCTAACTATGCCTGTTATGAGTCAATATTTACCATTCGCTGGAGTGATGGCTCAAGTCGTCACACCATCGTTTACGGGGCCTTCCTCTACGGCGACGTCCACATCTGTAGGGCCCCATTGGGTGGTAATACGGGCCCATTTATCTGGATGCATCCTGCATACATGGCCTGCCCAGTTCCACTTCAATTTGGCAGTGGTTTTCCCCACGTCGCGTATTCCGGTTTTCGACCTTATGTTGGTGTTCCTGATCCTATCTATCAGCTTGACACGTTAGACACTCCGTTCTGATTAGTATATTACAGGACATTTAATACTCGTTAATGTACCAACTAACTGTGTCACACTTTAAACACTCTTGCAGTCCCAAATTCAAGTCTAGCCGGAACACCTACTTTGTGTTCATTGTACAACTTGCTTTCCAGTTATGTAAAAGCCTCCTGAAATGTTACCTTCCCAGGACACTTAAATTGTGGAACGAACTTCCTGTCGAGGTTTTCCCGACTAACTATAGCATGGAGTTCTTCAAAAGGGGTTTGAAAATGTTCTTGCAGGGTCTGCAACGCGTTATTATTGCCCCTGGCATTGCACGTATCCATAAGCTGCGGTAACTGCTCACCATCAGGCAGTCCGCATGCTTGTTCACAGTTGTGGTATAAAAGCCACTCGGATAACTGCGGTAGGCGCGCCCTTAACTACGTTGGGCAATTCGATTTTAATTCAATTGGAATTCTCTCTGCTGAGTGAGGGCTTCTAAATGTTCCGTTCACTATTTTGCAGCCGTCATAATCAGTGTGCCTCTGACTGGCCCGTTAGGATAGCCCTAACGACCCTACGACTATAGAGTCGTGAGCGAGTGTATGTTAAGAGTTGACACAAAAAAATTGCTTATTCTGTATCAGAACATTCATACCTCAAAAAATATGGTTGAACCAAGCCATGGTTTATTGCTTACCTAGGAGTATTGCTGAGCAACATAATTTAACATTCAAATTTCATTATAAAAAGATTGGCAACACTATAAAATATGATAGCCAATGATGAGATATTATGAAAACGGCAGTGCATTAGCGCACACGGTTAGCGGTTACCCAGAGTGCATTGTCGAAAATAACACAAAATTGGCGCTTGTGTTAGATAGGGTTGCCACATCTACTATAACTAACTACCTTTATTCATTTCGCTGTCATACTCACAAGCTAATAACATAACAAACCCTCACGACCACATCCCTAATGGGTTAGTCAGAGGCACACTGATTGTTGCCGCAGTGGTGAAAGGAAGATAAAAGAAGCCTACATTTCGCCGAGGCTTATCTTAGTTCAATGTCTTGCCTTAACGTAAAGTTCTAGATAATTTATCCCAAACGGGGTAGACAGTGTGCCGTACTCTTACCGTCATGGAGAATGGAACATTCAGAAGCCCATACCTCGCCGAGTCAATTGGAACCCAACCTTAAAAGGGGTGAGTCTGCCGCCGAAATCCATGACGTCTGGGTTGAGTTCTTGATTTTAAGTACATTTTAATGTTTTTTTAAAATTCATTATTGTCTTCAACAAAGGTTAAATGTTAAATCAGAGATATGAGTGTTATTTTTAACACCTATATGTGACAACCCTAAAGCGCCATTAAGCGGCAAATTACAGATCGCGATCGGCGCATCGCGCATGCGCCGACCGAGACATTATCGTAAAGTATGGTCGCTAGTTCCCATACTATTGTGTAAAAGCTCGGCTTCCATAAATTACATTTTTGTGGTGGCGTTAACTGCCTAAAGTATGTATGACCCACCTTGGCTTTTGGCCCATTCTAGACAATTTAAATGTAATTTATTTATTTTAAACATGCAAATTATCCGATACTCATTCTCGGCAGTGTGATATAGAGAGCATCGTGGCTTAATGGTTAGAAGACTCTGGCTCGACACTCATGTCACGGTAATATTATATTCCTTTACCGTGCTCGTGTTGTTTGGATCATCTAACCTAAGCAACCCGTTAACAGCGGTACAGAGGTGAGTATGTAGGCTTACCCCAATCGCACGTTGGGTTTAATTTTGGTAAAGAACAAATTTCTCACAAAATGGACTATCATAGCAATACCATAATAGTAAAGTATAGTAAAGTATACTACTACTACATAGGTAGGTACTTTATGGTTACAATCCCCGCCCTTTTCCCATGGAACTAATACCGACTAGTATCGGCTACACTCTCAGAAGAACGTGGTCATCCCGTCGTCCGTATTCACTCGCACACATTGCTTGCGTAGATCTCTATCATTTTCAGCAATCATGTAATATTGTCAATCAATTGAAACGTCCATAGTTACACATCTACTCATAATCTTATATCTAAGTGAGGTAATAAACCAAATGCATTTTATTTCAGCCGCGTGCAGTCCGCTCATGACGCCGCAATCATGCTATTATCGAAAGTGCAAGTTGCAGTCTATTACTGCATTCGACGCAATAACGACAGACGTTCATGCTATTTGCATATGACAAGATTATGTTTTTTCATAAAGACTTTCGATATTCAAATACTTTTGCATCACGGAGCAAATTAGTATTTTTTTCACTCGCAGGTCTGCCGTTCTGAATTTTACATATTATTATTATTGTTCTTTATTGCACAAGAGGAAAAGAACTATTGGCGGTCCTAATGCCTATAAGCATTTTGTACCAGTAAATCATCATATGAGGTAGAAAACTTACACCGCAGCAATGTTTGGCAACAGGATTTTTGTCTAGCTCAATAGTTGACTGGTAACTGTTTCTTGATATGCGACTTGCGGCAACTGGAAAATTTCCTTCAGATATCTAGCAGTGACACTCATGAGGGGTTCCCTCTATCTGGCAGATTTTTTTTTCGCAGAATTTCATTTTGCAGAACACACTTGGTATAATCTTCTTTGGTCGAATATGTTTAAGGCAGAAAAAACACTTAGCATAATCATCATTTGGCAGAAAGTTTGTATGGGCGAATTTTCAATGGCATACTTTTAAGATAGCAGAATTTTATTTGGCAAAATTCCAAGATGCAATTACTTTTTGCATAATGCTTATTTGGTAGAATTTCACTTGGCATACTATTGTCATTCCATTTCTCACGTGGTTTCGTGGTATTTGTTATAACAACAAATTAGGATACTTGTCTGCCCTACACTAGAGTCGGGGCGAAACCGACACGGACAGATTAGGTTAGGAGGTTTAAGGCGGGAGCCTCGCTCCGCTCCAAAAACTTGCCTTACTTGCCTGATTAGCTTGCTGCTTCATTTCTTTTTTTTTATAGATATAAAAAAGTATGCCAAAAGATAATTCTGCATATTAACTTTCTGCTATGTGATGTTTCTGCATGTTAACTTTCTGCGTTACCATGTTTCTGCTTTTTGATTATTATGGTTATTAAAATAATGCCAAAAGACTATTCTGCCATGCAAAATTATGCTTTTCGAATGTATGCTAAATGAGTGTATGCGAAATAATTTTCTGCGAAGTGAAATTTCTGCCATCCGTTGTTATGCATTATAAAATTATGACAAAAAAAGTTCTGCGATAAAGGGTAGACCCACTCATGAGTCCATAGAATGTCACATTAGTATCTCTATAAGAAGAAAGGATCGTGGACTAGCACTACTAACGCCAAAATGTTACCGAAGCGTGCCGGTAAAAAAAGTTTAGTTTTTAAGCGTATGCAAAATGCATGCTACCAGTAAAAAAACTGTGTCAAAACGATTACTAGACTCCGATGCGGTTCACGCGTATGTTAACAGCGTTAAATTGGTAGAACCACGTAGTTTTTACAGGTAGATCGTAAAAGATTTGAACATTCCGCCATGTATGAGTATTTACACACAGTTCATAGATAGATAGATAGATATATTCTTTATTGCACACCAAAACAACAGAAATCAACAGCAAAAGTAACACAGATTGACGTAAAAATGTACAATTTGGTTCATCAGTTCATAAAGTTAGGAAAATCCTTCTTAAGTCAGGAGGTGTTGTGACGTGTCCAGCCCTGTTCCACTTGAGCTTGGTGGCTGACACACCTCCGCAATTCCCGTTTTAGAGCGCAATACCGAGTTTTCAATACGGTCACAAAGCTTGACTCCCAGAATACTGCGCTCCATAAGGCCTAGGAAGAGGGGCGAGATGAACTAGATTCTTGTGAGAGAGATTGGTCGATATTGGCCTTGGATCGTGTGGGATCGAGACTTGGAGGGGAGGACTTTGCCACGCAGTGAAACTGAATACTTAGCTGACGTAGATTCAAACTCAGGCGTGCTATCTGTAAACTAGAACTTTCTGTGTATGTAAACCGTTGTAACTTGCATTTATTATTTTTACCCTTCACGACACGTAATACCCAAACAAGAGAGGGCGGCAACATTTTGCAAGCGCACAAGACCAACTTCAAGAGCATCCATTGCGTGTCCAGCAGATAGATCATTTGCTGTAATTAGCGAGATATCTCGAGAAAAATGATCATTCGAACATTGAGCCTATAGAAAGCGAGGTTGACGATCGCTGTAACTCGCGTTTAATGCGATTTGACGCCGCTGCTGTTATGAAATTCAGTGAAAACGATAATTCGTTTATTTAGCACACAATCACAGCGTAGAAATGACCGAGTGCGATAAATGTGGAGAATGATGATTGTTCTGTACGGTCAGCTTGGTAGTTATTCGGTAAAGCATTAATAAGATAGGCACCAACAAATGATTCCAAAAACTAAAGACATATGGAGCGAAGTAGCCCAGCGTATTAACAGGTTGAAGTGGCAATGTGCATGACATAGCGCAAAAAAACTAACGACCATTCTGGCAGAAAAGTGAAGGACCCTTTCATAGGAACCGCAGCGTAGGATCCATTCGCAAGAATGGCGATTGCATGATTGTAGTGGATATGGGCCACCTACAATCGGCCATTCTGAAATATATGAAATACCTAATCTAAATGGAGTTCTAGCAATCAGCATGGGGCCCAGGAGTCTTCTCAGGAGCAGGAGGGGCACTCCGAACGTAAAATAGGTTACCTGTATTCATTCATTATATCCCCAGTCGTCAAGAAACTCTCAAGAGTTTTTTTTTCAGTTTTTGCATTATTTATCATTTTTACTCCGCTCCTATGGATCGAAGCGTGATTTATGAAGCCTAAAGTCTTCTTCGATAAATGGACTATCCAAATCCAACTAAAAATGAAGTGGAAACAGAACTGACATTAGTCACAACAAACTCTTCAGCTTAATAATGTAAGTAGATCTAAGACATGAATTTGAAAATAAAATATCATTGCCAGCTTATTCCGTTCGTTGGTTCTACCGCTTTCAACTAATTACTAGGTTAGACTAGACTTACGTGACTAGACCGGTTCATAAGCTGTATCATTTACATCTAAAGCAAAACACTTGCTATGAATCATTAAGTTTACTGGCTAAATGCTATAACTACGGTTAGATTTTAGTTCATTTAATACCGATATGACGACGGGACAAGGTCAACTATCAAACAGGCATAATGTTTGATAGGCAGATATAGTTACCTCTTGGGGGAGGTCTCATTATCACGTTGCGTTGCAGTGCGTTGCGGTGCGTCACTCGGTGTTGTGAAACATTCGAGCGCCGACGCAACGTATTACGCGCCTCGATATTTCACCGAATGCCTCGTCAGTAAAAATATAGGTAAATCCCAGAATACTAGATTTGGCTGCAAACTATAAAAACGTCCAAAAAGGTACCAAGTAGGTACAGCTAAAAGACATTGCTAAGAACTCGCATATATCTTGCGGGGGGATGATACAAAGTTCACAGAGATACTAATGACCATGTAGTTCCACTTTACACCAATACACTAAGGGTCATTTTTGAACTGCCCTGTTACACTTGACTAGTGTCACACTGTATGTTCAAACACATTAACGGCAACAAACGCGCTAATATCTGCTAAGTACACCTTATCAGGCTAAGAAACGGCAAGTCCCAGCCTCTCTATATCAAGTATGAAATCAATCGCCAGCAACCTTGGTGGTTGACCCAGCTGCGTTTCACAATTACAACGTTATTAACAGCTGTGGACCACAACAACTAATGTCATGCATCGACAGTTAGAGAACTGACACCGGAATTAAACGGTAGGACTTATAGATTTACAGATGTACAGTCAACAGCAGATCAGGAGACCCCATTTTCGTTTTTTCTCTCGCTCTTGCCAAATGTCATTTTTTTGCAATAGAGCAAGGAAGACTGTCAGGAAATGGAAAGAGTGATGTACCACCCGCGTACTATTGAAAATAAGACAAAAACTGATTTTCTTCATGGATACTTTTATGGAGAGTCACAAGGCCCCGTGGTTAAACACTGGCTTAAAACCCACATAAAGTAAAGTAAAAAAATCATTTATTCATGTAAGCTTATTTACAAGCACTTATGACACGTCAAAACAGAAAATCAAAATGAACAAAGTGACTCTACCACATGGTTCGGAGTTCGAATCTTTCTTTTGTATGTTTATGAATGGTTGATTCTTTCTTTAGTACCTATGTTTCAATCTTTCTTCAGTATGTTTATATATTATATACAAGCGGCCGCCCGCGATTTCATCCGCGTGGACTTAAGTTGGGAAACTAATATAGCAATATCTTTCTGAATACGCGCTATTTCGATTTTGTCTTAATTCGGAACGCACCCATAGTTACGCTAATGACATGACAGCAGCCGTCTGTCTTTGTCATCAACTGTCATGCCAGACCACGTGATGCCGCGTACATTTTCATATTTTACTTGTTATTTTCAACAATTTACACAATATCTTTATAAATTGTAGCCTATGTGTTATTCAGATGTATAAGCAACATTATTGTAAAGTTTCATTAAAATCCATTCAGTAGTTTTTACGTGAAAGAGCAACACTGCACATCCAGACATACAAACTTTCGCCTTTATAACATTAGTAGGATTGTCTAGACTGTGTGTGAAATAATTTCCGATGTCCTATGATATAATTTATTGATTATTTATTTCACAAAGAAAACAATTAAATCAAAGTTTACAGAGATTTCGGATGTACGGTGGCCGGCACATCACGCTACCCATTTCCGGTCAGTCCTCCTTGCTCTATCGCGAACAAATGTCATTTGGCAAGAGCGAGAGAGAAAACGGAAATGGGGTAACCTGATGTGCTGTTGACTGTACAATTGAGGTGTCCAATATATTATTATTTCTACAGATTTTCCGAGTGTATGAGTCTTTATAATATTAGTTAAGGATCTTTACCTCTTAGCTAATGTCCTTATGGCGATAAAGACTTTTTCCCTTGTCTTTAAAGTGAGTGGCATCTCTATGATCTGAACAAATAATATTAGCTAGACTCATAAACAAAAAGGTTTACCCTTGTTTGATCGAACAACGTTTGATATAATATTACTAAATCGAACAACGTTTGAGAAAATCATCACTTTGTATAATATCATTTGATAGAATTTTCAGTTCGTCGAATGTTTATTTGCTATAACAACGTTTGCAATAATGATCAAAAGGTAGAATGTTCATTTGATGTAATTTTCAGATGGTATAACATGCCAAGCAGCATGTAATGAGGCAAGTCGTTTTTTGGGTTTAAAAAAAAAATAACCACGAAGGCTTAAGGCGGGAGCTACGCTCCGCTTCGCTCCCGCCTTAAACCTTCTAACCTAATCTAACCGAGTCAGTTCCGCCCAAACTATAGTATAGTTATACATCAAATAAAAATTTACCAATTAAACATTCGGTCAAATGAATAATTCTCCGAACTGATTTTATTGCAACTGAAATTCGACCAACTGATTTTCGACGAAACGTTGTTCGATCAAACAAGGGTGAACCAAACAAAAAACATGCTCTGGACAAATTTTTGATATCACCATCAAAAGCTACTCCATTGAGTTCAGCCTTGAGGAAAACTGTCTGAATTATGTACTTAATTTTAACTTTAATTATACTCCGCACGCTGAATGATGATCCCTATGACAGTTCGTTAGCGCTTAACATTGTACAGACGTCCTGTCACAACAAATCCTTTAGAGGCCCATTAAAAAATCGAAAAAATCATAATTGTGTACATTTGTAAATTATAAAGATGAATATTAAGAAAATATTACTTAATGTTCATAAATAATGGAAAAAAGATCAATGCAAGTGTACATGGCACGTGCTGCAAAAGTTACGTCGGCCAGCTGTTATCGACTAAGAAGGGAGACATCGATAAACAAAATATCGATAATTTGTTGGAAAAATTTAACAAATGCTTTGAGTTTGTATATTATTTATATTAATCTAAATCTGATACGGGCTCAAACGGATCTTCAAAATCTGAGTCTGAACTGCAGCTATCCGTGACAAGACGTGACAGACTGAATTTAAAAAATATGGTAGGTCTGTGGCCTCCTTATGAATATTTTTCTATGAAGCTGGCAATTATGAATTCTTTAAAATTCAAATCAAAAAGAATTCTAAACTCTTTAAATTATGCAACTTGAATAAAAATTAAACTATAGCAAAATAAAATATAATAAGGCTGTTACTGTTGTCCATCAATGCGCGTAATCTTTTTTTCAAAATAAATAAATACTGCTTATTATGTTGAATGACTTGACATTTGCCTTAAAAAATAGTATTGTATCGAAATTGTTTGAAATAGTTTCGCATCACTATTACAACCATAGAGCTTCCAGAGCGTGTTTTCAACACTTATAGAGTGATCAAGTGAGGAAAAGAGAAACTATTGCATATATGGACATCACACAAGAGGAAAAGAGACAGAGATATGCCCAAGATTTGTTGCCAAAATCAAACCGAAAACTACACCACCACACCACTGCCAAAAGCGGGAAATTTTAGTTTTCAAATTTTATGTAAAGTGGGCGATAAAAGTGGATGAAGCTTTATAAAAATAAAATAGTGGTTTGTTGCGTGCCCAAATATAAAACGAATCATAGAAATGATCCAGAAATGCAAAAGTTTCACAGGTAAATACAGAAAGTAATTGGTTTTTTCAAACTAAGTTTTGAGCAATTATTTTCACTACCCAGTTCAATTAATTCATTTCAGCTATCATTATATTAGTTCCTCATGCTGCATAAGTTATTATTTCAGAAATTAAATAAGAATTGAAAAATATTTTGTGTAAAAACTGAATTGATTCACTTACGATAGGGATGTACAAAATGAAGAATGACACATATCGATATACGTAGTCGATATTTTTTTAACAGCTAAAGTCATGGCCCAGACTAGAAGCCTAATAAAACTACCAAACAATAACAATCAATACTTGGCGCCATTTTTGAGCAATTTAGCGATCATAATGACCACTACCGTACTTGTTTGAAAAAGCAGATAATTAAAATTTCTTTATTTTTGTAGGATACCAAGACCACCGTGTTCTTATGTTAACAAAGACAATATGCCTAGGCTGAAACAAGAAAATCAATTTAAATCTACAGAGTACGGGCCAACAAAATACTATTTAACCCAGTCCTAAAAAAAGGATAATAATTGATGGTGTTTATATTATTTCATCTTGTAGTTGATGTTTAGATATCATAAACAATGTAACGAGTAAACCTAATAAATAATAAAGAACCTCAGCCTTTTATTTTCAAGAATACGAGTATACCTTTATTCATTTGTTGTTCGTGATTTCGATAATCTGTTAGATTGTTATGGAAAGTACCAACACTATTGTGCTAAATGACAGCAGATGTCAACGCATACATAGACAATCACTCACACATGCGCAATTCATTTTTTGGCACGTTTTTAGAGGCGCTTTATCAATCTATTACTTTACATCATTGATTACAACTGTCAGTTGAAACGTCATAGGGATCATCATTCGCCGTGCGAACTATAACTAGTCTATGTCAATCATTATTTTCTGTGTATCGACTCAGTGACATGACAGGCGTCTAAAGTTCTGACTGAATGCTCCATTGACCAAATGCTATTAAGTGTGCAAAATAGGCTACATCATATCAGATTGACGCTATTGGCAGAAACTATCAGAACAACTCATCATTTGATGCTATGAGCTGTCAAAAACCAAAATCATAGTTAAAAACTCGTTAATGAAAAAATCTCTTCATTGTTGAACTAGTGGCCGACCGCGGCTTCGTCCGCGTCGACTTTGGTTTAAAAAAAGAAATATTTTTTCATAAATTGTTGCCTAATGTCCTATTCAGATGAACCTATAAGCTATACTCGTATTATTGTAAAGTTTCGTTAAAATCCATTCACTAGTTTTTACGTGAAAGAGCAACACGGCACTTCCACACATACTTACAAACTTTCGCATTCATAATATTAGTACGATGTATTAGCACCACATTGGCTGTTTCCGATCCCATTTTCAAGACAGTTTTAAAATGTTATCACGAGTTTCATTCCAAAAAATATGATGTTAAAAGTGGGACAAAGACTGTTATTGCTTTAAATCATGTAAGACTTGACCATTCATTATAGAAAAGAATTAACGCTACTTTTTCTAAATATAAGTAGCTAAGTAACGAAACGGATTTATGAGGCGAGGGTGAATAGAACTGTTGGAAGGGGAAGGCCTAGATGAACGTTTCTTGGACGAGTTCAAGATGTTCTCAGAAATGGTCAGGTCAGAAGTACCTTTAACCGACGAGCATGTATGAAAAGACTCATGAAAGTAGAGGAGGCCCAAGGTGTGTGTCAGGACCATAGCAAGTGGAAAGAAGTGCTCTCTGCCTACCCCGCAGGGAAAGAGGCGTGATGGTATGTATGTATGTAAGTAGCTATTCTTCAGTTGAATAGTTCAGAATGTGTTATAAATAACAGTAAGTGGCATGTTTGACATGTCCTCATTGTATTCTGTATCCTCCTCTCCATTTCACCTAGTCAATGATTGATTGATACAGGTTCGTTACTTCACCTCAACTCGCAACTTTTGCTACGGTTATTGCGTGTGCAACAGGCTTTATACCTTGAAAGGAACAAATAGATTCTAACGCAAAACGAAATTCCATTTGCCAAAACGTGCACACCGTTACAATAAAGGGTTTAGCAATGTAAACATCGGTCGGGCGTATCGACCCTAATGCTATAGCAGCAGGGTCTGTATTGGGTCGAATGAATACAAATGTATTGACCCTGTTGTTCACGTAGGCTACTAAATTAGCGACCGAATCGACGGCTTGTGAATTCGAATTATACTTCTATTTGTACTTCATTGAACACCTTTTATGCTTTGTTATTCATTAAAAATAAGTAAAGGTTTCCATGTAGTTGTTTCATTTGTCAAATTAGTTGATATTCATGCAGACCTGGGGGGCTAGCCTTGAGTCGCCAAAAACGTATAGCGATGATATTAGTAACCGGCAGACCGGCAGCCATCAGTCAAAATTACATTTCATGTTTCTAGATGTCGCCAAATTCCTTGTTACTCAAGGGTAGCCCAACCAGCTGCAATCTGGGTAAGGCATTAATAGATAGGTCTTGACACTAATACAGGGTGATTTTGCGAGTACTTGTGAAATTCTTAGGAGCGACTTGGTATGAAAAACTGAACTGATTTCCTATCTTTTATTGATTTTTTTGGGAATTTATAATGAGTTTTTTTTTAAAAATATTGTTAATTCACTTCACTTATGGAAAAATACGCCAACTGAACACACTTCGCGACATTATTGCACGACTTGAGCTACAAGTGTTGAAATCATTTTTGTATATTTTAATATTTTGAAAAAAAACAAAACTGCGTTTGAATAAAAAATACGATGTCTATTTTAGATTTCCAAATGGGCATAACTAATTTGATGTTAATGCAGATAGTAATTGGAGTAATCGGAGTAAAGTATAAGGTCGGAACCTAATCGCTGCTTTTAGGACTCCAATAGGCTTAAACACGGAAACAATTCTGACCAATCAGCGTTTAACTTTCAAACAAACTTGCAAGTTAAATGTAGACAGACATAACAATAACAAACTCGTCTGTTCCAACAATAACCACAGCATAACATTATGCAATTTATAATGCGATATGAACAAATTATGATAATTAAGTGTTATAAAATGTAAACTGTACAATTTTAAACTTGGAGCAAAGCAATTTATACACTTTTTAATTTATTTGGCTGAGATACTCAAGGACAAGTTAACAAGTTGAATGTGAAATGGAAGTTTCCATTTAGATTAAACCTTAGTATGTTATTACTAAGTCAGTTAAGCAGCAACTTTGATCATAATTTCAATATCTGAAGTGGGTTGTTTGGAAGAGATGTACTTTTTTAGAGAAGCTTATAATAAGACGATTTATTTGACAAAATCAGTTGTAATACTACAATGACAGCAAGCTGAACGTTAAAAGCGTCCTGAAATCGAAGATAGCTGAAACACTATTTTAATTATATAGTGATAAGGATACCTTTCTTAAACACTTTGGACATATTGGACCACCCTGTATGCACTATTGTGATGCTGCTTTTACCACAGATCGACATCAATTTAAGAGTATCTTAACTATTCCGTTATGAATTCAGTTATAAACAACACGAGTTTTTTTTTAAACACGGCTTCTGTATTTATCTGACTAGGACTACGCCATAAGGCGTATGGTTGATATAAAGAATGCCTTATTGGCGTTAAGTCCATATTTTATGTAATGAAAATTCAATAAATAAACATACAAAATTAGTGAAAATGTTAGGCAATTTTGAAAATAAATAGAATAAAATAGGTAGTAATCAAGTGAATGAACGATTGTTTTACCTGTGTGGTCCGAAGGGCGCTGGCGACGGCGAGCAGCGCAAGCGCAGACGCGCTCCACCAGACACCGACCCGCATTCTTCACTGCAACAAACAAACATCGTCATTAACAACCAGCCTTCTGAAAATAAGGTTTGGTCAAAGATCATTGTACAATTTGCGGCTAACTCTCCGGTGATGGAAAACACCAATATAAAACCCAAGCAACCCGGATAACGGCGGTAGGCTCGCCCCTTACCACGAAGGGTTCAAATTCACTCGGCGAAATGTGGGCTTCTGAATGTTCCGTTAACCATGACGACATCAATCAGTGTGCCTCTGACTAACCCATTAGGGATATGATCGTGAGGATATGTTATGTTTGGTAACTACGCCTTACTACAACACGCAGGCTCAGTGTGGTTTAGAGGAGGGTGTTAGATTTGTGATGCTATCAGATGTTATCAAGCTGCCCTAAGCCCTGTGACTTGGCTTAATGATTGACATCTAACGATGTCAGCCAGGGCCAAATGCTTAACGTGTCTTCCGAAGTCTGGAGAGGCAAGGAAGACACATGGCTAAATTTCGGCGTGGGTTGCTTTACAATGATGATCATTGCCAATTCGGTGTCACAACTGAGCTATGAGCAACTTAAAATGATTGGAAGCTTTGCAGAAAATGAATATCAACAACACTTTAAATGACTTCCATTTAGACTAATAAGGTGAAAAAACAATAGAATCAAATCAAACAGGCAATTAATCGCACACAACTTTCGCTAACGTTTACTTTCTTCAACGAAATACGATAGGTATTAAAAATAACTCTTTTATTTATTACCTTTCTCCGATTTGGTTTAGATAACTCAAATAATATGCTATGATTTTCGTATAGCGTTTTTTCTATAAACGATGACAGTGGCAAATAAGCAAGCGAACCACTCGATTGATAGATGTTTTGGCGATTTGTAAAACTCAATAATTATACGTGAATGTGATCGTTTGAGTGAAAAGAACTAAGCAAAATAACATTTTAAAATTATTTCTATGCAAATGAGGGAGAATACTAATTCAAGGTGAAACTAAAAAACGATTAGTTTGCGCAGAATAGCATATCAGAGCACTAACACAGTTTGCATTTGTTGCGAAGATTTAGATTTTGCAGAAGACTATATTTAAATTCAATGAGGCTGTAAGGTTCGGGGGCAGGGGGCCAACTGATAAAGGCCGCAGGATGTCGGCGGCTGAGTAGGCCCGGCGCTAAGGCTGGGTCGACCGCTCGGTGCGAAGAGGAGATATTCAAACGGAATCCCACATCACCCCTCGAAAAGGCGAAGCAGAGAAACACCGGTGTCGTTTTAGTGCGGCTCACAATCCCTCATCTTTCTCCCGAAGGGTGGTATAGTGCTAAAGCATTTTTTCTCCGTCAAAAAAAAAGATGTTGGCGGATGCTAGTCGCCTACAACCGAACACCCCTGAAATCTATGTCGAAGGCCAATGTTGTTGATGATGATAATGATAAAAACATGCAAAAGAACAGAGTGCCAAACATCGAAGCAAGACGAGATTATTAGCTAATTAATTAATTAACTTCCGAACCGTTTCGATTTCCCTTTTACAAGCCCAACTAGTTTATAATGAGATACAGAAATTGATAAAGTATATTCCTATGAATAATGGCTTTAAGAATTAATAGAAAAAAACTAATGAAAGTGTTAACACATTCACGAGTAACCGTCAGAGATCAAAGATCAGAACTACACTAGTCTGCTTGCAAATAAAATTGATATACTGAAAACTGTTTCATAAATGAAATACCTATGAACTAATACGATTACGCTTACTGACCACGGTAACCATTTCTAGTATTACGTCTATCGTATTAATAACAATAATCTTACCCTAATGTTACTATGGAAGTACAAAATATAACCATTACGAGTACACAAACTATACTGGTGAGATCCCATTTATTACTTTGTTGTCCAACTGTTAAGGAACTTCGCGATTTTAAATCCTTATCACTTAAAGTTGGTGTTCCTCGTTAATTAACTTTTCACTTTTTCAACCGATACAACTAATAGATAGTTAGTAGACCGAATGAAATGAAAATTACCGTGCAACCCCATGCGCCCTCCGCGTTCCAACACGCACATTGGTTGTTGAAATCACACACAGTTCTTTTAACTGTTTACCTACATTTTAACAGTCTAATATATTTACCTTATACTAACTTCTACTTTTTATTTATTTAACCTTTCGAACTGGGTACATTTTGTGGGCTATTTTAATATGGTGGTGGAGATAAGGCCAGAAATATGATGTGAGGAGTGTTGTTTAGGTTTTGATTCCATTAAGTTATAGGATATCCATTGCTCACCTAAATTCACATACTTAGTAAGGTATGTATACTCCACCAGATAAAAAAATCTGCACCGTTGTATGTGGTTTATATTTACCTAAATCCCACGAGCTCTGTAAAATCTTTGTCTATTATACTCCTGCGCTGCCTTTGCCACCGCAAGGTTTCCTAGCAGAACCTTTTTTTGAAGAACAAAGTAGTTTGAGGGACAGCTTATTCAAAATGACCACCTGCCCCCATAAACTAATACAACATCACAGGTATGAAGAGATAAGTGCGTTGCTTATCTTTATGAACTTGAAAACGCCATACGAGAAAGGTTTCGGAATGGCGACCACGAACTGGAAGATGCAGCGTGGGGAGGCCCCAAACTCGGTGGACCGATGACCTGGTGCAGTTTGCGGGAAGTCGTTGGATGCTAACTACCCAAAGCCGCTCGCTGTGGCCTTCTATTGGGGAGGCCTATGTCCTGCTATCCACTGCTGGACATAGGCCTCCCCTATGTTCAGCTGATAAATACGTTGCTTGTCTCTATAAACTTGAAAATGCCATACAAGCAGTGAACACTTTACCAACGTGCTCAGCTAGAGACCAGCCAAGTTAGGTTTTAGTCATTGAATCAATATGCACAGCAAATTATGCTCTATTAACCCACCAATTACTTTAAGCGACTTGCAAAATGGCAACTCTTCGTAAAGTGCTTTAAGTACAGTCAGCTTAGTTAATTGTGGAATTTGATCCATGTTTAGCAGAACGTAGCAAACTGACAGTGGTTCAGAGGCTTACAATTGGAAATATGTATGCGATTGAGCGATGAAATTATCAATTTTGATGTGGTATTTGAAGACACAAAATAGTAAGCGTGCCATTCCTTGAAATCAGGTATGAGATTATTTAACGTGGCTTATTAAGTACCTTTTTAAAAATTGTATCATTGTACTTTGTACTTTTTAAATAGTTGACTAACATTTTATTGTTATTAGACCTTCTATAAACTTTCTGCCTTGACCTTAAGCACTGGTTTTTCATCAAGAATTTCAGTGCAATGAGAATCTTATGTGATTCCAACCCCTTGGCTATTGCACGTGGTATCTTTAAATGATATAAAATTGTTGACAGGACATAAGAACGAATGTTTGCAAGTTGAATGGATGAGACCTGTAGGACAGTCCTCTGGTGAAGTAGACGGATAAACTGATAAAGGTTGGAAATGTTGGAGGGGCCAAAGAGGATTCAGCTTCGGTATTCACAAAAGGTCTTGGAATTCAACTTTTTGCTGTACAGCGGACAGTATTTTAAATTTCGTTAGTAATCAATGTAGCGTTCTTCAGTTTCGCCACAATATGACAACTTCACCAAAGTCAAAGTGACATGGTACAAAGTACTTAGCGACTATCGACGCTGACTGTACACATGCCTGTGCATATCTGTTGCAATCCAACTGCACCGCTTTCGCCGACTCCAGCGCCTACTTGCTTTATAGAGCGACGACACGCCTGATGTAATTGTATAAATTGTTTCATGCTAAATTATCCTTATTAACTCAATCAGAGTTCAAATGTTTTGATATACAGGGTGGTGAAGAAAGTTTAACTTTCTTAGAAAACTGAAAAGTGGATTGAACTTCTGTCATCATCTTGTATTGTGGGTGTAGAAGATCTTACTTTATAAGAATATAAGTATGAATACTGAACCTCTGAATGTCTTACCCCTATGCTACCAAAGCGTTGCGATATGTGACCACTCCGAACAATATACCGCTAAGAAGCAGGTGTCTAATGTATCATTGAAAAATTGTTTCATTGTGCATACAGTTTTCCAGGTTGTACACTTAATTTTCGTAACTCCGTTTGAGAACGAATCGTTTAACTCACTCCAGTTATTTATTATGATTTTAGTACTTTTTAGAAACTATCACTGCAAAGCAAGAATAATAAAATTCTAAATTGAATTTTCAAATCCTGATTTGTAAAGTTTAAGTTTCCTTCATTTTGCACGAAATTTAAACTTATTTTTAAATAGGCTTAAGAACTGCCTGTTTATAAATAAGTTTAAGTTTCTGGTTATATTTTTACAAACAGTTCCAACCCTATACTTTTCACAAACTACTTTCAACACAATTCATACAATTACACACCACTTGGCTTTAGATCCACGCGCGAGATTACAAATGTATTATTAATGTAATTAGACAACTGTCAAACCAGGGTCAAAGAAAGGTAATCTAGATCACTAGTCAGTCAGACTTTGACTGATTGTGTCCTAAATCTAGCTGATACTTTACTAGCTGATCATGAGTGGTTTTAATACTGGTAATTTAAGACCTATCTGGGATAACTTACACTAAGAGCAGCTGATATCTGCCTTACTGAGCTTTTACTGATGGGTCAAGTACTATATATGAGAGAAGTACTATCGACATTTCCATCTATACTTATAATATAAAGCTGAAGAGTTTGTTTGTTTGAACGCACTAATCTCAGGAAGGACTGGTTCGATTTGAAAAAGAGGTACATTTCTTGGGAAAGGCTATACAACGTCACGAGGACGAACTCGCGGGCGGCCGCTAGTCAGTCATAAGATGTGCATTGCTGAAAATTCATGCATTTTTTCCAATTTGTCTAAAGATCAAACCAATTCTATACTTCTAACTGTAGTAAACCATACCTCTCCACACTCACAAAGTATAGATTCTATTTTAACCTGACGTAAGCAAACCGTTTTGTAAAATATGTTCCTAACAAGATTCTGAATCTTCCTGTGGCAAGTTGGCAGGTGCTCAAAACTACACCCTGTATAGATCTTACTATGTAGTCGCCAACATTTAATAATAACTTTGTTTTTTTTTTCAATACCTGAGACTCTTTATGAGGTTACTAGCTTTCAGTTAATAGGTATCTCCAAACGTACTGAACTTATTCAAGCCTACATTTTGTGATGAGAACTGTACTAAGTATGTCCTTACAAAAATATTGCATATCCAATGCAAGGTCCATTATCCAATGCAAGGTCCATTATTTTTGTAAATCTACCAAAATTTTATAAAAAAATGTGCAATATTTTTGGCCTGAAAATGTTGCAAACCCTTCCCATTTATAATATTAAAAGAATAAAATAGAAAAGTTCCATAAGTGAGGGTTTTATTTAAGATTTTATAAAACCTGCCAAAGTTTGACAACAATGCACGCATGCAAATTACAAAATTTAACTACATTATTATGGTGGGCAACGGTGTAATACTTTAATTGCTAATTGTTCTTCACGTAATACTTTCTCTAACATAATATTGTCACACAGTGAAATGAGTTATGTAGTAGTACCAACCAATTAGGTGAAATAAGAAGACTTTAAAAACACTTATGCTTTTAATTAGTTTCTTCGTGTAACTTTTTGGTTGGCGGATCAATGACCAGCTATTCCGGTGGGCGCAAAAATCACTTCCCTCGTGGTAAGTTATTTTTAAAATTCAATTTCTTTGTGACGTTTGAGAGAAAATAACTGAGCCAATTTTTTTTAATAATATACATCAAAAATTGGAGAAAATACTATTTTGGAGTGAAGCATATTGGTGATTGAAGTAAGTAAGTAAGCGTGAAGCGCCGAGATGTGAAGTGATGTCAGCCGGAATGCCACTCCTGATTACGAAGGGCTAGAGATTCTAGCCGGTCGCAGTCCTCCTGGCCTCTCCTGACTAATGATGAGAAGATAAGCCCAATGCTAGACTAATAGAATAACAATAATTTGCAGGCAAACATTAAATTAACATGTCAATGTACACTTTAAGTGGCTCACTTTTTAAGTCGTATTTTCCAACCACCTATAGGCTAAGAAATATGTGAAGGGAAAGCAAGTGCACAAAATAATAATCAGATACATATTTAAGAGGCAGTAAAACATAATAATAATAGTGAAATCACAGTAATAATAAGACGACCGGTATAGGTTAAGGTTAGGTATTGGTTAAAAAGTTGACTACTGCACCAGGGGTCGCGGGTTCGATCCCTGCACTATACGAATATTCGGGAGCATGAGTATATTAATTACAAAAAAGAGGTATCGGAGTATGTTCAGCCGTTGTCTAGTTCCCATATTACAAGCCTTTTCCTTGTGGATTAATGTCCAATGACATTTATAACAATGACTATTGAGATTGCTTTAATACTGTAAAAATTTTAAACTTCGCAATAAGAAAAAATTGTATGTCTTTTGTGCCTAAATACCGAATCTAAGCTAACGTACGACCTTAACCCCTGCGATTACATAGCAACCGTTAACTACAAAGCAAACACCAAATATGCAACCAAACTTAACACTTACACGCGAGCAAATACTCCAAGTTTCCGCAAAACGGAACGGCGCGGTGCGCACGCGGCGATTTACAAATTAATACGATTACATAAACAGGGTGTTGTGCAAAATTTGCAAGCAGTGCTCCAGTTATGGATAAAGCTGTTGTTGTAATTGTGGTAATGTGTCAAGTGAGTGCAGGCTTAGTGATTGATATTCATGAGTCCGATTTCAAAGGTCAAAAAGTGGGGTTGAGTCGTAAAAAGTCATGTTGTTTTGGCACTAACAGCAATCTGGATATTTGTAGTACATCCTTAGTTATGGATTCCATATTATTAGGTAAAGCCATATTTAGGAACTAAAGCATGTGATGTTGAGGTTCGGATAAAGTGGTCGAAGATTAAACCAACTTTATAAAAAATATACTTATTTACTTCGTTATTTACTTCGTTATTTATTTCGTTATTTATTTCGTATACTTACACACTCTACATGACAGTAGGTAAAACAACTGTTTCATAAATTCTTTACGGATGTTGGTGTTTATATTTACCCCGTGCTAGTCATCTTCTCTTTATCTTTGAGACGTTTTCACTAATAAGATCGCCTTAAATTAATATTTAAATTTAATTTCATACGCAACAAAGTAATTATTATGCCGTGTCGTAAGTAGCCCGTCTATGTATTTTTAGCTACCGATGAATCTGACACAATGATTTCTATAATTATGACGGTCTTCCCTTAAGTATGCCACGGCGCCGAAAACGATGGTGTGAGTATAGACATTCGTAGAGCTTCGGTGTAATCTAATCACGTCCCTCATTTTACGGAAAATGCCGAAACGTGTTAATACGTTTCGTCATTGTAATTATGCTGCTATTACATTATTTAAGATTTTTGCAGGCTTGGGACTGAACAAAAATCTTCTCCAATTGTTATCCTCCTAGATGTAATGCCATAAATCTAGAGCTTTAAGAACTTTTCTTCAACCCAGTTTGCCAGTTGCCCAGTTTTGAGAGTAAAAAAATTGAAGGTATGTAGGCAGAGAATATAGTTTAAGACAGAAAATACAAAAAAGAATGAACACATCAAAGAAAGTCGATCAAGAACCCATGCTACTCGTATGTTGCGTAACCAACAATCCACCTGCATTCCTACGCCAATTAGTACACTGTTGCTGCTGTACATCACAGCATTAGCTGACTTAAAACAGACATTAGTTAACATCAAACGTGCGAAATTAAGTGGCACTTGCAGTTAAAAAACTGGTGCTCATGCGATGGTGCTCAACCAACCAGTAAAACCATTTCCATCCAGGTTTACCTCTAGTGCTACATTGATGAAGTTTCACAAAACTCTTTAAGCCATCTTCTTTAAGCTCTTTTGGTCTCTTCTTCTCGTCCTTCAAAGTATAAATGAATAATTTATGTGAAAAAAAGCTTATTCATAAAAACGAATGCTCAAGCATAGTTTAAGCAATTGACGTGATGACACTTACTCGCAAATGGCGGCAGCAACAAGAATGAAAAAGACGAAGCGATTTTATAAATCAGAGGTTTACAAGTTACTAAACCAAGTTTTCATAGGTTTTACGTATTTTGTGCAATAAAATATGATACTTGCTGTAGCCAAAACTTATTGAGTAGGGGAGAGGGGGGCATAACGGGGACGCTAAGGGAAATAAACAATAAAAAAATTAGTATGGAATATTTTTATTAAAAAGTAATCACAACTTTTTGTTTACTTATCCATTTATTATTTGGCAGTGAATTTGGTGTGGTTAAAAAGCAATTAATATTTTTTATTAAAATTTTACGGAGCCTCTACGAAAACCCCATTGTGCCCCAGGGTAGGGGCAGCACGGGGTACCCAGTTCGGGGCAGTACGGGGTACACTATTTTAACTGATACTGGTGTGGATTTCTTCTAAATCTGCGTCATCAACTCCGGCACAGGCTGTATTAGCCTGTCCACATCGCTTGCAGGCCACCCAACGCTCCGAAGACTGTCTTCCCTCTACGATAGTTTTTTTTCGCTTGGTTCGTTTGGTCGACTGAGGGGATGAGAGAATATGTCTTTAGGAGAAGCGTTTTCAAAGAAAATTGTCAAATCACGACAAACTCTTCGAATTGGAGATTGGGAAACGCAGATTTCATCTGGCTTAGATGGTCCAGGCTGAGGTTCTGAGATAGTTGACTGTTGATGATTTCTGCCGACCAACGGCGCTTATATTTTTGTAATTTCGTACAAACCTAATACAAAACAAATAATATTATTGTAATATTTTCAAATGAACAGACCATACAGGAGCAAAAAGGGTACCCCACTATGCCCCTTAGCCACGTCCCCGTTATGCCCCCATGTCTAACATAATTTAAAATAATTAACGAAAAAAACAAATCAAGGTTGGAGTGATTTTGCTCAAAACACATCAAAACTTAATGCTAGTAGTTTAACACACCAAACGAAATGATTGTAGTAAACTAAACACTTACCTTTTTAGACACGTTTTGGTATCGACTCAAATTGATATGAAATGTCGCCGGAAAAAAGAATTGAACGTCAACACGAAACGCGTGCACTGTGGTCTCCGGTCACTGCCGTGCTTAATGTCGATGAGAAATACCATCTTATTGGCTAAAACAAAACGCGTCTAGAATGCGTAGTTACTTGTACATGGGGGTGACCCCGTCGTGCCTCGCGTCCCCGTTGTGCCCCCCTTTCCCCTACTTTATTTTTTATAGTGAGGCAAATTTCAATACACACTCAAAAAAAAAGGAATAAGAAGAGAAAAACATATGAAAATAATACACAAAATAGTTCGGTTTGCCACATTCGGTGCCCATTTATGAAAATACGCAAATTTGAGTAAAGATGTGAAGAAGAAGTTGGTGACAAAGAGTGTAGTCAACCGACATACCGTACAGAACTTAATTATGATATTTACATTTAGCGTATTTACAGGTCTAGTACTCGTCTACGTTTTTATAATATCATTGACTTAGTCCGTATATTTTTCTCACTCAAGCTAGTGATGCTATTAGAGCACAAGTTTATCTGCGTTCTCGCGTGCGGTCACTCTGCTATTACGTGGTGATTACGGGGAGAAAGTGTCATTGATATGTTAAAACAGTTAAATAAAACGCGCTTGCTAGAGAAAGTACGAATGTGCGCCTCTGTACGACTCTGTGCTCTAGTAAATGGGTTTCTGTTCTAGTATATCATAACAATAATAGGTTATTGTTATATCCAAATAGGTTTGGATATGTGATAATCACAATATACACAAAAAACTCAACAGTTTGACTAGTATGCATTCTGTTATAACGCAATTGTTGTGAACGAAAACGGACAAGAATTCGCTGTTACATTCGAATCAAAAAAAGCTGTGTTTAACTTCAAGTGCCTGTCGTTTTTAGTCTAGGAACGTTTCTCAGATATTGGTACATAATTTAGGTACAATTTAGGTGACTTTAGATGATTTGAATTCGTGATATCAAAGTGAGACAATTGATTCTATTTGTTACAAGTCACTATAGCGATTATTTGTAGGTATATATAGGTGGGCATGTTATGGCAATTATGGTCATAGTACATTCTTGAAAACAAAAGCATTAGTATTAGCAATGCTTCTTTGAAGTATTATTATATTTGTAAATCATATCAGTAGTTCGTCCCGGCAATCTGACTTAGAGGAATCACTAATCTTTAAATAAACGGTTGATGAATTCACTCTTTAGAAAGTACTTACAGACCCTATTGTGTCTTTATTCGTATCTAAGAGCAGGTGGTAATCTGCCTTAAGTTCCATTGAATAATGGCCTTTAATAGGCTTCTTAATGACTCAGATTAGAAACGCTTGTTATATCCTAGTCTGATATGTCTAGCAGTTTATATTTATAGAGTCTCTATGTCACTAGAGAGCTTTTAACTTATAGGAACAATAAGATTGTGAACAAAGGTTAAAGCCATTTTGAATTGAAGAAAGGAATTTCAAGTTCAAATATGTCATATGCTGTCTGTCCCTTTAAGGTTTATATAAAGACTGTCAAATGGCTTTTGGCATATAATCTGAGGAACAGATGCAACGATAAATGTATAAAATAATGAGAGTTGGAAATTGATAATACATTTACCTACAGTAAAAAATTATATTCGTAGAGAAGCTAAACCCTAAATGAGAACCAACACAATGGATCGTAACATTAATATTTGTACTAGATGAGAATCGAACACAATATCTCTAAAGATAGGGCCTCCCGCCATTGCGTGAACAGGCCAGCTAATTTTGTTACCGAGGATGTCGGACAACCTAATCGTAACTTCGCTGATAACAATTCAGTGACATCCCGAAACATTGTTACGTTGGCATTAGCATACCCGAAACATTGTTATGTTGGCATTAGCATACAAGTGCTTGTCTGTACCATTGTTGGATTCATATGTCAAACTTGTTATCAAACAATGTGGACATAGGCCGGTACTGAGAAATTAAAATCAAGGTCATTAGAGTTATTTCGGCTGAATTAAGTTCCGTACTTCGTAATCTTGCATCTAGGATAAATCGTGATTGCTACAAAGCTTTTTTTGAACAATCATAAAACCAGCTTTTCAGGATTTGTTCAGCGGACTCAGTGTGGATTTCACTCAATTTATTTTCTACACTACATTTATTAGTTTCTTCTACGATGAATTTCTACTGTAAAAATTGATGTTTCGTAGTTTTAATTTTGTCAAATTTAAACCATTCATTTTCTAGTAAATAAAAATTAACAGTGGTTAAAAAGCTCTGATTTTGGGCAGTCACTTAAAAATAACCATAGACTTTGGCGGTGACAAATATATTGTTGACTAGTTAGTCAGCCAGTTCAGTTGCTCGGCTGGCAATGATCTTGATAACGCCTTAGGTAATAGGTTCGATTCTTATCCATGACAATCATTTAAGTAATACAGTGTCATAATACAAAATGAAAGGAACAAACCCGTAGGACAAAATACTACTTTCGTTTTGTTGCGAGAAGTTGCATGTAAAGATCATAGCGTATTTTACATTTTTTAATAACTATTAATGCACATCGAACAGCTACACCCTGGATGACCTAATGAACGCCAATGTTAATGACGTAAAAGAGGCAGAGTACTGGCTTCATCAAATATAAGATTACCATCGACACGCAAGGAAGAAGATTTGAACTTTAACGAGTGTTTTAAATAAAACAACTTATCTCATAACCTTTTCATCGCAATCTTATTGTTACCATCTCCATACATTGAACCTTTCAATTAAGATCACTCTTGACCGAGTTATTTTTAACATAATGGCCTAAACCCTAAGGTCAGACGCAAAATTATAGACTTCCTAGCTCTAACAAAATCCAAGGCCGCAGGATGGTGGCTACAGATATGCTTAATGAGACTTCATTGTGAAGGAAATTACTGTTATTCTTCAGCGATTTCTTTTAAATTGTAAAAATAACAAAGATTATGTAAGCGGAAAGTGGAATTAAAGGTAATGTACAAGTAATGGAGGGAGTTGCCCATTTGCTAGCGGAAAGATTTGTTACTTACGATTAGGTGTTGAATTCTTAGGTTATTGCATAAAGTATTGTAATTGTAAGTTTCTATTTTAGTATTTCTTGCAACTTCCATAATCGTTTATGATTGTTCTTTTTCTTCCCTTTTGCGAGTAAACAGTAAGCTATTAGCATTCGATAAACATTAAACATCTAAGATTTGATTATAATTATTTTATGTTTACCAGCTTCAATATGCAAATTGCTAATTTCTCTTTAAGCACTCGTAAATCAATCAAGGTGATTAATATGCCAACAGATCGTTGCCTCTAATAAACCATTAAGTGCGTGTCATCCTAGAAATACCTAGAAAGTATTTAACGCAATGCTGTTGTTTGATACAAATGAAATATGTTTGTTGAAGAAATAGAACAAAAAATATTTCTTATGTTAACTGGCGTTATGCCTTCCAATAACATTTTCACTATTGGTTTAAAATAAATATCAGGAACCAAATTGTATGAAACCAGATTAACTCCAACGAACTGGCTTACTGCCAATAAGATTGAGCAAGGTGACATTTCGATAGGGTTCTTTTTACCTCCACTATCTGTTAAAGTCATTGTTTTTGTACTTTCACACTCCCTTCTGCAAAGTTAAACCAGCTGATATCAAAGAGAAGAAGTGAACGAACGATAGTAACCGGATAGTAAAATGAGCTATGAAATCGAAAGTATAGTGAACTGGACCCACGTTGGTAGTCAACGCGTCAGAAACTTAGAACAGATCCAAAACTGGTTATTAGTCCACTTTCTACGATATTGCAAACGCTTGAAACTTGACCCACTTCCAGATCTAAATTATAATCTAGATTCATTTCATAGCTTAGATTTTGTTTATAAATGCCGCTTTAGAAGGCGATAAGATTCTTTGAGTTCTTCTTTAATCCATTTTCAATTCAATAACTTTAACATTTAGATGCTAATCTCAAATATCATCTGTTATCTTATAACATTGAATATTTTCAAAACTGGTGGAATATTTTAAGATGTTTTAACTTCAAAATGTCACTTAAAGTTTGCAGTCCTTATAAGTAAGCGCTGCCAATTTCCTCACTGCTTCCTGAGCAGCATATCTTCTTATCTTTCAAAGTCGGAAATAAATCTCAAATTCAAGGTCAATCAAATCTTTTAAGTAAAAAATGTCGACTTTTTCTCTACTAACTTATCGGTATTAGATAAAAAGGCTTGCATTTTCAACCTTTCCAACTACATCTTTATATTTGAATACTTCTTTACTACGTATACATGATTTTAACAAATATCAACTTTTTTTCTAGAAAACTAGGGAAAGCTCATTAAATTATGCAACTTTGGACGGTTACCAGAAAAAATAACGAAAAATAGTTCGACTGAAAAAAGAAACAAACTAAGTCGAAATTGAATACAAAAGACAAACAATATGGGATGCATATTTGAAGTTAGTGCATGCCAAAAACCAACACGAATAATTTTGGTTCAGTATTCAGTGGATGGTCAAATAACATAAGATTTTAATTACCTACAAGCTAGCAAGCAAGCTAGCTTCTATGTAGGTAAATAATATAAATAATGGACAAAAGCATAATAGCACGTCTATTGCAGACGGACACGCGTGACCCCGTCCGTGCCGCCAGGAGTGGTCAGACTAATAATGATGACAGATTCTAACGCGTTGATGTCTTTTGCACCGGGCTGCGAAGGCGCATATTTTTGAGCATTTACGGTTGTTGTTTAACTTCCATTCTATTTCTTTCTTGGTTTTTATACTTTATGTACTGATCAAACAGGTTGTAAACAGTTTCTTGCCGGGTCTTCTCAGTAGAAACAACCTTCCGACCCCGGTGGTAGAGTCACATTATGCACATGTATTTTAAGTATTGTTTATATATTATATTATTATGTGTATGTTTATTAAGTGGTTATAATTAAGATTCTTGACGATTCGAAAGTACTGTTTATTGGTCTACTTGAATAAAGAAATATTGAATTTGAATTTGTAACCATATGTACAGGTAAATATCAAAGATGATTAAGATATCTTTGAACTGGCGCGGTCTCTTCCGGAAGTATGGCAAATAGCGAAAATTGCATAAATGAGGCAAAAACTAAAGGCAAGTAAGTACCTACGTTAATTCTTTCAGAACCAATTCTCGAGCCCTGGATCGAACCCAGATGATTTAAAAAAAACACTTATGACACAAACTCTTAATTGATATTTTTGGGCTTATTCTACAGATTATACAGGGTGGCCCAGCGACAGTGGTCCAAAAATTTTTTTTAGGTAGAGTGCATCATAACAAGTCATTTAAAAAAAACTTTAGTTCCGCGAAAATCAATACTTTAGAAGTTATGATTTTTTTAAGTTTCTTTCGAAATTTCTCAACTCCAATCACTTAATTCACTCTTGTTTCGAAACTATCGCACTGAATCAGTTCAAATTTGGTATGAATGTACAATAGTAATGTAGTAACCATATTATGTGCGAGTTTTGAGTTTATTCTAAGACAATTTGTTTTTTAAAAAAAATTTCGTCAATAATTATACGACATTTCAAAAACTAATACAATTTTCAAAAAAACATAGCTGCAATGTTTGTGCACTTGATGATTTGTTTATGATCTTAAAAACTGTCCATAAGTATGATAATAGTCTATGCAAAAACTTGAAGTGATGCTGCCAATGGAACACTTTCAAGATTAACATCATGTACGGTAAGTCGCTAAAACTCAGAATGGGCCATTTCTGCACTGACGCTATTTTTTTAAAAAAAGTAGCCATAATATTTTTTTTCGGATAGAGGGCATCATAGCAACTCATTTTAATAAAACATTAGATAGTCTAAAACCAATAGTTTAGAAGTTATAATTTTTTAAATTTTGGGCCTTAGTGGTTGAACTTCAGAGACACAGCTCACTTTTGTTTGTAAACTATCCGACTAAGGAACTTTAAATATGGGATGACTTAATAATTAATCCCAAACTTTAATTTGCTTCGCTTTATTTTATGTTGACTGGTAGATTATGCCTTAATATCATTAAGTCCGCCTTTTGTATCACTCATTGTATTGTAATGAATAAATGAGATAAATCCTTTTTCACTTTCTTCTATTCTTGCTCATTTTGAAGTTCCTCAGTCGGATAGTTTACAAACACAAGTGATCTGTCTCTGAAGTTCAACCATTTAGGCCCAAAATTTTAAAAATTATAACTTCTAAACTATTGGTTTAAGACTATCTAATGTTTCATTAAAATGAGTTGCTATGATGCCCTCTATCCGAAAAAAAATATTATGGCTACTTTTTTAAAAAAATTGGAGTCAGTGCAGAAATTACCCATTCTGAGTTTTAGCGACTTACCGTACATGATGTTAATTTTGAAAATGTTCCATTGGCAGCATCGCTTCAAGTTTTTGCATAGACTACCTATTATCATACTTATGGACAGTTTTTAAGATCATAAACAAATCATCAAGTGCACAAACATTGTAGCTATGATTTTTTGAAAATTGTATTAGTTTTTGAAATGGCGAAAAATTATTGACGCAAATTAAAAAAAATAACAAATTGTCTTAGAATAAACTCAAAACTCGCACATAATATGGTTACTACATTACTATTGTACATTCATACCAAATTTGAACTGATTCAGTGCGATAGTTTCCAAACAAGAGTGAATTAAGTGATTGGAGTTGAGAAATTTCGAAAGAAACTTGAAAAAATCATAACTTCTAAAGTATTGATTTTCGCGGAACTAAAGTTTTTTTAAATGACTTGTTATGATGCCCTCTAACTAAAAAAAATTTTTGGACCACTGTCGCTGGGCCACCCTGTATAACAAAAAAAACTTGACAAAGGCATATCATATAAATAAAAAAAGGCACTTATTAATTCAGCTTCAACAATCATTGTTAACATCTGGCTCTTCACCTAGTACCTCGTTGGCAGAACACAATTTCCGACAATCGACGCATAACACAGTCTGTCGCAAATGTCTGTCGCCTGAAGACACGCATGACTACGTCCGTGCGACCTCTATCCAGAAGTACAACAGACAATTTGCTTCTAATGTCAGCGCACAAGGTAAATTATGCACTATAGTATTTTTAATAATCTAGGGTTATCTTGTCCTTCAGTTGGTCGGTGCTATTTAGCTCGGCCCTTACTTGGTTGGTGCAATACTCGCTCATAAAGTGTGGGCCTCTGAATGTTTCGTTTATCATGAGCTGTTAGCGTGTTACCAGTGTTGCTGACTAATATACATTTGTGCATGTTATGTAATGTTTGAGGACTTTGTTTTTTTGTTAAAAACTAAGATTTAGTTTCGAAATATCCTTCACGCCGCAAAGTTATCGGCTTACTTGTACTAAAATATTCTCACACTAACTTCAGCAAATCTAGAACATGAACAAACGTCTTTTTAGGTAAGCTGCTAACGCAACAGACCTTTTTTTGACTGGTAATAAATGCTTCATGGAGGGACTGGGACTCCCTGCCAGGGAAAAAGGGCAGGTCAACCGCACTAAAACGAATCACAAACTTTCATGAAATAACAAGTACTTACTCGTAAGAAAATAAACATATTAAAAAATTACCTATTTAAATTAAAACTACTTAGTT
Source organism: Udea ferrugalis (assembly GCA_950022985.1). Classification (NCBI taxonomy): domain Eukaryota; kingdom Metazoa; phylum Arthropoda; class Insecta; order Lepidoptera; family Crambidae; genus Udea; species Udea ferrugalis. The sequence continues at coordinate 2,964,686 of OX465523.1, forward strand.
AACAGAATAATAATGCTGCTGTATATTTTTTATGCGTTTATTAATTCATTTATTAAATAATGACGATCGCTTTAAATTCAATTATGAAAAGCACGTGCATTCCGAATAAGTGAGATTCGGAGGACGCTACTTTCACCAAGTTTTTTCCCATAAGCCTTTATATTACGTGCACAAGAGTGAGAAGCCTGCGAATCGCTTTGTGCCTGGTCAGCGTTGCGGCCTGACAGCCTTTGAAAGGGTCATTAAACTCCATTAAGAGTTAGATTTATTTGTTGATTGTTTGGAGCTGAAATGAAAATCACTGAATGGCAATTATCAATAAATTACAGCAAAATCAAGGCATGTAAAGTGTCTGGCGCTATATACCGAAAAAAACTTCTTTTTCCGATGACACCAACAAGTAATGTTCTTGTTACCTGTAATAAAACCTTGTCTCTTTTAAACTAAAATCAGTTATAAAAGTATCAAAAATGTTTTTCTTCTTTAAAAAAGTAGAAACAACGAAAATAGTTAAGCTGTCCATTACTTAAAAGCTTGTTTAATTGTAATTTAATGCACATTATTATTATTAATGGGTGTTATCTTCATCTATGCATTTGCAAAAAAATATTTAAGTACTTATGTTTATCCGTTGTCTAGTATCCCATAGCACAAGCAATTTTGATTGCTTAATTTGGGGCTTTATGGAGCTGTGAGGAATCATGTCCAGTGTCTAGTGACATTTCATTTTTGGCGTAAGTATTATTCATTTATGCAGTTCATTCAAGCTAGTTTTTTTTAGAGAAGTGCTAATAAACATCTGGTCCTTAAGTGGCTATTGTTCGTAAAAGCGCAAAACACTTGCCGAAAAATAAAGTAAAAGACAATACTACCAGAAAGAAATATGGCCTGTGACCGAACACATGAACGGGCAGTAGTGAAAGTTGAAAAAACGGCCTTGAGGGCTTGCTCCAATATCGAAAAATGGTATGCAGTCCTGGCCTGAAACAACTTTTTATTGCATTCAAACATCAAAGCCTGCCTACGCCAGTGCTGATATCATTATCAATTAAGACTAGCCATACTTGTTTCGTGCAAGGAAAAGTCCAAGATTGAAGAAAACCTGGAAGAGGACGTAACTCATGGGCTGAAATTTCATGTAACTGTTGAGTATCATGTTGTAGAATAACTTGAACGATAGCTGACCCCGGCTGAAACGTGGACGTTACGAGATGTAGAAAGAAGGAAAATAGATGCTCTGGAAATGTGGTGCTGGAGAAGAATGCTTGGGGTGTCGTGGACAGAATTCTACACGAACGTCTCAATACTTCGAGAACTCGGTATCGAGCAGCGTCTGTTTTATTTATTTATTTATTTATTTATTTATTAGCACTGCCACATCATATGTATCACACAATTACAAACATAATATACAGGGTTATCTTACCTCATACATATAACAATTCCGGCGTACATAACATTTGCCAATGTTTAAAATAAAAAGTTAACAAAAATAATTAATACTATTCTAAATCGCAAAGCCAAACTATTCGTGAATTGATTGAGGAGTCGTAGTGGTTGATTTAACTAATTTATTTTTGAAAGAATTATAGGTGTCATGGAAAATATCTAAGTCGGATAAGTTATTCTGAGCGTTATATTTGTTTAGAATTCTATGGAGAGGGGAAAAAAGGCCGAGGTTTGTTCGGACGCGAGGGACATGAAATACTTTTTTAATTTTGGTTCTGGGATATTTGTGAGGCACACTTAGTGAGATTTTTTCTAAAAGAGGGCCGCATTGTAGGGTTCCATGTAAAATTCAGTGGAGAAAACACATGTCCAATATGTATCTTCTGCCTCGAAGCGATGTCATACCAAACTTTCTCAACCGCTGATTGTAGGGATTCCTGTGGGAGAAACCTTTCGATAGGTAGGCTAGGTGTCTTGTAAAATTACGCTGGATGCTCTCGATGCGTTGCGAATGCACGGCGTATAGAGGTGACCAGGATGCGGAAGCATATTCGAGGTGGCTTCGAACAAGTGCGTTAAAGAGAATCACTTTGGTTTTGGACGAGAACCCAACAGTGTTTCGTTTCAAAAACCCAAGCATACGTGCTGCCTTCAATACAATAGCATGTGTTTTCGACAGTACAGTCTCGCATCCTCACATTTTTCGGACATGTTTCCCGGCGTGATAATCAGTCCATAGAACGCCTTGTCGTTCAAGGAAAGGTGGAAGGCACCAGACCACGCGGAAGGTCACCCACACGTTGGACTGACCAAATCAAGTCTGCCATTGGAGGTTCGGATGAAAAGGAAGCTGACCCCAGGCATTTAAACCTTGATTAGCTTTGCCATGAATATCATGAATACCTATATCTAGATAGATATCTAAGCTAGTCAGATCCTGAAGGCTCTCCTGTTCATAGGCAAACATGGACCAACCATGATTACACTGAACAATATAGAACAACCCCATTCACAGAGTTAAATTTATTGAAAGCTATATTTCAGTTATTAGGTTTTTCATACGATGACCGGAGACCAAGAATGCGGACCGCCATGTCCACTTTCACTCATACGTCGCTGATCCTGTAAGAACCTTTTCAAATTGAGCTCATCAGGAAAGCCTTAGCAGTTTAGTTTGACATGGTAAGTTTAAATACCTACATCCGAACTGGATTCGACTCCAAATGTTATAACAATAACAAAATGAGGCCTCACAAATCTGTGAGTTACGGACAGACAGATGATTTTCCGTCGCGTTTCACGGCTACGTAACCGCGATCATCGTCGGCACTGTGGCTTGTTGGAGTTTGATATTGTTTTAACTACATGATATTATCACTGAGGTAATGCAGTCACTTTTCAAATCATGTAATGACTTTGCGTCGTTGCCCAGTGCTTAAACGCGTTGTACAATTTGCGGCTAACTCTCCGGTGATGGAAAACACCGATAAAACACCTAAAGCACGTTGGGTTCATTTCGCTTTGCAAAATGTTAGGTTCACCATGATGGCAACATTCAATGTGCCTTCGACTAACCCGTCTGGGACATTAGTCGAATGACTAAATAACTAAACATAATTCAAACATTGTTTCGGTAGGTACATACTAACTACTTTTCAAATATTTGCCAATCGCTAGAGTTGAATGTTTGCTAATGAAATTTAACGTCTTCTTGTCACCTTCACACATTTGTTGAATGAGTGCTTTAAAAGCATATTGTGTTATTATTATTATTCGGTCAAGACTATTTTGATCCATCAGATGATTTTCTTCATCAATTTACCCCAAGAAGTGTTTTTGTACATGCCTGCCTTCCATGTTGGGAAATGAGCACAACAGTCATACTGGTTAAAAAATGCATGCTACAATGGAATACTGCATTATTTTTTTATCCTTCTTTCGAATTTTAAAGCCATATCTTTGACTGTATCATCTAAATCTAAATCTAACCCTGTCATTCTAATAAGATCGTGGTCAAATACCTGTTCAATCTAGCCAACACTAGTTAAAGCAATTAACATACTAGTAAACTGTTTTACAAAAGCAACGTCAACAAACTAACAAGCGAGCGATAATTTGCGTGTCCAGCTTGATGTTTTAAATCGTTCAGTAGCTGCGCGCACGCATCCACTTTCTATCTCGATCGCAGCTCGCGCCGAACTCAGAGAATGCCCAGGCTTTTTCACTTTTCAATGCATTTGAATATTGGAGCATAATATGTTGTTTAATACAGTTTTACTTTCCATTTTACAACTATTTGCTCGTGTTAACATGTGCTGTTCATGCTCTGCAAGGTGTCATGACAGGTGAATGCATGTAGGTATGTTTTTTCGAATAAATGAATAAAAATGTTATCAAATCCAGAAGTTCTTTAAGGCTTTGACACTTGATTTAAAAGAAAGAGCTAGCCTTGAAAGTAGGTTTTCAAAATTAGATATGTGCTAAAATGTTAAATTAGAGATATTTATAAATCTATTTGTTTATTTCTCTGTAATTATTCTGTTGCCAACAACATCCTACTAATATTAAATAAATGCGAAAGTTTCGATGTGTGGATGGATAACTGTATGAATGTGTGTGTTGATATATCTCACTGCCAGGCCAGGGAAACCCTGTGTATCTATAATGGGACGTTGAATGTTAGCGCATAAACGTTGGATGAAATCTCAGTATCACTATAATTTAATACATACGATACCCGACTATACATTATAATAGTATAATGATATAAAGGACTTATAATATGTTGCACACAGATATCGGTAGTTTAGTAGTTTTTAATCTGTACCCCGACTGCGCAACTGAACACATTGCGATGTTTTGGCGATAAATATACCCGTACTAAAATCCCAGTATTTCAATATACTTTTTAAACCAACTTGCACTATTCGCCGAGTTCTCATTTCGCTCAAAAATGCAAGTTACTAAAATTAGACACGTTCCAGTTTGTAGTCAAATTAAACGTTGCGTATCACGTTACTGTTCCCCATCGGTTGCGTAGATCAGTTTCAGATATTAGTTAATAGTTTGACCGCTGGTATGGATAATCGTTTTTGATTTATAATTAAGCTTTAAGACCTAGGCTTAATAATTTATTTTGCAATGCCATGTGCAAGTTGCACAATTTTGGTTCACATGAAAAATCCGTCTTTGCCACACATTTTGCATTTTAGCCCTTATACTTAAAGTCCACTTTTATCCCAGGTTTTCTGTTCTTGTTTCGGCTCGCATAAAATGCTTTACAGTATAGACATAAAAGGAATGACCGAAATATTATGTTTATGTACATTCGTAATGAAGAGTGAAAAAGTGATATTATTAAGCTTATTAGCCTTAGCGGCCTTTTTGCTGAAAAGCGATCTCTTCCAACACATGTTCCACGAATTCAGTTTTATTTAGATAGATAAATCCGTTGTTCTATTTCAGGGTTTTATGTGTACATTGCTGTGTGTATATTCAGCATATAGGTAAACTGCAATACTTTACGTGTTGTGCTTCCACTGCTCCCAGTATGTGAGTTCATAGCCAAAAGGTATAATAGTATCGTTACACTCTACCTGTGGTTGGCTGTACTGAACAGTTCCGGTTCTTGTTGTTTTATTCGCTTCGTATTTGACACAAAGCAATTTGTTGAAATGAAATTATTAGTTCGTGTTATGTTTATTTTTATTAGACTTAGGAAAAGTAATCAAACTTCCGATCCGTCAGAGATTATTTTAGATTTTTGTTTGAGAGATTATTTGAAATCTAGCCTGGTTTGGAATCACCAACTCACGTTTTGTCTTGTGGGTAACCCATAGGTTTTGCGATGACTTGTTTTTAATTATAAGGTCGTTGGTCCAGCCCAGCAGTGGGACAGGTTGTTGGCTTAGATTATCTAACTACTATCTTAGGAAAGACTTGCACAAAAATGTCAGCTTAGCTTCTCGTTTGAAGTAAGTAAATGATTCTTTACTTTAAGTATCTAAGTACAGTATGTTACCTTAAATAGTGACATAATTACCTCAAGTGATGATTATGGTGTTAAATTATGCAATTCATTAAAGAAGCTTTAATCTAAATCATGATAACAACACGCAACTATAATAAAACTAAAATTAGCGTACGCTGACACAGATTAGGTAATTTAAAGTTAATTAAAAATAAAATGTAAACTTTTCCTTTTGCGACAAATCGAGTGAAATGTAACGAGTTAAGTGCTGCCGTGTCAGACAGTTTTACTTTCATAAAACGAGTTCTACAGCCGCCTTAAAGTACGAGCCGACGGAAAAAATTAACGCTCAAAATTATATCTTACTGCAATTTTAAAACTACTTAATCGTGACTTTGGCCAACACTCATGGTCGACTATTTAGAAAGCGAAAGATATTTTGTCATTGAGTCACTTAATAAATAAATGCACTACTTACCTTCAAATTATAATTAAACTTCACAAAATATTTCACACTCAAGACTATGTGGAATCCACCATTCTGTCACTATGGCTAAAATCACTTCGTCACCTCACTGTAAGTTTAAAAAACTTCGTCAACGCACACACTTCCCGCCAAAATCCGACATAATTCGAGTTCACGTTCCGAAATCCCGATTCAGTATCACAATTCGATGTCAACGGCCGCGTTGCAATTTTAACACTGGCCAGAGCCGAGCGTTTAGGCGTCGCGCCCGAGTGCACAAGTCGCAATTAGGTAAAAAATAAAAAAATATTAACGTTTTTCAAACGTAAGCTCGAAGTTTTGAATAGTGGCGGGCTGTGCTATGTGCGCATGCGTGCGAGGGTGCGCGGAGACCGGTCGGTGCGCGGTAAGCGACTGCGGTCACCACTCCTCTCGCGACACTCTGCCCACCGCTGTCCGCGTGTGCCCATATCACTTCTTAATCCGCGATAACACTTTTCGATACATGCACACCTACCCTTACCTCACTTCTACACTGTGCACACCGGTCTACAGATGTGCACAAGTAGCGTTTACGAGAAACAATACTAGCTTTCAGATGCAATTTTCAGCTGGTTTCGAAAATGAAAGCAGCGCATAATTAAATGTAACACTCGTATTACATCATGCCTGTTTGGCTAATATCTTTTTTAAACTCTGGCCACTAGAGTGTATAATAGCTAAGATGCGTTACCGTCTACACTGTCACTAATTCGAGGATAATCCCTGGCGGTAATAACAGTGCGGTTAACTTTTCTAGGCTTCTTTAGAAACCAGAATTATGAAGTTTTTCCGCCTTTAGTGCTCTTCGAAGTTGGTCTACGTCGGTCTACTTTTACACAATTATTTATTTTCAAATATGCAAGTGGCCTATTTTATGCACACTTTAGTAACAATGTCACACTTGAGATGCAAAATCGATTATTTCCGGCTGAAGCACACAGACAAGTCTAGTAGGCGAAACTAGGTTATTCTTATTTTTAGCATTAGGGATAATGCAATCATCTACTAAAGATAGGAAACCTAGAAGAAAACGTTCGGTCTTGGGCTCAACCGGAACTCAAACCAGCGTCTTCCGCAAGACCGAATGTTTTTTTCTGTGCTTCATAAGATAAGTGACAAACTGTTTTAATTCGGTAGTGATGAGGTTTTCTTAAATATCCTATAATTAGTAACTAGGCACTCAAACACAATATTGAGATCACCTTTATCCAGATGCTGTGCACCAACGCACTTAATAAGATGAATGGGGCCGTGGTTATGGACATCTTTCTTGACAGATTGAATATATAATAAATTTAAGTTTCTGGCATATCAAATATTAAGAAAATAGTTTTGTATTGTATTTTCTGTATTTTTCAGTTTTCACGCTAATATTATTTGTTATTTTAAATGTTGTGTTCGCCTGCAAGAGGTTTATTTATGAGAAAATTGTATTTCAAATGTTATTTGTGAATAGTGGCCATAAATGTACTGCTGGCGATCCTAATTAGTTAGTAAGTAACACATACCCTCACGACTATATATCCCTAATGGGTTAGTCAGAGGCACACTGATTGTTGCCGTCATGGTTAACGGAACATTCAGGAGCCCACATTTCGCCGAGGGCCGAGTTAGTAAGTAAATATTCTTTATTGCACACTAAAACAACAACAATATTACAGGCCAGTAGATAAAGTATACACGTAAATGTACTCAAAGGTATAGGAAAGTTGATGAAATGGGTACGCAAGTGCACAAAAAAGTAATCAGAGTAGAAATGATAGTAAAATACAAACCATAAACTTAAATATAATTACAAAACATTCAATATTTACAAATAAAACATTACAATAAAATAAATCACCGAAGTATGTTACATTGTTAATCCGGAGGCGCATATAACATAGACCACAGTGTCGAAGCCTTGAGACTCCTTTCAGAACTTTTTTTTGGATATTCCTCATAGTTTCCGCCTTCAAAACTCACCCTGTGAACCTATATTATTTTTAAGCAACGACTCCTAACCACCTTTTTTCGGGGCGAATCCTTTTATGGACTTCCCGCCCTCCGGGGGAAGGGCGGGGGTGTGTGAGGCTCGCCTGCCGTGAGGCGGCAGGCACTACTCACTAAACCCCCGGTGACCTGCTTCAGCGCGTATCCAGAGGTCCCCGTGATCTCTGGTCAAGAACTCGGTGCCGGTGGACCCCTTACGCGCTATGCTGGCATAGCCAGCCCTACCTCCTACCTCCCCTCTATACACCCGCTGGTGTGTACGGCGTGGCGGTATGAGGTCACTCTTACACAGCCACCCTTTCTCGGGGCTACTTGGAATGGAGGCACACGGCCTCAGCCGTGTGCACTCCCAGTGACCCCGAAAGCTCCTAGTTAAGTCGCCTCTTACTACAGGCGGGGGGGAACAGTGGCAGAATTCTTACGCCCCATACTACAGGGCGCACTCTTGACCACCCTCTGTAATCTATGTTTGAGAAAAAAAACATCTGATTGATTGATTGACAGTGGCAAACAAGCATGTGGACTGCCTGATGGAGAGCGGTTGCCGCAAAACTTAGTTACGTTGATAAAAACACTGTTAACTTTTATGTACTTTGTTAAATACCAACAGCAACACAAACAAAGCTCCACCTACGCGCACACGACACACACACACACACAACATGCATACACACACCTACCCCTAAAAACGGAAATCAATGTCTTAATATCTCTGAATTAACTTTAAAGGTAATATTTCTGTAATTGATCTATATTTATCATGTACTAGCTCACCCGGCGAACTTTGTTCCGCCTTAAGGGCAATAAATAATAAAAAAAATTAAAAAAAAAAAAGTATCCTATGTCCTTCTCCTGGCTCTGAACTACCTCCATGCCAATTTTCAGCTAAATCGGTTCAGCCGTTCTTGAGTTATAAGTGGAGTAACTAACACGACTTTCTTTTATACAGGGTGTCCCAGTAAACCTGTACCAGCGGAAGTCTGTGTTTAGGGGACACTAATACCCATCGATTGGACCCCCATATATGTTCAGCGAAATGTTATAGTTTAGGAGATATGATTTTTTTTAGTTTATTTTTCTTTTTTCTTTTATTTTAGATGTTTTTGGTTACAACTTTTTCGGAGTGGTGTTTCCTTGTTTTTTTTCTTGTCAGTATTGTGGTTGGGATATGTGCTATCCTAAAAAAATACAAAACACCTACATTCTAACTGAAAACAGCTCGAATTTTATATCAAAAAACGAAATTTAGTGTTAGAGATATTTTAGCACATGATTTCAATTTAAAAAAAAAATACTTTAGCCATACTAAATGACTTCTTAGTAATCTTAAAAACTTTATGGGTTCCTTAACTTTAAAATAGCTACTAAAAAAATACTACTTTATGGGGCATTTTTACGCGAAAATAGAGTTTAAACTTGTCATAGCCAACAACAGGGGAAGGAGAACAACCATTTCGTACCCAAAAATGGAAGTGCCGACCAGACAAAAATACTGGCATCCTATTGGAAATGACGCCCTAAAAGTTTCTTTTTAGCACAAGAACCGTCTACAATTAACACTTAGACTGCTACTTGAGTTTGAAATTAAAAAAATATTATTATTTCCTAGGATTAATGGATGAATGGACTTCTGCTTGTGAGGTGTCGTTAGATTTGTCTTTACTGTGAGAATGACACTGGGTATATCAAAATAAAAAAAAACATAATTACGGATTTTTGGCGCAAAATTTAATGTTTTCACCCTCTGCAGCCTGAACGACTAAGCGAATTTTGGCTGGAGGGATTCTCACAGTAAATACGAATCTAACGACACCTCACAAGCTGAAATCCATTCATCCATTAATCCTAGGAAATAATAATATTTTTTTAATTTCAAACTCAAGTAGCAGTCTAAGGGTTAATTGTAGACGGTTCTTGTGCTAAAAAGAAACTTTTAGGGCGTCATTTCCAATAGGATGCCAGTATTTTTGTCTGGTCGGCACTTCCATTTTTGGGTACGAAATGTTTGTTCTCCTTCCCCTGTTGTTGGCTATGACAAGTTTAAACTCTATTTTCGCGTAAAAATGCCCCATAAAGTAGTATTTTTTTTGTAGCTATTTTAAAGTTTAGGAACCCATAAAGTTTTTAAGATTACTAAGAAGTCATTCAGTATGGCTAAAGTATTTTTTTTTAAAATTGAAATCATGTGCTAAAATATCTCTAACACTAAATTTCGTCTTTTGATATAAAATTCGAGCTGTTTTCAGTTAGAATGTGGGTGTTTTGTATTTTTTTAGGATAGCACATATCCCAACCACAACACTGACAAGAAAAAAAAACAAGGAAACACCACTCCGAAAAAGTTACAACCAAAAACATCTAAAATAAAAGAAAAAAGAAAAATAAACGAAAAAAATCATATCTCCTAAACTATAACATTTCGCTGAACATACATGGGGGTCCAATCGATGGGTATTAGTGTCCCCTAAACACAGACTTCCGCTGGTACAGGTTTACTGGGACACCCTGTATAATATAGATTTAAGTAAAATATTGGATTGAAGAGACTAGTCTGCCTCTACACAGGAAAACCTAGTGTGGGGACTAGTGTTTATTTTGTTAAAAAAACCAAAACTGTTACAAGTAAATAAATTGTTATTATTAATAAGTCGTCCCCAAAATTGTTTATGTGGACGCCATAAACTTAATTTTATATTAACTCAAGCCCAATATACCTTATTAATAAAAATGGATTGGAAAACTCGAGAACCAGTGGACCCATTTTGCCAAATTTTGGTCTTGAAATAATTGTGAGAGTTCAGAGAAGGTTTGAAAGGTAAGTAAACACGGTAAAACGCTAGGAATACGAGTATTTTAAAAACAAAATTGAATGTTCCCTTAGCAACCATTTCTAAATGTTTAACAACAGAACAACGTCTGTCAGGATAGTAATACCTACATACATAAGTACCATCACGCCTCTTTCCCAACGGGGTAAACAGAGACCACTTCTTAATATTTATTATTTATTTATTTATTTATTTTTAATGGTTTTCAGATTTGAGGTTTGCTTTGCATTTATTTGTGTTACGACTTGTTAGGACTGAATATTCTTACAGTATACATAGTTCACGACAACTGCCTGGGTGCTTTGGTTAAATTACAAACTATTTCACAATAGTTCAATTTTGCTAACAATAAGATGACAGGCGTCTCAATACTTCATCATATCAGCCGAACGACGCCCACTGCTGGGCATAGGCCTCCCCCAAAGATCTCCACAACGATCGGTCCTGCGCTGTCCGCATCCAGCGGCTTCCCGCGACCTTGACAAGATCGTCGGTCCACCTTGTGGAGGGCCTGCCCACGGAACGTCGTCCGGTACGTGGTCGCCATTCGAGAACCTTTCCGCCCCAACGGCCATCGGTTCTCCGCGCTATGTGTCCCGCCCACTGCCACTTCAGCGATGCAATCCTTCGAGCGATGTCGGTTGTCTTAGTTCTCCTGCGGATCTCATCATTTCTGATTCGATCAAGCAGGGAAATACCAAGCATCGCTCTCTCCATTGCTCGCTGGGTGACTTTGAGCCTTCTTATGAGACCCATAGTAAACGACCACGTCTCACTCCCATATGTCATTACTGGCAACACACACTGGTCAAAGACTTTCGTCTTGAGACACTGAGGTATTTCGGACGCGAATATATGCCAATACTTAAATGGGATATAATTTCGCATTTTTCGTACTTTTACCAACTCCAATAATGAATTTTTATGTTTGAATACCTATTTACGTACCGTACGGTACCTTTAGCTATTAGCAGTCACTTTTTTTTCCATTGTGATTTCCGGCCAAAACAAAATGGAAGAATCTTATTTCTAAACGTATATCAGAAACGTCATAAACGATTCACGTGACGTCTGAAGGAAGCAGAAATGCAGAACCCTCAACTTTCGAAGCCGTAAAAACAATATAAAAAAAACCCCAAGTTACTTAAATTGGTATTTGGCAATAAATTTCCTGAATCAAAAGCGCTTAGTCAAAAAATGTTATCTTGTGGTTTACAGTACTTATTCAACCTCTATTTTGCGTATGCCAAAAGAATCACCATGAAATAAATTAAGAAGTTCAGTAAGCACCAGAAACACATGAATAACTATTTCCCAAAATTGGGTGGACAAAAACACAACTTTGTATCGAGGGAAAGTAGTGTTTTGAACGTTGGATCGTCCTAAATGGTTTTGTTTTCATTACATTTTAGTGTATGTAAGGGTGTTTTTTTTTCTTCCTTGCCAAGTTCTAAAATGTTGACGATACCTGCCGTCTGCCAGTTCTTCACTCATTACGTCACTTGTTAGCGAGATTAATGTTTTGTTTGATGACGAAGCCGCCTGAAACCTTGAACAGAAACGACCATAACCACCTGTATGAATCAATCGGGAATTTCTCAGGCCCCAAAGAAGAGCTTTGTTCGTTCAGTTAACGCAGTCCGAGCCATGGACCTTACAGCTAACATCGTGGCCATCCAAATTTAAGTGAAGCAAATTCCTGTAAGTAAAGATTTCACTAATGAATAGACGATAGTAATAAAAAACCTTGAGTTTACAGCCTTGTTCAATGAACCATGCACCGAATCGGCTGACTGCAGACGTTTCAAACATCGAATTTTCAAATCTTTTCGATTGTCCATTGTTTTTATTACCTCCGCGTGCATCTTGTGTCCTTGTTGACAGTAAAAACTATATTCTAACAGCGACTTCAGTTCCGGAACTAAACATTAAACAAATTGTATTATTATAAGCCCAGTGACAGTGACATGTTTTCATAACAAGTGCTGTAAAAGTACTGAAAAATTGGCCAACTGATAAGACTGGTATCTTATCACAATAGATTATGTGCACAAGTGTGGGATTTGTAGCGTGTAATGGAAAACGCATTACGTGCCTAGCTTCTGCTGGACATGCCATAGATTGGACTGAAACTGCGGAACTTATGGATCGCAGCGGGTTGACTTTGAGTTTCCATAATTTAATCAAGCGAGGTAGTGTTTTTATTCTGTGTGCTAGTGGAGTGTTATGATATAATTGTGTAATGTGTGCTCATAGATTGTGTAACTGAGCTATTGTTATACATGAACTGTTTTAACAAGTAACAAAAGTAAATCAATATTGGTTTTCATAGAATAAACTAGACTAGCAATCATGGGCTTGATGGTCTGAATGTCAATGAGGGTTTCTCTGACAGCTGTTTGACCTCACACCAATGAGGGTTTTTTAAACTCCCACTGCCACCAGGCCTACGTAAGCGTCAGGTTTAGCCCTCATTGACATGTTCTTTTCAGTCTACTGTTGTATTGGTAGTTGCTATTTTGAATGATAAAAGCAGGGAATGACTACCTCTAATACCTACCTCATTATTGACTCAGAATAGCTGGATTTTACAAAAACCAACACAAATGGTGTTCACAAATAATCATTTTAGAAGCCACATACTGCAGCACTTCAGATCAGTGTCAAAATTAGACCTAAGAATGAAGACTGTTTTGGTCCCTTAGAATATACGACGTACATACTGCAATTGAATTATTTTAAATAAGCTGAGGAAATGCAATACTGTTAATACATATTCATATTCAATAATGAAATAGGTAATGTTCCAAAGGAAACTGTGTCACATTATATTACAATATCTAATGTTTGTGTTCCAGTAATTCCTTATCTGCAATGCTATCTGCTTTTGTTTTTGATCAGAAACACAAAGATCGTCCAATTTTATCAAGCTAGATTATGAACATAAATAAATTTCCGTTGAATTGAATATCTAAAGTCACATTCTTCTTCAATAAATTATAATGTGACCTTGTTGAATTTAACTTTTTGTTAAATCTTCAACCAAAATAAACCACATGAACCATCAATTTCAATGAAGATCATTCTTTCATCTCTTTCAAATGTTATTTAAAACAACAACCTATCTTACTTAATAGACAATATGAGATTCCCTCTTAACTTAGTACTTTTTTGCCTAATGTGACAGAGTTAATATACAGACAATAACTTTTAACAATTTGTATCCAATGTAGGCTTGGGGCAGAGAAACAAAATAAAATATAAACAATACACAACACTGTTTGACCAAGGGACATTTTAAGTGTTTTAACGAAACTAAGGGGAACCAATTAAGCTATTGCAAAGACAAAGTTCAGAAGAAATAATAACACATTTGAATGTTATGCTTTAAATAATTCCCTTTAATTTTAGATGAAGAACTATACAGCTACACCAATTACGCTATGGAAACCCCAACCCCCACAGTGGCCGGAGAATGCATCCCGGGCCTATTCCAGAGAATGGACTCTCTGTCTCCCGGAATGGACTCCGACTTCGATGAGAGTCTGGCGGTTCCAGAATCCCTTTCAGTTATTGATGCAGACAAGACGGATAACAAGGAGGTTGCTGATAATGGTGAGTTTATAGCATAATGTTTATTATGAGTATTCATTTTTTGACTTTTATGTCTTTGTGGAGTGATTAAAATTAGGCCTTTTCTAGAAGAGAATAGATAACTATTTGTTAGAACATTGTCATAGCTTTGACAGCTGCTGAGGAATGTTTAATATAATTAACATAAAGGACATCATCTTTTTATTGTTCTGATAGTGACGGCCAAAAGATAAAAATGCTTTAACTAGAAAATGTAACTGTCTGAGTATTTGTTGCTATAGTACCAAAGCTGTGGAACTCATAGCCTCAGATTTTTTGATGTAATGTTTCATATGATTGTTGGGTTGATTCTTCTGAAATTTGTAAATCTGTGTATTGTAACATACATTTATTCACTACACAAACAAAATGATAAATATTATTTATACAGGCTGATTTTTAAATTTCATGTATCAATTGCACATATGGTTAAATTCTATCCGGTTATTGATTTTTTACCTTCTGGACGGCACTTTGAGAATTAGCCAAAATATTTATGGAGTTTAGGTGATATCCTTTCCCAAATTGTAGGTTCTGCTGACTCACATAGCAAATCTGCTAATTGACTATAATTTCTAAGTTCTTTTTTCCTACCATACACACTATTGGTTCTAATGTTATGTAACTTCTTGCACGTCCTCAATTTATCCAACTACTTTACAGGCACTGGTTTGCCTAGATGCATAAAACACGTTCATAATACTTTCCATGTGGTATAATTAAATATGTAACAATATTTTTGCAATCTACGATATTTGCTGAACGTTGTTATAGCTGCCCATTTTAAAAAAAAGTAACATGATTGTTTTTATATTTTCTTTGGCAACTAGACACTGGTTAACATGAGTTAAATCAATCTAATATGGCGCATGTGTTTAGCTACAAATGTTACTCACAGTACCTACAAATTAGCCAATCTTATCACTAAAAGCAATCTATAGTAGAGGACAGATATCAGATAAAAATATCAGACAAAAATCTGATGGTAAATGACGCCACTAATGCCACTATAGAAGTGAGCGAAAGTATTTTTTATGGACAAAAATATTTACTACAGTCATAGAATTCATGTCCGATTGCCCTCTGCCTTTGTTTTTTTTATAACGTGCTTAACATTTTCACAGTACAGAAAATGTATTATGAAATATACAAATAAGAGTAAATAGGTAGATGGAATGATATTGTATAAACTCTACTTAAGTTACACTCTTAAAACTTTGTGAGTCTTTGACTCAGTAGATAGCTCTGCTAACCTGAACTGTTATGATTGGCTGCATGAGTGGCGTCTGGCAGTTGGGCAGCTGTATTGATAGAATACTTACCTGTTTATTCATCCTAATATCATGGTATTCCTCCGGTGTTAGGAAACCCATCAACTTACCACGTTGCGCTCGCCAAAGTGTGGGCTTCTCAATTTGTCGGTCACCATTACAGCAACAGTCAGTGTACCTACCCCTGACTAAGCTGTTATAATGAAGTCATGAACTAATGTATGTTTAAGTCAGCCCAAACCATAACGTCAAGTAATAATGACGCACTGTGTTGTATAGGTTTGTGAAATAATTTTATCAGTGTTAGTTAGTGAGGTTGATAATTATCAATTTGTTAGTCATCGTTATACATATCATCTACTCTAAGGTTTTTTCACCTAATTTATACCGGAAAACTCAATGTCACTCAAACAGCGAGATCAGCATAACTTGATGAATTATGATTGTTTAAATTTGAATCTTACAATCTCTGCTAAGCGTAATATAAATAGATTTAAACTTAAAAAAAAAATTGTTAAGAAAGTATGCTTTAATATGCACATGTTCTTAGTGTCTTCGGAAATAAATCAAAGGAATACTTATCATTTTCTTTTTTTAGAACCACTCAAGACAGCAGTGCCATTCAGCGAGGTTCACGCACCACCGATAAAGTTTAACTCAGTGCACAGGAAAGTGTTCATTCCTGGCGTTGAAATAAGGGTCAAATTCATCGAAAACGAGAGAAGCGTTACAACACATTTGCTCAATCCTAATTTGTAAGTACATTTTTACTATAAATATACAAGCCTAACTAACATTCATCATGAGTCCCTAAAAAAATAGAACAGCACTACTTAAAACTATCTGTTTATTTCAATCTTATCATTGTTGTTGCTGTGAACATTTGCGAGGTATTAATTCAATCGCTAAACCAATGCTTATGCAAACATTCACTTTGTACTGTGAAATATTGAACGATTTAAAAAAAGTTACTGCTGAGTTTCTTGACGGATCTTCACAGTAGTAACAAACTTCCGACACCGGTGGTAGAGTCACCTTATGTACATGTATTAGAAGCATTTATATATTTTATATATCGTATTATTATGTGTACGTTTATTAAGTGGGTAAAATTAAGATTCTTGACGAAACCCTTGTTCCTTTTACGCTTTTGTTGCAACCCTATTTTAAGCGATAAGACCACACAACGTTAATTTTCGAAATGTTAGTTTCTATGTTACATATTGATACTTCGCGCTCGATATGCGATCGCGGAACCCGCATATGGCGGTCATGTAGATAATGTTAACTAGTATTCGCAATAAAATGAATGAACACAATGCCTATTTTACCTCGTATGTAGGAAGCACTTACTTGAGATTAATACTGTGACATTGACACTACTTATCTACTAACGACTTATGGGGCTGAGATAGTTTTTTATGTTTTCATAGGAATTTATTTCTTGGCACACGATTAAAAGCCAACCTAGCCCACAAATTGATGATGTTCAACAGCAATTAGTTCAATTATTTATCAAATAAAGTATTACTTATCAAATAGATCACAATTACATTCTTACCGTCTCGACTATATCCCTCCTTTCTGACCTCGCTCTTCAGTTCGGTAATTCTGTAAAAAAGGAATGTAGGTATGTACAGACAAGGGCACATCAGGCTATCCATTTCCGTTTTTTATCTTGCCTTAGCCAAATGTCATTTCTTTGCAATAGAGCAAGGAGGACTGACCGGAAATGGGTAGTGTGATGTGCCGTTGACCGTATTCAATTAAATTTTAAATCATTATCACCTATGAATTACATAATTATTTATTATTGATCGCTATTATTACATAAATAACATAATCGCATTATATTGTTATTTACAATTCTATTTGGCTCTGAGGTCTTCGGTTATCATGGGGATAGCGAATATAAGGTCAATAGTTGATAAACCTGGAACTAAACATTTTAGTAATTAAAAAAGTAGTTTTATTTCTGTCGTAAAATTTATGTTTATCAAGTTGGTTATCACTGCGAACGTTAACCTAATGTCGTCGCCTAAAGTAAATGCCGTCGCCAAAAGATGGTTGTTGATAAACAGATATTTGTGTTCGGCCATTCGTTGATTCTGGTTACCATAACACATCATAATAACACAATAGAAAACCTTACTTTGATGTTGTCACATAAGTATTCTTCATTTGTTAAATCTATGAAAATAAATTACTTTACGAGAAAGAGTTGTTGTCACAGTCCAATAAAATTTGGAAAACTAAGTACGTGTGTCGGGATAGCTAGTCTGCAAAGATTGCAAAGTGATTGATATGTCTAACCTTGCTATTAAAACTTTATTGACAGATACACCATCCACCTCCAGCATGGCGAGTTCACCTGGACTATCAAGAAGAGATACAAGCACATTCTCTCCCTACACCAGCAGCTCATCCTTTACAGAGCGTCTCTCAAAATCCCTTTCCCGACGAAAACACACAAGTCTAGAAGGGCTAGCTTTAAGAACACAGTCACAACCGAAGAAAAGGCGGAGAAATTGGCTATGCAGGCGTTGCCTAGGAGTAACTCGAAGAGGAGAGACGGAAGACCGAGGAAAAGGAAAGCTGCTTTGCCCAGGTGATTATATCACAATATTAATTACACAAGTTGTTATATTGCAAAATTTGCCATATTTTTAAGAGAGATCACGCTGACTAATCTTTCCACTGGAAAACTTTGACCAACGATACAACGATCGAAATCCTAACTGCACATATACATATAGGTTCGGCGACCAATTCGATCCCCGTACAGTACTAACATTTATGTGCATGAATATGTCTGTTTGTATCGGTTTATCTATAATATGTATGAGTTTAAAAACCTTTGAGTATGTTAATCCGTTGTCTAGTATCTCATTCCACGCTATTGTGCTTTGTGTAATAATGTTGAACAATATTTAAATTTGAAAGTGTAAGTTGCATTATTATTTCCTCGTCTAGGTTTCCAAGAAAACCTGAAGTAATGGTAACGTACGAAGGCCTACAACTCAGGATGAAGCAGCTTGAGGAATATCTATTTAATCTGCTCAACATATCGATCTATAGAAATCATCACGAAACGGTAAGTTACTTTTTGTTTGATTTTACACAGTTTAAAATGTGAAGCTTAGATCTTTCAGGAACCAAAGATCGGGTTTTCTCATTTAATGTGAAAGCCCAGAAACCCAATCAGCTAACGGTTAAAACAAAAGTGGCAGTCAAGAATTGCTAAATGTTTCATGTGATGGCAGTGTTTATCCGCCCGCAGGCTAATATTTAAAAACTTTTTGAAAACACTAATTGCTTGTAAGCTATTTCCTTTTTTTTTCAGGTAAAGTTTCTAGAAGTATCAAACATGTCGTTCATCTCAGAATTCGGGGGTAAAGGCAAAGAAGGCATGATTCAGAAGCGAACCGGGTCGACGCAACCAGGGCAGGCGGGCTGCAACTGCTTTGGTCTTCTGGGCACCATGGTCTGCGTGAGGTAAGGCAAAGGTCATTGACCACATTTAGATATAGTAGCAAATTAGTAGATAGTAGACCTTCCGTGCCTATGAATTGTGAACAATAGTATGATTACTCATTAGAGCGTATACGAAACAAATATATGCTGCGCAGTGTTGTCTCAAACTGTCAACACTGTCAATGCTTTGCTCATGTGCACGAAAGTTCTCATTTCGGGTGCCAGTTTTTTAGCACAAGTTACCAATCTACTCCTATTTCATTGTAACATCATTGGTTGGCAACAAGCTCCTCACTTCCCAATGTAACCATTCAAAGCAGATTTTAGTCTTTTGAACAGATTATAATTAATGTTGGTCGATGTGGTTGACTCGCATCAATTTAGATTTGATGAAACTAGTGCTTTTGTTTTGTTTTCCACCACCTAGAAACACTTGAATAGTTTGGCTTTGGCTCTAGTTTATTTTAACGTAACGGCAGTTTTTCTGTTTTTGCCATGGTCACACCGGCGTTGTTAAGGTGTAAAAAATGCACGCCCTTGTTGGAAAGGTCATTGAAAATCAAATCGGGCAACAACTGCCTACACGACAAAAATCTGTAAGGTGACCTCTGCCTGTCTGGTGTTTTTCATTTTTAATATTCCTGTGAATCCTGCACAACATTTAAGAGGTCAAAAGGTTCAATTGCTGCTATAAGTTGAAAAGATACAAGTTAATTAGTTGCTAGCTCGTAATATGCGCCGACATATTGTAGGAGTTAGTGACACGATTAAATTAACATGCTGGATTGAAATTGGTATGTTCCTGTGCTCAGTGGATCTAATTGTATTATCCGCTTGCGACATAGTGTCCTTATGACTGTTATTTTTAGAGCCTATCATGTTCAGCTACCTTTACTTCCGTATTCTCTTGTGTGTGTTTTTTACCACTTGACCATCTTGTTTCGTCTCTCTAATTTTGAATTTGCCATTTCGCCAACATTTCTTTATGAGAGAATGCTTTTAGCAATTAGTCCCAATAGGTAAAACCTTACACCGGAGCGGAATCACAGTAATATGACGTTTTTTCATATTTAGCATCTGAGTGATTTTGAGAGAATTACATTACAAATTTTATGTTACAATAGTTGTTAAAATACTTTATCGCATTGAGTCATTCCTGTCATGATGACTGTGTGACAATAAAATTATTATTACAATTCCAGGTGTAACTATTTCTGCACGGGTCTGGTGTGCGCCAAGTGGCAGGACCGCTGGCTGTTTGTAAAGGACACCTTCTTCGGTTACATCCGACCCAAGGACGGGGTCATTAAGGCAGTTATGCTCTTCGACCAAGGGTAAGTCTGCTAATTATCAAATTTAGAACTAGCCTAAAAAGAAGAATCAGAACTTGGCATTTAAGAAAAGAGTAATATGACAATAATTCCAATAACTATGTTAGCTCCAATCAATTTTCATTGAGAGTTGAGAATTGAACTCAAAAGAAAAACTACTAACTGTAAAATTGAAGTTGTAGTAGTTTTATTTATACAAAATATTATGTTTTGTGAAACACTTATTGAATTTATTATCTATTCCATGCAGCCCATGGATAAGTGAGTATAACCCTAGTAAACTAAAATGTGTGCTAAAATAATAGTCATAGTTTATTTTCTCATGGTGATGTCATTTTGCATAAAATGCTTGAAAAATACGTTAATGCTCAATGTTGATTTATTTAACACAAACAAAAGTTAAGGCAATATTTGTTTTCTAGGTGACGTTTGAGTGGACTTTTGATACTACTTACCTCATTCCGATGTAACATCCTAAGTTCATATACATTTTCTGTCACTAATGTTTAACAGTAATCCCAACAGAAAAATACGCACGAATTTTCGCAATATTTCGGTAAACAAACAGATCCTTCGGATTTTAACAACACTCAAAGTAAAAGGGTTGAAATTATTATTTCTATTCACATGTTAAGTACAAAAGAAAAAAAGTAGAACATTGTATTTTAAGCTATGAAGTGTTCATCAGAACAGCTCCTTTAATTATTCCTAATTTAAGCACATTCATTTTTAAGAAGGCAGTAAATGCTACGTCATCGTAAAATTAAAAACCTATTATAAGAAAATAGGAATAAGGCTAGCTAGACAATCTAATATTTAGAGTATGGACGCGCAAATATTATATTTCAGAACCCTACAGTAAACAAACGAAAATATCAAGTTAATAAATCAATTGTAAAATATTATCAATGAAACAAAGATTAAGATTAAATTGAAAACAAAACTGCGGTTATATTACTAAAAACCGCCGGAAATCGGTTTAATCAGACAGAGCTTATCAGAATTAGCGGTCAATATTAACATTATGATACTCGATAGTAAATCAAGCCGTGTGGTTCCAATGTTGCAATAAATTAGTTATGAACCTGATGATAATTGAGACAAGGCTAACAATCTCACCCCCGAATTGACAAACGCAAATCAACGTTTAGCATCCCTCGAAAGAATAGCTGTCTCTTTCAGTTCTATTGTCATTTTTCGGAAGGGACAGCATGATTGATGCCTGTGAATTTGGCGGTTACTGTGCTAATTGGTTGCGCGGTATTGTGCTGAAGATAAACCCCCATGAGAGGGTAATGCATTTATCATGAAATAATGCATATGACACAAAAATACATTTATGACGGAACTAAATTCGCTCTGGAAAACTTTGGGTGAGGGCCATGTACAGTTGTAAACGTCATTTGGTTTACTATGATGATGATGATGAAACCCAAATTGGTTTCGGATGCACTTGCTCGTGTAATTTTTTTATGTGTTTCTTTTACAAACTACTTAGTAGTATTCATAAAAATTGAGATATTGTACAAAGCACGACTTTAGCTATTAACTAGTCCATTAATTTAGAGCGTGCAACATGAAAATGCAATGTAACCTAACTGTACTTTAACATGTACTTTACATGTGCACCTAACTATCATTATAAAATAACGCTCCCAAGGTTCGAAGTGTCAAGTGGAATGTACTCAACGGGGCTGAACCACGGCTTACAAGTCCTCAACCAAAGCAGACAGATGGTTATCAAATGCTGGACGAAGCGGAAGAGTAAAGAGTGGATGCAGTACCTCAAGACTGTCGCCAACCAGTCAGGTAATTCTTCTTATGATCTAGGGTCCTTTTTAAGTATGACATCGCGTCAACGAGATACGATTACTTTTTCTCCCAAGATCCTAGTCGCCTTATGAAAAGTTTGAACTTCCTTGAAACCTCTTACTAAGAAGAAGGTGAGGTCTTACCAGGAGGTGCCCGTGATTCATTGGTGAAAGCGAATCGCAAACCATTATTTTTATTTTATTAAGCTACGCGTTTTACAGCGACCGAAACTCTATCATGTATTTTTCGAGCATCATCTCCATGCGTAACTAATGCTGTCACTGCAAATCAGGCTTTCAGTTTTGATAATATCTGTCTATTGATAACCTTACATACCTCTCTAATAATCGTGCCAAGCTCGCGAGTTGGCTATGCCAGGTAGTTGAAGTGTGGCTAATACTTAGCCATACGTAATTCTAAAGATCTGAAAACCAGAAAAAGACATTTGGTCATATCGGCATCAGGCGGGAATCGAACCCGCATCTTTCAAATCGGGCGACTGCACTAACCACTGTGCTACCGAGACCATTAACAGACCGGCCGAATCTTTCTGGTATAATTAGCCTATAACCCAGGAGATTTCATCAATGTTATAGGCATCCACCTCTAATGCCAAAATGACCGAATGTCTTTTTCTGGTTTTCAGATCTTTAGTAAAGATACTGCATTGAAAATGCTAAAACATACGTAATTCTGTTTTGTTAAACCTTTATAAAACGTCACCAGCCCGTGCCTTCACGTATCCAAACGTCCACCATTCCTTCGCCCCGCCCCGCGCGGCTACACCCGTCGGGACGTTCGTAGACGGCGCGGGCTACATGTCAGCCGTCGCCGACGCCATGGAGCTGGCCAAAGAGGAGATCTTCATAGCCGACTGGTGGCTTAGCCCGGAGATTTACATGAAGAGACCGACGCTCAATGGGAATTACTGGCGGCTGGACAGTATACTTAAGAGGAAAGCTGTGAGTGGGTTTGGTTTTTTTATTTAGCTGTGACTTATTAGTTGGCATGTGTTAAATGAAAATACATTTTTGAAATACTATCTTACTTACCATATAATTTCAACAATAAATTATTATGATCATAAAAAAAATATATAGACCAGCACTGATGTGATGTAATTTCGTGATCCGTAGGCCTAGCACGATCCGTTAACGATTTGGTAATCGAAAAGTAAACGACACTTTTTTTATTTTTCCTATGTTTTTAAGAAATAAAAGTGTATTTTACTTTTCGATCACTAAAACGTTATCGGTTCGTGCTAGGCCTACAGAAAGACACATCTTAACGGACCTACTAGTATCAGCCAATTAGCTTTCAGTGTCATTTATTGTTATGAATGGTAAATAATTTTTTCATGAATTTTCATTTGCAGGAACAAGGTGTGAAGGTGTTCATAATGCTGTACAAAGAAGTAGAGATGGCGCTCGGTATCAACAGTTTCTACAGTAAAAGCAAACTCGTTGGTGAAAATATTAAGGTATTTACTTACGAACTCAAAAAATTGCTAAATTTTAGTAGAAATCTTCCGAAGTATTTCCGTGATTGACCGTAATATTCAAACGTAATGCGTGGTACATTTTTTTCATAGTATTTTATAGCATATCAAGTGCTATTTTGTGGGTAGTTTTCATTTATATCTATTCAGAAAAGTTTGATGTTGTGTAAAAACATTTCGTAATGTGTAGTGCTACTGTAATAGATCTATTATAACGTAGGTTTTCCGTCACCCAGACCACGCGAAGGTGGGAGTGTTGTTCTGGGCGCACCACGAGAAGATTGTCTGCGTGGATCAGACCGTCGCCTTCGTGGGCGGCATCGACCTGTGCTATGGACGCTGGGACGACCATTTACACAGGTATGAATATTATTTATTAATTATTTATTGTACGACAAAGAAAGTAAAATTGGCGGACTTAATGCCCAAAGGCATTCTCTACCAGTCAACCATCGGCGAAGCAGAAAACTTGTTGGCGATGTCTATTAAAAAATCAACTGTTATCTACCTTAAACATGAACAAAATACATACTTATGTTCATGAATGAATATTATATTAAAATACACAAATAATATCGAATATTAAATATAGTACTCACAATGAAATTTAAGAGAAAAGCTTGTACCTGGCTCATGGTTATGGAGTCTGCAAGAAAAGATTACGGATTTATTTTTAAAAGCAAACATACTTGGAGACATTTTTATTTTGTTGGGGAGCGAATTCCACATCCGTAATATCACTCCAAATCAGACCTTAACCACGCCAAACTGAACGGATCAAGGTCAATATTGGCTGACCGAAACTATGGTAAAACATTACTTCTGTCTTCATCTAATGAACAAAAACCGTAGGCGATTTAGCATTTCTATAGCTGTAACATCCAATATTAAAAAAAAAACATTGGATTAATCGTTCGTGAAACTAACCGTGGTTGAATCAATATTAGGTAAGTTAAACCGTAGTTGACCGTAGTTATTTTGAAAGTAGTTGAAATTATTGTAGTTATTATCATACGTAACCAGGTCAAAGCAAGGGGCTGCAAGCGTCGCAGTAGACCTAGTTCCTACTCCTTGTACCAGTCTCGTGTATTTTTCGACTTATAAAATGTCCTTAAACTTTCTTTTTGTACTTTTCACTAATTAAACACTATAAAATCGGGTTTTCCACAACATTCTAACTACGGTAAAAAACAGGCAAAGACTTTTTTTTATAGTAGTTAAAATGTTGTAAAAAACCCGGTTTTTTAGTGTTTAAGTATAAAATGTCCGTCAAAGAACAGCAGACCCCACAAATCTTTTGGCTATTCACTGTCTTCCTCATTTTTCCTCAGGCTAACAGACCTCGGCAACGTGACACAGCCGATAACAACAATCAAGACGAAGAAGAAAACCTCAAGTTCCCCGGGAGGGGGGGTGTACTTCCCCCTCGCGAACGGACTCGACGCGGCACTCGAGTTGGCCAAGAGTTCCCGGGATATCGTCATCGGAATGAACGAGTAAGTACTCATTAATCAATCAAATAGAGTTCAAAAAGGGGTCAAAAAGGTTTGCTGTGAGCTGCGGTAACAGCCTAACATAGCCATCCAATCCATACGTAAATCTTAAAATACGGGATTGCTACCATGTACCATATTTGTTTTGAGTTTCCTATAATAAAATAATTCGAAGGAGGGGAGACCGATATATCTGGCAATAATATCTCACCCGCAAGATCTCCAGTTACTCTGTGACCATGGCGCTTGTAACAGTGCCGAAATATCGGAAACTCAAAACAAATAAGGTACAGTAAGATTCACGAGAGTTGACCACTGCGCAGAAAGCATTTTTTAGGTCCCCTTTGAGGTGCGTGTGAGGCGCGGGGGGAATGCGTCAAGAGCGGAGCGACGCCATTGGTGCGCGCGCGTCACGTGATAGACTGCAGCAGGCCGCTCAGTCGCTATTCGTCTATCGCGGTTTTGACACGCTGTCGCTGCTGTCGAGTGTAGTTGAAAAGAAAAGTGTTTCGCTGTTTTAGTTATTTGTTTCACATTGTTTTTGTTACTTGTTAGTATTGTTATTGCTTTTGTTCGTTGTTTTTGTTAAGTTTTTTGTTTTGACTTGGGTGGACAAATATGCCCTGAGGAAAAGGCAGTGCCCTAAATAGACAGTCGAGAAGGATGGTGTACGACGTGTTTAAATATTTTTCACGGGACTCTAAGACACTCGAAGCTTATAATAAAACGGCAGCTGCAACAAACACGTCTGTATCGACAGTGCAAAGAATTATAAAAAAAGTAAATCTTCGCCTTTCGTGGTGGTTTTTAGAACCCCTGGAAAAAAAAGACCGCGCGGTAACCCTGTCACAGACGCTGACGATTTTCACAAAGGAGTAATTAAGAGATGCATACATAACTTTCATATAACTGAAAAAGAATTGCCGACTTTAGAAAAGTTACGAAAGAAATTGAGTGACGATATCAACTTTAAAGGATCCAAAACTAGTTTGGGTCGATTGATAAAAAAAATTGGATTCAAATGGAAAAGAACGGAAAATAACCGAAAAGTTTTAATAGAAACATCCGCTATTCGGTTGTTACGGATCAATTACCTGCAAAAGCTTAAAGAATATCGAAGAAATAATAGACCGATCATTTATACGGACGAATCATACGTCCATGCCACACATACTAAGCCTATGGGCTGGGCTGACAGTTCTACAGCAGGTCTGAATAAGCCTATCTCAAAAGGCCAACGAGTCGTGATTGTTCATGCCAGGTCAGACGCTGGATTTGTGCCCAATGCATTATTAACTTTCAAGTCGGGCACTAAATCGGGAGATTATCACGACGACATGAATTATGAAAACTACAAACAATGGATTCAAACTAAATTGATACCCAATCTCCCACCGAACTCCGTTGTTGTGGTAGACAACGCCTCATACCACAACAAACAATATGACATGGCCCCGACATCTAATTCGCGTAAATCAGATATGCAAGCGTGGCTTACCAAAAATGGAATTAGCTTTGATCCCAATATGTTTAAACCTCAATTGTACGAGTTAATAAAAAAAAACAAAGACGTTTTAGAAACTTTTCAATTGATAAAATTTTGATGGAACATGGTCACGATGTTCTCCGTCTTCCACCATACCACCCGGATTTAAATCCCACAGAAATGGCTTGGGCCTCTATAAAAGGTTACGTGAGTAGCAAGAACGTAAAGTGGAATATTGGCTGCGTCGTGGATTTAATTAAAGAAAAAGTGAATCTGAAAAAGTAAAATCAATAGAAGAAAGTTATATGCAAAGTGACCACGTCGTGGATGACCTTACGGATGAGTTGATTATTCGTGTAGGAGAATCTGATGAAAGCGAAGATCTGACAGATGTGGATTTTTCGGAATCATCTGAAGATTAAAAAAATAATACGGAACCCGGCCCTAGTTCCTCAAGGTCCACGAATCCCTCAAGTTCCATGATAGAGGGAATCATGGAACTTGATAGCGATAGCGACTAAATGTGTTTTATTTTTGCACAGTATTTTAATTAATTTTATTTCAATAAACATTTTAAATTAGGGACTTACGTTTAATTTATTTTCATAACCATCAGTTACAATATTATTAGGTACCTACATATAACAATGAAATATTATTTTGTGTTAAGTATTTTCTTCATGAATGTACGGTGGCCGGCACATCACGCTACCCATTTCCGGTCAGTCCTCCTTGCTCTATCGCGAACAAATGTCATTTGGCAAGAGCGAGAGAAAAAACGGAAATGGGGTAACCTGATGTGCTGTTGACTGTACATATGCGCGACGGCCGCCATTTGTGGTCAAGATCCGTGAATCGACCTGTACATGGTAGCAATCCCGTATTTTACGATTTTAGCGTTAGTGACCATGAAAGTTTAAAGAAATATATCCAATCCATAACCTTGATCAAGGCCTGAATCGATATAATAGTGCTGCTTTTTATTTATTTAGCTCTGAAGTATAGCGAGTTTGAGTCAGTAAGAGACCAACAGAAGAGTGAAGTCTGTCAATGTATCAGAGTCATACGTCTTATAACAACCAGGAGAAAATTCACTGACATCGACCTTTGCCTTCCTCCTCAGCTTTGATTGCATGCAAGAAATCAAACTTCAGACGTTTGAAATCTGTGAGGTTCTATGGACAATTTAGTCATTGTCAAACACTGAAACTGTGTCAATAAAAGTTATTCACAAGGAACTGGCCTTAGTTTAAGATGGTGACCTAGAGAACCTTTTTATGCCTTGATTATGTAAGTGTAATCTTTTTTGAGTATAATATCTTTAAATCGTATTTTTAATCTTTTCAGTGTAGTTCCAGAAGAAAAGTCAGAAACGCCAAACGGCTCCACAGAAGAACAAGGCGAGACGGAAAACATTCCCCAACCCGAGCTCCCTGTCTTAGAACCTGGCGACCAACTCCTCATCAACTCGACCAACAATAACCAAGCCCAAGACTTATCCAAATTCGAAACACCAGAAGTGCAGAAGCGAAACGTCCTGAATAAAATCACAAATAGAGGGAAGGATATTATCAGTATAATTTACCCTCCATTCGAAGAGGAGAGGTTGGAGCAAATGTTCGACGATTCGGAACGGAAAAAGGCTGAGAAATATGCTTTATCAACAGATCAAGTCCTACTAACTGATGCTTTAGGTTTGCCTACTGCCTCTAAAGCTAAGAGGACAGTCAGTGAACCAGCGCCCTTAGCTCAAGTAGTAGAAGGGAGGGTAATCACAGAAAAGACAAAGGATGCCTTAGAGGGGATAGAAGGAAACTCAAAGCTATGGATCGGGAAGGATTACGTTAATTTCATTGTTAAAGATTTTAATAACTTGGATCTGCCGTTTGTGGGTGAGTTGGTTTTTTATCACTATAGCAGTTTGGCCTTCTAAGGGTCTCTCGTCTATGCCAAATTTACTTCAAATTGAATCGGATTCACATAGAAGAAACCGGTTACAATAACTTTCCACCAGAGGCGCCACTTCAAATACCATATTATTAGGGCACTTTTCCCTTAATATTCGCTGATTGCCAATTAATTTTATAATTACCCTTAATAGGCTTTAGTTGCGCTACCGAGTCTAAGCCGAATAACTTTAAAACTATGATTTTATAACAACACCAATAAAACTTAAATAAAGGTTAAATATCAATAATGCATGTTGTGCTATCTTATTTCAGACTTAGTGGACAGGAACACAACGCCCAGAATGCCTTGGCACGACGTAGGGGCGGTTGTGCAAGGGGCGGCCGCGAGAGACATATCAAGACACTTCATTCAGAGGTGGAATGCTATCAAATTAGAGAAAGCAAGGTGAGAATCAATTCATGGATGAAATCAATAAATTGAATTTATGAAATGGAAAAATCTAAATTTCTCCGGTGACCCCCCGATATTGGTGATGTGTTTTTAATTCCCAGTAATAAAAGGCACAGGGCTGGTCCTCTTACTAATATGTCTAGTTGACATGCCTACTCTGCCAGATAATTTTACCGACTGTTGTTCAAACCGCGGCGACTTTTCAACAATATAACAATATATTTACAAACTTTGTTTTCTTTTATCTATCTATATTATTAATTAATTCAGTTTTAAAACAGTACTTAAATGAATGAACAAGTGGGAAGATGTGTTATTGAAAAGTTAATGTTTCACTTTGTTCCAGACAAAACACAAACTACCCGTACTTATTACCTAAAACCTACACCGACATCAAAAGTCTGCCCGGTTTTGAGGAGCTGCTGAATGTGGATATCAACAACGTGTCGTGTCAGGTAAGGCTTTTTAAAAAAAATAATGTCAATAGCAAGCAAGCATGCGAACTGCCTGATAGATCGTTTACGAAGTTTTGTGTAACTATGAAAGCTGAAAAAAATAAACAAAAATAACTTTATATTCTAATAGATCTGATACAGAGGACTTACAGGGGCAAGTAATAGTGGGGTAATTTTTGTGTTTGTAGGCTTTATGTATGTGTATTTGTGTCACTCGGACCACGTATAATGTGGTCCGAATTGAGCTCAAAGTGATTTTGGATGAAAGCACGCTTATGAGTAAGGTCATCAGCGCTATATTCCAGTCACAACAATTAAGCTTTGTTATGCTTAAATGACCTGCTTTGTAGCTTTTTTACATAATATTTATCAAACGAATCTATTCCTTGCCATATTTATTACCCATATGGCCATATGAATTCCAACCCACTCGGCTCGACTCGTAAAACAGGACCCCAAGTCTGCTAATTCAAAGACACTTGGATTAATTATAATTAAGTCTCGATAGTCTAATTTAACACAGTTGGAATACCAAATGTGTACACATTTGGTACACATTTGTTGACTGTAATATCAACTGTGTCAAATCAAATCCAAGCATTCCTAAATTATAGCCCGTGTTGTCTGAGGCGTGATATAACCAATTATATTATAATAAAAAGTTGTAGATAGGTTACTTGTGTTAAAAAAGTTGCACCCGAAATCATAACTTTCGAACAAAGCATTGACAGTTTGAGACGACACAGCGCAACATGCATCTGTCTCGGTTACGCTCTAGTAAGTAATCATACTAGCTTGTTCACACGGTCAAATTTCAATTTTTGACTTCTCATCAGTACGGACATAACCAGATAGGTTTTAGTATCAGCTAGCAGTTAAGCAGATAGGTTTTAGTACCTCTTTTAGTATAATATCATTGGCTTTGACTTATTGTTTGTTCGTCCAGGTGCTCCGAAGTGTATCAAGCTGGTCATGCGGCTTCCTAGACCCGGACACAGTAGAGCAGAGCATCCACGAGGCGTACGTAGACACGATCACGCGCGCGCAACACTACGTATACGTAGAGAACCAGTTCTTCATCACGCTCTCTCGCTCTAACCCCAACGTGCGGAATCAGGTATCTCTCTCTGACGGTTTTATCGATGCTTATGTCACGACATGCCATACGAGGTAAACGCACGTTGCCTTCATGAACATCCAGGAATCTACAGTTCGTGTTAAAGTCGCCAACACAACGGGTTTTAATTTAATCTCCGCCCAAAACAAAAAACTTTTGATAAACTTTTGTATTTGTTATATGGGGTTTTTTGCGGGTACTTAAACAGCAAGCATAGAAAATGTTTTTTTTTTATTTAAATAACTTTAAGTGGTTTCAGGTAAATAAGTTAGGTATCACTGGAATCACTACTGAATACTGAATTATGTAAAGTTATACGATGGGAGTTAGATAAATAAGTTGTTTGTTTATTAGCCTCTGACACCCATATTGGATGTGCTTCTTAGTTTTGGGCCATATGATCTTGTTGTAAAAATGTCCCTGGCACCAATTTGACTTCATTTTAGAGATAACACACACAGAGACCCTAAGTTTTACTGCATAATTCGAATTTGGTGTAGCGAGTATGTAACCCAAATCTTGAGTTTTTTATTGCAATAATAACACATAACTAACCTTTTCAGATTGGCGAAGCCTTGTTCAACCGTATAATGCGTGCACACCGCGCTAAAGAAGTTTTCCGTGTGTTCGTGGTGATGCCGCTCCTCCCCGGGTTCGAGGGCGAAGTGGGGGCCCCGTCCGGTACTTCACTACACGCTGTTACTCATTGGAACTATCAGAGTATATGCAGGTAAGATTTTAGTTTGATTCGTCGTAAGCTGATGAAGTTCTTACACGACATAGATTTATTAGTAAAGCAAGTTTAAAAAAGTGTTAAAAGCCCTAACATTGACAATCCTGCTTTATCATAGCGCACATTAGCTATGGCATTACAGGTAGAGCACCATTTAGTGTTGAATTCACTACACAGATGTCGGGCAACACAAAATCTCTCTCGGATAAATAATGTACCCAGTCGCACACGGTTTGTTCGTATTGTGTTGTTTCCGAATAAAAGAAGTAACGTAATTGTAACAATGAAAACGGCGTTCCAGCTATCTCCCAGTGACGAATCTTTACAAAAACTTTGCAAAATGAGTCTTAAGTCAGCAGAATAAGGTGCCTCCATGTAAATGATGATAATGTGAACGCCTCTGTACAAATGCGTTCTGATTATTCTACAACAGGCATCTTAATGCTAGTATGGAACACTAGAATTTCAATTAAAACTACCCCATTCCACAGGAGTCGCGAAGCCATCATAACGCGCCTATACGAAGCCGGTATCCAAGATCCCTCAGAATACATAACCTTCCACGGACTCCGAACCCACTCCGTGCTCGATGGGGAACCGATTACAGAACTGGTCTACGTGCACTCGAAGCTACTTATCGTTGATGATAAGACTATTATCTGCGGCAGTGCGAATATCAACGATCGGTCCATGCTTGGGAAAAGGGATTCTGAGATTGCCGTGTTGTTACAGGTAAGTTATTCATAGCTATAATGCAAACACTACCAATACTTAGACGACGGCTTGTTTTTTATGGTAAAAAACCGGCTTGACAACCGCAACACCACCGGAGTCGCCACTGCGATGCTTGCCTTTTTAGGAAGGTATGAAGGCCCTGGTGTCGTATCTCTCCGGAAACACCGACGCTGGGAGACCGTTAATAGAAGAATGGTTCTTCTTGGAATTAAAAAAACACAAACAGAACTCAAGTTGACGAACGAAGCTCGCTACTAGTCTAAAAAGTTTTAAGTCACTGTTTCACGTGCTTACTTAGCTCATACGATTAGAACTCGTTGTTAATACCTCAACTCAAGGTGCTATCTGAAATGTAATTCAAGCGATCACAGTGCTGACGGTGATTAATGTCAGTACGAATTAAAAAGGGGATTACAGCCCTCACTGCACATAAAGACATCATTCCTGATTTGCGCGATTGAGCGGGCCAATGAACTTTTGGCCCATTTCGGACCGCACACTTAGTTCATGACTATAAAGGATATGGTTGTTTATAAATAAGGATTGGTTTCGCTTGTTTCAGGACGAACAATTCACCGACGGCACTATGAATGGCGAAGCGTTCCCTTGCGGTCGCGTAGCGGGTGCTTTGAGGAAAAGACTGTTCCGGGAACACTTGGGGCTGATGGAGGAAGACCTGGAGCGGCTCGGCATTGATATGGACGACTGCTGCAGCGAAGAGTTCCACAGGAACCATTGGAAGGCCACGTCTAGACTCAATACGGAAATTTATGAAGAGGTTAGTTGTTTGTAATGCCTACTATGGACACTGTAAGAGAAACTTAACAAGCAACAGCTTTTATACATCTCACTGCTGGCCATCGGCCTTACTCAATGCGGATTGATTAAGGGCCGTAAGATTAGGGATAGACCTTACTGTCAGATGTTATAAAGCTACCCTAAAGCATCCGTCTACGCTTGACAACTGAGATCTAGCGTCGCAAACCAGGACTAACTGCGTGACGTGACCTCGCTCTAAATCACGGAGATGCTCGGAAAATACTTAACTAATTTTCAGTAGGGGTGGTCACCCATCCTATTTTGGACCCGGCTTGTTGCCCGGCATGTGGCTTGACTGTGGCGATCCATTGTTACAACTGAGCCACAGGCCAATGTTTCGTGACTGCCTCAGGGCAACAGAAATTGGGAATGCATTTAAAACGTACAAGTTATCAATCAGCCTATAACATTACACAATTGTGGGCCTTTGTGCATTGCTCATAATACAAAATCAATAACCACTCATTACTATCTCCAGGTTTTCCACTGCCTCCCAACCGACGCCGTGCACACATTCGCCGAGCTCAAGAAGTTCCACGAAGAACACAGCGACACCCTCTGGCACAAGGACAAAGCGTTAGCGAACAGAAAAATAGACATGATTCGAGGGTATCTAGTCGATTTGCCTCTAGACTTCCTTTGTAACGAGGTCCTGACTCCACGCAATACCACCATGGAGGGTATGATGCCCACTGCTCTTTGGACGTAAACATCTTATGAATAATTCAGATTGAGAATCTTATTAACTTAAGTCTGCATTTCAAAGTTCTGTGAACAGATAAACACCTTCAAGTCGAAATGACACTTTGAGAGCGGTCCGAAATGAGGTAAAAGTAATATTAGCACGCACAAACGTAATCGCGATTCTTTATTCGGACCGACTATAATCACCGTCAGCACAGTAAAGTTTCATTTCGGACCCTTTTCTGTCGTAATTGCAAGTGCCTGCCATAGAGAAAAGACGAATATGTTGTATTGAAACCTTTTTTTCGTTCAAATCAGAGATTAAAACATATTTATTTGTATCGAACCCACGTCAATCATAATTGTACAGATATAAGTGAAAGTAACGCCGTTGGCGCTGCTAAGATGATCATTTCTAAGCTTTCCTTACTTTAAGATAAGAATTCAATTTATTGAAATTCACCTTTAGTTCAAATACTAATTTCAGAACTATGGATATTACTATACTATCTTATCTGTTTCCAATAGAACTATCTTCCCTATATTTGTTTCCAAATAAAAAATGCTTTCAGAGGTAACATCTTACCCAGCTAAATTAAACAAAACTCCAAACTAAAAGAGTTTCAAAAACTCAAGCCCAAGTCGATGCGTAATTTGTAGTAAGACGTCATTGCTCTATTGCGAAAAAAATACATTTGGCAAGAGCGAAAGAAGAAATGGAAATGGGAAGCCTAATGATCCAGTCAACACTATACAACCGTCACAGAAATATTGTGGTACAACACTGGGTCTAGGTTATCATAACAATCAACTCGAAAAAAAACAATCTACAAGATTTTTTATTGACAAGAAAACCTTGTTTAGCTGGTAAGATGGCGTTAGGTTTAATAAAATGCTTTTAATTATATTTAGTTTGGATGAGACGCATTTGATTCAACTGCCTGTTCTTTAATGAGATTATGTTAGTATCTGCTATTTATTCTAATTAAAATATTGTATAATTGTACTATAAAACCCATTGTACCTTTGTACAGTCACCAGCTTATTATTGCCAGTCTCCACCGGAGCAGAGCGAAGATAATATTTAGGCCACCAATAACAATGATTTTATAATAAAGATAGGTGGATAGGTTACTTGTGCTAAAAAAGTGGCACCAGAAATTTGAACGATTCGTATACCTGAGCAAAGCATTGACTGTGTTGACATTCTGAAACGACACTTCGCAACATGCATATGTCTCGTTAACGCTCTAGTAAATAATCGTACCGCCTTGTTCACGCGTTATAACACGGTCAAATTAACCGATTCACTGCGGTGGCCAATTTCGATAACTTCCGACGGTGGCGTCAAGCAAAAATGACGTGACACTGTTTAGCGCCCAACGCCATACGATTAGATGACACGCATCTGCGTCTTCCGCCATGCGGAAAAGAAAACAGTATTTTTACTAGTTTTTACATGTTAAAAGCTTGAAAACCTTTAGTTTACATTCGAAATCTAACGTAAACGGACCGGCACATTGTTTTAAGTGATAAAAAGTAGGAAAACAAGTGTATTTTTGGAAATGGAAGGTAAGTGACTTTTTTAATGCAGTTGTGCTAAACCTTTTCAACTTATTTCACATTTCCTAATGATTTTATTGAATATAAAATACTAAATTAGGCCTAAATATTGTTTTAGTTTTCTTTGTACAACAAATTTCAACTATGCAAATAAAAAACTACCAAGTTTGATTAAGGAGATAATAAATAGTCACAATTGACTTGATACTGAAGTTAACTCTGTAGTTGAATCAAGGAGAATATGCTATAATGTAACTATATATTAATACTGGGGAACGCAGCGTGGGGAGGCCCCCCACTCGGTGGACCGATGACCTGGTGCAGTTTGCGGGAAGCCGTTGGATGCTAACGGCCCAAGGCCGCTCGTTGTGGCGCTCTATGGGGGAGGCCTATGTCCAGCAGTGGACTTCGAGAGGTTGATGATGATGATGATGATTAATACTAGCTTTTGCCCGCGACTTCGTCCGCGTGGACCACTGTTTTTCCACAATGTGGAGTGTTGATAACCTAACAGCGCGAGTCGCCGGCACTGGAATAAAATTTAGATGAACTCCCGGCGTGAGTCGGTGGCACTGAACGTGTTAACGCTGTAATAATTTATAATTTATTATCATAAGACGCGTTCATATCAAATAACGAACACTTTAAAAAAGGTTGGTAACCTCTATTATTACAAAAATATTACTAAATCCAGAAACGAAGGCTACAAGCTTAATGTACGTGAAAAATCAAGTTACTTTGGTTCTGGGTAAAAACTTCCTTAAGCTGAATTGAAAGAGTTATCATCGATTTTAAAATGACACTCATCCGTGCCTAACGCCACACGCAAAAAAAAAGTGATGGCACGGATAAGTGTCATCCGCAGCGAATCGGTTAACTACGTCGTACCCCGTGGACAAT
The DNA here is from genome assembly GCA_950022985.1 of Udea ferrugalis. NCBI lineage: Eukaryota > Metazoa > Arthropoda > Insecta > Lepidoptera > Crambidae > Udea > Udea ferrugalis. Next base: position 3,000,798 of record OX465523.1, read on the forward strand.
TTTTGACTACGCGTCAGTACTGACATAACCTATCTACATCTTTTTCTTTGTAATATCATTGACAATTACGATGTCACTGTGACACACCTACTCTCATGACAGCTGTCAAAATAGAAATATATTATAGAGTGCTAACAATGAGCAACACGCCGCCCGATGATGTGTAGAGGGCGTCAAAATGTATTCCAATGAAATATAACTTAATTTCGAATTGTAACTGACCTGACTTCTTATGTGAAACCTTTTTTGTTCCATCCATTTATCCGTCCATTTTTGGCGCGTGTTGCTCATGGCTCACTCATTGAATAAAGAAACAAATAGATAGTGGAATAAAAGATGAAGATTTATGAACCCTTTGTACGGTGGACGGCACATCACTCCACCCATTTCCGGTCATTCCTTGCTCTATTGCAAATAAATGACATTTGGCAAGAGCGAGAGATAAAACGGAAATGGGGTAACCTGATGTGCTGTTGACTGTACAGTTGGTTTACGAATAGGATATAGTAATATTGCATTGTTAAAACGAGACTCAAAAAGAGGGCGCCACTTTCGGTCTATATGGTCCATAAACCCTTTGCTCTGGGGGGGAAACTGGGTGTAACTGCTGGTAAAAGCTAAACTCTATGCTATGATTTCACGTACTACACACGAATGATAGGTCTAGCTAGAGGTAAGGCGGACTGTACTACATTTTAATGATAGGTTACACATTTTAATTTATCGAACAAAATACATTATCCAGTGTGCAATTTATTGTTACGGTAGGGTGCTAGCTAATTTATAGAATTAAGAGTTGTTGGTATTCAGTTCTTAATAATAATTGCTTTGTGTGTTTGTTATGATTTGAATCTACAATGTCTTGTAAACATGTTATTATTTTTGATTCCTTTTTGCGACGAGTTCGTGGAGTAATTTGTTTTTAATTAAGTATAATCTGTGTTTATGATTGTGTATTTTGTTAATAGGACTTTTTATTCGTTGTGACTTTCTATGTACAAACGTAAGCTTTTATGTAAGAGGCTTATTGCAATATCAAATTTATTCAATCCTGTAGAATTGATTTATTTATTTTAATTGATCACTTAACGCGTTCGGCGGCAACGTGGATGCCGCGGCGTCCACACATTCATATCCGGCGTACACGTTGCCGCCTAAAATGAACAGTAGTTGCCAGAGCACAGAGAACTAACAGTGTTTTTAAGCATAAAACAGGTCAACTAACCTAACTATATTATCATAACCCTACTTTTTGCTTCGTCGTGGACGGGTAAAAAGTTAAGTAAAGTTATTAAGAGGGATCTCCTATATCTTTGATATTGTAATAAGTAACCAAAACCAAGTTATCTACCTATTGTTTTTTGATGTAGGTAGTTCTAGATTTTGAAGTAGAGATCGTCTAAGCTGAAATGACGCGCCTCTCCATTGCATCTACGCATACAAGCAAGCACTGTTGTATGCGTAGATGCGGTGGAGAGGCATATCATTTCAGCTTAGAACATCTCTACATGCATCTGACATTCTTAAATCAATTTTCCATTCCTTTCTACCTGACTATTATCCACCTACACTTGACTATACTCGGACTTAATATTTTGCGGCATGTAATTAAAAGTCCGACTATAGATAATTCCAATTTTATTCTGAATAAGTTTTCAGAAAGCCTTTTTCATAACTACCTATGATTTAATTTTAAGACTGTTCAATTAATAATTTAAATAACTTATGAATTCAATTTTAAGTAATAATTCAGCTATATTTTTATACTAACACTAATTAAATTTCACATAGATATTTATAATAATGTTTTAATAAAATATTCATTGCAACATAATTCAATTGTTTTACTGTTACCCTAGGTACATACATTCAGGAAGCATTTTTAAGCTAGCATTGTGGACGACCAGTCAAACCGTATAATGAGTAATTTCTGCCCCATACTTAAACAAAGAAAAAAATAGTCGTAACTTTGATAGAATCCGCAATGAGAGCGCTCCCCACTGGGCCGAAAATCAGCTTTCAAACAGAATGTTTTCGATTTGCAAGTGCTGGATACTTCTATTAGCTAATACCACAGAAACGGAGGAACTAGATTATTTTTACAGGAAAACAATTAGTGCTATCATTCAATGATTCACAAACTTTCGCATTTATAATATTAGTAGAATAAAAAACGGTTGGTGGCACTAGTGGGCACCAATCGTTGTTGTTTTTAGATTCAGCCAAGTGCATCGCTTTAATTTCTCTGTCTGACCGTGTGCTTGACTGGTAGAGAATGCCTCTCCCTAGACATTAAGTCCGCCATTTGTACTTTTCTATTGTGCAATTAAGAATAAATAAATAAATAATATGAACCTTAAGTAGATGGGATAAGGTCCTAAACCAATGAAATAGGTACTCAAAATGCTTATACTCGTAAGTAAAGGGTACACCACCCACCTATGCTGCTCTACTAGCAGATGGTAACTCTTCAGATCGCCATCTACAATTCGTTGTGAAAACTTTGAAACGCTTTCTATGGACTGACAGTGAATGCTTGTCTAGTTTGTGATTACCGCTAGATGGCAATCCAATCGTACGACCATGTTTTTATTTTCTCACTAAGTTGGAATGCCCTGACTAGATGGCGCTACAAGCTTTAAACCTTTTTTTATTTGTTGTTAAGTGTAAAGTCAGAACCTTTAAGATTTTATTTTAAAAATCTATAGTTATTTCCATGAAATATTCGACAAAATATAAAAGACTTTACCTAGAAAGTTTTAAACGTCCTTATTTGCCATTCTGAAAGGTCTCGCGTTCACATGGTTTTGAAGCTGACTGTACTTCTAAGTAGGTACTGAAGACGACTAAGGGCCGGCGCCCACTATCGGCATCGGCACGCTTCAGGATTTTAAGGTGGCAAATAGCAATATACTTTAGCAATAAGGCAATACAGTAGAAATTTCCGTTATGTGTTCTCGTAAAATCAAAATGCATTTGTTCTGTTTCTGTTTCGGCATTTTCTACTTTATTGCCATTACGTTAGAGTATATTACTATTTGCCACCTTAAAAGCCTGAAGCGTGCCGATGCCGATAGTGGGCGCCGGCCCTTATTAGGCACGCTTCAGGCTTTTAAGGTGGCAAATAGTAATATACTCTAACATAATGGCAATAAAGTAGAAAATGCCGAAACAGCAGCCTCAAGCGGTATTTTTGTTATTACGAGAACACATCACGGAAATTTCTACTTTATTGCCATAATGTTAAAGTATATTGCTATTTGCCACCTTAAAATCCTGAAGCGTGCCGATGCCGATAGTGGGCGCCGGCCCTTATAAGCCTGAAGCGTGCCGATGCCGATAGTGGGCGCCGGCCCTAACCAATTCTTGTCACCGACTTGTCACCATTGAAAGGATAAAATGGGATAAAATGTATATTTCTTAATTTCATTTTAAGTTATTCAAGAAGTTGTATTTTTTGTCTAGTAAGTTTTTTTTGTTATAGGTATTTTGTATAAAATAATGTTTTGCCACCTTGCAGTAACGCTTGTAGTGGTGACGATGGTTCCTTAACTTTATCCTACCTATCATAGAGAGTGAAGCAAAATATTCAAAGTTCTCTCATCGAGGCCGATTTAAACAGAAAAAAAACATGGGCAAGTAGGTATCACCTTCTTGCTTAGGTTATAATTATAATTTAATTTTTAGCTAAGCTGAATAGTTTGCGCGAGAGACACCACCAAAGTGGTAAAATTTGCTTCAACAGATTTCCAATTCTGAGTAACAGATACTGACCGTATATGGTGTTATTTTAAGGGTTCCATTGGTTACATTACTTCAGTCTCTGCATAGACTATCGTCATACCTACAGAGTTTTTAAGATCATAAATAAGAATCATTGCCGTGATTGTTTGAAAATTGGATTAGTTTCTTATATGGCAAAAAATGACTAACAGGTTTTTATTTAAAAAAAAAACAAGATGTCTTAGAAAAAAATCAATACTCGCTTTTTACGTAGCTACATGACTATAATATTTTCATACCAGCAATGACTCAATGCGATAGTTTCCAAACAAGTGATTTATGTAATTGGAGTTGAGAAAATTCGAAAGAAACTTTCAAACAATTCTAAAGTAGGTACCTATTGATTTTCGCTAAACGAATGTTTTTTTTAATGAATGATAAGTTTTAAAAAAAAGTTGTCCCTCTGTCGCTTGGACAGCCTGTATTTTCGGTAAAATATTAAGGTTGCCATCCGCTATTATGCATAATTTAATTTAATTAGGTATTATGACGACGTAAAAGTTTGCGATAAATGGTAGACTCAGGTAGGTAAGAGGGATTATAATGTGTCTCACTGACTGCATATCGCTTAAATCAAATCCTACAGTTTTTTTTTGCATTTTCATAGGGGCCTTCGATAAAAGGTCCTACTATAAAAACCTACCTACATACAAATAAAAAACTAGCTTGCCGTGTCCGTGTTACGTTACGCATTTTCTATAGAATGAAAATGATAAGTAGGACGACAAAATTAAAGGGTAGAACATGTCATTAATTCTGTGCACTTGTTTGCCGGCCGCAGGAGAGCGGGCGAGTGCGAGCGGTGCGTGCTGCGTGTGTGCGTGCGCTGCGCGGTCATTATGCTGCATTATTTGTTACGTTTAGGGCTGGATGGGCCTGTCCCTATCGCAGGAGCCCTACGCTCCCTTCTTCCGCCGCTATTTGAATAGGCTTGCGCGTTGCGTAATGCGCGGCCAATGACAGCGTCCCTGCACATGCACGGGGCGGGGCCGTTACGTCACCGCGTTCTGCCCCCGCGGCCGCGCAGCCGCCGTGACGTCACACCCCTCCACCGCGCCCCGCGTCTGCAACGCGCGACTACAGCGCCCATGCCACACGCGGAGCCGCACTGAAACTATCTACAAAACACTCGTGCGCTCAAAGATGGCGGATGGGTCGCCCGAGGACCGTACCGGCCCGAAACAATTGAACGATTTAACTTTTTCCGCGCCCGGCCTAGGACATGGTGACACAAAAAAGTGCAGTGGCGAAACATTTAACGGTGAAAGAGTGAAGTTATCGTTCTACACCGAACTGGATACGAGTGATTCGTGTGAGAAAAGTGATACGCGCGGCGTGGCCACGGATCGCTCCTCCGCGGTCGTCACGACGGTTTCCCGAAATTCTTGCGAGGCGGTCTCTGAGGACGGCGACGAAAGGAAGAAGAGATGCTTCGACAGATACGACAGCTCGGAATCTTCTGACAGGTGAGTTGATGCTCTTTTCTGTCATTACTATTAAATACGCAAGGTTAAATTTTGGCGGCATCGAGAGTCAATGCTCCAGTAACCGGAGGCTGATGTTTCGATGTCATGGCCACTGAAAACAGTGGTGTTGCTAGGTCGTGGTGGTACGGTTGAATGCCCTCGGAATAGTGCGATGAGCGCACAGTGCGACGCTCAGCATTTGACTTGTTAAATAATCGGCAGAGTCGTGCCCGTAATAGTAACAAATTGTGTTGGAATGAGGAGATAGCCTGCAGACAGGTTGTGCCTTTTCTTGGCATGTGAATGAGGATTTAAGCAACCCAAAACTTTACCGTGTTTGCAGGCACAAAACTTCAAACGCGACAGACAACTTTTGAGACGTGTAGTTTAGGTCCAAAATACATTTTGCCTCGTGTTTTAGCTGTTATCTTTATTTTTGAAACTCATTGTAACTACGTAATTGAACTTTGTAACTGGATAGAAATAATTTTGTTACCACGTTAACGTATGAAATGCTAATTTAGACACATCACCTTCTGTTTAACATTGCTATTTTTAAGTTTGAAACTTTGGCCAACAACTTACAAGTTTACTGAAAATCGTCTTGTCAACTTAGCTTGTCTAATACCAAAGACAACCCTCTGACCAGAAAATTTTAACAAGCGTCTCCAATAATGTTTCAAACGAATCAAAAGCTTCAACAGAAATATACTAAACAACAATTCTGATGCTTGAAATCCATGGTAATTCATACATTTTTCAACAAAAAAAGGAGAGAGTTAATAATTAAATGAAAGGCTAAGGAACACACCATGATATTCGTTGATTAGATTCTTTAAATAAAAGACTTTTACCTTTCCTGTAAATGAATTTCCTCAAGTGGGACTGTTAATATGTTATTGCTTGAAACAGAGATAGAGATAGTCTACCGTTGACTTAAAGGTGTATGTTATTGCAATGCCTTAATATTCGGAACTGCTGCATTATTGTTTAAGACCATACACAGCAACAAATAGCAATAAATGATGTCATGAATACTTGTGGTACAAACATACTTATTCAAAATCATTGAACTTGAATTAATTTCAGTGTCAATGTTAGTCATAATCAAAATGCCTCTGTTTCTTTGATATGATAAGAACTAAAGCCTTGTCATGATTCAAATTATGGTAGGTATTTGATCAAGATAATTATCTAGGTAGGTATACTTATCCAAGATCGAGGTTCTGTTATCTAATAGTCAAAAAATGCCCAAGTTTCTTGAAATTACAACAGACATTATTATGTCTGTTTCCCTATTGGAAACTACCGCTGGAAACTAGCAAGTAAGGCTTCATCTTAGTTCTAATGCCATTATCATTCAATTTGAAAAGCTCTTAGCGATAATTAGAATTAGAGCCATTTTTCAGCTGTTAATAGAATACAAATGGCTGAAAAAGTGGCTTCTTTAATCATACATCTTTGTAAACATAATCTTGCTTGTCAATTGAGCCAGTGAGAGCAGTATGGGGCAGCCCTGGTTCAGACTACACTTTACCCATAGAATTAGTTTTATTAAGAAGCCACACATTGAGACACTACTTAATTTGGTAAAATGGCAATAAACCTGAATTATGAAGACTCGGTTTTGAAAGATCAGGCTGATCTTAGGTTTACTGAAAGGTAAGAGTTAAAAAGTTAAATACTGTAATAAGATAAAAAAATGTATTCAGTGGTACCATTCAAACCATTGCAAATTGGGTTGTATGTCAGCAGTATAAGGTGCCCCTATGAAAAAGCTGATAAGAGCGCCTTTGCATCAAAATTTACTGTAAAGGTTAGGTCCATAGTTTAATCTTCATTATTATTTATTAGCCTTCATTTACTTACGGGCTATAGATAGTAGTAGTAAAGTTGTCCATTGACATTTGCAAGCAAGCTAGCAATACTTGGGCTATCATTAAGCAAGGCAGTACATAATATACGTGTAGGTACTGCCTTGCAATTTCAGGACACCTAATAATAAGTGATTAATTAGTAGATAATCATATAGTTTTAATTGTTTTAAATATTCAATTTCCTTTGTTTTTATTGTTATAAAAATTGTTCTGATGGATATTGTCTTAACTTACGTTGCTTGTGAGTTTGTGGCACTCAAAATAAGACTTATTTACATGATATAATTATCAACAGAATGTTAGATAGGTAATAAGGTATGAAGCCAGAGGCTCTCTGTTAGCAAGATAAACACTATCAAACTCGTGAGTGAATTTATGTGGGTCACCCATTATTGATAGTCTAAGTGGGTTAGCTGGTGATATCTCCAATACTGAACTGAGTTCGTAAATTCCCTCAGACTAGCTGAAATAAGTTATTAGATTACTTTGTTACTCCAATTTGTGTACAGTCAGCATCAATATTATGTGTGATTAGAGTGGTCAAAATGATGTTGGCGGTTTGACAAAGGCAATTTTAATACTGCAGTGACAGAGTCGTATGACATGTGAAGCGTCACCGAACTCTTTATCAAGTGAAATACTATTTTAATCTTGTAGTTGTGAGGTTGCTTTTCATTAAAATTTTAAACCAGTCTGAACGCACCCATCATTTTGATGCTGACTGTACAGTTATTAGGTAGGTACCTATACTCTCTTCCGACTCCTTTTTGGCTTTGATTGCCTGTTTGATGTAATTATCTGTGATTGATTTATTTGTTTGCGCCATAAACATCAGTTTATCTTATTACAATTCGCAATGACTAAAGTGCATGGAAATTAAGTTTGATTGTAAAAATCATTGACGTCATACAATTACCTCGGAGTAGATAAAATAAGGTAAAGAGGTGTTCACATCAACCTGGCACCTTATACTGCTGACAAAAGACCCATTTTGCAATTGTATAAAATCTCTCAAAGTTATTTTTTTAACTATTATAATGTATGTCTTAGAATATCCACTGTGATTCCACATTGAGTCAACTTAAACCAATTTTGTAGAAGTTGAGGCAATTGATTACTCTTATCCTAAGATCTTGCTACCCTATTCATTAAAACTCGCATATCCCTACCTACAGCAAAACTACTGTAGAGCTTTGTCTCTGTGATCCTAACTCCTTTCGACATTCGCGAGTAAGTGACATGAGACTTCAATAGTTAAAGCAATGCTGCAGCATTGAATTAACTTTTAGAAATAACGGAATACCTACTCAATAGTGGAAGATGTGTTTTTTGGCACGAAGTCCAGTGTTACACTATGAGCTGTTATAGTATAGTCTTGTTTAAACATTGCTCAGTGATAATGATATCGCATGCGTAACCACCTTTCATAAGTATGATTCTTGTAGTAGATAATATTGCTCATACGTGGAACGGTTACATACGGGTAGTTCCGTTTTCAATAGAATTACTTTATTTTCGATACCAGCAATCAATTCAGAATCTCCTTTTTTATTGGGCTCTTCAAGATGACCTCCACCTCATGAGAAGCAGCCTTGAGGTTCAGATAAAGGGGTTGACAAGTACAGTATAATACATTCGGATATTTTATTTCGGCATTAGGGATAATGCATTATCATCTTACTAAAGATAGGAAAACCAGAAAAAGACATTCGGTCCTGGCTTCAGGCAACTCCGAACCCGCATTATGCGCAACCGGGTGACTGCACTAACCATTGTGCCACCGACACCACTAACAGACTGGTCGTTTTTTTCTTGTTCCTATAGGTATTTTACCTGGCAGCCAGGTTTGTTTGTTCTTAAATTTTAAGGTACAGCTATCAACAGTATTTCTATTTAGCATTACACGAAATAACCCGTATTTTTACAGAAATAGATAAACGGAATATAGGAAGGTAGGTACTACTATTTGCAAAATGGCAATAGATAACTAACATTCAAAAAGTACACTTCTGAACGTATAGTTACCTCTTTTACTCCTGTAGCGTTACCTATCTGTTACACTGCTCTTTAGTAAATTTCAGTATCTGACTACGAAGTTTTCGACGCCCAATGCTTTTAACGTAATATATGTATATCTAGTGTTAAAGTCATTGTATCATTTGTAAATATAAAAATCAACCGACACATTTAGGTGAAAATAACCTAGTAATATTTCTATGTTCACTGATAAGTTACGATAAGGGCCTCGCATAGGGTTCAAAATAATTGATAACGCAACACTTGACACGAGTACTCCGGAACCCTTATCTGTCACGATATAGGTTACATCAGCCGCTTACTAAAGATAACTTTGGGAAAAATCAAATAAAAACCATAACTAAAATAATACTGGACTAAAATAACTGCAATGATATTACAAACAATCTGAGTTGTAAGTATTCATTTATTTTACTTTAGCAATAGTTTTCGACAGTGGCAGTTTTATCGTTAAAGTTGAAAACTTAATCAAAATAAGTAAATATTATTTGAGTACGTATTAAAAATAAGTAAGGTAGGTATTTGTACTTTTTTTTTTGTAAACTACGTCTGTGGCAAACAAGCATGTAGACCTCCTTGGTAAGAGGTCACCGCAGCGTATGAACACGTGTAACACCAGAGGTATTACTCTGTCGTTGCCGCCTGTAAGAACTGTCTTTAAGAACTTCGTGACATGACATAACTCATCGGGTAAAACATCAGCCACGAGTTGTCGAGCAGTGTGTAGAGGCTGAAGCCTTAACTAAAGTAAATGAGTTAAGAAATACGAAAAACAAGTTAACGTATTGATTTCGTGTTTCAACATGACGACTTCTGGCGCGAAAGTTGAACAATTGACGTTAGTTCGCAAGTCGCAACAAAAGGAGCCGGGCTCGGGCGGCAGTAGGGCGTTCACGCGAACCTAAGCCACAAAGGGTGAGCTCTAAAATAAAAAGTTAGGAGTTCTAACCGGGCGCGCCGGGGGACACCGAACGGGTTCCCGGCCGCGCTGCGGTATGCGTCTGGCTGCTTACGACGCGATTTTATTTTAATACTTCGACATACCTCAGTAAAAAATATAGCTATTTTATTTATTTATTTATTAATTTTTACACAATTGACAGCTTTCATAGTTAATTGGATAAAAATACTAAAGCTTATCTGCATAATTGATGAATAATAAAATTGTCTTACCATTTGGCAATCACCGCATTACTCTCTTGTTTAGTAGTTGAAAGTGGTCTTATACAAACGCCTACAGTGATACGGCCGCTAAAATTTTACATCTTAATGTTTTTGTCTCTGAAAATCTAGACTGTCTGTTTGTGTGAAACATTTACACTCTTTAGACTATTAAACAACCTCACGTCTTTTATCCCAACCGGCTATTATTGCCGTCATGCTAAACGGATCATTCAGAAGCCCACAGTTAGCAGAGGTAATTAGAATTATTGGCACCCAACGTGGTTAGCCTACCGCCGTTTCCCAGGTTTTTTGTTTTTTTATCGATGTTTGAAAATAAAATATCACATTCAATAATACCAAACAGTTTTTTTTAACAAATGTAATATAATCCGCATCAGCTGAGCACACAAAGCTCGCCAGCTACTTACCCCGCCGCAGCCGCGACCGGTCGCCTCCCCCCCGCCCCCCGGCCCTGTCATTAGAAGCGTGCGCTGCGCGGGCGCATTGGCCCTCGCTGCATGCCCCGACTTACCACTACGGGAACTTCGGCGCATAAGATTTGCTTTTGCTTTTTGAGTGTTGCATTCCATGTTTGAACTAACTCTCGAACTGCTTTGCTGGCCCGTTGGTACAGTGGCCCACTGTACGAATGCGACATATTAGTTATAAAATGAGCTTTATTGCATTGACATAGGGATCTTTGACGGTTGTTATCAAACAGTCAAAGATTATGACTCGATCTGTGTTCTGGTTATCTTGTCTACTGAGCTGAAATCGGGTGTACTATTACCATCTAGTCAGTTCATTACTGTGACAAACGTAAATGGTTTAGAATAGAGTTGTTTATTAATTTGTTCAAAACATGGTTTAAAAGTTGTTAGGATCAATACTGATTGTTATCTCTTGCGAACTCTCTCTTTCCATTACCTACCTTGGTTTGCTTATCTGCTCCTATGCTTATGAGTGATTTTCAGTATATTCAATATTTTTTTGTAAAAGAATAGTTATGAAGAATTCCTGAATTGGCAATTGCAGATTTCATAACTGGTAACTAGAGCTCTATTCTGGTGGTGTGACATGTGGTGAAATTACATGAACTGAGGACCAAATTCTTGATTTCATTAAATACTCAAAAGGGCTTTTTTCACCATATACATTATCCGCCTTTTGTTTTATTTTTTGCTGTAAAATTCAAACTTTGAAGTAGCTGAAACCTAAAGATTATTTTTAAAATAATTAATCATACTCTAACCTAAGCACTAAATAGATGAAAACATTGGTTGCTCACCAGAATAAACTCAAATGCATATCACATGAATATTTGTCCTGACCAGAGATCGAACCTGCGCATTAGGCAGGATAGCCATTGCGTCAACGAGTCTTTCTAGATATAGGCTGTTCAGCCAGGCAAATATGAAAACCACTAACTGATAGGTACTTCTTTGTGCGGATCAAGGTATTCTGTATTCTCGTGAGCAACCTCCGGACAGGTCAGGTAGATGTGACTCATCAACCTGGTCGTTCAACTTTCATTATTGTTTATTTATATTTTTACTGTCCGATCCTTGACGCGTGCGGCCGTCATAAAGCGGAGACAACGCGAACTAAACCTGTTTGAGGGGTATAAAGCATGGAGCTGTCATTTATTTGGCGTAATTCGTTTCATCTTTCTTGGTTGTTGCAATGTGAGGTTAGGTTTGCTGGATCGAGTTTCAGGCGCAATTAAAGATTTAATTGTTTTATTTTTTGTTCTTAAAGTTTACTTGCTGTCACGACAGACGTCGGTGTGTTAAATGCTATTGCTTGTGACAGTTCAATATTACAGCAATATTGAACTGGTGGGAATCGGTCCAGCTGATATCGAGTTGCAAGTTCTGGAACAGACAAAAGGTTACGAATGATGTACTATTGTCATTACTTAGTTAATAGATTTTGAACTGACTGACTGAATGTTAAGTCTAGAAATCTGAAATAATTATATAACTAAAGGAAGCATCTGCTAAGAAAGGTTTCTTGGCAATTGCAACTTAAAGGGGGAAGGTTTATTGGTCTGAATGGCAGGGTTAACTTTTTAGCAGTACAAGAAGATGATATTAACTAGCTTCTAGTTAGAATTTAGTTTTGATTGGCTCGGGTTAGTTGTGATACTTCTCACTAAACCTCCGCTTTTAAGACGAACATTATATTGCTAAAGACCACGTGGGTAATGTAGTATATTTTCTCAGATTTAAATATAAAATAACAGTTAACTTTTTGTAATCCTGCCAGTTTGTGCTAGAATTTCAAAATTCTTAACGAGCGGTTCAAACTACGATAAAATTTAGTGCTATAGTTTGAAAGAACAATAAAACGAACATCCATTCTCAACTGTAATAAGTGTATAACACGCTAGTTGATTTTATATGTTAACATTTTTAAAGCAACTAGATGCGATTGCTAACGGTACCTACTCAGGTTTACTTCAGTTGAGATTTTATATTGTACTGGCTCCAAGCGGAGTCGGGTCACGCAAGTCTAGCCTCGGTGAATGTGGAATGTGAACAACCTTGGGAAATACTAACTGAATACTATGGCTGTATAATACCTTAAGTATTTGTTCAATGTACTGTTTCAGTAATTTGATTATTATGCTTGGTTATTAGTTCTGTGAAAGTTAATGTGCAAGCTCTCTATTACCTAGGTGACGTGCACCGCGACAAGATTATCTCGCGCTTTTCTCGTGCTTAAAATATAAAAATCGCACGAGATAACATGCGACAATTTTGGCTGATTTTAAATACTATTTTTTGATGATACTGAGAAATTACGTGGTCATGAAGTAATATTACCACAGCAGAATAAATAATACAAACCTTGAAATAACAGGTAAATACCCGGAGCACCTACATTGACAAAAATTTATACATAGGTATATTGCTAATAAAATAACTAACTAAAACGCTAATTAAGTTGATAACGTTGACATTTCACGGTGAATTTACTACGCCTGTTATTGTCTCAATCACATCCTTCCTCAACCGTGTTATTTGATTAACTACTATTTACAACTAAATCAAAAAAACAATCATAAGTAAGCGCAACAGTAAAGTGGAAGTTTGATTCGTATAGAAATGTAATTAACGTTGATTATTGGTTGCTATCTCACGCCCACACGAAGATTCTCTCGTGTTACTGTCAAGAAGAATCAGTGCAGTCAAAGGGCGAGGCAGAAAGAAACTGGTTCCCCGCTAATGCAATTATCGGTTGGTTCGACGAAACTGGCTAAGTAACCAACGGCGGGCTCTTTGCCCAAGAGACTCTAAAACCTTCTACAACGAAACAACTTACAGGCTTTTAACCCTAGAGCTTCTCTGCAGTTTCATACACGTTAACTTATCACAATTTTCTGCGCTGGCTTAAGACAAAGCGTTACTAAAATAACAAAAAAATCTTTCACGCCTTTCAGACAGTTTTCAATTTGATTCTATCGATTACGAATCAGAATTTTATTGTTCCAAAATTTTCAAGGCTCATCGATTCTCTGAGCGCAATTTGCACGCATTCTGAGAAGCCATAGGTATCCTTTGTTTAAGATCAAATCAAAATCAGCGCTTTTTGCGCCTGTCCGTAAAGGTTGTAATTGGCCTCGTTCTACACATATCAAAAGTGTCTAGGGATATCTCAAGCATTTTCATACAAAGTATAGCTATTTGGGAGGCTGTAAAAATTAAAATATTGATACCAACGTAGAAATTTTTAGAACACAGAAACTGCTATATCTGCCCTTTCAGATTGTATGAAGAAATTCATTGTAGTAGCATTATTGTACAATCGTAAGGACGTTAAAAAAAGACAGATTTTTCTGTTAAAAGGTGTCAAAATTTTAGCAAAATCAAACGTTTTTTTTTGTAATATTCTTAACCTTTATCTTATGCCGTTGTCTTCGCGTTATTCTAAGATAATGCTCAACTTGTAAACAAACTCAACTTCATGAAATATTTGAAAAATGATATCCCTAGACAGTTTTGATGTGTGTATTTAATTGCGTTCGCGAACACCATTTTATGAAGCATTTTATTTGCAAATATACGGAATAAAGGCGACTTTGTTGATTCGCAGCTGCAGCTGGACGGCGACACCTGCCCGTGTAACAGTTTCACCTTTGACATTCCGTAATGTTTTAAAAATATTATTCAAATCTATTCCAACGATCTTGTAAATGACATTGAGACGTTCATTAACACTATAAAATACAAATTCATAAATTACGACTACTCATTCGTTTAAAATGAAAGTGTTTTCATCGTGCGAGAGATTTCCTCGGTCTAACAATATCAAATCCATTATCTGCCCACACTAACGTAATTGACTTGTATCAGTTGTATTGTGTCACGACACCACGACGCGACGTCGCCTTATCTTAAACCTTTCTCTTTGTTTACATGGAACAAGATCACTTATCTGTCGACAATTATCTTTTATGGAAGAACACCAACAGAGGTTTGGACAGCTACAATATTAATGAAATTTTGAGACTTTTGTTCTTTAGTCTCGAATGACGTTCCTCCTACTGTTGTCTGCAGAGGTCGGATATGTTTAAATACTTTAAGGTTTTAAGCATACTTGTCAGGGTAGTTTCAGGTCATGAAGTTCCTGCGCACACTCTCCTAAATACACCTTATAAAAAACCGATAGACAGTCAACTCTACCACAGTAAAGGAATTTACTACCGTGACCGTACCGTATTTACGTGATAATAATTATTATTACCCTCCTGATGGTAAGTGAAGATGGTACATACTGTCCAGCAAGTGCCCTATTCACTCTTTTCTTGAAGAGATCCAAGTTATAGTGTTCCAGGAACACATGCACAGGAAGCGAGTTCCACTCTGTAATTAGCTATTAAGTGGGCGATTTGGTATGGACGTTTCGTTGTATCCCTTAACTATTATCTTAAAGTTTCTAAATTATAAAGCATAAATCTTGCATCAGTTGCCCTAGGCGCTTACACGAACTCATGACATCAGCGTCTGGATGCAATTTTATTGAAGGATGTTGAAGGTCAATTATTGTTGTTATCAACAAAAAACGCTAATAGTGTAAAGTTTTTTCTGAAATGTTTTTGTGCGGTTGTAAATTGCATTAGGTGCATATTCAGACGGATAATCATAATGCGAGGGTATCTAATCGACCATGTCAAAACTTGCGTCAGTATTTTAGCCAGAAATCCAGCAGACAGATAGAGAATAAGGTCTTCCGAATGACATTGAAACATCCCGTCGGGAAATAGCTGTTAGACAATGGGTTCGCCTTTCCGCTCGAGAATTCAAAACTAGATAGGTACATTCTATATACAGATTGTTAGTGTATGTTGTAAAATAACCGTATCTGCGGAATGTAGTCAGTAATATTGTGAACAAGTACCTATTTGGAAAGTTATCCCTTTTCAAATCAAGGGTCACATTATGGAACGTTTTCTTGCACTGGTTATAACGACTTTCCTCTTTTGAGTGTTTTTTTCTCTCCACCAGTTCTTTTTGATTTAGTTGTACATTTTATGTGATTTTAACTTTTATTCATGCATGCAGTTTATTCTGTTGACGCCTATAAATCATTTCCGGATTTAGTCGTTGCCTTGTACCTATAAGTTCCTTCGCTTTGTGAATTCATTCTAACACTAAGATCGAAGATCGCTCGTATAATTATTTGTTATACTTAATATGACCTGCCTGTAATGTGATCTCTTAACGCTTTCTTGACTAATTCTGTCATCATCATAATACAGCTATTAAAAAGATCAGTTATCTCCTATCCACAAGGTCTTAGACATTCGAAAGGTCCTCTCGGGACAGCTAAGTCAACTATTTATTGGACGCCATCTATCAAGATGGACGCCGCATTGTCCAATTGCATTCCTCGTATCGGACCGCCGACTGGAATTTAGTAGGCGATTCAACTGTCCGCTTTATTAATTGCTTTTAAATCTTAATAACGAGATCTTTCTTCTAATAAGCAGTATTCACGGTCAAAACAATTACAGTTATGTGTTATTTAATTTGTTACATCGGCATTTAGTTGCTGTTATCGTTGTTTGTATTTGTTAAACAATCATAGAAATCAATTCCTTTTCAAGTAATCTAGATAGTTACCTCATTCTGGGCCAATTGCCTCTCAACTAATGAGGTTGATGCGAATGATCAAATCATTCATTGATAATGCAATTGATTAGCAAGAACATCGTTACATTGTGGCTCGTTACTTAGAGATTGTTGTGTTAATTATAGGCTTCAAGTAATACAAGTAATTGTACGAGTAATAGTGGGTTTTAAAACCTGTAAAAAAACAAGTTTTGTAACGAACATGCTGTCAAAACATAAAAAACACCTGTGTCGTTAGCTTTTCGGCAATGTCTTTCATTCAACCGCAAGATTGTGCCTTTCCGTGCGGTCGAAAGATACAATTAATTTGGCATTACAACAGTCGCTAATTTCGCGTGATATAATTCGGGAATATTTGCCCGAGGCCGAGGGTAAACACCAATTAATCCTGGCAACACGATACGGCGGGGCCCCTCTCAGTTCAGAATGCTGCATAATCCTGCATTTCTGCTGCTTCCGATGTGATCCTCAGAGGGCGTGTACCGAGGGGCCCTTTCAATGGACGTCACACGTCAACTAATGTATTTTTCTTTCTGTCGATTGTTTGTCAGAGAAGGGACCAAATTATAGTAACGGACATCAAACGCTTCCCTTATTTATCAGCCAAAATCTACTGTTTCACTTTTGATATTTATTTATACACAAATTGATGAGTCAGCCGCTCGCAACACATGTTATACTCAATTCAAGGACAGTCATTTTAAAATATTTTTCATGTTGTTGAAATGCCAAATGTTTCTTACCTCTGTGACAAAACAATAGGTGATTATTCAAACTAATGATGTGGCAGAATTATCGTTGGAACGAGCTCAAATATGTCGTCATGTTAATATTCAACTGCCACAAAAACACTGAAAGGTCCCAAGAAGAAGGGAAAATGTATGGGCCCCACCAACTATCCCATTAATGGTCTGGATTTTTTTGGGGTCCCGTGTTTATCCGGCGTATTGTTTAATTCTGCCTCTTCATTGTCATTTGTTGAGCTGACTTGACACTTCTCGGGTTTTGAATATACGAAATTCCATTGGTCTACATTAAAAGTATGTGCGAGGTACCTTCCGTCGTGAGTGCTGAAGCAAGTGGAAAGTTCGTGTGAGTTTACGAACTTTACGATGCTAGCAAACTTTCCGACCCCTTTTCATTAAAGCCTTAATGTACCTGCCATGGCATTTATAATTACGCTACTATTTCCACCTTAACTTAGACTTGTCCCACACACTAAATAATTACATAGTATGTAAATGCAGGTGAAGTTGTTCTTTTATTTTAAAGCAAATCTTCGCTTTCAGCGAAAGAAATCTGTACTAGGTACTTTAATCAACTTTGAAATTTTTTCTTCAGTCTTTTGTTTTGTTATTTCAAAAAAAATAAGGCATCAGTAAGTTAACATCTGACAGCAGAAGAGACTATTTGCGTAAGTGACACGTGTTTCCCGGCTCAGCTATACCCCATGAAACAAACATCAATATTTCATTTCACCTGAAACCCAATTCGGGAGGCGCGCCCACCTAAATGGGATGGTAATCCGCCTGTATCAAGCGCTCGCTGTTCCGACGGGTGACTTCGTACCTTTGTCTGTCGGATCGCTGACATTTCGCTTTGCGCTGCCCGTGCGATATCTGTTTTAAAAGAACTTTCGTTTTTTGAGGGTACGTAAATATTTAAGATTTTTACCAATTCCCGAAAGTGTGTTTTGTTAAAATTATGTTTATTCGACTTACATGTACACAGCCAACATTCTGAATTGAATGTCTATCTTTCAAATTAACTGGCAAAACCTTGCTAATAAAAGAAAAGTTAAGCATAATTTATAGAACTGACATTCCAATTAAAGTTTGATAAGAACCACATAGCAATTAGCCTAGCTACATATTCACTAATAAAACACGCCTTACATCAAGAACTTCAGAAATGTTCAATCAGATATCAAATTGTTTATCTTAAAACACCAATGAGTATTTTTTAAATTAAAAACCGATGAATATATTAAAAAGGCTGCTAAGATCGGCGCACCAATCGAATTCGTATCGATATTCTCATCGAAGTCATGATAAATCGGCGGCGACGACGCAGCTGACCGTTTTATTAAATTCCTCGTTTAAATACGCGCCGGTAACGTTAAACGAACATTTCGATGGTATCGCGATCTCGAGTCCCGACACCTCGGCTCACTCGCCCACTTTATAATTACGGAGTTGCCATACTCTTCGGACTTCTCCGCATTACGTTTGTTGCTCCAGGGCCAGGTCAGGATTCAGAGACAGTGTTACTTAGAAAACAAGAAGATGACGCGATGTTACCGTTGTCAAATCTTTCTGAAATTTTTCCTTCCTCTTCGAATATTAAGTGCAATAGCAGTATAGCACGCTTCAGGCGAGCATTGATGACGAAACGTAATGTAAAACCTGTCTTTGACTACAGAACTTTTTGAATAAAGAGCGTCGAAGTTTCGTAGTGCATCGCTGTTAAAGCACAGAACGACTGGGCCCGCCCTCAATGCCGCACTTATCAACACTTTGAAGGTTGAAGGTGTCATGACAACTGGCCACTATTATCAAAAATTAAGTGTTGTCGAATAATAGGAATAATAGGACATAGTCACCCCTCACAAAGATAAATTGGTGCGAAAATGGTTGCTTAAGAATATACATTTCCTTCTGCATTTGATATAATCTATCATTCGTGTCCTCAATACTCAAACCTAACGAGGTTTTTCTGCAATAATGGCATTCTTCGGTCCGTAGACACCCAAAGGAGCTCAACAAACGAAGGGCACCCTTCGAAAGGAATTTCGGTCCCCTCGCAAACGCGAGGCAGGTGTTAAGGCCGGTTTAGGAAGCAGCATTGTCCCCGATGGCTGTGGAAAGTTACGGGACCTGTTCCTCTTATGGCACCCTTGGAGAACATGCCTAGTTGCGCGCAATGAGAAATTTCTGGCCTGTTTACGACGGGTAAAAACCTTTTTCGTTGGATTTACGAAGTGTTAAGAGGCGATTTGGACAAGGATGTGTACTCACCGTCGCGTCGCTGACTTTGTGAGATTGAGTGTGGCGAAATGAATTTTTGATATCTATGGATTCACTTAGGCGACACGTGAGGTTTAACACAGCAGTTGGAAATGACTTCCAATGCAATGGCGTGAGGTGATACGAACCGTCTTAATGTACAGTCTTCTTTTATCTATCAGCGTTGAATAATATTGATTGTTTTAAATGCTAAGAGATTTAATTAATTCTGTTATGTATTGCTACTACTACTACTATGCTATGGGTAGTGACTTTTATTAAAACCCAGAACTAGCGTAAATGAGACGAAAGTTCAGTCAATATTGAAGTATGTTTTTAATTGCCTAGAATGTGGTCTCTTTGTCGCCTATAATTTCGTTTCAAATAGTCAGGTTTGAAGCATGCTGTCCTAAAGATTATGTTTTAAATATGTTATAGATGTTAGTAGTTAAAAATTCTAAGTAAACTTATCAAATTGATAATCATGATGACGTTATATTCTAATCTAAGTCCATTATACTCTACCATTGAAATCCAATTATGATAAGACTTCTTGTAAAAGATATGTATGTTTGTATTGTGTTGATAAAAGTGAGTTGAGCTTGGTTTGGTTAGTATCTTTACGTGTATCCTCGTTTAGTGCCATAAAGTGTGAAATATCTGTTAATATCATTTTCGCAGAATTTTATTACGTCATAACTTTTAAAGTTTCTTAAAGGCATTAAAGCGTGAAATTCGTCATTACTACGTAATAGTGCAGTAAAACTAAGAAGTTCTTAGAAGTTTAAGTTATTGAATTGCTATTTAGTACTCTCAAAAAAAAATATTACAGATAGACAAAATATAATTTGCATACATCTTACAAATGTCGATAAAACTGAATACCCTACTTACAGTTTATAATGAAAAAATACTCGTAAAGTATAATTATTCATTACGTATGTATAACATATTGCACAAAACATTTGTTACTTTCGATTGAGTATCTATAAGTCTAGTCTGTCTATAATCTGACCGCCTGCTACACAAAAACTTATTATTTTAGCTTTACTGCTATTAGCCAGTACACTATTCTGTACCTCTCTCACAAAACTTCACGATTATGACCAGGACTTTAGAACAAAGTGTTTTATGCACCACATAAAAAGCTAGGTGCTGACAGGCTGCGTTTAGGCGCGTGCGTCGGTATGCTGCTAGAAATACATTAATAACAGTGTAGCATGTGCACACCTCGCGACAGAACATAGAAAGGTCTAACGTCATCGACCCTGCAACACCTGCAGTTTTACATATTTTTTCTGCAGAAAAATAGCGTGTCTTCTAGGAAGAAACGATAAAAGACTAGCTTATAAACTGGTGTCTCCTGTAATTCCTTGTTTAAACTTGTATCACGTTTTTGTAAAAAGTTTTTGTACCTACATAGGTATTATAATAATCGACTGGCTGAGAATCTCTTCCTCAGGAGGCCTCCTCGCTCGTATCATATCAAAATGAAGTATCATGAATCTTACTCTTCAAAAATTGTACACTTATATTTGAATTTCGGGTAAATATAGTAAATTCATATCTACTCGTTTTGTCGGATTCTCAGCCTTTCACTTTTTACGAAATAACGTGAATAATGCTCTGGAGTAGACTTAGTTATCAGCCTGCTTCATGTCTCCGTCTCTAGTTTCCGTTTGCACCACTTTTAAGATCATTAAACTACTACAAAACATCCCACTTGGCCCGCCCACTCCCTATTTAATTGCATCACGAAAACAAACATAAGTACTTACCGTGAAGTACGTCAATTTGATTGCAAAAAGACTCGGAAGTTTTCGTTGCTTGGGAAATCACTTTAGAAATAAACGAGAACTTTTACTGAACGTGATTTCTCAAGCAACGAAAACCGTAATTTGCGTAACCGACTCCAGAAAACGGCTTCGTATACAATGATTTTTATGCGTGCCCATAAAACATCTTTCGTTGGATCGCTTCCAACCCCCCGAGAGTTCCGACGGTTATCGAGTTAATATCCATTAGCAATCTATGATTATCGTGTACGTGCCTTAAACAGCTGTGTCGACTCTCATCTGATGAATTATTAGAGAATCTTAATACTTGACATTTCGCAGGAATGCACATAAACCGATCAAGAATATACTAAAGTGATAAAATGTTAAATTATACATCGCTATCACAAATTGACTTGTAGGCTAAGTGGGATCTTAGCATGTTCTGTGCAAACATGTAATTGCGAGTACGAGTTGTAGTTTTTATTGGTTGTGTCCGTAATGATAAGGACAGCTGCGACTCCGCGGGGGATAAATGTCAGGACTCCACTTACGAGCAGAACAATGAGATCCCTCCGTTGAACTCATTGTGCCGATCGACAGACCTCCCCACTGGACTTGTCGAGTGGAAATATGTCTATTACTCAACCCCTCGTCTAATAATGAAGTATTGTTTTATAAATAATGTTAATGAATTACTTTTATCGACTCTAATGATAAAGATAACACTATCTATCTACGCAATGATGAAATGCTAATTACAGATTAAACTAAATACTTAAAAAATATGTCTTCGCAAGAAACAAGGAGGAAAACCTTCAATGTTAACATTGTAAAGACATGAAACTCAACGGGTGGTAAAATACAAAGGGAAAGAAATAAAACGATTGTAATAAATGATTATAAGTCGAGTTTGATTTACGTAGCGCGTATACACGACAATTGCATAATTGAGGCATCTGCACTAAAACTGGTTCGATATTTCATCGTAACATTTCGATTTTATTCGCGTTTTTGCCGCGGGTGCGACATTAATATGCATTCGAGGCGCGTGCCGGCGGTCAGCTGTTTCTTCTATGCGGCCGCAAGCTGCGCGCTCCGTAAAAGGAAACCAGCCTCGTGGATGGATTACGACGATTACATCGCAATTATCCGTGTGAGCCGACTGCCGAGCGGGCCTACGTAACGTTGGACCACTTTCGCGATCTTTGTTCGCCGCGACATTGACCTTGCTGCGGCATCTTATGTAATGATTTTCGGCGTCCGTGTCATTGCCACGAGCCGCGTGTTCTCTGTAAACATTCGTAGATACGGAGCTTGCGTCAGCGATTACCGTCCTGACGCGAGGGTTTGTTATCACGTTTAGCACCAGCGTATCGGCTCACATATCTAGCGCGGCCGTATAAGCACATACTGTAAGTGGATCCTGAGCGCCATTGGTATGAGTGCGTCGTAACACGATATTCGCATGCGCGATGCGATCGTTTTTATCGCTCCCCCATGTCTTGGCGAGCTCCGCAGATGGCATTCACGGCGCAAGCTTGAGGTTTTTACTGTCACATCCTCGGACATGTCCACGTACTTGGGCAACAGTTATTTCGCTCACTCTCAACTTAAGCATTTTATATGCAAGACCAGATATGAGATATTACAACATTTCTCGAGTTCCTATTTGTCCAAGTCCCTCGTTTTGATGACAAGTGGCAAAAAGCGTCTAGTTTGAAATTCAAAGTGATACTAAAATGTGTTACTGATTAATGTAGCAGTATAAATTAACTTTTTGTGCGAAGGAAGGTTCAGATAAATTGCCTAGATGTGCAACTGTGATTAGGCGAGCCTATTCAGCGGTCCGAAACTTGATCGAGATAGGATAATGTGTTGACAGAACATTGAATGCTTCGTTGAAGTTTACGAGTCTGAGCGTTCTCTTTAATTAGACCTAGGGTTGTGGAATGTGGAGGAAGCCCTAAACGTGAACGTTAATTATGGACGAGGGTAAGGCAGGTAGCTTCGACACTCGAGACGTCTCGCCGCATCACAAGATCCTCGCGGCTGCTCTCGACCTCCTGCATTGCTTGCTCGATTTACCTTTGTAGAACTCAGCTCTAACGACGTTACACGAACTGGCTGAAGTGCTATAAATCTGTTTTGATTACCATCAATCAATTCGTTTAGATTTATAAAGATACGAACTTTGTATTTTCATTTTCAAAATGCCAATTTGTACATCAAAAAAGTGCGTAAAAGTGAATTATAGTCGACATAAAACTTTAATAACGCCCTTTTATGTAATTACAGTGTTTCAATTACATGTTGCAATTGCAACCGATTACATCTACAAAAGAATGACCACCTTTCAAAACCTTTTAGCAAGTTTATTCTTTCGTTAAGTTAAAATTGCTACTTTTCCATAGTCAGTGATAATCTTCATTGCTTTCAATATTTCATAGCAATAAAATTAGGTATTACCAGTAAAATTTAATGTGACCTCTTATATTTATCTTCCTGATGAGCATTAAAATACGATCGCCTTTAAGTTTAATTGCCTTTTAGAGAGGTGCTGGGAGATAAGGCGAGCTTGTGGCGTGTAATTTATGAATAACGTCTTGAATAAAATTGTAACTGTCGCTTAATTATTAATATATGTTTCATAAAAATACTCAAAACAATCTTATTAGACCATATTGGTGTCAAAACACCTGCTTATGTTTAGTGTAAAATTGGATCGTACCATTATAGAAATTCATAAAACTACTTGTTTATCACCAAACGTAAATGCTGATAAAATTAGTAGCTTTTATATTCATCTTGAATTTATTTTATGTCATTTTTATTCGTGGGGCTGAGACCTACGTAGAACAGCCTTTTCTGTTACTTTTTAAGTTATTACTATGTCACTAATCTTTCAAGTTGATGAAATGACTGAATTTGGAATGAAGATTGGCTTCAGAGACACTTAACTCTTCCATCTTGTATAACTAACGGAATATGAATAAAGCGTAACTGAAGAGTCGCGAAACAAGTGCAATTATTATGCTAATAGGTATCCCGGTAATGGCGCGGGTTTAGGGCGATTCGATGTCGTGGAAAGATTCTGACTTGCACGCGAAGCAGGGTTGTTCATTCACTCAAATTACGCTGTGTAGAGTAAGGATCAGCGGGTTTCCATTTAATAGGTGTGGGCGTTTTTGGTTTATAACGCAAAGTAGTATTTATGCTATTTCAGTTTTAGAAATCCAATTTCAATAGTTGGGTCTAGGCGTACTTAAGACACAATCCCATATGCGATCGCAAAATTTGCCCTATTCATCCTGCTGACTACGGCGTGTGGTTAGAAACAGAGAAAGCTACACCATTTTACATTAAAACTAACGGTACTTACTATACAAAGCGTAACTAAAGAGTCGAGGAACAAGTGCAGCTAGTAGTAATTATTATGGTAATGGCTATCCGTGTTGGATGGCTCGGGTTTGGGTTAGGAACGATTAGCGTGTCGCGGAATGATTGTGTCCACAGAGGAGACTCAGGATTGCAGGGTTACTGACAACACCCATAATACTTTCCCCCGAATCCACGAATGGAAATCAACGTTGAGCATCCCTCAGAAGTGCTGTCCCTTTCAGTCTATTGACATTTTACGGGATAGCATGAGCGTGAGTGCGTGCATAGCGTTGATTGACGTTTATGAATTCGGGGGTTCGGTTCCTAATCTTGAACGAACATTTAAAGTCTACTGTTACAAATCTGTCTTCTGCATATGGTATCGTCTTTACTATGTGCTTTGAATTTGACCGCCAGGTGTCAATAATTTCTCAGTAAATTTATTTTTTTATTGCCGCTCTACTACCTACTGGAACTTTCATTTTCTTTATTGTTGACATTTCCTAAAACAACGGTTTTACTTTTGAATCACGTTTCGACATATTGTTACAAGGTTAGCAACCCTACCTGAATTATAGAAGCCCTAGAGCGGTCTCCTCTACCCAAAGTGACGGTTATTTGAACTCGTCTAGCTAGGTAGCGGATCAATTAGGAAATTGAACGTTCCTTCGTGTAATTTTTAGATCAAAATCTTTAAAATCAGTAAACGTTCGTATTGTCGCACCAAATAGGTGTGGTACGAAACAATCATAGATTTTAGTTAATTCACTTGACCCGCTTTTGTAACAAGGGAAACAGTGGAATATAGACGCTCATAACAATGTAAGCTCAGCTTGTGCCAACAGTGTTACGCTATAACTGTTATCTTAATACAGCATCGCACTAACTCGTGACTACTTTTGGCATGTAAGTATTTATTGAACTTTAAACCCGTGTAACGCATTCGAATTTGTACTTTGTAGGCAGCTGTTCATAGCAATGAAAGGTCAGCTTAGGCTGCGAGTGTCACACTATAACTGGTGGACTTAACGTCGCCAAGTGAAATCACTAAGCCTTAAACCAAGATTGTACCAGCCCTAGAACTTTAAAGCTGTTAAACTAGAACTAGAATTCGTACCAAACGCACTCAGTATGAGAGGTCAGCTTACGCCGCCAGTGTCATGCCATAATTTTGGTTGACTGTACGTCGCCAAAGCAAAACACGAAGCCTTAATACACCAGCTCCCGTCGGGCAACATTTAGTCTATATTAAGTGCACTTAATCGCCGCGCAGGCGATCGCCTCGGGAGGCGCGGTCCGCGGCCCGCATTTATAATACACTTTTTATGATAGCCCCTCCTCTCTAAATTTCAGTTAGGAAGATTGTACTTACCGCACGCTGCAAAGTTAATGCAGTTTTGAGTGCAGGAAATGCGCAGACGAAAGGGAATTTTAACGCGCTGCAAACGATACTTAACTATCGAGGTAGTCTGATTGCAAGTTGCACGCTTCAATGAAATAAAACTAGTGTCCTGTTTATTCATATTTTGCCGCATGTTGAAATCATATATGTAGTATTCACAAATATTAAAAATTGTACCTGTTTTTTAACACTATATTTAAAGGTAACATAATAATGTTGCGGTTGGAAACGTACATTCAACACCATCTGTGTACTGTCGATGGTAGACCTCAAGTCCTCAATGTCGGCCAAATGTTTCTTAACGCACGGATGCAATTACCTTACAATACACATGCAAGCTAACCGAGCCTTTGTGGGCTACCGGTTAAATCTACAAGGTTTGCATCAGAAAGTGCCAAATACATTATTTCAGTAGGTTTGGACAGAATTTTAGACGCTCAAAAACTTGCAAGCAGCTTACAGCTGCAATATCTTCAAACCTCAAAGTATATTGGAATCTATGGTAATTTAAACAAAATTTTCTCTTCAAACTTCACTATTAGTTTCAAGTATGAGACTCGTTATTTGAACAGATTTTGTTATGTGCGAACTGCATTGTAGAGGCCCGACGGTGCATGCTTGCTATAGTCCTGTTTGTGTAGTAAAACATTTTCTTTATTTTATCTTAAGCAGAACTAATAAATAAGCATGAAATAAAAGAACGTATTAATTAGAGTATTTATGTTTTAGTGCTATATTAAGTATGTATGTTAGTCTTTAAGGTATTTATAATATGGGCCGATTATGTTATTTAAGATCTATCAATGTAATTCGTTGCCTGAAATAAATGAAATTATTATTATTATTATTATTAAAAGTATGGGAATCAGGAAATATTATTAGTATTTATTTACCTTATTAGCTTTAAAAACTCCATGAAACTGTATGATGCACGGTACGTAATATAAATCATTAAAAAAAATAACGCTTTAGCAAATTATCACGTAATTAAAGGAGAGTAGGTACGCTAACCATTTAAAAAAGGTCATGCTAAAAAAATCCATTATAACTTATGAAATTCCACCCTCTGGATAGAACAGGACGTCACTACAAAAATAATGACTATATCCGATTGTTGCCAAGCCATTTCGATATTTCAAAAAATATTTGGGCGTTTGATGTCGGAATTGGCTTCGTTAAGCGTAGCGTTGTTTACCTTCGACGACGTTTAACGAACCGCGTATGTCATAACAGTTGCATCGACTTTCTCATTTCCGACTGGGTCTACGCCCACCTTTTAGGCTCGCGGCCTGTTATTTTTTCTTATAAAATACAGAGCCGAGGTGCGTGTTCTTTTGTGGATGTTTTCCTCACAATGGGTCGGTTTCATTATGCAAGGCAAAAGAAACGAAACAGATGTACGGTGGTGGTGCATTCACGGCGTGGCTGAACAATAGTCACGAACGCGGCTCGATCGATCGCTGGCTCGTCTTTTGTGGCCCAAGACTGACACGACCCTTCAGTTACAGCTGCCATGTAATTACATTAGTTGCGTCGCTCCAATCTACCGCGACGCGACAAAAATTAATGGCGCCTGCATGATTTGCTTTGCGATCTAAGTTGAGAAAACTTGCCTTTAATGGTGATCAACTTACAAAAGGGTCCCGTTATGAACAGGAACAAGCAAGAGCATCAGAAGCAAGAGAATTAACAGCAGTATTATTAGAAATCCGCTCACATTTCTCATAAATATTCGCAGCTTCAAATGAACAGTAATTTTACCTGTTGCAGTGTTATTTGCACAGGAACGTAGAAATACATCAACTTGAATAATTAAAATTAGTCTAAACAACATTATAAAGATAGGTCACTCGAACACTAAAGTTTTCCCTTGTGTAAACCAAGAACATTGAAAAAAAAAAAGCAAAATGTATCTTCTGTGCCCTAAATGTATCTGTCCTAGACTCCAGACGCTTATGTTTGCACAAATCGATTAAGTTAACAAAATAAAACATGTCGGGGACAAAAAGCTTTGTTGACAACTATAAAAGAAACAACATAATAGTAGTCAACAATCTTAAATCGACAATGATGAACTCGGAAGCAGTTTCCATAACATAACGGTGCAGAAGTTAGCGAACACAAAGAAGTCTGTCTGTCCGTCATTAAAGCTTCTCCGTCTTCCGAGGGCATAGTGGACCCTGTCATTAATGTCATAAGGGTTATTATTGTGTGAGGGATAGTTGATGAAAAAGCTGGTCCCGAGTCGCGTGCGTGCGCGCCTGCAGCAAAGCGGACGGCGAAATTACGTGCATTTATCTACCCACCGGTCATTAGGCTGTTTCGTTTAGTTATGGATGGGAGACTCTGTTTGGATGCACTGTACTTTGGACCATATATCTATATGATAATTATATTCATGGGCATGTGAAGAGTGATGGTCTATCTACAATTTTGTTTTGCAGTATTTTGATCTCAATCAAATTATTTCTTCCGAAGTATTCCATGTTTTTAGAAACCATAATATGAAACGAGTAGGGTATTCTATTGACGAATTGAGAGAGAAGGTGACAAAATTATACCATATTCCATCGCTCTTTTTTAGTTACAAAAAACACGTTATCTTCCAAACTGATCGAATGTAAATAATCATTGATCGTTATTTTTGTGTGTTCATCATCCATAGATTACAAAATATGATCTTATTAAAGCTGAAAAGCTCCACATTGATTTCATCGTTGCAAACAGGTGCCAGTGCGATCGAGAAATGAGATGAGAAGCGTATGCGGTGCCGGCGGCCGCTTCCAGTTAATTAACAAACCCTTGATTAATATTGAACACTTGAGAACCAGCTCGCTCCATACAATTACAAACTGCGACTACAGTTACGCGAGACGCCTTCACTCGACTTTCCTCCGATTTTAATTAAAACATTCGAGAAAACTTCGCTCGAACAAGAAAAACACCAACGGCGACCGATTGAAAGGAAAAAATCGGTACACCCTCCTTTTCATCCCTAATCTGGTAATTGTTGGTGGATTTTTTGTGCTATGAATGAAAAATTGAACCCTTTGTGGATTTATACCCTCGCACGTGTTCTGACGAATCTTTTTAACCAATCACAAACATTGAATGTCAGGGCTGTGAATTGCATTTGACGAGCGCATTGATTGTTATCTGAACGGTCGCTCGAACGGTCTCGATACAGATCTAGTCGACAAATAAAGCAGCCTAACCGGAGAAATTGAGAGCGATCAAATATTAATGGTTTGAACCCTAAACGACAGACTGCAGGAGAGCGATGAGACGATTTCGTTAATAGGATTGTAATTAAGCCACTCGGGGGTGAAGTGACAATATAACCGGGAGGGGAGGCAGGTGTAAGGATAAAGGCGTAACCTTTCCAACAGCTGTTCTTAACTATGAAGGAAATGGCTACACGCCTGATCACGCCTATAAAATGAGAGGAGTGCGCTATTAATCTATTCCTAAGTTACAAATTAACCCGAGGCTACAGATGTGGCCTTTTAATAATTTCATATGTTCCAACATTAACTTTCCTTAAGCACGCCTATGATATTAAACTCGGCAGCTGCTGATTGTAATTGTGAATTTATTATTTAGTGAAGTGACCAGCCTGTACACGTTTACGAGCGCACAAAGGGCGTACTCATTATGGAAGTACTAGTACGGTGCAATGCAATTCTAAAGTGGCTAATACCACTGGGATCTCGTGCACCGGTCGCCCAAAGGCCATTTGAATATTAATACGCCAATGTATTCGCTTAGGCGAACACCGCATCGCGCATACATTATCCTACCAAAACCATTCTCTACACGACACATCATGTGTAAACTGTAGTCACAGAACGAATAAAGTAACAGAGATTCCGATTTTATTAGCAATAATGTAAAAGTGATGATGTGTGAAATCGCTTCCCCAGTTATTCTTCGTCGATTTCTTTTAGCTGTTTCTTGGAATTTTCGATAAGCATACGACTGCAATTTGCGATAAAGGGAAACCATCCTTCACATCGTTCCTTGGGACTCTCAAAATCCTTTGATAAATTACTATTTCATCTCAGGATTTCGAATTCGGGCAAAGTTTTAGAATTTCACCCTTCGTTTTAGGGAGTGGCTCTGTGCCGTGGGAGCGGTAATCCAGGGCTCGCGCCAGGGCCGGACAGTAACGTAGGGGGTTTTTAATTTGAAGGCCGCCCGCTGCGGATGGATTATCGGGTCGGGAGCTGCAATTAGTCGCCCGCCCTCTCGCGTCACTCGCATTGTCGACTTTATCCGCGCGTTGTGTGCCTGCCTTTATTTATTCAAAGTTCACTCCGACCTTAGCCGCTCTCTGAAAGTCCTTTGCCTGTGTTTAAGTCAAGACCTTTATTTAACCTTTCATCTTTAAAAGTTTACTGTAAGCTTCTTGATCCCACGAATTTGCATTTGTTAAAAGACTTATTATAAAGCCTGAAGGATTTAGCTTAATAAGACAGTGGTTAAAGTGCGCTTGTTTTATTGTGTTAAACATTATCACAAGTCTTCTGCTAATGATGGTCTGCTTGTAATGTGGTTTAGTAGCCATTGAACAGCCACACCGCGTTGAACAAGATCCATGTGTAAACCAGTTAAATTGTCATGTTTATTGTCAATTGGTAGTGATAGATGCGGCCTTCTACCTATCAGGATAGGCCTATACCTTCGGATTCAGTCACGAGACAAACATTCACATGATGAACTGTAGAAAAACATATTTGATATTACTTTCTTACACTGTGGCCGAAAAACTCTCAGCTTACTGGATGTCACCTTTATGAGATGCGTATAGGTAACACGTATCTGATAAACTTTTTCACCCAGACATTTCAGCGATTTAACTTAGGCTACGGTAGAATACGGTGGGGGAAAAATGCTGTTCCTAGAGCTATGTATTAATCAAAAGGGTTAGTTTTTTGCTTCTTGTTACTAAAACCAATTGAATGCGCCCAAATAGCATGTTGTTTCTGTGCACGAAAGCCACAGCTCCGTCAAAAGCTAACGCGCCCTCGTGGGAATGTCGCGGGTCGCTCCGCTGTCGCTTTTTTGTTGCGACGCGTCACAGTATAATCATACAGTAAGCTATCTACATACAAACGTGCCGCTCTCGGTTTGAATGTGTGCGTGCGCGTCGCGCGCCGTGTCGCGATATCACGCACACGCAATTTCACGCACACGTCAGCATAAAATAGGGAGGCGGCAGTACGGACGGGCTGTGCCGCGTGTCTGTGTGCACGCTAGGCTAATAACTCGGCGGGCGGCCTTAGATATCCTACTGTATGGTTTATACTGTGCTTTTTTGTCGCGTCGCCCGACGGATTACGCGATTATTGTTGCACTTGCCCGCGGTTATCGAGTTATGGCCGCATTGTTGCCGACGCCGGCTTTGTTTCCTTTTAATTAGGGATGCAGTTCGGTTTGTTTTCCTCTCTTTGGTTGTTGTTGTTCGTTTGTTGCAAGTTTTGCTAAGTTTTACTGATGAATTTGTTAATTGGTTGGATTCGTTGGTGGATATTGTGTTTAATGTATGGTTCGAAGTTCAACATTTCTTTGTTTGAATATACCTGTTGCAGGTGCTTTTAAATGATCAAAAATTAAATCAAACAAACAAAAATACACTTAATAATAGACACAGCACTATTCAAAATAATGTGACTCAACCACCGGTGTCGGAAGGTTGTTTCTGTACTGAAAAAAACCGGTGAGAAACTCAGTAGTTACTATTTTCAACATGTTCTGTACAGTAATTCGTTATAGTAAATTACAATATAAGTATAGATGAAACAACTGTCTTCCATTAGGAAATAGGCTGGGACGCGAGAAGCGAGCTGCGGGAACAGCGTGCCTAAACTCCTAACACTTACTCATATTCCGATGTGCCCACAGATAGTGTATAGTTTTAAAAACAATAGCAAACAACTCGTGTAAGATCGTCGCGTACGTCATTCATTCATTAGGTTTGCGACGATAACGCGTGTGTGCGACTGCGCACACAACAATTGTTATGCTAATCGGAGATTGCGATTTAACAATAATAGCGGCGTTTGGGCAGCCGGGTAGGGCTGATACGCTACGAGTGATTAATATTTTTATTCTAGATAGATTTATCAAAGTGAGAAGTCGTGTTTTTTTTCAAGTTCTTAATCCGCATTCAAAGTTCGGAAAGAAAACCTGATTTAGTCTTACGCAGTCATTTATTTTTGTCACAAACTCACCTGGAATTAAATTGTTTTGTATTCAATTAAATTGAAGATATAGACTCATCAGTGTCATTGCACAGAAAAATGTACAATTGATTGTTTGTTGATTGATGTATATCAAGCCTAGAGTCAATTTATACTTAGCATGCTGTTCTAATATTAATTTTTCGAAATGCCCTTCAAAAACGTAATTGCATAAAAAATATGGAAAAAAAGCGAAGTATAATTTGAAACAAAAAATACGAACTCACGTAAGCATTTCAACTAATATTTTGTTTGAATGACAAGAATAAAAAATTCAACTTGCATTTGCAGATTCCGGGTCCTGTTTTTGTCAAAAAATATGTTATGTATTTTAGAACATTTTATCATGATGACAACCCTGTGAAAGCCACGATCGATATGGGGCCATCTGGCCAGTTCTCGCGATCGCTATTATACACCATAACATAATTAAACTTTTTAAGCCGAAAGGCTAGGGAATAAACTTTTATTTCAAATGGAACGTTTTCTGACTCACTTTTGATTTTGTAAGGGTTGTTGTGCGTATTTTGAATTTAACGAACTGTAATTTAATTGAATGCGTTGTAGGTATGTAAAAATGGCAGGTTTTTATTTAATGCTTGTTTACATTTTGTTCAACGCAACGACTGAGTGCTGATAAATAATTATAACCAAAACATTATTTTTGTTAATCAAATTTGATTTACTTAAAATGAGAATAAAGATTGATTGATTTCACTCCGGAAATAATGTCATTTTTTCTTGTAATCATTAGATCCTCATTTTTTTTTACTAATCTTGATGTACGGTTTCAACAAAAGTTAGTCGGGTTATTTGAACGTGACGTGAAAACTTATTTATTTAATGCAGGCTTTTAGGATCTACGAAGACGAAAAAGATAGTTAATAACGCGAGAACGTAGGTGGGATTCTTCACGGCTACACATTCACCTTCAAGGCATGATGACACTACGAATAAAGCATAGTATAGTGGTCGCTTTTAACACCTACCGTAATTGTGTCAAAACAAATGACTTGTCGCCTAAGATAGCTCACATAAAGCTAAAGGCGTCTGTAGATGATAAAAAAAATATACCAAACGTAAAAATTGCTAAATAAAAACATCAATTCATATTCATAGGACAAAGCCGTAGCAGCAGGTGAACAATAACTCTTGTCGCATGGGACGGTACAGCAGAGAAAGTGGAAACTACTTAGGCCACCTCTACCCTTAACACTGTGCCAAATCTCCGCAGCCAAATGAAAATATCCAGTGATTAAAATCATTAATAGCCTTCCTCAAAATCAAGCCAATCATTTGTTATTTATAAAACTGCATAATAGACCAGGGAATGATTGTTTCCTTCTCATCAATCAAAATCTGCCAACAACCGAGGGTCAAACGAGAGTAGGGTGAACGCTGGCAGTGGGGACGCGGACCCATTATAAGATTGTAACCAATAATGTGTATGCTAAGATTAGCTATTGAAATGTTTTGTTTAGATTCAGTAACATTCAAAAGTTAACTAAAGATCTGAAAACCAGAAAAAGACATTCGGTCATCTTGGCATCAGGCGGGAATCAAACCCGCGTCTTTCGCAAACTGGGCTATTGCACCACTGTGTGACTGTCTTTTTCTGGTTTTCAGATCTTTAGTAAAGATACTGCATGGAAAATGCTATACAATAATAAACATATAATATTGTCAAAAGCCAGAAGAAAAAAAAACAGTAAAATAAATCCTAACTTATCTCTATTGCCTAAGAGAGATATTGTTAAAAGTTCCTTACAAGTTAGATGCCACTGCATAAGCAGCAGTAAATTAAATAGTAATACCATAAGTTATGAATGAACGCGTGTTTTTCTACTTTCATTGAATTTCTCATTTGAATTTATGCCACCAGAATCGAAGATCAAAAAGTAAAGAAGAAAACTTTTCAAGTGAGAACGCTTGCATTAAACCTACCCGTATTTAAAAAACTCATAACAAGTACTTTCAGTGCTTGTTAAATGCAATCGATACACTGATAAACATAATCTTACATCAGATCTCGTCGTAAACACAATCAATATAAATCGCATTACATTATAGGTCGTGAAAAAGCGCCAGCCATTATGCCGTCCCAGATCACATTGTAGCATTTTTGCCTACTTAATAAATTTTGCACACAATAAATACCGACCTACAATCCCATCGTGTCGCTCGCAAGAGCTCAATATTGCATTAATGAGGGCACCGAACAATGACATTTAATTTTGAACTAAAAGAGTCGAGAGTACTCTTGCTCTTCAATAGTATCCGCTTCGAACCCTTATTTAGTAGTTGTTAAGGTTGAAATTGGTAAAGGATGTGTAAATGAATTGTGTCAGCTGTATGAGGGATGCCATCGAGGGTGGCGCGTAGGGATGCGCCGCGCGATTCGAACTGAGATTTTCGAAATACAGATCGCTAGTAGAAGATACAGCGATTTTTTATTTGGATCGATACAAAACAGTATTGAATCGCATAATTTTAAAACTTTTTGTCTACAAATTCATTTGGTTGGCATTTATGCCCTCGTGTATTCACAAAAGTCTAAGTTGAGCATGCCTCCAAACTCATGCCACCCGTAGTGTTAATAGAACGAAAGTGACGCCTTCTATGACTTTGAAGACGTACTCAACTCTGACGTATGGGAATTTGGGGGTTACTATTTGTCCTTTTTATAACCGAGCTGGATCGATTCCTTATATCGGATCACCTGCAAGCGTAATCGGTTCGTGTCATTACGATTGCCAAAATCGGATGAAGGAACCGTAGCGCGCATCCCTAGTGGCACGTGCGTTTGCATTCCGTGTATTGCCTAAATAAATAGTTAGTTAGATCGTTAGTATGTTTTGTTTTGTATCGCGGTTCTCACGAATTTGCTCTTGCTAATTGAGCACTTTTGGGACTTCAAAGTGCGTGGGGTACACTTACAGATACTAGATTTTGTTCACTAGTGCTTGAAGCATGATATTAATTATTATTCCGTACACTATTTCTTTCGCGAAATACTCTTTGGAAAAATTAATACTGTCATACTGTACTAAGATTATACTAATTTTGATCTTATATTTAGTGCTTGCTTGCTTTGCTATTACTATTTTACATCATTAGTGTTTGTGATAGGTTTTCAAAGTAGCACAGTTGACAATTCAAAGTATTTTCTATCAAACTATATTCTATTCTTGACGTGAACAAATATGGCACAGTCAAGCCGCAAAAATTAAGATCAAGTTTAACATTTGACGCTAAAGTTAACGCGGTTATTGTTTAAGTGATGTTTTGGGCATCCAATCCATACTAACAAAAATCCTTTTTTTCCCATTAGACTAGTTATAAAAAAGCAGACTGTCAACGAAACGCTCTTATCGATCGAACCCCAGCATCCAATGGACGTTGCATAAATTAGCATAATCCAGTATGAAGCGCACGTGCGCACGCGGCACGCGCCGTCAACCCTTGCTATTGTCCGGTTAAGATCCATTCAGATGACGCGCTCACAACAGAGGGAGTCTTAATGCTGAGCCCCGCAAATGGACCATCTGAGAGATTTTAAATGGTCAATGAGATATTTCGTGAATAGGGGACACATTTAGCAAAAATTTAGGACCTACTGTAGGATTTTTAGGGGTTTATTCATTAGTTTTTAGGATGGGCCTCTAGGCCTTTTTGTTCGCTTGTTTATTGTTAGTCTGGAATTTAATCGCTTTGTGCACTTTTTTACTGTAGTCTGACTACTTTGACCCCCCGGTTTACTGTTCGGCGGTGCAGAATTTTGAAGGAATGACTGTTATCTGTCTTTAATACTCGTATGTAGATGTTTTTATTCGCCAGTTTACTTTTGAGCCGAGAGATTTGCTTTATAATTCTGGGTTGTTTAATTGTGATTTTAAACTTAAAGCAACTATTTCCCTAATTATGTGATAGTATACATGTACAGAGGCGCTCACATCAACCTTTACATAGGGGCACCTTATGCTGCTGATGTAAGACCTATTTCGCAATAGGTT
The DNA here is from genome assembly GCA_950022985.1 of Udea ferrugalis. Lineage (NCBI taxonomy): Eukaryota > Metazoa > Arthropoda > Insecta > Lepidoptera > Crambidae > Udea > Udea ferrugalis. Next base: position 3,037,080 of record OX465523.1, read on the forward strand.
TTGTAAAGGTTGATGTTCCTGCCTCTGTACGTACATTTTGCATTTGATACGTTATTCTAATTGGATGATGTCGGCATTCTTAATTACAAAGGATTCCATGATACATGAAGTACCTGAGGAGGCTAATCAAATCGCTCTAAGCTAACGGTGCTTCAGCCGTTATACCCAATAAATACCATATAAGGCTTGCACGGACGTCGGGCGGCTTTCGACTAATTGCTATGACTTCTTGTTACTATCGACTACAACTGAAACGTAACACTTAAACATAATCCAAACCACCTTAGAACCAATGTGTACTCACTTACTACTCGTACAACACATGCTCAGTAAGTTGTGACTTGAGACAGGCTAGGATGCGATTTAGCTTAACATACTTACCCCCGAATTCACAAACACAAATCACCATTGAGCATCCCTCAGAAATATAGCTGTCCCTTCAGCTCTATTGACACTTTACGGGATAGCATGAGCGTGAGCGCGGACTCAGCGTTGATTGACGTTTGTGAATTCGAGGGATAGTACAGCACATATCGCATTTTTTTTGGCGCAAGGTACAAAAACGTCACTGTGACAGATAAATCCTCATATTTTACGTCTATTTGGTAAAGGAACAATTTCAAAAGTACGTACTCATACTTTTTCAAGTTAAAGATAAGGATTTACACGGTAGCCAGCAGACTGTGAAGTTAATTGTTTATTATGAGGTTCTATAACGAGTATCGCATGCGCCGAACTAATAAATAGCTTAGTCGGAAACAAACGAATGAGAACTTGAAAATCATTTATTAGTTTAATTTCAAAATTGAGTTTAACAGTTACTTGACGTTACTGGGGTTTTATACTTTTAACAGTGATAAGTTCAACTAGAATACTAAACATTTTTTAGTTATATGGTCGCTAAGTTTCAACCGATACGAGTACACTAGGCGTTCTTAAAATTATCTAAACCATTTCTCGTATTTACTTAGTACTAATTTCGGATATCTCGTCATTCTTTGCGAAGCAATATATGAAGCGCAACGCATTCGTATAGGGAACTAATATAAATCAACAATAGTGCTGAAAATACAAGGTAAGGCAAAGCTCGCAGCGATGGCTGCGCCGGACCCCCCGCCTGTTCAAACAACGCTCCTTGTGCTGGCGCCTGGAGATGTACCGCTAGCTAGATGTGCCATCCCAAATGAAAAATATACCCAGTTTTGGCAGTTGTTCTGATTTACAGAGCGCTTTTAGCTTAGCGAACTTAAAACTTTGTAGCCTTTGGAGCACGTGCTTAGTTCAATGAAGAAGCTCACAAACACATTCACTGTACTATCATTACCATTAACTATCAATTTTATATATTTTCTATTTCTCTTCGGTAGTAACCTGTAGACTCAAGACAGTCGAAACGGATACTTACTACCTAGTAGTTACCTAACTATCCGTATACAATGCTAAGGGAACTTAAACCAAAATAATCTTTAAAGACTGAAAATAACATTATTCATGTTGTCATATTCTTTATAGCTCTGTATTTAATTTGTCTAAAGTCTCTGTGACGAAATGCAATTTTGGGACTTATTAGAAGGGTCCACTGCAATAATGATGCAAGTCCAAAAATATTAAAACCTTAGTGACTAATGTCATTCGGTTCAGTCGACCGAATGACATTAGTCACTAAGGTTTTAATATTTTGGGACTTTCATCATTATTGCAGTGGACCCTTCTTATTAACATTAATCGACAACTATGAGTGCAGCCGTGTGGGTAGAAAGAAGGATTAATCAGTTTCCATTTATCTGAAGACTAATTAGCCATTTACAATACTGATAAAGGTCGCCATTTGTCTTGCTTAGTTGCACTGACGTTATTCACGATGTTGACATTTACATCGGTTGAAATTATAAATTGACTTCATAGAATTGAATAAAATTAGACACACCACGTCTCATCTAGTCCGCTCTACAGCCACGACGCAAACCCTCGTGTATTTCTCATATTGGGTTACCAGGGCTGAGTGTCGGGAACAGGGCGGGGCAGCACTATCGACTTTTTACGACACTATCGATCGTCCTCGTTTGATTAATGTCGTCAATCAAACAAAGCGCGCGTTATGTCGATTGAGTTTGTGTTGCTGCAGGCAAATGTTGTTTTGCTGTATTTATTGAAGGCTTATGTTGACTCCTAATGAGAAAATACTCCTTGGTCTCATTCCTCATCAGAATTACTTCAACTTTTATTTTAAAGAATATAAAGCACTACCAAATGCCCTGATTAAAACGAAGGTTATATTGCATATATTAAATAAAAACTACTTGTATTACCTACTCGTATTCATTGACATGTTCTTGGTTCAATTTGATTATAAGATGTTTGATAGTTTTTACTTATCCTATTACAAAGAACCTATTCTTAAATTATTTAAGCATCAATCTTATCTTAGCATCCATTCATGAATAACTCACGTGATTAAGTGATATGTTATCTAAGTCACGGTAAAATACTATATCCGTGTCTAAGTTACCTTATCTGAATAAATATCCATCATTATTGAAAAATTCCACAGAGCTTATGACTTACCTGTCAATCACAGTTCTATAGTTTCAATTTCATGTTTACAAGTGTACCTATTATAATTTCAATAGCGTTCATGCATTAACAATCGCCAGTGCAAATCCAGGTGTCCGGAAGCTGTAGCTGCGGATCGGTACAAATTATGCAATACATCGACAAACCGAGCCGCAGGCTACATCACTGCGCGCGACCCTAGTTGCTCGCGCAATAATACCATGTTAGGTTTCTTCCAATTACTTACTATCTGGCTTATTAATATCGATTAATACTGTAAGCAAGTCTTTAAAGTAAACGATAGTCAAGGCGTCTTCAAAGTGAACTTTTGAAATAAGCATTAAGTTTTTTTTATTAAATTGAACTTCTAAATTGAATTCATACTTTGAGCCAACTTAAAACTAAGTTGATTACGTTTTGTGAACGATTTCTTTGAATTCATAGACGCATATTCGTAACAATACTGTGTAAGTTTTCTGTATATTTTTTGAACGAAACCCGTAAAATTTAATTATTCAAAATAATTAATCAATTTTAGTTCTTTAAATTTTACCATGACTTCATCTCAAAATATTATTTTTCCAAACGTCACCGTACTCTCATTGTATAAAATAAAATTATAGGACAAACATTAAAACCCTGGTACCCCTGGAAAAATTAATTGATTTTGCTCTATCTTTCCTTTCTTCGACTTTAAAGTTGTTACGCCCAAATCGTTCAACATGGCAACATTAGAATATGCACGTTCCACCATAAAACTGATAATTAGACTAGGAGTTTACGAACTAAAACGCGTGCGGCGCGTCTGTTCTGCCTATAAAAATGTGTTAATAGCAACATTTAATACGCACAAGAAGTATTATAACCTAACCACGCCGTCTCATTACACGTACACTTGAATTTTAATTACGGTACAAGGCCAATGTCTTGGGGAAAGTCGAAGTTTTAATTGATTTTGTATGCCTGAAAAGCAGGTGGATGTTTTAATTTTTCATACATTTTTGACACTATGATGAATAAAATTTCATTGCCTTGTTATATTCTATCTTTAATGTGAATGCATTCGAACAAAGTCCTTGCAAGTGCAATCAATTTCGTGATACATTATACAAAATGAATTGTTCATGAACATCGCCACTTGGATATTAATTCTGGGCTCAGCTGCTAGAGGAATTCCCCACCGTGGAAATTATGGTAAAACAAGGGTTCCTGCCTTTCGTAGTCTATATTCTTTGGAACTACCATTTATCATCCCTAAAAGTAATTTAAATAAATGTTTTCCCAACAAAGATATTTGCGGTTTATACGTCTCAATAAATCGAATTATTTGTTTGTTACTCACTTTTAATAATACATATTTTTAAAGAGTTTTTCTGCAAATAATTTTACACACTAATTTCAAAGCTTTCCCTGGTTTACGAGTATAAGGTCTACTTTAATGAGATGATATGAGATATTCAATTTGCTCTCTTGAAAACGAATCCATAAATGAATTTATTTTGGCAATCAGATTTCAAACTGCCTAAATTTCCCAACTTAGCTTAGTGGCAAGCTCAATATTGTTCCAAATGAAAGCTAAATTGAGGTGCATTATTGTGAAGTCCAAAATGAAATTAGCGGAGCGTCGGTAATTACAGATGCTGTTGATTAATGAGTCGGCCGAGAGGGGCGCCTCGGTTGCGACGTGACGATGGATTTAGATTTTGTTATGTTCAAATTGTTGCTAGCGCTTTTAATATTTATAAAAGAGAGAAGAAAGATTTTGCATTTTTGTTAATAAGTTATGTTCTAAAATGGAAGTAAGCTGAAAATATCGCTAAAAGTAACAAATTGAGAAGTTACTACAAGTCTTATGAAATGCTCTGACAATAATAATTGTGCTCCCCGCCACATAAAGTCTTGTTGATTAATTAAAAATTGTTGTTGTTTTATAATATCTGAATATCCTTGTTTCATGAAAGAGTCGAGAGAGATGAGCCTGCATCACAGCTTTTGTATTGCTGGTTGCCTGTTTACGTTACTTTTTACCGTGAAATATCGCTTAAATTAACATAATAAGATAATAAGTTATTCTTACAAAATGCACTGAATTGTGTGTTTGCTAACCACTTTTTGAAAACATTTTACACCTTTCGTTTCTCTGCATTTATTCTTGAGACACATTCTCTAGCTTTATTTTTGCTTTTTTTATTGGTACTTCTGTCGTGTAATACACAGTCTCTTATACAGACCCTTATAGGTAAGCTCCTACACGTTTTTGGCAAGCGTGATAATTAAGCCAATATCCAGTATTAAGCTTTTAGGTGCCGTGTAGTGCCGGCACGTTAATAGAATAGCACTACCCCCTTTCTTCCCGTGGGTGTCGTAAAAGCCGACTGATGTGGGCGATGTGATGCTGTTTTTCAAGAAGGGTGACAAAACTCTCTTGAAGAACTACAGACCCATATCGCTTCTGAGCCATATCTATAAGCAAGTTATACAGAAGACCGAAGAGTATAACTTGCCACTTTGCCTGGCGTTTGTGGACTATGAGAAGGCCTTTGATTCGATTGAGACCTGGGCAGTGTTGTAGTCTCTCCAAAGGTGCCAAATAGACTACAGGTACATCGAGGTGCTAAGGTACCTATACGAAAACGCCACCATGTCGGTCCGATTACAGAACCAGAGCTCTAATCCGATCCAACTACAGCGAGGCGTGAGACAAGGAGACGTCATATCTCCGAAATTGTTCACAGCTGCGTTGGAGGATATTTTCAAGCTTCTGGACTGGAAAGGACGCGGCATCAACATCAATGGCGAGTACCTAACACACCTACGATTCGCCGATGATGTAGTTCTTATGGCTGAGACCTTGGAAGACCTGAACATAATGCTCGAAGATCTCGGTAATGCTTCTCAAAGAGTGGGTCTTAGGATGAACATGGACAAGACGAAAATCATGTTCAATGCCCATGTTGCACCCGCTCCAGTTAACGTGGGGAACATTATACTCGAAGTTGTTGACCACTATGTTTACCTGGGACAGGCAGTCCAGTTAGGTAAGTCCAACTTCGAGAAAGAGATCTCTCGTCGAATCCAGCTCGGATGGGCAGCGTTCGGGAAGCTCCGGCATATATTCGCGTCCGAAATTCCTCAGTGTCTCAAGACGAAAGTCTTTGACCAGTGTGTGTTGCCAGTAATGACATATGGGAGTGAGACGTGGTCGTTCACTATGGGTCTCATAAGAAGGCTCAAAGTCACCCAGCGAGCAATGGAGAGAGCGATGCTTGGTGTTTCCCTGCTTGATCGAATCAGAAATGATGAGATCCGCAGGAGAACTAAGGCAACCGACATCGCTCGAAGGATTGCATCGTTGAAGTGGCAGTGGGCGGGACACATAGCGCGGAGAACCGATGGCCGTTGGGGCGGAAAGGTTCTCGAATGGTGACCGCGTACCGGACGACCGACGTTCCGTGGGCAGGCCCTCCACAGGGTGGACCGACGATCTGGTCAAGGTCGCGGGAAGCCGCTGGATGCGGACAGCGCAGGACCGATCGTTGTGGAGATCTTTGGGGGAGGCCTATGCTCAGCAGTGGGCGTCGTTCGGCTGACATGATGAAGCTTTTAGGCCTTTTGCCTAATAGTTGAGCGCTGTAGTCTAATTACTCACCATTTTTATACCTCAAAAGGGCGTCATTAAGCAAATAGCGAATATCCCACGAGTCGGACTCACAAATCAAAGCACTCGCTAATGCATCGAGTGTTCGAATGTAACGTCGATCGTAAATACCGCCGGGCTGTTTCGGACGCGCGGCAATAAGTGACGGTTTATTGGCACTATTTCACGGATTCAATCGGCGCACGCGCGTAAATATCTCTTAATAATTCTGCTGATTATTTCTGTTTGCGTTCGAATAACCTAGTAGTGACAATTTTTGACACTTTTACGAGAACTGTAAAAGTAACTAGTACTGTTTTAGGAAACTGAATTCGCCTTGTTCGAATTCCACATCTCTCCAATTTAAATTGCCAATGTGTGCCAGTGATAGCTATCACTAATGGCTACCACATCTTCCGCACCCCTTTTTACTCCTAAGTGTAAATAACAGCAATTATGCTTACATATTTAAACCATCAAGTAACTGTTTGCAATTTGTTTGAATTAATTTAAAGTTGTACAGACGCCTATGCTTTGTTAACGCAGCTTTCTCTTAAACTGTAGTTTAGATCATCTGATAAACGTTATCAGGATGTAGAATCTTATTACGGCGATTTTTAAACATCTATAAAGTTGTAAAATGTTATGTTTGCATACTAATGAGTTTATAATTTTTTTATCAATGTGATTCGAATGCATTATTTTACATTTAAAAATGTTGTGAAATGAAATTGAAATACTCTTCTCGAAGGAAGACGTAGCATGGCACACAAGTTAGGTAGATCGCTACATCCAAAGTAAAATAAACAAAACAATAGTTAGGCCAAGTAACAGCAGGAAAAAAACGAACTTGTGCTATTTCCTGGGCCTGAGAGGCCATAGATTGGTTTTCCAGAACGATTGCTAGGCCAATATTTGTCCCTTAAACAGCCTTTCTCAAGGTATGTACCCACCCTTCCCATTACCATTTCGTCTCACTTTTCCGCTGACTTACATTGGTTTTATGGAATTTTCGTTTGGATGCTATAGTCAAAAATTTGCTTATATAAATTAATCCTTTAAGGACATTAAATAACCTCACAATATCATATCAATCCATACCTCAGTTCGACTGATCATCACGATTCACAGCACTATCAATTAAACAATTAGTCACGCACACAAACTCACTCAGGCTCGAGATCACAATACCGAAGTTATCGAGATCTCGCCTCACTGCATCCATAGACAACAGATTGATAGGGTTGGCTCACAATGCACACCTTGTTCAACGCGCCACCTGCCGGCAGAACCGGATACCATAAATTAAAAGAAAACAAAACTTGACCTACCCTTTAGTAGGGGAAAGTGTCTCGTGCCACTAGACGCATTCAGTTAATGTCAACATTATTTTTCATATCATACATAATAATAGCTGTGGTACTGGTTATTGTATTATTCGATGTTTTAAAAAATGCAGATATTATTTTTTATTCCTGCGACATCATCTACGCTGAGCAACATTGGGTGTTGGAAATTGAAATACTCCGATATTTGAAAATGCAAACGAGTATGTAATTATATAGGTACTGAATCGATTACTACAGCCTTTTTATCAAATCACACAAAATACACTGATGCTAAATACTTAAGCAAATTACAGAGTTTTTTATCTTAGAAATGTTTGAACTACAATCAATTCAAATAAAATATGGTGGTGGCCTAGTAGCGGGCATTTCTACATAAGAGCTTTTTTTTCTCAATACATCAAGTAACAAAATAAATATAGGAATACCAGAAATAAATATTCCTATCTTTTATTTTTGCAAATTAACCTACTGTTAGAAATATCTTGCCCAGAAGGGGCGGGGCCTAGCGTCACCTGATTGTGACGTGGCACAGCGCGATTGGCGTTTGAACGTGATTGGCTGTTGGTTCGGTGGGAGAATCTGCTCAGGCGGCGCAGCGAGCCGCTCCTTCACTTTGACGGAGACCTTTGGACGCGCTGGACGTTTATTAGTGGCATAATTCTTTTGGTGTAATTTTTGATTTAAATGAAAATAATTATTTCGAGTTAGGTTATTTTGCTGTTTCTTTTTAAAAAATCTATTCCACTTCTGGTTTATAATATCAGAAGTGGGATACACCACGAGGCCTAGTAGCTCGCCATTGCTTTATTTAACGATTTGTTGCAAATTTTGTACTTCTATTTGTTCTAACGGTTTAAAATTCAAAAAAATATAACCGTGAGGTGCAGTGTTGTGAGTTTTCCTGATAAATTGTAAGTACACTTTGTCTTTATAATGTCTGGGCGTCCCTCTCGTTCAAATAAAAGAGGTGATAGTCCACGAAAGAATCGTAGTAGATCGCGGAAAGGCCGAAAGCACTCTCACCGCATTTCTTCAGGGCGGCGTCGCGACAGCAGTGCAAATAGCTGCCACGACAGTCCCCGTAGGCGGCGGCATCGCGATAGTTCAGATAACTACCGTGATAGTCATGCGTTAGATACTATTCTCGGCAGATTACATGCCATCGAAGATAGGCTGTCTTCTGCTTCAACACCAACTTTTGAACCGCCACGTCCAGCGCGCGAATGTCATACCCCGTCTCAACCTATCGCAACGGGCAAGCCCACTGTCTCAGGCGAATCTAACTGTGACAAAACGGACAAAATTGTAGACGCTTTATCGTTATTTTTGCGGACAAAGCCTAGTCACTATTACATCTCAAACTTTGACCCAAGTGTTCACGATTTCGACGTATGGTGTGCGGAGGTAGACCGAGGTCGCGAGTTGAACCGCTGGGACGATCATGAGTGTCTATCTCGCATTGGTGGCTGTCTTAAGGGCGATGCGCGTACCTGGCTAAATGACTGGGTCTCTCATGATCGTACGTGGTCGAATTTTAAGTTGGAATTTCGGTCACTATGCCCACGTAACGTTGATGTCGCAAACATTTTATTCGAAATAATGAGTACGAATTCTAATAGTTTTCTTACATACGCCGAATATGCACGAAAATCCTTGCTTAGGCTGAATATTGTGAAAGGCCTGTCGGATGACCTGAAAACAGCTATTGTCATTCGCGGTATTACAGACCCTCAAGTAAAAGCAGCCGCTTCTAACGCAAAATTGCAACCCAGTCAGTTAGTGGAATTTTTGTCCGTTTATAATAAACCAAAGTCGGATTCTCGACATACCCGCAACTTTGTTCGTTCAGAAAATGTGGGTAGTTTTCAATCACGTAAACGTGAGGCTTCTAAGTCAGATATTAAGTGCTTTAACTGTAACGGCGTTGGTCATGTGAAGGCTAACTGCCCTAAGAAGCAGAAAACTGAATTCCATAAGCCATCTGTGGTTTCTGCGGGGTCAAGTAAAGTATCGTTGTCCTGTACTTACTGCAGCAAAGTCGGGCACACTGTTGATAAATGTTTCGCGAAACAACGCGTTGAGACAAAGGGTAGTAGCACGGGTAACGTAAATTTTTGTCAAACGTTGCCGGAAACAGAAATGTCATGACTGCCGTTATAGGAAAAATACCTGTTGATGTTTTAATAGATAGTGGATCAGATATTTCTTTAATTTCTTACTCAATACTTAAACATCTTAGCTGTAACAGAGTTCCGACCTATCGGTTAATGCGCGGAATAGGCAGCCAGGAGATAGAGTCGACGTCATATGTAACCTCTGTTCTCGAATTTCCTGAAATTTCGGTGGAGGTAGACTTATTTGTAGTACCCTCCGAAAGTATCAGCGCACCCATATTGTTAGGAACAGACGTATTAAATCGAACCGGGGTAACTTATATCCGGACCGGTAGCGTACAAAGACTAACTAGAACCGAAGGGTTATCTCATGTACATCATTTACGAGCTCTTGATACTTTTGAGTTGAATACGCCCTTGATAAATGACGACAAAAAACGTTTGCTGTCACTGGTAAACGAATTCTCAGATTTCTTTGTTACTGGAACCGCGACATCCACTGTTAACACCGGCAGTATGGAAATAAGGCTAAACAGTGATGCTCCTGTGCACTATCGTCCTTACAAGCTGTCAGCTGACGAAAAGTCAAGAGTTCGTGACATAGTTAATGATTTATTAAGTAAGGGGATAATCCGTGAGTCGCAATCTGAGTACGCAAGTCCTATCATACTCGTCAAGAAGAAAGATGGGTCTGATAGGATGTGCGTCGACTATCGTGCCCTAAATGCAATAACAGTCAAGGACAGATTTCCCCTACCCCTGATAGATGACCATATTGACAAACTGGGCAACAGTAGATTCTTTACCAGCCTTGATATGGCCACAGGCTTTCACCAAGTGCCCATGAAAGATAATGAATCTATTAGTAAAACAGCTTTTGTAACGCCGGAGGGACACTTTGAATATTTAAAAATGCCGTATGGTCTAACAAATGCCCCAGTTGTTTACCAAAGAATCTTATCAAAAACTCTAAAGGCTTTAATAGACACTGGGAAGGTATTAAATTATATTGATGACGTCTTAATTTTATCAAACTCGGTACATGAAGGACTAGATTTGTTGCGTCAGGTGCTCATATGCCTTACAAAAGCAGGTTTCTCCATTAATTTAAAGAAATGCACTTTCCTAGAGACCCAAGTTGAATATTTAGGCCGACTTATTAGCCAAGGTCAGGTACGGCCGAGTCCTAGGAAGGTAGAAGCATTAGTTAAGTCCCCTAAACCGACAAATGTTAAGCAAGTGCGTCAATTTTTGGGCCTTGCAGGTTATTTTAGGCGCTACATTGCTAATTATGCAACAAAAACAGCTTGTTTAGCAAAGCTCACTAAAAAGGGGGCACCATTTATTTGGGGTGACGAGCAAAACGAAGCGCGTAATTATATTATCGCTTGTCTCAGTGAAGAGCCTGTTCTTGCAATTTTTGACCCAAAGCTGAATACCGAACTTCACACTGACGCTAGTGCGATTGGTTATGGCGCAGTTCTCTTGCAAGAGCATGAGGGTAAGCGAAAGCGGGTCGTTGGCTATTTCAGCAGAGCGACACATGGTGCCGAGTCTCGATATCATAGCTACGAGCTCGAGACTTTGGCCATTGTAAAGGCATTACAACATTTTCGTCACTACCTTATAGGCATCGACTTTAAGGTAGTCACGGATTGCAACTCTCTAAAATTAACTGAGCGAAAAAGAGACCTCCTCCCTCGGGTAGCCCGATGGTGGGTGTACATGCAAGACTTCCACTTCAAACTGGACTACCGCAAGGGTACTCTCATGCAACACGCAGACTTTCTGAGTCGGAACCCGGTAGTTGTTGCTCACATTCGTAGGCCGAATAATTGGGCACAAATTGCTCAAACTGCTGATTCCGAAACACAGGAACTGATGGAGAAATTGAGAGACGGACAGTTAGATTCATCTCGATATGTCATCAAAAACAACATGTTGTACTACAAGTACAGTTCGACTGGTGAAGACACGCGTCTCTTGTGTTTCATCCCCAAGGGTCATCGACTGAGCCTCTTGCGTGTCTTTCACGACGACCATGAGCATATCGGAATGGATAAGACTGTCTCTCTGATTCTTCGCCACTTCTGGTTCCCTGGCCTCAGACAATTTGTAAAGAAGTACATTACCCATTGTGTGGTTTGCCTTTCTCATAAAAAAGTCCCTAGAGCTCCGCACCAGCCAATAGAATCCTGGACCAAACCTAATAGCCCCTTTTCCACAATCCATATGGATGTGTTAGGTCCATTGCCAGAATCCAATGGTTTCAAGTATGTTCTGGTTTTAGTTGATGCCTTTTCAAAGTTTTGTCTCCTATACTCGTTGTATAGACAGGACACAGACGATCTAAAACGCGTATTTACGAACGCGATTTCCTTGTTCGGTACACCATCCTTGATCGTCACCGACCGAGGAAGAATGTTTGAAAGTTCTAGCTTTCAGAACTGGGTTTCTGAGTTGGGGTGTGCCACACACCTTATCACACCCGAGATGCATCAAGAAAACGGTCAAGCCGAACGATACTGTCGTTCTGTCTTGAATATGCTACGAGTTGAGGTGAATAATAAGGGTAGCAGTTGGTCTGATGCTTTGTGGAAAATTCAGTTGACTCTCAACATAACGAGACAAGCCACTACTCAAACGGCACCACTACAACTTTTGATTGGGGTCGAAGCTACCACCCCCGTTTTGCGGGCATTAGTAAGGGATGTAGCACTAGAGAATTCGCACGCGAATCGTGAAGCCATGGTTACTCTGAGACGACAAAGAGCTGCTGAATTGCTCGAAGAGAATCAGCAACGACAAGATCAACGCGTTAATGAAACCCGGAAGCAACCACGAGTTTATGGTCTTGGTGATTTTGTTTTTGTTGGAAAAAGTTCGCAGAGTTCCGGCAAGCTGGATTCCGGCATGAGGGGTCCATACAAAATCATCCAGCAGCTCCCGCATAACCGCTATGAGCTGGAGCTTCTGGCGGGGTCCTACGGGAAACGGACCCAGGCGGCTGCGGAGCACATGGTCCTGTGGCGCGGTGAATGGACGCCGGACGTGTGTGCAGCGTTTTTCGCCGGTGATGGTGAGTTTATACAGCCACGTGCGCGGGCCTTTGGCCGCTACCTATGGCGTGTGTTTGTATGACCGGTGTAGCCGCGTGCGCGGGCCTTTGGCCGCTACCTATGGCGTGTGCTTGTGTGTCCGGTGTAGCCACGTGCGCGGGCCTTTGGCCGCTACCTATGGCGTGTGCTTGTTTTCTTGAGAAGCCACGTGCGCTGGCTGTTAGCCGCTACCTATGGCGTGTGCAGATTTCTCAAGGGAGGGTTGTCCTCAGCAGCCACGTGCGCTGGCTTTTAGCCGCTACCTATGGCGTGTGCTGGTCGAAATGACGAAAGTTGAGACTTAGTCATTTGTATTTTAATTATAAATTCTTTTTTGATTTTAGATGAGATCTCATTAGAAAGCTTAACTTTATGAAAGGCCTTAACATTTTTCGTTGCTTAAAGATTTTTCAGTAAAAATTGTTGTACCTAGAAACACTGTATAGCAATTTTCATTTTCGGGTCACGGCTATTTGAGTGCACGCTTATGGCTGTGATGCGGACTGTTAATTGTTATAGATCGTCAGCCCTCTAGATGTAAGAGATGATGCTATAACGTTGATTTGTTTCAGTTTCAGACGACGAAGATCCGATTGATGACTCACGAGCTACCCAAGATCAAGCGGTCGTGGACGCCTCGCCGTCAGGAGAGGCCGTGTTAGAAATATCTTGCCCAGAAGGGGCGGGGCCTAGCGTCACCTGATTGTGACGTGGCACAGCGCGATTGGCGTTTGAACGTGATTGGCTGTTGGTTCGGTGGGAGAATCTGCTCAGGCGGCGCAGCGAGCCGCTCCTTCACTTTGACGGAGACCTTTGGACGCGCTGGACGTTTATTAGTGGCATAATTCTTTTGGTGTAATTTTTGATTTAAATGAAAATAATTATTTCGAGTTAGGTTATTTTGCTGTTTCTTTTTAAAAAATCTATTCCACTTCTGGTTTATAATACTACTTTAAAAACAAATACAAAATCAACCACCGAAAAGAAAAAGCTCTGTTGTAGAAATGTCCAGCAGCACTCTAAGCCCGTCTAGTCTCAAGTTTTAATTTAGCCAAAACATTTAGTTTGTCTTCATTATTACAACAAGTCCTCCGACTCTCTGTAGACGGAAAGACCGAAAAAGCGCAAGCAACCCGGATGACGACTGTAGTCTCTACCCTCACCATGTTGGGTTAAAATTCGCTTGGTGAATTATGAATGTTCCGTTCAACACGTTTGCGTAGTCGTAAGCTTATGTTAGTTTTAATTAATTCGTTAATTTGAAAAAAAAAATACATCTCAAGTATAAACGGCTTCCTCTCGTCTGATGTACCTAAATTAGATCGGCAGCTAATGAACTCGTCGTCGGCATACATCAGGGTTCCGTATTTGATCACGGACACGGATAGGAACGCCATAAATTGCGCCACAAAGGCACTCGGACAAGACAAATGCGAGGTGTTAGCGGCGCGCTCAAAGGGTCAGTTCACACCGAGATGCGACTCGGCGCGACGACACTCGAATAGGCCAAGGCGCCGCGTGACGCGCAGCGTAAGATCGTAGCAGCACTACTATCGCATTAGCACGCCGCGCGTACCGGCGTAAAATATCTTCATAAAAACGTGCTGCGGTTTGAAGGTATGTGTGCGCGACGCGCGCCTTGTCAGCACGCGATTTCACGCACACGCTAGCATAAAATATGGGGGAATTAGGTGGCGGCAGTACGTACGGGCTGTGCCGCGTGTCTGTGAGCACGCTAGGCTAATAACTCGGCGGGCGGCCTTAGATAACCTACTGTTATGTTTACTGTGATACCGGTGATGCACCGAGAAAACGTCGAAACGTCGCACTACACCGCTAGGCATCCCGAGGCGCAGTGCTGCGTGGTGCTGCGTACTCTTAATTCACACAATGGAATGTGTATCTTTTCGTGTAGACATAAATTATATTTTTAATCGCTCTATTAAAACGTGCGCGGTGTCTTGGTGTGAACTGGCCCCAACTGCCCGGAGTGCTCGCAGGAAACAACGTGACCACAATGTCTACAAGCGTTTTATTCAATAAATAAACCATAGGCCTAGTGACAATGTTAGTGAACAAGTTTCTGTTGCGGCGGAAAGACTTTACATTCATTTATTCTGGTATCCTTGGTTCCCTGCCTTTTAGTATTAGTCTTGCTTTTAAACTTGGTTATTTTATGTACCTTAAAAATTTCCTTCATAAAATCTGGAGAGAATCAGAGCAAAGTGGCTAAGCTCTTTTACTCGGAGCCTGTGTAGTCCTGAGTTCTAAATAATTTTACAAGCAACTTACTTTTTGTACAATTCGGATAACGGCGGTAGACTCGCCCCTTGTCACGTTGGGTTCAAATTAGCTCAGCTGAGTGAGGGCTTCTGAATGTTCCGTCCACCATGACTTCAACAGTCAGCGTGGCTCTGACGAAGTTTTTTTCGAAGTTATTTTAACAATAGTTCCTATAGTATAGATAAACAATGGAAAGGCCTGGCGATTATTCGTTCGATCCCATTCATTTGTATGCATTTCTCCGAAATTTATGGTAACTTTTATCAGTGGTCCGCAATTTCGGTTCGGGCTCGTCCCCAATCAGAGCGAACTCGACGCGCATATAAAGTGAAGTCAACAAAATGTCTACTTTTCTGCGCATTGTACGTTGGACAATGCCAATTTGTTGATGGAGTTAAATTCTTCATTATTTTTTGTCGCTGTTGTTTTAATTCTGGTATTAAGACTAATCTAATTTTTGCACTGACTTTTATATTATCCGTCTGTACTTCAAATATAGGTCTTATCAGAAACTTGCTAAGCAACTGCAACGATCAATATAAAGCGATAAAATAGAGTTTCCGTCCTACACTTTACTGCTTTGATGAATCAGACAATATTATGGCCGAGCGGACGTCGTGATCTTCCCAGACCTGAAATAAACGCCAGTAAAAGTTAACGTTTCTTATATCAGAAAAGTTGTAGTGTAATCAGACTCCCCATCAAAGATAATAGACGAGCAGGAAGCTGAGGCTGAGGGAGAGGGGGAGAGGCGCGGGCGCACGGCGACAGAATGTTAAACAGTCAGAACAACAACCCCAGATATTACTATAAATACCCTGGACACGCTCTCGACGTGCTGACTGGGCACTGCACATGTCGTTTTTTACTGTTATCGTATAAACTTCCAATTGTGTTCAGTAAATGTTCCCGGAAACAATATATAACTTTGTATTTCTTGTTGCAGGTATGAATGAAAACTGCTGGATGGGGATTGCTACAATTATGCTACGCATGCACGTAAAAGACCAGGTTTGGCAACATGAAACAAAATGTTAAAGATAGATGAAAAACAAAATGAGGAGGCGCAAGTAGACAAGCTTCATTGAGCTTTTCGACTGAAACGAAAGGAATGGTAGCGATAAAAAGAGACGTCCTATAAATTAATTAACAGTCTTCAAAGTTTGACTAAGTAAGAGGCCTCGAAAAAAGGCTGGGATTAGCCGCGTTGCACCGATGCATTACGGTGTGGCGGGGCTAATCGGGCCGGGGTCAACGGCAGCGCAGGTACCGTCCCGGAGTTTTTGTGCTCCCCCCCTCCGCGCCGCCGCATTCCTCCCACACAACCCCCCTCCGGTAGCTACCGAATTTAATGTCATACTTCCTTTAGGGACTCCAAACTGATTTTGTTTTTCATTGATTGCTGTCGATGTTCAATTCTTGATGGATTTAGCGTTTTATAAACTGTAAACGATGTTAATATTCAGATTCGTTCAATTGAAATGGGGAGTTTCAATCCGCGCCCAACGTTGCCAAGAACTAAATTAAAAAGCTTTATTATTCTGAAGACATTATGTTGGTGTTTTATCTGAGCGTTTTGCCATTTAGCAATTTATACGGATAATTTTTAAGACGAAATTATCTAGATTGCTGTTTTACAGTAATCCAATTAGATAAATTCTCAATTTCGTTACATAGTTAATATCGCAGAGCTAAAATGGTTTATGTTAATTTATGTAAATGTTCCAACACATGCTTGCGTCTTATGTTCTTATGTGTGCATAACCATTAAGGGCATTTGAACTCAGCCGACAGAATAAATATCACTCGGTAACCAGATTCCCACATTGTGGACGTGGTACTCAACAACCATTAAAACAAGACGCTTGCCTTGACGGAGGTTCTACAGTGGGCGACATGGCAAGCGTAACAAAGTAGTTGGAAAATGACTTTAAATGCAATGCCGTAAGGTGATACGAAACTGTCCAAGTGTAATTGCGCAACCTATCGTCTTCTGTACGCTGCAGTTCTAATCTGTCTGGTTCCATTGTGAACTCTTGCATCAATCTCGTGCAATTCGATCGCGTGCCACGTTTAAAACCTCGGATAACGAACGCCATTAGTCCTGTGAAACGAGAACGGAACATTTCGACTTTTCTATCAATAGAATAGATCTCTGCTTAAAAAGTTGACTCAGAGTTTATCGGCGTTTCTTAGAAGTGTGATCCCTTAGTTATCAGTCAGTTCCTCCCCAAGAATAACTTTATGAGACGAGTAAGTTATGTTGAGGAAAATCTGCCGTATTATTCGCACCCTCTTTTATTCTTCTTTAAAATTTTCCGTGTTATTATAATTTTTAATGCTCTTTTTCTTTTTCTGGGCCGTTGGCTGTTGTTGTTGGCGTTGGGGTCGAATGCCTCAAATGTCAAACATGTGAGATGAGCATTTGGATTAGTTGACTGGATGATCGTGTCGTATGTGTTCATGAATAGACATATCATAATAGATAGGTAGCTGTTTGTGTAAGATAACTCAGTCCTACTTACTCGTACCTTTTTAATAAAAACAAATGAAAGCACAGTTATCCTTGTTCTTTGCCAAAGTCGCAATACCTTGTGGTACCCACTCGTTAAATCTGTTTAGTAAAACGAAATTCTTTAGTTATCAAACCCATAATCTACTAAGGCAAAATAGGAGATCTTCTTTCTTATTCGCATCGTTACGTTAGTCGTGAAGAAGAAACATACTGTCATATTGTTCTTCCTAAATTCTGTATGTTCTAAGCATCATATCATATTTCATTGCACTAAATACACAAAACCTCCACACATCACAAACAATTTTGCTTCCTAGACATTCTAAGATCTCAAACTCCGTGAATGTTTCTCTAGAGACGCCCCGGACAATCGAATCGCTTAACGGGCTAGTAAACAGCGCGACATTGCGTCACGGACATCGTCACAAATCGCAACAGTTAGGAAAGAGGTCATGGAACTGGATCGCGCCCACTCGCCGATAGCGGGTTCCCACATCGGTCGGAAATAGTGCTCATAGCCGATTCAATACGCCGATTACTCGCAGTGTGTGAATCGGCCGTCAGACCATTCACGATTTCTGCCGGTTTGGGCGACAGGTGTAACAAGTAACAACCCCGTGTGGGGTGATGTGACGTGTGCACAATTTATTAATTACCGCAAGAGGGGCCGGGAGGATTTGTCGTCAAGATTTCTCTACTGTCTTCTAATTTGTTTTGAATGCCTTGCCCGTGCGAATGGGATAAATTACCTACATGGTAGCGTATCGTAACATTTCTTAGTGTTTGAAGAACTAGTTGTTCTAGCTTTAAACGAATATACGGACAGACAACTTTTTTTATGACAATGTATTTAGATTTTTCCATGATTATTAATACCTTAACCTATAATTTTTAACGAAGGATGGTAATTAAAACCACTACCTTCTAAAGCAAAGGGGACATCTAGTTACTTCTTCAACCTTTCAAATTGACGACTAAACCAAGTCTACCTATACGACAATAATACGAAGTATCATAGCGCAACTCATGAATTATTCCGCGTCTCCAGCACGAAATCTCGTGATTTCGAATACAACAAATGTACACTGATAATAATTTTTGGTTCATTCGGATTCTCAACATCAATGAATGACTAAACGACATGGAACAATCAACTCAATATCCGTATTTATTATAAACTGCACTGTCCAGATATACACGAATAATTCCGTATGCATATTCAAATTATATTCGAGTTTATCTGATTCGGTAATCTTTCGCCAACCGCTTGATTATGAATATTGTTAATAGCCCAGCGAGGGGTCGCAGCCCGACAAACAAGATTAAAAAATCCGCACGGGGCAAATTCTGGACGTATCGATTCCGGATCGCCATTCTCCACCGTCAGTCGAGAAATATTGCCCGATCACGACCACAGGAAATTATTTTTAAATGAGCAATGACTTTTCGGAAATCGGATGATTCAATACCACAGTATAATCTTACAGTAAGCTATCTACATACAAACGTGCCACTCTCGGTTTGAATGTGTGCGTGCGCGTCGCGCGCCGTGTCGCGATATCACGCACACGCAATTTCACGCATACGCTAGCATAGAATAGGGAGGCATAGGGAGGCGGCAGTACGGACAGGCTGTGCCGCGTGTCTGTGTGCACGCTAGGCTAATAACTCGGCGGGCGGCCGTAGATAGCCTACTGTATGGTTTATACTGTGTCAATACTCTAAGCGTTGCGATAGATGATGTATATCGAAAGGTAGAGGTGATAAATGTCCGGGGATTCTTCACTTAATCACCTCACCGAATTGATCAATTAATATTATTATTGGCCCTAGTCACACGACAGGTATCCACGATTAGGTTTTTTTTGTCAGGTACTTGACCTGTGCATGATTCACTGATGGTGGTGTGTAATATATGTAGGTATACTGTGGAGTAGATTGGTAAGATTTCATTTGTGTTCTGTTTTTGTTTTTTGAAATCAAGTTGCTTACTTGCCTAATGCCCTTTTGCTCTTTAGCTGAATCGCATGCCATTGTCGTAGTAAACACTGTACTCTCTCACTAGAATTTTGTCTAGTTACATACAAGTAGGTATGTGATTTTACAAAACGTATATTGATGCAGTCTCCAGCTAGTTGTTGATCTGCTGTCTAGTTGTCTGCAGATAGTTGTTGATAGTTTACAGTTAAAAATAACCTAGTTCAAAATCAATACCTACTGTGTTGGAACATTTCAGTAAAAACTTAGATGTCAGCTAATACGTCTTGTGTTACTTGCTCAATTTTGAGTGACGTTATAGAACAGCAGTCAATTCCATTTTTAATGTTAGAAGTTTTGAAGCCTGCTCGCATCGCTAGTCGCAGTATCCCAGATGCTATTTCACAGATTGGTGGTTCGTTTACTCTCATTGCATCTCGTATTTGCTTGCTTTAGGTACTTGCATGCGGTGGTCCAGCGCGTTGACCCTCGCTTTGTTTACGGCCGGTTCTCACACGCCTACAGCTGCAGCCAGTTTTATCTATGTTGTTGAAACAGTAGTCTTGACTCTTGATAAACTGGTCCAACTCGCTAGGTGATTTATTGGTCACAACATTCCGAATGATATACTTTTGTACTGTTGCTCTTGCGCATGATGCATGGACGTGTTTATGTTTTATGTATCGGTCGTTATGTTGTACCTAGATCTAGAAGCTAGTATAATAATATGTTCGTGAGGTCTTTTTTGTTAAAGTTAAGGCATTTGATCATAATCATATCTGATCCCAAGTGTCGAATAGGCTATGCCTACAAGAAACAAATGCCTAGTCACTCTTTCTTGTGAAGATTGAAGTTGTAATGTAGCATTAGCGGCTTCGAAGCCGGCCGGAGGGTGGAAATTCTTAGAAGTTTGAACGTTGCGAATCTACCTGGCTCGGTGGTGCAAATTATAGCCTTTTAGTTAAACGTAGTGTTCGTCAAAGCGATTAATTGGATTAGTTGTACTTCGGAACGTTGATATTAGTTTCAATGTTGGGTAGCAAGTTGCTTTATCTACCATGTGTTCGTTTCTCATAAGTGCGTTTTAAGTCAGTGATCGAACTACCTACGAAATATCATCACTGTAAAAACATCATCATCATCATTAGCTCAATGGGAATACCTCGCCAGCTCATTCCTCAATATAAGCGTCATGAAAAAAAAACCAAGAGACCCAACTGAACTTAAATTAAAGCTCGCTAGAACCCTATTGTAATAATTTAAAAAAGGTACTGGAACACGGAGCTTTAAGTGACGTGGTGATTGACTAGTCACGCACTTCAAACCCTTCAAACACCCGTAGGTCTAAGTGTGGGAGAATAAACAACTGTCAAAAATAAGAAAAAGGCAGACGCGGTTCCGTACGTGTAGATTTAATGAGAGTATATGTTTCCATGATAACTTCTAAAGTCAGTTATAATATATTTTTCACATAAATGAAATAAGTGTGTTTGTTAATGTTTTTAAAATTAAGCAAAGTGGTGTTTTGCTTAATTTTAAAATCATTTTACGGGGTTCCCCTCGGCTTCAATAGTTTTCTTTAATTTAACGCAAAACACTCTCATACATAAGTCAGATTTCTATGGCGATCGATGTAATTCTGTTTGATGACCAACAAGAAACTTTTTTAAATTAATAAAAAAGTAGAACTAGGTATTCCTATGCTGATGATTTGAAATGATTAATAAAATTGTGTAGGTATAAAGCTGAGAAATATATATTCTTCAGTAAAAAGCTCAGTATTGTAGGCGGCGACACAAAGTGGATGATTGCCGTCATTTGGCATTTGATCGACTCGTAAACTACCCTTTGTTTCGACCACAATTGACGTGGACATTCCTAATTTCCTTGTCATCGAACTAATTCTATATTCTACGTTTCTCGGAAACCTCGC
Source organism: Udea ferrugalis (assembly GCA_950022985.1). Taxonomy (NCBI): domain Eukaryota; kingdom Metazoa; phylum Arthropoda; class Insecta; order Lepidoptera; family Crambidae; genus Udea; species Udea ferrugalis. The sequence goes on from OX465523.1 coordinate 3,058,539, forward strand.
AACTTAAAAGTCCGGAAAAGGCTACACTCGTCTTCGAAGCCTTTGAAGGACAGCAATCAGTCTAATCTTGTCGATATCTTGGAAACTCAGCTGTTGAGCGTAGGAAATAATTTCTGCTCAACAATCAAGTTGCCAAACAAGGTACATGGAGGGTAATGATGGAGCAATAAAGAATAAAGGCTTGTACACATTCTATGACGTCTCTTTTGGCCTACTCTCTAAGGACGATTTAGGTCCGAGTTCCCGTAGTCTCATATTACCGTGGTCTCGGGAAAATTAATGAGAACAATGTATTTATGCTTGAATGAAATGTTTAGTTTATCAATAAAATTACTTTAAATAGAACTAGTCTTTTTGACACAGAGTTAACGAAAGTATGCAAGTTTAGCCAGTACCTTAGACTTAGACCCTTGTTGGATTAACGTTTATATTAAACTTATTAAAATGTGTCATCATACGGAGATCGTAGCCGAAATTCGTCATGGAACTCATTAAATTCAAACTTTAATTAAGAACAGCTACATGAAAATCCTATGCATCGCTTTCGTTTCGTTTCCGAGGATGGGATGAGAAATCGCTACGAAAATGCAGAGGACTTTCGGCATTAAGGTACAAACCAACTTCCAAAACATAATTATGACTTTAGACCTTATCCCATATGCATAAAGTGCAACCGATGCGCACATTCATCGTCGTGTTAGCGGTTACTTCTTGGCAGCATGAATATTTCGCGGTTTCACGCATTGCTAAGTTTATTCTGTGCATGAGATAGTTCGTGGAAGATGTCTAACGCGGGCTAATATAGTCCGCTTGTAATTTGCAACGGCTCCTGTAAATAATTGAAAATCACAAGTGCCAAGATATTTATTTCGGGAGCGTCGTTAATTCTTCAGTGGTTCCTGTTTCAATGCGTTGCTGTTAACTTTAGTACAGTAAGCTCATTTAAATTGTAAATGGTTAAATAACAACCCACAACATGGCATGGATTATTGGTTATTTAAGCAATGCCGTCGTAGTCCACCGCTGGACGTGGCTGGACGTAGCCCTCCTCTCCCATGGTGCGCCACAACTCCCGCTTCTGAGCCTTTCGCAACATTTTGTACCTATGCATCACACCTTTAATCGTTTCCTGTGCACTTGGTATCCGTTGTACGATTTTTTTTCTGGTTCAGAGAAAAGCTGCCTTACTCTTTTGCGGTCTTTAAATTGATCAATAACGTTGACAAACAAGCTTACAGACCGTGTGATTAACGCCTTGCCATGGATAGATAAGATACTGAAAGGACTGACTGAATTTGACGAGCAGTACTGAAAGTACTTACTGACTGACGGAAATTGGCGAGTAAACTCGTCGCTGCCACCCGTGTATCCTCGCCTCAACCTTACGCATGCAGTTCTAAGCTGCATAGTGACTGACCGAGTGCATACTCCGAGGCAGGCCATGGTCGCGATTCGCTTCACATTCTCTTGAGCGTGCCGGTTTGTGGGGCATACAACTAAATAAGTACTAGGCGATTGTTTGTTTAGCTTAGCAGTTAAATAAAAGTTTGTATCTGTACCTGCATTAAAGTGGCAATGTGAAGACCGAAGTTAAATGCAACTAATCTTACATATTGAAAAACACAACAACATTCAAATTATTGGCTGTTGACCTATAGTGTGTTATTTTATTACAGGTTTTTGGCACAAGATGAAAAGAAAGGAAAATCATTTTGCGATATTCTATCCTTCCATTCGATGATTATAATTCAACATGAATTATTAATTTTGCTGTATTACGAGTATTAATGCACGAGTTCCAAAGAAGGAATGACTTGAAAATTGCTTTTAAATTCATTTTAAAACAAAGGGACACCCTTTTCGAATTTTTAATTATTTTTCCCTTACAAACTTAAAAAAAACCAGCGCAACCAAAAGTACACTTAATCTTGTTCTAACTATAACTCGGGTGTAACCCGAAGTGATGTTACCGAGAAAGTAAAAAATAACAATTGCAAGTAACAGTTATTATTATGTAGGTTACTTGGTATAAACGTGGCAGGCCGAGCGAACAGCACTAAAAAGCGCAGTTTATGCACCAACCAAGGTTTCAAATGCAACTTACACGGACCTAGCTATACTGAAAGGGATAACTGGTTTATTTAAATCCTCATTAAAACAACGAGTGGAACTAAACTAATAACTAGGGCAGGTTGACGATTGAAGATTTAACCGCGTTATCTACTTAAATACAAAAGATCAAGAACCATACTGTTCTCTTTTTGACATATTTCACCATTAATTACAGCAGCATCTTCCCGTTCAGTTGAAAATTACAGTTCAACAGTTTCGTTTAACTCGCTTGCCCCTTCTCAACGTTTCTTATCCTTATAACTTGTTTCTTATTTCATTCAGCTATCAATAATGCATACAGTCATCCTAATAATAATATGATGATTGAGTGGTGGTAGTGTTAACAAAGTACATACCAATCAAAAGTTTCATATTTTGTGAATGGTGAGTATTTTTCAAATTCAGTGGTGAAGACGTTTTTTTTTCTTTATTAATGAAACAGTGAGATTCACAGAATGCGACAGTCAGTGTTAAATGTATTTACTGGAATAACTTTGTTTGCCTACAAACTGAAGATAAACCGATATGGGATTTCATAACTTTCCCCAAATGTATTTCATGGAATACCGAGAACAGTTCTTTCAAAATGTCAAGACAAATCAATTAAAATATTAATTGCCTCAACGCGGTGGTGCCCACTTAACGAGTCGTGTAATTCGACATTTCTCGCAACAAGTTAATTCGTATCGCTTCCAGCCTGCATCGCCGGTACCCTCCGCATTTCATTATTCGCCTACATTGATTTACAAACCCCCCTTTAGTCCCCACTTTCGACGAAACGTCCTTTTGTTCCGAACGACTAAGTTTTTCTAAGGAGCTTTGTCTTTATATTTCTATTGTGAGCTTTTTGTGCGCCTGTAAAAATAAACATTTTGACTTTACTGCCCCCAAAGCTATTGTTGTGTGTTGATTTTGAAAATCTATTATGTTTAGGATACGTAATTTGGCTTTGTTCAGATTGTTAAACTATGAATATTTTGAGAAGCGGTTAGTAGCTTTCGTTCGAACAATTTCTGTTTTATGCGTTTAACTGCTTGGTATGTTTTGTTGAACCTTGTTTTTACTAAGACCTATATAGATACCGATACATTTCAAGAATTTATTACCGCCTACTAGAGCTGAAATTTCTTAAAACTTTTTTGCTGTTTATCATTGGATTGAATGAGAGAAGCATGGTCGATGGTTGATCATAATACTATGATTATGTAGGATAAATCCTCTTGATAATATTGGAACTAATGTTATTTTAAGTAATGATTTTTATTTCACTTAAGTTGGTGGGTCTTTAGTTCTAGTTCAAATATTTTTTATCTACGAAAAACACAGCTTCGGTTGCTATTCACAAACTAACGTTCAGACATGAGTTGAGTTATGTAGAAAACACCGTTTCACTAATTGACTCTATGAAACTTCCAAAGCATAAAGGTGAATTATAGTCTGTGATTACTAATTTCCATTACTTCTTAGCTGACGGCATTATATTGACCAACTATCTAATAAACTGCTATAACATCTTTAAAGTAAGTATACGTTTTGCAGACTCTTAATGTATGTAGTCAAGTTGCATAAAATAGTGATTGCACTAGACAAAACCTGTAGCCATTACTATACTAGTAACGGTGTAGTAATGTAAGGATTCTCAGATTACCGGCCTTGCCTTGGTGGACGGCGATCACTGTCTGTTGCTGTCGTAAAGACTTCGGAGATTATAATCTACTAACTGGCTTGTGTACAAGTATAAGTACTTCAATGTCTGAGTGTCGCCTTTATCGGTTTATTACAGGAAGCAATGTGTCTGGGAGAAATTAGCCAAGGCCCAATTTGCACCTGAACTAAGAATATTTGCAAAGCTGGGTTTTGAATAACCAATCAGAAATGGGTATGTTAAAAATGACAAGTTAAGGTAGTGCAAATCTGTAAAATAGAATTACTAAAACTAAAAGAATAATGCTTTTAGTCTAGAGCTTACGGGAGGTTAACTTTATTACTGCAAGCTCAAGTAACTCTCTTAAGTTACCTCTGATTATTAAAGCATCCAAAATCGCTGACCACCGTACATACCCAGCAAACACGACAATATCGAAAACAAGCAGTTAGTCACAGAACACAAACAGCAGTACGGCTGGCTGGCTGCAGTCAAAGCAAACAGTCTGTGGCCACAATGGGCCGGCCAGCCCCGCCCTCGCCCGCAGCGCTGTTGGTAGCTCGTTCGTATCGGTTGTTGTTTGAAAGTCTTGCGAGGGCTGGGTGTAACTTGAGCAAGCATTGCTTACGTCGCCTTTGAGGGTCCGTTTTATCAGTTCTGAAAAGGTAAGTTTAACAATGTTCATAAAATTGAATGTGAAATCAAACAAAACAAATGAGTTTTCGTCCAACGTGATGGTTGGGGTTGACAGGAACACGACCGTTCATGATAAGATAATCTGATTTCGAACTTTCGAAAATGAAAAAAAACATCGTCATTTGTTCTTCACATAAACAAATGAGTGAAAATTAATGTGTGGAACCCGTGACCTTCTGCGCGATAAGCAGGACGTTTACCATTGCGCCCACGGATCAGTAAATCAGTGTTCCCATTGTTTAAGGTGCGTGAATTATCTATTGTTATATCTCACTAGTAGTCACTACCTACACGACTGTCATCACCATCAAACGCCCATATGTTCGCGATAGCAACCATAACTAAACTAGTAGTTTCAGGACGAGTACGATGACGTAATAAAACCAGCGATGCCACGTCCAGAGCTGCGTACGCGTCGTTTCGCCATCTTCTAGTAAACAACTCGGCCGAATCATGCGCTAGTCGAGTAACCACAATCGCTACTTGCATTGCCACCCGCATAGTGTTGCCAGCAACAATGTAGGGACGGGATGTGTGGTCATAAATTATAGTTGCAATTCATGCGTTTGACGGGTGGTTGGACTGGAGAATTCTAGAATTTTCAGGTTTCTTGTTATCTGAAGCATAATAAGTTGGTAAAAGTTTGATGCAATAAATTGCAAGGGAATCGTTTTGACCGCATTTAACGCAAAATGATTTTTAAAATAAAAAACTTGGCCGGGAGTTCGACATTTATCCAGGTTCATTTTCCGTGAGGTATGATAGGAATATAACATTATATTCCTTCATGGGACTGTAAGGCTGAAATGAAGACAAGAATTTGATAGCAAACGTTTCGCAAGGCACACCTGATTAGGCATTCTACTCGCAACGTGGATTTGCTTAGGGTCACATGATTTCTTTGGCTGGCAGACGCAGGGGATAAGTAAAAGGATTAATAAAAATACCTCATCTTATTGCTGCATAAAACAGCTGAAAACTATTTCACTTCGAATGTTGTCCTATATCCATGAAGGTTCTATTTGCTTGAAGTCTTTACAGACACACTCCATTTCAATTCTGTGTAAGCCGGAGACCTGGCAACACTACACCGCTGAAATTGGACAGATTATCTTATATCGACTGTTATGGTGCTGTGTGGGTATAATCTCGTTCGGTTATCGTTACATTCGTAACCGCCAACGCGATTGGGGTTTATTATGATTGTGCCCAACACAGCTAAACCAATGTTTCGGCCGACTGGTGCTTTAGTGGTTTCTATTTCAACTTGTAATCAGAGAAATCGGTCGGTGTTAATGTAATCATTGATAAAAACTAACAGCTGGAATGGCTCGTGGAATTGAATGATAAATATTTGTTAGCACCCAACCTCGGACCTTGTTGTTTTTACAACTATAGCTACTTAGTGTTACATCAATGCATACGAACGTTAGAATCATTTAAAATTAAGTTAATAAGATTGTCACATAATCCAGTTTGAGCTCAAACTATTAATGTTCCTTTGTTAGGTGCGAATGAGCTCAGATTTAAGGGTCCAGTTTCAACCCATCTCGATCAAGAGGTTCACACTGCATCAGTAACCCCTTTACATAAGGAGACACCTTAAACGATCCTTTTGCATAAGTGTTTCCAAGTTGTACCTCTGCTTATTTGTCTATTCTTCACATAAATATAAATTTGCTGGCGTACTACGTTTCGTTTGGGAATATTGGCCATCGTGGTATTTCAGAACGCATGCCTTCTACGGTAGCAGTAATTGGATCTGTTCCATTACACGCAGGTATTCTACCAATTTCGCCGCAGCTAGCTAAGCGCAGCGCACATTTGTATGTACTAGCTGTTACAATAGTGCAGTAGGCGACTGTAGAGTTTAGTGCGTGAAAGCTAGTATTTCGGTCCATGGCCAGCGCCGTTGGTCGGCGAATGCAAGGCCTCTGCATGCTGTTGCAACAACCGCGTTGCACTCTAATGCAACCTTAGGTACCTACGCGCGAACCGGTATATCGCTTCATTTGCATATATAACGCTCGACCATAAAAAGGCCCTTTTAAAACCGAGCTTTTCCTTTTTGGCGAACATACAATGATAAACGGCGATGCGTTCATTGCCGTCTTAGTTCGACTTGAATTAACCTTTAGTCAAAATTCATAAGTTAAGTTGGTATTAACCAATGGTAAAAAGTTGTCAGATAAATAAACATTGATAGTGAAGAGAAACATTCCAAAACCTGGTGCTTTAAGTACTCTCAGAAACTTGAAATTTATGTGGCTCGCCGGTTTCATTCTTATTTCTCAAGAACCTACTTAGCTGTAAATGATGACAGACGGGCTCAGAAAGCACTTCAGTCAAATACGACGCTTTAAGGCTATATTTCATTAAACCGTAATAGAGTAATTATGACAGAATTTCGTAATTTGTCGGAAGGAATGTGATTAAATGTAAAATATGTGGCCAATAAAAAATATAATTGTGCAAGCCACGGGTGGGCAGCCCTTGCTATGAAGATACGAGTATAATGTACTTTAAACTACTTTATAGTCTTTGGATGAACATGGAGCACGCCTCATTCAGAACGTTATTAGAAGTTAGTTAACGACAATTTAACGACGGAGAGTGCATTAAAATTATCTGCACTCGTAACTTAATAATATTCAATCGTAGGATGAAACGGTTAGTGCTTTTAAATATAAATGTATGTGGCAATGTAGTTAACTATGCGTATGATTATAATGTCCACATGATTTCTTTCATCATATGTCAGGATATATCAGTAAAACCACTCCTAAGAACGGTTTGACAAACTTCTATTTTAGGAGTTTTGGAAGCTTATTGTGATCTAAGAAAGACTTCGAATTGTAACTGGGGTTGAATTAAAAAACCTGTCAGTGAGTCAGCTGTAAACAATCCAGAATGAGTATTTCGTAATCCGATCGGCCGATCACGAACAATGCTTCCTACTAAATATCACTCGACACACCATAGTTTATTCGACCCTAAGGGCTGGCCGAATTGCTACGAGCGTTACGATCGGACCAATGACCTAAACCTTTCTCGTGTTACAATGCAGCAATAACGTTCAACATGGCTTTGTTTATTCCCCGTTGACAAGTAGGGCCGTAAAATTTTGAAATCACTCGTAACCATAATACAAAAGTCGCTTATTTCTAACTCGGAATAACTGTTTAAGTGGTCAGGCACTCGAATGCAGCCAAAAACCTCGCTGTGAAGTAGCTGTCGCTTAAAAAATGCTTTCTTAATCTATCTTTAGAGCTGAGGTCAAGCCCGAAAGAAATATATCAAATCTTTGTGAAAAGTTAGTCTTAGTTGCACAAGAATATACTAAAATCAATCATTATTTGTGAGAAGATAAACGTCTCATATATTGCCAAACTCATAAAATAGCATCGTTACAGAGTGACTTCATTACCGTCCCGTGGTACGTTTTGATTATGATTTCGAAACGTCGTAAAACCGACGGGTTCGGATTTTAAGACGTAAGCCGACATAAAGCACTTGAACACAATACACCAAGGCTTTGGGACCAGCGAGGAACTGCTCGTGTGGGCGCGAACTTACATAGCATTTGTGAATACAACTCGCCTCTTTAAAATATTACCCATACACGGAAACTTTGTTGCCCAAATGTGAACAACAAAGAGCAGGGTGTGTCTGGACCCGTCTAACAAATCAGCAAACTTATTTACAACTAAATTCGTCCAATAACCGAAAGTGCTCCGGCAAGATGTTAGTTTGTACGTAAACTCAACACGGACGAAACAAAGGATATTGAAACGTTTACCTCAGACCCTTGTGGCTTGCGAAACGGCGCTTTATGCAACTATCGCTCTAGGCACAAGTTTACCCATAGACACCAGCTACCAAGACCTCCGAGTCCGATTTCAGAAGCAGTGAAGTCTTCAAGAGCGGAAGCTCATTGCCAACTGGTTACTCTTGGTTAACTGAGGGAGAACTTTGGTATCAGCTAACTTCCTGAGGTGTTTAAACTACCATTGAAATGTTATTTCCATCGACTGCGGACTCAATAATTACAATTAAAGACCACCTTAGTTGCGAGCTCCCCTCCAAATGGTTGAGAATCAGTAATATAATAAGCAGATTCACAATTTCACAGTAAATGAGTGAGCGAATGCATTTAGGGCGCGGTCATCGCACCTTGCTGCAGCGAGTAGGTGTCGCGCTCCGGCGACGTCGATGCTTATCGGCCAACAATTAAAACGTTGTTTCGCGACCTGTTGCTTCCCCTCCGGCCCTCCACCCCCGTCTGCCACGGACGGACTGTCCGTCCGACCCTTTTAAGTTCCCATTCAACTTTGAAAGGATTTATTGGCTAACAAAGTTGAGCTCGTCTGACCAAGTGGACTCTTGATTTGCACCATTGGAAAAGTTTTGCATTGCGAAGAGTTTAACTTTTCGTGCTGACGAGTAAAAATACGACCCAGTAGCTTGTTTAATGGCCGCTGCAGATGATCGAGTGAACTTACTTAGTTGTACACGTACGATAGAAATAGAAGCTATGTCAATTACGTAACAGTCCGATATTGTTTACAACACACACGATCTCGATACCGGCACGTGCTTTCCAATAAAAACTTTGGAGGTCAAGTGTAGTAGGCGTATTTATATCGGAACGAGGCTATGCGCCGCGTCTGCGGGGGCGGTCATTAACTGGGTCGCGCGGGGGCAAAGACCCTCGTCGAAGGGGGGAAACTGAGGGAGGTTTCGCTTTCCTCTCACCTCGGCCGCCCTCGGCTCGGCTCGCTCAAACTCGACGCCGATCGGTTTCGCGAAACACCCCGATCTTTCCGCGAACACCATCTCACCAGCGATAAATGTTTACTCTTTACGCGCTCTCGATGTGGGCGTCCACCTCAAGGGGATTAATTTAGAAGTTCTCGGGCGAGCATTAATTCGCGTCCGGAACAGTTTTCCCTTTTTGCGGCCGAATAAGGAAACTGCCCGAGATTGAACTGTCAGAGCGATTACGTTGTGATTTTTTTTTCTTTCATGACCGTATTTATATTTGCCGGACGGTGTTTTTCTTGCAGCGCTTTGTTTTGACAGCACGTCGCAGGGGTGACCTGAATGAATGAATGCATAATGTTATTTAATTATGCAAATCGGCAACACAATGACGCTTACGCGACATCGACCTGCGGTGCACAGGAAATCGGTGTCATGTTCCGAACATGTGGAGGGCATTGATGATCTTCGAGGAAGGCGGGTCGGGTGTGCACGTTATAATGAGCGGGTACAACAATGATACCTTGTTTTTTAAGATTAACAATCCGGGGGAAAGATAACACTTGTAGCGCTTTTTAACAAGCGTAAAAAATGTTTTTGGCCTCGCAGTGTGAAGTTTCATTCGTTTATTGTGTGTTGAATGACTGATATGCATGTATTGTGATATTCTTGGTCATAAAAACAATCGAAAAGACTCCGTTGGCATTACTACAAAAATAAACCCTATTACACTTCTTTATATAAAGATATCTCTGATGCCCATGGACTGGATCAGGGATTTAACTATATTTAGCTACAACAGACTGCTCTTGAAAATAATCTATATATTAAAGGAGAATTTTGCCTGTTTCGCCATCTCTTTATCATGCTACTGAGGGTCACGACACAGGCCCTGAAAAGCAGTGGATGTATCTGCGGATCATAATGACAGGAGTTAGCACGCAACAATTGCATCTTTCGTCCCTTACATTTGTTCCTTTCCACGAACATTCTCATCAATTTGTCTAGCAAGCCTTGTGATGTCAACATCTCGTGCTCCAGTGAACTTTCCGTGCTGCGGCATTTGCGGGTCGGTGACAACCGTCGCCGCCTGTCTGGTCGCGACGTCGCGTTAATGGACGGACGCTGGTTAGCGTTCGTGACTGATTATGACGTGCATTGCTGATTGTTATTAAACTGTCGGGAAACTGCATTTGTTCCTTTCCACGAATATTCTCATTAATTTGTCTAGCAAGCTGCATGATGTCAACATCTCGTGCTCCAGTGAACTTTCCGTGCTGCGGCATTTGCGGGTCGGTGACAACCGTCGCCGCCTGTCTGGTCGCGACGTCGCGTTAATGGACGGACGCTGGTTAGCGTTCGTGACTGATTATGACGTGCATTGCTGATTGTTATTAAACTGTCGGGAAACTGCATTTGTTCCTTTCCACGAATATTCTCATTAATTTGTCTAGCAAGCTGCATGATGTCAACATCTCGTGCTCCAGTGAACTTTCCGTGCTGCGGCATTTGCGGGTCGGTGACAACCGTCGCCGCCTGTCTGGTCGCGACGTCGCGTTAATGGACGGACGCTGGTTAGCGTTCGTGCCTGATATGCATGTATTGTGATATTCTTGGTCATAAAAACAATCGGAAAGACTCCGTTAGAATTACTACAAAAAGAAGCCCTATTTATCGTTGGTGGCACTTCGTTTGGAGATGTCTGATGCCAATGGGTAACGTCTGGACTGGGGATTTAACTGTATTCAGCTACAACTGATTGCTCTGGAAAATAATCCATATTTTTAGCGAGAACTTCCGCCTCTTTCGCCATCTATTGTCATGCCACTGAGGTACAAGACACAGGCCCTGAGAAGCAGTGGCTGTTTAATTTCTGCGGATCATGATGACAGGAGTTAGCACGTAACCTGTGCATCTTTCGTCAACATCTCGTGCTCCAGTGAACTTTCCGTGCTGCGGCATTTGCGGGTCGGTGACAACCGTCGCCGCCTGTCTGGTCGCGACGTCGCGTTAATGGACGGACGCTTATTAGCGTTCGTGACTGATCATGACGTGACGGCTTGCTTGCCTGCGGGTTGTTATTAAACTGTCGGGAAACTGCATTTGTTTTGAGGCGTACGAAGTTGGTGCTGATCTGTATCTGGCAGCCAGGTCTACGATCTGGGTGTTGAATTCACGTTTAGATTTTTTTGTTTTCATCAGACTGTCAAGTCTCAAGAGAACCCTGCCACTGAAAACTTTTGCCGAACTAAACCTTTACGTTTTACTTTTTTTTGCCATGTCGTAGTTACAAAGAAATAAAATTACCTTTTTTCACGGCTTAAGCTGGTGTTTCCAATCTATTACGCTCAAGTTTTGTAAAAAGCTCCCAGCCCAGCCTAAGGTATTCTTTCCGGTAGGTAAAAATCATGCATTGCAATACACAAACCACTACCGACGATGTTACTTGCACAACCTTAAATGCTTGAGCTAAACTAGAGTTGTACTGAAACCGATATACAATGTTACCGTGTCAATAATGGCGACCAAATTTCCGCCAAGATAATAAACAACCAGCAACATTCGCACGTGGCCGTTTTTGCCGGCGCCTCACAGCTGTTCGAGATTAATAGTTTCTTTGGTTTTTTATTCTTAATCGCGCACAAATGGCTCCTAGCTACGTAGTGATGACGCAGACCGTCTCGTTGAGGCAGGTCAGTGATCGCAACCGCGCCGATTGTCCGTAGTCGTAGGTATACGTGTGTCATAGTGCGCGGGTAGGGGTACTTAGAGTGCCTATAGTGCCGTAGTACGAGGTTCCGTGCGCGGAGATCCATCTGACAAATTGGTGACGTACCACATTCATAGACGGTTATGCTGATAGAGGTGTTGGTCGTAATAGTACACTGGAGAAGCGTAATCAGAGATACGTCTGGACTAATAGGTGTTATGATACATGGATGATTGTTTAATACTCGTAGTTAGGTGTGTTGTTACAACTCAAATAATACAGTTTATAGTATCTACATCTTCTTTCTGTCTTGAAGCTGTAAGGAATGAACTTGATGTGTTAAACGTAAGCTAAGCAGTAATTATACAGTTTGGTCAAGCTTAACGGCCATAGTACAGAATTCAGCGCAGGGGTAGCATTGCAGATAATACTTCACTCATGGCTTTACGCTTACTTCAATCCTCAATGAGCTTTACTTCGAATTAGAATTTTCCCTCATTTTGTATGTGGATAATTTTAAAATGTTATTTAGCTTAGTTCCGTTCTATCAAAAGATCACAGTCGCAAAAAAACTGAATTTTAAAGATAACTCACCACGACTAGCATGGCTGTAGCTCGTTAGTTACTACTGACTTAACAGTGATATTACTGACTAGTGACAATTAGAAATGGGGGAAGACATATAATATAATAATGACCGGAGCCTGTACATACCTTGTAGTGGCAGTGGGCATGACACATAGTGCGAAAAATGTATGCCCATCGGGGCAGAAAAGTTCAGGGAAAGAAACAATTTGACGTCAGACGCAGCGTGAGACGCCCCCCCGCTGGGCGGACGGATCCTCGTATAAAAAGTACAGTCTCGAAGGATTACCGAGGATACAGGACGTTTACAACCTTCTCTAGACGTTTATAGGTCTGTGTTGTGCAGAGGTTTCTAGCTAAGAAGATGTTTCTTTTTTAGAATTGGAATAGACTGGCATTTGACTCCTGTCTATCCTGATGGAATGCGATGAAGGGTTAGTGTGGTAAGCGTTTCAGACTTAGGTACACTTTGGCCTACCTGTCAAAGACACTCCTTGCTACTTTTCACTGGATTGCGTGGTAAATCTACACCATTTCATAACTAATGAAGGCATTCCATTTGAACTGTTTTTTACGCGGCCTACCAATAATTAAAATGTCTTAGCTGATCTAATGGCAACTAGGGTTTTCCTTGGAAGAAATTGTGTGAGTTTCCTAGGCATATGTAGATGTAAGCTCATAGGTATTACGAATTTTCAGGGCCTTCTCTTATTATGTAGGCAACTCGAGAGTCCCTACATCTTTGCCTGACAGTGTAGATTATGTAGATAGCGTTAGTGCAAATTAGTTAGAAACAACATGTTTTATGTAAAAATATAAGTGTTCATTAGCACAAAACAAGTCCATTGCTTATTTCCAATAAACAAGACTTTGCACTGCACCACCACTTAGAAATTAGTAGTTTCTTGTAAGTAAATGAATAGGGTCGTTAGCGTCTATGGAAAATATCGCTACGGGCAACTCTCGCAACTAGAAGACCAACTTTGTAATTGAAATATCGTCTCGGGAATTTAATATGTTTACTTCATGTTTTCCAAGTATCTTTATCCAATTTTGAAAGTTTAATCTTTTTATTTTACCTTGTCAGATGATTGGAGACTTTAAAATAGGCCAGAGATGTCCCTTGGATTATTAATTCATGATAATCGAAAAAACAGTTGTCCTCTTACCTCAATAACGCAAAAAGTTAGGTAAAGTCTTACCCCCTTATTCATAAAAACGAACGCAACGCTAACGCATTGTTTAAGCTATTGACGTGTTCTGTCACTTACTCGCAAATGGCGGCAGCAACAAGAATGACAGTGACAAAGCGATACAAAAGTTATCGTGTTGTTTAAGAGCTGTTCAAGTTTTTATGAATAAGGGGGTTAGCCGCGACCTTAACTAAATAATATTTCTTTGAAATATGGCATATTCCATTCCATCCATCATAGTATATGGAACCATCCATATATACTATAATTTTAAAGCTGAAAGTTTGTGTGTTTGCGCTTATCTTATTTAAGATTCTCAATTAACTTAATATATCCATGGACATTATTTCACACAGCGCCATCTAGCCAATAAAAGATCGTGTTATGGGAAACTAGAAAACGGATAAACATACTTCAAACTTTTTTCTTCTGTAAAAACATACTTAGTAGTATACTTACTTAAAACACCCAGACCAATACAAATAGACATGTTCATGCACACAAATGTTTGTGATGTGCGGGGATCTAAACCGCGCCCGTTGGTGCAGAAGCCGGCTTCTTAACCATTACACCAAATCGGTCCTAATTAATTATACTTATAAGTTTTTTCCAATTCGAAAATGTTTTCATAAACTTCACATGAATCTTTATTCTTTATATGCCCATTCAACCTACAATCCAAATAAAATCATAAAAAATACTAAGAAAGTGAGATTTGGGTAAAAGTTTCATAGCCAGGCAGACGAAGTCCCGGACCAACGCTAGTAAGTTAATATTTGAGTTAACAATGTGTGCAAACTAGGAGTTCCATTAGTTCAAACCTAATGTTATACAGTTGCCGTGATGCCGGTTTAAGGGGTATGTATGTTTTGTTCACTACCCATTCGTTGTACCTACTTGTACATGTTGTGAAAAATGTATCCGACATAACAAAGTTACGCAGTTTTTATTACATTTGAACAGTTTGATTGCTTACTTTTGACAGTTCTACCACTTTCAAGGCGAACATCCTTACCACCTAACGTGGCATTGTGCTCTTCTCAATGTATTTATTTACAATTCCTCTTGGTGCCCAGTGATAAATGCGAGTAAAATACCATAAACAATATTGCACGCTCACACACATGATACTATTGTGCATAATTATTATATAATATTGTTTAATGCCCGAGATAACCGAGGTCGATCCCACCGCTTATCAACAGATCCAAGCCACAGGAGATGTTGTGCAATACAAAATGTATTTATATGCTCAAGATGTTTCGGTATTCGAGTTCTTTCCGAATTACAGTATGCGTGATTTTCTGATCAACCAATTCCTTACTGACCAGGCTAAGATACTTAACATTGCACAGAACACCTAAGCTGTCACCGTTCTTAGCATTTAGCATTACTTGGCGATTGAACAACAAACGTACGGTACGGTACACGTACGAATAAAAGCAGTACCAGTTCACAAGTTTAAGGTAGCTCATCATACTATGCAGTCAATAAATCAGAGATCTGATTTACATAGTTTGCAGAATCAGAAAGCTATGGATGAAAGTATTGGAGCAGACGAGTCCTTGAGTAACCTCGTATCGCCTAACGCAGAGTAGGACGCCCTCCAGGCAGATAGAACGATAACCGGAAGATTTTTCTTCTTCTTGTGTACTTCTTGTATGCGCCTGGCCACTAATAAAATATGACGCGAGCGATAAAAAAAAATCTGTCAGCTGGAGAAAAAATATTTGCTTGAATTATATTTGCTTGTATTATTTCGCAATTTTATCGCAAATTTTTTCTCTCTATCTGACAGTTTTTTTTTATCGCCAGCGTCAAATTTTATAAGTGGCCAGGCGCCCACAAGAAGTTTGTATGCGCCTTGTCGCCACAACAGTATCGGACTGGCCCAGCGGTGAACTATGACTGGCTGATTGAGATGAGAATGAGTCAGCATCTTCCGTTTTAAACCACTAAACTGAAATACTCGCGTAAGGTTTTTACTCGCACTGCTCGAACCAATAAACCATGCGTTATCTGGTCCACTCGCAAGTTTGAATTATTTATGTCCTAACCTACTGATAGCATATCTCAGTCGGAGAGCTCTGGGCACAAACGGTGACGATACGCATGCGTTTGCTTTGACGATATCGTAATAGTTGAGATAAAACCGCTTGTTTGGTTAACGATATCGACTAATTAAAAAATCGGTAATGATCAGTGGGTCAGAAAGGCAACACCATGGGAATGATAATTATTAATTTTGTCGTCAGTTTGAGTACGATGTATCTACAATGACAGCGGTAAAATTGTATCTCTTTCTCTAGGCGGGTTTGATAATGGTAGAGATCGTCTTAGCTGAAATGACGTGCCCCTGTATCTACCCATACAAGCAAGCACTCTTGTTTGCGCAGATGCGGTGGAGGGGCGCGTCATTTCAGCATAGACGATCTCTAACTGACTGGCAAAAATAAGATATCGATTGTGAAGTCTTCTTGGTAGCCAACTAAGGCAATGGCGTTTTTTTCCCATTCAAATGAATTCCGCATTCCGTTCGGACTAAGCCCTCAGGTAAGTAAAACAATTAAAAACGGAAAACAAGAGAGTACTAGGTTAAAATAGCTAATGAACCTGCCGACAAAGTGCCTAAGCCGTTCCTCATCATGTCTAGCTAATAACGTAGGTGCGAGTAAATCCCTGCTTATTTACGATCCTAGGGGCAAAGGCCTAACAGAATATTGCAGCTCTGAGGTCCGTTACAACACGACCATTACATTTACGCTTTCCTTCGACCACAGAGTAAGTAGGTGTATTGTAATCAGCCTCGTTTATACATTTCTGGTAAGTTGCGAATTGTTTACTATGTTTCAGTTTAAGACCTATACATACCTACAAAAAACCTGTTATAGGTTGAATTTCGAATAACAATATAGATAACAATATTTCGGCTTGAATCTACCATACCTCAATTCAGACTCAAGTGTTGTTTCAGAATACAGGCCTAACGATGCAGTCCTATATTTTGAGCGATATGTTACTCTAGTAGTTGAATCAGTTCTCGTTCAAACATTAAGTCCTGGATTGTCAAACGTTGCTGTTGTGTGCCTCACCACATGATAGAAAATCGGCTCCGTCCACACCTTCATGCTTCCAGCAACAAGTTACAGATCATGGCGTGAATTTACCTATTCCACAGATACAACAGGCACATCGACAACAGATTTTGTTGTACCATTTCTCTCAAATTAATCGATTTCATGCAATGCCTTAAATATTTTTTGTAATCAAGTATAGCATTGACCTGCTGAGCAAAGTTTTCTACTTCTCCCTCTCTCACTCAGGTCGCCATTTCTTCTTGTGCTAGGCTCTGCTAAGGTCTTAACTTTTTTTTCTTTTTTTTATACCATTTTGTCCCACTGCTGAGCAAAGGTCTCAACTATTCATTTTTATTTAAATGCTTGCGATTTAACTATACTGAGTCCGACAAGTTAATGCACGGCCTTCCTGAGTACAGCCCTACCACAGAAGGGACGCATATTAACTAGCCACCTAGCCAGACTTTAGTCTCAACGCAGCCTTAACATAATTGGCCGAACCTACAGTAAATTTATTACGACTCTAAAGGTTTCTCGATTTTGGCTTATTAACTGAGTGGGGTTCTTGTTGCCATTCGTCATTCCGTCACAGTAATTGATTGCCTAGATTCGCAATCAATTAAGGCATTGAGTTAACTGCAGTTTATGCTAGATGTTGACAGGTAAGTGGTGTTATCTTGTTGTGTTTCACTGAGGTAATGTTTTCTTAGGTTGCTTAATTTTGTTAGTCAAATTCTTGACATTACTTTTGGCTCTATTCCTACAGCCTTTTTTATACCTTTTAATGGTTTTCTTATAGTATTGTTGTCCTAATTTAGCGTATAGTGTCTAATAATGACACAGAAATAATAAACCTCTACATAAGGGGTCTGAAACTTTTAATTACTATTTAGAAAATTATCGAAATTTTATAATTAAATAGTATCACTCATGTCAGGTAATAACATTCATTTCATTCACAAGCCTCGCTTAGTTATTTGTTATGTCGGATGTGTAAATACATAATTATGTCCTAAACACGTTTATTCAGAGATAAACTAATCGTAAATGCAAAGATTAACCTGATATCTTGCCATGTTCAGTTATCTTACGCAATTTGCCTGGTCGAGCGCGAAATCTGAATTTATTAATATTTAATGGATCTACCTTATCTAGTTGATAGACATTGGAACCTTATCTTAATATGGCGTATAATCAGGTGTTCGTCCTCATTCTCACATGTTATTAAAACACTTACTGTGTTTTTTAAACTTCCTTTTGTTCGGTAACTTGTTTTATACTTTCCTATTGTAGCTAAAGAACAGTTGTCCTTTACAATTTTTATAAAAAAAACTTGTAAGTAGCTGCATTTAATGTACTCATAAGATTCAACTGCTTAAACTGATTATTGAAAAATAAAATAGTAAAAGCTCCTAATCTGATAAGGTGTCGAAACACGGCCTCCAGAGTGATGCATCAAGTTACTGCAACAAAAGCGATTGATTCGCCTCCTCGGGATCAAATGGGGCGAATTTTGGGTGCAGGCCCGGGCGCGGGGCGCGGGGAGGGGGCCAACAATGCGGCGGGGTATCGATCGCCCCCGCCCGCCGTCTGCCAGCGCAAAACACTCCGCATAGCCTATGCACGCCTGGTACTTTTGCTTTCGAATGCTTGACACCAATGGATGGATTATTGTTAAGAGTTTGACAATAGCCCCGGGCTATTTGAAGGGTTAACTGACGTGATGTGTCAACTATCAAATAACTAAATTAATCACCAAGTACAGAAGGATGCTCTGGTTTTGTTCTGTTGTTGTTTACAATGAGTTTTGAGAATGTCAATATAAAGCTTCTTCGAAACTGTTGACATAACTTAGTTACGTCGAGCCTTAAAGTATTTGTTTGTTAAAACACAATAATTCGACTGAAATCTATAGTTGCATATTTTAAAAGAACGTGTAGTTTATTTTTGTTCACACTATTAACTGTCACCTATTCGGATATGTTTGTGCTATTCAACCGTTACTTTGTTATGTATAGCATCATAACAAGATATCCGCATCCGTGGACAGTAATTCTTCTCAATATTTACATTATTTTACCTATTAGAAAATGTTATTTTCCTTTCAGTTTGAAAGTTCGTTTTGAGTGATGAATAAAGATGAGTTAAGCTGCAGATTGAAACTCCTTTTATACTTCACAAGAAATCCACAGGCGAAGCATAACTTAACTGTATACTTTGCTTTGCTTAAGTGTGTATAGAGCTTTTTATCTGTGAACTTCTGGAAATGATTAAATTAGTTTTAGAGAGTTAACAATATTCCGTACTTAGGAAAGAAATATGTATAAAGTTCCACTCAACGAGGTATAAATAGATGTAAACTATACTGGTGTCAGTTGCCGCCAAATCCTTCGATTTGTCTTTGATCTGTTCAACTTTGAAACTATTAATTAACTCTCCGTTACTGGTTACTGTGATTCCCGACATTTAGATTAAGTTTCCCACAAACTTGCTGTCTTGTCGCAATTAAGAGGTAAATCGAAGAGGACAGGGCCCCTTTAGGGAAAAAGGGGGCATTCTGAACTGTACTGAACCGCGATAACCGATCCCTGGGGGCCCGCTCAATACAATAAGCCAATATTTGTGCTGAGGACACTACCCCAGCCTTGCCTCAGGTTAGTGATTAAGGTTTGTAAGTTACTTCTCTCTAATTAGAATGTGATCGTTTTTTTGCTATCTGAGCCTGCCTGTACTAGGAATGATTATATTTTTACTCAAGAATATTAACTGATACCATCTCAAAATACTTCCTGTGCATTTAAATTTCTAAATGTATACTCATAGCCATAACATTTGTAAATAATACTGTTTCACCAAGTTGAAATGTAAGAATATCAATAATTAAATATCAAGTTCAAAATGATAATAATTAATGCACGAAAGAGATGCGACAAAAGGAATAAATAATCAGGTTGTTTAAAATTGCTCAAAGAAGCGTGGCGAAGCGACTCCAAATTGAAAGATGCTCTGCTGTTTCATTTTTATTAACGCTCCATTTATCCGGCCCCGCTCAGCTTGTAAAACTAGAGAAAATCTGACCCGAAACAAAGTGGGCGTTGTCGGATAAGGCTTGTTTACACCACGCCCCCTAAAGCGTCGCGTGCATCGCGTGTAGTGCTAAAAAATAAGCTGTTAGGCTTTTAACCAGACTGCTGATGCAAAATGTTAGGGAAAATGTGAAAGTCACACCTTGAACTAACGGCTAGTCAATTAAAAAAAAATGCAACTCACGTCACGTCACCTCAGATGTTTTTTTAGAAATAATAATTACTAATCCAAACACAACTCTCCTAGACTAGAGATGACTCCCCTTATCTAGTAAATCGTAACGGGATAATGTACCAATCCCAAAACTCATAAAAAGGACCAAGGAAATAGAGCACAGTATTTATTACCTAATTTCTTCGCAGCCTAACTTCGTATCCTCTCAGCTGCAGAGACTGGTCTTCACTATTTTCAGCCTCGTTCTCCTCACTGGTTATCACTTCGGGTACATATTTTTTCGTCGCTTTCCTAGGCATCAGTGGAACCGCAGCCTTAAAGGGGCAGTTCGGATGCGACGCGCGGCGCCGGCTTAGGGCGCGTTAGTGAAACCTAATAAAACCAGTTATGGGCCCTGCGTGACGCGCGCCCTGTAATGAGTTTTCGGAGAAAGCCGCGACTGCATGTGGTGTTCTTGGTACTCGTACTGCGATCCGGTCTGTGCAGTGATGTCCGCACCAGATCGGTAAGAAAGACTAGAAATCGCTAAATTGATTAATGGCTGACAATTTTGACCTGTCTCTTGCAACTGTTCTATCTGTCACACTTGATCACAACTAGTTTATTATAACACATAGCCCGAATTTTCATTGCTAGAAGCTGTGGGTTGTAGGTTCTCCACTCATCAATAAATTAAAGTTGACCTGCGCATCGATGGAACTCAATCTCAGCCATACTTGAAACATACACACAAAAGCTTATTAAGTATAATAAAAGGTTTCTAAACCGTCTCAGAGTTCAATAAAAACTATTTTGTTGCACTCTGTGTTGTTACACAGTGACAGAGTACAAATAAAGTAACAAAATAGTTTTCTCCTAAACAAGTTACAACGGCACAAAAGTTTTTTTGCACACTGAGTAAAATCTACTATACAACTAACAGCGGTACAATCAACTATTTACCTCAAGGTCGCAAACGCAAGTGAGTGTCTCCAAATCGGTAGAATAATTGACATATCATGTTCAACAACACTACTCTGATGACGCTCACGGGTCGGTGACATGATGCTTAGCTGTATTTGTAATTTGACTCATTAAGAACTTGTTTGAATAAAAATAGCTTGAATAATTTAACAGTGACCGCCCACAGCATTTTGCAGTTCATTTTTTAATTCCAACTTTTTGTGTGACGTTGCTAACCCTTGCCAAAGGTTGGGATTATTCTTATTTGTTAATAACTCATTTTGGGGTTTTTGTTTAATTAGCACATTTACCGGGCTACTTTATAATTTATTGAGCTTACTTTGAAAGCTTACTGTGTTTGTACGTGTTAAAAACAAACCTACTAAAATATTGATATTTGAACTAAAAGTAACTAAAAAACGAATGATCTTGTTATCCTACTTGCACTAGCGTTATTAAACTTCGGTCGCCGGTTAGTTCATCTAAATGTGAACAAATAGTCAAAATTAAATAAAAAAAGTGGCATGTAGTTTAACTTAGGTAACTGGTAGAAAACTATACTCTTGTATTATTTTCTTTTTGTTAGATTCGGCTAATTGAATTATCCTTCAATTGCCTGCACGCTTATTATGCTAATACAGCGTTATCAAAAACCAAAAATACATGCAGGATTTATTTTCAAGCTGTAAAAATAAATTGCAACAAAAACGGCTAAGTCAAAAATACGCCGACATTATCCGCAGTCCAATTTCCTCTAACGCCCAGCAATAATTCTAAGTGTGGATGACATGGCAACATTTAGTTTATACAGGGCAATCTATCTTCGATCGCCGAGTGCGTGCCGCGCATAGCTGACGGCTGACGCTCATCTGCGTCCATTACGCTTTTTTGTACACTACACAATGTTCATTTCCCTTTTTGTTATAGTAGACGATTTGTCAGGTTACCAACACCTTCGAACGGTATTGTTGTGGTTTAATTATAAGTTACTCGTGGATTGTTTCTAGCATTTTGACTACGTAGCTTATTTGAGCTACATAGTCAAAAAGAAAATATTTCAAAATATTTTTAAGTTATTCAGTCAGTAGTCACTCACTCATATTCTGATTTTGGGACTGTAATAGCTTCTGTTATAACTTTTTTGGCTTCTGAATAAGTAAACAGGAACTTTTTAACACTCAAGTCCAACACTCAACAAGACGACACGCTTTCGTGTATCCATTTCGTATATCCATTTCGTATATATATTTAGCACATATTACACTAAAGTCAAACTTATCAAATACAAATAGTCGTCACATTAGTGTTTGTTCGGATTTTGGATCGTACTCACAGCCTTCGACGCTGGAGGCAGAGCCAAACACCACGGGCTAGCCACGTCAAATGGTAACTTCCTAAAATCCTATTGCTAACTGCAGCAGGTGCCATCATCATCTTCATTAAATTAAAGAGTTTGCCTCTTTCTCTTCTTCTTTCTTCTATCTTTCATTATTATCATCATATCGTTGTCTGGTCCCTTAGTACCTATCTTTTACCTTTTCGTAGCCATTCGTATCACCTCTCTATTTCTTCTCTAATCTCTCCAGTCACGCTCAAGTCGATTCACCACATCACAAACGCTTCCAATTGTTTTCTATCCCTTCATGTTATGACTTAAAGGGATGACTAGGTATGTAGTCATAGTCAATAATAATCATTGTGGCATGGTTAACATAAACTCACATGTTAACTCTACCTCTTGCAATTTCTAAAAATTAAATTAATGTCCCTAAACGGGTCACAGTAAAAATTGATCCGACAAAATTTGAGTTTCATTTCTGTTGCTCATACACGTACGATAGGTAACGAAACGTATTACCACACGGGGCCTCTGTTTGTCGTTTTAATTTTAAAGCCACTTTGAACCCTTTGATGCGGCCAAACTTAACATTCCCCGCGTTCCTCGGGCGCGTGACGACACGTAACAATATCTGTCCTCTCTTTCTGACGCGCTAACCCTTCACTCATATAAGGCGTGCGTGGCAGGCGACAGGAGCTGAAGCGAGTTTTTATCCTGCTTACTAAACAGTTTTTAAGTGCATGTTAAATGGCCAGTGTCATGTATAATCTGTGGCGCTGAAACATCCAACGCTAAATCAGCTGTTTGATAAAACAGATGTTTGCCAAAATACATTATTCATTTGACAGCATTAATTAACTACATATGCTCTGCTTTTGCTGTCATGTACACATTCTTTAAATGTAACCATTTCATATGTTGAAGCGGTCTTGTTTAGCGTCACCATTACGAAAATACTAATTCAAAACACGTACATTGTGTGTTTTTATCATCATACTTACCATTGATTTGTAATTATAAACTAAGGACCTGAATAGAATACATTTAATAATTCGTTTAACACTGCAAAACACAATTTATAAAACATAAAGGAGCACCAGATATTCAAATGTAAATAAATGCACCAAATGACAAACAAAATACCACATGTCATCAAGCTTTTAAAACCATAAGGTGACATTAAATCAAACAAGAATGTACGAGCGAGAACCAATGGAGAAATGTAGTATGATGATGCATTCAGTGCGGACGTTGACGCTAGTGCAATGTTGGTCAGCAGTCCCAAGCACGCTGCCTCTTCTGGTTTCGTCCAAAGCCCACGGCACCCATGGCTATTCCGCTCAATTAGCCGCAGCGGCCGGCGCCACGGTGCGCCCGCGCGGCCTCCCTCGTCCACAGACGCGGCTGTCGGCTGCTTTGATTAAACTTTGATTGCGATCTGTCACTCAACCGCGCCCAATCGTCAGCCCCCGTGTATTCATGTCAAATGCGCGGTGCCCACCGCCGATACACACTTTTTGCACCGATTAAAACCATTTAAAAAGTCCTCGTTTTCTTCACTCGCTCTCTCTCTGTCGCATCGCCAACAATTTCGCCGTGTGTCATCATTA
Source organism: Udea ferrugalis (assembly GCA_950022985.1). Lineage (NCBI taxonomy): Eukaryota > Metazoa > Arthropoda > Insecta > Lepidoptera > Crambidae > Udea > Udea ferrugalis. The sequence goes on from OX465523.1 coordinate 3,082,470, forward strand.
AATCGGCGGATTATGTTGTTTGCTTCGAACCGAGTGGGTTAATATTCCAACAGGCGGCAGACGTTGATTGACACACCGATGCCCGCCGAATAATTCCGAATTGTCTGTCCATCGCACACAACGAGATTTAAACTCGAAAAGTCATAAGCGATTCTCAACGGGACAGGGAACGGGAAAAAATAAATTATTACCTAATCCTCGTTTCAAAACTTTCTCCCCACGGAAGGGAGCGAAACTTAGTCTTACGGCACTTCTCGCTAACTTTTATAACTCGCAGTAACACTCCGAGTGACGTCACATTAGGCAATTCCTTCCCTTATTGCCTGTAACCGTTAGGTAACAGTTATTGTGACATAATCGCCAAGCTTTCGGCGCGTATTGTTCTACAGTTTCAAGGTTATAAACTTATAAATATCTTGCTTACGAACCATATGGTAAAGTAATGGAAATCGACGTAATAAAACAGACCTAATAAAAATTAACGTCTTGGAAATAAAACATCGTTAAATATCAGCGCCCTTTAACTACCAAATTATTAATTAAGACGTTCATGTGGAATGACAGTGGCGCTTCGTGAGACCGGTCTTAAAAGACGCCTGTATTTTTACGCATCAGTAGCCTTCAGTATACGAGATGTATTCGTTTTTCTTCTCTACTCAGATTAAAGATAACATAAACATACAATTTAACGCATCAAGAGAAATCTTAATTTAGTCCCGTTTGGTTTATTGTTTCCGGTACATACTATTGTTTTGACAGATGACACTAAAGATCTGGTTGAGTAGCAGACGCAGATTCAAAAAAGACATTAGTTAATTCAGTAATTAACAGTGACCACTTTGTTCAAAACATCATCTTCACCTGTTTATAAAATTGTTCGAGCTAAACGCACAGCCGAAACTACTCATACATGAGTAAATCTGAGTCTAGAAATTCTAAACTCGATTCATAATAATATGTTTATTTTAAGCAACCGAATAATATATGGAAGTTGCAACTTTGATAGAAGAAATGGAAGGCAACTTTGTATTGTTCTATGAAGATTGTCACTGGCAACGACTTGTTTAAGCAATCGCTTAAATTGTAAAAAAACATACCAAAAAAAAAAGGTGTCGGTGTCGAAACAATTCCGTCTGTGCGGCCAGTATTTTTTGTCAATGTAGATGAGCATGAGCAGGGTACTGCATTTATTTTTAGGTTTACGGGTTCAATCCCTTGGGGCCGTTCGCCCCTTTGTCTAAACCCCGGTGCACATACGCGTATCTTCTCCGCGTATATCTGGCGGACACAGAATATTGATTACAGCTCATAAATATTTTTTAATGTCGATACGGAGTGTGAACAGGCGTTATGATTGATTATAAATTAATAGTAGCGCTACCTATTTGTGATGGTAATTTGTTTCGTGTAAACGAGTCGCCTTAATATGGACTGTAATTTATTTCGCTGTGCCAGTTTGGTGCTTGGCTGAGAGAGTGATCGTCTGTTTGTTTTTAATGGAGTTTTTATAACAGATATATTGCAGTTCATGCATAAAAATGTTAGTTTATGATAATCCCTTCGATGATTTAGTATTCTTGCAATAGTTTACTACCAGTTCCGTAGGTACTGTAAGAAAAATGTAAGAACCTTAAATTCACAAACGTCTATCAGAGTTGGGTCATACTAATGCTGTCCTGTAAAGTGTCAATAGAACTGAAAGTGAGAGCATGAATTTAAAGGCATCAACGTGCTAAACTTTTAATGACGATCGACTTTTGCGGCACATTGACACAAATCTCACCTATATTCGTAAACAAATAGGATTCAGAACAAAAATTTCATGCTAGCCACGGACACCTAGTTACTGAATAGACGAGTAAAGTCCAATTAAAAGATGTTATAAATGTTTCTCATGTTGGTCCCCCAGTCTGCAGCCGTGTTCGTGCAATGTAATGGACAATTATTTCGGCAGTCGCCGGTCCCACGCGTGGCTCGTGCGTGCGCCAGAGTGTGCGAGAAGAGCGCGATTGTGGCGCGAGCGATGAGCGATCAGCGGAGCCCATGTAGGACAGCACTTAAGATGCCACTGAAATAAATTGATACTTGATTATACTACATATACACGTAGATTTGTATGGTTCTTATTTAAAATTCAATGCAATGGCATGCATTGTTTAATTTGTGATTAATTAAAATTGAAAAGTGGGAATGTCTAAACTTTCGACCATCTATCTGTTACCTGCAGTGGTCCAAAAAAAAATGGGATTTGGTTACTGATTAGATTTTCTTCCGTTAAATCTTCGTTGAGTACCGTACAGTGGTTGCTTTGCTACACTGTTTTTTCTGGACAGACTAGTCTTAAATTTCCTCGTACGCATAGGCGCAGGCTTTACTAAAACTATACTGCTCATTATGGTCTTCTTGTCAAAGAAATGTTATAGATCCCCAGACCCGAATAAACCTGCAAACTGTTTTGACTTTGTTTACTCGAGTTGATTTTTTGCTGATTTATTCGCGCCGTTACACCATTTTTTTTTGTTTCAACGACTGAAACAAAAAAGCTATATCCCGCTAATTCCCAACACTTACCGCGGCCGGTCGATAAGGCCATGTGTGCCGCCGCGGGAGACCGACCCCCTCGCCGACTATTTTCATTTATCACTCGCCGGAGACGGTTAACCTTTCCGCTAGTAGCGGTAGCATCGATGATGTTCAATATTTTGAACTTACGCGTGAAGCTAGCTTGCGAGGCTGAAAGATTACTTCAATTAATGCTGCTTGCTTTTTTTATGCGTACTCAAGACGCTTCTTATAGCTGAATCGCCACCATCGTTCGTATCCTTATCCTTTACGCTAGTAGCGGTAGCATCGATGATGTTCAATGTTTTGAACTTACGCGTGAAGCTAGCTTGCGGAGCTGAAAGATAACTTGTTTCAATTAATGCTGCTTCCTCTTTTTATGCGTACTCAAGAAGCTCCTTATAGCTGAATCGCCACCTTCGTTCGTATCGTTATCCTTTCGGTAAGCGTAGTAGCGGTAGCATCGATGATGTTCAATATTTTGAACTTACGCGTGAATCTAGCTTGCGTGGCTGAAAGATTACTTGTTTCAATTAATGCTATATTTTTTATGCGTACTCAAGACGCTCCTTATAGCTAAATCGCCACCTTCGTTCGTATCGTTATGTTGAAGAACATTTGTTGAGAATTGAAGTGAACAGAACTTTTATTGTTTGCTCTAGTGCTATACTAATAAGGAGAGTAGATTACAATGAATGGCACCATGCTTATTTAAATGTACGTTACTATACTTACTAATACTACTATACTTTTAATACAATTTTTTGAAAAATGTTTTCGTCAGAATAATAATATAAAGCCACTGCGTGATTCACCTAGGAATTAAATCCCTAAAAAAAATGTTTTCACTCTGTATTCTGAATCTCAACTTTTGCTAGAATATAGATCATAAGTTGTAGGAGCAAATTACCAGAAGCACATCTTTATGATTAGATTTGAAACTGCATTTGTGAACTCAAAAAGTAACTCTATTGAATCTGCTGTTCTATGAATTTGATTTAACACCCCGACTAAACGATATGTCAAATCACAACAGCTTATCGATCGGGCGAGACTAGTAAATCTAATAAGACTTTTTTGTCGGACGCGAAACGAATGAAGTAAAACGTGTTTGAAATAGACAGGGGATTAAGTATCCCCTCGCGAGCGGGAGGGTTGTAGCCTCACGCGGTGCGTGCTCGAGGCGCCCTCTAGTGGATCGCGAGGATCAATTTCACGCAGATCGATTACTCTCTTTTATCAACTGAGAAGTCGGGGGAGGCGAACAGCTTCGGCAAACATGCCAGGTACAAAATGTAGACTCCTTTGTGCGCCTGCGACGCTAGCGGAGCGGCAACGTCGGACTGTTAGGGATGGCAGTAATACTCGACTGCAGTTGTAGTTTTCACTATTTCACTCACTTAAAGATATCACACCTTTTTTTCTCACGGGGAAGTAAGAGATCAAATCTTCTCACTTACTAGGAGCCTGAAATTGCACACGGTTTCACACGGACAGAAATTCGGTTCTCAAGAATATTAACATGAGTTTTAACAGTAAACGATCTGAATCTGGAATAGTGAACAGATGAGAACATGGGGTAGTAAGCCAGTGTCACTAATGCTTCACATTATGTAGCAAAGTGTTCTGTACATTTCATTCAATCGGACAACCCTACATCGCTACATCCAGCTACAACATTTCACCTCTATGTAAAGGACATAGAGACCATAACTCTGAATTGTCCTCACAAACCTTGATGTTTATTTTATAGGCCCCCATCCCGAACTAATAATAGCGTAATGTTTTGACTGGTTTTAATTACTGTCGATTGCTCGTCGCCATGGATCCATAGTGATGTTTACGGCGACAAACGCCCAATGGAGGACAGGCATGCGCAAGAATAACACCGGCTAATACGATTATGCAGACCGCGCTACGGGGAATTTTCGGATGCGGGAAAAAGACTGACAGTTGGAAAACTCTGTTGGAAGTTTGCATGTTTTTAGTTCGAGTTCCCAATTCAATAAGCCTACTCGCAGCCTGGTTATACAATAGAGGACGCAGTATTTCACTCAATCCAATGAAATTGTATAAGTATTAAGTCCGTTTCTAGCTACTAAATAGGTAAACAATCTGGACAACTTCTTTCGAGGAACTAATTTTTTTGTTCAGCATGTCAATGCCATCCGGGTATTTTTCCAAAATATAAGAAAAATTTAAAGGTTTTTGTTCACATTTCACACCCAAAGTTTTAGGGTATCCATGCACCTGGAATGACGATATCATATTCCGAACAACTTAATTATAGAGGAGAACTTAATTCAATACTGTTGCTATTCGGATGTTACATGAACCGAACGCGATTGGAGGATTAGGATAATATGCTTTCCACTTGACTTCAACTCAACTAACGCAGCTTCAATAAACCCTTTAATGGTAACTCTGTGTTAGTTAATGAACCCCTTAGATGTGTGCGAAGGCATACAACAGTCCTTAGCCTTGCTTTTTCTTAGCCAATTTTTGCTACATTTTTAGCTATGTGAGCATATTACCAGTGTAACCACTGGTTACAGTGTAACGTTCTGGCTTGATCCCCGAGTTTTAATTTTGCTGGAACATCTACTATATTTTCATTTTGTGGTAAGCTCGCCCCCTTCCACATGGTAAATTCTCTCGGTAAAATGTGGGCTGCTGCGTGTTCCGTTATCAATGAGTGCAACGGTAGGTTACTCTAATACTACCCCGTTTGGGATATAGTCGTGATGTTATTAGCTATGCTATGTTTTTTATTACAATTGGTTACATGTATGTTGTAGGGTAATTCCTGTTCATTTGAACTGTAGAACAAAATATAGCCTTCAAAGTTATCAGCTAGAATGTGTAGGGATTCCCACGCTAGCCATATTATCGGATATGGGTCGGACGGACACATAAATTATGGGTTTACAGATAATAGCTAAATCAATAGTCCAGTGGGACATAGTTACTTGCTCGGCCTATTGCAGTTCAGTGTTAAATTATTGGATTAAACCGTATGTAGGTCACGGTTTGACACGTGGCACACCCGATGGGCGTGGCCACCCATCCTTTAAGCCGGGGTTGTAAGATTGATTTCAACAAGATCGAGTTGTTACCTACGTAAATTAAGTCACGAAGAGCAGGTCAGGTAGTAGAACAATGGTAGCAGAGTCACATTATGTTTTTTTTTCACTGTATGACAATGCTCAACTTGTCATATAAGTGCTTTTTTTTATACACTTGAAATAAATGCCTTTGAATCTTTGAACAGTTCTTCATGCCAACTTTCTTCACCTACTCCAATAATCTCAACTCGATAAGCCTAGGTAAGATCGTTTAAAGCACCGTTCATATTCAGGCGGTCGGTAACTCGTGAAACGTATCATGGAAGTTCAAAAATGTCCTTTAATGCAATGATATACGATAACACCATCTCACACAGTGTAAACGCTTGACCTGTGTGTGTACATCTGTGTGGTCAAGTAAACAGATTAGCGGGCGAGGCTTTAACTAGGGTTAAAATGGAACGGGATTTCTCTTAGTTTGCCCCAGTTGGAAATGAAAGGGATATTCGGTGTCTAGTGCAGGCCGATGTTATTTCTCGCCCACGTTCGGTTGTTACGCTTTGACGCTCCTAGTCGGCATCGAAGCGAATGATTGGGCGCGTCCCTAATCATAAACGTCGCTTTAGTTTTATCTTCAAATGCAATTTTAGCAAATGAAAAAAATAGTGACTCGAAAAATTAAGCACTTTAATAATTAATTTCAATGAATCATATGATAAACACAATAACTTTACCACACGTCTGTGGATATATGTATTTATATCACGCATATAAACAACGATAGTTACTACACCTGTGTGACGTCATAATACCCTAGTTCGTTAGGTGCTTTGACAATCGCCTGCGACTGCGAGTAGAAGCGATGTCCTACATTACCACTGCACTGATAATTCTAAAATTAACTATTGTACTGTTGTCAAACCGATTCCGGTTTTGCTTGTGCAAAAAGGTTCTTTCAATTAGGCTACTTTTGTACTATTTATTGTCAAATATTCAACAATACAAAATTAATCCTACAAGATAAACTACATTTCGCCTACGCACTTCGTTTGACATGAAGCTGAAATAGCCACACTGCTCAAGATAAATCAAACTTGTTGTTTTGCATCTAAGTTTGTATGATGCATTCTAAAACTGTCCGTTGTTCGCTGACAATTACTGGTATTAGCTTTTTTACCACCTTTCCGCAATCAGAAGGGTGTTTTAAACTTACCCGTCTGCCTACGACATAGCTCTCGAAGTTTGGCAGACAAACGGATGAACCCAAATAATCGATTTTAATTTGTGAAAACCTTATAAGTACTTATTGAGTGTTCTGCTGTGTTTAAGAAAATCTATCCAACCATATGAACACATCTCTTTTCTGGTCGATGTAGGTAGAGGGTATTGTTTTAGAAGTTGCGGGTCCTACCCTAAATACCGCAATGCACTGAATTTAATGCGTTTCCTGATACAAATAAAACAATAATAGTTATTTCTATAAGATGACAAGCTCGATCCGATTTAAGCTACGTAACTGGTCAAATGTTCCTGCTGAATTCACAATGCTACATAATAGGACCATAATCGTTACTATATTAACACTTGGTTATAAACAAATGTTAATTAAGAAGTCAGTAACAATCCGAAAAGTTATTTTTATCGCAATTGGAACGGAATCAAAACACATCAATACATCAGCGAGGCTTGTCGTCTTTCTTTAATGTTTTATTTATTGGCTGAGCCACTGATGGATGTGTGGGGTAGGAAGTAGCTGAACTAAAGCGTCCACTTGTGGTTATAGTTATAGTTGAATCATAATTTGAGCATCGAATAATTAAGTTTATTATACATTGTGTTACTAATTTTTTTCATTGTTAACAACGTGCCTATAAAAACATTTATCTTTGGCAGTTTTTTTGCGGTTTTTCAATAGCACTATGAAATCAAAAAAATCATGACTTTTCTACCATCTTAAATGAGTCACGTTTATAGAGTAAAAAGGTCGAATAAATAGGTATGCATCCATGTCCATGTTTGATTTGGTCCTTACTTCCAGTTACAGCCTGTGTGAGACTCACTGTGTTCGCCGCTTCTTCCTTATTTACATCAGTGTAACACTATTTTTTTTTCCAAAAATATTTTGTACGCTCGATAAAGACTAAATTCGATTAAATTCGCTGTGTCCTTAGCTGCGTTTATAGCTGTGAGTGAGCGTATGTAATGATATGCAAGATTTTTATTATCACTGCCATAATCGATCGTAGATAACGTATTGTTGATGTAACGCGTCCCGTTATCGCAGGCGCATGTTGCGAGGGTGACGTCAGAGTGTGACATGCGATACCGCTCGTGTGGACACGGCTTTAGGGCGCCGAGTGCGGCAGAAATGTCGCCATATGGCGCTGTTTTTGACAACTTTTGATGGGAGATTATCGTTTGCAACTTCATTTGTATTTTTTTGCAGTGTTTCATTGAGGATTTTTTGTATGAGGTCTCGGTTTATAATTAGCAACCAAAATATAGTTTTTTACGAAATATTATTACCTTAAAACGAATAACCTGATCTAACCCCAAACTGCATAAAATACATTCATCTATAACAAGAGACTTGGAAAAAAAAAGAAGATAATTATCACACGAATAATATTGAAAAGTGTCAGGGGCTTTTTATAATTTTAAGTTATTTAGGATCTACATATGAAAATTCAAGTTATTTTAATCAAGATTCAACTGTGATATTCCTTTCGGTGTTGGAATTTGTAAACTTACAATTAAATCAAATTACCAAAGTTGTTTTGATATAGATTATACCGCTGATGTAGCCTAAGGTTTACAGCAAACGCTTGCCAAAGGGTCGCCATTATGAGGCGTTTTTATAAAGAAACCAATGAGGGTCCGGAGATCAATCATCACTTTATAAATATAGTTATTTTCTCCGACCGTTAAAAATTATGAGGCAAATGGTTTAGGAAAGCAACTTTATGAAGGAATGAAACATATTTACTAAACTGTCCAGAAAACTGATCTTCAAATAGTAGGTATCTAATGATTACAAACAGTTTATAACCTTTTCCTATGAATTACAAATGACAAGAATTACAAGAAAAACAAATAACTGAGGCAGCACATCAGTGTGGTGGTGGGTCCCGTACAAAACTTCGACGAACCAGCGTATGCATGAAAGAGATAGATATACATACAAACTACATCCTACATCGCCACAATGACTTATTGATTATCCATGAAATAATCAATGCCTCATTCTTTTAAAAAAAAATTAAGCTTCATTTTGCCATAAGAGTTCTTTTCCAGTTAACTAATTTTGTTATCATATAATATCTGATCTGATGATTTGACATTCGCCAAAAATTTGCTGATAATTATTTTCTGTAATCAAAACATTTACCTACGATTCAAGTTAAACACAATATCAATTAACAATACAATGTTGTTGTCCGCAGGTATGACCGTGTCCAGTCGGGCGCGCTGCGGCAAGGACGCATGCGCGAGCCCCGTGGGAACCATCCCGCTTCCTCGTAACAGAGACCCACCGAGCCCCTCGCATCCAGTTACAACCACCAAACAAACGCACCAACCAAACAGACACCTAACACCAACGATATAAAGCTCAAATTAGAACAACTCGCACCTACTATCACAGTTGCTATTTTCAACACCCTTCCAACGATGCAGATAGAGGCCAAATTGCAACGATAAAGGTATGAGGCTGTTTTAGAACAAGTTAAACCTCTAGTCTTGTGAATCTTTACGAATTTTAAGTTTTGGGGCCGTGGTTTCGATTCGAAATGCGAATAACAACGATGTTCTCTCGCCGAAGCTATGTCTTATCTTAGGATATCATTTCTTAACAAAAGCGAAACAGTTTATTTAGTTACATCATAGTAAATTATAAAATGTGTTCATAGGTTATAAAACTTGGGAGCACTGAAAGATCATAGCGGTACATCAGTTAAAAGAGTGTTGTTAAGGGTATAACGACATTCTATACACTAGGTAATGTTTCAAGAAAGGTTTAATTTCACACTGAAACCACATGGTTACGAAATCTTTCGAAAACATTAAATTGTATCTCGAAGCAGTTCACCCCATTAAAAGTGAAGTTTATTCAAGTACTAATTAACTTTTACATTCTGGACTATTTATCTCAACTTAACTTACTCTCGCACATAAACTCCATTAATGAATTCTAATAAATGTGATTTTGTGTGCATTAAGTTGCACAAGTCTGTAGTAAAATAGTATTTGGAAATTCACTAACTTGTGTTAATATCGACACTCGGCTAGCTTTGTCCGTTGGGCCTTTACATTCCTAGGCTTAGGATAATTTATTTTGGTGGTAAACGTGGTATTTATAGACTACAAGAAAGGTTAAAAATCAGATGCGGAGGATTCAGACGCCTACTCATTTTCATCCACCAACGTCTTATGGCAAAAGAACGCTTGTTGTTATTATTCAATATCAAAGATGACATCTTATACCAATTAGTATTACTATCACAATTATTCGCGATGACGCAAATATGTTTGCTATTCAGCAGCGGTGCCCGCGGCTAACGGGAGCCGTATGTCCGGCAGCGATAAACTGCGGTAATGCGCGAATTATACGCCGAATAGGCACAGTGTGGACGCGGCGCGATCAAAGCGCACTCGCATGTGATTCTGTATTACCGAATTAGACGATTTTTTCAAGTACTTAAAGGTAAAAAAGACAATTTCGCATGAAAATGACATGATGATGAAAAATTATGATTTGCGAGTACAGATACAGCGACATATTTTTATTAAATATTCAAGATGACAACTAATAGATACTTAGTATTACTATCACAATTACTATCGCGAGGACGCAAATAGACATTTGTTGCTATTCAGCAGCGGTGCCCGCGGCTAACGGGAGCCGTATGTCCGGCAGCGATAAACAGCGGTAATGCGCGAATTATACGCCGAATAGGCACAGTGTGGACGCGGCGCGATCAAAGCGCACTCGCATGTGATTCTGTATTACCGAATTAGACGATTTGTTCAAGTACTTAAAGGTAAAAAAGACAATTTCGCATGAAAATGACATGATGATGAAAAATTATGATTTGCGAGTACAGATACAGTGACATATTTTTATTAAATATTCAAGATGACAACTAATAGATACTTAGTATTACTATCACAATTACTATCGCGAGGACGCAAATAGACATTTGTTGCTATTCAGCAGCGGTGCCCGCGGCTAACGGGAGCCGTATGTCCGGCAGCGATAAACAGCGGTAATGCGCGAATTATACGCCGAATAGGCACAGTGGACGCGGTGCGATCAAAGCGCACTCGCTTGTGACTCTGTATCACCGTATTAAACAATTTGTTCAAGTACTCATAGGTGAATATGACATTATTTCGCATGAAAATGACATGATGCTGAAAAAACATAATTAGCGAGAGCAGATCTAGACTTTTTTTTTTTAATATTAAAGATGACATCTAATACGTACCAATTACTATTATTGCCACAATTATTGTGGCGTGGACGCAAGTATTGCTTGCTATTCAGCAGCGGTGCCCGCAGCTAACGGTAGCCGTATGTCCGGCAGCAATAAACAGCGGTAATGCGCGAATTATACGCCGAATAGGCACAGTGTGGACGCGGCGCGATCAAAGCGCACTCGCTTGTTACTCTGTATTACCGATTTTTTTTTTAATTTGTTCATTTCCGATTACAAAATTTGACAAAACATTTTCATCTGCCAAACTGTATAGCAGTTTGTCGGCTTGTCGGCTTTTCAAGTACTTTTAGGTAAATAAATAAGACATTATTTCGCATGACAATGACATGATGCTGAAAAATTATGATTTGCGAGTACAGATCCAGCCACATATTTTCATTAATTATTCTAGATGACAATTAGTATTACTATCACAATTACTGTCATAGACATTTGTTGCTATTCAGCAGCGGTGCCCGCGGTTAATGGGAGCCGTATGTCCGGCAGCGATAAACAGCAGTAATGCGCGAATTATACGCCGAATAGGCACAGTGTGGACGCGGCGCGATCAAAGCGCACACGCTTGTGACTCTGTATTACCGAATTAAACAATTTGTTCAAATACTCCTCGGTAAATAAAACAATAATTCGCATGACAATTACATGATGCTTAAAAATCATAATTTGCGAGCTCAAATCTAGCGACATATTTTTATTAAATATCAAATAACACGTAAAAAACGTACCAATTAGTACTACTATCACAATTATTGTCACGATGACGCAAATATGTTTGCTATTCAGCAGCGATCCCCGCGGCTAACGGGAGCCGTATGTCCGGCAGCGATAAACAGCGGTAATGCGCGAATTATACGCCGAATAGGCACAGTGTGGACGCGGCGCGATCAAAGCGCACTTGCATGTGACCGTGGTATTACCGAATTAAACAATTTGTTCAAGTAATTGTAGGTTAATAAGACATTTTACCCGCAACAATGACATGATGCTCACAAGAGACATGTTTGCTAGCACCATTTTTTTTGCAAACTTCTAGATAAATGTGTTTTAAGTTTAAATGACCTAATGTAGGAAAAAGGCAGGTAAGTTTGCAAGCAAAAAATGTACCGCCATATTTCGTAACAAACTTCGAGTTTATAAAATTAATCTTAGTTAAGAAGTTATAAATTCTTACTTTGAACAACAAACTACAAGACTACCTACTGTTATTGGTAAACAAACTTTAAGCTATCCAAAGATTATGTTAATTTCTTATAGAATATCCCAAGAAATCTTTCAAACTATCTCATGAAAACATAAAGTTAAATATTATTGCAAATTATACCAAAAAAAGATAGAAAAACTTTACTGACAATAAATTAATTCCCTATGTCTTAATATAAAACGCCGTTACATCCGAAAGATAACATCACCACAATACCTACTTCCATAAGTATAGTGTTGTCACATAATTCAGCGGAAGCGGATATTCGGCTTGTGAATTATAAATTGTAAATTGTCCGCTTACAGTTTGTTGACAGCAAGATACACGTCGTAAAGGTTAATCGCCAATAAATTTGTTTGTTAACAAATATCGATATGCGGATTAGAATTTATTTCTATTTAATTTGACATAAAGTTCAATGTTGATTATATCTATAAATTACGTGACCCACGTTATCGTTTAGAATTTCGATTGAAACTAGCTAAGCTGTTATATTGCGAGCTTTTAATTACTAGCATTACCATTTCGACTTATAATTCTAAAATATCGACAAGTTCATTTACATGACACCGGGGGCTTGGTTCGGAATTGTATACAAAGGTTTGGGCAGAATGTCGATTACTTTTTCTTATGTACTACTGTGTTACTTCTCACTGTGTTTTTTTAAATGCTCTATAGGGGTTTTTTATCTTCAGATGAAACCTTTTAATTCTGGTCCTTATATAAATCCAGTTCAGTGTTGAGAAATCTTCAAACATGTGCTCTGGTCCCGGTAACCCAAACCTAAAGAAACATCATTGTTCGGATTATCTACAAGTAATTGTATTTACTTTTTGTAAATTCTACCTGCAGTTGTAAAACACGTGGTCTATCCCGATTATTCTTGGAAACGATAATTTGTCGAGTTCGTGAGAAATATTTATTTACAAAATAAAGACTGGTCCTAAACTTATTATACCAGTCAACTGCGAGTGGCCATACGCAGCTAAGGGATCCGTAATCCTAACTTTAGCATGATTTTGATTTACAAATCAGGGATCACACATGTAGAATTAAATCAAAGTGTTTTTTTAACTTTTACTACTAAACTAGCTTTTTGCTCGCGACTTCGACCGCTGGTATTCGATTATGTATTATCGCCCCAGCGAACTTACAATAAAAACATATCCTTTCCCAAGATCCAATCCATCTGTACCAAATTTCATTGAAATTGGTTCAGTATAGGCATGAAAACGTAGACACACAGAGTGATTTTCGCATTTTAATCATTTTTATCGAGGAAGTGTCTCAAATCTGACTGAAGAGTTTTCCCCGTACAAGTTTAATTGCTAATACAATATTTTACAAGTATACAATTTCGGTACCAGCTTATTTAAACCATACATCCACCACCAGCAGTCACCCTATGCTTGTTATACTTAATGGGAATGTCAATAGGCAACTTGAAACCGACAGAATTAAGTTACGCAGCCCCACGTTTATACACTTTTAATATTTATAATTGAATATATCAAAAAGGGTTCTTTATTTAAAAAAAAAAGAAATCTTACAACTCTTCATTTAAATTGATATTAGCATTCTGTCTATGGGAATATTAACAACAATACTATAACATATTATTTAACAACAAAACAACGTGCGAAGTTTAATCGCAAAGCATTTTCTAGTTTAGCATAATTAATGATACAGTTAAAAGGTACACATAAATAATACATGTATGTAATTGATTCAATATTAAGCTCGTATATGAATATCTTCATGTTCGTCTCTCCGGGCGGTCGGTATACGCAAATAAGGGCTGCCAACATGTCGATAGTTTACCTCGAGGTAAACTAAATAGTGAACTTATCGATTGTTTTGATGTTGCAGACTGATTAATAAACGATAGGAACGATACTGCTTCGAAATTAATCCGCAACGTTAGAATTGAGCCTTTAGTAATATCTACAAAATGCGCGGAAATCACTTTAACACCCCAGCAATATTATTTGTATGGCGATGCTTTTCAAGATACTTTGTATTTTATGCTGTAAATTAGAATGCTACTAGATAAATATTAAATTGAAAGACAATAGGTATATTGATAGTGCAATCTGTGCAGTGGATGTTTTTAATATTCTTTTCAAGGAAGCGATAATGTCAAAACGCTGGACTAATTTACAAGCAACACTACCGCAAATGTTTATATGCATTACATCCCCGCGATCGCTTAGCTGCTGAAATATATCAACATCGAGAACTGTAGCAAAAAGAGCGAGACGGCACGCAAACACGTTTATTGCTTCATCTTGCAGTAAGCCGATTCATCCTGAGTTTTCATAACTCCGGATTAGCAGGACTCGAAGTTTCGAGACGGTAATAACTCGCGTCGAGGAAACGATACGATTACTATAAAGATTAGTTTCATGTCCTCGTGGTATTAAATTCTCTTAGGATCAATCTTTACCAAGAATTGTTAGAGATTATGAGTAATAAATAAGTTAATAATCGCTTTTACAGCTTTTTAACTTTTATGAAATTATTTTTGTGATTAAGTTCGAGACTGCCACTGCTTCGTATCTTAAAAACACATTTTCGAACAATTTTGGATCAACCATTAAACGTGGTCCATACCATATTTTTGCACATTCTATTAAAAAAATACTTTTGCATCGTAAGTCGGTATTTTTTAACAGTGGTCATGAGTGCACATTAATCAGTCGTTACTTTCCACCTGAAACCTTCCATAACACCTTTAGAATCTCTCCAACGTCCTCGGCCCGACCAGGAAACGACAGATAAGAGCGAAATTTCCCTCCTCAGTCCTCATGCCTCCACCGCACCTCTTCATTTGTACGCCGACAACTGTACTTATAAATAGGGCGGCCGCAAGAACACTTCCGGCCCGCAGCTTCGCCGGGCCCATCTCCGTTAGGCTTTTGTCTCACTGGGGAAGAGGCGAACAGGATATAATGCGCTTTCTACTCGTACTCTCCTTGTCCTTGTCTAACGGGGTTCACGGGAATGGTGTCATGTTATTTCTGAGGTTACACGTATCGTGTTACGAAATTGGAGTTCAATTGTTTTTTCAATTTAAGACGTTCCGTTTAGTGTTTTTTGTGATGATGATGTACTTCTACAATGCATAACTGTATTTATTTTCAACTTAGATATAAAATAAAACTAACTTATAGTAACTTATTAATAAAACAATAAGTTACCGCAAATATTCACCGGTCTAAGAGGAAATCCAACTCAAACGTATAACTCCTTACATGTGGAACCTTTTTAAATAAATTCAATGTTATTATATAAATCAATCCTTTTTTGCGTTCTGTGATCGTCTCCTAGTAGAAAAGAAAGTAATATGATATATCACATTTATTGATACATTTCTCGCCCATCGCTTTCTGAATTCTGATATCAGTATACCAAGTCCCCGTAACGCGAGTTACGTGTTCATGTACACACGCATGCGCTCACAAACACACACAAACAACGCACAATTACTACTAATGAAAGTTTAACCGCTCGCTCTGCACGCTTACAAACGCTGTTTGTCATTGTTGCTTTTAGATAATAGAAGATTCCGTTTTGTCTGCGGGTGTGTGATGTATTTAGAGCATTTTTATGTGACCACTGGCGCCGGACTAATTTATGGAGTGTGCTACTGTTGTTTTTTTGACATTGACAAAGGGGGGAAAAAGCAATTGTGTGAATGATATTTCGACGCCTCATATCTCACAAGCTTAAGTTTCTGCCGAAAATATCCTCGCTAGATTTAAAGAGATGTAAATAGATAGGTAATTTGAGAAATGACTAATCCGTTTTTACGAGAACGTTACTCAGACCTTTTTTTAAAGAAGACGATGATTGGTTAATAATCTGAAACACATAGATTGGCAAATCTCCTCCAATTCGATTAGTTAAATCCCAGAAACTCTTCTGTCCATGAAAACAATTTATGAAGAAGCCATTTACTACCAAACAGCTAACAACACCGAGGAAAGTGTTGCAAAACCCGTTTGAGAAATAAACTTCATTCTCAACAAACAAGTCAGCGTTTTTAACTTGTTATCCAATAAAGCTCTTACAAGCATTCATTAAGTTTGTAAGCTACAAAATCCTTTTGTTCTACGCTAAGTTTCCACTGACTTCGTTCCATTTCAATTTAGTGCTACACCGTGATAATTGCTTTAAATGGATTTAATATTAGATTGAGTAACAGATGAGATGTTATGATTTACAACGGCGTATTTTTGCTTCCATTCATTAATTAAGTTCTCATGTTTTACTCACAATAATGTTGCGTGCGCATTAGTTTTTTCTATCCCATTTGCCACGCATAAATCTTATACGCCGGTAATGCTCGCAGTGTTCTGACATGTTATTAATTTAAAACTATCGATAAGTCGAAAAGTTACAACTTAATTACTATGCAAGCGTAATTATCGAGGTGTTTCAACTGTCACCTTTGTAATTAAGGATGTAATATAGAAATAATATGTCAAGTCGACCAGTCTTTGTTTGCTAAAGGCACCTGACAAACACTTAATTTACATAATGTGCCATAAATATTAAACTTTTTCATTTAAACGCCGTCCAAAGAGAATTTACTTCGCATATTTAAGAATCGAACGCATGTGGACATCCGGCCGCGCTTGCGCATGTGAACTGTTAAGGACGATTTACACCAAACGATGGGTATTTGAATATAATTATATTTTGGAAAAGGAAGTGCCATTTCAGGAAGTTGAATCTAAATTTGCATGGCTTGATGGAAATCCGTAGAACTAGTCATCGCACTACTGCAGCGTTGAAGTTGTACGGTATCACGAAGAAAGCTGAGACAAAAAAAGTTCTGGGGTCCATCTGAAGGCAAAAGCAGCGTCAGACCTTTACCATCAAGGCACGGAGGACCTTCTGAAGATGCAATGCCTTGGTTGGTTACATTGAAGTACAGGACGCCGTTCTGGAAAAGTGATTTTGGCTGTGAATGATGTTGATGATACAAGCTCCCGGGTTATGAAAAAATTATACAACCAACAACCAATGCAAAATATATATTATCCAAAATAATATCACAGTTAAGACAAATCCGGCTATCATATCGTTTAAATTGCGAAATGTGTTCCAACATGAGTCGTGCAGCCTAAATCGAACTTTACTTCAATTTGATTGTAATTTGTGGCGATAATATTCGCTATCGATTTATTTCAGTCTCCAACGTTTTATTAAAGTGTCAGAACTGTCATGAATGTTTTACAAAAAACAGGTGTCAAGTGATGGTTATCCGGCTCAAAGGACTAAAAAATATGTTATTTTTTATGTGATCTCGATTACATTACCGATTAAATTGCCTTTTACTTGAAATTAGTATGTATAAGTAATAAAATTAACGTAAAAGTTTCATCAATCAACTTTTAGAACCCGTTTACATTTGTTTTGTGTAAATAGATAAACATAATTTGTCTAAAGAATTGTTCATACGCTTACAGAAAAAAATATTTTAAATTGTTATGCGCTCAACAAATTGTTGATAGGGATTATAGAATCCTATGGTCATTGAGCAAAGACATTAACACGGATACTGTTGCCAGAGCGGCCATTATTTCATGTATGTTTTCACTTTCACGGTTGTTTTTAAACTTGCATAGTTCAAAAATTTCAGAAAATCTCCTTTTTGCATAACAAGTTAATTTTGTCGCTAACAGTTACCGTTGAATGTGTTGTGTTGTACACTTTCTACTAGTAGATTTATTAGCGTACCACACGCGGTCAAGCGGTCGATTGATTAGAAAATTGTCCGGCGCAGTGTCGTCGCGACGGCACCTTCCGTCGCTGCTCCTTTGGGATGCGATTTATTATATCCGCTGTACGAATACTGTGATGTGCTTCTGGAAACTTCTGGAATTAGAATTCACCTGTAGATAGTCGTAGGATTTTGATGGATGCACGGTGACCTATAAAATAATGTGAAATGATAGGCACACGGCTTAGTTTTGGCAGCTACACTTATCAACCTACCCCACACAACAGCTAAACTATTATTTGATTTTGATATTGTCATTATTATCTTGTGATTGTGGGTGCTCCTTTCTAATATTATGTGTTTAGTTAAGAATTTTAGCAGCTATATTGTTAATCTTACCAAATTAGCAATGGAAATAATTTGCATTTATCTAAGACTTCTGATTCTTATACTGATCAACTATTAATTTCCAAAAGTGACTAGCGCAGGTTGGCCTAAAAGCGGAACCTTCTAGCGTTGGTCTTTTGGGACGTTTTTAAAATGGTACTTTAAGAACAACCCATGAGTTTCTGTAAACTTAACAATCAACACGAGAATTGAAATACTTTTCATCAGCTGTCAAAGATTCATAGAACCCACATTATTACAATAACATAACATAACATAAACGGCCTATATACGTCCCACTGCTGGGCACAGGCCTCACCTCA
The DNA here is from genome assembly GCA_950022985.1 of Udea ferrugalis. Lineage (NCBI taxonomy): Eukaryota > Metazoa > Arthropoda > Insecta > Lepidoptera > Crambidae > Udea > Udea ferrugalis. The sequence goes on from OX465523.1 coordinate 3,101,237, forward strand.
ACTATGAGGTGGAATGAGCCATACTCCAACACGCGGGCTCAGTGCGGATTGTTGGATGGGACAATAACAGTAGTTTTCTATAAAATTAAAGAATGAAAAAGACAAAACAGTTTAACAGTATTGTAAGACTGATTGAGTTTTTATGATTAAGGGAATTCATGTTTAACTGGAATAACTAAATTTTCTGGACTCAAATTATTTTTACTTGCAATCAGCAAGAAGTGCAATTAAAATTGAACAAAACTAGTTTAAACCACTAACAAAACAAAGGTCAAGTACACCATCTTTCTACCAATTAAGCCAAATGACTTGTTTTCGAAGCAAATAACGAACAGCTGATACCGAACAGGTTAATTTGTTACTAGCTTTCTTCGCTACATCAGGGGAATATTAATAGTTGCAATTAAAAAGGAGTTAAAATTAATTTCTAGTTTCTCTTGAGACTGCAAATGCAACGCGATGACTTAATTAACCTTATCGCTGTTTGTATGCGAAACGGGCTGAGCTGCAATGTAGTAAATAACATTACACGTACAGTCAACCATAGCCAGAGTCTCATAGACTTCGCGTAGTATGTGAGCCAGTAGCAATGAGAGCTCAGCTTATACCGGCAGCGCTTGCTGAGGTTGGCTGTACGAGTGGGGCTTAAAATGAAGAGGAATTCTGAAATACTTCCCTTTGCGTTTACTCAGACTGCAGTAAGTGCATTACTTGAGTTAGACACGGATTTCTCTGTGTTTACCTTTCAAAGGGTAGGAGAAACAACTCTTAATAAAGTTAATGGTGGAAATTGTATTTCTTTCAGCATCAACTTCACCTAAAGTGCCATTTTGTGCATTTAAGATGAAATAACGGACAGAAATCTCTTCTGTTCTTTTGGTTGAAAAACCATCACGACTATGAAAAAAGAGACTTTAAAAGGCACATAGTCATTTTACTCAAATGAAAAATAGAGACAGTAAGATGTTTATGATTTACACCAATATAGGCGTACATTGATCGTTTGCTATAGTACCATCGTTTTCAGCATTATTACTTCTAAACCTTTTAAACCAGAACCAGTAACCAAAGAAAGAAAAGATTTGAAATTTTTAAAAGCTCCATTGATCGGAATTATCCCATTTCCGAATTCCCTCTGATGCAACTCCGGGTCCGACCCGTTAAATATTCAAGAACCCATATGGAGCCAACGAAATAAGCTAGTAACGCTCTCAATATTGTAAAGAAACGGCTTTCTAATCGCACAGAGGTCCCTCTTCTATAAATATTGCATGGGAGGAGCGGGTGCGTAACGGAATATTCAGTGGCTTTTGTCTGCTTGCATTGAATTGGTGGTAATGTATCAATACAAAAAAAAACAGTAGGGATATCCAAAATTACTGCGATTAAAATTGAATTAACAGTATTCTTTATTAAAGTAGACAAAACTTAGAACTTCAAAAGCGGCATAGAGCTTTCTTTTTCCCAACATCCAAAATATATGGACATAATCTGTACTCTACCGCACCGGCGTCGGAAGGTTGTTTCTACTGAGCGGCAGGAAGCTCGACGGTTACTCTTTTTTTAAAATCAGATGTTTTTACAGTACAAAATAAATATACCAACAGAATCCTATTTGTTTTACAAAACCCCAACCCATTTTTACCGCTAAAGTATGTAACAAACATGAACAAAATGTAAAGTTTATCGTAATATTGGTTGGAATAGGAAGTAGGATAAGCGCGGCGGGCGCGTTTGTAGGTCAGATAGAGGCGTCGCGCTCCAGTTTAGTGCCGCCGTCCGTCGCGACGCTCCCTCGCTGGCTGACTTTGAAATTCTGAGTCTCGACTCGACGCAGCGGCGTCGGCAGGGCTGCCAGGCGTTTCCTATTGTAGTTTACGACTTTTACGAGTATGCAATAGGAATCTTCAGTTTAGTTGGTATTCGTTTTGCATTTACCAAACAGACTAAAAGTCGACCTTTTCTCATAAATTCATCATTATCAGGAATGTGATAGAGGAGTTGAAAATATGAACTGTGCTGCAACCTACCTGTATTTAAATTCGAACTAGGATTAATTTTGAAAAAAAACTGAGCAGTGGAAGTGAGATTTACTTATCAAATCTTTCTCTACTTCAGGGAATTTGTAAAGAAAAAAAGTTACTCAGTCGTAAATTATACCCGCAGTCCAATTCCCTAAGTAGCGGCTTAATTAAAGCCACGATTTGCTCGCAGCCGCATAGCAACCGGGGCTGCAACCCTACTCGGAAGTGAGACGCCGCGGGTGATTTCCACCCTCCACGGCCCGAGCTGCGGGTGCCTGCCGACATCAAAGTTGAAGCATTATTGTGTTACTTACACACGAAGACGACCAGCCTAGGCTGCATCTTGGCAAATGTCAAAGAACTGCCAGTTCAGCTAACGAAGGGACTTGAAGTTTCTATAGAAGAAGGTGGTGATTGAAAGAATTACCGATAGAAGAGAGCTGCACTACGTTTTAAGTATGAATAATCCTTCCGCACTCTTTCACCCGGGGAACACCAGACGATTGGCTTTTCATTCTTATGCTGTCATTACTTGCGGATGAAAAATTTAGGACCTAATTCATTAATAAAGCGAATAGTAAAGGTGTTGGAAAAGCTTCCTGCACAAGTAATACAGTGCATTAGTAAGTGGGTCTCAACAAATGTCTATTTAGTTTCATAGACTGCATGCTTGTGCCTTGCTTGAGCCACATCATCATTCATAATCAGCTGATCGAATAAAAACTACTTACTCCTAACTTGTATCCTGTGATTCCTGTGCGCTAACACCGCTTTTGAAGTTCAGTGCCGTATGATTGTCTTGCAAGCTTACTGCTCACCCTATTGAGCAGGGCTCAAGGATTTACGCTTCTCATCAAACATCAAAGCAAACGTCGTTCGTTACGTTATTATGAATTTGTTATTACTTTATATGCGCAAGAAGTTAGGGATAATTCGTTATTTACATCAGGATTTTAAAAAATATGTTGTTGTGGGCGCACTTTTGATCAAGTTTGGTTTTTACTGTTTTTAGTTGGAGTAGTGTTCTATTTTTGTGTTTTATGGAAAGCGAGACCTTTTTCTTTACATAAATTGGAGATACGTCAAACTTGTCTGTTTTTTCAACTATTTCCTCGAATCTGCGGGGGATAACAAGTTTGTTTTCGAATTAAAAAAGGCGTGTTCATTGTGAGGTATAATTGCCGGCCTAAAAAGTAATTATGCGCCATAAAACGCGGTCATCGGCGTCGGCCACTCCCGGCGCACACGACACGGACAATTTTAGCCAAAGTTTGTATGGAAAACACACAATGCCAGTGTATGATAAAGGAAAGGTTATTTGCTTATTACTCACGTGTAGCAAACAAGTTACTAAGGTTGTTCAATAACAAAACAATCTGACAACTTTAAAGAAGTTTCCTTGTTTGAACTCACAAAGTTCATTTAAAGAAAAACAAATGCAGACTGAAATTTGCAAGATAATCGACTAGATGACCATTTGGAGAGATCATTGAAAATGCAAATTTCGGTTATTTTAATAGCCAAAACAATGGATTTTTTTACCCTGATTGCGCATATCGGGTGTACCGGTAGTCAGTGTCAATTAACGAAGACTTTTGGACTACCACCTAGGTAGTCCAAAAGTCTTCGTTAAATGTTTTATGAGGTCTTGGAAATGAAGAGAGCGCCTCTGAAAACTTAAAAAAGTATTAAGGATCTTGTTCCATTTCATATGTGGATGTTAAACTTCATGGGGAGAAAATTACGTGTTAGCTCCTTGTCACATCATGCCCACATTTCGAGGACGTTTTCCACGTTCCAAAGTGTGACGTTAACGTTCGACCTATCTGCGTACGATGTATCACCTCGCGTAGCGGCATCGGCAGTGCATCGCGCCGCGCTCGTCCAAAGGGCGAAGAAGGACGGCGCGGGCGTCGCACCCGCGCCGCGATTGTTTCACACGATAAGCTTCGGATAGCGGATAGCGGCCATGCAATGTGTCGCATCTGCATATCGATTGGACGGTGGACTACGAAGAATTTTCCGAAACTACATTTTGCCCATTTACTTTAAATTCTTCAGGAATTACTGATATACAAAACGAAATGCCAGATATTTCTTTCATTAGTGATCTTCAATGTCTTACACTAGACGTTTAATACGGTATTGATTATGCCAGCAGGTGATGATTTTATTTGATTTGTTAATGATCAATAACAGTGTCGAATACTCTTACCTCATCAATATGTAAATAACTAGATAATTAAACTACACACACCTACTACAAAAATCGATGTTGGCTTAGTCGATTACAAAACATCAGTGGCTATTAATGTAATGTCACAATTTAATGAACATAGGACTCAAGTTAATAACGATAATGCTGCTAAAGAGCACTTCATAAGCGCAGCAGACGCGACGAGCAAAGCAAGTAAAGCAACACATGTAAACAAAATAAACGACGTCTGCGCGGGCAGGCGACACAAGAACGCACTCAGATCCCGCGTAGCGTCCAAGTATGATAAATGGACGCCAGCCGCCGGACTCGCAGACTCTTCCACCTTCCAGGGGAACAGCGAACTGTGGGAGGACGAAATATGACGGTAATGGAAAGACGTGACTGCACGCAACCGCAGGGGGAATAGACAACAATGCTCGCAAACATTGAATATGAAACCGGTGAAATGTAGAGAAAATGAATTGGATAAACTTTTGGATTATATATTGTTTCCATCTGATGCACACAAATTGCCAAACCGTAAAGGACAGTTGAGTATGGAATAGGACGATAATAAAAAAAAAATGGCTAGGCAATCGAAATATGTTTTAAGCTTCAGATATTGATGCAATACAACCTGTTGCGGACTACAATTAATGTCCTGACGACCAATTTCAAAATACGCACACTAACTTTATTTATTTATTTCATAATGGATACTACAGAGACAGTGTTGCCACAAAGCGAGCGAGCGTTGAGAATACGCAAACAGGTGTCGACTCCGAGGTTATATTTGCATATAAATAGAGTTCCTGCTTAACTGTAACACTGCTTCGTCCTTTTCTCTCTTATTTATTGGCGTTGGTCAGAGGAGTGTGAGTGTTACGCCGACTCATTGCACGCTCAGTACGCAACCACTACAGCTCCAGGAGATTCTATTTATGAACAGTGATGTAACACGGGCAATAGACCGGTCACATAACTGCAGCCAGGACGTCTTTTGTAATCGATGGAGGAAGTAATGAATCGATACATATGTCACTTGCGAAATGCTTTAAGGAAATAGATATTTATCCTTCTCCATCAACATTTTTAATGCATCCTTTTTTATGATCAAACGCCTTTAGATCTGATGGAAATACTCAGCAAGCCATGTTGCGCCAACCGCAACTTTTTCTCTCGAGGAAATTACTAAATATCCAGCTGAACTGGTTGGCATCGGAAGCGGTCCTGGCATTCTATCGCCCTTCGCCACTAGGTGCTTTTAGTTTAGCTAGAAAAACATCGGAGTTTCATGAATAAGAAAGGCATGAATAATTGAAACAGAGACGTTCTAAGGAATATTAATAACTTAGCAGATTCTATCGCACTGGTTTTATGGCTGCGAAAATACAAAATGGCAGGTGATTAGTGGACCGTCGCCGATGCGGCCGGTTCCGCGCCTCTTCCGTTAGCCGTTTTTTATCGTTCGTCTATTCTATTACATCATAGGAACACGCGCGATCTCGGTGCGTGACCCGTCTGCGTAGGCGCAGGTGACACGCGAACCGTACGTTTCGACAGCCGTCAGAGTACGGCCTAACTAGTTCTGTTACCCGAGACCCCAGTATTTGTCTTCTTTTTTGTGTCGAGCGTTTTGTATTTGTTCCGTCGGGCCCTTTTTTTGCTGGGTTGCACCGCCCGTCTTTGAAGGTTCGGAGCGTTTTTACTGAGGTCCGGGGGAGAATAGGGTCGCGGGGACCGCGGCCGCCCCCTTCCCCGCGTCTCGGGCCGTCCTTGGCCCGACCGTTCACCTTGGTGCGCAGCGCTGCCTCGGCACCACAGGTAACAAAGTTCCGCGAACTACGTGATTTCTATGGCTGTCCGAAAGTGCTTGCTGGAGTAGGCATCTTAGGACTCACTCGGCTGGCGCTAATGTTACCGAGAACGTGTAATGAGACACGTCAGCCTGTAGACCACCATCCTCTGATACGAGACCCCCGTCTGGGCTCCACAGGGAGAATCTACCTTTTACTTTTTGCAGTATCTAATGTCGGATATCTAACGCGTTCCAGAATACACCAGTCTCATACTCGTCAGTCAACGAAGCTTCGATGCCGCTAATGGCACGTTCGACGTGGTGGTCTCCACAGTTACTTTTTCATGGTGGCCTAATTACGCGTAGTCATAATTCTACTATTCTCCCGCATAGATTTTATTACTAAATTTGTTTTTAATATCGTGACTGTTTTGATTGGGATCAAATTGGTTTACCATGTGTCAATCATAAAATTTTAGAGCTAGAAATATTCAAATACCCAGTTCATTACTAACATTTTTGTCCATGGTTTCCTAGGTATTACATATTGCAACTTGTATAGTAGTTAGTAAACAAATCTTGTATTTATCTATTAACAACCTAAATGCTGCATGGTTATTGATTTTAATGTTGACTCCTATTTATTTCAAACCAGTTTAATTGCAAGACAGTGTACATAAACAGTTACCTACGCTGTATTCTGAACGTGGTATATATTACAAAGATTTCCTGGACTTGAAACTTTGTGGTAGAAATCTTCTCAGAACGGAGATAAGGATTGAAGTTTTAAGTTATTTTCACGGAAATAAGATAAATGCTAAGATAAACTTGAGCGTGCGTGAGGGGTCTACTGAGAAAGTTTTGGTTTAGGTTCACAGAATTTCTTCAGTATCTCTACATCGCGTCCTCACCTTACGAATAACGTGTACTGTGAGAGAATACTTGACTTTACCTCTGTATTTCTTTACAATTCTATTTTTACTACTATTTTACTGCTTATACGTTGATTTACTGCTTGAAAAGTGTATTTGTGGCTTAAAACAGATTTAACATTCGGTTATAAAGACGTTGTTATACTTTTAGTGCCAGTCAATGCCTTAGGTTCGTTTACCTTCACTTCTGTGATCTGTCATACCGAATCACGTCATCATTGCAGTTGCGCCTCTCATATTGCTATGTTTAGGTCGCGAACTCTTGAAGTCTGCACTGCGAAACACCAGCGAGAACAGCCGATGCTCCGAATTCGTAGCAGCGGGTCCGAAAGCTCGACGACCGTAATCTTATCGCATTAGAGGCCGGACATAGGAAGGGCATTAAATTTGAACGATCGTCGTGAAGCGGCGGGCAGAACGAACGCGCCTGAAACCGGTCGGCCGTCCGTAAATAATGGATTAGAGGTGGGTTGGGACGCGCGGGGAGCTGGTGCGGCGCGGGGGGCAGCACGCACCGGCTGCGCGCGCGGCACGGGAAGGGGGGGACTGCGCCTCCCGTCAGCTGTTGCGCGCCCGGGAGCGCACACTGCCGCCAATGCATCGGCGTTGATAGCGCACGCCGCCCGTACCGACCGCGACAGTGACATAGTGCTGTGCAGTGAACTCGATCGTGACGACCCTCAGTGTGTGATCATGTTATTCTGTGTGTGAGCAAGGATGTGCAGTGCACCAGCGAGGAGCTGACCGCAGCGCCGCCGGGCGATGAGAAGTTATGTTACGCCACCGAACGAGGTGATTATCCCGACCTCGGGCCTAAAAACACCATGCATGCGTGTGGGAACAACGATCCGACGATCGAATCCTGTGGTCGTATTTTCGCGCCATGATTTTCTAAATTCCGGTAAGCGATGTAGCAGAATCCTTAAAAATTTGGCGCTTTTTTAGGAAAGGACACAAAAAATATTCCCTGCTGTTGTTTGCAACAAAAAGTTTGTTTTTTTTGTACAATTTCAACAATGGATGTCGCCCTTCAACCTGGGGTAACTTATTGTTCGTAGGGGTTGAGAGGGTAGATTTTTTATACATTCGCATAAGTTTTTTTTCAAGTGATTTTATAAACTAAAAATAATTTGACAAAACTAGTAAGTGTACGATTACGTTTTTTATTTCGTAGCTATGCAAAACCAACATTTAGAAGAAGGGATTCATTATTATCGTGGGTAGTTTTACCTTGGATTAACTGCTCAGCTAAATTAGTTGGCAAAGCTAATATTTTCAAACCTTCCTGAAGGAATCTCTTGATCTTTCTATTTTAGGAATTTACTATGTACTTATACGATAATATTTATCAAAAAATTAAAATACTTAGCATAGTCTTACCTAAGTGATTCTACTATAGTATTGCTCAAATTCACAACGATTGATGTGATAATAACGGAATCCTAATTCAAGCGTTTGCGTCTAGTTATGAGATAACACTTCCATGTAAACTATAAATATTACGATTATCTTGCAATTATTTACTATGCACTCAGTTTCAAACGTAACGGATTTATCGCCGACGTCATACGTGAATAACAGAGGTTCATGTGAATTACCCGTCTTACCGATATCTGCTACATGCGTCAGAGTTTTGTAGGAAAACGATTCTAATTCTGATTATTTCAATACAAAATGTATCAAAATCACCAGAAAGTAATCAGGGAAACATGAACCTACCACAAAGACTACATCTACGATCCTGAGATTCATCCATAACAAGACAACAATAATTGAAAAAGGGGTTACATATTCTGCGGTATAGAAAACGTTTCATAGAGTTATTAAAATATCAATAAGGAATCTTTAAACTCAGCACATTGTCGTGTAGAATGTGTTAGTACTTTTAAAAGAGCGTTGTAAAGAATTATATTCAATATAAAAACTAACATGTTTCACAGACTGCTTTAGAATGTAGGAATTAAATTCCTAGCTCGTTAGTTGAATAGAATTCATTTGCTATTAAAAAGCAAAGGTCTAGGAATAGTTGGCAGGTGCTACTTAGCACCTTGTGCTTAGCCTTCCGGTTTTATGCGATGAATAATTTATCTATTCATTGTTTATCAACCCAAGCTTAGAACAAAGTAAAGCCTTTGATAAATAACACGCAATCCGTAACAGAAAAACTCACAATTCGCTTTACGAGGAAGTTTTAGGATTCTTTTAGAGTTACCGTTATTACATAAGCGACTTATTACATTGTGAATGAAAAAGTTTGTTTCCTTTCGACACTTCTTCGGGAAGTTTTGCAAGCAATGCCTTATTTTCCTTTTCAATTCCAAACATTTCTGTTGCAATTAATGAAGTTGTGGAAAATATAGATGACTTCTTGTTCGCAGGAAAAGCTTGCGATACATTAATCATGAATATCTCGATTCCCTTCATAAATCATTCCCGAATTACCTTCATGGAACATTTTATTGAAATCTTGGAGATTTATTATCAAGGGACCATATCGTCTTTTTTCCTTGGCATCACATTTTTTATCATTAACACCACGTGTCGTATAAAAAGTGTATGTGAGCAGATGTGCCAAGGTGACCCAACTTTAATTTAAAGTTATATGTGACTGTTTTTTGCTTTTGCTGGGTATTACACATTTCCTGTGCTTCAACGTCATCTTTAAATGCAATGTGCGTAGATAAATGCAATTACAGTTTTTAGAAATAAATAACACTTATTTTAGCATCTTAAAGAATGTGTGGTTCTCTATTACTTGGTGCTTGGTGTTTTTGTCCGTTAGTGATATTGGGTTACACCGAATACTCCTTTGCATCTTTTAAAAATGAACAATGTAATGGTTGTGTCAATTTACATTGTCATTCTGTGTTTATAGCTTTCCTTAGAATTTCTTTGTCGGCTTCTTCCCTTTCTTTGCTAACGACTCAGTTCTTATCAGTTACCATTACTGCGTTAAGTTCCACAAACGCATTTACCGGCATTTGTTTCTCATAAAGTTTCGGATATTCAATAACTATTAATAACTTTGTCCTTGTAGCAAATTTGTCTTTGTACAAATTTTTGGGTTCGTTACAATCTTCTTTCGTTATCTTTTCCGTTTATTGTTGCTTTTAGTTTTTGTCTCGTGAATTTGAACAGATACTTTGTGTATATTGAGGGAAGTTTCAACTAAAAATATGACAGATAAAATAATAAGATTATGTTCTCTTATAAAAATGCATTATTTTTGATCAATTACACTTCACCTTCTTTGGCATAGAATCATACATGTAGAATGGGCATGAATAAGTAAAATTACGCTACGCTAAGTAAAGTACCAACTTGTAACTGGACAGTAAATTTAACAGTTTTAACCCAAGGCTATCAAGAATTGGTTCTCCTCATTTCGGATGGTCCGCTAGGTAATAATATCATGATAAGATCTTAATTCTAACCAGAGCGCCGAGTATTCGTTATTTCGATGGGCGGCCGAAATTAGTCTTGTAATTAACGAGCCCCGATCGCCTGCAGTGCAGCGACTGCAGCGTAATGCGATTTAAAAGCAATCTCGTCGTCAGCGCGTTCAATTTCCGCGCCGAATGCACGTAAAACGGCACTGATCCCAGCAGTTTCATATCGTCTTGCTCCGTCCCGGTGAACTATTTGCCTAGATGCAATAACCTGAGGTGCCGACGGAGGCAGAACTTCTTCACGTGTGTGATCGAAGATTGCAGACGAAATTCGTGGAGGAATTTCCAGATACGATATTCCGTTAGCTATTTTCGATCCATCTCAAAGAGGAGCACAAAAAGTGACCTTTTTGCAATTCTGCTCATTACATGCCATTTGATCATTGTTTGATAAGACGTCAATTATATCATCATTCTGATTAATTACTCTTATGTCATCTGACTGTATGTACTTACGATACTTATCAGCTGCCGTTAAAGTGATTCGTATGTCGTCAAGAGCAGATGTTTCATTTAAAAGCTAAATGCTCAATCATAAGGTAGATACAACAAACAACTTTTTACTCGTAAAACCCGTACATTGAGTGCATCACAGATAAATTCACATCTCGGCGATCCGGTTTCGTCCGACAATAAAGGTTGTAGTCCTGTGGCCTTTACCTGGAAATAAGCCTCAACAATTCAAGTTCACGTTATATTTTTGTTCAGAATTGTTCTGCTGTGACTTGGTATTCACACGCTCGAGAGTTTTTCTATATTGATGTTTATCTGCATACTTTTAACTTTTCAGTTGATTGTGCATGTTCTGCATCATTTTTTATTTAGGATTTTGTTTTGTAAACAGTTAGCTGTTAAGTCATTCAAGTTTTGTAGTGTTAACATTATTTACAAATTTACATAATTTGTCTTAGCCTCTTTCAAGAGTACTTAAAGCAGCTTGTTTAGATTTTTTTTTTTCTTTCATAAGATATAGTTTCTTTTTCGAAACTATAGATACTCATAAACTTCCAATCATTAATAATAAATCCTTTCTTGGAAATTTTGTCACCACTTATCAAACCCAGTGTTGATTATTTACCACTGGGTTTTCCTTCCATTATTGTCACGATCGTCCGTGAATCGTCATTGCAATAATCGTTATCACCAACGGGATTTCCTTCCGTATGACTTTTGGATTCAAAATACAATTCTATTGTGGTTTCCTTACCTTGTTAGTTCCTATCACAATTGGAAATACCTATTATTTCAAACCAATCGTCATTCATTAAATGTACAACGTGACGAGATCGTAGTAATAAATTAACAATGTTTGTTTTTGCTTTTTGTTTTTTCTCTCTATCTAAACGTGTTTCATTGAAAAACTAAAGTGTTAATGATTTGAAGTAGATGTAATTAGAAAACGTTCAATCATGACTTAAAATAGCCCGTTTTAGGTCTCTACATTGTACATAGATCTGAAGCTTTCTTAGCATAGTGATAATAGTGTATGTATGTTAGTCCTTAAGGTATTTATAATATGAGCCGATTATGTTATTTAAGATCTGTTAATGTAATTTGTCGCCTGAAATAAATGAATTATAATATAATATAATATATAATAATGTATCTGTATATGTTTCCCGTAAAATCCATCGCGACGGTACACACCCATCGGTGATAAGTGTGGTCCGTGTCTTATCAAACACGTCCACACTTAACTGATTTGTTCGTTATTATTATCAACCACGAATACCATGATGCCTAGTTACTAAACACGAGAAAATGAATTTGTGGAATGAACGTAAGTTATTTCTGTTTCAAAGTACCTAATTGCCACGTATGTTTTATTTGTACGCTGCTCATCTCAGAGACTTTTAACACTTGTAAGCTGTTTTTTGGCATAGTTATATGAATGTTTCATGATAATAAAATGTAAATCAATATTAAGGTTTATTCCACACTCAGCCGAAGAAATCATCCGAATTATTTTACTTCCTGATTCAGCCGCGAATATAGGTATTCCTGATTCATCCGAAAACTGTATTATTATTAAATGATTCCCGATTCAGTCGAAAACATATTCCTATCTCATCCAGCATTCAATTGTCTAGAGATTTACAACCACAAAACAACATCTGATGACCCTCCAACCATTTGCAATAATTACGTTTTAACAACACGTGGATGAATCGGGAATACCGTTTACTCTTCGGCTAAATCAGGAAATTTTTTATATTTATTAAAACTCAGCCGGCTGAGTGAGGAATAAATCATTACGATGGTTATTACGACGACACACTAGACTGCTTGCGACCCGACACGCATCGGCCAAGTTTTTTAGATATATCACTCCAGCAAAAGATATATGTGCTGTAAAATGAATTGTCATTCAGAAAAAGTTAACGTCTGTGACCACCGTGGTCGTCGATATGACTCCGTTTAGCGTATTTTTTGGTATTGACCATTCTTACTGTATTGGTTAGCCATCTTTATTTGCTTTTTTCGTTTTTTATTACAACCGGTGGTACTCGGTTAAACCAGCGCGATATTATATCGATAATAACAGCATGTAATTTAATGTTTAACTTATTTATACAAGTCATTATTCATCGCATTAACAACCGTGTTACTTGGATTTCTATCGACTATAAAATTTCATTGTTTCCTTGTTGTGTGCACTAGCGTTTAATTTGTTTGATATTCTAAATTGATTGTGTTATAGTGAGCTTTTACATGCAATTTGTGGCTAGGACTTGCTTTAGGAGAACAATGTCGGATTATACGAATTTATGACTACTTGCAATGTTACGATTCACAGAAATGAAAGAAAGCCCCTTCGTGGCACTTTAAATATCGTGGTGTTATTTAAGTCAAAGTCCCACACAACATACCTGTTGGAGAATAACAAAGGAAGGCAAGATTAAGTGTGTTTTAAAACTTGGCTGTTAATAAAATGGAGATAGCTTATTTTTACCCGACTATGACGGAGCAGTTAAATTGACTGAATAACTTCCATAAGCATGAAACCTCAAGGTGTATTGGAAATTATTCAACGTGTTACGTTTGTACTGATTAGTTACCGTACCGCAGTCTATCATTGGCCGATAGGTTTTTAATTTACCTACTAATGGACGGTCAAAACAGATAGCGAAAGTTTAGTTATTTATATATTCTTATTTATTATGATGAATAAACATTACTAGAACAAAATCATAACATCTTGATGTAAGCTTGCTGGGTGTACATTCATCAGGTATGGTTTTGTAGAAAGGTTTGAAAGATATATTGATACTTAATACCGAATCTTTTGTAGCGCTATCAAAAACTATTCTCGAGTGTAAAGGAAATGCAATCAACAGAATTCTTCGTAAGTCTATATTCATTCTGGTTTTATTACTAACACATTAAAACACATCAGATTAGTGCAGTTTCCGCGATAGCGTCAAACAAACGCCGGCAAAAAAAAACGGAAACCCTTAAAACGCTGTAAGTGTTTATCTCTCACCAGAGATGTCATTAAAAACATCTTCGGTTGTCTTTCAGGCGCGCCACGCGATCGTTACAAAATAAAGCGGTTCGTTCACCCCCGCGACGTTCGCTAAATATACGTGCGATCAAACGCGCGGCACGCATGGTAATCGCGCGCGATGACAGCCTGCGCACACGCAGCGCGGCGTCTGCGCCGAGAAATGGGTCGGGGGTTATCGCTGTTATTCAATTTGATATGAGACTTCCGATACGGTTTGCTATTCCTTCCAGACGATGGAATGAAAATGTTTAATTTGATTCAGAGCATTCGCATGCGATCAGAGTATTACTCAGCCATAGTCTTGCTCTCTAATCTACTAGAGATCTGTGTGTGTGACGTTTTTGTATGAATTGTTACTGTCAGATCACATAAGAACAGATAAATTATTGAGTGACAATCTTGAATACGGAACGGACTAAGTAAATGGTATGCACAGCTAAGTTTACAACTTACATACCCAGTTATCAGAATCAGCCAAGCTGCCTCATATAGACATTAGTAAAATCATTAAGGTATTAGTAAAATGTGAGTGTCGCACCTCCATGTGTTATTAAAATCTTATAATCAATCAAAATCGTAAATAAAAATGTCCGCAGTACGAATCATTTAATTACAACTATCAAACATTAATTGAGTAACAAGTAATAGTAATTACGTGTCATTATAAGAAGCGTCTGATTCACTCGGTAGCCGGTACTCGTCCGTTACCGGTTTTGGTGAATGTAAGAGCTTTTGTGTTACTAACATTATCCATTCTCGATCTATTCGCCGTAACGGAACGGAAACGAGACAGGTTCGGCCGCTGAATGGTGAATGAGTGACCGATCGGTCAAGTTTACGTGCGGCCGATGGGCTCAGCGCACTTTCTTTTGTTTACTTCGTGAATAAATAAAAGGTAAACCTATTGGCCCGTGGGTATTTTTAAATCTGACCACTGTGAGAATAGTCGGTTTGGAACTATGGGAGAGAAACAATGCGATTGAGCTGTTTTTGTAATTATTATCTTGAATTATAAAGCTTTTGATTTTATTGATTCTTGGTGGTGGCATTAGTCTAGAAATGAAATCACTCGTTCTCTAGTTTCAAAAGGCTGCTATTTTCCTCTGTGCAATTTCGGACTACTAACAAAATAACAATGCTTGAAAATTACACTCTCTTTTGCTGTCTTGTCTATGTGCAGTAAGTATGCAACAGATTAGCATCTGAGCAAACGTAAAACATCAATAAAATGTTATTATTAGTGCTGTTTGCTCCTCGTATGCATTCTCATGTTCAAACAATGAATTGCAAACTATGTTTCACTTGTGTTATTGTTGCCAATTTTAGACTGCGCGAATTTGTTTCTTGCATATCGAACGTTTAATATTTTTTATACTGTGTTGTTAGGGTCTTATCTGCTTTATGAAGTAAGTGTAGATTTTTGTATGTATTCAGTTAGGTAAATTCTTGGTGCCCGAAAGGTAAGGCGCTTTGTTCGAAAAGTCCTAATAGGTTCAACTTCTGAATATAAATTCGAATACTATAATTTATTTGCGCAAGTGCAGTAATAAACCTATAAATTGCAGTGTTATTTGGTTGCATTTTTGGAGTCCTTGAATTAGAATTGGGTAGTATTTATTGAAATATGTTTACTGTATTTTTTTTATCAACCAGCTGTGTCAATTAAGGGCATCACTCTGGTGAAGTGTACGATCTGTTACGTGTTATAACGCATACACATCTCCTCTACATAATAATTATATGTTTAGTATAAAGTAGCCTGAATATCTTGGAGAAGGCTCCAGCTGGCTCCAAGGTGCAATCTATCTCTATACCAAAATTAATTAAAATCGGTTTAGCGGCTTAGGCGTGAAAGCGTGACAAATAAACAAGACATACTTTCGCATTCACATTAGTATGGATTAAGTAGGCTACTTGCTATATGGCGTGATATTTTGCTACTGATATACTGGTACTTCTACTCAACGACAGACATCCGATAATCTGGACGAAGTTAACAATCGGTTTCCCACGATCGGCTTATCTAACGGCAACTTATCTTCGTAATCCGCGTAAATAGATTAGTGGCTAATTAGCTTTTGGTTAACTATTATAATGAATATCATGTAGGAAGATTCCTATAATGTGGGTAATACTCGTACTCGAGTGATAATTCTGGTTAGTATAGAAACTGTTTCCACTAAACTGAAACCATATTTTAGTTCCTCTTTTACTTTTTACTAAAAACGAAACTACTTTTTAAATCATTTATTTTATACGTATTTCAGCTATCGTTCGTTATTGCTAGTTTTCAAATACATTATGTGCCTCTGGTAAAAGAAATTTAAATGCGATGAGGAGCGTACGTGGGGATTCTCGACTTGAACTACATCTCCACTTTATTGCTAACAACTGCAACACGAAAATTAAAGTCATACCTACCTACTTAGTTTCTGTTTGGGAAGCAGTTTCAATGATGGAAGTTTTTTTCACTTGTTTGTAGTTTAGAATTTTTGAGCAAAAAGTCAGACAACTTTGATTCATAGTAATTAGAGATTAAATAAGGAATAGAGGTTGATTGTAAACCATTATCATATCTGCGAATGTGAGGAATGTGCTCGTGGGAGACTATCTTTATTCTCGGCTTTAGTTGCGTGCTTGAAGAATGTGACGGGGGAGAGTCAGGTGAGTTGCGCTTGTTGGTAATACATTTATTTAAATAAATAAATAAATTTAATCTTCAAGCGTAACATTTCATAATTGATAAATAATTGAAATAAATAAATAAATAACGTATCGCTTGTATGTTTTCAAAGAATTAAGTTACAGGAGGAGGTTAAAAAATCTCCTTAAATGGCTGGAATTTATTCTAATCTAAGCATGAAGTTGAGTCAATATCATTTTTTCAAAGCCTTTTGGTAAGATTAGTAGTTAGTCAACTCGCTCAGTAATATCTCCGTTCGTACTTCGAACAAAACAATGGTTAAATATGCTCGCAACATTACGGGCAATTAATAAAAAACAGCAATGATGCCCGCGCGGGCGCCATTAGAGTCGCCGGCCACGCTCCACTGTTTCAGTTTTTACTGCGCTCATCGGAAATGTAAATTAATGTTAATGTGTCGCGATAATAAAGCTTCGTGAAGTATAAACCATACAGTAGAACATCTACATACTAACGTGCCACTCTCGGTTTGAATGTGTGCGTGCGCGTCGCGCGCCGTGGCGCGATATCACGCACACGCAATTTCACGCACACGCTAGCATAAAATAGGGAGGCATAGGGAGGCGGCAGTAAGGACGGGCTGTGCCGCGTGTCTGTGTGCACGCTAGGCTAATAAGCTAATAATCCTGCCTGATGCCAACATGACCAAGTGTCTTTTTCTGGTTTTCAGATCTTTAGAAAAGATACTGCATGGAAAATGCTAAAAAATAATCCTGCCTAATGCCAACACGATCAAGTGTCTTTTTCTGGTTTTCAGATCTAATAACTCGGCGGAACAATAATGAAACATAATAAGCTAATAACTCGGCGGGCGGCCTTAGATAACCTACTGTATGCTTCATACTGTGGCTTCGTGAAGTACTGTTCACACACTCGCAACCTGCCCACCCACTAGTTAAGTCACACAACGGTAATAGTGTAGCGTACGGTGCACTTAAAAGTTTTTGAAACTTTGAAAATAAATAAACATAAACGCAGTCTTTATTTGTCTGTAAAGTTTTACTATAACATTCCTGCTAATAAAAGTTTTAAAAGAAAAACAATTTCAGGAAACCTTCTGTATTATGAGTATAATGCGTAAGATGGCAGTGATGGCACTAAACAAGCCAAAATAAGCCATGTCGAATGCTTACTTACATAGGCTAGTATTTAATCACACTGTACGTACAGGAAGAAGAGATGACATAAATGTGAAGGATTGGTTATGTTCTTGCAAGAACTGATTCGTATACAGGCACAGCCATTATGCAAAATACAGGCGTTTTACTTTAATGATTTCTATGTTTTTAAATTAATATTGCATGGGAATAAGAAAAAATCTTCATTCGTGTAATATCCGTAACTTCACTTAATAGGGAGCGGTGTACCCCGTCTTCCCCACCTTGACAGTAAAAAACGCAACATTTACCATTAATTAAACCTGCTTCGCCTTTACGAGTATAAAGAATGTGCGAACTGATATAATTACCGGAAATTCAACTATTGCGCTCACAGGCCTAACCACAATCATATAAAGCATTATTAAAATTGTCATGCGTTGATTAGACTTGTAGACATTGACGTGTGTTTTTAATACTGCTCAGGGGTGCTATTCCGGCGGACATCACTTCACATCTCGGTACTTCACGCTTACTTGAATCATCAATATGCTTCACTCTGAATTAGTATTTTGATTTTCTCTCATTTTGTATGTAAATAATAAAAAAAATATATTTGGCTTAGTTCTTTCTCTCCAACGACCACAGTTGCAGAGAAATTGAATTTTAAAGTTCACTCAACACGAGCAAAGTGAGTTTGGGCGTCCGCCGGAATACCATAGCAGGATTGCGATCGGGCCCTTCTTTATCCATAAGTGATGATGTCCACCGTTCTTGTTAGGGTTTGAAATATGCAACGCTCATGTAATTCTGTTCTTCATTCGCTTGAACCAGGGTGGGCCAGAAAGGGTGGGTACTGGTCATTACAAGCCCGCATACGCTAATTACGGAGGCGGCACTATTGCACCGACACATGATTAATGAGGTACTTACGCACCAATCTGATAGCATTATAAGGATTAATTGACAGGTGACGTTAAGTGTTCGAGGAGTTACTACGTGAGACCTAAAAAAACCATTTGGGTAAATGTCGCACGTAGTTTAGGCTTTGGCTTCTCGGGTTTGTTATTTGTATTCGAATGTCCAACGCTGCGTTGGCCTTCAGGAGGTCTTCAATCCTTTAACCTTTCTGCAGTTTTTTGCACAAAAGGCTCTACTCAGCCCACTCCCACTTCAACTGTTTATTCGCTAGGCTAGAATGAAGAATGTTAACCAAAGAAGTCCGAAAGTAGTAAGCCAGAAATGTATCATGTTTTAAGTTAAAAAAAATAGATCGTCTATCATAAAATAAAACAAATGAAAATGAACAGTTGCTTTCCCTTCCGCCAATTAACGGAGCCAGCCAACTCGATTGTTTGTGCTCCTATGAATTCCTTGCGACCATCGCATGTCGGTGGACGTGTAAATTATGACGTTATTAGGCTGAATGCATGAGACGTATCATGCCGGCGATCATGGGGGCAATTTGTGGTGGGGCATCGAACCTGGGACCCTCTAGACCCGCATGCCCATTGTCCACCGAACAATATGCCTTGCGGTGCGGAGTAATTGATGCTTGGAAGATTTGTGTAACATTGTTGCTGAGGTTTTGAAGTATTTTCACTATTTCTGTACTCGTTTTACTGTTTTCCAGCGCAACTATTCGTGAATTATTGTTTCTGAATGTAAAGCAACTGTTGTAAGTTCGTCAGAGGTTTGTGTTGAACCTTTGACGGGGATGAAATAATAGTAATTTAAATGGAATATTTACGATTTAAACAGTACTAATGCTATATTGACAGGGACCGATAGATTAACTAAAATATACTTGAATACCTATACACATCCCCTCAACAATACGGCAAAAAAACAGTGTACTTCTGTCTGACTAACCTTTTGAGATATACCTACCAAGTCGTGAGCGCAGGTTATGTAGAAAACCAAAAAAACAAGTTGAAGGACGCGGCCAATCTTTGCAGGATTATTTCGATACCAGTGTCCCCAAATACTACGAGTAAATCGTAACAGGAATATTTGCCTCGAGTTAAATAACGTAAAAATCTACAAAATCTTGCCGCGCAGTATTTGAGCTAACTGATGAAATTTTCAAAAACAATGTTTCATTTATTTCGATAGCTAAAGTATTTGCAGCCGAAACAAAGAACATCGCGGCTCCCCGCCGCGCAACTGCACCGATGCGCGTGCACATCTTGCGCAAGTCATTCCTATCGGCTTGTGAAGCGCGACGCTCACTTTCGCCCACTGACTCTATTTGTGTCGCGCGCCCGGTAGTAACTAGTTTTCAGGGCTGTATGTTGTACTGCGAAATTGTAAATGAGGTAAAATTCACAACTAGAAGTCTTGAAGAATGTGAGCTTCTGAATGTTTCGTTCACCGTGGCGGCAACAATCAGTGTGTCTCTGACGGTACTCAGGGTACCATCTAGTCTGGAATATAGTTATGCGCGTATGTTGTGATAATGTGATGTGAGATATCGAATTCTGAAGTAAGGGTTTCCCTGCTTTTTTTGGAACCGAGATAAAAGTCGGTATCAATGTTAGAAATCTTTGGTCGATTTAAGTGCTGGTACGAGACACGAACTTGCGACTCTTTACGCCTTCAATATTGCTACCCGCACCACACTTAAGAGCTCGTCGAATTTGGTTATCTTCTTAATCTGCTGATGAATTAGGATGTACTGGATCTTCTGTTTCATTTGTGTTCTTCTGACAGAAAAAAACAGTCTCATTTGCTAATCGCCAATTTATTATTCCAATGAGTTCTATTAAAATTCAGACGTTGTTAACCCTAATTGGTTAGACTGTTAGTCCGTCTCGCCAAATATCAGCTCAAGATCACACGAAGGAGATTTTTTAGGCCATTGGCATTGTCTGATTATACTCGAATGTGTTACAACAAATGTTTCTTAGGTCATAGTTGAAGAAAAAACAGTCAAAATCAAAGTAGACGTACAAGAAACTTGTAATGAAACGAGTTTCGGAGATTCTACTTGCGGTGTTTTTAATCTTTTTTAGGCGCGCCGGTGTCTTTGACCGTATCTGAAATGCACGTGCGCTAGCTGCGTACGCATCTAGTAAATATTCATACATGCTATATACAAACAAGAGTGAATAGTGTTTATGCTTGTTTGTCTTACCAAGCCGACGGCGACAAGCATTGTTGATTGTGATGTCATTATTGTCCTGAAGACATAACGTCACCTATTTAACTCGTAACAGTTCAGATTAAATTGCTCTTTATGTAGCGTTTGTTATTAATTGTAGCATTCTCCCTTCTAATTCACAAATGAATGATGCGTCGTTTCAGCTCTGATAAAATATCTCACGTTATATTCGCCAATCTACAGTTTCGCACTAAACGTCGATTCCTAGATATTTAACTGTTGCTTTCCGCCCTATTTTTCGTACAGTCAACTACAACTATCATATAGCAGTTAGAAAATGATCTTTATTGTATTAGTATAAGGTGGCTCCATTAAATTGTTATTGACCGTACTAAACACGTGTCGAACAGCGTAAACCGCGGCACCTAGCTCCTAATTATACACCGGATGCTCACTTCCTCGAATTCGGTGGCCCTACGATTACGGCCATCGTCGCCAGTTGACGAAGTAAACATCGAACCTAATACATAAAATGATTTTACATAGTTTGTACAAAATATTTGCAACCAAGTGTACTTCCCTGCGGAACTCCCGAATTTTATTGCAATAAATTTCAAAAGTGACTGTAGTCAAAATGAAAATTATTATGCTAGTTGTATCTTTGCTGTCCTCATCATTATCATTTGGTAACATACACTCTGATCCGATCCTTCATCACAACACAATTCTGTTTAGATAATTACGTTAAGCGACGCGCTTGCATGTTAGTCATTTTCTCGTAATATCGGAACGGTTGTTTTATCATTATCGCGGAATTTATGTCACGTCTTGTGGAGCTGTGATTACCGAACTATGACATCACATCGCGTTGCATTAGCATACTACGTGGTAACATAGTGCTAGCGTACAATCTAGTCTGCGCAGATATTTTAATCGCGGGATATACGGTATGTGCTAGTCAATTATGCATTATTTAAAAACAGTTTTGAAGATTGCCAGTACCGTTAGGTCTCGTCTTAAAATAGAAATTCCTTGATCAGGAAACAGACCATTAAGCCCAATTATCCAAAACATGTTTGATATGGAATATAACAATTATCAAGTTTACCAAATTCTAAGTTTGCGTGCCATTAAATGCCTCTCTAAATTCCCCTCAACTATAAGTTATGGAACGTTATACAATATTCATACAAGTTTCCGTCCTATTAAATTTAATATCGTGGCTGATGGGAGCACGTTGGAACCCGCTGCGATAATGTACCCTCTAGAGCAGAGCCAATCTCTATGGTAATAATACCACACGGAAAGGAGTAGAAATTTTGGTATAACTTTTTATGGAATTCCTTTTTCATGTCTGCAGAGGCTTGGCGATTGTCATAAATGTGTGTGCTTGAACTTTAAGTAATGAATACTTATTTCAAACTTTAATTATCATGTTAGTAATTAACATTTGCAAGACGTCCACTGTGAACACAGGTCTTCTTCATTGATTTCCAGAGTGGCCCATTGCACCGAAATTTATTTGGTCCCATCCTGCCTTTGTTATCAAAAACAATCTGTTCTTGAACATTTCTGGTTCAACTGGCATCAGTTACTCTGCATATTATGTGCCCTACCTTCTTGAATCATATTAATCTGATTTATTGCAAAAATCGTCTGTTTAGTACCTTCGTTACTAATATTGCCTACGATTAATATTGAATACGATACAATAAGGAAGATAATGCAATTCGATTCAAAGTCGCAGTTAACGTGCACTAACATTCTTGTTCTGGTTAATCAAATCTGCGAAATGTTCTCTTTGTTTTATCGAATAGGTAGGTACTCCGTTTAAAAGTTCCAACGGATTATCACAGTTGCATAAGTAGAAGCGACAAAGAAGCCCCGCCAGGCTGGTCTTTGTCTTAGAGGTTACGACACGCCAAGGAGGCGAGGTCGAATGTCGTCAGCTCGCTGCACCAAGGCCGCTGCAGCCGCACGAGCATGCACTGCCCTTTACTTTAGATGCAACTATTGGTTTGCGAATATCAACTACATTTGTACAATCAGCTAAGCTTATAATGTACCACCCCAAATAACGTGTGCTTCACAATTAAGTTCATTGTTATTTAGCTTAAATTTACATGTAGCTTCTTCTTTCTTATCTTAAAGAAAATCTACCCACAATAAACTTTTCACAAAAAACATCGCCCCTATAATTTGGATTTTAAACTTGTTTGTGTTAAATTTATCTAGAAGGAGAGCCCAAAAACATTTGGCAATTTCAAAGGCACACTCGTATGGTTAATTACTAGAAAGCTTTTCGCCCTAAACATTACGGTCCATAACTCAGAGTTAAATCATATCACTCCGGGACATCAGCCATTAACAACTTCCTCCGCCAGCTCGCTAAATTATTCACGAATTTAAAAACCCACACAGCCATCCTCGTGAGAATATCCAAATTAATATTCTATGTAAACTAACGAATTTTAATTACAGCAAAAGTTTGAATGGTCACCCTTTTGGAACGTTATCTAACGCAGAAATTTATAAGTCGCTAGAGCCCTTGCTATTTAGTGAATTTCGGACTGTTTTCAGGATTTCCCGAGTGGTTTGGCTTGGTTCGAGAACTTTTGGTACGGGTTAGTCTTTCGATGCAACTGCAATACTGATACGTGATTCATTATGATAGTCTCGCACTTGACACACTTGGCAGACAAAGAAATTATATGTATTATCCTTTGGAGATACCGTATGTACTCGGATATGATTAGACGCCAAGGTGTCATTGAAGGCTTAGTAATGCTAAAGTTCATTTGCAAAGGTTATTTCTTTGTTTTCAATGCACGTATCTGCCTTTGATTGGATTCATAAGGATGTCTAAGTTTTAATAACTGATCAACTTCTATTGTTATCTTCAAACTGTTTGTGAATGAAATATAAATAATAGTTACTGTTTTTTAGTAAATAAATTATCTGAAGTCCGTTGTTTTTTTCTTATCTTAGAGTTTCTTGGAAATATGATCACATACTACCTACCTTTTTATATAATCATTCAAAATGAGCTATTTTGTTTTGTCTATTCTTATTGTTGTTGAAATTGTTTTTGCACGTGTAATATCATATTGCGATTGAATGCACAAAAATTTGTTCACGCAAATCACAAAGGTACATTTTTATTGGTGTATTACTTTTGGATTTTGCTTTTAGGCCGTCCACGTTTAGCATTATGAAGGACACAACATATTTATGTTCCGTGGTGCAGTCAGCATGAAAATGTTGCGTGCTAATTGAGTAGACAGAAAAGGTATTGACGGTTTGACGAAAGCAATTGCAATGCAATACTACAATTACAGAGGCTGACAAGTATGGCGTTTGAAGCTTTGCCTAAATGTAACAAGTAACACTGTTGGCCATCATATCTCAGATCTTTTCTGACCAGCCCATCAGCTCTTCGATGCTTGCCCTCACAAGCATCGAAGAGCTGATGGGCTGATGGCACAAATATTTCGCGTATCGTATTAATTAAACTATTTCTTATGTGCAATCTTCTCAAATTCTCAACTTAGTTCAGGATTGGTTACTTCGTCGATTTGCAAACGGTTGGTATCTGTATAGTTACTCGTTAGCATGTGATGTGTAGCTTTAGTTTTTTATTCATTTTCTCTATACTTGCTATCACCTAGAATAATTTAGGGCGTCCTCGATGGTTCCTAAATCTTCGCTTTGTTCGTTAATTCAAACGAGTCAAAATATCATTGTGCACACAGCGATTGCGTTTGTTTAGTCTGCTCGCAATAATAGGAAGCGTGTTGCTTTTATTCGCCGCCGGCGGCTTTCTCGTTGTTTTTCAAACAACGTTCTGTGCGCACTTTTTGTTTACCCGCTTTTAATTCCAGCTGCACTAATGATTTTATTGTTGCGCTCATCTTTACACTTAGTACGGATGTTAGTTTTGAATTTTCTGGTTATGCTGCAATTTTTAAGTGACTTCTTGGCCGGTGGTTTTAGGAGTTGTTGACTTGTATGTTTATTTGAAATAAGGTTTGAGATAACTTAAGGTTTAATGAATATTTATCACCTATGTTGATTCCCTTAATTTTTTTTGTCAAGGAAGCAATTGTAGTTTGTAGACTCAGCTTGAAATTGATGATAAGTTATCCTAGGATTATACCCTTAGACATGGTTGTTTCCTTGCATCTATAGGGAACCATTATAGATTCTGTTCTAATAATACTACTTGCACATTTTAAACCCTGGCGTTGAAGTACACCCATCATTCTCGGTTATAGCCGAAGCAAAACTCCAGCGTAGGCACTCACCAACCTCGCATGGTGCCCTCTCTCTCACACGGCTTGTCGGATATTCGCTAAAGTGGCGGTTTGAGACAAAGCAGCCCGCTTGCTCCGCTTATTTCCGCCCAGACTCCGCCGGATGACTGCGGGGAGCGTCTTTTACGATGCAACATAATGCAACAACTCGGGCTGAGCGATTTTGAACCCAATACCTTAATGGAGAGTTAGTGGAATAATTGTTTTAGCGGTAAGGCCCAGACTTAACTATCTTACCGTTGTCGCCGGTGAAAATGGAAACGGAAGTGTTCCTGAGTTCCCATCAGTTCAGGGTTGTCGTTGAAATTGGTCCTTGTAAGAAACCTGAAATGATAAAATGCATACTTGGATCAAATGCTTATACCTAAATGCTTATACCTAAATACTATTTGTGCGATCGGCTTAAACATGCAGTTCTTGATGTTAGAGAGATGCAACTAATTCCCTTTCAAATAAACTAACCAGTGCTATAAGCTTATGCACTGATTTGTTTCGTTACTCTGAGAAAAACGTAAAACTGTGCCCCACGGAATATTTTTATTCCATTAAACACTCTGCGAAAAATACCAACATATTTTAATTTGTAGCTGCCAGCCCTACAAACCTTGTTGAGTAAAATACGTTTGCGGGCGATGCTCACGAGCCGGTGAACTATCGTGTTTATCTAGTATCGCCGCGATTTAAGCAGGAAATTGAGTTTCTGAAAGCTACCGTACGTGAGCCGGCACTTTGAGACCGCCTAGTCTGTACAAGCGCACAGGCAGCTTTTGAGCTTACATTGAAGAGTCAGATTCGGTTGAAGATCCTTAAACTGATACTGGCCCTAAAATGTTGGTACAACTTAGTGACAACTAAGCCGGCTGTTTGAGACAATTGACAACATTTGGCTCATAAGATTTTGTACCATTCTTATTTCTTAAGATACCCTTTTATTACACATATTATCACACGGATCCAGTAGGTTCTAGCTGAAATGGCAGATACGACAAAATAAATCATTTAAGACGATAGGCATTAAAAATTTAAATTAAAAAAAATAAAGGGTTTTTCTCAAAATGCATTTGTAAAAAAAATGCGCGGGCATAAAATTCGCTTATTTGTCATCATCATGCAGCCCGGCAACCTCACAACGTCCGTAATAGAGCTTATTTAAACATTTGAATATTGTTTTCTTATTTTTCCTAAAAAATCCTCGTAACATTTACCGGGCAATACACTTTCTAGCCTCGTCATAACATAACAAGTTTTCAATGCCGCGTATAGCTTCCGAGATTATGTCACCGTACCCATTCATTACCGTTTGAAAGGAAGCCGCGTCGCGTGAGAATCGTGTCACCGCGTACCCCGTTTGCCACCCCAGCGGCCCAGCCCCTCCCCCAACCCCTTGCCCCACCCACCCCCGCGATTATTATGCTAAGTGTCTGTTGGTTATAGCCGGGGCGAGTTTTTCGCACATCTGCTATTTATTTACGCGCTTTATATTCATGGAGTCGCGTAACCGCGTAACTCGGTTCGCGAGTACCTTACAGTTCATTACGCACGTGTACAAGGTTATAGTGTGCGCGTACGCAAGCTGATGTGACCCTTGTTACTTGGGGTTAAGGTTCCCAGTTGGTGGGGAGTGGGAATGGGTTATCGGGCGCACCCCGCGTGACGCCCTGTCAAATGTCCGATTGATTTTGCAGCTAAAGTGCTTTTTCGAATTTATGTTTCGTTCAGTAAATAACTAAGTTGAAGCCATTTTTTTCCCCTAATGCTTCCCTGCTTTCCCTGATGTGTTATTGTTATGTTTGGCATGGCTTCAGGCGGAATTCGAACCTTCATCTCTGGCCTTGGTGTTGTCCATTAGACCACAGAGGACTCTGAAAATGTATCTAGCACATAGTTTGCTTACTATGTGAATGCCTCTTTGTAGATCTGTGTTTCGGTTATTACCATTTGTATTTTTTGGTCATATTAGGGTAAAATTATAATTGATAATCTAACACATCCGCTTAAAAACAAATAAACGAAACTGACCATGACAACGTAGCTTTAATACGCAAAAATAACTTAGTAATTTCTTACGCGACTGGGCGTTAAGGAACGTATGCAGGTGCAGCATCATGACTGATTTACAAAGTTTAGCAGCTAATAGATAACCTACTCTGTAATCAAGGCGGTCGAACCTTTCATCCTACATATCTTGAACGTAATATAGCTCCTTGTAATTATAACCCGTGCTAGTCTTAGCAATATCTTAACAAGATCTATGAAACATGCAAGAATAAAAAATAGATTATCTTATTAATTTACAATGTTGCAGAACATGCCAAAATAATTAAAATTCTGCATTGCGTATTTAAATGTACCGGTTTCATTTAAAATATAATTGTTCTAAAAGTTATCGTATCTTAACATTTTATCTCAATTTAAATACGATAACTTAATGAGATTATTATTCCAGGGTTCATAATTCTCCCTAATTAGCGGGGAATCCCAGTTTAACGGTAATACATAGCCTAACTAATTATTTTAATCATTATTATTAGTAAGATAACCTTTCAATTAGGTTAATTTAGTTTGTTACTGTGGATTATAAATTGCTATGAACTACCTATGTTTTTGTTTTCGTACGTCTGCCCAGTGTGCTATAGTTATAAATCGGTACCAGTTTTTCCTCCGTGTATTGCAACGTCTGTCACTCAAAGTGACATATCCCTTCCAGGTATAGCTGTCACTTTCATTTCTACTGACACATTACGGGACAGCACATGTCCAAAGGTTTTTAGTTGGTCTTTCAGGGCTTTCAATCTAATGGTTCCCACGCTTTTTGACAGGCAATCGTTATTGATGAGCTGCGGACAGAAACAGGGATTGAGAGTGTAAATTAAAATGTTTTGTCAAGTGACAATGGCCTTTACAAGAGATGTTAACTTCTCTTAGTCTTCTTTTGTCTGTATCGCTAACGAAGTATCGTAAAACTTTAGCCGGTGAAAAACATACCTACTTTTCAAAATTAGTGTTTTGGGAATTCGGATGTTCTAGGCATCACATTTTATTCTAAAGAATACATGAAACTTGCAAACGTCACACTGATTTTTTATTGATTATTCGCCTTATAATTTATTGATTATTATAGCCTTAAAAAGTCATACGGAACTTCGTATGTGTTGAAACAGAGTAGACGCTTAGTATTTATTTACATTACTGCAGTTTTGTTGGATTGTTCACTCGGTAAACATAAAACGTCTAACACACGCGGTTTATTTAAATAGTATGCGTTAACGATTTCCGACAGTTATGTTGTATTTCGCTCTTATTCTGTCGAAACAAGAGCGATGATTGTTTTGAAAATTCGGAATTTAATAACGACAATTTATTCCGAAATTAAGTAGCCAAGAACGTGCACAGTGGGACATGCACGCCGCGGGGCGCCACACCGCCACAATATAATATGAACACAAACAATTTTGAACCTTACGCTCCCGAAGAAAAAGCTCGAAATACATCATAACTTTACGCCAAAGTGAAATTTGACAAGGATTTAAAATCCCCAGCGGCGCGGCTCCCTACACGATGATCAATTTCCAACGCTAAAATGTTATATTTCATTCTACAAACCCAAAAAGAATGCAAATATATTGGCGTCAATTTTAATTGGGTTTTAATCCGTCTACTTGCGGGGTTTCAGGTTTCCCAAGCTGAATCTCGTTGAGTGTTGGTTTGAGTGGAGTTATGCGAGTATCGAAAAATTGAGTGATGCGAGTAATGGTTGCGAATGCAGAGGAGGTCAGTTTATGTTGAAAGTGTTATGCCTTGGTTGGCATTATCATAAGTTTGCGTTTTAAATATGGTGTAGTTATTTTTTTACTACCAGAGATTATTACAACTATTGGTACGGAAAATGGGGCGGCTTTTACTTCTTAATATTGCTTACAAACGCAATCAGCCTTAAAGACAAAACCATAGGGCGTGAAAACATCAAAATCAGGTGCCAATTACAGCGTTACAAATTGTTCAGTAGCTGTCCTTTGTAGCGGCACTAACCCTGTAGTTATTCCATCAAAATCTCGGGGTGCGGTGCATAATCAGTTCCCTAGGGGCGTGAATTGCGCAGTGTGGTGTTAGGGCCATCGGGGGTTTGTTCGCTGGTGCACTGAGAAATCTAGATTTTGTATAAAATAGTGTATGAACGTCGAACCATTTTTAATGTGTTTTGTCTTCGAATACTTTTTATATGAGCTCATAATTATGAGGTATTTACAGTTTATAAATGTTATTTTTATTTTCTTAGTGGGATTAACTAATTACAAGCCTTACAGTTCACAGTACTGAAATGAGAATCAAATAAGTACTCAAGACAAGTACTCGGGTCATTTATGTCCTTGTACCTTTTATAAGTCTCGAAGAATATTCTCACCATAGCAATATAATAAAACTTAATGAAAATTTGTTGAATCTTTGGTTTTAAAATGTAAAAATTACGAAACTGCGAGTAAAATCAGCAAAGTGATTTGTTTTTCATTGTTTAGGGTTTACTTACTTTCAAAAAATACTGCTGTAGTTCCCGACAACCCTAAAGTTTCGTCAGACATATGTGCCCGTGACATATCATTTGCGCTTTTGTACGCCCACCTATTACAGCGCGCTGCACACTGTGCAGTGGGCGCAGTGCGCGCCTTCCAGCGACTCTGTTTTTAGTGCTCGATGCGTTATTAATGAGATTACACTGACGGACTCTAATAATAGGGCAGTGCACTAAACCGATTTGTGTTGGTAATGATGTAAAGTGGGAATTTGGTGACCAATGATCAGCATTAGTAAATACATTTTATGTTGGATTAGTCAAGTTTTCGACATTTCTATTTGTCCTCAAAATAATTAATTAAAAAAAAAAAACAAAAATAGCTTTATTTAAATAGACCTGTTACAAGTACTTTCAAATCGTCAAATCTAATTAACAAACAAAACATACTTAATAATAGACATGAATAGCATAATAATAAATGTAAACAATAAATATACTGTACTTAAATAAATGTGATGCTACCACCGGATCGGAAAGTTGTTTCTGTACTGAGAAGAGCCGGCAAGAAACTCAGCAGTTACTCTTTTCAACTGTTTCTCTTTTTTACAATAATTGTTAGTATATTACAACAGAACTTAGAACAAGATAGCACAATAAAATTCATAATTTATGAAAAAAATTACGCGATGATCTCTGAAACAGCCTGCAAAATAATCTTACCATGTAGAAGTACACTCGACATTCTACATGTCCAAACAATACAAGATATTACATAAAATATAATACGCGCAAAGAGTATGTAGTAGCTCCAAAAATTTAAACGTCCCCTAACTATTTTAAACAGAGCATTTCCAATTTACTTTTATAGTAAATACGTTTTTTAAACCTATTCACAGTTAAGCTCTTCAGCTAAGCGTCAACCTTTATTCTCTAGCATATTACGCGCAATCATAGTTCTAGTGTACCCACCCAGGCAAAACTGGACTACATACGACGACATAAGATACAGCCTTTCACATAGTTCATAACATCACGTCAACATAAACAGTAATAAGCTAAATGGAAATCTAATGTTTGTATGTGAAAGGCGAAGATAAATCCTAGATATAGTACCGGCGGGTACTCTCATTCAGAATGGAAGCCATGCGTTAGATGAAATACGAGCGAAGACAGCTATGAATATAAACTGGTTATTGCTGACCTCTGCAGCTCTAGCTCCGTTCCCACAACACGATCCTCTTACAGAACATTCGTCGGATGCTTACTTACTCTTTATGTTTATGTAAATATGATTTACTAATGCGTTTGCAAACTAATGTCAATAGGTCGTGTCTTTTGGACTTACACGTGTTCTTTCTTGGGTCTGTCTGTTCTTTTTGAAGTCTTACGTATGTCGAAAGGAAGGCTGCGGTCTTGGGAAAGAGCGCTCGCTATGTCGCGGTTGCAATCTGAGGGATGTGCTCGAGTTTACACTGCACCGCACCCAGAAAGGGAAGAAGTAGTTTCCATTCACACTTCATGGCTCTGCATGACACGAGAGTGTCATATTGTAAACAGAAGCGCTGTCAATATGAAAATTATTTATCTACCCAAATGGTTGTCAACCTAAGGTCTGTGGACAAAACAATTGTTGCTCTATCTATTAAGTCAAATTGCTAATTGTTACCGGACATTGCTGATCTCGATCAGACCTTGTCAATGGCTATTGTAGAGTTGCAAATTGCAATAGCAGAATGTCAGCTCGTTACTCATAACAGACACCGTAATCCCTATGTTAGTTAAAACTAATTTTACCTTCAAATTATTCACATAAGACCGTCGAAATGCAATAGTGTTTCCAAGTTTATTCTTAGTCAATTGGTTCAATTGGTAAAAAGATTTCTACGAATAAACTTGCGTTAATATGTTCTATTATACGTGATTATGTTTGGGTAAAAAATGTGCATTGATTAAAAAGTACTCGGTAAATCATAATACCTACTTAAATCATGATCCATATATTATTTGTAACTGTGCGGCTCGATAGAGTTATAAATTAAATGTGATTTTATTTTATTATCTTTCTTATAGAAACCGGACTAGTTAGTAGCACATCCATAAACTAGTCCAGTTAGATTTCAGTGCAACTAGTCAGTGCCGAGTGTCGTAATAACTTATAACTGGTTGTTCGACTTACCGTGTTTACTTTACCGACTTTCAATTAAATGTTTGTGGTTGAACTTTGCTCGCCAATTGCGTCTAGCGGCTTGTAAAATTAGCATGAACTTTTTGAGTAAATAATTAATGTCTACAAGACATCACACATGGCCACTTCATCGCAGACAAAGCAGTCTGACATGGGTTTTCTATTAAACGCAGTCGTTTGAGTCTCCGCTATTTAGCTAAAGTATCAACCAATACGACAAAATCAATTACACTTTAAGTTGAGTGGAGAATCCTAGTCAAAGGCAAACTGACTGTTGCCGTCTTAGCGCACGGAATATTCCGAAGCCCACATTTTGCATAGAGCGTTTTCCGGCTTCTTGGGTTTTATCGTGTTTTCCACCTGTGGAGAGTTAGCATGTCTCCACACATTAGCGCTTAGCACTAATCGAAAAATAGGGTTTTGTTGAGCACTAAAGTATAGATATGCTTATTTTAAAAACATGGGAGGCATCTGGGCTTTCCCCAAGTATTGTCTTCTAAATACTGTATTCCAATTCTGTGCGTGTGTTAATAGAAATCGCGTGCTGCCATTGCAAGTTTTATTCAATCAGTCTGCCTCGGCTTATTTAAACCAGTGGCGCCGCCTCGCGGTATTGCCCGGCGATTTCCTAGAACAATTACTACGGACTTCAAACGAACCGCCTTATCAGCTGGGTACTCGTACGCGCTACGCTGTTGCGGTTCTGCTAAGTATCTTTGTTTTGTGGAATCTAGAGGGGTGATAAAAAAACATCAGAAAATATCTAGTTATTAAAGAACTGCTCGAGCGTGACAAAATAGTTGGGAGTATGATTTATTTGTTAGACAAGAACCGAGTTAGACGATATCTAGGTGCTCTTCAACGCACGAAAATTAAGTGCGAAAGGACTCATTTATAAGAGTCATTCTCTACCTGTTGGCTACATACATATAACGTTTGTCCTTGTAGGCAATGGTAATCACTTAGTCCCGCTTGCATGTTCATAATAAAATAAAGCTCAGATAAGCTGTCCTACGAATGATTCTCAATTTTTTCAATTAGCACTTGTATCCAATAAATACTGTGCACTTCTGGGTGTTTATGTGTATGTGTAGTCATAAGCGTGGACCGTCATTGCTATGAATGAGTTCGCACAATGCGCAGATAGTAAAAAACATCAATTACGGTTGACTGTACGTCCACTGTTAGAGTAATCATTGAACAGCCTTCATAGCCTTATCAGGTTAAAATACGTTAGTAGTAAAAATATCGCGCGATAACTATACTATTGACACATTCGTCACGTGCTTGCTCGGGAATTCCGAGAATTTATTACTATAATAATTTTTGTTTCAATTAATTAGGGTGAATTGTAATTGGGGCTTTTGGTAGTTGGTAGTTTTTATTGCTTTGGTATATTTGTGATGTCAGAGTGAGTTGGTTATTGCGGGGTTTCGGTTGAAACCAGGCCAGTAAGGCTGTTAGGTTATCACACCAATGTTGGTATGTACGCAAGGACAGTGACCCTTTAAAAATAGATACTGAACAAGCTTTTGTAATTATAACAAACTCGGAACGATGACAACATCCTGGACATCTCGTTGGAAGTAATCTTTGCAATGAAATTCAAGAGATATTTCGAATTATTCCACATTCAAAGTCAATTGATTTCCTAAAGACTTGAAATGAATACTTAGCAGTCGGAATTTTTGCAAGGCGCGAGTATGACAGATAGACAAAGAAGCGTCATATTTTTACTGTTTTTGTTACGGACACGAATTTGTAAAGTCAAATGCACAAAGAAAGCTCCATTGATCGTGATCTACGAGTATCATTATCAATTTGTTTCAAAACTTTCACATTTTAACCTCGCAACTCCGTCCGAGGCACATTAGTTAGTGCGCCAATTAGGACCTAACTATCTCTGAATCTGCCGGACTGTCCTAGTTTCACCGACGTTCTTAATTGATTTATGTTCTCTGTAAAAGGAAAATTAATTTAACTTAAGATTTCTCTACGTTAAAAGTTTTCGCCTTTATACAAGTTGTAAACAAGCAGTACTGTTTGTTAAACTTAAATTGATTTTCTCATGTGTGAACGGTATGGCTTCCAAAGTTTAATAGAAGGTTGATCTATTGAAGTATCATTAAATACACAGTTTTTGCCAACTTTTTTACCAAACAATATACCTAACTACCGAAATTATGCTGTAGCTTACGAACGTGCGAACGAGACTTGAAAATTTCATTAATTGTATTTAGCGCATTATATATCGGTAGGTCTATTCTGATTCGAGGATTGATGGGTTATCTCTTAAATAATTGTCATCGATACCAAAAATAGTGAAACAAAAAAATATTTTACGTTTTCTCGTTAATTGTAGGCATCAGGCATATGGAGTTAAACACTAATATTCCGCTTGTGGCTTGCAAAAGCGACACCCAACCCGAGGGCGACACGCTAAGCTTGCGCCCGCGTCCTTAGATACAATCGCGTCACGCTCAATTGTCGTGTGTATAATATTGTTAAGATGCCGTCGGCAATTATCAACCTTCACTGAACCAGCGCCGTCATTATAAACCGCTTATTAGAAACCTGCAGGCGTTGGGTGACCCGCTGACCAATGCGGTCTTAATTCAGCTTATCTTCCAGGTAGAGTTGTAAAAAGCTCCAGACTCTTTGTCTTGATTCAATTGACAAAAAAAACTTCTGTACTCACGACCTTTTTTTTTTTTTTTTTTTTTTTTTTTGAGTAGGGGAAATGCACTTACGCATACCCGCCAACCGGGGGGTTGGACTGGTTATGTCGGACTCTCCACGGGGAGCATGCTCTACCCAGTGGCTCTACCGACTAAAAACCCTACTACTCCCTCTCTTCGTCCATAGTGGGGGAATACGCCGTATAGCTATAAGCCCTGTGCGCGTTCTCCCGGACGGTGCCCGCCTACACGGCGGGCCGGAAGCGGCCCCCCCTTCGAGAGGGGAGGCCACGACCCCCCCTTCGAGAGGGGGGGCCAGTAGGGACAGCCGAGGGTGTCGAGCCGTCCCTACCAGGCAGTGGTGGAGGCCTGTGCAATGCCGGCAACGGTACCCCCGTACCGCGCGCCGGCTGGCCTCTACCACGGAGGGGTGCGACACGGCGAGCAGGTGCACGCCGTCTTCCCCCCCTCCTCGGCCTGCGGAGCTCATACTAAACATCGCCAATTATCATGCTTTTGATTCCACTCTCTCCAATTGTGCCAATTACATCGCCTGTCATTCATTAATACCCGATATTACGTATCGCATCAGTAATAGTAACATAACATCGGCCCTCAGCGTACAGCAACAAATTACACAAATCAGGACGGAGCGTCAAAACAAACGCGGAATAGACCACCCACTCAATATTCGAACGCAGATTACAATGTAGGTAGGTACAGACTACAACGGCTCGGGTTGACGACCGAAATCGGCGCGGGCGCGACCTTGCATCGTCTCTGCCTCACCTACATACGCCGGTGCCGCGACGCGCCCACTTTTGCTTTCGACATTCGCAAAAAATAAGCAAAGAGATCGGAAACCTATAGGTACCGATAGAGCAAGGTTGCGTGACGCATTCACGATTCTCCCGCGATTGAAACAATGGAAACGCTTTGATTGATAACAAGTCTAATTAAAAACTGAATCAAAGAGTAATCTTACAGTCGAAAAGTTCATCAACTCATAAATCCAACCTAACGATCTTCGATCTCAAATTAAGATCGCGGGATTAAGGTGGGGTCCTGAAGATACCTGAAACGCCATAAAATCTTCGGCCTAAAAATAAAAATTGTTCTTAAAAATTGGGTCAATTAGAGACAAAGCTCCTAGTGAAGTGCGAAAAAGGAGGGGAGTACAACCCTAGTTATGAGTATACGCGCATCCACAAAGAGCGGAGGTTCACCCTTGGAGCGCTGAGACGCCGCCCGCTCGCCCGCCACCCCGACTCACCCTCCAAACGCGCCCCTATGCAAAAAGTCTCAAACCAAGCGCCTAACAAAAATAAAACCACAAATTCGAACTATAAAGTTGAAAATCGCTCGCAAGAAACTCCTGGCTACGTGTCAAAAATTGTGTTATCCGACATTTACCTGTGGATCTCACCTAACAAAAGATTGTAAAACGAGTTACCCGAAGAATGCTTCCAGAATAAATATTCTCGATGTGTGGGAGTTATTTTCTGTGTGAATAAACAACGTCACGTAAGTGTAAAGAATATTAAAATCCATGATTGATAACTCGTCCCAAGAAATGAGAACATAAATAGATAGAATCCTTTCAGATGCCAAAGTTAAAATTATTTGTTCATTTGTCACGCTCTCATAGTCGCTTCAAGTATCGTCAAGTCTAACGTGCAGTGAATGTCACGCAGCCAAAAATAATTCCGAGTGTGTGCGTTGTTCAGACGGTCGGTCAGTGCAGCGGCGCGTCTCGTTGCGTCATGCACTGGACGCAGGGCAATGCACCTTACCGCACAACACGATCGGCGCGCATGCCGTCCCGCTCACCGCCTCTCTTCTATTCTCGCATGCGATCGATCGTAACCATTCAACAGCTGATTGTCATTAAGCGCAATCGGTGACACTATTATTATTTATGAACTAGTGCCACTCACTACGGCTACGCTACGGTCTTATTTTTAGCTCCACAACATTGGTACCATACCTTCGCGCATTCGTTCAAGTGTTTCTGTTACCTGATTAAATGCTCCCGGCTGAAAGCGTTATTTTTCTTTTTGGTAAGAGCTTGAGAAAAACAAAGCTTTCGCTTTATACTAGGATCCTTAGAACTCTATAGATATAGAGCTCCATACTACTTTTATTAATATATCAAGCCTTGTCTGACCTAGGATTTGTCTTGTTTCAGTGGCGTCGCGGTGCTGAGTCCGACGGAAAGCAGTGGCTGTAGCAGTAGTGATATCACCGAGCCAGGCTCGCCGCGCAGCCCTGAGTCGTCGTGCAGCACCGCGGAAGACAGCACGGGCGTGGGCACGCGCATGCCGCCCTGGGCGAGCGAGCCGGCGCCGCCGGCCACGCGACGCCTGCCGGCCCAACCCGCGCCAGTGCGCCGCTCGCAACCACCCGCGCATCGCCGCATCACAGAGTTCTTCAACCACAAGATGAAGCCTCAGAACGGTCTCAAGCGGGACTCCAACTCTACCAACAACGAAGACACCAAACGGAAGTGCCTTCCCAAAAATGGCGTCACCCACGATCTAGAGAAATACATTTCGTATTTGTCGCAGACGCTCAATCCAAAAGTGTTGATGGATGTCGGGAAATCTGAAGCAACTGCGAAAAAGCCCAACCATTCAACTGTTAACGGTGTGGTTGATGTCACGAAAGCAACAGATCTCAGCAAAGTGACGCCAAATGGGAACATAAATGGCATGCTTGATTTTAGCAGAGTCAACCATAAAGAAAAATCACATAACCACACAAATATGAATGGTTTTGTTGAAGTTCGGCACGGAACCGAATCGTTCACCAAAGAGAAGCCTTCGAGCAGTCTTCTAAACGGATTAGTAGACGGTAAAAAGAAGATTCTCGATAGTAAAATAGCACCAGACCCATCCGCCAAGTGTACAGCGTATCCTTCTACACATACAATAGCAGCTAAAAGAAAAATACCAATGTCTAATGAATTGAATGGAGTTAGAATAGCACCAGCAACTTCTGCAAGTCATTCTCCGAAAAAACCAACTCTCTCGAAAGCTGACACAACTAGAGTAAACGGTGTTGTCAGTTCTACCACCAAACTCGACAGCAGAATGAATGGAGTAACATGTGGATCAAATAATTTGAGCTTGAATTCTAAAACAATGACAATGAAGAAAGAAGCATCAAAGAAAACCACTCCATTAAATAAAAGAACAAACCGAAAGTCATCTGCATGTATAGCCAACAGTAAAAACCTTACTTGGTCTAAAGCTAACAACCTCAAACAAGTTCAGCTGCAACAGCAAAACTGCGTCAATTCAACCCAGGGTTCACCCATTAAAAATATGCAATGTGAAGCCAATGCAGCACCAAAGATGAATATTCCAAACGGTGTCCGACAAGTTCCAATGACTATGAATGGCAATCTCGGAAATCTAAACGTACCTGTTACAAATTTCCAGAACTGTCAACCAATAAATATTCCTCAGCAATGTAATGGTACCGTGAATTCAAATAACTTAGCTTCGTTTGTAGCGATGCCCCAAAACGTTATGTTAACCACACTAAGGATACCACAGAATGGAATACCGGCACAAACGTTAACGCAACAAAGTAATATGACCGCTTTCAACAGGCCAAATGTCAATGTGACAAGTCCGACAAAATTAAACGGCCAATTTGTATTTCCGCTCATGCAGAATATAAATGGTACTGTAGTTCAAATACCGAACTTAATGGCAAAAATGCCTAACTTTGTGCTTCCTCAAACTTCGCAACTAACGGCACAACCGAGGCAAGATCATTTACAGAATCAACAGGCCGCACAAATTCTAATAAACGGAACACTTTTGAAACTGGCCAACACGATGACATCTGGTTACTCTAATGTCAATAAAAATGCTCCTGTGACGAGTCAGTCTATTCCTGGGATGAATAAAAACCACCAAGGAATGCCACCCGTTGGGATGAAACCGAATTACGCAGTAAACTTAAGTCAATCTGTTTTTATGCCGCAACCTGGATTTATAGTTACGTCAGTGCCAAATATGAACGTGAAGGAAACTTGGAGTTACACGAATACGAATATGCTTTCATCGTCTCAAAGTTCATGTTCTAACCCTATCATGCACCATCCTCCTCATATGATGCCTAACTTTACTACTCAGGCTCTACATACGAGTAGTATACCGATAGCGCCAGTGAAGCCGCCCGACAACCCAATTCAAGGTACAGAACCGCCCAGTAGTACAGTAAAGGAACCAAATGAATTGAACGAAGTAACGAGTTCAAAGTGTGATATACCATGGCTTTCAAAAACTGTCAACAATAACATTGTTCCGTTTGATTCTAAAATTGCTTCGAGGCCTTTTGCACAAATTGGTTTTTCAGATAAATTAGACGAATTTGACGTAGAAAAAGTAAAAACGTCAAGGATATTTAAAGAAGAAGAAATAGAAAATGTAAAAACTTCAGGGTTATTCAAAGAAGAAGGAATTGAAAGTGCAAGAACTCCAAGAATATTCAAAGAAGAAGAAATAGAGATGAAGATAGAAGATACTACTAGTGATGATTTGAAGAAAATAGAGGAAGTAGCGAGAAGAGAGGAGACAATCTTTACTCAAATAACTGTGTTGAAGGATGTTTCGTCGAACGTTCAAAGTTCTGTGATAGAAGCTAATTTTTGTAGTACTACTACGGAGTCGTCAGAGTCGGGGATCGGTACGGACAAGTCTATCGATTCTCCGAGCGACTCACAAACTAGTAAGGAATGTGACGATGACTCGTCGCTGTCACTAAGTGTGAGTGTGTGTTCACTAGATGTACAGAGTTGCCAGAAGAGCCCAATTCTAAAGCAGCCTAAAATCCTAAGGTTTCCTCCGAGAAATCCGGTCAAATCTGGCAGTGATAAAAGGACGTCAAGTACAGATACATCAACAGTTACATTGTGTTTGTGGGAAGACTGCAAGAGCGAATTTGAAGATGATACAGATCTCTTGGAGCATTTACAGGTGAGACATCTTACAGTTACATCTAGCATTTATAGATTTTTTCGTAAAAGCAATTATAATTGTGTTATAAGTTGTGGGTTCGATTCCCATCCAGTACAAACATTTATGTGACTTACATTCCCGGACAAGTCCCAGATATTAATTTACAATAAGTTTCAGTAAGTAATCCATGCTAGATTGAGATAGGTTTTATTGCGAAATAAATTTCAAATAATTTAAAACACGCTTAAAATATTTTGAAGGAAACATGTGTGGGTATAGTACACATCAAAAGAAAACTAGATTAAATTCTTAACCAAGGTGATTAAATGGCTTCGTTTAACAGTTTTCATTTAATGAGCTTTTTATTTACGATAAGGTTACCGGATGTAACCGAAAATACCTCTGTTCATTTTTGTGAAACGAATGAAACTTCTTTATTGAGAAAAGTTATTATTAGCAAACATCAATATGTACGCTATTTTGTAAAAAATATATCTCTTTATTTTATCGATCTTCAAGCTAAAGAAGAATGCAAAATTCATTGTGAGCGAGTGATCTTGCTCGTCAAACTAAACCATTAACACAATACCATATTCTTCCAGTCGGTCCACGTGGAAAGCCAAGCGGGAAAGGAGAACTACGTGTGCCTATGGCGACAGTGCAAGGTCCGAGGCAAGCCGTCCTGCTCGCGGCTGTGGCTGCAGCGGCATGCGCTCTCCCACGGCGGCAACAAACCCTTCAAGTGCATCGTCGACGGCTGCGATAGGCGTTTCTCCACTCAGGTACAATCTTTCTCCTCGATCCATCATGCCACTGATGGGAGCAACTGGATCAAAGCCACTGATGGCATGGACACAAAAATCGATAAGTCTTGAACTGATTTCGTCATGTCATAAAAGACTATCTTTAAAGTTGTGTTGCAAAGTTTAGATTCCTAAAACATAAATATGACAGTTTTTATTGATACCCCTTTCGTTTTCTGTTATTAAATGTATAGTTCCGTCTAACTTATTACATTCTAATCTTCAAAGTGATATGACTCTTGCTGAATTTTTCATAAAATTTATAAATCGGGTATTCGTTTTCTACTGTCTTCTACCGTGTGAAATATTCGAAAGAAATGTGCGTTTAATAACCTAATCGAGCGCGTAATAATAATTCCCTAATCAAGTGCGGTCGTTAATGTAAATAAAAATAGTGTCTTCTAAGGTCTTCGACCTGTGTCGTCAATGGTAAAGTGTTTTCCATAACTTTAGTTTTATGTTAGCAGACTATAACATTAAAACAAAACAATAGATCCATGAGCTCCCTTAAAACATTGAACATAACATTTCCTCTATCACCTCATTTCTGTTTGAGGTCTGCTAGTAAATTCTCTTATCCTGAAGTTTTAGTATATAACTGAGTACTTATGTTTTTTACTCATTCGATTTGTTAGTATTAGGAAATTTGATATGTGGTATCTCTTCAAATCACGACCAATCTTCTAGTGATTGGATCATGAACACGTGATTGGAGAAGGTTATATTTCTGGAGAATTGTTCATTGTTCGTCGATCTTCCTCTACTTTAATTTTCTCTCCATATTGCCATGCGAAATCTTCGTGCCGTGATTCAATTACTAGTTGATCATGTGACACATCACTGATAATGAAATCATTGACTTCCATTGTTGCTACATCTTCAAGCCTGAAGGCACCCTGTAATTTTAAATTCATATGTTCGTTTAGTTATTTGTTTTCTTCATCGTTTAAAATGATTGATGTGATGTGACCACTTTGGTTTTGATTTTTTGAGTTGCTAAGGGCGTGGGTGTGTGTTGAATGTAAATGTGTGTTTTTACTTTCTTTCCCTAAGGGTTTGGTGAAGCCGTGCTACCAGTGCAAAACAATGGATCTACGCGATTTTATAATTTTGTGTTATCAATAAATTTTATACTAAATTCGGTAGATGACGTCATATACTGTTTGTTGAAACTGAAAAGCTAACTCCGTAAAAAAACAGTATTGTTATTTACATTGTCATCATGATCAAGTCTTCACATCTTTCTTAAAATGTATAATTTATTAATTGTCATTGAAAATCTGTTCAGCAATCTCGCTTTAACAAACGATATTAAGCATCTCTACGGACAGTCATCTACCCTTTTAGGAAAATTTATTGCTTGACAATTTTATTTTTTACCAACATACATACAGCCATTGGTGATGGTGTTCGGTGATGGTGATTGGTGCTGATATGCGTGATAAAGGACGAACCAAGTTTGTGATAGGTTTAACTAGTCCTTAAGTTTTCTTTCAGTGAAGTGTAGCTTTTAAGTACAATTCCTTAAGTGTTTTATGATGCGGCCTATCTTCGTAGTTATGGAGTCTTCAGTTCCTCTGTTGCATCAAGGAAAACTGTCCTCCTGTAGAATTTTAGTCATGATGTTCGTAATCTAATATTTGATGTAATGTTACAGATCTTACTGGAGAGACATGTCAACAACCATTTCAACGAAGCATCTCCTGGCTCCAATGGAAGCAAGAAGACTACTGACAGTGCATCCAAGTTGATGAGACGGAATGGCAAGAAACTGCGGTATAGAAGACAGCCGTGGTCTGGTGAGTTCAAGCTATTGTTTGCATACATCAGTTAAAAGTAGAACAAATAGCAACAAACACAGTTAAGGAATCTTGAATTCTAAAAATCTAGAGTAAAAACATGGCTTATTTAAGAATTGCTGCGTTCCTGTATTGGTTACCTCGTCGCTTGGGGCGACGACAAGTTGATGTTGTGCACTCTTACTGTGCTTTTTCTATTGTAAAAAATGAATTGTTTCCCTGATCTTTATCATTCAGGGAGGCTTTTACGTCAATTAACATTATTTATTAGAATTTTCAGTTTTCAATTGTGGTTTAATTATGCTTAATATAAAAAAAGGGGAATTCCTTCTCCTAGTATAAGTATTTTCATTAAATTTGGATTGTTTAATTATTATTGTATTGTTGATGTTAAAAGGCTGTTTATTTATTATTTGTTCTTTATGAATTCCAGCGCGCATGTTCGACTTCTTCGACTCGGGCATGATGGAGGGCCTGGCCTGGCGGCTATCCCGCTGCACGCGCTGGCGGCTAGCGGGCGCGTGTCCGCTGCGCGAGCCGCGCGGGCGCCACACGCTCACGCTGACCGCCGCCGTCGCCGCCACGCGGTACAACGCCGCCAGCAAGCGCAGGGAGGCGCTCTTGCACTACTACCCGCCGCATGTGTCAGTATACTTTCATTATTTATTTATTTATTTACTTATTTAATCTTTAATGCACAAACCAGTACAAAAGGCGGCCTTAATGCTAAAAGCATTCTCTACTAGTCAACCATAGGACGAGACAGAAAAACTATAGCGGTGCAAAATTTATTGTGTTTCTCTCTTAGATTTACTATTCTTAGGCGGGTTTTAGAGTCACGCGGATGAGCCGGCCGTCCGCGCGCGGTTCGGTATTCATATCCCTTTTGGTAAGGCGTCGTCGGCTTAGGCCAGAAAGGAAGCCAGCAATGCATGCTCGCACACGCACGGACGAGCCGCGGTCCGCGTGACTCTAAAACCCGCCTTAGGGTCAGGTCAGGAGTACCTTTAACCGACGAGCATGTATGAAAGGACTCATGAAAGTAGAGGAGGCGCAAGGTGTGTGTCAGGACCGTAGCAAGTGGAAAGAAGTGGTCTCTGCCTACTTGCCTAGGCAGCTTGCTTTGCAGCTTCTAGATGACGCCTCTAGGTATGAAGTACTCAAAACTCAAGTAAAAAGTTGAAATTTGGTACACCGACAGAGTAGACCTCGCGAAAGGACACAGGACATTTTTTTTCGCGTAACGTGGTTTAAGGGGTTGAAATAAATCGAAGGGCGATAATAACCGAATTTCGCGCGGAACCGCTAGCGGAAAGCTAGTCGATAAATCAATATTATTCAAAGGGTTCACAAAGACCCGATTATAATCCTGCACTCTGAAATATGACAAGAGTGAAAACGCTTCCCGAACTGATAAATTAACATTTAGAAGTTAGCAGCCTTCAGCCAACATTTAGGGTTAATTTAAAAAAAAACACTAACTAGGCTATTCTGTTATCTAAAAGTGTTTGAGCTTTATTGAACCTCAACTCTCTCGAAATACCGATATGGCCTCTTGAGGAAGGAATGAAGTGAACGTCTTTACTTATTAGGTAACTAGTTGTTGCCAGCTGGACTTACTCAAACTCCAACTAGTAAAAGCAACTTTGCCCTCGTGAACTTGGCCTTTCAAATCTGAATCTAACAGAAGTAAAGTCTCAAGTACATTGATGTTGGCAATAACCCACCTTTTAATGAAGCTGTATGAAGTTTTTTAGATAATCCGTTTAGAAGTTTTCACGTGCTGATGGCACATACATAACATAAACATAATTTTAATATGAGATTAGATTAGATTTTAATCAAAATATAAATCATCATTCGTCATGAGAGCCTTTTCTCTCGAAGACATTTTGTACAGTGAACATTTTGTGTTTGCCCCTCATTTGTAAGCAACGCGAACCTAACACCAAGACATGTTTATAAGAGCATTCAAATGTTTAGCCAAGTAAAACTACCAAATGGCTAATCCCCTTAATCATAAAAGTTAACTCACTCCTCGCAAATATTGAACTTGCACAGTAGTTTAAGGGTTGCTGTTTGAGTTTCATGAATAAGGGGGTTAACTATTAAAACATTTGTAATAGTAAAATTACCTTATGGGACCTTATTAAGATCCACTAGGTGGCGCCACAACAAGTGCATACGAATGCATTGTAGCTAAAACTATCTAGGAGTTACAAATTAAATAAAATCACTGTGTGAGCGCCACCTATTGGTCACTGGAATAACATTGTTTCGTGTATTCACATTTAATTATTATGATCAGAATCACGATGCTTGTTTTTCAGGTAAGCCTCTTTCGGTGTATTATAGTCAAGTGTTGTGGTAACACTATCTGGAAAGTGGGTCCCAAGAGGAGTGTGGTTATTGCATATAGGGATTTATTCCAAACACTTTCTTGAGCGTATAATATAGGTATCAGATAAAAAAATACCACAAGAAGTGTCAATATTTTCAAAATC
This sequence comes from Udea ferrugalis, assembly GCA_950022985.1. Taxonomy (NCBI): domain Eukaryota; kingdom Metazoa; phylum Arthropoda; class Insecta; order Lepidoptera; family Crambidae; genus Udea; species Udea ferrugalis. The sequence continues at coordinate 3,145,814 of OX465523.1, forward strand.
AAAATCAGATCAGAATCAAAAGTCCGACACCGGTGGTAGAAACAGATTATGTTTGTGGACACACAGTACACCATTCTCTATTCATATAACCATTATAATGATAGACCTACAATGTCTATTATTATATTTAGTATATGTTTGTATAAACGAATAATAAAGAAATACATTGCAATAAGAACAATTAATTTCACGTAATTTGATATTTACTTATCTATAACTCGCTCTAAAATAATAAAAACGGACGGAATGGTATTAGACGCCAAGAGCAAATTGGATGATGATGATACCATCATTACTACTTCATTGGATGACGTTTATTACTTATAGAAAGATTGAATTTTAGTTGTCTAGAGGTTAAATGATTTTCAACTGTCTGCACCAGCGATTTTACCATCGAGATGTGTAACTTTTATCAGGTAACACAGGTGGGTTTGGTAAATGTTCATCTGTTTCTACGTCCAAATAAACGTTCATGAATTTAATCATAAGGTAGGTAGCACCATTCATCATTTCACATTCTAAACAATCCATGTTAGGAGCTATTTTTCTTTTCCACTCTGTTACTTATTATTTGAGATTGATTCTTTTAAATGTTTGATAATATGATTTTTAAACAAATATACTGCTGTCTCGTCAAATGCTGTAACGTTGTATTACCAAAATTTTTGACTACTAATAAATATGTCGTTCCCGTTTGATAGACTTCACATTGCTTTAAATGTTTATTCTGCTATTTGAGGCTGAAACAAATCCACTAAATCAAAAGCCTTAAAATCTCTCTTGCAACTCTCGAGTTGTAAGTCTTGTCACAAATTCGACTTTATTTTAAAATGTTGAAATAGACGTCTAGCGATTGTAATTTTTGTTACGAATAACTTTAACATGAGTGAGTTTTGACATTATCATATTGTTTCAATTTGTTATTTTATTTTTAGGTGGTAGATCTATGTCCATTTACTCTTGAGTGTTCATGATTCATAAAGTAAGGTATTTCTTTACTTATCTAACTTCATTTTAATTTTGCCATGTTCTGCTTCTTTACATTTAACGTCGGATTATTTGCATACTAAAAACTACGAAGAAACTATGATATTCTTCCAATTGGCCAAATCTAGATGCATTTGATCCGCAGCAACATTACGCTTGGCATGCTCATTGTCACCGTGCCACACAGTCGCGACATTGCGACAACAAAATGAAGTTGCTAGCATACGACTGTTAAAGTAACTGCAATGTGAAACTATTTCTAGTTCAGCCACCTATGCAATTCTCCAAAAATTAACGTTATTCATAGTGAGCTTGGCAGATTGTCAACCAGTTTGACAGCTTGCAAACACCTTGGACAGCGGAGCGGTGTAGCTTTTTGTTCCGTACGTCAGTGTCAAATTCTCATTTCATCCGGGAGGGGGTGCTTTATGACTATGCGCTGTCAAAATGTGGTGCCTGGAGCAGCGCTGTAAAAATGTGGTGTCTGCAGCACTTTAACTCGAGAATCCTTTGAGCAGCGACCTCTTAGCCAAGTGACTCCTGAAGACAGGCGACAGGCTATGGTCACAAAGTCAGACAAAAACGTCTATCATTGGATCTACCACCCATTAAGTTTTTACCATTTTCGTGAGCTGTCAAGCGACAACTTTGATTAGACAATAATGCATTGACCAATCAGTGACGTTGCCCATCGCTTCGTGCAGTTAACAGGCTTACTCATACATGTCATCAAAGAGGCAACTAGTGACTGTAACGTGCCTTTGAGAATTGCATAGAAGTACAGTGTGACATTATACTCACAATGTTTGTTGGGCTAATTGAGAGAAGTTTGGCAAATGTGCTGTTGGAAGTTTTGCTAGCAACTCAAGGTGGGTTGCTAGACCTTTTTGTGGTAATGAAGTAGCACAGTGTCGATGTGTACGTTGCTATCACTAACCAACACTAGGAGGTCACCATTGGTAGCGGATAGTACGGTTGGCTAAAAACTGGCATAAAAATAAGTCTGCCACTATTGTATTTCATGAGTCTGGCATCCAATACTATTTGTCCGGAATGGATTCTTTGAAAAACACCTGTTAATATAGGCCCTGTGCACTGTAATTAGGGTACAATTTACAGTGTTGTGTAAGAAGGGCTTGGCAACTTTTTCAGAATGAATCAAAATATTTAATTTCGTGACTGGCGGCCGTGATTTATAACAGCGGTAATTTACCTCTTTTTTGCCACCCGTGCCATTTGCGTCCCATTGCCTGCTCGGATAGCTGTATTTGCTTAGACTAGTCAAAAAAAAATTACAACATTTCACCTACAATGCTTTTAGTCGCATGGTTAGCGCTCATTTCATTCTCACTGTGACGTCAGTTATTCGAGTAGAGGGGATAGCAACCCGTGGCTGCAAACACAATCTCGAATGGACTTGTAAAACTACAAAACAACAATTACATTATGTTCTGGTTGGCGTAACTAAGGGTAATAGCGTCAAAAAAACTACACGAAAGGGTATCTAAATTATTATTTTGTAGTTACCTGTCTTCGAAATCAATTAATATAAAACAACACATTATTTGAGGAATCTCACGTTTAACACCAAAGTTAATCGTAATTTGGTGAAATGTTACTTCTATTATAGGTCGTCCTATCTGAAGTAATAATACTCTTAAAATTATGTTGATTATTCCTTATTTACCTGTTTGTTCATTGTTAACATTTCTACTTTCGTTAAAGCTAATACTAACCTAAAAAGAAAAAAAAACTATTGAATTCAATAACTGTAGATTGTCTACAGATGACTATTATAGTCATCTATAATAGATGTCAGTATATTTTTAATAAATAAGACAATAATAATTGTAATATTCAAAAATTTAAGTATATTGTTGCCACCTTTATAAAAGATATTATGATGCGGTAACGCACCACAATGTTGGTTTTCAAAAGTTAAATTTTTTTAGGACCTTATTAGCATTAAAGACAGTCGAAAATTCCTTCCAATCCTAGTTACGCCTCCGAACATTCCAAATCATTTTCAGATGGTGAGCCGATGCTGCGTCGCGTCATGTGTTTGCAACCACTTCAGTGTGGCACATTCGCGTATTTGTACTAACGTGACGTCATTCCGCAGGTTGGAGGATGAATGGGTGCCAGAGAAGGAGGTGACGCGAGTGAAGAGAGTGGAGATAGCGTCGTTGCCGGCGCCTACCAAAGTGTTGCTGTTTGAGCAGTTCAGTGCTTCGTACCGCCGCGTGGCCCCGCCCCAGCCTCGGCGAGTTGCCACGGATAAGGCCACGCCCAAAACACCTAACGTGAGAAAGAAGTAAGTTACATCTCTCTCTCCGTCTCATTATCTGATTCTAAACTCTAAACTAAGCAAGAATAGTCAGGGTAACCGCCGCACTCAGAGACGTCAATTAACGTTAATGGTTCATTAGAGTCGAAATTCCATTTTTCGAAAGAGACTATATCAAATTGAATAAAGAACTTTTAAGAATGTCAAATTTTGACTCTTATGAACCATTAACGTTAATTGACGTCTCTGAGTGCGGCAGTAAGACTGTTAAATATTTTTTACATACTGTTTTACTGTTTTCATGTTTGGAATTGACAACATTGTTGTGATGAAACAGACATTTATGGTTGTTTTTTAAAAAACAAGAAACCTCACATTGGAGTCTGAACCAAAGCAATGTATGTGATGTTGTCGCGTGTTTGCTATGTGTCCTTTACTTATGACATTCTAATCTTCTTCCAGTGCCCCTCGCCACTGCACGTCATCTCGCCTCCTAAACAACCTCCTCGCGAAGCCGAAGCGCACAGAAGTCCGTCCGGAGTGCGCGCCGGACCCGCTTCTCTTCGCCGACCCGAGCGCCGGCCCGAGCGTTTCCCCGAGCGCGAACACGAGCGCGAACGAGGTCAGCGGCGCGAAGAAACGGAAGCAAGGCAGGAGACACGGTGGGGCTGATGCGTTCTGGCCGTCGGGACGATAGTTCGGCGGGGAGCGGGCGGGAGACGATGTTTAGTATGATTTTGTTTTGGTGAAATATGACGTGGTGGAAGAGTCCAAAGAATTGGGTCGGTTAGAAAAATAATGTCACATTTTTATTGGTCTTACTTACAGATCGCACTTTGGTGTTAGGAGTGAAGCGGTTGTCATGTTTCAGAATTTAAATAATAATTGAAATCTGCTTTGTTGTATAAATATGTGCAAGCCACACCCAACCAGTAGCTATAAAGCATGATAGCCGGTTATCATTACTGAGCAGTTGATTTACATAAAAAGCTTTAGCAATCTGATTTGTAGTCGTCCTTTCCACCTCGTCATGTTCCCGAAATATTATCTAAACAAAACGTCTCGATATTAAGTACAAAAGCGAAACTCCAATTATCCATAGCGCTTCCTTTAGATAGAAACGTCGTCGCTCGCTCGCGGCCTGTTCGCTCGCTCACTGCAGGTGAAGATGTCAGATGACAGACGTCACTTGTCACACTGACGTCGCCAAAGATCGTAGTGTATGTACTGCGGACGAAAGCGGAATATTCACAAGACTGATGATTACTTTTTATAATGATATTGAACAGATTGACCGAAAACTCCAGTGTAAACGCGCTCTAATGCCGTATCACTTGTTACGACGAGATTTTTAAAAGGTTTTGACTTGGTCCATTGACCATTAAGTTTAGTTACTGACGTAGAAGTGAAACTAGTTAATTTTATTTGTAGAATACAAATATGAAGTTTTAATTCTAATATTATTAGCAACGATACGGCATGAATAGCGTTGCACTAGGGAGTGTAGGAGCGTGTAAATAGTTAGCGAGAAATGTAAAAAAGTTAGGAGCGAGTATTCAAAGTCGTTGTACAATAGATTCTATTCGAGTTTAGTTTAACTTTGATAGTGGACGGAGTAGTCTGAGTAATTTTAAGTTGTTGAGGGTGTATGCCCGAGTAAGAGTGAGAAGGGAGACGACCAGCGATATGCACCACTGCCAAGTGTACATAGTAAGTTAGAGCTAGTTCGGTAGCTTAAGTTAATGATTTCGTCGCTTTATCGATGTGATTTCGTTCCGCGACCGTCGCCGCGCTTGACGGTGCCAATAATTGTGTGTTCTTTGTGTGTTAATATAAAAGAGCGACTTCGAATTTGCCGCGCGACTGTCGCACGACATCTTTAACGCGACCGCGGCAAATCTGAAACACTCTAAGCGCATTCGGGTGTCTTCCGGACTTAAGTGCCTCGATAGCACTGTTCTACCGGTAGTAGTGTTCAACTTTATATCAGGTTATACCCGTGTAGTCATATCAGACGAAACTCGCAGTTAGTGTTTAGTATTAGAGTTCAATTTTGATATCGGAAGTTTTATCCCGGCCCCTGTGTTCTAACTGAAGCAATTTTCGATGACGCTTTATAGGATCGATAGCTGTCTACGTATTTTATAGTTCCGACCGATGACATTTTATTGTTAGATTAGGAATTTCTTAAGGCAATTAATAAATATACAAATACGATGGGAAATAAATTAATTCTGGGGTTGAAAAGAAATGTTTGTACAGTTTTTAAAATAAGTCGTAATTGTGACTTATGTCAAACAAGGGATGAATTTAAGGAATCGGCTTCATATTTCCATGTCCATATAAATTGTTCGTTAATCTAGAAATAAAATATCATTGGTTCTAACGACTTATTAACGTCACTGCCATGTTGCGTTTAGTTCTAAAGTCGTCGCGTCACGGCGCTGTTACTAGTAGCAATAAACCTTTTGTGATAAGAGACTTAATTGTTAAATAGCAGATATATTGGTTTTCACGCACAAACTTTTGTATTTTGTGTATTATACAATCATATACAACAGTTGCAGTGATGGATCATGTGGTTATAATAAAGTGTTCAAGTATCAATTATATTGTTGAAGTCACTTTCAAAAGCCCGTATTTAAGAGTTGTATTTCAGTGACGAACTTGAATAATATTCTTAAATAGGGGGCTTTGAATATGAGAACAAAGGAGCCATATAATACTTAAATGTAATAATATTCTAAACTAACCACTGCCTTAGCAATAATGTCTACAATTACATCGACTCTTTTATTCTTGTGATTTGAGTCTTGCAGGTGTAAGGGCTGTTATTTCATGAAGTCTGAAGTAAGTTTCAATTCAAGATAACTTATTAGTCAATACCTCCTGACTGTTCAAGTTACAATTGTTTCACCTGTTTGGAATAACGCTAAAATCTAGCCGTCATACGTTCCATTTCAAGAAAAGCAAACTTTTAATGACTCAGTTATTTCAGTTTCACTTTACTATTCTGTGTATGTTTTTTTGTATCTGATTAATACTACATTATCTTAATCGAGACATTTGCTGGGACTTCGTGAAACAGGCATCTGAATGAATTGACGATACATGCATTACCACTATATACAAAACATGCCAATGATTTTGATATTTTAATTGTCAGTAGCCGAGTTGTAGGAGAATTTAGGTGTTAAACTTTTTGGAGTCCCCGTATACAGAAGTTGTCAGATTAATGCCTTTTTAGCAATAAGGGATTATACAATTGAATAAAGTAAATTGTGTTCTGTGCTCAGAAGATCTCGCTAGTATTTTTAGTTAGTGCCTATAGTGTTAAGTTAGAATGAATTGTGTGTGGTCTTGGTGTATCTTTAAACGTAATGAAACGCCATAACGTATTTCAGTAAATAGCTTTTGAACGACGTAATAGGGTTGCGGATATTGTAAATGTGCTAGATTCCTTTGTAGCGAGTGGAGTATAGAGTAATGAAGTTGAGAGCGCACGCGAATTAGCTGTGTGGGGGAGTTTGATAAGTCGTGCGGGTAGGTAATAACACTACTCTGTGGTGGGAACTTAGTTCAAGAGAGCTATCATAAGCCGATAGATGGCGTTACGAATGGCAAATTCGTGTTGAAAATGAACAAAATGAACTCAATTTAATTTAGAAGTTTACACGAGTAGCGACCTCTAGCGGCGGACACATGGTAGCTCTCAGTTTGTCGCAAACGCGAAGAGTAATAGGAAAATTTCTCTAGTAGTCAAGTTGGTGCCTGATTGTTGGTGTGTTATGGAATCGTATGCTAATCTACAGTTTAGACTTCTTTTTGGAGCGTTTCCAATGTACTGATTATTTTTTTAATAAATTTAAAAACTAGAGTAATTATTTTCAGCACTGATAGTAGTGCCATATTTTATTGGCTCGCTTTTTTATAAATTATTTTTCTAGTGAAATTCGACACCAAAATCAGAAAGACAAAATTTCTGTTTTGTTTTATCCGCGTAACAATATGGACTTGAATATTTGATCTCAAATGAATCGGCAGCGATATCGACCGCTGGGCGCGCGGTCCCGATCGGTTCCTAAACATTCGATAGTAAGTTTCGCTCAATTCGAATCGATAGTTTACAGAAGGACTCCCTATGCACTATGGGACGCAAAAGGTTTGGCCTATTGAAGAAATTAGTACAAAATAATTTCATTTTGCTAAATGTGGAGACGTTTTGAAACGTACGTTTGGAAATAAAAACACGGATTAAAGTATTTTATCTCCCTCAGATTAGGGTTAGGCGTTCGAAAGTTTAGGCAGAGAGATATTTTGTGAAGCGAACCTTGCTCTCGCGACGGGGTACTAAATTATATCGAAAAATATACATACAATAATTCGTAAGCGCAAAAAGATTTATATTTTTGTCACTGCCACAATAGTCATAGTGTTGTGTCGGATGTGAGGATAAATTTGTAAGGGCGCAGACGCGAGCTATACGAAGGGTTTGCTCAGCGAATAAAATAATTAAGTTGTAAGTAGTAGATTTCGCCCCGGCTGGCTCGCGCTTGCGGCCTCTGCGTAACACAAGTATTGTAAAGGGGAACAAAGGTAGTCGCTGCCAGTTTATTTTCTTTTAGCCCTAAATAGTGAGAGGTGTGTCGATCTAACCACTGATGTTTGTGAAGGCGTGAAACACATTACAGCTGCAGCAGACGCACACAGCGCTGCGTTGCAGCATGCGCGCGCGCAACTATCGCCTACGATAAATGAAACTTTCTAAAAAGATGTACAGAGGCGCTCACATCAACCTTTACATAAGGGCACCTTATGCCGCTGCCATAAGACATATTTTGCAACGGTTTTGGAAAGGTTGATGTGTGCGCTTCTATACATTATGATTTGTTTATCGCATGAGATAACGACGCTGCATGCTGCTACAGTGCTATACGTTGGCCTGAAGCGGGATAGATTAGTCCGAGATTTTAATAGAAAAATGTAAGTTTGGTTGCCGCTATCAGCGGTTATTGTTTCCGACCAGACTAAACTGGAATGTACATAGTTAAGTATATTTATTATTAAGTATTAATCTGCATAATCCTGTAATTTGCTTCGCGTCTGGTTGCCGCGGTTAGACTAGTGTAGTGTACGGAGTTGTCTTTCAACATGTTTCCTATATTATGCGTTTATTATATGAATGTTCTCCTTTATTGTAAATGTTTGACGAGATACAATAGTAATATGTGGGGCCTGTGTATCCCGGATAGTGTGCACTACTTATATTCAATTTGTAGATATTTAATTATATATAGTATAATGTTTAATGCGTTGTCTTATTTGCTTGTCCCTCGATGGTGAAATCCGAACATTAATTATAATTTGACCCTCAGCGGAGATGGGTAATCTACCTCAATTAATTTATCACACATTTGGGCATAATAATAGTGAATGTTAATTTAATCTCGAAACTTAAAATTTGTTCAATGTAGTGATTATTAAGATTTTTTAATACAATGGTTTGTCCACCTGTCACAAGTACTGTATCTTATATTAAATACATATTGTATGATTGATAAAAATGTGTTTTATTGTCTTTTGAAACATCCTGTGTATGGTGAAGGAATACTACACACGCTAGGTAATGGTAGAAGAATGGTAGACACTTGCCTCGCTGGGTCTATCAACACTGCTCTGGCGTATGTAATGTACGAAACGGGGTAGCCAGAGGTAAGCCGGCTGGTGCCGTCATGGTGAACGGAAAATCCAGAAGCCCACATTTTACAGAGTGCACTTTTCGAACCCAATGTTGCTTGGGTTTTTAATCGGTGTTATCCTTCGCTGGTTAGCTAGCTTCAAATTGTGTACAATGAACACAAAGTAGGTGTCCCTGCCAGACTTGATCTAAACAGGCTGATCAGTAAAAATGGGTCAGTAGGGGGAAGTCAGAAACTATGAGAAATAGGGAAATCTGTTCGTACGAAGTACGGCTTCGATTTCAGATTCAATGATATTGACATTCAAACTCGTAGAGTCTGTTATGAGAGTGAGGCGTACACGCAGCGATAGTACCGCGATAAAATAAACGCCGCGTTCTCGCGGCGTGATCGCCTCACCGTGAGATCGCCCAACAAACGCTAGTGTGTACAGGCTCTTATCTGTTGTTGTATTTACTAAAAGCTTAGTATATCCCAATGAAGGTAGACTATAGGTAGCTGTCAATTCAAAATATAGCTTTTTAAGTACTCTGAGGATCACACCAAAAATACGAGTACAGGATATTGGCATTTCCCCCTGTTGTTATGTCACACAAAACTAGTTACTTTGTTAAACAGCATTGTGAATGCAAATAAACAAAAATATGATATTGAAAAGAGCTATGAAAAACAAGCTCTTTATTGGCAAAACGTAATCTGACGCAAATAGACTTCTTTGGGGTTTTCAGAGGGTGTCGTGGCCCAGTGGTTACCTTGGCTGCTGAAATCGCGCCTTGCGTGTATTTTGATACTGTTAGTTCACTGCTGGTTTACACACCAGGCGTGGGTAAAATTTGCCTTTCCTCCATTGCGGCTACTCACACTCGGCGCGTTTTAAGCGGCGCGCCACGAGTGCTGGTTTCGGCGCGCGGCGTGTTTTTAGCGGCGCTTCGACAGTGCGGGTTTACACATACGATGTGTGCAGCGATTTTAATGTCGTATTTTAATTTTTTATCGTATTTTCAGTGTATCTACATACTTTTATGGTTGAACCTAGATAAAATGAATTAAATGTTGGGAATCTGATCTAATTCTAATAGGAATTATTTTATTCGACTGCTGAGAGAAGTTCCTGTTAGAACTTCCTGGTTACAAAGAAATGTTTTATGCCTACCTTGTTTATTAAAAGAAACAAGTCCCTAACAAAATGAAAACAGAAGATTTACGAGCATAAGAAGAACAATAGGAACAAACAAGCTACTTTCGATGTTTCACTTATCATAAAACGTTAAGCAGGAAGGCTCCCCGAGGAAAACGTTTAAGTTATTGTAATAATTACAAACACATGTTTTAGCAAATGAATGAATCTTATCTTTAAAGTTTAAAAATATAACCAGAAAAAAACTAAACTAAAAAACATGCCGCGAAAATGACATACAATAGATTCACGAGCATTGGAAGAACAATAACCAGGAGGCGACTTTCGATGTTTTACTAATAAAAAACGGTCTCCCCTAAAGAAAACATTCAGTCATTGTAATAATGGCCAACACATGTTTTTGCAAACAAATGAATCTTATCTTTAAAAATCATCTCAGAAAAAAAACAAAGAACATGCCGCGGTGTATTGTGCAGGTGTCTTGAATAGACAAAACAAAATTACTGAGGTAGTATTATTCCATTAGTGAAAACAAAAGGAGACTAGAAAAACATCCGGAACTTGATATTTTGAAGTTGTGATTGTCTGCATTTTATCGTTCTTACATTCATTAACATTGACACAGAAATCTTGGCTTTTACAATCAAATATCATAGACCTATTACAAAAATAGACAGTCAGTGTGTTGTTTTCATTTAAGTTCTACAATATCTATCAAAATTTTAATAAGGGCCTGACCCTTTAATTCACACATTTCAATCATAACTATGTTGCGTACAAGACGTACGCCTTCGAGAAGCCGTACAAGACACGTACGCCACGCTTGGCGTGCGCCTCCGCACTCTGGGCTCGGTCCCAGAGAAGCCGAGCCGCCCGTGCGGACCCACACGCAGAGCGCGTTCGTGCCGCACAGAGATTGAAAAAAAAATCATGCCAGCAGCCAAGGTGTTAAACACTACAATTTGCGGCTAACTCTCCGGTGGTAAAAACCACCGATAATAAACAAAAGCAACTTGTACCAGGCGGTAGGCTGTCTCTGACTAGCCCATTAGGAATATGGTGAGGATAGGTATATGCTTGTGGTATAAGTCTAAAACATCGATGAAATAAGCCTGACTTAATATCTACATTACTGAAGTTAAGCCAGTAAGTTAAGGTATCGCCAGTTCAAGAGCCCGGTTTGGAAAAGACCTACAATTGATTTACTCCCAATGGGATCTCTCTAAAGGCGACCTTTTTAACACTTGACATTTACCCCCAAATTCACAAACGCAAATAAAGGTTCTGCATCCCTCAGAAGTATAGCTGTCCCTTTCAGTTTAATTTACATTTTACGGGACAGCATGAGCGTGAGTGTGTGCTTAGTGTTGAGTGACGTTTGTGACTTCGGGGGTTAGTCGGTCAGGCCCCCTGGTTATTATTTCTTCACATATCAGGCGACAGCTCTATGCCTCCTCGTCGTCCAGCATTGCCAGGACATTGCGCACAAGTGCACTGCGCTGCAGGTCCCATTTTTGGCAATCGGATACAGTCGTACATAGATATGTAAGGTGAGGCTACGAACAAACATATCTATGTTTGTTCGTTAATCTGGAACAGGTGAAAGACTATTTTAGCATTCACTATCTATCTAGTAATAAACTTGTTTGGGTATCTGGCTCTTAGAACTTAATGTTTGTTTAGTTGATGTGTTTCAAGCATTTAAGCCATTTCGATGGAAGAAAAGTTTCATTTATTTTATATTTACGGTTATTCTGAAAGGTTACATGATTCTGACTGTACCAAACTGTAGCATCAAAAATAATTTCTGTCCCAATGGCTATCAGTTCTTTGCTGTGCCTCACATACCTACAAAACTTAGGCAAGTACATAGGTACACATAAATCAAAAGTAAGAAGTTAAGAGCATGATAAACATAAAACAGGAAGTCAATGATTGTTTAAGGAAAACTTTCAACAGTAATTATAAACATGCTGTTTACTACATTGACGTCAACAAAGACTGCAAAATCTGCGAAACGGTCGAAGGCCGTGCGAAGTTTCGGATTTCTTTGAATAACTATCGCGCCGAACGCTTTTACAATGCGACGATACCGAAACACTAGCTTTTATTCCTAGCTTTGCTTGCGAATTAATATTTAATTTTTAAAAATGGTTCTGTAATGTTATGGGCTTATTTGAACGCGTTTTCATGACATAAATTCAAGCGAGATGCCGAGAAGTAGGTAACTAACCGTTAACCATTTTGTTGAATAACTTCATTCAGTAGGTTTTTATTTTAGCATAGGAAAACCCAAGACCCAATGTTTTTCTTCTGGGTTTCGTATCTTTAACCACATTAGTCATTAGTGTTGCCGTGTGACTGAGCAGTGTCGATAACCGATAGCGAAACTATTGATTGACTTCCTCCTCTTATCGTCTGTCTCCTCAACTGCATGATGCCGATAAGCCTCTCCAGGTTGTCGATATAATTTCTTGCTACCTTGCTGTGACCGACGTACTCCAACGTCGGAGGACAAGTATGAAATCACTGCATTGTTAACGTGAACGGACTATAGGTGTGCTGTCCATAGAGTCCGTTAGATTGATTGACCTGAAGCTAACTTTATGAATTCTGTTGGTCAGTTCTCCTACTTACCTATATCTTTGTTTAAGTGTCATCTTTTGAGGACTTTCTTACATAATAAGTAATTCATGTTTAATGGAAATAAATTACATCCTCAGAATCAAGCCTGCCAGGGGCCAAGGATAATAAAGTCCTAATGAAAGTGTCTAATCTTTCTATGATAAATACCTAACTTTCAATAATTCAATTTGATTAGAGAGAATCATTAGTATCAATGCGTACTTCAGGCGTTCAAACTAAGTAACGTTGGTGAGAATCCATGAGCTGTATTCCTGTAGCATAACGAAGTCCGCATAACGAAGTCCGCGGGTCCGCTTCCATGGGAATCACTGAAGTGACAAAATCTACCTAATAAATGATGTAAAATACAAACAAATAGACAAACATTTTTTTTCATAGCTATTCTTTGCCTATAGGTACAATATTAGTTGTGAAAGGTATGGTGGACGGGAACGCTGGGCGCGAGCGTTTCACAAGGCAACCCGATACGGCCAGGTGCGGCCAACTGCAGCCAACGTTAGACAATGATTTATCAATGCGTTTTGATCTAATTAACATAGTTATCGCTATTAGCGGATTCGGTTGTAAATGCTATTCAAACCAGTTCCGGTATGTAGAGGTTTGTTTTGAGGTTTAGATGACCTCGATTGTATGGTGGCGAATGTTCAGTACACGCCTTTGAGGTTACACAGGTGGGCAAAGGTCGCTTATAGAAAGCAATCCAGCTTTACCTATGGTCTGGGCTCTTTCTGAACAACGCAGAACATACTCTGGATGGATGGAAGACATAGTAAGAAAACGTAATCTTGATAACAATGGTACCTAGGTAGGTTTGCCACTGACCTAACTTTGAGTATCAAATGCGCTTGGTGAAGTGTTGACCGAGTGTATGTTAAGTTATGTTACGTTAAAATAGAAGATACCAACCACGTTGTGTTGTTTTTTTTTGCCAAAATAGAAGGGGGCTGCGGTTGATCAAAAACTTAACATTTAGATGTTATTGCCAGTTAGTTTCACACCAGTAACTCCAGTAAGTAGGTACTCGTTCATTATTGAGGACCAAACAAGTTGTAATTTTTAAAGTTGTATAATCAACAATAGTGCCTAGATAGATACAATCTTGAACCATGTCAAGATAAACAAAGATCCAACATTAGTTGAATTAGGTAAAACTTGAGAATTTAATTAAACCACCCAATGAACATTGTTTAAAGTGTACTTCGGCAAACTTTCTTTAGTTAAGTTAAGTTAAGTTTCTTTCTTTTTTTAGTTAGGTAACTAGCCTTTCACAACTAAAAATATCGTCATTAATCTCTACATGGTAATTGGTATGACCATGGTCTTTCCATGTCTGTATATTAGCTAACTCTCATGAACACCGCAAATATCGCAATGGATATTGATGCAGTTTTCACCATCATTAAATTATCTATTCTTGGTGGTAAATAAGTAAGCTAAATAAGTATCATCATATCAGCCGAACGACTCCCACTGCTGGGCAAAGGCCTCCCCCAAAGATCTCCACAACGATCGGTCCTGCGCTGTCCGCATCCAGCGGCTTCCCGCGACCTTGACCAGATCGTCGGTCCACCTTGTGGAGGGAAATAAGTATGTCTAACAGATAATAGAAATGTAAAAAAAGCTAGCGAAGCAGGTTAATATGTACTAACTTTAACATTTGTATCCATCCGTTGTATTATGAAGTAGCTCTCAAACAAATAAAAAGCAAACTAATAAGAAATTTTGCGTTTCAATAGGGCTATAAAATCTAGACGTAAATTGCTTGCCTGGAAAGAAATTAAATTACGCTGCGTCTGATTGGCCGGCAAATTGGAGGAAAGACACGGTGGCGGCACTATTAGTTTACCGAAGTTCTCGTGAAAGCTCGGCCTGTCTGAAAGCTCGGCCGGTCTGAAAGCTCGGCCTGTCTGAAAGCTCTGGACGTGACTTCGGCCTGTTGTAAACGTCATTGTTGGAGTCGATTTCAGGAGACGAATTTGGCCTAAATAACAAATCAATTTAAGGTTTTACCGGAGGCAATGAAACGTTCGTATTATGGGCCATGATAACATTGGAGATTGTTAATCATGACGATTTAGTACCACATTAAAATTTACAAAATACGTCATAGAACATACGCTCACGTCTATAGCCAAATCGAGATACTCAGAGGAGCACCGATTGTTGCCGTCACGGTGAACGGAATATTCCCACTGAACCCTCAGGTTGTTGTTATCTTATTATTCGAATTTACATCTGATTCAAGAGAAGAAAACATTGAAACTACACACTAGCCTCAAGTGTCTATATTTTAAATATGATTCACATTTAAAGAGTTGAGTATGCTTTCAAAATCATTACGACCCGAAATTGAATGAAAGTTACATCTATACGTCTTAGGGGTTGCTCAACTTTGTGGTTTTCTGAATTAGGGGGTAAGAAGAAGTGGGGTGTGCACATCGAACGTTCGAACAGTGGATTTGAAGTGAGATTGTATTTTGACGTTTTGTAAAACTCGTTAAATACGCTAATGTTATCGTTTGAGTAAATAAAACTAAGCCCAACTACATTTCAGAATGATTTCTATGCAAATGAGGGAAAATACTTATTCATGGTGTAACCAATAGACGACTAAAGTTGACGTTTTTTCCTCAGCGAGTACAAGATGAGATTTCGTTTTGGGTTAATCAGTATTTGTTATTTTTTATTACGAATATATTATTTACATATTTTATTCATGAAATAAATTCATGAATGTACAAGTAGTTAATAAGGCAATTAAATAAATGGCAATAGGCATCAGTGGGTGTCCCCTGGAAGGCTAGGATGCAGCGTCAGCATTTCGAAGGCAGCCGTGCGCAAGCCGTCTGCGCACACTTTTGCGCAGTCGCAGTCGGTGGCGGGACCCCTAGGAACATGTAAGTATTATTTTCTTATAGAACTCATTGTTAATATCTAAACATAGTAAGAAGTTATTTGTAGACTACTTGAATTTTGAGTTTCTAATACTTAATCTATTTTGTGATTGAACATATTTTATTATTTGTCTTCTTATTTATCGTCCAAAATACTGAGGTAACCACAGTTTCATTTTATTTCTTTGTTACATGTAACATAGGGCCATCCCCTTCTTCAGTTGGCAGTAGTGGCGTTGAGGTAATCCTTGTGGATGGAATTTAAAGCTAAGTTGAAGGTAAGTTTGTAATACCTACTGTTTCTAGCCGGAAATAAAATAAAATAAACTTTGAGAATCGCCATTAAGAAAGGCATTATTTTAAATAAAACAAAACTTTATATTTCAATTGCTATGGCGTATTTTGAAAAGTAAATTGTTCTTTTAACTATTAGCTGTATTTCAATCCATGTAGACCTAAGTAGTAAGCTGGTAAGTTTCTTTTATAGTGTGCAGTTTTTTTGCAATAAATGATTGAATAGTCGTCTTATTGAACATTGACCTAACATTGAATTAAATACTGAACTAACAAGTCGTCTGTCGACTGAAATTCTTATTTATTAGTTTTCTATCCAAGTCCTCTTCGTTAAGTATTTCCTCAAAAACCATCTAAGTAAGTTAAGTATGTCTAAAAATATTGATTTTTAGGACTTTTTTTTCACATTCTTCATTTGATGAAACATAATAAATGATTAGTTTCTTGTCCAGGACACCATGCTAGCGTCCTTGCAATCAGCGCGCAGCGTCAGCAAATGCCAACAGCTTCGGTTTCAAGCGCCGCGCAAGCACTCCTGCGCACGGTGGCCGGACGCATGTAAGTACTTTGATTGTTTTATTTTAAAATTACTGGAAGAAGGTGTCGATCACGATCCGCCATTTTGTGCAATCAAACTATGTCGTTGTGCCCGTCTGTGCATTCATTGGAAGTGCATGGAACCTGAACAAAAAATATATTATCTTCTAAAGATAATTTGTCAGACTAAAAAAATAGTGCACAAGTTGTAGTAGAAAAATAACTTTCTTTCCTCATGAAACAATACGAGTAAGTCAGTTAAAATGGTCATTGGAGCACTACTGAAAACAATAGCAGATTGTTTGTGCTTCTAACATCTTGTTTTTGTTCAATTTGCTTATAAAATTTATCAAGTTACTATCACCAGAAAATACATATAATAAAAAAAGGTGAGTTGTTTTTATTTATGGCATTGCTCACTACGTTCGTACGTACCTGTCGTTACAGTAACATGCCCCTCAAATTTCCATGTGTGTAACAAATTTTCAGAACTTAACTGAAATATTTTAATAAAACTTTGTCGGAATCGCGCTGATAACAAAATCAATTTTATGATATAGAGCCGAGAGAGTGAACTATTTTAAGAAAATCACCGAATTTCTCTAATTTTTTAGTAAAATTAACATTGTTTGCCAGGAGTCAAAAACCACATCTTGTAGATTGTTAAACTAATTGCTTATTGCTAAAAGTGGAAAACTTAGAAGAACCGACAAAAACTAGGCAGTTTTGAAAAATTATCGTCTTGTCTTGATTTAAATTTAGCTAATTAGACAAATTACCCACAAAAGATCAGTCAAACTAAATTCTCAGGTATATCTACAGGATGTTTTTTCATCACTGCTTTTCACGAAAATATCGTTTTTCTCATATTTATTTTGGGCTGAAAATAAATTCTGGACATCCAATACTGCATTTGGAAGGCTTTATGTTCTGATGCAGGGAAAATTGGTTTTAACTTCCTAGAATTGTGCAATGTTAAACGCATAAACCTGATTTCGTATTTTATACAAATTGTCGCTATGTCTCTATAAAGAATATAGTAGAACATAAATTCTAAATAGATATTCTGATGAAAGTTGGCTTTCCAAACCAAGATATTTGGTATTATTTTCACCTTGAAGCATGCCCCTAATTCATTAATTAATTGCGTATAGGTATGTCGTTATTCAAGCATTTTTCTCCCATACTTGTAGTAGTATTCTTGACACAAGCTTCTCTCAAATCCTCTGATCCTTTACTATTTATGGTATTTAGTGATTTTTAAGTTCTTCAAATGATTCCTTTTATGTTTTAAAATTACTAAAAATATTAGCACCCAAGCAACTAAATTTCCACCCAGAAGCCAGGTTGACATAACTTCGCCTGCCATTCCACGTGTCTCCCGAGGCTCGCTATGCGGCTTACCCTCGACGCTCGAGGCGACATCTTACACGCAAATATTTTACTGCCATGAATACTTACACGATTAGTTATATGAAATTGCGGATAAGATACTGTATTTTACTAAGAAAACAATCATACAATAATGCTTGCAGAGATCTAGGATGTACAATTTAAACAATCTTTTCGCTTAGAGCGATGTCTTCCAGATGAAATTATATTTAGGTAACAAATAACTTCATAATGAAGATCATCCGGTTCTGAACTATTCGTAAGTAGAGAGAGAGTGTACCTGTCGAATACTAATAAACTTACCAAAAGTTTCTAAACACCTGAAATACCCAGACACAGAACTGGCAACAATTTTGTCACATGATTGACTCACAACCATCGGCGCTGTATGCAAGACGTTAATTCACTGCGCCAATGGGTCCTTAACTATTACGATGGTAAAAATATTTTATTTTATAGTTTTCAGGGGAAAGTAAATGAAGGCGGAATGATCGATTTATTTGGACCTGATCTCTACATTCTACAGCTTCAAGTGTATGCAGGTAAGTGATCTTCTTAATTGTTGATTCAAAATTCAAATACAAAGGAATAAAAACTAAACTAAAAGACTATAAATAAATATAGTAATTTACAGCATTTCAACATTTTTGTTACTGCGGTGGTTAAGAGCGTTTCTCTCAGAAGAGCTAGCAGGTTCAATCCCTTGCGGGTCTGGGTGTTCATGGGACTTTACTTGTTTTTGATTTTGCTGTGAAAGTTAGTGTCATATTTTTATTTTTTTCATTTGGTATATGCAAGGCCGACATAATCATTATTTCAGATTTGGTTTTGATGTATAAATATTATTTGGACATGCGATTGTCGATTTGAAACAATTATCTTATGCCCGTTAAACTACGAAGATAAAATTATAGTGATTAAGATCGTAGGTTTTCGAATAGCAAACTTATTTAGGAAATATTTATTGATATTTAACTGCGTCTGAGTTTCCGGAAACACAACCTTGGAGTCTTCAAGGCAAGAGTGAATAGGCATTGTCTGGGTTAGGCATGTTCCACCTTCGGCCTCGTCATCACTTACCATCAGATGAGACTGTGGTCAAACGTATTATTATTTATTCGATATGCTTAGATGTCAATTTTACTTTAAAGTGTTTATTAGATGCGGTATTGTTTTATAATACGTATTAAGTAAAACTGAAAAACGAAGAAACCAGATGCTGACGTAGACGAAAGAAGAATGAAGAAGTAAGAAGAAGTTCAGGGTTGAAATGGCCATTACCTCACAGTCACGTGGTCATCACGGTACAACGTGTGATGTGACGTAGTGGAAGTCTCGACCTGGACGTTCCATCAGTGCCTGATGCTGAATAGAAGACTTAAGAACTGACGAAGAGACAGAAGATTGAGCGAAGATTGTATGTTTGAATGTATTTTGAATTTTGTCTTCCTGTCGACTTTGCTTTTTGTTTTTTTATATTTTGTGTGGGACGCCATGGCAAAATGCTTTGTTGACATAGGAACTCTTAATATGAAATGCATATTTAAGAGATTTTGGAAAAAAACGGCGACTACGTCATTTAAAGAACCTAATGGCGTTTCTTCATTATCCGTTTTTTGGTTAGACTCTGTTAATTATTTAGAACTCTTGATAACATTTAGATATTATGATCTGGGAATTCATTTTCACAACTGTTATTTCAATACAGGATTAACTATAATCAGGTGAAAAAATTCGTAAACGGTTATTAAATTTTTCGGGTTAGTAAATTATTGAGACAGTTAAACATAAGCAGTAAGTAAGTAATAAAAATATTGATCTGTTATTTCATCATCCGTAGTTAGTGATAAAATTACTCGAGTAGTTAAATAAATTAATGAGCGGTAAAACGGTTGGAATGGGCGGTTCAAAAATAAGTTTGCCAGTACACAAAGTCACTTTGATTGAGTTGTTTACATTGCATTCATAAAAATAAAATCAACTTCAGTACCAAGCTAATTAAGTGCTAAGTAATTCTTTGTAAAGTTAGACAAATCGCAAATTTTCTGTTTTGCTTAGCCGATGGGGATCCCAATCGAATTCGAAACGTCCAGCATCTCTGAATGTTTCTGCATTATGAGTCATCCATAACGAACCTTTCCTGTCTAGTTATCGCACTATCTTCACTTCCAACGCTTCACCACGGCTGCCACGGTTCGTTGCCGATTTGACAGGCGTGGCCAGAATCGAACAGCTTCATAAATACACAAACGTAAAAATACCCTGAGGCCTCCTGTCTTGCGGATAAATGAGCACTCACAACTTATGATTTGCCATCTTATAGGGCGTTTTAGTGCGAAGGAAATGAGTCTTTACTGCGTTACTATAAGTGTTGTGTGTAAGGTTGTAGATGATGGGATAGAATAGAGCGTGAAAAATTGAATTAAGCACATGCAGCGATGGAGATGGTATCTTGTGTTCGCGCAGGCGCGGAGTGGGGCTGACGTGCGCGGCCGGAGGCCAAACTCTGCGCGGAGAGGGATGCGCCCTGACGCCCCTGAGCAAGAAGGTTTAAGATTGCATTATTAGTCCGATTGACGACCTTTTTTGCGCAATAGGTAGAGCGAATACTTAACATTTGCATTTGCGGTTAGGAATGCTCATTATTCCCATTGGGAACACTGGTCAGGTCACCCATTCTCTGGAATTGAATCTTCTGTTGCTTTACAGAGCCTGGTAATCTGCTCTCCCCCGTCCTTGCTCTTAATTGTTCTTCGTCTAATTTATTCCACTCTGTCAGCTCCCACTCAGTTAGTGTGTGTACATAGGGCATTCTGCGATTAAGAGAAGAATCGTTTCCATGAACTCCTCGTTAGCTCTAACGATAGCAGCAGTACTCGAAGTAGAGCAAAATGGGTACGGTTCGTATATTGGTTAATCAGTCGGTTTACTCATTGCTCTTTATTTTATTCTACTTAATTAATTACCACTCTAAAGCGCGTGCTCACATTCAGTGCCAGCATTCAGTTTTAAAAAAATAAATAACACTCTATGTTGCTGTTGATTAATTGAAGATAATTAAATGGTTTCTATGAAAAACATTAAAAAAAGACTTACAACACTTTAATTTAGAAAACAGTATTTCATATGAGAAGTTTTTTTGAAAAAGAAACTTTGATTAAAAAGGTGGTTGAATAAATGATAGTCTGTTCACAGGGTGAGGGCGAAGTCTCGCCATCCCTCGCTCCCTGGAGCCCTAACTTGCTGTCGGTTGTTCCTGATTGATGAGTAGTGCTAGATAAGGATTTATTTCGTCTGATCGATGATTATTAGATGTGGATAGGTGATGTTAAACTTCATAGTATATAACACCTAATGGAAACTCCGTTTTTTTGTTTCCGTGTGCAACAATTCAACGATTCACAGTCTTTGACTGTACATTAATTAAGTTTCGTCATAGATCGAAAAAAAAATATGTAGCTTAATTGCAATCAATGTAAAACTGTAGATAAGTACACTTAATATTTGACAACACCGTGACTTATTAATTAACCGAGAAAAAAAAGGCTTATTCAGGCATGTTAAAGATCAAAATTAATAAAAAAAAACTATTATTCGAAAAACGATATCTTTCAATAGATTTAAAGTGTCTTAGTATAAATATCACTCTTTCTTTTAAATTGAAAACTAAATACCAAAATTCCTAGTTTTTTCTAAATTGCTCTCATTGCAGGAATCACACTAGCTAATTCCAATTACTTCTTATTATTTAGCGTTGCTAAGCAAGTTATTCTAGATTATTTAGTTGCCAAGTTATAAAATGTATCTCCATGTTTGGTTTCAACATAAACAGGCTAGCATTCCCGTGTTTAATTACGTTGTTAGTCTCCTTCCCCGACCGGCGCGTGCGCCGCTGTCGCGACGGTTAATGAGCTGTCAAAACAAAGGCTCGGCAGCTGCGGCTTTCCTAACTACTCTGGCGAAATCCTTTTTATTATTTAGCTGATATCAACCTGAAACTGATAACGATTGCAACTAACCGATACGTCATGAGATTTAAACATATCTACTTATGCATTCCGTTCGCGTTAAGAATGCCTTAATTTTTAATTTAATTCTGTTGCAAACAAAAAACTCTGATCCACAACCTTTGCGTTCAACTGGTCATTGTGGACTTGACTTTCCAATTAGGAACGATTTGATTGGTTAGGGGTTGTGTTAGATCGGAGGACGAGTATGAAATTACTGCATTGTTAACGCGAACGGACTATAGTTATCGTAGCTTACCCTGTAATAAAGGTTAGTGTTGTTTCGTCACAGTGGTGTTTCGTCACACTTTTATAACTTCCATACAATAAGTGTTATTCGGTCACAAGCAATTAAAATATTAAAATGTTGTTGTTATTTCGTCACAACCACATCCTGTCATGAAATTATGTACAGTTCAAAAAATATGTCAATATAAAACTACAAGATGAAGTCAATTTACTGCGCTGACTGGGTTGAACGTTTTTGTTTTTGAGTCAAAAATGTGTTACACGAAATCCTAACTATGAGTGAATGTAACAATTCTGATAAAGTTTTCATCATAATAACACTTTTAAAGAAGTTGGGACTACCTAATGCTTAAGGATATGAAATTTTAGTGTTTTTTGTGTTGGAAGAAAGCTTAACTATGTAGCTATTCATCTTATCATTTCTCGTCCTGATTCATCGATTAAACGGGAACTGTGTTCAGTTCCCGTCTGAAACAGATTTCAGACGTGAACGGGATTTCAATTTTCAGTTCAACACCAGATTGAACATGGCAACCTTAATATTTAACATACTCTCACTCTACTGCTCACAGTTTAGCACCAAACACCTTTTTTGAAAAAGCTCTTTGACTTAGGGCTAATTTTGCAAAAGTTAGATAAAATTTATCAAATCAATAATTTACAAGTCGGCAGATTTGGAAATGTTGGATGTCGAAATCTATAATTGTGTCCTTAAATTGCAATATTTCATTTTGACATACATTTTAAAATCTGCCGAGTTGTTATTTATTGGTCTGATAATTTCTATCTGACTGTTTAAAAATCAGCTCTTAGAATGCTAATCACCTTACTTCATTACAATGAAAACTCAATTTTCAAACCAAAAGTTGTTAAACTATTTCCTACCTGATTGTACCACGTAATGACGTCATTGCGTAGGCGCCACTGAATAATTCAGCTAATTGCGCTCTGAAGCGAACAGGGATCGACATCGGAGGTCGAGCTTACGGCTCACTGGATATAGGGGCTATTTTTAAATGATGCCTTCATTTTAAACATTTGCTTAGAATTTTATCTCATATTGTAACACAACTACAATTTACTTTAATTGTTATTTCTATACTCAAGTCTTCAAATAATTTCATCACACATTACCAGTAATTAATCATACTATTTTGTACACCCGGTCAAATCATAGGGTACGTACCTACGCCAGAGGTTAATTTTCGACTTCGCATCAGTACCGACATAACGTATCTTAATATGTTTTATTATTGTTTTAGCATTTTCCATGCAGTATCTTTACTAAAGATCTGAAAACCAGAAAAAGACATTTGGTCATGGTCAAGGTCACCGAGACCATTAACATAGTTAGGTAGCATAGTTGGTAGTGCAGTCGCCCGGTTTGCGAAAGATGCGGGTTCGAGTCCTGCCTGATGCCAACATGACCAAATGTCTTTTTCTGGTTTTCAGATCTTTAGTATCTTTTTTTTCTCTTTTAAATATCATTGTTTATAATATATTTACACCTTTGAAAAAACCTCTAAACCGGTTTCATTCAACGTTAGGCAACCTCATCGTTTCAATCCATTCAGAAGGCACTTTCCTTATCATGAACCCCACACGTAGTCATTAACATAAATAGTTAATTTTAATATCACCACTCGTGTCTATTAGTTTGTTTTGTCCCTCAACCCTTCAAATGATCCCCTTAATTATAATTAACATACGGATCCGCGGGTCTCCTCTGTCACCCCATTTTGGCTAAAGTTAAAAACGCGAGTCTAACCTATTCACCGAGGTGGTTCCGCACAGAAAATAATTGGACATTATTCCACAAAATGCTTTCTATAGCCCCAAACTAAGCAACTCATGCGCTATGTGATACTAGACCAAGGATTAACATACTTATGTATTTTTTTTGTATATCCCATATCTCTATGAATCATTAAACGATTCATAGAGATATGGTGTCACTTGAAGGACGTAAGGTCATTTTTCAAAGGAGAGTGTCGTGGCAAAGTGATTTGGAACTCTAGCTTGGTGTAGTCCCGAGTTCAAGTCTGACCCGAGCACCTGCTTTATTTAATTGTGTAATTAGCGACTTACTCTTTAGAGAAGTAAAACACCGTTAGAAACCATTGCAATCCGGATAACGGCGGTAGGCTCATTGTGCCTCTGACTACCCCGCTTCGGATATAGTCGGGAGGTTATGTTATTGTCAGCCTTTGTAGCTGTGAGAAAGCCAAACTAAAGGGTTTATTTTTAATATGAATTAGCCATGGATCCCTAAAATATAACCCTAGTCAGCTTTGCGCGTGTTTAATTACTTATTCATGTTTCTAATAAATTCTTATGAGGAGTCCTTGCTAACTAACTGTCCCTGAAGCTTTCAGGGTTCATTAGTTTTTTTTAAACATACATACGGCTACGATTCCATCCCAAACGCAGGAGTCAGAGGCACACTCATGTTAACGAAACACTTAAGAGGCACACACTTCGTTACTAGTTAAATAACATCCTAAAATAATTTAACCTGCTGGTGAAATTCTAAGGCTATTTGCTTAGTTATCTGAGGCTCTGTCAGATTTTTCTATTCAATGCCGTCCAAAATCAACGTCTAAAATCAACTCCAAACATTTTCGCAACCCGCGTTCATCAATCAAATCATTTCAAAAGCGACGAGCGTTTTATTCCCTGCGATTCTGATCCCTTTGTCCTAGCGGATAAGGTTAGTGTTTATGACGTCACGAATCCTTGCAGATAATAAATTATGGCACAAAAGCTGCATGAATGCGCGTTATTAGCGGCTGATTGGGGCCATCAATTGCTGTGGGGCCCCCGGGCGGGATCGCGAGCCGATAGTCGCGCTGAAGCAGGCTGGTTGATACAAGCGAAAGCGGAACTAAGTAGACATTGTAATAAACCTTCTCGATGTTGTAATTATATGTTAGTAAATTAAAATGATTAACTAAGTAAATACAGGTTGTTGCTTTCATAATCTGCCAGTTTTTCAAGTGACGATCACGCGTCCATGTCCATGCGGGGACAAATTGTAGCATGTCGTATCTGAGCCTGAGTTAACTATACTAAAATGTTGATTGGTCAGCCGAATTCTATTTTTTTCTTTTTTAATCGGGAGCCTAGTCCTGCTCCAGCATGTGGTTTCGATACTGTTACTGTATAAACTTAGATAATGCATTTTGAAAGATACTTTAGTTCGAAATTGCTCTCATATTTCGTGTCACCCGCAAGTCTTCAAGCTTATGACTTGCACCAGCGTGCTGCTGTGTCTTTTGCCGAGTTAAAGGGTCTTTTAACGTCGGCTGGCCATAATAACGTATCAATGCGTTTTCGTATTAGCCTTACTTTGTTGCTCGATGAGATTTATAAGAGTTCCTTATATGGCGAGCCGAGGCGAACGTCTGTATGTCTCATAAATCGATGATCAAACGATGAGCGTCGATCGGCTTAATATAATTCAAGGAATGGCAAGATATTGTCTTTTCTATTTCACAAACCTGGGGATATTTTTTTTCTTGAAACAAATGCCTTTTGCGCTACATCCCTTCAAATTAATTGAGTGAAAAACATAGTAGATAGGTGCCTAACATTGTAAAAGATAATTATTATGTGTATATCAAAACATAGTATAAAACAAAGTAGCTTTCTCTGTCCCTATGTTCGCTTAAATCTTTAAAACGACGCAACGGATTTTGATACGGTTTTTTTTATAGATAGTGATTGAACAGGAAGGTTTATATGTATAACATAATAACATCTTGCACCCGTGCGGAGCCGGGGCGGGTCGCTAGTTTTTGATAAAACGCCATATAAGGGGGACAAATTAGTGTTCTTCCTAATTGAAAATCTATCAAATGTTTTTCAGAACCGTTTATCATAGTTACATGTATTTTTTATAAAATCTCGTCGAGTTATAAGTAAGTCTGATTTTAAAGCACATAAGTATGTATCACATACGAGAAAGCAATAAATAAATAAATAAATAAGTAATTAAACTAGCTCAATAGCGTAGAGCTCGACTTATGCAGTAGGTATGCACTGGACCTTACTCTAGCCGTTTTACATTTCCCAGCTCTTAAGCTGGACGAAAACATTGCCATATTTCCAAGCTGTCGCGAAATGCAAATACAGCTTCTGGGTTTCGTTTACTATAGCGAGTGCAGATTAAATTTGTATAAGAGCGTCATCTGTTAGCCTGTTTGACCGCTTACCGAGTAGTTCCGACGATGTACCGCACTGGGGATACGATGCGGACAAGGAGTATGGGTCCTTTCGGTCCGATTTTTCATTGCGTAGGGTGTTGTGGTGTACGTATTCGTATAATAATGTACCTACTTACTTTTATTTTTGAGGAAGGGTCCATTCAAAACAGGTACGTAGTTTAATTTCTTTTACATTGAAAAATCACTCAGTGCTAGCCAACAGCCTCCTGATTCAGGATCTTGTAGTTCACTAAGTTGTCGAAAAAAAACATAAATCTATGATACATTTTCATGGGCATATTTCTTGTAAGGGTATCTCGTATTTTTTGGCTTTCTAACATCGAAAAGTAACGTCGATGGGTGCACTGCCACTTCAAATCAGCAAAATGTTTTATTACAGAGTGGTTAATTAAATTGTCAACAGTATTAAAAAAACAACCTTGCCACAGAATTTAAATAGTGTTTCAATTGTTTTCGACTTTGGTGACGCTTCAAACGACATAGATACTTGTAGGTACCACAATAAAATTGCTTTCGTCATGCCGTCGATACCTATTTCAACACTCTGTCAGCACACATAATTTTGATGCTGACTGTACAACAGTGCCCATTTAGTCAAAATACCCAAATTTTTTACTCATTCACGAGGTTTCACGATTGACGTCAGTCATGACCTCCCACTGAATATTTAGGGGCAGTGATTGAAATTCTTCCCCCGCGTCTGAGGTCTGGGCGCCGATAATTTTCCATTGAACAGGGAGGGTTAAACCCTTAGCCCTCCGTGTGTTATTGCCTATAAAGCTAAGCGGGGTGAGTGGTATTGTAAGATGCTATTATTTGCAGTACTGAGGTGAAATGGGGATTCATTCACTTTGAAGTTCATTGAATGTTGAAACAATGGAGTGTCACACTGATTTTAACTGGCTTGTTGGCTCAGTAGGTTGTTTTTACCTACTAAGCTGTGGATTCGACTCCCAATCTGTCTACTCCGGTCCAGCATTAAGGTTCGGAAAAGGTTGACAAGCAAATAGCTAATAAAAAGAAAGAAAGAAGCAAAGTTTATTTAGTGACACTAAAAGCAGTGAGATGTTTATAGGTTTTTGTATTATGTTGAATTAAATATGATGCTTAGATAGAATAGCCAAAAATCCGAACGAGTGTATAGTAAAGGTGTATTTAAAAACAGAAAATCATTTGGATTGTCATGATATTTTAGATTTCTGATTAGAAAATAACTTTTCAATGAACTACGATTAGAGCGATGAATCTAAATTTATATTAGAGGCACTTTTCAAATTATATTGAAGTGCACACCAAGCAAAAGCACAGCTAAGTTACAACTTAATTAAACGCAATCTATAATGGTATGAACTCATTTAAGCAATTACTGGTGAATAGGCTTTAAGTAGAGATAGCAAGAAAAACGATATCAAAGCTTAGGCATTTTTTTAAAAAAATGACCCTAATTTGTAATGCTTTCTTGTTAGAACAGCTGATGTATTATCGCGATAATTTATAGACGAATGATCGCACCGCGGCCGTGACGCCGTGACGGTTGCTAGGCAACGCGCACGCTGACGGTGCACAATCAATATCTCCCCTACCTCCCCTTAGAAGGCTTCGACTCCATTCATAGGTAGGGTGACCAAATTAATGGCAAACAGACACCAACTGTGGTTTTAAAAAAAAACTCGGTGTGACGTCTCGGTGTTTCACGCTTACTTCAATCATCAAAACGCTTCACTCTGAATAAGTATTCTTTCTGATTTTGTATGTAAATAATATTATATTATTTGTATGTTTATTTAGCTTAGTTATTTTATCTCAAACGACACTTTTCTCTCTTCTTTTTTCACAGTCACAAAGACATTGCATTTTAAAGATAACTCACCACGAGCTAAGTGAGTTTCGGCGCCAACCGGAATATCATAGCAGTTTCCTATACCAAGTCGCTTTCAAAAATTTGGCATGTAGGTACGTGCAAAATCACCCTGTATAGACGGGCTTTTGGCAAACGTGGTGATGAGACTGGAAGCAAGGTATTAAAGAGATGACTTCAATGTTTATAGGTCGTTGTCTAATTAGTTTAAAATTCCCACATTACGGAAATCTTACATGGCTGATCTAAAAAATACTTAATTTATTATTTTTAAAGGTTAAAATATAACCAATGAGACATCTAGCAGTTGATCTTTAAAAGAAATTGAACAGAAGTTTAGAATCTTTCCTCTATCCCTTCAAAAGAGTACGGACGTTCCTTCTTCGAATTAGAAGCCAGGTCACCCCACTCCTCTTGTCTGACAAGCTCATTATGCGACACGGGAATATTGCGTAGGATTTTTAGCATACATACCTATCAATGTAAGTATTCGTTCTTAGTCACTACTCACTCTACATAAGTATTAAGGAAACGATTTGACATCTCTAGAAAATAAAAAAATAAATAACGTACTTATGCAAATGCTCCAACTCAAGGGGTTTTATTTCAGCCATTGAAGTTTTTCTGACCCCTGTTTAATAATAATATCACCGCAGTCAAAAAAAGGTAAATCGGAAAACTTTTAATTTTATAGGCGGTTTCTCTGTAAGGGTGCGGTGAGCTTTGACACTTTTTTTGTTTCTTGAGGGAGGTTTTCCAATGCAGCTGAGGGGTGGCTGACAGGGAGATGCTATCTCGTACCTTTATACTTATGTTAAAAACTTGATATGTTCTTTGAGTAACGTTATACCTCAGTAGTCCCGACAGGCTTAAGCTTGACAGATTGACAGGTATTTTCAACAAGCAACAGATTTTATTGCTAAATTGTTGCTTCTTTATTCATATTTTTTCATAATGAGTACGGATGATAGGTATCCATTACACACTGCTGTTCATAGTTTTTGTATCAACATCACCAGGAAAAGGATATCCACTGTTGAACATAGGCCTCTCACATAGATTTCTAGAGCAGGCAGTTTGGCATTGTTCTTAGACCAATGCCTGGTAGGAGAAAATTAATGGTCTATTATAGGCGTGGTGGGTTGCGTTTGCCATCAAATGGTCTTCATAACAAATTTTTTATCAGTTAAGTAAGTACAAGTTACATTATTAGATGTGGTTATAAATAAGTTTTTTTTGACGACTCGAATGAAGGTCGTCTTTTCTTTTTTATTTTACAAGAAAAAAACTAATTGATTGTCTAATCTTAACATATCTAGAGTTTTCAGTAATGAGTGCGTAACCACTGAAGAACACCTTTGTTAGTGGGAACCGCATAAAAGAGGACGGTAGACTTTGTTGTCTTCGGCCGGGAAAGGGATTTGTTTGACCAAGTTAGGGCTGCTCTGCGTGAGTTGTTCTTCCTTATGAATAGGACTTAGTTAATCGTTTCTGGAACATCTTTAACTTGTATGTTTGTGTCATTCAAATCTCCAATAACACAATATGCAGTCTCACACAGTCTGCTGAATAGTTTGAGCTTTTATCCAAAATGGTGGATTTTCAGGAAAATCTGCTTATTGTTGACAACTTTTCTATTATGATTGGTAAAGAAAACCAAGCATATTAGATTTTGCCAGCTATACATAATAATTGTGCCTTGGCCAGCCCTGGAACGGTGACTAAAGCAAACCGTAAATTACTCCCGGGTCTCTTTGTGAGAGGTGAATTTGAGACGGTCATTTGCATTGGCCTTAAAATGAGTGATTTTCACCCAATCTCGAGGGCGAGGTACCTTTCTATTGTGTGAGCACCAGGTCTATTGAGGGCCCCGCACTCTTAACGTACTTCCGTTAGATGTTGCAGGGTTTTTATTTTCACCATGTCGACAGCGGTCAGTGCGTTTCTGACTACCCCATTTGGATGCATGTAGTGGTGAGCGTATTATGTTTGCGTCATCATCATCATCATCATCATGTCAGCCGAACGACGCCCACTGCTGGGCATAGGCCTCCCCCAAAGTTCTCCACAACGATCGGTCCTGCGCTGTCCGCATCCAGCGGCTTCCCGCGACCTTGACAAGATCGTGTGCGTGTGTATGTTTGCGTGTTTGAAGCTTTTACCCCCAAATTCCCAAACGATAATCAAGGTTGAGCATACCTCAGAAGTATAGCTGTCCCTTTCAGTTCTTTTGCCATTTTACGGGACAGCACGCTTGTGCTCGTGCTTAGCGATGATTGACGTCGACTACCACTGGACCGATTTTTGATTGCATACTTTCAATAATTCCCTGCACAGTGTGCAAGCGCCTGTTCTGTACAAAGCGACCAGCCCACTGTGCAGATAATTGCATTATCCAGTAATCCTTTTAAAGAGCTCACTGGGCAATGTTGCGTAAAAACTGTTGACGTACTTACGTAATGAAAATGAATACGTTAACACAGGGCCACCTTTGTCTCTCTTATGATTTTTTTATTACTACCTTTTGAACAAATGCAGGCAATGATATCCTGATTTAAGAACCCAGTTTTGCAACTAGGTTTCTTATAAATTAACTATAAGACTGGTTCATTTATAACCGTCGTGACTTCGATCCCCATTCAGGAAAAAATCATCTGACAAGGATTTTATGTTAGTTCTGAGTCTTGGTGTTTATCTGTGAAATTGCAATGCTTTGTTTAATAACGTCTGACGACACCGGTGGTACTAATTCAGCTTTGTTTGAAGATTTTGGGGTAAAGATTTATAAATAGGGATAGCCACGAGCCACACGCCACCAGATACGCGCCGAAGAAGCTCCAAAAATTGATTTGGCGCTTATCTTTGCTACTCCTAAAATGGCATGTTAATTTTTGGCACTACCTAATGTCACCGTGCGCCGTGCGATGCAGATGGATGCTTAGAAAACAAATAAACAACACTGATTCTTATAAAACGGTCGAGTGAAAAAGTAACCCAAATATTTTCACGCCCCTAAAACCTGGCGAGTGCGACACCGACATGTCGGCGCTCCTGTCGGTGTAGGCGACGATGTCGGTGAAGGCGACGATGTCGGTAAAGGCGCCGATGTGAGTGAAAGTGGCGCCTGCATTCAATGCTAATGGGGGTGTCTACTCCGGTGCATTATTTGCGAAGTTTCGTAAATCTGCGAAAGCCTAAAAATCTATTAAAAATGTGTTGTATTTAAGTTTAATGTATTTTACAAATACTCAATGCTTGGATTGGAGTGAACAACATTTGTGACTTGATGAGGACTTCTAAAATTTTAGTTTTTGAATGCAACATTTTCTTATTCCTCTGATCAGTTTCATCTGTCAATTGAAAAACAGTTCAAAGTCCTTCTAAAGTAGCTAACTTAGGTGCCACTGCGAATTTCCAACGTTCCAGATCTATCTATTAAAGATAACAATGACAATATAGTTGAAAACAAGCTGCGTAGTAAGATAACACGATTTATGGACAATACATTATCTTGACCAGCACAAAATATTGACCTGTGACAATTGCTGGAGATAGCGAACTAGATGTCACCTGTTATCTATGTAAGGCATTGGGACGGGAATTTCTAGATAGCTAGACTCAGACAGGTCAATTTATTCTGCTTTATGCAATGATATTACAATAAAAACGTACTGATGCGAAGTCGAAAATTGTCCCCTGGCGTACGTAGGTACCTATAATTTGAGCTTGTGTACAAGATAGTATGATTATTCACTAGAATGTGAACGAGTTACATGTTGCGCAGTGACGTCTCAAACTGTCAATGCTTTGCTCAGATGTTCGAAGTTCTGATTTCGGGTGCCACTTTTGTAGCACAAGTAACCTATTTTCGTCTTTTTCATTATAATATCATTGTATTTAACACAGATTCCGCACAATGCAAAAAAGTGTGAAATCAATTGTTAGTAGAAGTTGGAACTTACTAAGTTGGAAAATTGTCCGTGCCCGACAAGTTCACAACTTGCAAAACTACCGAAGTTTCCAAATGATAGCAGTTGTAGGACTTCGCAATACTCCCCGTAATATTGTTCATCTCACGACTATATACCAACAAAAAGGTTCAGTCAGAGGCACTCTTCATAAACATCATTTATTAAATTATTAACAATTACTAAATTTGGTTAATTAGATTATTCGGCGCGAGTGTGTTCGCCCCATTATCCGTAGGCTTTGCGTTCCCAAGACGCGTTTGTAAAGAAAAATAAAAAGAAATAACTAAGAAGGTAGTGTCATGGCCGGCGGGTTCAAATCTTTTGCTGGTAATGCCTAGTAGTTTGTATTTTTGCCGTGTAATTTCCATTTGCAATGTTGGAACCTCGGCAGGGTGATTTAATCGAATAATTAGTGTAAAAGCGCATCTTCGCCGTTCCTCTTTGTTTTGTGGCGAACCTGCCCCAGAAAGGCACCAGAAAGTTTAACTTACATACCCCCGACGGGCCTAGAACAAACTGTCCTCCCCAACCCTTACTTTTCCTGGCTCAATTCCTCTCTAATTGAGTTCAGCTAAAGATTCTATACTACACTAATTAGAAAGTCAAGTCCACAGTGACCAGCTGAACGCAATTTTTCGAACGCAAAGGTTGTGGATCTGAATTTTTTTGTGCAAAAGAATTGAATTTTAAAATCACTGCATTATTTACGCGAACGGATTGTAAGTAAGATGTTCCGGGCACTCTTGCACTCGAGACCGCCCTGGTCCCAAGTTAGAGTGTATAACCACTAAGTCACGATGCTCTCCTGCTAAAATAAATAGATTGCCTTCAAGTACTTCCGAAAACTCGTAGACATTAACTAACTTGACTCTAGGCGTAACCAATCTATTTTCTTACTTATGTCTTCAGTAAACCAAATCAAGTCTTCAAAACCTTTTAACGACCGGCCAAAGAAATCTCACCTTTACAGCCTGTCGCGATTGAGGAAATGGGAATAATTTCCCGAATCAGGCCGGGACGCGTCTCCTGCGCCGGATATTGCTCGAATGCAGCGGATATGGAATCATTGCCGATTCGGCGCTTTGGCTAGGAAACTGTTTTTTTAAATTTCAACCCTAGAATTTGCGTGGAAATACTTTATGAGGCATAATTTGATCGTTGGAAAGGCCTCAACGAAGATAGTCTAATTGAACTCACTATCATTATCTTAGGTTTTTTATTTACTTTCAGTTAACATACTGGTAAGATCTGATTATCATGATCCTGTCTGCAGGTCCACCGCAGGGCAAAGGCCCGACCAACATTCAACTCTTTGCGGCCAGTCACTAAGGTGATGGACGGGCCTACTCGGGGCCAGGGCAAACACTGCATGCATTATTTTATTCAAAACTAAGAAGGTGGTGTAGTGCGAAGCAAAGTGGTTAAAAAGATTCCTTTTTAGTATTTCCCATTTTCACCCCCAGTACACTTAACGTTCGGCTATTTAAATAAACACACCCCTACGCTTTCGTTAAGCAACGGAGTAAAAATCAAACGCCAGAATTAACAGCGGCACAATCAGTATTTTTGGAATATTTCCCCAGCTCAAGGGTGTGCGACGGTCCCACGGAGCTGCGAACATTTTGGGGCTAAAACGTTGGCATATTTTTAGCCCGCACATTCGCGGCAGTCTGAAATGTTGCTATAAGGCTGTCTATATACCGAAGGCTTCCGGACTGATTTTTACGTCAGCGGCAGAGCGTGGAACTAGATGTATATTTCATTTGGTTGGGCGGTGCTATTGAATTTTTATTTTGCATGGGCATTGGGCAGACTGGAAAAAACATTCAGGTTAATTGCTGTTGTGGCAGAAAATTTCTGATAATAGACCTGATGAATGTCGCCGCATTAAGGTAGCAACAAGATATTGTTCTTGATTTTGGCGAATGATTGGGTGTGATGTAATGGTTAAGAAGTTGGCTACTACGCTGCAGGTCACGGCTCTCTCCCAGCATTAAATACAAATCAGTATCGAGAAGTGAAATGAGGTACGTAACTAACTATACTATACTAGCGTCCTCCCGCGACTCCGGCCGCGTGATCTTTACTTTTGAAAAAATAAATACAAAGTTTCACATTCATAATTTTAGTAGTATTACATTTGCATTTTCATAACAACATAACATAACATGTAAATAATTCAAAATATTTTCCGCGAATCGCCTAAATCTTCGCAGTTCCACGATGTGCCGTGGGTCTTATTCGAAATTTGGCGAGGCGAGCCAATTACTTCAACAAACATCCTCCTGGCTCGCGAATGCGCTCGGAAAAACCTACAAGTGCCTACGAGTACGTAAGTGTTGCTATATATTCAAGCACTTTATACTCGTAGCTAGGGAAAATTTATGCAAAAACATATTCTTAATTAAAGGCCTTTTTAGATTGAATTAATTTCCCTAAAGTAAAGTAAAGTAAAGTAAAGTAAAAATATTCTTTATTCCTGTAAACTTATTAAAAAGCACTTATGACAAGTCACAACATAGAAATTGAAAAGTAATAATGTGATTCTACCACCCGGTTCGGAGGTGTTGATTACACTTTGACATGCCTCATCCCTTTCCTACACTTACTTCACTATGCCTTCTCGAATATTTCAGTTTAAGGTGTTCTAGTGAGTTTCTATGTGTCTTATATTTTTTATATTTAAGAAGAGTACCTACTGTATTTTCTGTATGTATGTTTTATCGTTGAGTCATGTAAATAATATTCAAAATAACGATAAATTTTCTACTGAACTGTACTGCCGTCTGCATATTACCCATCTTGTTGGCTGATATCTGAAGAATAAAATTAAAATAGGTTATGTTAGTGAGAATAAAAATATGTTAAAAGACAGAATACCTACACCATCATATATTGCTTTACGATTACTTATATTGCAAAAAAAATGCTCCAGTCTAATTCTGGTTTGAGGTCTTAATTTGTTACCTGAATTCTAGAATTCTAGAGTTCTAGAACTAGCAGATTTAGTTGTGAAGTATAGTGAGGTTGAAGCCTGTTTAAACTTTACTTTTAGACACTTGGCGAGGTAAAGTTTTTGCACCGCGGCACGCTCCGAGTATCCTAGTTGTGGTATGTTAATGCACCAACAAGTAAAACAAGTAGGTACCCTTTAGCTTCAATTTAAAACATATTTTAACAAAAAAATGGCATTTGGTGTTTGTCATGTAACACCAGCTGGTTCTTTACCACACATGTCATCATCACATTTAGAAGCAGCATAAGTATTTCCTTTCTCTGGCTTTAGAGTCTAGTCTAGATTCGTATCAATTAATCGAATCAGTTCAGCAGTTCAGGCGTGATTGCGTAACAGGCAGGGTAACTTTTGTATTTATACTGTTAGTGAGGACAGAAATTGTCAACTGCTGATTGCGTGCAAAAGCTGCGACTTAATGCACTACATAATAGGTACTTTATTAAATTCTCTAATATCCGTCGCAGACGTCGATTTCCTAGACAATCTGCGCCAGCCACAGAACGTAAGCGACGGAGGAGGGTCGAGGAGTACCTGCCTACCTGCATTGTAGTCTTGAGAAACTACAACCTTAGTCTTATATTAAAACGCAGTTTCTTGTTAGAAATATATCCATAGCATAAATATTTAGTTGATTTCAGCAGAAACAGCTTTGCATGGTGTTCCGTATTTTAGTTATTTCTCACAAATGTCTAGCACACACAATATATGCTTCTATCCTTTTTGTATTGATATAAAACCTCACTCTGAAGGTGTCAGGCCAAAGCTCGCTTACTCTAAAAAATAATACAAAATGTCATATTCGCGGCCAAGAAAAAAGTTGCTTCTCTCAACCGACAACGCACAGAACGGTGCGCCTTTGCCGTGACGCGTAAAACCACAAAATACTTCTCGCTTTTCTCATAACAAATCTGAAAACCCAACAAGAAAGAAATCCAAGCGTACGAGCCACGAGATTGCCAGGGCCCTGGACGACCGAAGACTGCGTCTTGGGGTAAGTCGGGCGGCAGCCTGTGGAACCTTTTTCAAGAGTGCAGTTTTTTTACATTTTCCAAACACATGGTGATCAACAACAGCCTTATTCCACCGTTGGGCCAAGGCTCTCCTCGATTATAAGGTAGTGCGATCCATATGTCGGACACACACTGTGCACTCAGTGAAGCAGTGATCTCGAAACATACATCACAAATTTTAGGTTGGAGGGTCACCCATCCCATTTCCAATCCAGCATGAGTTGTCTCACAACTGATTAAAATGAGTTCCAGGGTAAATTAAAGACCTTCTCTCTTTTGCTGCAGTAGTACGTAAGTAGTCTCAACCTTTTGACTCCAGCTCATTTTGCTGCAATAAGCAATAGAGTTGAATTGTCCAATCGTTTCATAGTAGCGGTAAAGTTCCAGCTAAAGATAATATTTCAATCCACCAGCTTCCTGAAGCGGTGGAGACGGTCTTGTGACGGGCTACGAGTGCAAGGATATAGGCTGGCCGGTGCGTTGTTGCAGTGCTGTTAGGAATGAAATATCTCTAAGTCTGACCTTTTTTATCGTCGTCTCGCTCTGAGATGTCCATTGCTGAGCCGAATCCTTCAGATTACCCGAACTAAGTCAATTACCCATGGTAGCTGTTTGCAAGTGGCCAGCATCATATAGTCTCGAAATCAGCAAAATCTTTGCCACCACAGTCAATTTATTTACGCTTTTCATTTCCCTCGACCCTTAATCAGCTTTATTATTGAACATCTTATGATTGACTTATTTGCAAATTGATTTTGTGAAGCTTTTCATGAATTACATTGCGCACTTAATTTTTGCTAGTGCTTTTTCAATGAACAAAGATGCTTTCGAATAAAACGTTGTTAGCGAAAGTGTATTTAACGAAATTGACAGCACTGCCGATATGTGATATCAGCACGTCAAAAAACTATAGATACAGGCTCCTATGGTCTGAAACAACGCTTAAGAATTAATCTTTCTGCACTCGAAAACTAATTTTACCTTCCGATTACCTAAACAAATCAGTTGTGGTCCTACGCATGGTAGTTTTGTTCAATTAGTCTCATATTCTAAAATAACATACGCTCACGAGCATATCCTGAACGAGGTAGTCAGAGGCACACTGCTTGTCGCAGACCTGGTGAACAGAACATTGAGAAGTCCATATTGCGTCAAGCGAATTTGGACCTAACGAGCAACGTAGTAAAGGGCGAGCCCCCCGGCATTATCTGCAATACTAATGCCAGTTTTTTAGAGTCATCCACAGATGGTGTTGCGGCCAGTCTTGAACTAGGGACAACCCGGGTTCCGAGCCAGAATATTGAACATATTAAGTAGCTCACTTTGGGGCTAGGTAGCGCTGTGTGGTATTCCACACAGCGCTACCTAGCCCAGTGATATTTATTTTAATTTTTTTATATTGTATTTAAGACTGAAACTTTCTTGCAATACCTTCCCGGTCGCAGTGCAGCCAGTGGGTCCGCTCTGCATTATGCATTTACTGAATTCGTGAGAGAAATGCATTTTAAATCGTCCGCTTTGCTCCACTCCGATGGGGCAGCGAAACTTGTTACTTTTCTCATTACTGACTGGATTATCATCTGTTTGCTTTGAGCTGGCGTGTTTGGTGACACTTGTTTGAGATGGGACTCATGATTTTCTGTCTTATTTCTCATAGGACTCGTACAACGGTTTCGTAACTTTAAATTTGTTCCAGGTGGAAATGTTCAGTCTCGTTTCAATTATAAGTATTCCATCCGTATACTTATTTCGTGAATTTTCACCTTGATTGTTTTAAGAAAAGTTTCACCTAACCCCATAGAGATCAGGCGGCTCCGCTGGAAAAACTGAGCCACTAGCACTTCATGCCTAATTCTCAATTATGCCCTTGCGCAAAAGACCATGTTTTTTCTGGAGTCCTACGATCAGGTAGGTTCATACCTATAACTAGGTCAAGTTCATACTGCTCACTTACTGTACCTCTATTACGATTACGCTACGACTCATGTGCGAAGGCTTTACGTTGACCGTTACAGCTCTGTTTCACTAAGATGCCTAAAAAAGAGAATACGATGCTAAATCTTGACGATTCAAAATTACTTTAACTTTTTTGATTTTGAAATTTACCAGATTACAACATTAGCTTCTTTGTTTGAACGGCTTTGCTTAGTTTTGTAAGATAGATAAACAGATGGAGTTATACTTTATTATGAGTTCTATCCACCACTATGAAACTTGTGAAAAGTAGTAAGGGGTTTTATTATATCCCATAAACACTAACAGATTTATGTAGCATTTAAAAACCACGAAAGTTTTATGACAGTGCTACAAATGTATGTGAACTTACCACTGTAAGTTTAGAATAAGTATAAAATATTTCTTAGAATCAAATCAACGTGTGGTAAAATTAACATTAAAGTATATAAGGTAAATTCTTAGTTTTAGCATCTAGTTGCTTTGGAAAAAAGTTAAGGCGAAGTCAGGCGTGCCAGTGAGGCAGGGCACTTGGAATAAGCGTGGTCAATCAAACTCCAATATTCTGGGTTCCGATATAATGTAATATTAATACGCGTTTGAGCGTGCGTGTAATGGAACACGGAGGAAATCACGTGGGAACGTGTCCATATGGTCACAGAGCAGGTGATATTCGTGAATTATGGGTTTTAAGGTTATTGGAGAAGTAGGTCGTTGTTGTCGGAGACGATATTTACGAATGGTACAGTACAAACAACAGTGTTTTTATCCATATTATCATATCCATAAAATAAACTAACAAAAAGTGTACTATGGGATACTAGATAAAGAATAAACTTTTTTTTAATACATACGTAAAACGCAGGGTGATCAATGTAAAGGTGACATCGATTTTTTATCTAGATTCCTCTCACCTGGTGGTATCCGAAAACCTTCCATTTATGTTTTGTAATTGTGAGTATGTTTTTTTTGCTGATATCTGGCAGTCACAAAAACATTTGGGGGTCTATCTAATACCATTGCGCGTTAAAAAACTGCTTAGTATGTAAATTTTTTAAATACTATAGATGACGAATCATGACACATTATGGTTTGTTTTTTTATTTCCTATATTTCTCGATGGTACAGGGAATGCTGTCTTTGAAGCCTGATACAATTTTCAAAGGATTTTCGTTCACCAGGGACTTACCTATACACAATATAAATTAGGTTACAAAAATAGCACATAGGTACTTACTTTTATTTATTGCTAAGTATAGTGTATGTGCGCTCAAGCCACGTGTAGCAGTGTGTGGTCAGTAATGGACACCGTCACGTTGTCTTCCTCCGAGAACTGATGTATTGACCTAGTCACTTGAGTGTTTTGTTTTGTCACATTAATTAGTACGTCAAGAATCACTTAGCTATGGTATTTTTTCCTCAATACCTCAACCTATTATCGAATTTGTCTACTGAATTAGTGAACATAAATCGTAAGGAGGTGGTAGGTAGAACATGCAGTCTCTTGAGATATTATTTGGAAACATTGTAATTTATGGATATATTAATAAACATATTTAAAGGATTTCCTAAGAGCAAAGATGCGTATGTCTATGCTTTTAAAAAAAAACGTCTATTTGAAGACCTCAAATGTCACAATCTTTAAGAAAACACAGAGCAACTGGATTGGGGAAAGATTTTCAAAATAATTTATTCATTTTATTTCTGAAATAATTCACCCAACCTGGGATTTCGTGCCAAGCGCTCTTATCAGTAGGTAACCGAAGAGTTAATAATTCTTCTTAAATGTTTATAAAATAAGTGGCAAGCACAGAATATTAGCTGGAAATACTAAGGCTTTGTTCTTTATGACAGCGGACGCGGAAGCGGGAGCGGTGGCAATGGGAGACAGGCTCACCGCGCCGTACAGTCGGCAAGAGATCTCATAATTGAATGAATACTTTTAAAACATTGTATTAAGCGTTAAAAAGGGGCAATATTCATTTTCAAAAATAGTTTTCAATAATGGGATGTAGGTATTAAGGCTGTTGTTTTGTTGTTATTATAATGAAGGTTTTCGTCATCGTAATCTGCGTGCTTCTGACTATCTTGTTTGGGATACAGTCGTATAGCGTAGAAAAATATTGTATGGTTTCTAGCTGTTTCATTTATGTTTTCAATTGCCCTCCATTTTTTTAGTAAAAATATATATTGTTCCGTAGTCATTTAAAACGTAGTTTAGGATTAGGAGCGGTTTTCCACTAAAACAGAGCATAATGGAGATGCATTTTCACAGATGAAATAACCTCTGGGCACAGGGTAGATGTCATGAGGGTATCTGATTTGTTTAACATATCTCCGCTCCGCTCTGGTGGAAGCCGGGCCTTACTGGGCTGCGGGAGGCGTCATCGCGTCATTACCATTGTAACAAAACAAAGGCGTGACCGGGCGAGTGCTCGCTCCGCGCGGCGAGCGTTTTTGCTCGCGCACTCTGAACCGACTGACACTGCTGTAATTGAATACAAAGTTTGTAGGAGGCCACTAAACGAGCGGGTAACCAATATTATTGAAAATTTGAGACATTTCACACTATGATAGGACCTCAAATTATTTCTCTCGATACTCTACAATGGGGACCACCAAATGCCGGGTCCGGACCGTCGACCTATTTTGAGTGAGCCTTGGCTTTTTCTTTCCGGACGCCAACAGTCTCGTTATTTAAATGAACGGAACCCTATTTAAAGTGCTCAAAGACCCCTGCTCTATTATTTGTTATAATTATTTATTTTGAGCCTTTGCTGTCCCACTGCAGGGCATAGGCCTGCTCTCCCACTTTACACTCCTTGCGGTCCAAAGCTACTTTCAGCCGGTCACTGAGTCTTCCATAATGCCAAGACGCAAGAAAGAGTCCATTACGTGTTTTTTAATTTTCATGAACGTCATGTGGCTGCTGATAGTGATGATGCAATAAGTGACTTATGACTTATAAATTCAGGTCAGTTTTACTGTTACCTGTTGGTAGATTATTGGTAACGTTAGCGTATCAACTCATAAGCGTCACCGACAGCGGAAACCTGTAACTCCATGGCCCAACATTCCCTTAACAAAAATTCCCATGTCCCTTCCCATTTTCATCTTTATTTATTGCCAGTTAAAGTCTAGTGTTGCGCAGTTACGATGATTTGAAATCATGTAGCGGCACAGCGCACTATCAGGTTCTGGGGTCAGGAATAAAAATGAATTTGTTTGGTTCATACTTCGTGCTTCGCTCTGGAGCGCGATCTGGTAAAAGGCGGGATGCATTAATAGAAAAATCTTTTTTAATGTATTTTGCAGGTAGAGTTTTTCAAGCTGTGCAAACGAGATGTTGTGGTGTGATTTGTAATAGTTACTTTGGGAGAGTTTTTACGTCATTTTATTGGAGTGGCGGGTGGCTAGTTTAGTCAAAACAAATACCTAAGCAGGTTGGAATCAAATACATGATCCCTAGGTAGATGCGTTTGTGTTATTAAAAGTCTCAGTTTGTCGAGGAATCATTGATAATCAAGTTAGGCAGAATACAGATTCGCCCCAACATAAATAAAATGTAACAAAGCAAAAAAATCAATCTAATAGACGAATAATACGTTAACCATGTTATTCTCACATAAATACACATCATACAGTGCAACTGCTATTCAACTAGACCACTGTTTCTCAAACTAGACCAACACACCCTACATTAAGCTCCAAGCCTAGGGTGCACTGTTCAATAACCATACATTTACCCCATATTTTTATTATAAAATATAGTGTAATGAAAAGCTCTATGTATATTCTTATTCTTATATCGTGATCGATGGTCCTGTTTCCGCGGCAAATTCAGTACAATGTAATTGTTGATTTCTGAGAATATCGTTTGTTAGCTATTTATGTCATTTATTATTTATTGATTCTTCAGGAAACATACAGTATTTAAATTATCTACAGCTATGTCATGTTTCTAAGGCAGTTTATATTTCCTTCATTATGATGTAACAAGGCAATATTTGGTTGAAATAAAAAGTATAAGGTTAATGTTTTTTTTACATAAACTTTCACACTCGTAGCACGTACTATCGAGCTAATGAGCCAGTATCTCGTAAGCCTTATCACGAACGCCTTACAAAATTACTTCAACCAAAAGTGCTACAACATATAACAAATGATATCTTTTTATTTGTATCTGCGACCCTTTCTTTGACTGATGTTTGCCTTCACAAAGGCGGACGGTGGTCCCCATCCGGACCGCGGAAGTCAAAACTCGGACCACCGCTCTGTACTTTAATGCAAAATATCAATCTTTTTTTCTGGACCTCGTTAAGAAATCAACAGATATGAAGACCCCACTTAAACATTAAAGGGCTTTCGTGCCTCACTTTGAGAAACTATGACCTACACCATTATTATGTCGCAGGCAATCCTGCGCAGCTGTGGCGGAAACCGTCCCGTGTGTTCGCGCGAATCTCGCTAACTGTACCTAATGCCACAGTATAATCTTACAGTAAGCTATCTACATACAAATGTGCCACTCTCGGTTTGAATGTGTGCGTGCGCGTAGCGCACCGTGTCGCGATATCACTCACACGCGATTTCACGCACATGCTAGCATAAAATAGGGAGGCATAGGGAGGCGGCAGTACGGACGGGCTGTGCCGCGTGTCTGTGTGCACGCTAGGCTAATAACTCGGCGGGCGGCCTTAGATAGCCTACTGTATGGTTTATACTGTGACCTAATGCTGGCCATACTTTGTGCAAATAGAAAACGATATTCGGAACGGTATCGGATAGTTACGGGTTCGGTTGCAGCTCCCGGAACGTATGGGTTATTAGAGAACCGTTGTTTGTTTTATTGAACGATAAACTTGGGTGTATTTTGTATTGGGTCTTTTGGATTATGGGGAGGA
This sequence comes from Udea ferrugalis, assembly GCA_950022985.1. NCBI lineage: Eukaryota > Metazoa > Arthropoda > Insecta > Lepidoptera > Crambidae > Udea > Udea ferrugalis. The sequence goes on from OX465523.1 coordinate 3,188,882, forward strand.
TTTTAATGGGTCGTAATGGGTAATTGGTGTTGATAATGAAACATACTGCATATGGGGTGATTGTGTTTTTAGTTTTGCTGTTAAAGTGTGCTGATGCAGCAGACCACATGATGAGTGTTCACTGGTATTGGAACCACACGCGCTGGTCTGCGTCAACATCCACACACGATCCAGCGACTGTCGGCCCGCACCAAAAGGTTCGGTGATTCGTTCTTGTGTCGTACTATCCAGACGTGTAACGCTCTTCCAGCGCATGTGTTTCCTTCTTCCTACAATCCCGGGTTTTTTAAGCGGGGCGTGAAAAGGCATTTATGCAGGCCTTCAAAATGAGATTGACCAGCAAAGTAGTTCTCAATTACTGTGCTTGTCAACCCCATATCTGGACCTCACGACTGCTTCCCATCAGGTGGAGTGAGGTCATCTTGAAGACCACTATAAAAATAAAAAAACCACTTTGTAGCCAGTGTTATTTTAAGTAAAAGTCGGATGAATTGTCAATGAAATGTTTTGTATGTCTAATCCTATATTTCCACAAACTTCAACTAGGTTTGAAAGCAACATCCCGTATAAATCTGAATCCTGAAGCGACGACCACGTTTTTTTTCAATATAAAGTACCTACAGTACATTTAACCAATATCCAGAATTTGGTTGCCCAAAATTGTTCTTCGAGAAACCCAAATCCGAAAGCGATCCTACCCTTATAAAAGGGTTTAAATTACATAACATAAAAATGACTATTTCAAAATATCTAACCATAGCCATCTCCGATACATGGTGTCATTGACTCTTGTGAGGGGTGAAACTCCTCGTCTCATAGTTTCCACTTGAGCGAGGACACTGGCTCCAATTAATGTCGACGGTGGCTCCCTCTGGCCCTCCCTTACACCTACGTTCGACGTGCGTGATCTCATATACAAATAAACAGGCATAGCATATACTTAGGCTAGCAGAATCATTAGTCTTTAGCTGTGACATCTATTCTTCATGCGACCAACTCAAAATCATTATCAAATATATCTATCAGACACAAGTAATTTTAAACTGTTAAAATTGAATCAATCAATTCAATGAAATATTAGAAATAAATATCATAATTGAAACATCGTACAATATTCTACTAACATAATATGACTCTACCACCCAATATTGGAATTAACACCCAGTAATTTCGATTTTGGACATTTTTTTATGACTATCCTTCAAGAGACACCCAATGATATTATAATAAAAAAAGGTAGAAAGGTTACTTGTGTTAAAAAAGTGACACCCGAAATCAGAACTTTGCGTGGTACCTGAGCAAATCATTGACTGCGTTGACAGTTTGAGACGTCACTGCGCAACATGACATGACATGTATGTCTCGTTTACGCTCTAGTAATAGTCGTACTATCTTGTTCACGGGTTATAACATAGTCAAATTAACTACGTCGTACCCTGTGGACAATTTTTGACATCGCGTCAGTACTGACATAACGTATCTACGTCTTTTTTATTGTAATATCATTGGAGAAATCTAAGTATTTTGCAAACTGAGTAGGGAAGTACTTAATTCCCTGAATAACTTCAGGAGGTATAGCTTTCTAATATTGCCTTCACGTAAAAGCTTAATCTTTCAGATAAATTTAATTGATTGGACCTTTTTATTAGATCGGTACACTGACATTAATCCTGCTACCTTTATTGGTCTTCTGTCAATTTTGCACTTTTTTGATGATGTTTTAAGAGGCAGTTCACTGCCCACTAGCGCCACCAATCGGTACTCTAATCGTTATTATGTTAACATCTTAAAATACAGAAAATATCTTATTTCATAATTTTAATTAGACAGTTTGGTCTGAATAGCTTTAATAAACCACAATTGATAAAAAACGATTGGTCCCGCTAGTGAACAGTAAACTGCCTCTTAATTGCTCTAGTTTGTTGCATTTTGTTACCCACTTCAGGTATTTAGTACCTATAGATTTTTATGCATGCCATAAAAAAAAACCTGACAGTATGAAACACAAACAAAAGGAAAAGCAAACAAGCCTCGATAGAGTTCGCAGAAACCTCCCCTCCCTCCCCCTACAGAGGCATATCGAACTCACGCAATGGTTTATGCTCTTTAATGAAATATTCAAATGAACTGCCCCACTTGGGTTGATTGTGTTGTTAGTTTGACAAACATTTATTTGTGTAAATAAATGTGGAAGGGAAGGCTATTTATTCCGCTTTGTGCTACAGTTATAGTTCTGTAGCATTAACTATTGTTCATTATTTGCAACATACTCACAATATGAGCTACTACTACTAATACTACTATACTATTAGTAGCATTTATTGTTATTCTTAATTGAATGTGCGGCTAAAAGGTCGAGAAACAAGGTACAGTCAGTATCAAAATTATAGGCATATAATTTTGATACTGACTGTGTCAAATTTTATACACACAGTGGTCAAATATCTCGGTAAGATTTAGGAAAAGCTTATCACACAAGAGTTAAATGGTATTTTAAGCGTTTTAGATTTTGACGCTATAAAGAACATACGACTGTGGCATAAAGATTGCTTTTCTCAATCAACAAATGACGTTTTGGCCACTCCAAAACCTTACATAGTCTTCATGCTGCTTATACAGGCAGTTAGGTAAAAAAGTTCCAAATCAATGGTTTAAAAAAAAAACTGTACCTACTTATACTTACTTACAAAAATGATGCTGTGCAAAACATTTGATAAAACGAGTTACTTACCTACTTATTTTACCTTCGCATCGCTATGATGTTGCGATACACCTATAACTCGAGACCTAGGTCACTAAACGAATAGCCGCTCCCAATAGTACCATTTCTTCGGCTTCCCTTGTATGCCCTTACTCGCCTTATTGGCATGTATTTTGAGCTTAACTTGATTTGTGGTAGCACAAGTGTGATACTAATCTAGCTCTGTTTTATTGGATTGTAGTCTCTATGTACTGGAAAGAGGCTGGGTTTTGGTGTGTGCGAACGTGATCTAAGCTAAAGAACAGTGAGGGCAAGAAGTGCAGGGATTATTCATGTGTTTGCACCTTCGCGGGAGATGACGGACTCGTGATAAGGGCAAAGAGTAAGCGACCAGAAACGCCACTACCTTAATTTAGGAGAGAAAACTATTTTAATAATTGTCAGGTGTCAGCCAAATGAAAAATAAACACGCTTCGCTTTTTTCTTCGGAGCTGTTTTGTTCTTCTTCACTTTAAGATATTATTTTAGCTGCATACTCTTAGACCTAACATCGCCCTATCAACTTTGAGCATCCCTCAAAAGTATGTCCCTTTCAGTTCTATTGTCATTTTACAATACAGCACGAGCGTGAGCGAATGCTGAGTGTTGATTTGCCTTTGTGAATTCGGGGTTAATTTTTTAAGGATGCTCAAAGGTACTAAATAGACAACTGGCCCGGATGCCAACCAATAATACAAAGCTACTTTCGCCTTTGAGAAGTATTCAGTAACTTACAACACATTTAATAAATTGATTAGATATTTCAAATACGTCTAGAAATGTAGATATTTAATTAACATAACGTTCACGTGTATTATTATTTTTGTTAAACATCAGGGAAGTCAACAAAAAAAACAAGAAAATGTACGAATGCATTTGTTAAAAGCAGTGGAAATTTAAAAAAAAATCGCCCCGTCTGAATCGTTGTCTAAACAACTTCCTTATGAAGGAAATACAACAGTTTCTTAAAAGCAAGTCGGTGGGTAAGGACTATGAAAATAAACTCGGTCTGAAATAACGGCTGTATAATAAAACGGGGCTCGTCTGAGGCATCCAGGCAAGGTAATAAATCCAGTCAGAATCCACTCCACTCCTGATTTCCATTCAAACTTAGCTCTCTTTTATCATTTCACATCGTTGAAAGAAAACAACTTTATCATTGTGCGTAATAAAAGTAGGCATTTTAAATGTCGGCAATGGATAGAGCGTTGCTCTAGTGTGAGCTGACCTCTTAGAATACATCATTATGTACATTAGTACCGTCGTTAGATGTCAGTCATTAAGCCTAGTCGAAGGCCTTAAGGGGGCTTGATAAAATCTGAAATAAGGTTGCTCCTAACGTAACACCTCTCCAACTATCCGCACTGAGACCGCGTGCTGGATTATGGCTCGCGCCACCTCATAATTGAGGCGAGGCCTGTGCCCAGCTGTGGGAGGGATTTATGTAGGCAGTTTATGTTCGCTATGTTCTGTTGAATCGCTTCTGCTACTTACTAGTCTTTTATAGCCAGCACGAAAGAGCGTAAGTTGAAACCGTATAGGTTTTTGTCAAATAAAAAGCTATGGACAAATCGGATCGCATTTTTAATTAAACAAAAACAAGATTCAAGCGAAGTGGCGTTCAATTCCTGAGTACAATTACTCGTAGGTTTTGTCTAGAAATAATGATTTATTTATTAGCTTTGTTTTAAAAACCTTTCCGCCTTTGAGAATTCCCTCTGAGTAATTACTCGTGCAAAAAGAAAGCAACCGCTGTTTTCCAGGAACAAAATGTTAGCCTCTGTGAGATGAAAGCATTGAATTACAGATATTGATAGACGAATAGATACCCATTTTCACCGTTTGAAGCAATGTTAGATATTCAAAACCAATGTTTGAGCCACTGGGCACAGGGCTCACCTCTACTATGAGTATGGAGCGAGCCATACCCCAAAACGCTCATATCGGAGTATGTATTCATTTATTGCGATTGCTGTGAGGTGGCAGGTTTGTAATAAACCTTGCAGTCAAATGTTATCAAGCTGAAGTAAGGCCTCCGACTAGGCTTACGACTGACATCTAGTGACATCGGGCTAGGCTTCTTAACTTAAGAAGCAGGATATGTCTGAAAAATATATCAGATCGGTCGGTGTGGTCAACCACTCCTTTGCCCTCCTAAGCGTGGATATCGTTGCTTATCCACTGTCACAACTAAGCTACGGGCACCATCTGACTAAGTAGCAGTTACGTTCTATGAATATGACAAAGCACTGAATAAAAGGTTTCGCCAGAGGATATAAATGAAATACACTTTAACATAATTCTTCACAGCGCCATAATCAACAAAATAACTCGATACTAACTGTCCCAAAAATAGTTTTGGGTCATCTAAATGAGCCGATTGTGGCTGTAACAATTTAATGAAAAGGAAAATGGCCTTTGTGATTGTTCAACCTTGTGGCTGTAAGTGTCAAACCCTGTCATGTTGTAAAGACATAGGTCTGAAGCTTGGGCAACAACTCTAAGAATAACTTCGCAATCAGGGTATTTCTGACAGCTGTCGGCTTGCCTTCTGTCGATAAGGATGGTGTTGATCCAAATATTCTGAATTTTGTCTATATTAAAGGTAAACTTTTGCTAATCCACTTTTGTGACATTTACATCATGCTTCAAACATGAATTACTACTGCATAGTGAGAAAGCATCACATTCTAAACATAATTCATGTGTTTCTTGTCTGTCTTGTCAAAACCACTTATCACAATTTTCAGTTTGCGAAGTTTGATTTTCATCTTTGATTAACCCTAGGAGGAAGATACGGCACCCGCGTACCGCGGGTGGTTCTACAAAATCGGTTCCAATGGACATGTTTCGTTCAAGCCAATAGGACAGTGACTCGTTTACGTGCAGTCATTGACATCTGCATCATTGCGAGTATTATCATGTGGCAGTTCTCGAATTCGCGAAGAACGTAACGTAACCTTTTACTTTTAATGGAACAGTTTCATCTTTTTTTTTATGGCTTCCATTTACTTATTTGTTTTTGAGGTAAGATGACAGCTGTCAATATTCGAGCAGTTGATAGAAACTTTTGCTCGACGTTTTCAAACAGTTTGAGCCGAATTGCCTTGAACCAGCAGTGGGATTCAAATAAGATGAGATGAGAGAAAGGGTTCCAAATGCTGAGCTAAGAGTGAGACCATCACAATTCACACTAAGTAATATTACCTACTCGTACTTAAATTGTTTGGAAAGGTCTTAGTAAATTAATAGGTTAATCCTTCATTCAAGAAGTTCGTCAAATTGAATGCCGCAATTTTTGATTTGATTAGACATCTGTTAGCAAGTGCCTTCCAGCCTTGATTGACAACTGTCCTTCTAAATCAGCTTACTCCGTTATCAATATTCGACAAGCTTTCAGAACAAGCGTTAATTTCAATTATGATCACCAAAAACCGATGAAAACGTACAAGATTCGCACCCTTCGCTTTTCTGCAAGAACTAGCGACGTTTTTGCCTCTGCGGCATCTGTTGCGCAACTAAATTTGTGTTTTCGCCTTAGGCAATAGGGTTGTATTCCGCTTGGGGTGGCGTTCGGGGGATGCTGCGTCTCGTATGTATTATAAATTGGTTTAGAGCGGCGCGGGGAGTCGCCGGTCGCTCGCTCGATACCGGCCAGTCGCGACTCTGAGCTACGGGAGCTCGCGTCGGCGCCGGCATCGATGCCTGTAACGTCGCGGAAAAAAAACAAGTGTCTATTTTGAAGTTTTCTTGACACAACAGTGGCAAGGTTGCATGGCGCGGACCCGGTGCCCAGCGCGTGTGTTGTTTACCCGCATTTAAGTGGTTTTGGATTGTTTTTCGAAGGTAGACGGTGCGATTTTTCGCGGATAAGGTGAGTACGCTAATTGGTTCTTTACGCAAATTTGAAGACTTTTCGCATGTCGATTAATTCGGGAAGACGTCTTTTGGGGACTGCGAAAATATTCTCAAGATTTCTTGCTTAAAGCAGGTAGGTACGTTTTAATACTTGTAATGATGCTTAGAAGGAAAACGTCAACGTGTTTTGATTTCTGATTTGCTGTAATTATGACGGAAATTCTACGCATGCCAGATTTAATTTGATAGCCAGCTACCAAACAAGAAGGTTATAAGCAGACAGCGAAGGGTACGGAAGAAGAGGAAACGAGATAGGTATCATCCTTTCTTTTTATTCATTTGCACAATATGAGGGGTTTGATGACTCAGGGTAACTTTTAAGAGGTAAACTATACTTCCCTTGAGACGTTGCAGAACTAGTGTAGTGTAACAGCAGTAAAAATAGCTGATGAGATGATAAGGCAACGGCTATGATTTTGCCTAAAGTTGTAACCGAGCTTTTGCGAACGGATTTTTCAAAGAACCAGAAGTATTTAACTACCACAATTAATGTGGGTATTTCAATATTATCTAGTGAGAATAATATGAATCAGTAATTGAATGACTCCTGTTTCAATCTATGCGGCCGAATTTAACCACACATTTTGCATGAAATGAAGAAGATGTTTTGACTTCGGACTAAAGACTATGATTGAATTAGATCAAAAGAGGCAATTTTAAAGTGATTGTTCCACAAGTTAAAGTTGAAGATGATAAAACAATGCGTAATGATATGCCGCATTGCCGAATAGTAAACACAGCCACCGCGTGCGACTGGAGGGATCTCGGAGGGAAGGAGGGGTTGATGTAAAATAACATTAATCAACAGTTTAAAGGGGTTGAGGTGGTATTAGCCATATCTAAGCTGCGAGCAATTTATACGATTCAAAACTTTTCGTGGATGGGATTTTGTTTTTACCTTTTAAAACGAAGACTTTATTCATGTGCGTATTCGAAGTAGCAATTGTTGTTTTCTTGTGTGCAATGTACCTACATGTGAGCGAGAAGGCTACATACACTTATGTATGATATGTATGTCCTTGAGTGGAGATCTCGTCTCAGTTGACGTGATACATCTATCCAGGTTGAGTAATGAATGGGCTGTTGGCAGGATGTGCTTTCACCTAGCTGAAGATGACGCTTGCTGGAAAGCGAAATGTCCTGCAGTGCACTAGAGAATAGGCCTAGAAGGTGATACTAAGTGTGCAAAAGAAAAATTGACATTTTATTGTACTTAAGGACACTAAAAGATCTGCGTTTGGTACGGCATAACTTGGAACCTGCTTGTTTGAAAATCTGTTGAGATGCTTAGCAGCTTAACGCTTTAGGGACACTGCAAACACCTCAACTTAATGGTCATCTAAGGGTGTTTCTGGGCTCAAGTAGCCGACTGTGTTGAATGCAAAATGCAGATTAACTCTCATGCACCCGCACCCTCGTGAGACCACTTCCATTTCCACTTTCAGTACAAGCACGGAATTCAAGAGAACCTCTGACATACCTCTGACATTTGGAACCACAATAAAATACTGAAAATGTTAGGAAAGTTAGATTTTTGTTTGTTAAACATCCGTCATTTGTTACATAAGTATCTTTTTTGGTTCATAATCCGGACATATTTTTGAAACTCGGATTTTACCCGGTAATTTAATGAAATTAAGCCTCTCATTAAAAATGTACTAAGTGGTTTGGCAAATTCGTACATTTGGCGAAATTGGGAACAATGAAAACGGTACTTCGGTAAATTAGTTCAGAATGGGGCTAATTAGAACAGTTCTGAAACTGGGATAAGCCTTTGGGAAATTGGATGGATTAGTTGCCATTTCAGGTTATGACATTGAACACTAAACCTGAGTTATTGATGAAGATCTTAAGCTTGAACTCGAGATGTTGGCTTCAAAGACGGGAATACATCTGTGGGAAATAAAGCTTAAGTTTGGCCATAACTAGAGCTAAAAAGTTTGGTAAAAGTTTTTTTCCATGTTTTTTTAAAAATTAACGTGTAAAACACGTTGTCACGGTATTCAACGAAGTCGTTGTACCTACTGTATAAGTTAAATTAGTGACGTGTATTGCGACGTCATTCACCTCTTTATCCTTTTCATAAGAAATAAAACTACAGCTCCTTTTTTATTTTATTTTTGTACCGATATATTACCGTTTCGATATATTTATGTCAATTCTTCGGATATTCCATGGTTGAGGTTGACTTTAATGGATTTTTAAAACTTTTCTTTTTTTTTACTAAAAAAATATTTTTCTGTACTAGAACAATTTAGATCATGGGCTTTTGATACAAATACACCTAATCAGGTTTGCACAATGGATAAGCAACCAGTAGGTCTAGTAGGTAGGTAGGTTTCTTAAAGACAAAGGAAAAAGAAAAAAAGGTATCGTTTACCTACTTTTGGATTAGCGTTAGCGGTTCGTGCAAGGCCTACTGGTCTCAACTTCAGAACACACTGCAGTATCTTTCGTAAGTGACAAGTTGGCATGTCATTCATTTATCAATGTAACACATCAAATATTGTTTAAGACTTAAAATGCTAACTTTTACATAAAAAGCCCTTTTTTAACCTGCCTGAGGCAAACTGCGTAAAATGTCTTTCCAGCTCAAGTCTTAACTTCCCTTGAAAATTTCTTATCTTTCATTTACTTACATATTTTTTGTAGAATATGAATAAAACAAAAAAAGCTTAAGGCATATAGAAAAAAATAAGGCATTAGCTGAGTGAGGTCCATTTAATTTTCTGGTGGAAATCATTCTTTGCTTTTCTATTGTTTGTTTCTTTCCTTACCATCTTGTTTTGTATATTTTTAATATGTTGCGATGTTCAAAATCAATAAACGTTTTTTCTCTCGTTCTTTCTCTCTTTCAAAATTAACAGCTGCAATTCCCTTGCAAATAGACCCGCAATAGGTGCCGGGACTAAACAATAGTGTCCCTCAACTGACTGTTCGTTATGAGAGTTCATTAATCTCTGCCACCGCTTCTTTCGATGCCAGGTATTTATAGAACTGCGACCTTTAAAACTGGAACTAATTCCGTGGAAACCAATCTGAAGGGCTTAGATTGGATTATCATTGTACCAGCTCTCCGAATTGTTACGAACCGTGGAAAATGGAAGTTCTGACTAATGATCGATATTGTAGTCATATTCATTAAAAAAGAAGGGAAGTTAAAATAATAATTTCCACGACAAAAGTCTTATTGGGCCATTGCCAAATTAGTTGTCACATATTCAAATGGAGTTTTTAAAACATAACACCCTATCTATTTAGCATACAATCTATCTCCCTTATATTAAAAAACAAGTATCGATAATTTTGTGAACTGCGAAATCTGTTCACAATTTAAACCATAATTTTCGATAGTTTTTCAATCTATCCGTAGCAAACCGACAAATTGTAAACTGTCGGATATAATTAACCATACAATTTTGACAGATCATCAATCATCACAACGTTATTTCTTTTTTTGAACCCAAGCAAAATTCTTTGCGCGAGTGATTGAATATCTATAACACTACATAGTATATTTTATATTGGAGTATTTTTTATTAGGCGGTATTTTTTATATTGAAGAGGAAGGTGTTTTTGTATATTAACATCCCATGAAATCAGGGCGGGTCGCTAGTTGTATAATAATTATCTTAATTTTGTCTATAGCCCGTTCGCGTTAAGAATGCAGCGATTTTCAAATTGAATTCTGTCGCACACACAAAATCTCAGATCATAACCTTTGCGTTCAAAAGTATGCGTTCAGCTGGTCACTGTGGACTTGACTTTCTTATTAGGAATGATTTGATTGGTTAGGGGGCGTGCTAGGTCGAAGGACAAGAATGAAATCACTGCATTCTTAACACGAACGGACTATAGTACAGAGGCGCTCACATCAACCTTTACATAGGGGCACCTTATGCCGCTGTAAGACACATTTTGCAAAGGTTTTGTAAAGGTTGATGTGTGCGCCTCTGTACATAATATGGTAGGTAGTTGAGAACTTAATTTGTGGTTTAATGGTCATGTGTAATGGTGTCCTGGAGTCAGCTCGCTAATCACACTGTAACTGTATCTAATTGTTGAGATTGCAAGCAGATTGTCTTACAGGTCGAAAGGGCAATCGTAAAAAACATTCTGCGCATCAGGTATGGTGCATTATTTATTTACGAATTGTCACGTTGCTCTTCTTGATGGAATTTCATTTAATTTGGTTGTTTAATCCTAGAATTCACAAATGGCAATCAACGCTAGGCACGCGCTCACGATGATGCTGTCCCGTAAAATGTCAGTAGAACTGAAAGGGACAGCTGAGGGATGCTTAACGTTGATTTGCGTTAGTGAATTCGGGGGTAATTTTTCAATTACTTATATGTTAATTATCTGTAGCTCATGTTGCTGTGCCCTGCAGGGGTTATGTTGAAAGCATATTAATAGTTTTAAACAACATTACTGTTTTACATAGTTGCCAAAAATATGCTGTCCAGCACAAAAACAGAGAGAGCGTCGTGTGTAGCCCAGTGGTTACACACTTTGGCTTGGAACTCTGGTGGCTCCGAATTCAAACCTGACAAAACCTACTTTGTGATTGCGGCTTTCTAACTCTCTGGTTATAAAAAACACCGATGAAAAACCCGAGCAACATGGATAACGGTAGCCTTCCCTCTTGCCTCGTTGGGTTCTCATTCAGTGATATGTGGGCTTCTGAATGGTCCTTCCAACAATCAGTGTGTCTCTGATCACACAGTTTAGTATAATATACTCTTGAGTATATGATTTGTTCAAAAACAGAGATCATGCACCTAAATGCGACCCTTAACTGGCCCACCCCGTAATGTCGCAATGGCGTAACAAGCGACATTATTGCGCCGACCTTGTCGGGGCTGAGACAAATTCCCTTCCACACAAACACACGTACTTGTACATACAGACGCGAGGTGAACGAACAGTCTGCTGGGGGGTCCAAGGCGCCTGCGCTCTGGCTGGTTCATCCCTCCCGACGTACGGCGTTTTCGGGAGTGTGCTTGCAAAAACGACAATAACAATGGGTAGTTCAAACGTTTATTGAATGATAGCAATTTTATGATCAAAACAAATTAATAGTTATACCACTGTTTACAGTGAATATAGTCGGATAAAAGGATAAAAATGAACCCCAAAGCAATAAAATAGGTGTATTTGGAAAACATTTTGAATGGATTTTTTGTAAGAAACTCCCTGGATATCGGGTTTTTTTATTTGAAAATATACATATACCTCTTCTCTGTTGTGTCATTAAACTTCCATAGCACAGACCTCATCTTAGTTCTGGTTCTGAAATTTGAGTAAAATCCACATATTTATTTATTTCTTATGCAATGCAATCTCCCCCCGGTTCCACTGTCAATATCGTTTCTTCTCCGAATATTTATGCGCACTGTTCGATATAGCAATCAGATGGAGCGCTGTTACATTGTCAGTGATTTGGAGACTGGCCAAAGTTGGATGGGCGAAACTTGGACAGTTTTACGAAATGTCACATTTGAGGTGGAATGCCTGTTTAGCCAGGTTCTGCGATCCAATCTCGTCCGATGCTATCTGGCTGGACTATAGATTGGACAGTGGCCAAGAGGGGCCGGGTCAAACTTAATGCTTACGAAAAGCTTCGATGGTTGAATTGAATACTAGGCAGAACCTTGTCAAAATAGCTTTGTTCGCTTCTATGCACTTATAATTCGTTGCAATTTTTACAAAATCATTTTTTGTTGCATTTTTGCAGAGGCAGTTTCTTGTAAAGTGCCCTTTTCTAGTTACGCCCTAAGCTGACGTGGGTTGTCCGTGCTTCACTCTGGGACGCCCTCAGGCTGCATTGTTTAAATAACTACAGCCCCTGCTCTCACCTTACAGTCCGAAAATGCTGATTTCACCAGCAGCATTAAGTAGTTGCCATTTAGAAAAAAAGGGTTGCAAATTTGTGTTTTCCTCCCTGTATTTACGCTTTGGTTTCCTTCACATGTTGTTGCGTTCCAAAGCGCGCATTTTGGTGTAACTGCCACTATAAACGGATCTTAGCGGTTTCGGTAGGCAGATATCTTACTTCTAGTCTGTAAGACGTGTTAACAAAACCGCACTAAACGGCTACAAGTGCTACAACGGTCGTGAGGTGTGAACTTCCTCCGCTAATGTGGGGTTTCAGATCGCGTTACTAAAGTGCATGTTCGAGAAGTGATCCATGAGAATAAGGAAGATGGTAGAGTTCTTTAGACAAAATCATTGAAAAAAAGTAAACCAGCAGGTCTAGGTTGGTTTTAAAAATGCTCGATATTATTTTGTTGGTTTGAAATACTTTTTTTAAATTGTCTTATGGAAGACAAAATTATGGAATTTAAAAGTAAAGATTTGAATGGCAGCTGAGATGCTTAACACAAATGTTTAACTTTTTAAGAAACAACGACGAATAAAATATTTTGTTGGTATTTCAATTCATTTCGATTGCTAGATCAAAAATGTATTTCAGCAAATTTACATTTAAAAGTCATACTTAATCTTAGTAAAATACCATCTTAACAGAAAAATTTAAGTGCCCCTCTTACTATTAACAAAATATGTAACTTAACGGTTATGAAGAGAACACATTCTCAAAACTACACAGACTTCACTAGAAAAAGCGTTAGAGGTCGTCTTAGTTGAAATGATGCGCCCCTCCACCGCATTCACGCATACAAGAGTGCTTGTTTGTATGAAGTTGTATGCGTAGATGCAGTGAAGGGGCGAATCACATGGCTTAGACGATCTCTACTATAACTTTGGCTACATTTTTAGCGAGCATTACTCTCTGTGCAATGCTAATCGCCGTTCAGTCCTAATCCCAGCCTCGAAGATATCGTTTATCTTGAGCGAGTCCTGGCATAATAAATGGAGTCTGTAACCGAGTTTTTTGCAATCTCAGAACTCTGGAGAACTAAATAAATAAGGATTTAAACCGCGCTTAGTTGAACTGTGAGTGATTTATTGTGGATTTGACCTTCGCTTCAAAGCTCTTATGTGTCCTAAGTGGTTGTTTCGAATTTCAATGTATTTGTGTCGGGTTATTAATTGTACCTATTCTCTTGAGATAAACTTGGAGTAAGAATCACTCTTACAACTGAGTTTAACAACAACAACTGAGCCTCTACATTATTTATGAACATACACATACACATCATACAAAATATTTAAGAAGCTTACATCACTAAAGCTACCAAAATCACCTAACAACGTGATAATATGGTATTAATACCGCTACCAATGATATTATTTAGTAGTCCTACACATTTTCTAAGCCCTAAGATCACAAAAGCAATATCAAAAGGTTATTCCGTTGAAGGTATAATGGACACAAAAATGAAAAGAGAATTCTCGTCGTGATCCTGAGAAAGGGTTGGTATCAACTCGTCTAAAAAGCAACTGGTCTAAAGAGCAACTGTTCTAAAATGCAACTCGTCTAAAGAGCAACTGGTCTAAAATGCAACTCGTCTAAAGAGCAACTGGTCTAAAATGCAACTCGTCTAAGGAGCAACTGGTCTAATCCACTGTATCTTGAACTATTGTAAAATTTTTCGGCATTTAGAAAAAGGACAAATTTGCGTCCAAAACCAAAACTATTTTAAACATAATTGAACATAGTAAAAATAATATTTTCAGTTGCTTTTGGTGAATCAGACCGGAATTAATTTTGATAATAATGATTTGTTGGATAATTTTCACACATAGTAGCGACTTTTCATGACCGCAAAATTAATAAATAGTCTTTTTTCCTGAAGCAATTTCTCCTAAAGTGACTTTTAACAATGTCGCATATTGGCTTGAAAACAGGTCCATTGGACATGTTTTTTTGTTTGGTCACATTTGGTACGCTGATACCTCCTGTGTACACATAAACATGTACATACATGTACATGGCTTAAAAGGCTGTTTTTTTGAATACAAAGGACATGATCAAATTTCACAGACAAAAGACCCAGAATCGCCAGCAATGAAATGTGTTAAAATGGGTTATCTATAGTAACCCTATAGCATATTCAAAAAATCAGCCTCCTAAACTATGTAGTATAGAAGTTATTGTACCGTATAACTTCATTGATATAAACAAAAAGATGAGGATACGGCATCCGCGCACCAAAGTTGGCCACACAAAAAACAGGTCTAATGGACCTGTTTTCAATTCAATATGACAGCGACTTGTTCGCGTGCACGTCCAGTTTTCGAATTCCCGTAGTATGAACGTAACGTACGAACGTATCTTCCTCTTTTTGCTAATATCAATGATTTTTTTTACACTTGAGTTTTAAGTGTAATAAACACTTGATTTTACAATGTTGTTTGTGTGTATGTGTATGTAAAAATCATATGTCAAAACACAAGCTAAGTTTTTATTTAATTTAAGTGTGTTCCTTATCTAAAAATACAGGGTGTTATTTGTTTACCAAAACCAACTGTTTCGAACCCTGGCTAAAAAAAGTAAAAAAAAACCAAATAGGTATGCAGTTTTAGTTTTTGTCAGTTTTTCTAAATTCCTCATAGTTCAGGATTTGGCCTACCACGCCTACTTTTTTAATGATTGCATTAATTTTTTTCGCTAAATCTTTAACAGATTGCCGCGTGAAATTGAGCTAACTGCAAGAAAAAACACGATTTATTAATTTGTGATCATGAAAAATCGCAATCTGAAAAGTCGCTACTATGTGTGAAAATTATCCAACAAGTCATTATTATCAAAATTAATTCCGGTCTGATTCACCAAAAGCAACTGAAAATATTATTTTTACTATGTTCAATTATGTTTAAAATAGTTTTGGTTTTGGACGCAAATTTGTCCTTTTTCTAAATGCCGAAAAATTTTACAATAGTTCAAGATACAGTGGATTAGACCAGTTGCTCCTTAGACGAGTTGCATTTTAGACCAGTTGCTCTTTAGACGAGTTGCATTTTAGACCAGTTGCTCTTTAGACGAGTTGCATTTTAGACCAGTTGCTCTTTAGACCAGTTGCTTTTTAGACGAGTTGATACCAACCCCTGAGAAAGATGAGAGAGGACGTCCTGCGCAATATTAAATATAGAAACTTGTTAGACGATAATTATGTTATTTCTTATCATCAGAGATACACACATCAAAAGTGTCTAGGGATATCTCAAGCATTTTCATACAAAGTATAGCTATTGGGGAGGCTGTAAAAATTAAAATATTGATACCAACGTAGAAATTTTTAGGACACAGAAACTGCTATATCTGCCCTTTCAGATTGTATAAAGAAATTCATTGTGGTAGCATTATTGTACAATCGTAAGGACGTTAAAAAAAAGACAGATTTTTCTTTTAAAAGGTTTCAAAATTTTAGCAAAATCAAACGTTTTTTTGTAATATTCTTAACCTTTATCTTATGCCTGTTTCCTCGAGTTATTCTAAGATAATGCTGAGCATTATCTAATATCTTTGATTTTGCTAAAATTTTGAAACCTTTTATAAGAAAAATCTGTCTTTTTTTTAACGTCCTTACGATTGTACAATAATGCTACCACAATGAATTTCTTTATACAATCTGAAAGGGCAGATATAGCAGTTTCTGTGTCCTAAAAATTTCTACGTTGGTATCAATATTTTAATTTTTACAGCCTCCCCAATAGCTATACTTTGTATGAAAATGCTTGAGATATCCCTAGACACTTTTGATGTGTGTACTTAGTTCCATCTCTATTTAGCTAAAATACCTTTAGTGCCTAGATAACAGTCGCCTTATTGTTCGTTCGCGTTAAGAATGAAGTGATTTTGAAATTTAGTTCTTTCGCACACAAAAAAACTCAGATCCACAACCTTTGCCTTACGAAGTATGCGTTCAACTGGTCACTCTGGACTTGGCTTTCTAATTAAGAACGATTCGGGTTTCGATTCATTCGATTGGTTAGGGGACGTGCTTAATCGAAGCACAAGTACGAAATTAGTGCATTCTTAACGCGAACGAACTATAATAGTGATAAACGACAATACCACAGATTTAAAAACTTTAGAATTGTTTTTGTACTAGATAAATACCTTTACGTCCACTCTGAAAACTCATGGTTTTGATGCTGACTGTACGAAATTGCGACATTGTATCCTAGATATTTTCACGGTCTAGACATAGAAACCTTAAAGTTGATGGCACCACTCTGAAAGCTCATGGTTTTGATGCTGTACGAAATCGCGGCTAACATTGTATCCTAGATATTTTCACGGTCTAGACATAAAAACCTTAAAGTTGATGGCGGCAATTTATCTTAAGGTTATCGTTGCGGGGCAGGCCGTCGTGATATCGTTATAAATTACCGGTTGCCGTCGCCGTGCGCCAAATTGAGGGTTTGTGTTGATCGATAGGGGGAAAGCACCGATGATTTTGTCTTCGGACTTCACTTTTAGTTTGTTTTTGAACTTAACAAAGTAATATGCCTATGGGCGTAGAAATAAAAACATAACTTGTAGCGAGAAATTACATTTTGTAAAGTTCAAAATGGCGCCCATTTTTTCACGTTGTTAACGATCTGAGTGACGGTTTTATGAGCTGCCATTGTTAAATCATCCATATTATGTTGCCTGTATTTTACAAACAAAAGAGGCTTTGCATCACTGCTGACTCTGGGTATATTTTTTATTCCATTAATCTCGCGACATCTGTTACTTATTTTTACAAATAACGTAAGCTTAAGTGGCCTACTGCCTACCCTCAGCCTGGCCGGCCTGCACTCTACAGCACACCGATTGTGTTTGACACCAACTACAAACAGACAGATCGGTCATAGCACAAATGCCATAGAAATCGACGGAAATGGCGTTTTTTTTTTAACCCTCTTTATCTGCCTATTTGTCCTGGAACATTTACCGCTGTGTTGTGAAGGTGGATGGTATTGCCTCGCATGGGACAGCTCTATCGATCTATCCATTCCAGGCCGCGACGTCCTGCATCAACTGGACAAGTCTTGGGGTGCTCTCCTCTTTAGTCTTACAAAAGATTTTTGGCCCGCATTAGCCCAGAAGCTAGCATATTTGGATGTTTCACCAGTCTTTCAGTATTCTGGTGCAGTTTTGCTGATTTCCTGTTTGATTGTTGGAATTTTGAAGCCGTGGTGCAGTTGGTCTTTCATTTAAACCTCCTGATTCTCGAAGTCGGTTATTAATAAAGCCTGACGTCATCGTTGTCTCCTTGATCCACATTCTATTTATAGTGAAAACTTTGGTTTTAGTTGTAAGATGTAATTTGGTTAGGATCGTTTGCTACCATCCCTCACTGTCTTGGAGTATCGCATCAATCAAGCTGTGCTGTCGGACACATATGATCCATGTGCCATTTTTATTGTTCAGGGTACCGCTTAGAAAAAACTGTAGCGTTCCTTATTATTGTGAACACGTCAAATCATTTCATCATCCATTCTCTTCCGTTAGGCTGTCCAAACCACTCATTCATCATTATCATCAGCCTATACTGGTCCACTGCTAAGCGTAGAAAAGTCTCTCTCAATGCGTGCATTTGCGGCCTATCCTTAGCTACGCATCCTACCAGCCACCCAAAGCCCTACCTATACCAATTCTTGAATTCCATGGTAAAGCTCACCTTCCATCGCTCAGACACAATCTTCTCATTTCCACAACTTAGGTACGAAATATCACATGACGACATAGTATAAAACAAAGTCGCTTTATCTGTCCCTATGTTCGCTTAAATGTAGCTACGCAACGGATTCCGATGCGGTTTCTTTAATAGATAGAGTGATTGAAGGAAATGTTTTATTATGTATGATAACATCCACTTCCACTGGGCACACTGGGGCACACTTCCACTGGGCTGACACTTTCAGCTCGAGCTTCAAAACCGCTTTGAAGCCCTTGAGAACAGCATCGATGTGGACGATCAATACAACATGGTGGTGGATACTGTCCGTACGGTAGGGTCCAAGTACTTTAAAACCCGCCCTCCAAAGTCAAAGAAACTCTCCAGCCAGACTCTCCTACTCATGGATCAGAGAAACGCAATGCGGCTACAGAACTCAGCGGATGCCCATCGTTATCGGCAACTCAATAGACAGATATCTAAGTCTTTGACGAGCGACCTTCGCCAATTTAATACCCAGTGTATTAAAGAGGCCATTGAGCGGAACAAAGGCTCCAAAGTGTTCGCCAGAGATCTGTCTATTGGGCAAAGCCAACTGACGAGGCTGAAAACTGAGGCAGGTAGCATCATTACGTCAACACCTGAAATCCTGAGGGAGATTGAGAGTTTCTATGGACAGCTGTATTCCACTCAAACACCTGTTGAAAGCAAGGCTAAAGACCCTAGAGCCAAGCTTACCCGACACTATACCGAAGATATCCCGGACGTCAGCCTGTACGAGATTAGGATGGCTCTCAAGCAGCTGAAAAACAACAAGGCGGCGGGTGATGACGGAATCACAACAGAGCTTCTGAGAGCGGGCGGTCGGCCGATACTCAAGGTCCTCCAGACGCTCTTCAGTTCTGTCATCCTCGAGGGCAGAACGCCAAAGGCATGGGGCAGGAGCGATGTGATGCTGTTTTTCAAGAAGGGTGACAAAACTCTCTTGAAGAACTACAGACCCATATCGCTTCTGAGCCATATCTATAAGTTGTTTTCGAGAGTCATTACGAATCGTCTCGCTCGCAGGTTCGACGACTTCCAACCTCCCGAACAAGCCGGGTTCCGAAAAGGCTATAGTACCATAGACCACATTCATACGCTGCGGCAAGTTATACAGAAGACCGAAGAGTATAACTTGCCACTTTGCCTAGCGTTCGTGGACTATGAGAAGGCCTTTGATTCGATCGAGACCTGGGCAGTGTTGCAGTCTCTCCAAAGGTGCCAAATAGACTACAGGTACATCGAGGTGCTAAGGTACCTATACCAGAACGCCACCATGTCGGTCCGATTACAGAACCAGAACTCTAATCCGATCCAACTACAGCGAGGCGTGAGACAAGGAGACGTTATTTCTCCGAAATTGTTCACAGCTGCGTTGGAGGATATTTTCAAGCTTCTGAACTGGAAAGGACGCGGCATCAACATCAATGGCGAGTACCTAACACACCTACGATTCGCCGATGATGTAGTTCTTATGGCTGAGACCTTGGAAGACCTGAACATAATGCTCGAAGATCTCGGTAATGCTTCTCAAAGAGTGGGTCTTAGGATGAACATGGACAAGACGAAAATCATGTTCAATGCCCATGTTGCACCCGCTCCAGTTAACGTTGGGAACATTACACTCGAAGTTGTTGACCACTATGTTTACCTGGGACAGGCAGTCCAGTTAGGTAAGTCCAACTTCGAGAAAGAGATCTCTCGTCGAATCCAGCTCGGATGGGCAGCGTTCGGGAAGCTCCGGCATATATTCGCGTCCAAAATTCCTCAGTGTCTCAAGACGAAAGTCTTTGACCAGTGTGTGTTGCCAGTAATGACATATGGGAGTGAGACGTGGTCGTTTACTATGGGTCTCATAAGAAGGCTCAAAGTCACCCAGCGAGCAATGGAGAGAGCGATGCTTGGTATTTCCCTGCTTGATCGAATCAGAAATGATGAGATCCGCAGGAGAACTAAGACAACCGACATCGCTCGAAGGATTGCATCGCTGAAGTGGCAGTGGGCGGGACACATAGCGCGGAGAACCGATGGCCGTTGGGGCGGAAAGGTTCTCGAATGGCGACCACGTACCGGACGACGTTCCGTGGGCAAGCCCTCCACAGGGTGGACCGACGATCTTGTCAAGGTCGCGGGAAGCCGCTGGATGCGGACAGCGCAGGATCGATCGTTGTGGAGATCTTTGGGGGAGGCCTATGCCCAGCAGTGGGCGTCGTTCGGCTGATATGATGATAGCATTGAGCTAGGCCTGTCTGGTCTAGACTCGACTGGACCTTTGTTTTAAGCTTTTTAGTCTGGACTCGGGTAATGACTGTTTAACATTCCATTCCCGAAGTTACATTTTATGGTAAGAACTAGCTGTTATGAACGGGTTCGTGAAGACCTGGCTTTAAAATTTTGCACGCTAAATTTAAAATTTAATTACCTACCACAAATCTCTTTGAAAACTTCTGTAACTTTCTTCGTAAAAATTACCGATAGGCTAACTGCCTAGTTGAATTTTCAAGTGTATACAGAAAGGTGTTATCCAACGATATCTACTATATAAAAATAAGTCGGGTTTTCCTCGCACGCACGCACGAACCGATTTCCACGGTTTTGTATTCGTTGGAAAGGTCTCGGGCTCCTTGAGGTTTATAGCAAAGAAAATAAAGGAAAATTTCAACAGAAAAGCGGGATTTATCACACACAGCTAAGTCCACGCGGACGAAGTCGCGGGCGGCTGCTAGTCTTTGATAAAAGTAGAGCATTGCGAATGCTTATGTAATATTCAGCAAAATCGAATCGAATCGATGAAATCGAACAAAAACAATATTTGTCAATTTTGTTTTTATTTGATTTCTTCGTTCTCCTGATATTTCGATTTGTACTTTACAGCATGACAAATAAGAACCCGATAAGAATAGAAAACCAAAACCTTCTTTATTTTTATCTCTTGCTGAACCACTGTTGTTTCTTTATTAGTGGCTTCTCCTCCCAGTTTTTTCACAAAATCCATCCCTTCCTTCCTTTGCCAATGTTGAGATCAAAATTAATAAAGGTCTGCCCGTAAAACGCTAATGGCTGCACCATTAAATCCACAGCTCCTAACTAATTCATAGTATCTTAAAGAATCGATTAAAATCCCATCACAGCTCGGTAAGCTGGCGCAATATGAATATGTAGTTATGGACAGTGAGGCACATAAATCTTATGGCGTTTATGTTAAAATGTAGGTACTCGTGCGCTATGTGCCCTGCCCATTACTACTTAACTTCGTACTTGAACTTGATTCTGCTGATATTAAGTCGTGAATCTCGTCGCTAAATTTAATGTCAGCTGAGCGGTATCGGTCGTCTTCTATACAAGCTATAAAGTTTGTTCAGTAACTGTGTGCTTCCGAAGGCCCTACTAAGAGACAATGTTTCAGATTCACAAACAAAATAGAGACTTTTACCACACACCTTGAAAAAAAAATGGTAAGACCTTGCAACTTTTGGAATAATCAGTAGTGATGTTATGTTTTTTTGGATGTTGTTTAATACAACTTTGTACAGTAATACAATACTGAAGCGGGGTAATACCTAATAATAATCTATTCAGGTAATATTTATTTTATTTTATTTTCTTTATTGGGGAAACAAACAGCCTTAAATAACACATGGGTTTAACTTAAATTAGCGAATACATTGGCATTTAAAGTTTCCACTGCTAATTATTACATTTTAAGTTGTTAAAAAGAAACAAAATCAAAAGGTTCAGGTGAAAAAATAAACTAAGAAAGAAATCCAACAATAGATTTCAAACATACATTTTACTGCCTAACCACACCGGGTCTCACCTGGTGTGGTTGTCTTAACAATTTTCGGAATGTCATTATTTTTTCGTGAAATATGTCAATGTGAGTATAGCTAATGTTGTGTTTGTTGCAAGCTCTTATGATAAAACTGTTCATTAACATTGAATACCTGTAGTTCTCGTACCCACGATGTTATATTTATACTAATTATAATAAAGTTTTAAAGTCCACGCAGATGAGGTTGCTGGCGTAAGCTAGTTAATAATGAGGTTCATAACAGGTCCAGAACTAACTGACTTTTCCTAGTTTCGAGCAAAGCATCTGTTTCATGTGGGTTTTGGTGTGTCATTGTGTAATCTGTTGTTATTTACAACTTCGCTAGGCGGTAGGCGGCTCAGCACTCGCTAGTCAACTATAATTTACGCGACTACGTTTTGTACGCGACTGTACAACTATTGTACATTGTAACGAGTCATACATGTATAATTTGTTGATACACGGTCTCATGCTTATCCTATCTTGTTTTGTTATAACAAGACACGACTTGGATGTTTTATTAGCTATCAGTGGTAGTAATTAGTATGAGTTATGTGATTTCCAATCATGTTTATCTTAAGGGGGTTTCAACCAACTTTGAAAAAAGGTTCTCGTCGTCGTCGAATCGTCTGGGGTTGTTTTATTTATGTCGGTCAATTGTAGTGATAACTTGATTTCCATGATGTCGACATCAACTTAGCTGTGGCGGTATAAATTCAATCTAGCGACGTCAGCTGCCTACCGGAGATGACCTAAAAAGACACTGAATGTCTGTTTGGATGGTCACCCGCCCCACAACCTGGCCGCACGTGGCATAACCTTTAAAAATATAACATCCTCCAAAGTGTCGAGAAACATTCTATCGCAAAATCACGATGTAGAAAATCTTCCGGCTTAGATTTTCCGCAGGAGTTTACAAAAACGGAAAACGCATTAGTGGCTCTCTATGCTAGGAGATGTCGATTTGGAATCCATACCAAATTGTTTGTATTATATTTATGTAGATAAGACCGCCTGTTTTTACATTCCAAATATCTTTAAGCACTCTTGTGTAATTTGTTTTCTTTGTGCAGTAAAGTATATCTTATCTTATGAAATTGATTTCTATCCACGTAGGGGAAAAGTCCGCTGGCTTACCTATTCCTTGCATAAAAAGTACAACGACAAAGGAAACCGAAGCGTCAACACAGGAAACAAAGCGCAAACTTGTGTGGAATTTACATTTCGTTCTGCGGAATTCACTAAGCTGTTCAAGTTCTTAACTAACAATAATGAACCTTAATTACTTTAAAAACGTTCTAACTTTCTTTAGCGATTCTCATGCACTCAGTCTAAATCTAAGTAATTCATAAGTCGCATGACTTCAGTCTAGCTTTTCTGAACAACCGCGGAAACCACCTTCCTCAAAAGTATTAATATGCGCACGTAGTAGCACGCTAGGGACGATCGATGTTCCTCGATGTTGACTAAACATCGATGTTTTGATTACGATAACATCGATACATCGATGTTTTGAGAATAAAACATCGGAACGTCAATATACTCTTGAGGGACCTCTGGCGTGCATTGGGTATACTAGCGAAATATACATATTGTTTATTAATTTGACACTTGATGTCACCGATGACGTTACTGATGATATGCGGAGTAAACGGTGCAAACAGTTAATACTTTGCTAAAGTTGATACATACTCGTATTTATTCATGTCGTAGCCCGAAATCAATAGTATTTTTTTCCTTTTTTTAAAGTTAGTTGTATACCCTTCCGATAACAACGATGTTCTTTGAAATTTTGATATTTTGCAATCGATGTTTATTGTACAGAGGGGCCGACATCAACCTTCACAAAACCATTGCTAAAAGTTCTAGCGTCAGCAGAATAAGGTGTAATATGTGAAGGTTGATGTGAGCGCCTCTGTTCATCGATGTTTTTCTAATCGAACATCCCTATACCACGCACGAGCCAATCGTGTGCGCCCAACGCGGCCGTCGCTGCGCCGGCGCATATTAACGAATTGCATGGACGTGGGCGCACATAAATTGTGCTCTCATGCGATAATTATGCGCCAAAAGACATTTTGACACGCATGGACAAGTGCTACGTAGTGTTGTAAAAAAGCTCGAGTAGCAGCAGATTGCTAGCGCTCAAGTCGGGGACTCGACGAAGCGCTCGACGCTCTAGCAGTGGCTCGAGCGTTTTAGTGAAAAAGCGTATTCCGAGCGTTGGACTCAGCGCTCGGCTCGAGCTTAAGCGTGCTTGTTTAGATTACATAGCTAGTAAGATACTGTAAAATAAGATAGTATACTTGAAATAAGAAGGTATTACTCTTCATCCAAATTAAATTGCAAGTGTTATTAATCGAAAAAAAGTAATACTCACCGTACCATTTTTTTTGTTCGCCACAACTCCCAACATTTTTATCTATCGCAATTTATTCATCTACCTGGATCAAAAATTACAACGCTCGGACGCTTGAGCGCAAAACTCGAGCTCACGAAAGTCCGAACCTTCAACGCTCGCAAGCGTTAAACGCTTGAGCGTTTAATGCTTGAGTCTAAAACGCTCAAAAGCGTCGACTCAGCGCTCAACGCTTGACGCTTAGCGCTCATTTTTACAACACTAGTGCTACGGGTACGCAGTGGGTATTAACTAGGCTGGATTCGACTAACTGGCTCATTGCAACTGGGAAGCACTATTTATTTATTTAATCTTTATTGCACAACATCGAATGGTATAAAAGGCGGACTTAATACCAAAAAGGCCTTCTCTACCAGTCAATAGCCATACGGCTAAGCAGAAAAGTACAGTAGGCGGTGCGACATATCAAAATAACATTTAGGTGAGTGATTAAGATTCCATTATTTCTGGCTGGTAAGCCGCCTTGTGGTTTCGATCCCCATGTGCGACTTGAGAACATAAATGTTATGAACATTGCCAATCCAACGACCGACTTGGAGTACTTAATGGTTGAGAAGTTGGCTCCTACACCAAAGGACGCGAGTTCCATCCCTTCACACATAATTTTTAGCATTAACATGTCTGTTTGTGTTTGCCCGAAGGTTTCCTATGTACTCGTATATTATGTACCTATGTATTCACAATGAAACAGTATTTAAGCCTAATTCCTGTAGTATAGTTTAGAATAATATCGCTTTCATATTTTATATTAGTAGATGCTTAACTTTCAGACCATAAGGCAATGAGCCATGTAGATGTAGGTATGCTCTCTCATTTCAAATGCAATTGAAATCAACACCTTCAACTGTTTATTATCTCATCTTACTCGTACAATCATGAGTTGATTGGTGTCTCGTAAACAATGACCGAGGAATGTGACCGGATAGTGTCTGGTAACCTTCGATGATCCGATGGTCTTGTTATGACACCCTGGCCAAACAATCGATTGAATACGCTTCTAAAAACACACTGTTTGTTTGTTCATACAACGATCCATAAGCAAACGTGGGTAGTGGTTGCGAACAATTGAATGGTTGCTAGGTGGCGTATTTTAGAAATAATTCATAAAATATGTACTGATAGAAGGAGTAACACTACATTTTAGTACCCAAGTACTAACACAATGTGCTGTGAGGTTAGTCTAACTAATTCAAGGCTTTGTTACTGGTTCACACAAAATGTGACATGCGAAGGCCGACTCGAGCTCCCATTAAACCTAGATTCTAAAATTGGTTTTAAAAACATCAAAATGTCCTTTTCACTTAGGTCCCAGAGTTTAAGTACAAAAAAAATACTGTTCCTTTTTAGTCCAATCCCAAATGAGAAAGCCCTGTATACTGTTTTAAGTTGATAGATCTTAAAGAGTATACAGGGAAACTGAGGGAAAATGTACACCTGAAATCTCTAAATTTTCTCCTTCGATGGCCGTCAGTTCGGCAACCCGAAGTTTACAGGCAGTGTATTTAACCAGATATATTATCACCATGGACAGTAAGTGAAGTTGATAATCTTAATTAAACTAAAAAATACATTATGGCAAGGACACATTAACTTCATTTCATGATAAGTAGGATCAGTCAGAATTTGAAAGAATTATGCCAAGAGCCTGCCTATTGCAAAAACGCAAGCATATAGAATAAGAGAAAAAATACTGCACACCGTTTGTTCACGATGACAGATTGCAGCAATATTAAACATTAATGCTTACAGACCTACTCCATAAACTAATCCCAATGTGATATATTCTCCACTAACATTGTACACCCCAAATACAAAACGCAATAAAAATACTTATCGGTTCCTTTATGAACGCACAGTGGGCGCACAGATCGATTGCACAGAGGGTGCGTGGCTATGGCGACAAATAGCGATAGGCCACAACAATGCACTGTGGGTTGGTTCACTGGGCTGGCAGCACATAAAAATGGATTTAGGGAATAAAAGCAAATAAATATTACAGTTCACCTAATAACTTAAAAGAATTGAATCTAACGTTTCATAGAGGTCATATTTCAAAAGGGCATTGAGTGAGTAAATGACTTGGTTTCTCACGTCAAATGTCGGATTTAATAACATAGTATCAAGCACGAGCTTCATCGATAACACTCCTCGATTTGAGAAAAAAGTTTTATTTAAAAGTTCTTTTGGAAACTGGCAATTTTTTTTTAGGGAAATAGAGAACCACGTTTATTAATTTTTGTTTACTTTTGCACTTTTTTTAAACTTTACGTCGAGAGAGAGGCTATTTTAAATCTTCTTAAAAATACCTTATATTTTTTCAAATGTTACTAACAGCCAACAATTGTAAAAATAATTGCGGCTTCTTTAAAATGCGCCGTGCACAGGGCACCTAGAAGGCCGCCAGGGCAATGGCTTGTAAATTCTAAAAACCTCGTCATAATTAAGAGCCTTTTAATTTTTCGTCCTCAAGTAATGCGCTCCTGAGACAGTTTACCTTTTTCCAGAGATTGGGGTACATTTTTAATTTTCATCTCGTAAAAGCTTTTCTAATTTATTGTTTTGTGTTACTTAACACGGATAACCGACAAAGATTTTTTTCTCTTAAAAAATAACAAAAGTTTATTTTTTAGATTTGACTAAAACGACTCTACGACTGTTTTTTTACAGAACTTAAGTACATAACGTTTACTGAAAAACGATAGTAACGATTACAGTATATTTAAAAGGTGAAGCAAAGAATTTCTGGCAGCATTTTGTCAATCACTTTGAAATCTTCCGAGTTGTAATTCATTATAATACATTGCAACATACATGAATTATAATTTATAATACAACGCTTATCTATTTTATTACCTTTAATATGAGTAGAGTACCCATTAAAATAAGAAAATATAATTTAAAACTTTGGACATTAAATGAAGGCTCAATACTCTACCTAAAGACTCTTACATCATTAGCGCCAAATATAGAGATGCAGTATTCCATAGTAAAGGTCACAGCAGATTATGCCCAAAGGTCCGAATTGCGGCCTCATTACTGAGCAGGTACTTAACTTGGCGAAAAGTTCAACACGCAATAAGATGTAAAGCGTCGTAAAAAAAAATAATACCTGCGATTTTAGAGAAACTACCTTAAATCCACGTAAAATCTGACCTAACCAGGTCAATAGTGCCTTTTGGCATTAAGTCCGCCTCTTCAGTCAGTTATCTGTGAATACTTGTCTTTAGTGTGAAAAATAACAAGGAAAATATTTGAATCAACAATTACCTAAATTTTGCTGTCTTGACATCACTTGAAAAAACAGTTATTCAGAAGAACGGATAGCTTCAAAATTAAGATAATAATTACAGAATCATTGTCTTCTTCTTTTCTAAGAGAAATTGTCGTACTATAGTGGGCGCGGTGTACTCAAAAACCCAAATTAAACTCTTCATATTTTCATAACACAATATAACACATCAAGGTATATGGATACCAGACGAGATAGTCCGAAGTACGCTGACTGTTGCCTTCAGGGTGAACGGAACATTCAGAAGCTACCATTTTCCGGGTTGCAAGGGTTTTATCGATGTTTTCCATCACCGAAGAGTTAGCCACAATTTATACTAATGATCACCAAGAAGGTATTTTGGCCAGATTTAAACTTGGTACCTCATGGTCTAAGAGGCAGTGTGTTTAACCACTGGGCCCCGACGCCTCATGCTTATTGCTATATACCTACATAACTACTAACAGCATAGTCACAACTTAGACGATGTTTTGTTACGGAGTCAATCCTCTTTTTAACTTTTTGAAACCATTGCTTGTCAGTTGTCTTTTTTCTAAGTTCGACACTCATCACCTTCTTTTGGTTTGTCTCCGACCTGGCATGTTTTCCTGATTTTATTATTTCTTTGTTTTCTCACTTTTATTTCCTTATTTCAATACATTCCACGTATTTTCACTCAACCTCCGTTACACATGTTATGTTCTCGTTTGAATCGCTACTTACTTGTACCATAAAAACAAAGTCTAGTAGGAAACATTCAGCAGATGCGGGCACTTGCGGTCTGCGGTGAGGGGAACAAGAAGTGCTGCCGCCATTACCCTGTTAATTGTTTCACAAGGCTATTTTCTGCTTATTTGAGTACGTAATATCCTTGGAATCTAGTGGTTCCAAAGATAAAGTAGCCTAGCTACCTCTAACTATAATAATAATAATATAAATCTTTATTCAGGCAAGTTACACCCATAGAAAATTTCAAATAACGAAAAATATTTCATCAAATCAAAACCACTGCAAAAGATATTATGCAGTATTATTTCAACATTGCAACATTGGGAAAAAAACTTGACAGGAGACGAATAGGAAAGACATTGCAATGCGAAGACATGGGCGGTTGTTTGCTTTTCAAGACAGGGGCCTTACACTAAGACCAGACTTCACACAAAGTCAGACAGTAGCTGTTTGTAGTCTGCATTCAGTTTCCCAAATTCTGCAGCCTTTGGAGTTCGTGTCTTGACAATGCATTTTCATTTCATCATCTAATCGAACAATATTGAAAAGAGGAACTATCAAGTTTCCTGACATAGTCTTCTCCTTAGAATCAAGGTCAAAACCGGTGGTGGTGGAGTCACTTCATGTTTTTTTTTGAGTGGACGTGATATGAATAAATATTTTTTCATCCCGTCCATCTGCCCTGCCCCAGGGCGAATCAGCCCTTAGCGATGTTCTGTCCACTGTCACTTCAACCTACATCTCCGCTTTACGTTATGCTGCGGATTCCTTCATTTTTGATTCCATTAGCTACCTCTATCTATGGTTTCTGAAAAATATCTCCATCTCCTTTTACAGACAAATCAACAACACTCGAATTACGTCATCTACACATCAAAGTGACAAACATGGTTCAAATAGATGCGACAACCCGTTGAGGTGTAACTAAAAAGGCATTTCAGTAATTAATATTATCAGTCTATTGGTTGTTATTTCGTAACAGCCTAATCTATTACCCGCATACGGACGAAAGTGAAATTTCTTTGTGGTTTATGCCGGTGTCATGTCATCATTGCTTAATATTACTTGGGGATTCGCTATTGTTTTGTTAAAACTTGCCAATCGCTTTTTTACTTTAATAAATCTCGTACTTATCTGGATAAACTAACACCAAGATATGATTATCTGTCAGATGACAGAGAAAAGGATTGTACTTTTTTAGTACAAAACATTATTTCTTAAATCTCATACCTACAGTTACAGTTAACAAACTGTTTGTAACCTAGGGAGCTTATCTAACACATTATGTCTAAGTCGTACGCAGGTTAGAATCATCTGCGAACTGATACTCGTTATAACTCAATAGGATTTATTAAATCAATTCACCTGCCTATTCTAACAATGAACTCATTTCTCGATCATAATCCTGATCTAGATTCTGATATCGCTATGAACTTTATGATGTCATTTTACGTTCGGCACGATATTTCAGCCTTATAAGGACTACGAAATATGCGGTCAAATGTTTCCTAGCGGATGTTCTGGACCTTACATGCCTACTCGTACTTATTCCTGATAACTGTTCCAAACTATATTTTAAATTATTCCTTAACGAAAATAAAATACAAAAATGGTTCATAGTTATGATATAAGTTGGCAATGGTAATATAATAAATACAAAATGCCTTTTGGGTCCGGCCGCTTTGAGAATCAGAGGTATGCAAGCGGACGTCACGTTCATGCGAATAGATAAGTAATAACTGCTATATTACTACTCTTTTAGGTCATCCATCCACCTCGCTTTCCTGATCTTTGGTTAAGGAACAAATGCGATCTCTCATCATGTTGCGTCCTCTGAAACCCTGATACCTTTATCGGGTTATGCTTTAAATCGTTAACCTTGCGGTCACCCGCCCTACTTTTCGTTTGCCTTCAAATGGTCTTCTTCCTAGAACTTTTAGACCCTAAAGGCCCCCAGTTCCCCCAGTCACTTGAATCGCAACCCATCGGCACTCTTTGGGCTACGACTGGGCTCTACCTCTCCTGAGTGACCGAACCATGAGAGCCTGTGAGCTTCAGCAACATTATGCCTTATGGTCGATGTCTGCCTCTTTTGCGCTTAATCCAGATCCGAACCTTTGATTGGCCGTTAAGGTGCTGCGCAAGCCTTGAAACGAATAATATACACAAGCAGCCGCTGCTTATGACATGCTAAGCTATAAACATTCCACATACAAACTATCCTAAGATCTCAGGTCCCGAAGCTCTAAAAGACGCGAAACTAAAAATTGATTCAGCCAACGTAGAAACGAATGCCGACTAAGTAAGCCTTGAAATAGCACTCTTAGAATAAATATGAAGCCACCCGCTTAAAGTAATATTTCCTTAAGCAGTCTGTTTCTACACTTCAGCGAATATCCTTTGAGAATACTGTAAAATGTGACATATTCGCTAAACGGAAACTGTAGCAGCAGTTACCGAACGAAGGATTAATGTGTATGTACGAGTATTTGTAGGACTAAAGTGCTGATAAAGTTGTAAGGAATACGTGTAGTAGTTTTTAGATATTTTAATACTAAAAATTCGCCATGAATAAACCACAGTTATAAATTTTCAACCTGCCTTCGAATCCCTTTTTATGCACCTGTACCTGATCAATTACTTAATTAGATAACGTTACTTAGTTATTTCATTACGGTGTACAGGTCCACTTCTACAAGTGTAATTCTGCAAGACCGTAAGGTCCTTTATCGAAAACCATAAAAAATACACAGTTTAATTCACAAATGATTTTGAAGTCTTCTAACTTACTGATGTGCAATAATTCTTTAGGAGCCACTTGGAATTTAAAATAACTCCTAACCCTCTGCAAGCTCCGCCCCCGCAATCTGCACGCTTCACGCACTGTCTCACCAAGAGCAGCGAATTAGCTCAACTCGATCTGAACTACTCCGAACCTTGTCTCCAAGTCTTGCTGAGAGGGAATTTGTGGAATTTCAACCAGGATTTGTCATACGTGTGGCTTCACGTGGCTTTAGTTGTGTTCAATGCTAAATTAAGATACCGGGCCTTTGTGACATACATGCTCACGACTATATTCCTAACACTGGGTGGTCACTGATTGTTGCTGTCATTCGTAAACGGTACATCAGAAGCCCACATTTCGTGGTAAAGGGCGAGCCTATCGTCGTTATCTAGGAGGTTTGGGTTCTCCTTCACCCGAGAGTTAGCCGCAAATTGTACTATGAACACAAAGTACAGTCCATTCGCGTTAAGAATGCAGTAATTTTTAAATTTAATTCTGTTGCACACCAAAAAAAAAACAATTCAGAGTGTTAAACTAGTAGTTTAAAACTCTGACTTGAAACTCGCGTGGCCTCGTAGAGGTAAACAGATGATAATCCGCAGTTTACTCAAAACGCGCGACAAACTAAGAAACTCATCTCACAAAAACACAACACTGGCCAATAACTAAAAAAGAACCTCCCACAACCGCAGACCGTAAAATGGCTGTGACCTTATAGATATTCACTCCGATTGTTATTGCGATCTCGATAACAATGCGCGAGGAAGTGAAATATCGGGAAAAAGCTGGATGAAAAGCTTCTTCCTTCCCACGGGAATCGTAATGGGAACATGATGACAATACCCTATCTGGTATGTTTACCTCTATGGCTATATTGTTGGGCTCTTGTTAGGCTTTTGAGTTTATTGTGTGTGTTATACAAGTTTGTAGCAGGTGAAATAGTTTGGCAACTAGAATAACTCTTAAATTTTGTTGTGGGGGATGATATTATAGTACGTAATAGGTGTCAATTTGCCTTAATCTAAGCTACATAAACTAAGTTATGATTTCGTCTTCTTCACACACAGCCTTTTGGGCCTACACTAGTCCACTGTTGGACAGTGGCCTGCTTCATCGCACGCCATTTTCATAGTGCTTCGTGGTCTTTGGGTGCATAGTCCTATTGTTAGAAAGTTTAATTAGTAATAATCTAAATGAACGTAGAGCTTATTTCTCTCCTTTATCCATCTGTATGCATGCTTGTCAGTTAATTCGTTAAATTAAAGTTATGAAATTGAAAGCTATTTCACTAACTTACTCAAACTTTTGGTTCATAATGAAAAATCATGAGTTGAGTTTTTAACAGCATCTTTTACTCAGGAGTAAGTTTCAGATATTAAAATATTCTTGAACTTTATTTTCGTATTAGGCTTGAACACACTACGACACCATATTTCCAGAACATAACCTAAAAAAATAAACATTCGATTATACAAAAGACAATAACACTGAGAGAAACAGTTGCAGCAAACTAACCAATTATGCATTCTTCTGTCGGTGTAATGAACTTTACACAGCTGATTGCAGACTAACGTATGCACAGACACGCGCGGGCCAGCCCGGCACAGAGTAACCGATACGGCAGAGAGTGTTTGTCAGCACTCGGATAGATGAATTCACAGAGAAAATTTGCATGATAGCTACGTAGCATTGACCATACATTGGAAAAACCGCCACTGTATCGTCATCTTTATCTCCTGATAATTACTTTTCATGGCAGGTGTTGCACCTACTAACGTACATGAGTGATGTGGACCGATTTTGTAATAAACGACCTAAAACATTCGAGTCGCTGTCATTCTAGCTCCTGTACAATTACGTCAGCGATGAAGCTTCTTGGTTTCGCTATAATGATCACTGTAGCTAGAACGCGCAAGGAATTACTTATAACCATTCGATGCACCAGCCTTTGGGTGCACACTGTAATAAGGCCTCCTGGTCGATTTCGACCACAGCGGCTAATCTCAACGAGATTAACCAGGTACGCAGGAGATATTATAGTGCTCAAGTGTGTGCGCAATACACAGGTGCACTCCCTATTCCATCACCTTTCACCTTTCCCCTTTCCCCTTTCACCCGATGGGACGACAGTTCGACACGACCGGAGAAAGGTGAGGCGCAGAACCGACTTTTTACATGCCCATCCGACAGCATGGATCATCTTACTTTTCGGACACGAGGTGATCCTAGCCAACTCGAAACAACAACACAAATATCAACATGTTGTTGGTTCGCGCGGGATTCGAACCCACGACCTCCGGGTTCAGAGCCCAACGCTCTAACCGCTACACCACGGAGGCAGTAGGTGCACACTGTACCTAGTGCTAGAGTAAAATAATAATCTCAAAAAAATCTCAATGGAAAAAGACAACATTTTCAAATAGGTAGGTAAAGCTACTAATTAGAACTTTGAGCACCTTTAGCAAGTGACAGTCCACCTCATTGAAGGAGGGCTATTGTATTTTTAAAGTAAGGTTCGTTGCTTGTATAGGGCTGTTTACGCGGCATTGTCCTACGGAATCCCTACAGCACGCAACCTCGGCTTACGACGTAGGGCTTCTGTGAGGTCACATTATTAGATCAAAACCCACCCCTGTGCTCTCGTACCCGTTTTCTATTCACCAGTGCAAAAACAACCTTTTAGCGTGAATGTTACAGTCTATTTTGGGCGCAAAACGTAATTGCACTTTATTTTGCGTCAGTTACAAGTTTGAATAGAAATCGTTTTGGAGAAAAGTAATTTCAGATTTGTTTGAGCTTGGAAGAAATTATGAAGGATTTAAAAAGCTAAGTACTGAAGTGTCGATCTTTTCGGTACAAGTTTTCAGTGAGATATTTTGTAAACGTGACTCAGGATCTTTCTAGAAAATTTGTTAGATTTTGAAAACAACACTGAATACACAATTACTTACATATGAAATAATATAGATTGGGCTATCTTTAGGTTAGTACAACCTTGCATTTGTAATTACGGAATAAAACCCGGCTAACATATTAATACAATATACTTGTTTTGCTGTAAAAACAGAACTACTTATTTTAAAGGCAAAAATAGCTATCAGACACATTCCCCCACTGGGCGCGCTATCAAATTTCGGAAACCGTAGCGCACTATCAATCAACGCCAAACTTTGTCACCCGAGCTATGAATTTTCATCGGTAAGTTTCCTTGAATATTTTATTTCACGTTGCCCTCAGAATGAAAAATCCTTCAGTAATCCAAGAAGGAAGTATTAGAACCTCGAAAACACAAAAGTTAGAATAATAAGTTATGAAAAAGAATCTCATCATGGCTCTTAGCGTCTAGGTAATGTGAAATTGAGAATTTACCTTTCAACCTTTTTTAAGAGAAACTTCCAAGTTAAATAGAGCGAAAAACCTTGGTTCTTTGCTTCGTAATGATTTTTCAAAATAAAAGAAGTTTTTAATTAAGCTTGTCATACATTATTGTTTTTAGCTCAAATTCAAAAGTTATGGAGTTTTTTTTATATGGCCACAGAAATGGGAGTGTCGTATTCTGTATATAGAATTATTAGATCACGTAGAATATTATACAGAAAGGATAAAACTTTTTGTTTTAACAAAAATACCTTTTTGACCGTCATAGTTTGCGATTTAAGTAAAAAAATTATAATTCTGGCTCGCAGTAGTCTTACGATAGTTCATTAAAATCTCTTATTATTACTGTACTCTGTGCACGTCGCTATTATAATTTAAGTACAGGGATCTTGCATACCTCAAAAGTAATTCGTGTAAGATTCCTATAGCGAATCGAAGTATCGATAAAAATATCGCCATTTCAGATAATAAGCGCTTTGCGAGCCATAAGCTATTAGAGGTCATTGTTGCGGTCCCGTCCTCACCTAAAATAGCTTCATTCTGGTGTAATAGCCGTGCATAGTAATAATAAAATTATTTCATGCACAGAGCCTACGTAAAATTCTCTGTTCACGTAATATTTCAAAGTTCACTTTATTACAATAGCCACTAGGATGAAGTTGGATTAGTTGCGGCCGGCGATGCATTATGCGTTGACACAGGTTGTAAAAGAAACGCGGCGCGCCATTTTGTCTTTTATTTTTTTATTTTAATGTCGTATAATGTCCTGGGACATGCCTCGTGCACTATGCGGTCAGTGACAAAGTTATCTTTATATCATTTACCTACATCAAAAATATTGCTACAGAGAAAAATAAGATAACACAGTAACATACCTGTTTGTAAGTCTTGCAACGTAATATATTGCTGTCCTTTATAGGTCGTTCTGAAAATTATTTATTACCTTGTACCTGATAAGGGCTTAATGTTAACATTCGTCTGTAACACGTTCGAAGTGTCTGGATGTTTTTTTTAACTGTCTATTTTCCGAATTCCGCTTGGAATAGAAGGTAAAAAGAATCAAGTGTTACTATGTCTGTTGATCCATCCGTCCAGTCTGTCACGGAAATTGAGTGCCTACGTCTTTACTTTGATATTTTTTGTGATATATTTTTTACTAATTAATGGGAAAATGGTAAAAAAGCTTGAGCTTTTTCGCACACGACTGATGTTGTTCATAAGGATACTACTATTAAAATATCATCCATCAATTAATTTAAAAACTTGCATTATCATCTGCTCAAGTTCCCACACAAACGCAACGTGCTCGTAACACTCCCGTTACGTCGAGATAATTGCGTCCTCAATGACCGGCCGGGATTACGGCGATTACAAGGATTACGGGGTGACTGATGCCTGCGACACAGTATAAACCATACAGTAGAACATCTAAATACAAACGTGCCACTCTCGGTTTGAATGTGTGCGTGAGCGTAGCGCGCCGTGTCAAGATATCACGCACACGCGATTTTACGCACACGCTAGCATAAAATAGGGAGGCATAGGGAGGCGGCAGTACGGACGGGCTGTGCCGCGTGTCTGTGTGCACGCTAGGCGAATAACTCAGCGGGCGGCCTTAGATAGCCTACTGTATGGTTTATACTGTGCCTGCGACTCGGCCAGGAGGTCAGTGCGGGCTTGATCCACTAATGATGATGTGCTAGTAGTACATTGCTAATGATTAATACACTTATGTACGTGAATGGAATATTATGGTGAAGCGGACGAAGGAACAATGCTTCGAACGTGATGTGTTTTTTTTTATTCATTTATTTATCACTCTTACACTATCATTACAGGTATTACTTAACCTAATTCAATGATGTAACTATATCTATATCTACATATCATATCGAATCTTATCTTATATTATCCAATCTTATTATTTAATCTATCTAATCCTAAATAAATATTAACTTTTTGAATAACTTATTATAAATAATGCAATTCTTGCGAATTCACTCAGAGCGCAAGAAAAAACATCCACTCTCTCGGTGATAGTGAAGAGTGATGTGATGTCGCATGCGATTAGAGATTGTCTAATCAAAAACTGAACGCGCCTCCAATTTGTTTAAAACCACATGAAAACGTGGACTTAATGCCTATAAGGCATTCTCTACCAGTCAACCAAACGCCTGAGCAGAAAATTATTGTAGGATGTGCGACAAATATGAAATAATTTCTAGTTATTAAAGATTCTCCGAGATTGTGTCTGGGTGTTCTTATTTTTATTGTATGGCACTATCCCGTACTGCGATACATTCGTGTTGTACGATTTTCTCAGTATCTGCCTGCTGTTTCATTAATACATAAGACTAATCGAATTCGCTATTATAACAAGATCTTACAGTAACTTTGTTGAATATCAATAAGTGGAAGCTTACCTTTTATAGAACGACCAGTATCGAGTATCGATTTTAAAATCGTTTGATATCGACCGCTTGTTAGTACTTGTGGATGTAGTTATTATGGGCACAGATTAATAATTGGCGAGTAGGTACACCGAAGAAAGAACGAATCCTCAGATCCCTTTCGTCCGCAACAATGGCCTTCCATTCACGCTTACTCGAATCGTCATTGCAGGATTTCTGATAGGAAGTCAACTGAGCTTAGCTTTCAGACTGCCTGAAATAAGCGGTAGTCACGTGAAGAAATGAGCCATTAAAAACTTGGTTCGTAAAACTACACTACAAATGTTTAGACTTTTAAATAGGCTCGTCGGTCGGCCTCCTCAGTGACTTTTTATTTACTTAAGACCGCCGCGAATAATAATAGTGAAATACATTTCATTTGATTTTCTTCCAGGGAGGGTTATTACTTCGCTGATTTACAAAAAAGGAAATATCGACCAAACCAGGAAAAGGAAGTCTGTACCTTTTTAATGAACTTTTAAGTCCCTTCCTGATAACGTCTCAGCAAGACTTATAAAACGAAACTTTTTTACGGCTAAAAGCTGAAGAGGAAAGGATAGGGCCAAATCACTCTGATTGAGGACCTTCAGCTTTTTCTCGTTTTTTACGATAAAAATATTACCAGGTATCTACAATGTTTTTTTTAAAGATAACAAAGTCAAAGTTTTACCAAAACGTTATGTTTTAATCAATCTTGCTGGTTTCAACTTCGATGCATTATCCAGAAAATTTAATTCAGAAAAGAAAACTGGAATTGCCTCGGGAACCTATAAACGACTCATAAAACAAACCTGCGGACATCCGAACGACTCTTTTAGCTCAAACCGTTTAAGCACTGACTTGTATTAACACCGACCTCACCATGTATTACCGCCGCTATGTTTACGACATTCGGCAGTAACATAACTTGAATTTACCGGATTTATTTATCGAATATTGATTACTAATTACACACCTACACTTGCTTGATTTAATCACCAGGGAAGTCTTCAATTAGCTTCGAGATAGAACCTGGGAGTAAGTAGGGTAGCCATGACATGACGAAAGTTTACAAAGTACTAGCGGACAAAGTCGAGGGCGGCCCTCGACTTATTCCAGTATTATTTTGTGTCAAAATGTGACTTATTTTTTTTAAGCGTGATATTGTAAAGAGGTAGTCTTCATCAATAAATGGACTAATGGCTCGTTCAAACAAACAAACTCTTTGATATGTATGCGATCTGCGGTGACGGATGCGGTGGTGATTAAATGTAACGCCGGGTTGGTTGTTTTGCACTCACCATTGAAAAAACAATTTTTGGTACTATTTTTAGTATCAATATCGATTTTGATCAAAAAGTTGGAGAACCTACAGAGGTGGAGAAGGAGGTGACATTAGCTAGGATGGTCACGTCCAAAACATCGGAGTCTAGAAAATAATCCCCACCGATACAGTCTCTTCTGACCCTTAATTTATTCTAAAATATGCAGTGAACTTGCTGCTCTACTTGTTATTTTATTTATTTATTGAAAAGCTTATGCTACCATTACAAAACCATACACACATATTTACATAAATACCAAAAGCATAGTCCCAAATAAAGCTGAAACTTGGTCACCTCAGAGGAGACGCATCGGGACTGCCCTTTTCGCCCTGGCTGGCAATAGGGATTTAATTATAAATTCTCAAGACCATTCTCAGGGAAATTGTTTGCAAAAGTCCCTACATACCTTATATTTTTTTTTGTATTTTTCTTTTATAAATCATTAGTTCTACATAAGGAAGTGATAATTCTAGCATCACTGACAAAAAAATAGAAGGACCAAGAATGTTGATTTCATCTTAACTGTTGGATAAGTAAGTTCGTTGTGATATGTTTGTGTTAGTTGATCTTCTTTTATTTGTTTTTCCTCATTTCCTAGCGGTTTGTTGAGTTTCGGCTACTTCGTTCAAATAATACGGGGTGTTAAGTCACCCTTTGCTAAAATGTTATAAAACTCTTATTTGCGAAGTGCCAGACATAATCATTATGACAATTGAAGACTTTTGTAATTTCGCATATACCTATTTTACATAGTGGTATGTTGTTCGTCTCTGGCACCCTTAAATATTACGTACAAACTATTCTTAGTTAGAAGGCAGATGCTTTTGGTGTAAGTGATCCACAGTTAGTAATATTTATCATCATAAGAAGCCACACGAAGTCCACTGCTGAACATAGGGCCTACCCCATAGATTTCCAGAGCAGCCGGTTGGCCATTCGGCATGCATCCACCGAAACCCTGCAAACTTTATCAGATCATCCGTCTACCTAGAGGGTGGGCGTCCCACACTGCGTTTGGCTTCAAATAGTCCCCACTCTATAACTTTTCGGCCCAAACGAATATCAGCAACACTGCAAGGAATTATTATTCCTTACTATGTTACTATATATTTAGCAAGTAAATTGCAATTTTAATATTGTAAGCAATATTGTACGGGCACTACATAAATACCAGAAATACATTTGCTACGACTTGGCAACTTCAAACTATTACTATGCCTTCTCGACGAAGTAGATGAATGTCTATAGTCAGGCTTAAGTACATTTCCACTTAAAGTTGGTCCCTTGTTGAGTGTTATCTCGAAAAGCTATTATGTTGAGGGTGACACTAGTGAAGGTCATAATCATAATAGAGACGCACTCATCCCTCTCGACAGATACCAACTCAATGGAAACTCAATCAAACTAAACTTGGGGAATCGTAGCAAACCAAATGATATTATAAAAAAAAAGAGGTAGATAGGTTAGTTGTGCTAAAAAAGTGGCACCCGAAATCAGAACGATTGTGCACCTGAGCAAAGCATTGACAGTTTGAAATGACTCCACGCAACTAGTATGTGTCTTTGATTGCGCTCTAGTAAATAATCATACTATCTTGTTCACACGGTCAAATTATATAGGTACTTACGCTAGGGGACAATTTCCGACTTTGCAAGAGTACTGACATAACCTATCTACCTGTATTTTATTGAGTTCACTCATTCATTCATTAATATCATTGAGTTCACTCAATGATATTATACTTCAAGAGGTTCACCTCTTGAAGTTAAATTCATCTTGTAGTGGTAAATGTCAAACGCAGGGGTAAAAAAAGTTATAGATCCGACAACTTAGAATGTTTTGAATAGATGAAACTTAAATGCTGCGACATACAATAACTGGGCATTTTATTTGCAAGTTCACATCCACACTTCTTAATTTAATAAATAAAAGAACTTGTGATAAATATGAAATTGTATGTTCGTAGTCCTTAAGTAAGTTTTTTTCTTATAATAACGTACATGGTGAGCAGAAGTAAGTAACGAGCCTTCTGAATTCATATCTAAATATTATTTGTTTCAGTGCAGATAAAGATACATTATCATTTAAACTGACAAGCTAAATGTAATCTTATGACCGTAAAATAGACCATTCATTTACAAAATTCTAGACTAATAAAGCAGTTATTCTCAGAAAATTATAGTCAAACAATAAGTAGATCTATATCAAATACTCAAGATAAACTAGATAGCAAAATTGTATTGGCCAAGCAAATCACATAAAACTTACAAATCTGAAATTGTCCCTACAATTTGTGGTCATACTCCCTGGGGCAGCTAGGATTACAGGGTCGTAAGTAAACAGGTCCGGCGTAAATTGTGCAACCTTGTCACAATAAGAAATTCTTTCTGGCCATTATTGGCCAATCATTAATGGCATTAGCGGATTTATTGGCAGCGTTGAAATGTGGTTTGATCCTGGAGCGGTTCCAGTCATAAGCTTACAGAGGTTGGAAGTAGGGGTACCTTCATGCATTGAATACTAAAAGGTTTAATAAGTGAGTATTGAAGAAGAATGATTAAAGTGATACTAATGAGTACTTTAAATGGGTGAGAGAACTTCACGAAATATGTATTTTTTGACCCGGTAATCCATTGAGCATCCGGGAAGACGGTGGGGGGCTCTGGGACACATCCACCCTAAAAGAGGTTGGGAATATCGTAGTGAATCCAGGGATGACCTTCTCGTGTGCGATTCCTAATTCCTCTGGTGCGCTATGCCGGCAAACCCAGCTGTTCTCGAGGGGAGTATCACCTCCCTTCTAACACCTGCCGGTGTGGACGGCGATGTGAAATTACACCCACACCGCCGCCCTTCCTTGAGGCCACTCGTGCAGTGGAAACACTCAGCCCCCGCCGTGTACACTACCAGTGACCCCGAAGGCCCCCCTTTAGTCACCTCTTACGACAGGCGAAGGGGAATCGTGACCGTTCTTCGCCCCAGATCACAGGGCGGTCAGGAAATGGAAAAGATGATTTTCCAGGCATATTTACGGGATCAGAAGACTAAGCAGGGTAAATGAAGAAGTTTTTTTTAAAATGTCAGTGAGAACAAATGACTTTGAGGCCCTTTGGACCAGCAATACCTCACAGGTGTCACTGATTCAACAACATTTTGAAAAGAAATACATTCTCCCTGCCCTATACAACCTTAGTGTCTTCAAGGCGAGAGTTAATATGCATTTAATGGGTAAGCGTGTTACACCTTCGACCTCGTCATCGCTTACCATCAAGCGAGACTGAGGTCAAACGCAAACCCATTTTAAAATTCAAAAAACTCTTCTCTAGGTGGCCCTTTTTTATTATTCCAGAAACAGCTTATCAGGAATATTTGTTCCTATTTGGTGTTTTTTTACATCGGACGCGAAGAAAGAACGAATGAAAGGTGGTTAAAGAAATGTTTTAGGTACAAGCGTGACGTCAAGGAAACTGTTGGAAGAAATGATAGATAGATAGATAATTTATTTCTCAAATTAAAGTTCACTACAAATTACATCAGATGTCAAAATATAGGTCATTCAAATTGAGATCGTCAGAAAATTTAAATTACAATTAAATACAATAAAATTATAATAAAATTAATAAAGTTTCCACCCCTTGAGTTAAAAGTATTAACCCTTCAGTAA
This sequence comes from Udea ferrugalis, assembly GCA_950022985.1. NCBI lineage: Eukaryota > Metazoa > Arthropoda > Insecta > Lepidoptera > Crambidae > Udea > Udea ferrugalis. The sequence continues at coordinate 3,230,966 of OX465523.1, forward strand.
TAAGATAAAGCGATGGTACATATGCAAGCTTGCAAGCTATGCTGGCAATAGTTAGAATGCTTTCCGCTTATGCCTCAAACCACGGGTCAAAAATAGGGATCTTGCGAAAAGCCAATATTTTAGGCTCGAGCTCACGCTACCGGCCCATTATTGCGCGGGCGCCGCATGTTTACAATGTAAATGGCGTGTCGGTGGACGCCGTAGACACAGTATAAACCATACAGTAGGCTATCTAACGCCGCCCGCCGAGTTATTAGCCTAGCGTGCACACAGACACGCGGCACAGCCCGTCCGTACTGGCCGCCTCCCTATGCCTCCCTATTTTATGCTAGCGTGTGCGTGATATCGCGACACGGCGCGCGACGCTCACGCACACATTCAAACCGAGAGTGGCACGTTTGTATTTAGATGTTCTACTGTATGGTTTATACTGTGACGCCGTAGATCTGCGATTATGTAATTAGGTGATAAATCCCGCTTGGGTGATGGAAACAAGGCTGTAATTGACAGGAATGGATGAACCGACATTTTTAGTGAAGTGCTTCTTTGCTTTGTTCAGTTCGACTGGATTGTTGGCTTGTGTGGGGGCAAGTATTAGACGTTAGTGCCTGGGTGTTGGTACCTTATTAAGTTATTGCTCTAAAATAATAACAAAAGGAAAATGCTTAGATTTCAAATACCAACTAAAATTGTAAAATAGGAAGTTTAATTTTCAATGCTAAAAAAAATTGTCCATAAGAGATAAATTGTTTGTTCGCGGAATTGGTTATTAAAATAATGAAATCAATTGCGAATAAGTAAGTGCAAGCGATTTAATGCAGAAGATACATTTCACATGATCACATGAATTATAATACGAGTAATGTACTGAAAATATTATGTAGCAATAACGAGTTAACAGATGTAGCACAAGTTAATAAACTGTTTTTCATTTCCGATTCCATTATAAAGGTCCAACGCTGTTCCGCGGAAATTCTAAGCACTTCCAATAAAGTGGGGTTAGCAACAAAATTTTCAGCATTTTTTACAACAATTATAATATTTTATTTATTTATTGATTCTTTATTGCACATTGAAAAAATAAAGTACAATTATATTATTAGTGAAAAATATATTCTTTATTTGACACTAATTAGTCTTGCTTACAAGTTAAATTATTATATTTTTCGTTTGCAACTTCTGTAGTTTTAATCTGCAGTAAGAAAGCTTATCTAACTCTTTCTAGAAGGTATTAGGAAGTAAGTATTACGAATTGAGATATCCTTCGAAATTTAGGTATCTCGCAAAATGATTCTGATCATTTCGGATATCAAATGAAGTTTGTCTTTGTGCAATAAATATTTCTTATACTTATTATCATACTTTTTGTCTGGAAAAATATGTCTTTAAGTAATAACGGGAATGGCTGCAACCCTAAGGCAGTGCAAAGTGGAGAAATTACCGGTAAATGCGGTGGCCGGCGTGAGGCTGCTTACGCTCATGGTGATAAGCGGAGCGGGCAGTGCGAAGATTGCAAGCGTTTTGCATTTCTGCGTCTATTATTAAAATTGTACTCTAGTTATAGAGGGAGACGATATGATGTCGAATGACACGCATGGTCTTCTGCTTTCTGCCCAACTGCTTCTTGGTACTTTCATCAGGGATAGTCTCCTTTCTAAACCATCTCCTCCATTTCATGTTCATATCCTCTACGACAAACTTGGCCTGTCTATTGCGATTTCAGCTTGCTCTAATTCTCTCAATTATGTCCTTATGTAAAGGTATGTATGCGTGGCAGGTTAGGCATCATCCTATTCATAATATTGTAGTTAAAGTAATAATTAAAGTGATCCACTACTTCTCGATTGAAGTAATTTTTGAAGTCATGTGGCATGATGTCTCTATGACACATACCCTTCTTTCCAATTGCGCGAATAAAGCATGTGTGAACTAAGGCGTTTTTATGTTCGTTGGTCGGTGGTGTCCGTTCGGTGGTAAGTCCGTTGGCTACCTAGATGTAAGTTTAAATTTATAGTAGTTAAAATATACAAAAATATATGAAGCTTCTGCTCGCTTCCGCTTCCGCTACGCTCATTGCTCCGCCACCTTACAGCCTGATGGCCAGCTGCACTCGCATGATGGGTCGGCAATTCGACTGTTTTCCGCATTGCCGCCCGCATTCCGCACTCCACTCACAATTGGAAGACCCCCTGCGATATTGCGTTCGGATACAGGCTTCTTTGAGCTCTACCTGATTAGTTTTAACTGACTTGTTGAGGAAAATGTTATGCCTAATATGCTCCGGATCGTAGGTTCTATTCTGCTTGAAATAACATGGAGAGGTTTGATTCCTTTTGAAACAATGTTGAAAGAATGTTACTTGAGAAAGTATTGCTGAATGTTATTAGGCTGAGGTAAAACGTCAGACTATATCCTGTCTATAACACATTAAGCAAAAAATTCAAAAAAATCTCGGCATTGTACGAATTATAAACTCAGGTATTGGAAGTGCGTTACACGTCTGGAGGGTTCGAGTAAGTACGATTATCATCATCAGCCTGTTGAAGTCCACCGCTGGACATAGGCCTCTCCTGTTACAAGCCACAACTAACTAAATACCTGTTAACTCGTATGTACGATACAGAAACGAAACTTTTACCAAGCCGAACTTAATTATAATAAATGCATGTAGCTATACATATTTACATACCTAGTGCTACACCAACAATTTCTCAAGTTGGGCTGCCATATTGATTGTTAAATGTTATTTTGACTAACGTTCAACTTTCTTCTTTTCAGAAAAAGTGAAGTGCAAAGACGGGTCTGGAGTGGAGTGGAGTGAAGTGTACAGAGGTTAGTTCCACATCAATAATTAGATACGGCCAGAAACAGCGACCTCGACCACCCACATACAGTCGGGTAATGAAAGGGTTGACCACCCTAAGATCTGTTTTGCTTGCTCAATAATGACATTGACAGGATCAAACCAATAAAAAGTACTGGTTCAACCGTCAATTGTATAAGAACATACGTTTAATCGTAATCTAGTTTAAAATATCAAACAATAAAGCATACTTTTCGACATACTCTAGCCTGTTACACAGTTGTAACATATGCTTGCAACGCGTTAATGAATTTGTTTGAAAACTGGTCAACCTTTTCATTCCGTGCCCCTACATAATAATATCACACCTTCATATGTCAAGTTATCTTAAATAAATATGAAAATTACTAAAGATCTGAAAACCAGAAAAAGACATTTGGTCATGTTGGCATCAGGCAGGACTTGAACCCGCATCTTTCGCTAACCGGGCGACTGCACTACCAATTATGCTACCGAGACCATTAACAGACCGGCCGATTCTTTCTGGTATATTTTACCCTATGAGCCAGGGTGATTTCATCAATGTTATAGGCATCCACCTCTAACACTCAGAAGAAATATCATTTCAAATATTTAACTTCCGATTAAGATGAAAAAGCAAACATGACCAAATGTCTTTTTCTGGTTTTCAGATCTTTAGTAAGTAAAGATACTGCATGGAAAATGCTAAAACAATAATAAAAACATAGTAATAGCTTTTTCATCTTAATCGGAAGTTAAATATTTGAAATGATATTTCTTCTGAGTGTTAGAGGTGGATGCCTATAACATTGATGAAATCACCCTGGCTCATAGGGTAAAATATACCAGAAAGAATCGGCCGGTCTGTTAATGGTCTCGGTAGCATAATTGGTAGTGCAGTCGCCCGGTTAGCGAAAGATGCGGGTTCAAGTCCTGCCTGATGCCAACATGACCAAATGTCTTTTTCTGGTTTTCAGATCTTTAGTAAGTAAAGATACTGCATGGAAAATGCTAAAACAATAATAAAAACATAGTAATAGCTTTTTCATCTTAATCGGAAGTTAAATATTTGAAATGATATTTCTTCTGAGTGTTAGAGGTGGATGCCTATAACATTGATGAAATCACCCTGGCTCATAGGGTAAAATATACCAGAAAGAATCGGCCGGTCTGTTAATGGTCTCGGTAGCATAATTGGTAGTGCAGTCGCCCGGTTAGCGAAAGATGCGGGTTCAAGTCCTGCCTGATGCCAACATGACCAAATGTCTTTTTCTGGTTTTCAGATCTTTAGTAAGTAAAGATACTGCATGGAAAATGCTAAAACAATAATAAAAACATAGTAATAGCTTTTTCATCTTAATCGGAAGTTAAATATTTGAAATGATATTTCTTCTGAGTGTTAGAGGTGGATGCCTATAACATTGATGAAATCACCCTGGCTCATAGGGTAAAATATACCAGAAAGAATCGGCCGGTCTGTTAATGGTCTCGGTAGCATAATTGGTAGTGCAGTCGCCCGGTTAGCGAAAGATGCGGGTTCAAGTCCTGCCTGATGCCAACATGACCAAATGTCTTTTTCTGGTTTTCAGATCTTTAGTAAGTAAAGATACTGCATGGAAAATGCTAAAACAATAATAAAAACATAGTAATAGCTTTTTCATCTTAATCGGAAGTTAAATATTTGAAATGATATTTCTTCTGAGTGTTAGAGGTGGATGCCTATAACATTGATGAAATCACCCTGGCTCATAGGGTAAAATATACCAGAAAGAATCGGCCGGTCTGTTAATGGTCTCGGTAGCATAATTGGTAGTGCAGTCGCCCGGTTAGCGAAAGATGCGGGTTCAAGTCCTGCCTGATGCCAACATGACCAAATGTCTTTTTCTGGTTTTCAGATCTTTAGTAAGTAAAGATACTGCATGGAAAATGCTAAAACAATAATAAAAACATAGTAATAGCTTTTTCATCTTAATCGGAAGTTAAATATTTGAAATGATATTTCTTCTGAGTGTTAGAGGTGGATGCCTATAACATTGATGAAATCACCCTGGCTCATAGGGTAAAATATACCAGAAAGAATCGGCCGGTCTGTTAATGGTCTCGGTAGCATAATTGGTAGTGCAGTCGCCCGGTTAGCGAAAGATGCGGGTTCAAGTCCTGCCTGATGCCAACATGACCAAATGTCTTTTTCTGGTTTTCAGATCTTTAGTAAGTAAAGATACTGCATGGAAAATGCTAAAACAATAATAAAAACATAAATATGAAAATTCTCAAAACTTCATTAAAATAACCAAGTGATTATTAAAGCGATCTATGACCGGCAAGTGTATACTTTAACCAAACTTAACGACAGGGGCGTGTGGTAAGCATGTGTGCTAAATAGCTCCGAATAACGAACTCGGTAACTCAGTATTAGTTTAGATTAACCCAATTTAGGACTAAAAGCGGCCGGAACAGACTGAATCTAGGCCTAGATTGGAGCCATCACTCAGCCTGACTAATGTTAGCACGTGACCCGACTCGTGGATTTATACTAAAACCCTTTGATCAGAGCGGTTGAAGTAACTACTTACGATTGTGATTTAGGTACTGAGTTAGTAATGGTATACACTATTACTTCTTAAGTACCAGGTGATTTACACAACTGGGCAGGGGAGGCTGTATCAGACCAACTAATTCAGCCTCACGGCTTATTTTGACAAGAACCAAATCTCCAACATACTCTGCTAATATACGTCCCACAGCTGGGCACAGGCCTCACCTAAAATTATGAGAAGCCGCGAGCCATTCTCTAACACGCAGGCTCAGTGTGGATTGTTGGAGGAATGTAAGGTTACTGAGAAACCATGTCAGATGCTATAAAGCCGCCCTAAGGCCTCCGACTAAGCTTTACGACTGACATCCAGTGACGTCAACCGGAACTATTTTTCAAAGCACGGAGATGTCCGAAAAAATAATCTTAGAATTTTTGGGTTGGGATGGTCACTCATCTCATTTCTGACCTGGCGTGTGTTGCTTTACAACTGCTTGCACTAAGATTGAAAAGACAGTTTCCATTAAACTTTTTACGTTGCATTCGGTGACAACGATGCCGTTTTTTGTAACGTTTAGTGACAACTCATGACTTTGATTTCTTAACGTATTTACTAGGTAAGCCGAACTTATTGTGTTGTTTGACAATTCTCTTTGTGTCTTATGAAGAATACTCTTACTAGCCGAAAACATTATCCTAAGCACTATTTTACTTAAACGAGACATTTTCTGCATCATTAGTGTGAAATAGCACTTCAGTGGTATTTCACACGCGGTTGTACAGTCGCCCACACATAAAGCGAAGCCTAGTAAGGAAATGACTATTGTTGAGTGTGTTTAGGGTGATATTAACTGTCAAAGTGGTAATGGTTGAGCCGTGGTACATTGTACTAGAGGATTTATGACGTAGACGTGTGAGACACTGCTCTTTCCCGGCACGCTTGCGCTTGTACAAGGTCTAAGTAATGCCTTCTGTATCGTACGGATTGTGTTATAACCCTGTTTTATGGGGGTAAATAGATAATATTTTGTCTCGACTTCAGGTTAATGTAATGACCATGCTTTTACAAATTATATGAATAAATATAATTGGACATTATTCCATACAGCTAAGTGAAAGTTGATTAACAATCTTATCCACAAAAATAAGTATACAAGTTACTTCTTTTTGTGTAGAGATAGAGACAGAAAACACCCAAAAATGTTTACACTGTGCGGAGATCGAACCCGCGACCTCTGGTGACCGTTTTTTTTAAGTGTCGTGGGTAATTTGCATTGTGACCTTTGAAATATAGTACTGACCCCTTATAGATGCTAAGCAAGGCAGAAAAATAAATGAATCGCTGTTAATATTCTAACAATAATTGCTTATAGTTTTACGAGAAGCTTTACAAATTTCTTCATTTTAGTTTTCGTATTTTTTGGTTTCTTCTCAAAGGCTCACCTACTAATGGCTAGGTCTGCCACTCAGGCCCAGCTATAGAAAACGGCACTAAGCAATATTTTATGTTGGTCTCAGTTTTAATTTATTGGTCTGCAGAAACTTTTCTTATTCCCTGAGTAAACGCAGACGGAATCGCTGATTTATAATTTTAAGGGTTTCTGTTTCATTTTGGTTATAAAACGACTATGATATATGACAGAGTTTTTGGTGAAATATTTGTATTATATTTGTTTTAGCGACAAATCCCTTCATCTCAAATGTAAGTTATCGCTCTGTACAATGTACAGTTACAAAAAATACTAGTAGGTATCTCTGTTTAAGTAATGTTTTCTATGGATTTTTCTGAGATGCTTAAAAGCATCATCACATGCTCAAATGTCATTCAAAGATAAAGTACGTTGAATTAGCGTCAATAGCAATATTGGTACTCCCATTTTGATGGGTCTCTATTGTGTAGGGATAAAGATAAGATAAGATATACTTTATTGCACAAAGAAGACAATTTACATACTATTGCTTACAGAGATTTTGCAGTACAATGTAGGCGGCCTTATCGCTAAAACCCTATCTCTTCCAGACAACCTACTGGTAGAGAAAAAGGAAAGGAAAATAGATGTGGTTGTGCTAGATGGTTATCGAGAGATAATCACTTGTATACTAAGTACTTTAATAAAAATGAAAATAGACATTCATACAATTCGATACTATGAGCAAATTAATAAACGTACATAAACATAATACGTACAATGTGGTTAGGTTCGAAAATGTTTTCTAAGTCGTTCATTTATTTCATATACAAATTTCTTGTTTGGTAGGTAGCTAAAGGCAAAAGCTTGTTCAATATTTTTAGCCTATTTAGGTCAAACTCTGCATAAAACTAAGTCAGGTCTGAATAACAGGTTAAGGTCGCAGACGGTCAGAAGTATTCAGATACTATTCTAGAGACCAAATTTATGTGATTAAAATATTACTGACTGGAGCTTGCTTATTTGTTCATGAAGTTTGGTTTAACTTTTAATTTCATAATGCATTTATTAAGCCAAGTCAATGCTAAGCTTTTTAGCCTACATTACTGTTGATCTACTAAGACGAGTACCTAGTTGATCTATTCAGAAAATAACTTCTTGTTTTTTAAATGTACTCTATCAAGTTTCACTGAATAAATGTTTTTTTACATTTACTCCACTTAGCCAACAAAAAAAAACTATGGTAGACTAGTTTTATCCCAGAACTTCAGAACTAAACAGAATTTCCCAGAACCCAGAACTTTTTTAACCCCCTAAGTGGTAGAATTTCTAAAAATCCTTACTCTTGAAGTTCAGTTATAGGTAGCATGAAAGAAACCTTTGTACCAAATTTTAAGTTTCTAGGTACAGTAGTTTCGGCTGGGCTTTTATATGTCTGTCAGGTTTGTCTTTTATATACGTACGAGTACATATATGTATAGATAGACAGATTAAAAAGGTGATCAACGAATGCTTCATTATTTTTAGATTGCTCAGAGAAACAGCTATTTTATATCAGCTGATGATGATAATGGGAAAAAAAAACATTTTTAGAGCGTTTTTAATGTATACGTACTTCATTTTCACGCCTTTATGGAAAAAGGCGACACAGCAGTACCAAACCGCAAAAAAGGGAAGTACCGTTAAAAACAGGACGTACAAACCTATAGGAAAGAGTTATTTTATCCTCTCCACCAACATCGCATGATTGTGGCGCCAGTGCTGCAGTGGAGAAATACCTTAATACAGATAGTATCGTATACAGTAGCCTTAGCGGTGCCTTACAAGGCTCGCATATCTTTCTCAATAAGCCCAGGTTACAACAGATCTTTTACAGGACTAAGTAACTACTTTAAACCTTATTTGGGTGGTTTTAAAAGCTATTTATTTTAAATCCGGTGTGCCTTTGTATCGACTGGATAGTTTAAGGTTGAATACTTTTACCCAATCGTTTCCTTTGTAAGGGGTCATTCTTTACATTGACTAATTGATGTCTTTATAGCCGTCTGAGGCAATTAAGAGTTAAGTTCTATTATTAATACAATATATTATTATGATAAAAAACAACGTTTTTGTAAAACTAACTTGGAAAGGCAATCACTAATACGATGTTGATGTCACATGTTTTGTAAATGACTAAAAATACCGAAAAAACTGTGAAAATCCTGCGCTGTAATATTTTTTACTTAAACATACAAAATACTTAGTTTTCGTATGACCAACTCAATAGCAACCTCTTGAAATAAGCATGATTACTTCAAAGGTTTATGACTCCTGATTATCGTGTAGAGAATTATCTTCATCTGCATTTCACGCCGGCGATAATGACGAGCGGGTTGTATTGCCATAAAATCACATAAGTTATGCAAAAAACGACTGCGCACGCGTCCCAGCACTAGTGTTGCGCTGATACTATTATGAGTTTTGTGCGAGAAAAGATAGTATTCTTGAATTTGCATACCTATTGATTGTCATAGTTAATAACTAATGTGTCTATTAACTTAGATGGAACCAAAATATAGCATTATTTTATGATGTGTTGCAGCTCAGAGTAATAAACATGAAAGAAAAAACATTGTTAGCGGGAGATCCGGGATCCCTCACTACCCTAACGGCCGCCAAAGGAAGTAATCTTGAAGTCAAATGACGATTGCTAATAATCCTGTGTGAAACATATTGCCTATAATTTAAAAAACTTTGCCTCATACCTAACATAAATCAATAATGACACAGTATTTTACTGTGTCAAACCGGTTTACCACAGAGTGATTGAGTACTATATACGGAACAATTACGTTTTTTCTACCCACGAATCATACTCAACAAACTCAAATATTTTTCCATAATTGAAAATCGTACAAAATGTGAATAACATTGCACATCCCTAGTATTTACTGAAGTTATGAGCATAATATTAATTTTAACACAGCTTCAGTTTTGGTCGTTTCTCTGCAACAATAGTCGATAACTAACATCGTAAACGGCCCATCACTACACTCTTCGCGGTCTGCCACTGTTCTTGACTTTATTTTTTGCAAGTGAAGTGAAGTAACTCTTTCACTTTACGATATGTTTTGTTACACAGTCGAATTATTTGAAGAGGTTTTGTATAAATATTGTGTCCTCAAATGGTAAGATGAAGTTAAAACTGCATATCTTGTTATAACTACTAAATACTCAGTCATCATAGGTGCTGTCAAGAAACAATTCCTGAAAAATGGATTGAGCATGTTTTTGACAGCAATTTGCTGCTATTTCTCTGGTGAAGGAAAGCACCGAAATGAACCCAAGAAACCCGGACAACGGCGGTAGCCTCGCACCTCATCACGTTGCTGGGTTCAAAATTTCACTCGGCCTCGTGATTGTTTCGACCAAAATGACGGCAACATTCAGTGTGCTTCTGACTAACCCGTTTGATAAACGTAAGCTCTTGAAATATAATGCACACGCAGAAAGCGATACGAATTGCCAAAGTGAATACAGTTGATCTAAGCTGTGATCTTCTGTACCTATATTCAGCCTAGAGACCTAGCCTTCAGGCGCCTATAAACACTCTTCGAAAAAAAAGTTTTGAATGTTTCTTCAAAAGACCTATGTCGAAAAAGATACTTAAGCCGTAAATAGCGTAACAACGTCTGTACCTACGTAGGGAGAGGGGTGCCACGTAATAATATGGTAATGTAAAGACAATATTGAAGATGTCTCTGCCGTACCCGAGTAAATACATAGCAATATGTATAATTCCTCCGGTTGTGTTTCTTGCAAGACTTTTGAATGTACATTCTTGCTATGCTAGCAAGACAGACATATATTCATTTTTAATACTAATAAGACATTTTGATTTCTTTTCTATGACTCTGTTGAAAGACACCAAAAAATAGTACTTTATTGTCAAACTAGTTGATCTAGCTTGACATTTTTTTACATATAAAGATCTATGTCATAATTAATAATAATTATAACTGCTGATATTCTTGCTGGATCTTCTCAGTAGAAACAACTTTTAACGCCGGTGTTGATAAGATGGTCTAAGGAATTTCATTTTTATTTTCGTTATCCGTGAGTTTTAGCGATAGCACAAAACAGCACCCCATATTAGAAATTAGCTTTACACGGACTTAAACATAACTTTTTGTTAATATAAGTTTCAAATAAATGCTTCGTAACTTAAAAGTTAAAATATTACACACATCTCTAGACCATCAATGGTTTTAATTCTGGAAAGCAGTAAGTACTTTTCCATAACCATGCTATTCCCAGATTGATATCGTTCGTTGTAATATTATGAAACTATCGACAACCTATCGAAATTCGATAACCGACAGCACTACTAATATTTAACGTAACTTTTACGACGGTACAATCCCATAGTATTTGCCTACTGCCTTAAACTTTCCTCCAGCTGACAATGGCTACCTAGAGCAATAGTACAACGGATCGAATTACCTAAATCCGTGTTCCGTCTAGGGCACAGCTCATAACTATTAGAAAACAGAAAAGGCTAGCTTTGTTCGCAGTAAGGAATTGTTAGCAACGGTAAAGTTTCCAAAGGTATTCGTTTAACAATAGAAGTTTCGTTGCTATTGGTTGCAGTTCTGGTGAAACAGCAATATGAATAGGCTACCTGAAACCTTTAATAACTTTGCTGCATACAAAGATGTCATCTCAGGTTTCCATAGTCTAGTCGGGTCTGTCTGGTATTCGGCAAATGTGGTTTTGATTATTATTTTATTTCCGTTCAATTGAACACTATGTTATTAGGTAATAAACTCTAAAATCTGTATGAGCATGCAAGTAGCGTGTGTCGCTCTATAGTATACTTACAAAATCCCTGGCACTCTGTGGTGAGCAGTAGCGGTTGAAATCATTTAGCAGAAAAAATACTATGTACTTATGCTGTCGTCTCTGTAGATTTATTCAGACATTGTAGACAGTCTACGAGTAGAACTCTCAACACATATCCAGATTATACGTGTAAACGTGAACTTGCATAGTGACATGACAATTATAATGAAACTAGCGTTGATATGAAGGTTTGGAAAAGTCAAGGATGGTTAGTTTTATTACTCAACGGGCACTAGGCTTGATATGAATTTAAAGCAAGCGTGACGTTTTCTATAACGCCACCTATCTTTACGTCCCATCATAATATTACTGAGCTGAGCCCCTTTATTCTTAAGAAACTTAAACAGCCCCACAACACCACTTAACTGTACAGTTTAGTCTCTTTCAGTCTTACTGCTGAAGTGAAATTGTCACTCAAACGTTTCATTCAGAGTTTGTTTTTGTTTTTCGCCCTCAGCAGTAGCGATGCCATTATAGAGAAAATCCTTTTTCCAATTATTGGAATAATTAAATCGCCTTTTTTGACCTCACACTTATTAAATAGCTTTTTAATCTTTCTTGTTGCATTTTTCACGAAATTTAAGCGGTCGTGACCTTGGCGAAACAAGTTAAAACATATTACCGATAAAGTAAGCGTTCAATCCTGCATTTTTATCCATTAGCAAGACAGCAGTTAAACAGGGTAATCTCTATATATAAAAACGGATTGCTGTTCGTTAGTCTCGCTAAAACTCAGGAACGGCTGGACCGATTTGGATTTGGAAAATACTTGGAATATAGTGACAAACCAAAATTTAGTTTTCTCTTAGCAACTGTTCCTACCTGCCACGTGACACTGAATGTTTGACAACAGTACGAAGTCTGCTAGTAATTGCTAGTAAGTAACAATAGCTAGTAATTACATAAAACAAAGTAACGCTGCTTTTTCAGTATACCTATAGGAGTGTCGGTAAATGAGTTGTATCGCACCGATGCGATCGCCGGGTCTGCGTGACCCAGCTCCGGGAAGCTCTGAGCCGACTAATAAATAATACAACGGTACTTCACACAAACAGGAGCCGGTCTAGTTTATTGTTTTTCTGATGAGATCGGATGGTGGTTGTTCTTTAGTACTTACTTTGGTAAGTTTGTCTGTTGTTTTTCACAAGGAAAACCTAGCGGTTTAAGCTATGATGGTAGAGTCACATTAGGTTCATTTACTTAGATGCCAATTTTAATACCTATTCAACTTGTTATAAGCTTACATGTTTTTTTCAACTTTTTTCTTGAAACAACATACCACTTATAAGGAAATTTCACGACTATAGTATGTGGTGATGAGCATAGAGTCCACATGGGGCAAAAACAAATTTATCTCTAGAAATCACGGTGGACTAAACGCTCAGAGGTTCGCCGAGGGTTTCTGAAAACTAATCCACGTAATATGCGGTGGATTTTTATTTAGCCGCAAATTTTTTAGTGAAGATATTGTCACGCGTTATCTAGTGCAATTCGTATAGTTTTTGCGCGAGTTAGATCGTGACATAGTCTTGTCGGGGTGCGCATGTTAGGGCCGCTGCATAAATCCTAGGTCACGAAGTTTTCTTGTCGGCATCGATTACGGCTAAAAATATACAGTTAACTTTTACACTTGATTTCTAGGTATGAAAATAAACAATCATTTTAGCACTTGAAGGAGAAAACTGTAATGACCCAGATAATACAATCCAGCCCCTTTGAGCGATCAATTCAGTAAATTGGTTTCACAGAACCTATTTAGGAAGCCGACAATCGCCTGTTATACAAATTAAGTAATTACACATGAAAAAACCGCGGGCAAGACAGTTAAAGAAGTAATAACATGCGTAAAAGCCATTATTAGAACATGTTTTATTTTCTGACTACCTTTTTAGCCCTGATCAGTAAGTTTGTTGGTGAAATGAAATGAATTTCTTAACATGGTCAACTGAGTGTAACATCCGTACCGACAATTCGCAAACTTTTAGGTAAAATATAGGTCACCGTGAGGGTTAGAAAAACAAATCAATTTACCATCAGGCCGGACGTTCCTCCGTTTGAAAGTCTTCAGACTAGTAATGTCACACATTTAATTGGAGTATGAAGTTAGTATTTTCATACTATACTTACCTACAATCCTACATGGTGCTGTTTCAAAACCATTCAAATGTTCAATGAAGGTACAGTTTTTAACTGACCTTGTAAATAAAATCAAAGAAAATCCAGTCTTTTTTTAACTAAACACACAAAAATCAATCAAAATTAATCAAACAAGACAAAGGCTGTTGCTCCATTATTTCAACGCATATATCAAAATAAATTACGCGCTGCATCTCTAAACGCATTCACTAAGTGTTCTCTCCAGAGTACTTCATACAAGTGCACAAATCGCTTGACTCATGTCACCGCCTATCAACGCATTCAATTAGGAACAAATTAACTCAGACGCGCATCGCATTGCTATCATCAAGATCTACTAATCCGTCTCCGCGTATCGCAGGATCTACTAATCCTCGACTCAATCCTTCTTGACGGCCGACCCATTCAACTTGAATCCCACAAGGGTCGTAATTGAGGAAACGATCGACAGATCGCAACACTGCGAATGTAAATTTTACGAGACATTAAGGGCGCCTTCGAATTAGCAGCGAGGAGTATGGCTAAAGCTCTGCCTCCGCGCAGCTCTAATTCGCCTGTCAGTTAATTTACAGGCGCTGTGATGCTACTGGCAGTTTAGAAATAAAATATGAAAAAACAACAGCCCTATACGCCTTACGGCACGGGCACGGACCTGATCTCAACTATGAGGTGGCGCAAGACATACTCAGTGTGAATTGTTAGAGGGGTGTGAGGTTCGTGATTACCCTTGCTCCGCATCAAGCAACTGCTTAGCGTGCCTCCCGAGGCACGGAGATGACCGAAATGACATTACCCATCCTATTACCAACACGGCAAAATGAGTGATGACAAAAATAACCCCTTCAAACTAGTAATGTACAAGACTCGAGGAGTCGAGCCCTATTTTTGAAGCCTCGAGGCGGAATGGCAAGGCTCGGTAAGCTCGGTAGGCTCCGAGTCCCGAGCCTAGCCGAGCCACGAGCTCTATGACCCATGGCTCGAGCCTTTAAAAGAGTTCGAGCCTTCAGAAGAGCTTGAGCCGTAAAAAGCTTGAGTCTTAAAATAAATGCAAGCCTTCAATAAAAGGTCAAGTTTACGACTTTATATCCCCGTAGCTTAGTTATAAATAAATTACATAGTGGTGTTCAAAACCTAATTTTCTAAGGTTCTGGACTGGAGACCATTTGAGGCCAAACGCAGAGTGGGGCGCCCACCCGCAAGGTGGACCGATGATCTGCTAAAAGTCGCGGGATCCCGGTGGATGCAGGCCGCACGCAACCGGGCGCTCTGGAAATCAATGGGGGAGGCCTATGTTCACCAGTAGACTTCTTGCGGCTGCCAATGATGATGATGATGATGAAAACCTAATTTAAAGAGTAGGTACTGGACAACCATGGATGCCTAAACACATTCTTGAATACTTTCGCGTTTTAATTATCAGTATAGAAGAGAACTTAAAATATTAGTAGGAAGTAATATAAGACACACATCAAAAATCCTAAAAAGACGTGCGCTCAAAGGCTCGAGCTTACAAAAAGCTCGAGCTGTCAAAAAGGCTCGAGCTTTCCTAAAGGCTCGAGGTCTTTCAAAAAGGCTCGGGTTATGCAAAAGACTCCCGAGTCGTCGAGCTCAATGCAAACGAGGCGAGCCCTGTAAACGACACCGAGCCTTAGGCAAAGGGACTCGGACGCCTCGAGCCTTGTACATCACGACTTCAAACTCGTGCTGTACTGTTTCGTAAATATGACTGTAAGTTTAGTTTTACTTGTAACGGCTGCTTAACTTTGAATAACGTTTGTAAATCAAAGAAACATCTAATCTATCTCTGAAATAACATCCCTTAAACAGTTCTAACTATGCATTATTCAAAATTTACAGTTAGTTATTTGAAGGCCAAAAATCTAACCTTACAAAAACCAAAGTTTATTTGATTCGTCCAATTTTCTTGATACTTCAAAGGAACTGCCTATTAACACATTAGGATAAAATCATGGAAGTATTTTTCCACTGAATGCTTAAGAAACAAAGACCCTGTTTAACCCTAATTAGACATTCCCAGGAATCCCTTTATTCCCGTGCTGCCGGTTCCCTGAATAATGATACTGTAGCCTAATATGGAATAGCTGTTATGGAAATTATACTCCACTAAACTGGAACTGCCAAAGGCGAAACGTTTACCGGCTCCTTGTCTTTAATACCTTTTTAGATTGCTTTGTATGTGTCGAAGTGTGCTGGAGTGGGGCCCCTGCTGGTGTATGGATTAATCCACCCAAATGCGTTCTACTGCTAAAACCCTGGCAGTTCTTCAGAAACACTTTCAAGCAGCAGAAAATGGTCTTAAAAAAGTGAATGTTTTCGTTGAGGATCTAACAGTTAAAAATAAGCCCAAAGTTGCCTCTTATTGATCATTTTTTCAATATCATGCCTCAGTGGGCAGAAAGTTCTGAAATGGGGACCATCTTGACCGCATGACCGCAAGTTGTACAGATGACATAAAGGGTTGCCAATATTTTTTTCCGAACGAGGTTATGTTCAGCAAAACGTCCTACGAATGTAAATAATGAAGGCGATGAAGAAGTCATTAAAAGATCCTTGACCACTACTAGCAGTTCAAAGTGCCAATGTATAAGAAACTGATTTTGTGTTACCTCTGATCTTGATGTCTATCCCCCGAGTTCAAAAACGTCAATCAGCGTTTCACGCTCATGCTGTCCCGTAAAATGTCAATAGAACTGAAAGGGACAGGATGTGCGTGACCGCGTGCTCAGCGATGATCGCGTTCGTGAATTCGGGGGTGAGTCTCTACCAAGTTACGTAGTCTAATCATCTACCCAAACAGCGGAAGATGTAAATATGAGACTGAAGTACTTTAAATTGATAATAAGAGACACATATTACATTCGTCTTTGATAGAAATCGAATCCACGAGCTTCTTTACCCAGTGCACCAACGGGCCAGTCCATACTAATAACAATGGATGACATTCAAAACACGATCCACAAATCACATCGACTGCAGCAATGAGGTTGTTGACGCGAACGCAGGTAATCCTATAGATAAATTGCTCACCAAGTTAAATTTATTGCGTGTCTGTCTGTGCGCTTGCGAGCATCTATCATCTACATTCTACAGTATAACTGATGTTTGATTTGATTCGCAACATGGTACATTCGAATGCGGTCTCGGTACGATGATACAACGGTATTACATATGTGCTGGACTGCAGCCTTTTCAAAAACAACACGACGTTACCTAATTTGACACCTGATTCCGTTACCTGGTTGACGTCGCTAGATGTCAGCCGTTAAGCCTAGTCAGAGGCCTTAGGGCGGCTTGATAATATCTGACATTAAGGTTGCTCACTAACCTTACACCCCTTCAACAATCCGCACTGAGCCCGCGTGTTGGAGTATGGCTCGCCGTTCCACCTCATAGTTGAAGTGAGGCATGTGCTCAGCAGTGGGACGTATATAGGCCGTTTATGTTTATGTTATTTTACCTAATTTATTCTACTTACGCGTTACTAAATTGAAGAATGTTAAGAAGCTATTAAAATGATTATAATACCTCAATGGTTTTAAATATCACTCAAGTTTCGAATCAAATCGTGTTTGAGCAATACCTTCTTTATTACAGTTGGAGAGCTTCCCAGAATTTCAAATGAGAGTAAAAGATGTTCATCCCCACAATTTTTCAGTACCTATACAAATATTTTAAGCTCATTGTTATTTGCAGCATCAATTGATTATGATGTACACGAAAAGCAAAAGAACAATCTCGTTCGACACAATATTCATTTTATCAGGAAACAAAATTAATTGTAAGAAAACTATGCCCCGAACTAATTACCAAACTCCCTGATCCGCGTTAGAATCGCAGTTGGCGTGATAGCGAACTTGCGTGCAAGCGTCTCATTTACAATCACTTAGTTGAGTTATAGTATAAACATACAGTAGAACATCTACATACAAACGTGCCACTCTCGGTTTGAATGTTGCGCGCCGTGTCGCGATTTCACGCACACGCTAGCATAAAATAGGGAGGCATAGGGAGGCGGCAGTACGGGCGGGCTGTGCCGCGTGTCTGTGTGCACGCTAGGCTAATAACTCGGCGGGCGGCCTTAGATAACCTACTGTATGTTTATACTGTGGTTGAGTTCATTATTTAGGTCATTGTCTCAAGCTGTTTTTACTGGTCGATTTCACGGTAACTCATCATCGGCTGGGACAGACCCGCATTCAATTAAACCTCCCATAAGTAAACACGGTCCCGTTATTTTGACCAGTTACTTGTAGTACGCCGAGCATACTCGCAACAGTTATTAAATTCCATTGCTTTAGTCGTGTTGGCTCTTCAGAGGCTTGAACTTTTGAGCTTTTGCTGACTAACAGTTGAAATTGAAATTTTGGCATACCTATGGAATCGTTTTGTGAATAGTTAGCCGGCGACAAGTGAATTTCAGCTTTGGGTAGGAATTGAGCAATGGTACTGATACCATTGCTATACATCTAAATGTACGAGTACTAACCTACCCTGTGAGTGTGGTCTCGTGTAGTCACCGCCTGAAGAAGGACGAGTCAGATACACCAACAACAAGCGGCTTAGTTTTCTCATACTTAGATTTTAACACTAAGGTCGTTTAACCTTTTTTTTTTTATAGTAGGGGAAATGCACTTACGCATACCCGCCAACCGGGGGGTTGGACGGGTTATGTCGGACTCTCCACGGGCTACCCCAGTGGCTCTACCGACTAAAAACCCTACTACTCCCTCTCATCGTCCATGGTGGGGGAATACGTTGTGTAAGCACGTGCCTTTTACGCGTTCCCCCGGACGGTGCCCGCCTACACGGCGGGCCGGAAGCGACCCCCCCTTCAAGAGGGGGGGCCAGTAGGGACAGCTGAGGGTGTCGAGCCGTCCCTACCAGGCAGTGGTGGAGGCCTGTGCAATGCCGGCAACGGTACCCCCGTACCACGCGCCGGCTGGCAAAGTCGTTTAACCTAAGAAAAGTTACACATTGTGCAGTCTTTTACATTTTTATTCATAGAAAAACTAAAGCTAGTTAAACCTAATTATTTGGTAGATGGAGGCAACCTCCTTTTTTTACAATGCAAACGATGTTCAGCATATACATATCATACTCTAACTGCTGATGAAATTTCATATAAGCGACATGAATTACTACACATCAATGTTCGAACAGTCCAACGTACGTCACTAGATAGTAGGTAGCGACAGTCCAAACGTACGTCACTAGATAGTAGGTACTTCAACAATCTGGGAACTCCTCTGACTTTTACAATCCTCTTTGAATACTCATGAATGAATCCAAATATACTCGCCCACAACCGCATTCACATGGTCCCAAATTACCGATCCCGAGTAACTTTACGTAACCGGTTACCCCGTTAGTGACGAAATGGTTACAACGTAACGATAACGCTATTCGACCTGACCGGCAACCGGTTGGCTTGTGACGATGTTTACGAGTGGCTGCTGACTGGGTGACCGGGCCGGCTGGCTGAACGCCTCAGTATCTTGGGTAGTTCTTGAGGAATTTAAGTTTAACCTAAAGATTACCTTAAGATTTGGTTGATTTGAGAGGTTTTCGTGCCTCAGTGGTGTTACGGGATTAGTAAAGATAATCAATGTTAATTAGATGTTAGCCAGGTAATTGGATGAGTAATGTAGTGTCCTGATACCGTGCACGGGTATTAGATTGTACAGGCACTGCTGCACCTAGCGCCCAGGCAGGCATGTCTGCTCTTGCTGGCGGCCGGAAGAAGGGCCGAGGCGCGGCGCACACCACTGACAGATCTGTCACTGTCACTCGCTATCACACACAGGACTGTGTGTGACCAGCGTATTGTTTATATACAAATACTACAAGTAACAAACACGATTTTTAGACATTTAGGAAAGCTTCTTTCGGCCGCGCTCGCGCCGAACAGACCGCTCACGTCGCACGCCGAGTCGCCGCCCTCCATCTGCACACAACAATACATTAATATCACCACCACTAGCACTAGCCGCAAATTAAGCAAATAAATGCTATAAGATACTAAACAACAGATAAACATACTTGGGTACTATCTTTTTATTTGCCAATTATTCGATATTTCGTCGCGGTCTTGACTAACACTGTTTGTTATTTTTGCGTTCGAACGCTAAACTTACTTAAGTCCATTATAATTGAAAGTAGAAAGTGTGTTAATCTAAGCTTAGAAATAGCAAACAAAGCACTAATGAACTCGATATTAATAATGCCTCAGTACCATAAATCCAGAGGGAGTACAATATGAATCAGCAACGTAACTGGTAGACATAGTAAACATTACAGTGCGCAGTTTACGGGTGGCCGCGGGCGCATGCGCGAAGACAATAGATATCAACGGTCAAGAGACCCCGGGGGAAGATTTAGTATAGGGAGGATAGCAATTAATTAATCTAGCGTTTAAACAAATGGTTATTCATTCTCAGAATTTGGTCTTTAGTGTTTGGTTTTGGATGACGGGTCAAATTGAGTCCCCATGGTAATTGAGTATCATTGAGAATAATCTCATCTGAATTAGTCGTTGGGAACCCCTGCAGGGCGGTGAATACCTACTTTGAGAATACCGCAGCTTTACTTGACTAGCATTTGATTTTGACCTAGCGGTCCAAATGAAATTGGTGAAAAACAGACAAATAACGCTAAATTAGTAAATAAACATTTAAAACAGTATTTATATTAACAAAATAACAGTTTATTCTCGCTTTCAACTATGCACTATCTCGAAGTTGATTAGATAGTATCAAATCAATTTTTTTTTTCTTTCTTTTGATTACTTGTATTTAGGCGGCAATGCAAATGAAAAATTAATCTGCCTTCCTTCAGGTCCAGTCTTGGTATTACACCTTTGCCTTTGCGTGTAAATAACACTGAATACCTCTAGTTATGCAGTTAAGCCTCCAAGATTCCCCTTCAGTGGAGGACCTGCAGACCAACTTACAAGGGCATCTCGCGGGGTGTCGACCAATTGTTATTATTCGAGTAAACACCGCCCAATGTGCTTCAGGGGCAGGCTGGGGGGCTGAGGGCTGCCACTCGTCGCGAATCAAAACGTGAGCACTGTAATGGCGGGGGCAGTAGCATTTTCTAGGTAGGGTGACATTTTGTTGGGGATTACCTTTTTTGGATACATTTTGACAGTATTTAACTACCTGATTACTGGAGATCTTGGGCCACCACATCACTTTAGATCACTCAAATTCTATAATTTTAGTACATTGCTTGTTCAGCAATAGCGTTCGCTATTTCTACATGAAAAAATCAATGGCCGCCTTTTTTTTTTAAACAAAATACAGATAACACTCACCAAAAAGGAAAAAGAATTAAAATTAATTGAAATTTACCGTTGAACGAATTTTGGAATTTAACATAGTACCTACGTATACAAACTTATAAAGTAAGTATTCAGGCCAAATTTCAACTCGGGAACACCCTGGTTCCCAGCCAGGGTGTTTAACTACTGGGCCACGTGCCACGCGTTCTCAAAAAATAAATAACTGTAAAAAATACACCGTCTTTCCTCTATTCCAATTCGATTGTTACATGACTTTTTTGCCACGCTGTTGTGACTGGTAGAGAATGCATTTAGTCTGCCATTTGTACCTGTTCATTGTTGTGCGCTAATCTTCTATATATAAAAATGGATTGCTGTTCGTTAGTCTCGCAAAACTCGGGAATGGCTAGACCGATTTGTCTAATTTTGGTTTTGAAATATTTGTAATGGTTGAGGGAAGGTATAAAAGGTGAGCAATCATGAGAAAATGCTGGGAATATAGTAAAAATCTCAATTTTAGTTTCCTCTTAGTAAATGTAACTACCTTTCACGTGACACTAAATGTTTGACAACAGAACGAAATCTGTTGGGACAGCTAGTAATATATAAAACTATCCAACATAGTAATAAAATACAAACCCAGCACACAAAACCTCCATCCAATATCCTCTCCCTTCCCAACACCTTGTCGCCCTCCCGCCCAGGGGGACAAGTGGCGGGGGCGGTTCTTTGTCTCCGGCGTCATTACTTTGTCAAAGGTCCTCACGTGCTACATACGTCATCCTGCGCTGACGTGGATGTAGGTAGACATAGCCACAGTATAAACCATACAGTAGGCTATCTAAGGCCGCCCGCCGAGTTATTAGCCTAGCGTGCACACAGACACGCGGCACAGCCCGTCCGTACCGCCCTATGCCTCCCTATTTTATGCTAGCGTGTGCGTGAAATTGCGACACGGCGCGCGACGCGCACGCACAAATTCAAACCGAGAGTGGCACGTTTGTAATAATTATGTAGATAGCTTACTGTAAGATTATACTGTGACATAGCATTGCTGTGAATGCGTGGAACCGACTCCTTGCGCTGATTTGTGGTCGGGCTTTCAAGTCGCATGCGAAAATATTCAGGAAAAGATTTTTCTCGCACCGTAATTTGGAATTTCTTGAAATATCTCATGATGTCATTAGCCTAAACAGAATATAATATGTGGCTTGATAATACGAAACATAAAATGTAAGAGTTTTTAGTGCAGTAAGGTTCATTTATTTAATGTTTAATGCACAAAAGGCGGGCTATCTTGCTAAAAGGATTCTCTACCAGTCCACAATTGCAACAGGTGCAAACTTATTTAAAGAGAAAAAACAAAATGAACTGAAAAGTTATTGTCTACGACAATTAATTTTGTAACAATGCCTTATGTTATTAATGTATGTTCTTGTATGTTTACTATGTATTGATGGATTTTCAGAACGGCCTTAATAGTCCTGTATAAAGTGATTAGCCATATTTCTTGGATACTAGTTACCTTATTAAGTTTACGTCGTTTTTGCCGCAGCTTAGTATAACGGGATCTGTAGTGTAGAAGCGCATAACAGTAACGCATGCGTTCAGTGCGCACACGCACCGCTCAATTACTGTGCTGCACAAAAACTGTGCTAGTTGACTAAAGCGACCTGTTTAGCTCTGCAATTAAGAATTGGCAGGGGTCTAAAACGGCCGCCCTGTGGCCGGGGCGTAAGAATACGGCCACGGTTCCCCCCCGCCTGTCGTAAAAGGCGACTAAAGGGGGCCTTCGGGTTCGCTGGGAGTGCACGCGGTGGGGGCTGTGTGCCTCTATTTCAAGTGGCCCCGAGGAGGACGGCAGTGTGGGGGCAGCCTCACACTGCCGTAACACCGGCTGGTGTTAGTAGGGAGGTCTTACTCCCTACGAGAGGGGCTGTGTAAATCAGCATTGTGCGCCAGGTGTTCAACCGGTAGTGTTCCTTCTCTACAGAAGAGATCTCGGTGAACCCTGGTCACGCACGGAAGAAGGCTGCCCCGGTGTTTTAGTGGGTATGCCCACCCTGTGGTGGGTGAGCCCCACACTCCCCCGCTGCCCCCCGAGCAGCGGGAAGTGCGTAAAAGCATTTCACCGGGTAAAAAAAAAAAAAAAAACAAAAAAAAAAGGGGTCTAAAACGGCAGTTGAACTTAGGAAGCATCAGGCGGTATGACAGTAAAAGGGGTTTTGCTTTGAAAATTCGGAGGAAGTACCGAGAATCTAAAAATTTCGGCTTAGGAGTAGGATGGAACATGGAACATGGATGGATGGCTATGCTCGCATTTCGGTTTGAGATCGAATCATACCATACCCTCACGACCATATCTCAATAGGGATAGTCAGAGGCACACTGATTGTTGCCGTCATGGTGAACGGAACATTCAAAAGCCCACATTTGAACCGTGATCACGTTGTGGATATCAAATCAGGAATAAAGAAATTGCAGTGCGCGGGGCACATGCAACGAAGTGCTGATGGCCGTTAGGCCGAAAAGTTCTCGGTAGCACAATGGTAAGTGCAGTCGCCCGGTTTGCGAAAGACGCGGGTTCGATTCCCGCCTGATGCCAAATGAACCGAATGTCTTTTTCTGGTTTTCGGATCTTTAAAGATACTGCATAGAAAATGCTAAAAAATAATAATAACAACTTGCGTGATTTTGTCTCAGGCACTGGCTCGTGTATGGCACCTTAACGCACAATGCGGCCAGCAAGAACCTAGTAAGTAGCGCCCGACGCCAAGTATCGGTCAAGAGGACAAACTTACCGCTAGGACAGTTTGGTGCTATTAGCGTTGCATTAAACGGCTTCAACACAGTAATAGCACTCACGGCTGTTATTAAAAGTGATTAACAGAGACTGCCGTAAAATGTTACCGTTCCGTGTCGCATCACTATAATGGGAGTTGATTGACATAATTTTGACACTAATAGATGGTTGAGAGTTCCTGAACACTGGAATAGCTAACTGGATTTTTGGCTGTCATGTTTCATCTTTTGTGATAGCTACTAACTTTTTAATTCGTGAAGAGCGTCGTGACCTAAAAAATAAAAGTGTTAAAGCACTTTGGCTGCAAACCCAAATGGCCCCTATGTCAAATCTGGCCAGAACTCCTAATTTGTGTTAATTTTACTAACTTGCAGCTAACTTTATGGTCATTTGAATCACCCAAAAGAAAAACGAAATAACCCAGACAAGGACAAAGGCTCACCCCCTACCACGTAGGGTTCTGCGTGTACCGTTCCCCATGATGGCAACCGCCGGCGTGCCTTTGAATACTCCGTTTGGGCTATGGGCGTGACTGTGTGTAATGTTTTTTTTAACTCCAGCTTAAATGAATACAGGTTTATGAATAATCTAGTGATTTCAGTAAGTAGCTCCCTCATTCAAAGTGAATGAACCTGGATTTCTTGGGAATAGGTACTTAAACATTTTTTGTAATAGGATGATGTTTAACGTGAAATTGATTCCTGACGTTATTTACGAGTATATGATTGATACCTAGTTAATAAGACCACGATCCAGTCCAGGCTAACAACACGTCCACTTGCGGACTACACACTGTTGATAACTGTAAATAAACCAATCAGAACTCGGTGCAGAGCGGTGGCAAACATTTACCTATACTAGCTAATTCAGAATGCAACAGCCTGCAATTCGTCAAGACTAGTTCAAAGTCACTTTAATTTCTTTAATAATTGGAAAATATTTTTCTAAAAACAAGACTTACCGACTTTCTCGCTTTCCATGCATTTTTTAAAAATGGCATTTGTTTAATTCAAATTCAAATTCAATATTTCCTTATTCAAGTAGACCAATAAACAGTACTTTCGAATCGTCAAGAATCTTAATTTTAACCACTTAATAAACATACACATAATAATACAATATATAAACGATACTTAAAATACATGCACATAATGTGACTCTACCACCGGCGTCGGAAGGTTGTTTCTACTGAGAAGACCCGGCAAGAAACTCAGCAGTTACTCTTTTTAAATCGTCCAATGTTTTATAGTACAAAGTGAATGTTTGAATAAACCAACCAAGTCATACAGTTTTGACATGAAAATAAATAAAACAGGAAATTAACAAGTTAACTTGGGTAAACTAAGTAAACTTGAGCAGACCAGTTCCCGAAGGTGGCACCTGTTCACAAGTTGACGTGTGAGCCAGCCATCATCCCACTCAACCATATTTTAGGGAATGGAATGACCCGTCACACAACGCCACCAGTGCCACCACCCCAGAAACATTTTAGTGAGCATGACTAATGTAATATGTCTGTAAATGTAAATTTAATGATTTATATAGGTAAGTAACTATTTACTTATGTAGCAATGACCTGTATGTATAAATATCTTGGTCTTATTTATTTGATGGCAGATCTATATTTATTGGATATATTATTATTATCTGAGATTATCCATTAGGAATCTAATTTTTCAAATCAATTGAGTTTTTTCTGTGCAGCCAAACTGTTTTTGGACCCCGAATCACAATTGCCAGTTTATGCAACTTACAATGTATCTAACATACTAATCTATGAGAAAAACACTTACCACTGGGTCATACGTCGATTTCACCAGGCGTGATGTGGTGAAATTGCGAATAATGCCAGAGCTTCAGGCAACCGCTTACTAAGGCATGTAAAGTTCCCTGAACACAGGCTCGAGCGATGAGAAAGTTTAACTTTTTGTTTTTCTTCACAAGAGTGTTGTTGGAAACGAGTTTTGAATACATTGTTGACGTGTAGGCAAATTGCTGGGAAATGTGAGGGAGAAACATCTGAATTTGGAACAGTAACATCAAAGGAGGATGACGGAGGGATCCCAGGGATCTCTCGGGAGACTCAGATGTTTCACTTAAGGGGGTTCGCGTTAAGAATGCAGCGATTTTTTAATTTAATTCCATCACAGGGAGAAAAACAAAGGTATAAAACCGTTGCGTCTGAAAGAATGCGTTCAACTAAGTACTGTGAACTTTGCTTTCTAATCAGGAACGATGTGATTGGTCGGTAGGTCGAAGGACAAGAATGAAATCACTGCATTCTTAATGCAAACGGACTATAGATTTCAACTTGAAGTTAACAGGTCGCTGCCACTGCTGAAAGACCTGGATTTTTACTTTGCCATGGCTTTTGGATTCAACTAATAGGAAAGATCTTCCCAGGACAATAATTTGTGTTGGTTTAGTAAGTATGTGGCATCGGGTATTTTTTGAAATTCATAAGATACGGACCTCACGAACTCAGATCTTGCCATCATGTTTTTACCTCTTATCAATATTTTGCTTAAGGTAATACTTATAATTAGAGGTTTCGTGTAGTGTATTTATCTCTATATATGAAAATGGATGGCTGTGTGTTAGTCTCGGTAAAACTCGGGAACGGCTAGACCTATTTAGAAAATTTTAGTTTTTGAATATTTGTGAAGGTTTAAAGGTGCGAACGTATAATAACATTAGATAGAACGACGTCTGGCGGGACAGTTAATAGTATATAAATAGAAACTCGGATTATTTAGTATCCGCACTTTTGATATCCGTTTAACTCCACAAAATGGTTGGTTAACAGTAAACTGTTTGTAAACCTATGTTGTGATTAACAAGACAAAGTGGACACAAATTAGTTTTCAGTCAAATAAACTTAGTTTTGCATTTACAAATTGGACAAATTCCATTTTAGTGAGCTTGTGACTCATCCCACGGAGCATGTCCACTAAATCATGGCACAAGCGCAGCCCACCACCCGCATAATATTAAGCTCGCCGCATTTGCTGGTATTTGTACAACTGGTTTTGATGCGATTATACAATGTCTAGTTAAAGCCGCGGTAGAGGGTGACCTAATTGTTTTCTCTCCTAAAACAGCAACATTACTACTGCGCCATTTTTTAAAGGCTTCACTAATAAATGCAAGCCATAACAAGTTGTTAATCTATGCCTATTTTAACCGTACATAGGTATATCCCTAAGGAGTAGACGTTATACTATATAATATCGAATACTTAGACCATTTATTTCTTGAAAACAGCTGGATTTGCTGTTGGAAACAAACTACATAGGTACATTTTGGTCGTTTTAAAACTACTCATACATTTTATTTGATTATATGTTAAATTACCTAAATTGTTGTGGCTCTAACGGTCTGCACGTGCACGTAAATATGCTTTCTTAAACCTATAACTGTGTTACTCAGCAAAGGTCTATTCCAATTTCTTCCATGCTTCTCGATCTTGTGCCAGGGTCTGCCAATGCTCCTCATGATGATTCCAATCGTCACTCTACCCCTTTCCGGGCCTGCAAAAAAAGTATATAAGGATAGTTACCAAGATATTGTAAGATAAGATAAATAATCTTTATTGCACAAAAATACATGGGGGGTTTTGGTAGAAGGATGTGCTTTTGTACAATTCAGGCGGTCTTATCGCTACAAAGTTATTATTCATGGAACCTTATCACAAGCACATGGCAAATGCCACCAACTAATAGCTAAAGCTTTATAATCCATTAACGACTTTGTTCGCGTTAAATTAATCCCATGATAGGATCTGAAGGTTGCCATAGACAATATTATAAACTAAGGTTTGTGGAGGCTTTATCGCCTAAGTTATGGGTGTAGCTGAAGATAGGATGGAGTTATATATTTAGCAATCAATTGATTGTGGTTTTACTGGCTTAGTCCCTTTAAGGATTGGGAGGTGTTTGAGGATTACTCATTCGATATCTCAAGTTTAATGACAAGAGCGTGTTCCCTCTTCATGTCATGCGTCTCAAAAACGACAGTATCTAAATTAGTTGTGGCTTGTAAAAATTAAAGTAGTGAAAATATCCTTGTCCGTGCGTTTTTTTTGTCACGCGTTTTCTCGTTAGTTTAGGTACGAAAAAAAGCGCGAGATCACCCAGGCTACAAATATTTTTGGCCTTATGCTGAAAGTTTTTGGGCTAAAGCTGTGGAACTAAAAGTCTTGGTTTTACTCGAGTTTTATGTGATTTTTGGGTTGACTCTTCTTAAATTTAAAATTTGTGTATCGCAACAGGCATTTATTCACTACGCCAACCAAATGACATGTATAATTTGCACAGGGTGAACTTTCCAGCTGAGCCTTGTTGGCCAAATACTTAAGCAAGGTATAGAAAATGCTCTAGGATGTATCCAGGCCGTTTAAAAAAAACTATACTTAGATTATTAGTTACTCACTTCAAATGCGTCAAGATTCCATTGCGAGATAGGTTCCATAAGCCAGTGCTATATAACGCATAATCAGTGTCTAGATTTGAATAGACTAGAATCTATTTTGCGCCGGCATTCGCGTAATAAAACGGTTCATCTCGTTTACGTCTGCTGGATAAACATACAGTTGTGCTAATCAAAATCTAGATGGCGCTGAAATGAGCCTATTAAGTCGTGTATTACAGGGGTCGGTTAATTCAATTTGCCTTGCTCGTGCGTGTGCGCAGGCGTTTAATTCGAGGTACGTTGTTCAAGACAGGGATGTCAGATGATATGATGATGTATTACTTAATTTTTTACATGAAAGAGCGCAGTTAATATTGAGCAGCGGTGGAACATTCCTCTAGGCATTAAGCCCGCCATTTGTACTATACTTTTGTGCAATGAAGAATTAATAAATAAAATGTTAGTCATTCAGCTCACAATAGGCAGGGTCATAATATAGAGCCATTTTCATAAAGAGCAGCCCCGGCATTAACTTTACTTGTTTTCAGTAGAAACAACCCCCCACCGATGACAGCGGTAAGCAACTGAATATTCTTCATTCCACACTAAAATAAAAACAAGGACATAGTTTATAGGCAAGTGATTATAAATTAACACGTAAATGTACAACTTCACCATCTTCATCGTTTGTAAGCGATCTCGAAAAAAGTCATTTCATGGATTGTATTATACTTACCAAGTTAATTTAGAAAAAAGCACCTGCAAATAGACGTTTCGCACTATAGTAGTCGGCGAAAATGGGGCATCCCTATGTGTATGTAACTGCTTCCTGAACCGCAGCTGGGAGATGGTAGAGTGCGCTTTATAATAAACATAATATCTCCGAATGGATCCCTTCCGCAGTAGACGTAATAGACGAATGATGTCCAACTGACCTTCTGGCGAGATGTGCTTCATTAGGTGCCTGATAAAAGTGTCTGGATGAGCTTTAGGATAAACTTTCATGTCCAGTACATAAAATTGTGTTATATTTGTCCAGAACTGCAGTATTTGAGTACTAATTAGACCCCATAACAAATGGACAATAACATTTTACAACAGCTAAATAAATGTAAAGTTGAACAACTTAAAGAACGACATGCAATAGCGGTGGTCATGCATATTATGGCATGACGTAAGTCTAAAGGAGCAAATTGAAAGTAAATAATGCTGCTTTCAGCGGCCACTGGTAGTGACAGAAAAAGAAAAGGTTACAAGTCACAGTACAATTTACACACGATGGCCGTCGGGTACGAAAAGTTCTCAGGTAGAGACCATTTGAAGTGACACGCAGTGTGGGAATGCTACCCGCAAAGTGGACGGATGACCTGTTAAAGATCGCAAGGTTACGGTGGATACAGGCTGGTTACACCAGGCTTCCCCTCTGGACGTCGTATGGCTGTTGATGATGATGACAAGTCACAGATGGGTGGCAAACTTAAGCGCAACACCCGCAAACCACCACATTTTCATCCCCGTCTAATTGAAAAACTTAAAAAAAACATGTATTCAAAAATCTTCCAGTGCTATATTATAAGCCAGTTCAAGTTCAGTTTTGCGTTAGAATTGAATAACACTTCCAATACAATTTCCGTAGCATGTACTAAGGCATCCCCTCGTAAAGATCTCGCGCAGCAGGTAACCGATAGCCGCAGCCGCGTTACGCGCTACTTGCGCCGGCGCATCGTCTCTGGTACAGTCAGGTTCTGCACTGTGTGACCTTTGAGAATGGTCGAATGTTGGGGAATAGCAAAGCAGCCATATTTCTACATATAAGAAACTAGCGGCCGCCCGCGACTTCATCCGCTTGGACCTAAGTAAGAAAAAAAGTTATATTTTTTATAAATCTTAGCCTATGTGCTATTCAGATGTCTAAGCTCTATTATTGTTTTCATTCAAATCCATTCAGTAGTTTTTACATGAAAGAGCAACACGGCACATCCACACACAAACTTTCACATTCATAATATTAGTAGGATAACATACGGCTCTATCTTTGTAGTAATTATGAGAATAGTTTTTCTCAATCCGCATAGACATTTTAGGCCACAGTAACCCACGCGCTTTTAATGCCGAGAGACATTCTGAAGGCCCTAGATAATGAAAGCACCTTGGACAATGCCTTCATCAACGACTTGCACTGAAATCGTAGAATACAGCATTGCTACCATGTACCTTTTTTGTTTTGAGTTTGAAAATTAAATAAATAACTTGCATTGAACTCACACTCGTTACATCCGAGATTCCAGCTGTTCCGATTCGGTTACCAGCACATGGCGAAGCACTTGAAGCCGAGGCAACGCTCGTGCTGCCATCCGGGGCGTCCTGAAGCACGGACAAAAGCTCTTTCCACTGAACCCTTCAGACCTGTAACGCTGTCAAAGCCATCAGTGGCAAAATCAGCAATTTGTTTAGAAAAATAACTATGGAAAGTTGTTTAGAAAAATAAAGTACCGTTCGCGTACCGTTAAAATAAAGTACTGGATAAACGAAAAGCCCAGTTTATTCCGGAAGTATTGACTTTCAGGTGTTGTAGACTGTACAAGATTCTGTGGCACGTACCGTTCGGTAGCAGTACAAGCCAAGTGTCCGACGATCCTGGCTAAGGTTTACATGACAATATATAAATAGGACCAGTTTAGCAGGATCTTGTTTCTGGATTCCTGGCCTGTTCTGAGGTTATGGTCGATGCCTATGCAGATTTTTAATCAGGTAGATAACGGTACGGTACTGCTTCGTAATGTTTGGGATAATTTCGTCGTTGTACTTTTCGCTTTCGCGCAAAGATTACCACCGACAGGTTTTAATGCCCACTAAATCAGTTGATTTTACCAGTTTGATTTTAGGCTTCCCGTAAATTACTGCATTCTCTGACAGAAAAAGTGCAGTGCAGTTGCTACTGGAACCTTTATCATGTCATCCGCCCATCATGGCGGTGGGTTCCCCGAATTGTGTTTTATTTCATACAGTTCAAATTCCAGAACATCATCAGTCCCTGTAAGGCTGAAAATCCGAAACACATTTTTTAGGCGGCGGTGCTGGGAATCATATGTTTTTCATAAGATAGAACTTTGGATTTTTTTCATGTGATAATACACAGTGGCTACTTCATGAGGACAAAATTGTTAGTGAGTTATCTATTAACAAATTGGTTGAAAAAAAAATGAAACTAAGCTTTTCTAATTTTGGTGTCATGTCCACAACCTGACTATCTGAACATATGTGTTATTTGAGCTGAAGATTATGAACGTATTCGAAAAACAATATTATTTTTAAATTATGCAAAACGTGGAGTGTCTAAAATGGCTCAATTAAGCAAGATTACTATGTAACTACGATTATGCCACGTCGCTAGATTTTGTCCACGAGAAACTGATAATTTTGGTGTGAATAATGAAATAGCTCGCCAGTTACTATTTAAGGAACTAAACAGGGTAACATCCCCACCAATCTTTCGGTTTAGCACCACTCTCACGACCAATGACGGTAGACGTGTACGAATCCTTTGCGTCTTCTCACAAAACACGTTTAAATGAGGTTTTTTTTTACCCGGACAACAATTTAACAATTCAGGTGTCCTGAATTTATAATTTCTCAGTTGTTACTTTTCGTTGACTTTAAAGTATAGTGTAGAGACTCCGTTTTTGTATCTAATGTTAAAATGCTATTACTATGTGTGAAACAGTTTTTCAGTTATTTAGTTTTTTTAACAAAATTCAAATTTAGGTGTGCCAATTTTGGTGTATTCAAATTAGAATAAGAAGATTTGAACGACACCGTACCTTACAATAGGAAGTCTTAACTACCAGATGAGATTCTAGAGCAAATACTACTCCGAAGGGAAACACCAGAAGAAGCTTTGCTAGATTCCCAATCACCCCAAAAAAAGATCCGGAGCTTTGTGAGGCCTTAACTCTAAAGCTGGACCTCTCGCCTCACACAGGAGGTAATTGAGTGAAATTAGGGGTCAAAAGACTACATAAATACATTGAGAAAAAGTCTCCAGACAAAGCCGACTACCTCCAAAGGCGATACCGTCACATCGGTACGAATACTACCTTAAATTGAAGATATCTACGGAAACCTGTATGCCTCGCACACAACAAAGCCTCCAGCAGGCGCGAGTGATCACTCGCGCCTGCTGGAGGATCCTACCAAACTTGAAAATCAACCTGGAAAAAAACGCTCTCCAAAAACTATTGCCAATCACACTTATGAACCAAGTGTAGAAGCTCATCCTGGTATCTATGGGGCCAGTTGTCAATTCACGACCGATAGTGCGGCTTCAGACCGAAACGGTCCACCTATGATTTTCTAGCGAACGTAACTTATTTAGGGGGTGGTGGCTATGGACAAACACGGCGACACACAGTAGAAACGTGTGTCATGAGTAGAGCACCGTTTATTGGCGTTTTTCTAGAGCTTTATTGCAAAGCGAAAGATATATTTCGAGTAGACGAGGCATTCTCTTGTTGTTGATCTTGACAGAATGGGGTGTACGCAATCTTGTGGAGATCAATACACCAGATGTGCTCATTCTTTACCCGTCCTACTCATCAGAGCACTCCACTACCAGTGAAGGATAGCCTAAACATTCTCAGCATGGATGTTCACAGCAACATTAACCAACAGGGCTGAATCGATAGCATTATTAAAACACCATCCCGTAAGACCTAATTCTCATTCTTCACGCCTGAGTTGCTATCTTTGTACAAGACACAAATTCACTCGTGTGCGGAATATTGCTCTCATCTCTGGACGGTACCGCCAAGCCAGGTACTTGAAGCTCTCGACAGCTTGCAATGGCGTCTATCCGCATCATTGGTAACCCAGAGGCATGACTATGGAGTGATTACAACTGCATAGAGACATTGCCAGGTTGAGTGTCCTCTACCGGCTTCAAAGAGGAGAAGATGTTCAGACGAGTTGTTCCAATTGATACCAACCTTACTCATCTGTTCTGTGTCAACATCTATTCACGGTCTAGTTACTATTGACTATTGGAACGTTCTTCTGTCTTGCTCTGTAGATGTGAAAGGCTCCTCCAGCGCATGTAGTTCCATTTTCCTAAGATCCCTAAAGTATTTTTAAGAGGGGCGTGAAAAAGCATTTATGAGCATAAGCAAGCCTTCAAAATGAGATTGACCTACCCCCTTGTCAATCCCATACGGATTTTACGGCTGCATCAGTTGTTTTTGAGAGTTGTCAGGAATCGTAGTGCATCTAGATCAAACTCCTTCCAAACACCGGAGCAGGCTTTCGTTAAGGATTCAGTAAAGTCTTAAATTCATTTAATCTCAAAAAATACATGGAGTCATTCACTTATGAATAAAGCTACATTATTTAATTGGATATTCCGATTAATACTATCAGTTTGACACATTCATGCTCACATGTTTGGCATGTTATTTTTTTGGCATGTTATATAGAAGTCCGAAAAGTAAGCCGGCCCCTGGCTTTTGTTGACTACGAGAAAACCTTCACTAAGCAATGTTACCAAAACCTAGGCTGTTCACGAGTCTTTGAAGCGCTGCCAAGTCAAATGGCGATTTATGGGGTTGCTTTCTTAGCTATAAGATCCATCCAGTTGCTATGAGGTGTAAGACCCCTTTTACGTTATACTCCTAAAACACCAGCGCGCTGGAAAGTCCCAATTACGTAAGGAAAACTTCAAAAGTGAAACCTCCAGAATAGTACAGCTGGACTGAGTGGCATTTGGGAAGTGGTGTCACGTTTTAGCATCATCTTTGCCTTAAAACCAAGGTGTTTGATTAATGCGTCCTACTAGTCATGGCTTCCGGAGCAAAGACGTGGAACCTGATGGTGAAGCTAGCCAACCGAACAAATGTCACTCAGAGAGCTATGGAAAGGTCTACGCTCGTGATCTCACTGTGAGACAAAGTTGGGGATGAGATAATCCGGTAGAAGACTAGATGATTCTAAAGTGTAGCAAACTGAAATGGTAAATGGCTAGCCACATCGTTCGAAAAATTGATCGTGTTGCTGAGGAAGACAGGTTCTGTAATGTAAGCCACGGCTTGCTGGCAGACTGCAAAAATGTGAAAGCAACGACTTCTGATTGTTTTAGTAACGAAAACATACGTATACATTTGACTAAAACGTTGAAGATAATGGAATATTGAGGATTTTCTAAGTTTGGAATCAGATTTAAATTTTGGTGACAGCATTTCCAATTTTGCTGTGTTAACATAAATTTTGGTGTTTCCTTAATTTTGGTGTGCGTAATATAAAAATAATTACTGGGCCAAATTTAATGCCTAAGTCAATTTAAGCACAGTATACGTTTCTGAAAAATTAGATTATAAACTAAAAAACATTAAGCCAGTAATTAAAAAACCCAGCAAAATTAGGCAAAAAATGGCACTTGTTGATATTGCCCCGTAAAGTATATGAACCCTGCGCACTGCCATTTCCTCTTAATTACCCTCTGGAATACTTTGCAACATTGGTTACTTTATTTATCAAAATATTTGATGGTGTACTACGAGTAATGTACTCAAATGTCGCACGATTGTAAAAGCTCTGCCTAGTTAAGACTGATGATCATGTAGGTATAAAGAAAAGATATTGATTTATTCTAAGCCTTAAATTTAGCACGTCAATGAAACACGAGACTATACTCACTGGCCTCGGAGTGGGAGGCAAAGTAGCAAAGATAATTTAACGGCATCCCGCTGGCTTTTAGGCACACAATAGCTTGTCAAACTTTAATAAGCTTAGTAGGAACAATATTCTGTAGCATACTAAAATACAACAGTTTCGTAATATATGAAATTTGGGAAAGCTTAAATACTGAGTAGGTTGGGAATTAATGTACTTTTCATTACTCATACTCTGAAAGTGGGTCATTACTGACCTGAGAAGCGGGCTGAAAGTAACTCTTTTCATCCCTAGGGAGAATCACTTTCAACTGACAGCTGTCAAATTATTATTTTTTAAAACTGTTTTTTTTTCACGTATCTATTGAACCATGTTCCAACTTTCTATACAGCCACGATGTAAAATTTGAAATAACTTAAAGTTAAGTATTGATCAGAGAATATATATGTTTTGAATAACTTTATTACAATTTAGTTTCAACAATTTTTTTAAATTAACTTAGCTTTGAGCAAAATATTTACCATTTTTCCAATGATGAAAATAAAAAATAATGGCTGAATAGCGGGCCGGCCACAGAAAAAAAACAAACAAAATAGGCGGGAAAGCGGCAATTCGATCTTCATTTATTTTCCTCATTTTTTCTTTAGCTAATTCATGTTTTTATTTTTACTTTCCTCGTATTTGTAATGAAAAGCACAGTGTTTACCTCGGGTGAAAGACTTATTTAGTCCCTCGAACTATTGGCGCCCTCACTTCGTTCCGGGCGCCAAACCCCGTCTCGGGACTAAATAAGTTACTTTCACCCCTCGGATAACAATGTACTATTATACTCAGATGTATTTACTTTGTTTTTTCCCTAAACTAAATAAGTTGACTAATGATAGATTTTTCGCAAAGAAAAGCAAATTCTGTTCCTATGCTTATCCATACCTACTAATAGACAGTTCCATTACTACATTTGGAAACATAAATTGGTCTTCAGTATCATCTAAGATAAGGTAATTTGCGTTAGATTCAAAGATTTAGCATCAGGTTTTGCTGTCCGTCTTTATTTAGATTCGCACGCCTAGATAAAATTATATTGGCCTCTGAAATTTGATTACATTATTTAATTGGTTTACTAGATTAATTCATTCAAAATTAAAAATTAGGAGCTTGAATTATAGATTTAAGAAAGTCTGTAGAAGTACTTAAAACCATCACATGGCATCTGCAGAATACCAGTAAAATAATCACTCCGTTATACTGGGTGGATACCATTTTGGTACCTATTTGTAGATGCTTAAGTTATTATTATGATTTTTGTTATTGCGGATTCCTGGTAAAAATAAAAAATATTCCTATACTATCAACAAGTCAACCACTAAAATACTGATTACATTCAAGCTAGTGATAGTGTGGGTTCATAATATATTCCATCCTAAATAATTGCGCGTTACTTTAAATGTTAGCTTGGCCATGAATCACTTTTTTCGTTTTAATATAATTTAAAAAATCGTTTAGATATAAGTATGCTTATTCCCACATAAAACGATCAACATTTCCGAAGGACTCTTGCAATCAATATTCACAAGAGCCTACAATAAAAAACTAAAAATAAGTACATACACGTGTATCTTACTAACTACGCAAATTAATATCAAATTATGCTTATCTAATCATGGTACAGGTCAAGTGTAGATATACCTACACTTACACAGCTCGTATCTATACCTTCAACTACTGTTTTTACATGTGGCCCAGTGCTCTAAAAAGAATAATCAGTTAACACTATTTCAAAAAATTGTGGTCGAATTCAAAATGTCATTATTTTAAACTAAACTTTGTCCATGAATGTCTCATTTGTTATACTTTTATTAGTTAGAGGTATAGCTAAATTTTAATACTGCGCATTCAACATACTAGACCGTACTCGAAAAACCAATTTAAAATGTTCGTGTGTGTGGAATTGTGCAGTAACAACACAAAAATCGAATCAAGATAAGTTATTTTTTGTTTTTCCGGTATTTCTGAGATCAATCATATAAGCTTCACTTTGTAATTGCATTCGTAGGAGTCAACGCGACTACGAACCGAGTTTTATGCAGCAGCCTTAACTCAACTATGAGTCGACTGTAACAGAACTGGTCAACAAAGTTCCAGAATGGACTCTGCTTTATCCTTCATTAATTACAAAATAGACTTAACACCAAAGCAACATTGTTCGTTTATTGTCAAGTAATAAATTTCCGGGCCATTACCTTTGCCCCACAAAGACGCAGGAGCATTATCGGAGGGCATTATGAGCTCTATGGCGCTAATCACGCCACGTCACGGTCTTCATCATGGCGGCCGGCACGCGACCAGCTTTGATACTGGAATTAACGAATTATGAATGATAGTGGGTCAAATTGGTTGAATTTAGGGATTTTTGCTTCGGTCCTTGTTGGCCTTATTCCTGAGCTGACTAAACTGGTTACCTTTTTCGATATAACGACGTTTATCCTAACTCCGGGAGTGTTGATACGATGTTTGTCCGTCACTTGTCACTTGCAAGGTCATGGATGAGATGAGATGAGATGAAAACTAAAATATCTAGTCTTTTTTTATACACCAGTTTTTCAGCGTCACTACTTCCTCAACACGAAACTGTTTTCAGTTTATTTATTATTTATAGCACAACGATGAATTGTTTAAAAGCCAAACATAATTAGCGGCATTTTCTACCTGTCAACCATTATAGGCTAAGCAAAAAAGAACAGTACTAACAAAGTTATGCTACCTGGATACGAGTACGACCAGTTTAACAGTGTAACGTCTAAACGTGATAGCAGGCCAGGCGAAAGCACAAAATATTTTGTAACAAAAGTTAACTATTCAATTTCATCGTTCTTCTGGTTCCCTTCATTAACTTTTTCAAACACCAAAGCTGTAAGCCGTCATGTCCAGCATTGACAGGTGACAGGTAGGGATTGCATTGATCAAGTACGATTAGTTTTATGTTAGCCAATTTAAGCCTTGTAAATATCAGCCATTTTGGTATTTATCTTGGCGATACGATCTAGGAATTCGTCGAGCCCAAGTGGCGAATGCCGTGGAACAATAAAGCTATTGGTATCAGATCAGCAATCTGGTAGGTCACTGTGTTGAAATACTTCACTTGTTGAAATGAAATTAAGATACTAGGGCATTTCTTGTTTTCGTGTTAGGATAATAGTTAGTAAACCCATTTCTTCAGCAGCGATGTCTATAAAGTATTTCTACTGTACTATGTGTTAATGTACCATGTTGTATGTATTGTACAAATAGGAGCCTTGCAACTAAATTCTTGAATTCAAATTTGAGCAGCCCTCAAAATTATAGCTGATATTTTAATTTCTACTGACATCAATTGTAAGAAAACTAAGTGGTTCTCAACAAAGATGACGTCTATTATTGGAAAAACTAACAAGTCGGTACTTAAAGAACTCTCTTTAGTATAAATGTTTACATCTTCCTATCTACCGATAAAAATAAATTTTAACTACCTACTCAGAAGCACTCAAAGTTTCAGTTTTGTTGTCACACAACAGATAAATATCACATTTCTGCTACCTCTGTGCGTTATCATAGGCATAAAATCATAGTAATAAAATAGTTATCGCGATAACATTCCCTTTTTATCTCTTATAAATAGGGTTTTATTGTTTCAGGGTTTAAGTGGATGGAATATAGATTAATTTAATTGTGCTTACATGACGCAATCCGAATTTCTAAAAAAATAGTTTTATCAGTTTAGGAAGTATAGTTTCTCGTACTACTTCTATAATGCCTGTTTTGCAACAGAGCTTCGTCGTCTGGTGGTCTTTTGACCGTCTCATACTTGACTCCTGGCTCTGGCGATGCACATCGTCTAAGTTCCAAAGCACTTAGGTACTGCTTATTTGTAGAACGCAATGCTTGTACGATTCAAACGACAGGTAACGCCATCTAGCGGTAGCTGACGTAAACCTCACTTAATCAACATTACATTCGTATTTTATTGCAGTTTCTTCTTTTTAAGATGATTTCTACATTCTGTTTCTTTTCTACAAAAAAAAACAAATGTTCATATTTATTTGTAGTATCGATGTTTCATTCCTTTGTAAACAAAAAATAAGACCATGAATGGCTACGACGTGGACATAATACGCTGCGAATTTCTTTCCCCTGATAAAATACCGAAGGGATTAACGGTGTTAGGCTAATCTCGTTACGTAGGCAAATTTATTACGATTAAGTGATTGGACCGGAAATATGGGCTTCTGCGTGCAAATAATACTTAATTTTGTTTAACTTTTGTCCGGGACTGTTATGTTTGAAGATATTGATGGTCAGTATTGACCAGTCTAATTGTAGTAAACTTGGGATTGAACAAAAGAAAGGACATCACAAACGGATTAGGTAGTCAGAAGCACACTAATTATAGGCCATTTGGCTTTTCACTCACTGAAGAGTTACTTCCTATTCTTAAAAACATAAACAGCGCTTTATCATCACGTTAACTTTTTTAACGCTTTGTCCCTTTCATTATTGTTGCTGTTGCCATTTGCGAGTAAGTGACAAAACACGTCAATAGCTTAATCTATGATTTAGCGTTGCGTTGGTTTTTATGAATGAAGAGGCAAACTGCAAGTTGTTTAATCAACACCATGTAGGCACATACGTGCCTCGTGTGGCACACGACGTGCCTACACCCGTGTGGTCTCGAATTCTAATCCGGACTAAACGTCCGGATTA
Source organism: Udea ferrugalis (assembly GCA_950022985.1). NCBI lineage: Eukaryota > Metazoa > Arthropoda > Insecta > Lepidoptera > Crambidae > Udea > Udea ferrugalis. The sequence continues at coordinate 3,270,665 of OX465523.1, forward strand.
GAATTCGAGACCACACGGTTCCGAGCCAGAGTGTTCAACCACTGTGCCTACGACGCTTTCTATATAATTTTTCAATATTATTCATTATGTAATACCTTTCCCGAAAGCCCTGATTTTGCTTTCTCATTCAGGTTTGACCCGAATTACAAGAGCCCTTAGTCAAGTGGGCACGGGAATGGCGGTAAGGACCAGTTCCTATCGACGACACTCGACAACGATATAGTAATTATCGAGAAATTGTCGCCTTGAGCACCACTTGTGCACTGAATGGAAGATGTTTGCGTAATTTTCAGACTAAATCGAAAAAAGGTTGCCTTAAGGGAAGCACTTAAGATCTTTTTTACAACGTGTAATAACTTATATTCTGTGCTAGCTAGCTTTCTGTAGAGGAAAGATCAACTTAAAAGTTGTCTCACGTCTCCATTTTCAATAAAACGTTTGCCTGAAGCATGTTTCAGGAAAATAAAAACCAATATTAACTTTTTAATTTCTGGACCCATTTATTTAAATCTCTACCTATCTTTTATATCCTTCCACCTATGTCAAAAAGGCAGACATGATGAGATAATGCATTAACCCTTATCGCTTTTAAAAGTGTTTCATCGTCATCAGCATCAGCCACTCCTGGACACTCCTCACACTAGTTTTTTTTTTTCCCTTCAGTATTCAGTCGGATCCCGCCACCGTCCTCAGGTCTTCGGTCCATCTGGCTGGAGGGTGCCCTTCAATGATAGGCCGGTCCAAGGTCTCAACTCAAAGACTCGTCTGCTCCAACGGTCGTTGGTCTTTCTAATGACATAAGCCTACTGCCACTTCGGCTTGCTGATTCTGTGAGATATGTCAAAGTGTTTAGTTCATCTGTTTTTTTTTCTAACCTTCATCATCCCACTGCTGGGCAAAAGTCTCTCCGAATCCTTTCCAAACATTTCGATACCGTGCCAGGTTCCGCCAATCTTTCTCATGGTGCCTCTTATCTGTAGGTATTATCTTTTCCATAATATACAAACACAAGAAAATGTTGTATGTAAGAAGAGATAGTACCTAACCTTTGATAAATATCTGAGCAAAACAAACAACGTTAGTCCCAAAGAAAGAATTTTTACTCACTTGAAAGAAATTTCTTATTTAATCTCGTACTGTTCTTGCAAAGTCCTGAAAGTACTTGTATAAGACCGACAATTGGGAAGTTTAATCCAGGTTAAGTATACCCAAAGTAGGCCTTAGAATTTTAAGCAGCTATTGACTCTATCGGTTGAAATATTTCATAAGAAATTTCGCTCGTCACGCGTTGTAATTTGTAAATTCTTCGCTTCAACTTTTAACATCAAAGGTATACTAATGTGGAAAGGCACTTTAATAACATACTCTGCATATTTGCTTCGCCTTTTAATGTCAAACCATTGTAGTAAAGACGACATCAGAATTGTACTTATTGATGGGCCATAATGCTAAGCTTCTAATCTAATACATATTATTACATGGCAAACGTAATTATGAGAGTAAATAAAAATACATGACGAAGCATTCATGGAAATGAAAAACATCATGTCTTTTTTTTTGTCACTGTGAACCCCTCAAGTGTTGACCTCATCAGTCCCTTAAAACCTGAAAGCCAACTTTACTTACGGCAGCGCTTTCAAGCTCCTTTCAATATGGATTATCTTCCTCCGAGAACTAATCAAGTACGTACCAGGCCAACCAGGCAGGCAGGAAGGGGGGGGGGGGGGATCCACACTCAGGAAACGGCAATTTGGCCGTTATTTCTCGTCGCCCGCGCACAGATTAGCTGCTACGCCTCTGTGGGGGCAGAACTGACAACAAAACAGTTAACCAAAGCCAGCGTAATACTGCCAGTGTAACTTGAGCTCTCCGCGCTGTAAACTACAAACCCATTCGTTTTAGTGGTTGACTGTACATGAAGTGTATAATTATTCACGAAAGCCTACGGATAGTATCATTGATCGCCTTAAATTAGCTCAGAAGCTTGGCAATACTTACGGTTTAACTATGTTGAAAGAATATAAGAAGTTTGTATCGTTGACTGGTACAGAATGCCTCTCGGTATGTACTTTATTAAGTGCAAAAAATAAAAAAGAGATGTTTTCTATTGCGATCTTTTTGCAAATGACAGAAGCATAAATATTTAAAACACAAGACAATGATGCTTCAGAAGTAAAGAATAACCTTCATTGGTTCAGAACATCGTAACTTACAGAATAAAAACATAGAAATTATATTAGGCCTAACAACAACAGGAAAACAGGAAAATAAATATAAATTCTACCAGACAGCGGCGGTGTTACGATGTCAGAAATAAAATGGGCCGAACTCTATTAATTATTTATTTAGAGGTTAGCCAAATGTTTGGCTGAAAATTCGTATTCAGTATTTTATGCCATAATTTTTTATTTGCCCCACCAAAAGGAAGGGTTATGTTTTTCGAGAGTCTGTAAGTATAAGTAAGCCTGAACGGCTTGGTGGATTTTAGCTTGAAAGTTTGGTTTGATAATCCCAACTTGTATAGAGATGAAACATTTTAGAGATATAGAAAGAGTTAGCTTAAAAGCTCACTTGTAAGCTCTTCTAGTTGAATGGAATATTTTAACACAAAAGAGATAAGATTTTCCTTGCTTATGAAATCTCATTTGATTTTAAAACCACATTGCAGTAATGCAACTGTAACAAGCCCGTAACTCTTATTGCTATTATTGTATTTCCATCTCGAATTACAGCTTCTCAATCTGCAATATATCATTTTCGTCTAGCACTTCCTCTTCGTCCACAAAAGCTGCATCCTGGTAACCTGTGGCAAGTCACGAGGGGCCCGCGGCCGCCATTAGGCCTGCGACCTTGCACGAGCTGGATACGATAATCTACCAATCGGACCATTGCAGCGATCGCGCCGTGATCGGCCTAACGGGACGCAAGGGCAAAGATTAGACGAGCGTTATAAGGCGTTATTTGATGCCTATTTAGATAGATGAGTCAATTTGTTACATATGGAATGACGGGCGGTTTATGCATAATATTATGCTGTAATCAAACAAAAAAATACTAGTGAATGATATATTTCAGGATCGAATGGTTTTTTCTGTAATGGCGAACGCGACGTACTAATAGCTACGTTTGCACTTTTCAAATATCGCATCGGCGAGCGGCAATCATTTCATTAGCTATCCAAATCCCCAATGCCACTGGAATAAATTGATCTAAATAAGGGGCTGATTTACCAGCCCCTAATTTTTGAAGTCCATTTTTCCATCAGCCCGTGCGTCTAAGACACCACCTAAAATTTTGGCCGTAGGTGGCTTTTTTTAACTTTTATTGCCTAACGCCTGGTGGCTTAGGTTTGGTCTATGGCGTTCTTAATTTATTTTCCGTTTAGAAATTATAAACGGAGGTACTTATTGTTTTGCATCCACCTACCTCATACAAGAAAAATAAAGAACATTCCACCTGTCTCAAGAAAAACCTAGTTCACTTAAGATAGGCAGAAAACTTCACATATTTTCTCCGCCCTTCTGCCAACTCTACTCACAGTCAAACTATCTCAGTAACTGTACCCGAGTGCGGACTGCAGCGTCATGTCTCCGCGTGATAAGCAAACAGACGCAAGAAGATTAAAGCAGCGCCTGAGTCTAGACCTGCCTGGTGTTACATTACCTAACGACTCGAGGCACACTTCGGGGATTGCAGGGATGTTCATTGAAACAATTTATTGAAAGGGCCAAAATATTCTCTATCATGAAGAGCTTTTATAAGATGGATGCCTTTATTGAATGGTTCCTACACAGTTAGTTCTAGGATAGACAAATCAAAAATAAGTAGTCTTTACTTGCCTGCGTGTACTTTTTTTTTTCAGCGTGCTCTACTCTAATTTTCGTGTACGAATTCGGGCATCAGACAGGCCGGTTTACATTGTGAAACTATAAGTAGGTCAACAAGGAAGCCTCAAAACATATTTCAGCTTCTTATATGGTGACTTGCAAATGTTTTAAACAGACCCTCACAAGACATTGCTAGTAAATTGCATTTAAGTCTAAAATGCCGAAAGAGGTCAAAAACAGCCAAAGACACGACGTCGTGGTGCATTCTCGTGGGATCCTTTAAAACGTTGTACCGGTCGGTGTCTTGTCTGGTTGATAAGCAAACGACGTGACAGCGAAGATTAACGCCCGCCATGATAACGGCCCTGGTGCAGTTGTGTAAGATCGCCCTTCTTGCGAAATAAGACAAGCACAAAGTAAAGGTAGATATGGTGACAAAATGGTCTAAGGCCAGTCTGGGATTTTGGACGCTTGTAAAATATGTAGGTACAGAAATTTAACGTCATTGTAACCTACTTTGGGTCCGTGATCATGGTTGGAGTTTAGGCAGTCGACTTACTGCAAAAGTAGTTTCAGACTTTTCTTTTGTTTTTAAGTCAAATTTGGGTTGTGTTTGACCTTAGTCTCGCCTGGAGTGACAAGGCCGATGGTGGACACGCTCACCTATAGCGCCTATTCAGTTATGCCTTGAAGATACCAAGGTGTTTAGGGAAACACATATGCAGGGAGAGCGTTCCAGAAGGGACGCAGCAAACCGTTTAGTCTGTGCTGCTGGAAAGTCTACATAGGGATGGAATAGTAGAGAGTGTTATCAGATCATGAAGTTTGTACAGTTGTTGTAAGCCAATGATCTTCGTTCTTACCCATTATCCGGCTTAGTATAAAACATGCAAAATATGAGAACTGTAGCGTCTGCTAGCAAGGTTACACCCCAGTTTTATGCAGTAGAATTCATATTATCAAGGATCAACTCATTTGACCTAAGGTCAGATTGATACATAAGCACAATGACATCGTAGCCAATGTACAACTTCAGTTTTTGCTGTTGTAAATCGATTTCCAATAAACAAAAAAAAGGATTTTAACAGTCTGTTTGTTAGGTATGTTCGAATAAATAATCGTAATAATATCCCGTGGAAGCCCTAAACGGATGTTCATTAAAATATCTGCGGTAGTTACTTTAAATGCACATTCCTACAGGGCGAAAGATGTAAAAGGTGCGGATGAAGCAACAGCCAGTAGAATAGCCAACATTGTTTTATAACTCAATCCCACAATAAATCAATTGGATGAGTCGTCCAACCAGAGTCATTTGCACACAATCTGGTCGTGTGACTTGAATGAAGCGTTTTTCATGAATAAACGCCGGCTTAAGTGACGTGTGTGACGGTGGACGCGGTTTTCCTCACCTAGGGCTTAACCAGTACCGTCACTTAGGTCAGTACTAAGTTGTAAATGTCCTTCGTAAAGGTTGTTAGTTGATTTTGATTTGATTTGATAAGCTTAGCCATTAAATACCCGGACGGTGCGGATTTTTTGCCCTTCGAGTGCGTAGTATAGGATTCCCATTGCACTATAAACGTTCGCAGTCAAAAAGACCGGCCGTGCCCGCCCCGTCGCAGTGACTTTGTTGTTAGTTTTCATTTGGTTGTTTATTTAATTGTTAACTGTCTAATTAATTGTTAAAAAAAAACCAGTCAGTAAAGTAATCCTGGAAACTCATTTCGAAATTGAATTCCAATTAATTTGTCACAGAGAAGCTACACGCGCTTTTTTATACCTGCAGAAGGATTTTATAAAGCCCGACTAATGGAATGCCAAGGGATAAAACTGAGATTATAACATTACACTCATAAAAACTTCGCAAAACGGTTCTCTAAAAAGTGGATTCGGTTGTTTACGGCTATTTTTGCAAAGTGGTTTCGGTAAAGATAGGCAGTATTAGTTTATTAAATTATTGAATAAATCAAATGGCCATGTAAAATCAGGATTGACCAACTTTACTTGCTTGATTGGGCATACGTTGAATAACACTAATTTTCTTATTTTTCAGGTAAATAAATGCAGCAATATTCAGCAACAGTAGTCAGCGGTACAGCAATTTTGGCAGCAGAAGTCAGCAGTACAGCAATATTGGTATTTTTGACGACAGAAATCGTATAAGTCAGTTCGTATTGTGGTAGAGTGCAATTTGTATCAGCTTATAATAATAATAAAATAAAGTAAACAATATTTTGAACGGATAAGGAAATTGTTATAGGTGCCGTGTCCGGGAGTGTCTTCAGTTGTGTTTTAATTGTGGAAATTCTTGAATTTGGGTACCTCATCCGTGACTATTCGCTTAGTTAAGTAACGCCTGCCTTGATACCAGAAACATGAAAGTGAGTTTTCAAAAAAGTCGCTACTTATATAAAATTTTACAACTGCCTCTTGAAAGAAATAGTTAAATTGCCAAGCCTAATCAATCAGCAAAAGCTTTGGAACACAATCATATGAACTGAAATCGCACCACTTGACCGCACAGTCCATGATCGCAGCAAGTGGTCGCGGTCTACCCTGCTACTCACGATCGCGAAGTATGTCGACAACTCGGCACGTAGGAATGTGTGCTTGTGAAGAATTCCATTCACGAACGGTCTCCGTGTGGCGGCGACGATGCAATCGGTCAATCAGTACGTTCGTTCACACGGTGGGGTCAATTTGGTACTTTCTTACGAGCTCACTTTCGCACAGGGAAGTTTTATGTTGACGGTTCACGTTCAGAAAGTGACGACATTTGGTCAATTTGTGCATATTTGGTGTTAGAGGTGGATGCCTATAACATTGATGAAATCACCCTGGCTCATAGGGTAAATATACCAGAAAGATTCGGCCGGTCTGTTAATGGTCTCGGTAGCATGGTGATAGTTATCCGTTGGTGTGTTATGGAGCCTACGCAGGTAATCCAATCACTTTATCTATCTAAAATACAAAGAAAAACACTTTTTCTCAGTATGTTTTACACTGACGAATGAACAAATAAACGTTTACAAAAAACCTAAAACATTCCAAAAATACTGATTTTTGGTCTGTTTTGCCAGCATCCGTCGCCAACAATGTTTATTCCGGTAAGTAGGTATATGTGGCTGAATCATCTCGTTTGTCAAATCTTGTTGGTCAAATAAGGGTTAGTAATTATTATAACTAGTTCAATATTATTGTTTTGCCTGTCGAAGTTCTTGTAATTTACACTAGTTATCTCCACAAGAGTTATTTAGGATAGTGGGCCGGCTGTTTCGAAGATTGATTTACAATTATTACCTTCGTTCCAAGTCGAGGTAAAGGAAAACCGTGTTTATGTAGGTAACTACGTTTAGTTGTGCAATGATGCATCAAGCTAAACTCCTCTATCATCATCAGAAAATACTGATCTCATCGTTGCAGTCATGATTTTGAGAAACTTTGATTATTCACATAGGTATTTACGCAAGGTTTTATTTGAGGATATACCCTACTAAAGAACACCAAAAGGTATACCTAACATTGTGAGAAATGTGTTTCAATTTTTGGTAATAATCTGATGAAGGTCTTAAAATGTAGGTATTTTAAGGAAAAAACTTTTAAGGTACCTATCTAATTTTTTTTGAGCAGTATTATGACTTTTAGAATGTGTTCCTTGCTCAATGACTAACCTTCAATTGAGAATCGAACTCTTAATCAGGGCCAATTTCTTAGCCGTTGCGATGCCCATATTTTACGCGAAAAATAATCTTTTTAGCAGATTTTAACAGATTAAATCATCTTTATCAGACGTGAGAAGAAAAATGACAGGTTGGCTATATTTATAATCAACAAAACTAGAACCGGTCTAAATACATTTTTTGAATTTTCCTTACCTTTGTGAAGCTGAAGAACAAAATAAGTTTTATTATCCTTGTTATCCTTGTCTATGATATTATATATTCATTATGGAATTTAATTAATAATTCAAAAAGAGAGGTCGTGACTTCATGCATTACATTTTAATCACCTCATCACCGCATTTTAACCACAATCTTCACATGATTTGTTATTAAAATATAATCTACGTGATAAATATTGATGAGTCTTCGCGTTTTACCTTAAACTATTTTTTACGTGTTCATTGTTGTTTTCATGTTTCTTCAAATAGGAAAATAAGGAACCCATTACTTATATCTAATTATTTTATATTGAATTGTGTCAATACTCCATAATTTATGTTATAATAACCTCACAAGTAGCATCAAGTTTCCTGCCAGTCTTTTACCGTAAGTAATCAGTGTATATCTATTAAAGAGATACGTTAATTTTCTAATAAGTAGTAAATAGTTGAAGTATCATGACTGAAAGAGATAGCTACCTATATGTTGTTAATATAACGCTTTAAATGTTTCTGATTGACGTAACGTTCTTCTTCTTAGTCGCTACACTCTTGCCAGAGTGGTTGTGGTCATCATTATGTATCACACGAGTCATTAACTTAGGTAAACGGCGCCTTTCTGCGCGCACTGCAGCTTTCCGGGTGCATTCGTGAACTGCGCACTGCGTTGTGACCTTGATCTAGGGTGGCATTTCGGCGGACATCACTTCACATCTCAGTGTTTCACGCTTACCTCAATAATCAATACGCTTCACTCTGAATTGTATTTTCTCTCATTTTGTATGTAAATAATTAAAAAATGTTATTCGGCTTAGTTCTTTTCTCTCAAACGACCACTCGCGAAAAAATGGAGGCGCCAAGACTAACTTCACCAGGAGTGAAGTTAGTCTTGGCGCCATCATAGCTGGTCTGTCCACCTCATCGGTGATCTACCACGTGGCTTGATGCCTTCCATTTTCCCCTGAGACGAAAAGTAACTCCTCGCGTCTTATTAAATACGTTGTGTCGGCTTCTCTTGTTTAATATCTTTGACGACAGTTGTTTTTCTTAATGTTAACCCATATCTATAATATCTTGTACCGTTTTGTTCTGACTGAGGCCGTGTTAAGTACATTTCAAGTGGCGTAGTCGGTTGTGGTTTTGTTTTTCATTTGTTTCGGTACCGTAAAGTCTACAAGCCCACCGCAAAACCATTTCCCGTGGTTCCCTTAACTTATTATTAAATTCATGCTCCATATTACAACGTGCCTTTGTAAATTCCATTGATGTTGTTTTAAACGACTTTTAAGATTATTGCGAAATTATCATAAATATCATGTACCTATTCCTTATTAGTCTTAGAATTTGGCCAAAAATTTGAATTGGTAGGCCGAGTTGCGGTTTCTTTAGACGACATCCAAAACGAACGGTCAGGTCAGTCAGGGGCGTACTGACTGATGCATTGAGCGGAACTTTCAGAAGTCCACATTTGTGTGAATTGAAACCTAACGCCGTAGGGATAGCCCCTATTCCGCCATTCTTCAGTTTGTTCAAGTTTTAATCAGAGTTTTCATCACTCGAAACAAACCATAAGCTACAACTAAAAAGGCTGCGGCCAGATTAGAACTCAGGACCGAGCATTTACAAGCAGTGAGACAACTAATTAACTGACTTATGAATTAAACTAGCACAAATATTGCCACTGCGCACCGAATATTTTCTGGTAAATTCGTAATGTGAGATACAAAAGAAGATTTTCAACATCTCTGTAAAGAAAAACCGCAACCCAGATTCGATGCTCTATTGAGCAAAAGGAAATGAATAAAGCGGATTGGACAACAAAAAAATAATTAATTGTACACTTGTCCTGTTTTGCGTACATTGCTATTCATTCATTCATTCATCACGTTCCGTTCATTGACTTGCTTTCTTCAGTTAGTCAGCAAAAAAAATACGCGTCTGCAAATTCTCACCTAGTACCTAGGAATGTTTGTTTATGTTCAATATTATCATAAAGCATTTTAATATTTTGTCAATGAGTGTGTAAAATTACGCTAACAAGCTTGACGAAACCACACACATCAAACACAACGCTTTCAAGGGATTTTGAATCTTTACACAGCGTGTTAACTGCAGAAATGGCACGCACGACCTATATTTACCTTTCTCGCGACTGCGTTTATCATTTCTACAAACATTAACGGCGCGAACGAAAGTAGGTGAGTCTTGTTCGAAACAAAAGCTTTATTGGAGTGTACGTATGAAGCCGTGTGTTCCGGTTCGTTATAATTTCCCATTTTCTTCATTCACATTCATTAAATCAGTTTCGACTGAAACGATACAAGGGCCGGCCGAGCGCCCCTCGCCCTTGCGTATCGTCATTCGGTCACCGCGGGCACCGGTCCTCCGCTCCATTCGTTCTTTAGTCGTGGGTGATAACTGTCACGGAGTGGACGCGTACGTGCGCGGCTTATCGCAACTCCTCGAGCGTTTCGACCGCGTTATTATCAAACTTGACGCGATTTTAAAACGCTTAGTTCTGTGCTTTGTGAAACTGAAGTGGATTTACAGTGCTAATCGTTCGAATGGTGTGTGTGTGAGAGTTATAAAGTATACTGTGCCCATAAAACCTGGATTTTTCTTCCGCGACGTTTTTGTGGTGAGTGGAAATTACTGGAATTTATAAAAACACGCTTTTTGTGATGTTTGTGTTTGCACCATAAGGAATCTGTTGAATAATTGTCTTTTGCGGTAGAACGTGATTTCCTTATCATAGTTTATGTAGTGTCTAGCTGGAATTTTAATTTTATGTTGATACCTACCCGCAACGCTTGGAAATTTATTATTGATTGCGTCGTAGATAGGTAGGAACTATTACCTATAGGTACAAACAAGAAACTTGATTTATTTTAGACGTAGAGGTTAGATGAATTAACATGTCCGGATCAAGTTATTAAACACACAAGCATTATTTAAAAAGGTTATTAAATCATTACACCTAGGCCAAGAAAAAGCACAGTTGTTCGTCGTATTCATGTTATTGGTTTCTCAAACCCACGACCTGTTTTATAAAGCATACAAATGTCAATGACAGGTAACAAATTTACTATTAAACAATTGCAAACATGTACAATTGTCACACATTTTTGACCAACACTCTTGATCAGTGTCAGGATCAGATGTCAAATTGTCAAGTAACTAAAAAAAAGGATAAAGGTAGGTACTTGTTGGGTTTTGATAGATAGGTAGGATCTAATGTAAGAAATTGTAGCAGTGACAACGATGTCTAAAATGATTTAGGAGAAAAACGCGAAAGAGACAGTTTTACAAACAAATGTTTATTAGTACCTGAGTCGCCTTTCAAGCCGACTACCACTTGTCGGACTTCCTCAACTTTGTTGACTTTGAACAAGTCAGCAAAGTCGCCCAATTGATACGTTTATCAAAGGGCTCCCCATCACACATGCTACAAGCATGCTTCGAAGCGGACAAGCTTAAAGCGTCCTTAGCTTCATTCCCCTTTTTCGCAAATCCGTAATGGACTTGCGCTTCACCTTCACCTCATGTTTTTCTTCGTCACTGCCAGACAACTCGCGCATAAATGATAATAATACTCGCGGGCCCGCTTCGCGCCCCCATTTTACTGTCCCGTTAACTGATACCAGCCGAGCCTGGTCACTTTTGTTTTCCCCAAAACATGTCCGATTGCCCTCTCTAAGTAACGCCCTAGGCCGAGGTTCTTGCCCCATTCTGGAGACCCTTAGGCACGTTACTTTAAATATTTGAGGTTGAGAGCCCTAAGCGCTCACCCAACAGTCCGGTAAAGCTGTCAAGGCCATCTGAGGCCACACAGCAGTAGTCATTTAGAGAAAAAAAAAAAAAAACCTGAGTCGCCTTTATTTTCAACGAAAAATTCGTCTTATCTGCTGGTGGGGTACCGCCAGGTAGGGTCACCAGCAGATAAGCCAACGAACTAGTCAATATAACAAGGTAGGCTAGCCTACCTAGCTCATTAACAAAAGGACTAGGTAGGCAAGGTGTTCTGTGACATTGCTGATTTTATCCCCTGATGTGAGTCCCCCCTCGCCCCTTGACTTAGTTTCGCTAACATCTTTATATTTAGAAAGGATTATCTCATCATAGTTTTGTTAGCTACCTTTTAACTTAACTAAATACTAAGCAGGTAGGTAATCACAAAACACGTCTGATTCTCTTGGATAAGATTAAATTTTGTCAAAGATCACCTATCTATATCACCTATCAAATATCTAATTTTAATCTAATTAATGTTGTTACCAGTGATGTAATTTGCGTTGAGTTTGTTGGCAGCTAATAATAAGCAATATCTAGTGTTATAGGCGGGGCGTTATTACCGTAAACGCCACTTTGGCTATCATGATCGCGTTTGCGAGCTTACCTAAGTACTTTAAGCTTTTACACGTTCATTTGAAGATTGTAAAAGTAACTAGATCATGATTTACTCGTGGCTTAGTAGAGGCATCGATCGGCGCTGAGGTACCCCGAACGAATTTAACTGGCGTGCTTTTTCTGATATCTTCCAAGACACGTTGAAAAGGTAGTTAGTCCCAGCTGATGTGAATCTTCAAGCCCAGTCCGAAGCCTCCGGGGAGGCATGAAATAAAAAAACAAACAAAAACATATTTAGTATTTAACTACCAAACAATAAGTGACTTGGTGAAATCTAACAGTTAGGTTTGTCATTCGCTTTATATTAACCTCTCCAACGATCCACACTATGCCATTGGGCATCACTGACAGGTATTGACCTGTAAAAAAAATAAAGACTGGTATTGAAATTGTTTTTAAAATGTTTTCAATCTTTCATTCATTCATTCGTTCATTTTTTCCCCCTAATCGGACGTATATCTCCCAATTCATCAAAACTTAACTACAAAAAGCCACAGGACACGTTTACTGACACGATGGCAGTTCTTATTACCTGATGCCAATTTCATTTATAGATAGGTAATTTACTAACTGTTAAAATATTTATTTCTTAGTCTTAAACTGATTTGAATAATTTTTTTTACTCTAAATTTCACTTGATCTATAACTTACTTAGCTAAAGTTAGGCATAGCTGAGTTGAACGTGGTTAAACTGACTTAGCTTTAACTTGAACTTTAGCTAAGTAAGTCGGCTAAGGAAAGTTTGTAAATAAAATGGTATCAGGGAGTCTATTTGCAACTGGTTCAATGCCACAGCACGCACCGGTGCGTTTTAACAATTAATTTTCTATTGTAATTTTTGATTGGCAGCGAATGGGTTAATCTCCATTTTTGCTGCGTCATGTTTCAAAAAGTGAATTCGAATTAGTTTCTGGAGTCTCTCTAAAACTGAACGGAACTTGATGCTACCTGAACTAGAATAATTTTTTGATTTTTAGGGTTAATTAATTTAATCAGTATTTCGAATTATAAAAGTTGTTGAATTGACTAGAACCATTCATGGACTTGTGATATAAAGATGGTGGACGGCGGGTGGGCAGCATTCTGGTCTAGTCCGTCGAATTGTGCGGACGTTAGGGAAGACACTTTTAGGTATCTGAGCATGAAGAAAGAAGGGTAAATCAGTTATAACCAAGTTGACGGTGTTTTACTACACAAAGCAAAGCATATCTGTCGTCAACTGTACGTACATCCACCCAGTAGGTACCAGACTTCTGTGCGGTGTGTTACGCGCGTGTTGTCTCGAGCGATACCTTATCATTACCAATTCAAATTCGTTATCTACCACCGATTATTCAAATATTTTGATAACTTTACTGTGGATTTGCGAGTAATTTGCATTCGTTATATCGCTGAAATTGAGAGGTACTGTATAATTAATACCCATTTCTTTTAGGAATTCGATTTAAAACTTTTTTCGTCATAATCTGTCAGCTTCCTTTAAATCCTGAAAATACACTAGCTACCTTTAAACTTAATTTACCCAAACACATCACCTTACAAAATGATAAAAACGGAAACTTTATCATTAAATTTTCATAGTAGATGGTGTGACGACTTGAGCCATAACTCCAGTGAATGGAAAATATTGGCCCATAACAGGCATAGTTGGAGAGCTTTGGGGGAGACCTTTGCCCAGCAGTGGGACACATTAGGTTAAATTAAAAAAAAAAAAGTAGATAACTCTTTAAGTACTTAGATGGATGAATGAATTATATATTTATATATTTTGGATGCAAGTTTCCTGCAAAATATTTGAGAAAACGAATATACAATTGCACTTTAAAAACCGTAATTCGAATTGACTAATACGCATGGTCACGCACACAGTATAACAATATGAGTAAACTGATACTGGTTTTGATCAGCTGTTAACCATTGACCCCAACAGTCAACATGGTTAACCTCTGCAGCGGATGAAGAGTTGAAACCGACAGCAGCCGTTGGGAAACCCTACATTGCTTTCACAATCCCTTTCTAAAATACTTGATGATAGATGACGATGATGACCAGTCTTGGAGCTAGTCAGGTTTGAGCTGAAAGGCCGCACGTTCTTGGACGATGTTACTTCATCGAAGCTTGATAGTGATAAATGAAAGAGGAAACGAGTGCGATCGATTATAATATAACCCAGTTTAAGACAAATACATGGGATATAATTTGATTATTCGTAATTTCGAAAGATTAGTTCGCAATCAGAAGAAATATTATTGTTGAGTGCAGAGCATATATGATTAGAGTAGGTGTATATTGGGAAGTATACTTCATTTTTTTCTTCACCACTCGCTCTCTTCGTTCGCTCATTCGAAAAAAATGAAGTACCTTCCCAATATACACCATTGGAGCACAAAATCAGAAATAAACCACCTAAAATATTTCAGATGGTTTATCATGAACGATGAACTTCAAACATGTTATGGAATTAAAAATTTTGATCAAAAAACCACTAACCGAAAGTTAAATAATTATTCGCTTAACAGTTTGCATGCACTGTCATCATTTCCTAGCCGACCCACGAGCGCTCGCGCTGACGTCGTGCGTCCGGTCTTGCGATATGACACCTCTACGCTACACATACCTAATGCACCGATTCCTGATTGTTTAACTAAATCGTTGAATGAAACTTGATACGAGTTCATTTTGGTGTAAGACGCAACATGATTATTCGAAAAGTGAATTATTATCGTCAATCATAAAATTAATAACAAATTCATAAAAAACATACCTGTGATTTTTTTCCCTTGAGATCTGGTATTTCACAAAAAACACAACATAACTACACTGATTGATAGATCATACATGGCGCTCTTAGATACCCGATTAGAATATGACGGCACCATGAAACTACAACGACCACAAGTGGTGGTTTCATGCCAGATTGGTCGTGCCGATACAAGTG
Source organism: Udea ferrugalis (assembly GCA_950022985.1). NCBI lineage: Eukaryota > Metazoa > Arthropoda > Insecta > Lepidoptera > Crambidae > Udea > Udea ferrugalis. The sequence continues at coordinate 3,285,717 of OX465523.1, forward strand.
ATACTCTATTCAACCGCGTGTTATCCAGCAGCAACATAGTCAATAATCACATTTATGATAGTAAAAATGTCGGCACCATGAATCCTCGGTAATTCCATGATGGAACAGAGATTCATGCCTGATTGGTCGTACGGACAAGTTTGAATGCAATTTACCACAACTATGAGCATGGACGCGTTAACTCAAAAAGGTGTGTGGGAGCCGCGACGATCCCTTCAATACTGATGCAATGTATGAACAAGACCAGTAAATCGTAATTAATTAGTAACGCTTTTTGTTTCGGGTTCCGTATAATTGTTGTTAGGACAAAAGTTTATAAACATAATTCTACTAACTGGTTAATACGTTGGTGTAATGCTAAATACATTCAGTGAGGAACCTCATCATCTTCAATGATGCAGTAACAACCTTAATAAAAATCAAAATTATGATTATTTCGCATTACCATATAAATCCATATTAAGCATAACATTAGGAATCATATTTAAAATAGATTTTTTGCAAATAATACAATATAACTGTAAAAACAGAAATAAATGTCAATTAACTTAAAACAAATAAAAAACATATTTAAAATAATATTTGATAACTACTTATTAAATCTAATCAAACAGATAAAAGTCCGCTGTTTATTACGTAAAGATAGGAAGGAACCCTAATGCAATAATTAAAATAGATTTTTAAAATAAGTCATATCACTGTAATAAACAGAAATAAATATCAATTTACTTAGTAAGTAAGTAAGTAAACATTTATGCAGAATAAAAACTTAACCTATGAAACAATGGTATCAATACATTTACTTAAAACAAATAAAACTCATTTTAAAAAAATATCAAATAACTAATTATTAAATTTAATCAAACACAAAAAAGTCCGTTGTTTATTACGTAAAGATAGGAAGGAACCCTAATGCAAATGCAACACAAGCAGGTATTACTTTGAACAAACAAGTCACTACATTTTGCCAACGCTGCACTACCTTATCTGTAAGCTCGGTAATATGATTCAAGATTCAAGTATAGTCAACCACAATAAAAATGATTTTTACTTTCATAATTTGAACGTATTTCTAATTACTTAATTGTGTAATGGTTCAGAAGTTGTTTACTACAATAGAAGTCGCGGGTTCGATTCCGCACAGTACAAACATTCGTTTGCATGAACATGTCTGTTTGTATTGTTCTAGCTGTTTCCTATGTAAACAAATGATGTATTTGAAATATGTTTATCCTTTGTCTAGTGTCCCATAACACAAGCTTTAAGAAGTTTAGTTTATCACTAGACGCTGTTGTGTAGGTAGTGCAACTCTACACATGACATGTAATATCATTTAGGAATGGCTTAATGAACTATTACAAGGTTTTCGCCTTCCTCCGTTTTGCAGTGCCAGTTGCCATAAGTTTGGTTCAAAGTCAGTCAATTCAGAAAAAACTTTTTTTTTTTAATTTTCCTGCGTCTGGGAGTTAGTTTGTTGGACTTACCATACACGGATATTCAGTTTCTTACTTCTGGACCTTAACGCTTACAAATGGCATGTTCCCTGACGCATGTATACACAAATAATTTTACGTTATTAACAGCGAAAAATGGGAATTTTCTATCGTTCATTAATAACAGCGCAACATTTTTTCTTCTAAATAAACTCAAGTCAACTGTACATAAGTACGTACCTTTCAGCCGACCTAGTTAGTGAATTAATATTTTATTTTTCACGAAATGTATTGACAAACCGAAATTTTTGCTGACAGCTTACAATTTTAGACAGTGTTAGCTAACCTTTTATTGGAAAGACTTTATAGGTCGTTTTTGCGATCACTTCCTAGTAAAATTGGAGTTTTACAGTAAAAATGTTATGCTCCTCTTTGTCTGAGTTTGCAATATTTTTGAATAAATTAGGAGCTATAGATCAATGAAAACCATAACATCAGTGACAGTGAGTGATCATCAAGGACCATCAAGAAGTTATTCAACGTTATTAGTGCTACAGCAAGAAAATTCAGCAGAAATCAATCATGTTCGTAAGTTTTATCTTCAATTTACTATGTTAAAACGATAAAGATTTTATTTTACATGTTTGTTTTTATTCTTCATATGATAGGTCTGACATCGAATGCAACTCCGAGGTTGAAGTTAAACGCCGGGCAGTGCACAAGCACTCAGAGTCTGACGCCGAGCCCTCCAAACGCCGAGCACGGAAGGCCACTCCAGCACTTTGCGATTCTGACGCCGAGCCCTCCAAACGCCGAGCACGGAAGACCATCCCACCACTTAGCGACTCTGAAGACGAGTGTGCTAAAAAACGGTGAGATAACGACCTGCATCTCAGTATTGTGACAAACAGTGAAGATTCTTATAACCACTTATAACGCTTATGTTTATGAACGTGAATACTTAACATTTGAACCAATACTTTTGTTTTCATTTTCAGGAGCAACAAGACGGCTGGGGCCAAGAGGAAGGCGAAATTTATAAAAGAACTTTTTTACACGGACGACGAAGTAAATAAGCGGTAAGTTTTATGTAAAATCATAGCGAGGAACGTAATGACCAGATCTTTTCAAAACAAATCTTTTTTAAACCAAACATTAGAAAATATTGACTTTATAAATTATGAACTCTATGTACCTTATACCTTTATAGTTATGTACGTGATACATACCTTTTTTTTCTCCTGATTACGTCAAAGCAAAGGAGGGTTATGATTGTTTGGTACCTAGCAAACTTATTAATTAAATAATCCACGAAGCATAGTAAGTAATAGTTTCTCATCTAACTTAATCATTTCAGTTCCAGTAAAGCGGCTAAAAGACCTACGAAGCGCAAGCCAGCTGAAGGCAGCGTACCGAAGCGAGCTCGGTCTGATGGATGGTGTCTGGACTTAGACGACGAGCCGGAGATCGTCGTCAACCGCACGCGCGCCGCGCCTTCCCTGCAATCCGTGCTCACGCGCCGCGTGGCGGATGGTAACCTACGTCATACCGCTGACCTATCCGGCGATCTGTTCGTGGAGCTCCGACTCTATAACTCAGCGGACATCAAGTCGATACCGGCGAGAGATCGCTGGCAGAAGGCGGTATTATCGCTTAAATATAGAACCGATTCTGACGCTGAACAGCTGGACTTGCTGCGCAAGTTTGTCAAGCGAGCACGCGCGGATTTTACCGACGAAGGACGGTTTTTTGTCGATAACAAAAAATAAGTTATCATCCTAAACATTAAGAAATAAGAGTCCAATCTATTTTAGTTAAATTTAAATCAATCTTTTCTTTTACATCAAGTAACAATGTCAAACAGATCGATATATTGTTCCGTTTGTAATATTTCTGTTAAAAGCAAAGCGTTTTCCGCTCATCTTAAGAGTACAATACATAAAAATAACTCTGCTATTGAAGAAAGCGATGGTATTGAGAAAATAGGTAGTGCTTTCCGCAGTCGCATCGCAGCGTACAGGTTGTGTGGTGATGCGGGGAGCGCCGTGCAGGCGCCGGCCTCGTTCATGCGCAGCTTGCGCGCGCGCGCCGCTCAGCTGCTACGAGCGCGCCAGTTAACTTATGATAGCATCAAAGTTAACTTTGAATTATTCGCTGAATTTCTTTTAAGATCGAATGATTCTAACAAGTCCGAAATAAAGTCATTTGCTACGGAAAACATTGTAATAAATAATAGTTTTGATTTTGAAGAAGTTTTCTCTCAAGTTATCAACGTGATTACTTCTAAAGTAGACGAGTTTGAAGAACGAGATAGCGGTTGGTTATTTTTACGTAATTGTTACTTAGAAATTAACATTAATAAGTACAATCCTCTGAGAGCATCTAGATTCATTGATTTGCCAAAAGCATTGAAACTCAAACGCGCATGTGTTAACATTCAAAATAAAGATGAGTTCTGTTTTTTATGGAGCATAATGGCAGCTTTATTTCCTGCAGACAGCAACGGGCATCGAACATCTTCTTATCCTCATTTTAAGAGCGTGCTCAATGTAAATAAAATGTCGTTTCCGGTTAAGTTTCCCGACATAAAAAGATTTGAGAAAAATAATCCTAATATAAGCGTTAATGTATATGGACTCAAAAACAAAACAAATGTTGTTGGACCATTGTACCGCACGTTGAGTAAAAAAAGCAATCACATAAACTTATTGTACATAGAAAGAGGTAATCTTTCACATTATTGTTTGATTAAAAACCTAAGCCGCTTAATAAGGTCGCAAGTAACAAAACATCATGGTCAAATATTTTTTTGTGACGACTGCATGATATTTTTTCAAAACGAACGTAAATTAAACGCTCATGTGTGCGGTGGGGTTGCGACTATTTTGCCAAAGTCGGGTACATTTATTCAATTTAAGAACTATGAGAAAATGCAAGACATGCCTTTTGTAATTTATGCTGACTTTGAATCTTTATTGCAGCCCAGTCCTAACGAACCCAGTTCCAGTTCAACGAAACTGTTTCAAAAACATGTACCGGCTGCGTTTGCGTATTATGTTGTTTGTTCTTATAATAGTTCTTTAAATCGATACGTAACTTATCGCGGTGAAGATTGTGTTGAAGTTTTCATAAATAACCTAAAAAAGGATGTATCTCAAATTTTACAAATTTATAAAAATACAATTCCTATGAAAAAACTAACCACACAAGAAGTTTGCGCATTCAAGGAATCAAAAGTATGTTATTTATGCAGTCAATTATTATTCGATGATAAAGTTCGGGACCACTGCCACTTGACAGGCAACTATCGCGGTGCAGCTCATTCTTACTGTAATCTTAACTATCGTTTACCACAATTTGTTCCTGTCTTTTTTCATAACTTGTCTGGCTACGACAGTCATTTATTTATAAGTCAACTGGGACAAACATCAGGACCAATAAAAGTTATAGCTAAAAACAAAGAAAATTACATATCATTCACTAAGTTTTTTACAACACATGACAATAAACATATGGCGGTTCGTTTCGTTGACTCTTTTAAATTTTTGGGAACAAGCCTAGAAAAACTTGTATCGAATCTAGATAAGAAAGATTTTATTCATTTGCTTAATTTTTTCCCAGAATCTGAGAGGTTCGAATTGTTAAGACGGAAAGGCGTGTATCCGTATGAATACATGTCTACCTGGGACTCGTACAAAGAGAAAAAATTGCCTCCACAGCAATGCTTCTATTCGAGCCTTAGTGACACTACTGTTTCAGAATCTGACTATAGCCATGCTAAACAGGTCTGGAATGAGTTCAATTTAAAAACTTTGGGTGAATACACAGATTTATATTTGAAATCTGACGTTTTGTTACTAGCAGATGTATTTGAAAAGTTTCGTTGCACTTGTAAAACAAATTACAAGTTAGATCCTTCATTTTATCTGACAGCTCCTAGTTTGAGTTTTGACGCAATGCTCCTTAAAACGAATGTAAAACTTCAGCTAATTGATGACTTAGAAATAATTCGATTAATACAGAAAGGTATTCGCGGGGGAGTATGTTTATGTTCTACGAGGTATGCGAAAGCAAACAATAAATACTTAACAAATTATGAAACGTCATACCCCGATAACTTTTTATTTTACATAGACTGTAATAATTTGTACGGCTATGCGATGTGTTCTTATTTACCTCATTCGGATTTTAGATTATTGAATGTTTCAGATATTGATCAAATTGAAATCCTTGAAACACCCGATGATTCCGAAGAAGGGTTTATTTTAGAAGTTGATTTAGAATATCCCGAGAATTTACATGACCTGCATAATGAATTACCATTTTGCCCACAAAAATTTTCACCACCAGGATCTAAAACTCCAAAATTAATACCGAACTTATATGACAAATTTAACTACGTTATCCATTATGCGCATTTGAAAACGTGTTTATCACATGGTTTGAAGCTCACAAAGATTCATAGAGTAATTAAATTCAGACAAAGCCCTTATTTAAAACAATACATTGATTTGAATACAGAGTTACGAAAAAAGGCAAAGTCAAGTTTCGAACAGGATTTTTTTAAGTTATTAAATAATAGCATTTTCGGCAAAACTTTAGAGGACACCGAAAAAAGGCTTGATGTAAAACTAGTCAATCAGTGGGTTGATACAAAAAATAGAACGAAAAAAATGGTCACTGCAGAACAACTAATAGCGAGGCCTAATTACCATAGTTCTACCATTTTTTCAGAAAATTTTGTGGCAGTTCAGTTGAAGCCAGAATCAGTTGTACTTGACAAACCTATTTATATTGGATTTACGGTTTTAGAAATTTCCAAAAGCCACATGTATAATTTCCATTATTCTGTAATGAAACCATTTTATGGTCGTAATTTAAACCTTTGTTACACAGATACAGATAGTTTTTTGTACTCGGTGAAAACTAGTGATATATATAAAGATCTGAGACACAATTTTCAAGGATATTTTGATACAAGTAACTATGAAGAAAATAATACGTACGGTATTAAACGCGAAAATAAAAAAATACCTGGATTGTTCAAAGATGAACTTGGCGGACATCTTATTACAGAATTTGTTGGTTTAAGATCAAAATTATACTGTATCAAAACTGAAACCAAAGAAATTAAGAAAGCTAAAGGTATTAAAAAACCTGTAGTCAACAAACTGTTTTTCAAAGACTATCATAAAGCTTTGTTGGAAAAGGAAATAATTCGCAAAAGAAACATTGTTTTCAAATCTATCAAACACCAAATATTCACTCAGTGTGTTGATAAAGTAGCCTTATCATCTAATGATGATAAACGTATCTTATTAAGAAACAATATAGACACATTAGCATGGGGACATAAATCTAGTACCTTTTAATTTAGCTACAATAGATTGGACTAGTTAAGTCAAGTATCTAGTTTTAAGTTTGTTGTTATGTTAGATTTAGACCACGTAAGATTGTATGTTAAGAATAATTGTGTTTAGTTGTTTAATAAATATTTCACCAATTTTTTTGTTTCATTGCTGAACTCAAACCCAGGTTTGAATTGCCTACTTAATTAGTTCATAGCTACTGCTCAAAAACCTATACAACATAAGTAGTGCACACGTGATGATTTCTGCAAGTTTCAACCTGTTATGATTACCTAAGACTACGAGGGTTGTCAGTTACATATTATGAAAGTTAAAAAAATATTTTTGATAATGTTGTTTTAGTTTCAATACGTTAATTACAGCTCATACTTGCCAAAACTTGTTTTATGAACATCATCAAACTATCACAGTGCGTATCGAGCTGTGATATAAGAGAGTCAATTATAATATAGTAGGTCACCTAACAACAGGATGATTGTTACTATAAATTATAATTCGAACCCAAACTAACTGCAAGACGATAAGATTTTATAATCAACTTTAAAAAGGAGTAGGATTTAATACATTACAGATAAAATCATACATTGTAAAATGTGGATTGACAGCCCTGCATGTTCCATTTAAAAGTGTTTAGCTTGTAAAATTTTAAAACTATGCAAAACTATTTTAGTGAGGTGTTGGTCATGTCATTCTTTTAGTTTCTGAGCTCGAGTGAAGTGGTGTGCTATTTACTTATCTGTAAGTATACTATTTTTTAGAAAATTGTTTGAAAGTTACATTTGTACAAATGATTGATAATATGTATTACTGTTTTTTGTTACAGAAAATGTCTGAATCCGACATCATGTTCAGTCAGTTCGCACAAGATCCCTTCTCAACTGCTAGTGCGTTTCGGCAAGCTTGTCCTGAACTTTATCGGTCTAGCCCTGCACCCAAAGAGAGGCAAGCGAAGCGGAAGAATCATAAATGCAAGAAGAACCGACTGCGCAGAACCTCCTACGTGATTAATAATGAGCATCAGCGAGGAATACGCCTTATTAAAATAAAAGTGATAGATATAAGCGGTGAATCTCTCAACAAATCGGACATTGAATGTGATGAAGATAATGTAGTGTTAAGTGCACAATATATTGTGAAAGAACCGTTGGATGACATAATGGACGAAACAGAAACAGTGATTAAAAAAATAAGTAGGAAAATTAGTGATAATAATAATTATTAGCTTTAAACTTTATTTTAGATATAAGACTAGTTTTAACCTGTACACTTGTATAAATATCAGAAATATTATTAAAATAAATACGTCATGTGAAAAACTGTGTTTGTTATTTTTTACTTATTATTTAAATTCGTTAGGTAGGTAGAATTAAATAAAACTATGCATTGATCATATTTAATGTTATGTATATTCACAATTACTTAATCAATAAATTATTTAGTAAAAACAGTCAAGTCAAATAATGAGTATCCATTCAAAAAACACCATTTTTTAATACACAAAGCACTTCTTAAAGCACATTTATTTTTGTGAACCAAGCAATTAAACATATTAGTTTTGTACAGGTCATTTAAACTATTAAGATTAGGTATACCTGTATAACTTATATCTACAATATTATCATGACCACACAACTCTGCCACCCATTTAATCTTTTCTTCACCTTTTACAATAATTTTCATGTCTTTCAGAAGAGGCTTGATAGTTCTATGAAATTCTTGAAAATCGATGTACCCTTCACTCCATTGGTAACCTCTGTTTCTTTCTATCCATTTAACATGTCGTTTCTCTTCCTCAGTTAATTTAGTAAATGGATATGGAGGTTTGATTAAGAATGTTTGAGTAAACTCCAGAGTTGCTATAACGAATTCTTTTACTAAAAATTCATTTTTACGGTTTTTGAATCCTTGCAAATCCACAATCACTGTATCGTTATTCATGATAATTTCTTCACAATATTGCTCAAAGGTTTATACTCAAATACACAATCGTTCAAAATTAGACAGTATGCAGCTGTCTGATCTGGTATTTCTTGATCTGTTTCAATTTCAACTCTTACGTCTATCGATCCTTTTAACGTCTCGTGTTGGCGTGAACAGTCGATTACAAACATAGGAGCAATGTCTCTGAATTCTTTCATGCTCATCAACGGCTCTGGTCGGCGTCCGTAGTAAGACTGTTGGAATCTAGCGTACTGCTCATATAATAAACTAAATTTATCTTCTGAAAAGTTGATGTTTAAACCTTCATAAGGATAATACGATGAATTCAAAAATACTTTAACATCACGCACGTGACAGTGGTCAAATTCAGCCATTGAAAGGGCAGCGTTATGTTTACGGTTGGTTTGCATTGCAATAACAACGAACCGTGGTTTTTCGATTTGTGATGAAGTTTTTATCGACCAAGTATGCTTACGTGTCTTAGGTAGTAGTGGATATTCGTATAGATCCCAATTACGATACGCGAGTTGAATAGCTCGATCTTTCTCTAAATGTTTTAGCAAATTAATTCTTTCCCGATCAGACACTTTGATGTGTGGAACTCGCCAAACAATTTTATTAATTACAATATCGTCGACAACTTCTCCTGCATTTAATTTGATAGAATTGAGATTCGTATTGCTCCTAAGCAACACCAACTCATGTTTACAGTTTATAATAATTTTTTCATAATCTTCAGCGAATCCTAAAATTTTGTTCAACGGTATGGATGCTGAAAATGCTCCACTATCAGTGTTATTCGATCCTGTAGTTGACCACCCCCAAACTCGACCACACTTGGATTCATCACCATTTAAAGATAGGTAAGATTTGATAGTTGAAGTAACACCAGCATTTTTAATTTTATCTATTTCTACTCCGTTCAATTCATATCTTATATCTTGAAACAGAAATAGTATCGGATTATTAACGAAATGAACATTTGTTATTTTTGCTTTAGTGGTACTGTTAAACACATTCACTTTTCCCTCTATGTATAAACTACTTAGTGATGGCAGTACATACAAATCTTGTTGGTTGATAGGAATTCGTATTTCATCATTTTTGTTGAAACTTGACACATATGGTTTGTATGAATGATACTCAAAACTTTCAATACTGGTATCGTATGAAGCTTGTTGTGATATATTTAAAATATTCATTTTATCAAGCCTACTAATTTAAGAAACTCCTTATTACTTTTAGTAAGCTTATTCTTTAGCTGAATCGGTGTGTCTTTGCGGGATGTTTTTTTAGAACTGAATTGAACACACGATGTAGACGGGTTTTTATGGAAATTTAACATTTTTTTCTGAAATGTAAATAAAGTTGTACTTCTTCACCTCGTAAGTTTATCTCTTTATTTTCAGCGTCCAACAACCTTATATTAATAGCGCTAATAGAACTTTGGTTTACCGGAAAGTAAATTAAATTTTTAGGTATTTCAATTATACGATAACCGGGTGGTACATTAGGCACGAATTCGTAAATAATATGACTTCCTTTTCCGTTTACAAAAGAACCACTGACAACATCGCATTCGATCCTTACGATGGTTGTTGATAGAATGTTGACAGGATATTGTGAATCAGTTCTTATATTTGCGTTTATTGTTTGTTGACCGAAACCTAAAATTTGTCCCAATGATTCAGCTTTATCAAAATAAATATTCTTGGAGCAGAAAATATTCGTTTTTAATGTATTGTTATTGCATGTTAATGTTAACACGGTATGTTTAATATTACTTTTCAAATAATCGCAAATATCTTGAAGCTCATAAGACCCTTCAGGAATTTTGATGACTTCATTTTCCCCATAATAAAACTTATTGTTCCTTTCATCTATATTGGGAATAGAATTGAAGGTTGAAAATGACAAAAGTCCGCATTCGTAATCTCCTCGAAGTTCCAACGTAGGGGAATAGTTTGTGCTCAAGGAGGCTCCGCTTCCAGTTATAGATACAGTAAAAGACATGTTTGAACTGATACTTTTATTTATTTCACACAGTATTTAAATGTTTTTCCAATAATTCCTCAGAAATTTTAAACATAAATGACCGCAGTTTGTAGTGCCAAAGGTTTGCTGTCGGTCAAAGTTATAGTTTATAGATAAGTTACTCATGTATTTAACAAATTCTAGAGGAGGCTTCAAATTGCCAAAACTATCATAATACTCTACGTAATTATTGTGCTTCACGAAGGCCACCCAATGCGTGCCGGGGTTTTTATTGCTGTCTAAATTCAATATTCCACATTCTATATTTTTGGGTTTCAAAGGTAATGTATCTCTCATGAAGACTCCACGAAAATAGGGAATATCATAGGCATGTTCTAATATATCTATGTTGGTGAGAGCACGTTTGGGTAGCCGCTTAATTAGTTTTTTGATGGGTTTAGATATAAACCAGTGCCAGTTTTATGAGGTTTAATATATAACCCTTTCCCGATAGAAACAGCTTCCATCATTCGGTTGTGTCTTTCAGATTCCTGAAGACTTTTTTGTGCAGCTTTGGAATCGTTAACAGCTTTAGCTATACCAGCTGCCCCTCCAGCTAGTGAACCTAAAGCTGATAACCCTGCGAATATAGGAATAAGTGGTAAAAGCCCTCCGCACTTTGGAAGAGGAATGCAACGCGGCAAACGTATTCCTTTTTTATTACTAAATAATTTTTTTGCAGCTGCATAGGCATATTTAATGGCAGTGTGACTGTCTTTGGATTTGATTTTTTTTAACCGTGATTTAATTTTCCTAACACCCTTTTTGAATGACTTCATACCACTACCAGCCCTAATTTTTGCGTTCATCGCTTTTTTCACAACCCATGATGCAAGTTTTTCTCCTTTTCCGGCATCTTTCGAGTTCAACCTTCTCTTTGCCATATTCAACAGTTTTAAGTCAGCTATCTGTCGAGCACGCGAATCTTTGTTAATATAGGCAATGTCGTGGTGCATGCAAGCTTCATCCAATTTGTTCACCCCTCGATCACCTCTAATTAATCGTTTCTGAAGTTTCGTTCCGGGCCCACAAAATTGATACCCAGGTAAATGTAGTTCAAACGGTAAACGATCTATCAAGTTATTAATTATACCACTGCCTTTCTTCATCGATAGGCAAAAAGTGAGATGATAGCACAAATTATTTTATTTATATACTATGAAACTAAATCACTTTTTTTAACCCAACTGTTGTCTTCATCACTCAAGCCTAGCCATTTTACATAAATTTTGTTTCCTTTTTTCTTAATAATTTTCTCAATAAGGTAAATTTCCGGCACCTTGGTTTTCTGTAATTCGTATCCATAAAAAGAACCTAGAATATTTTGTTTGTGTTTGTCTTGTATTTGATACGTTGGGGGACTAGTTTGATTATCTTTTACTATGAGAAATATTTCGGTTGACCAATTAGGAGTGTAACCCTTGTAAAAATCTCCTTTGTGTTTACTTATACGTACACAATCACCAACTTGAAAAGTTTTTCCTCGTCGTATCTTTGACTGTTGGGATTTGATTATATTAGACTTTACTAGAATCTCATTCGATTGATTTACATCGATTGGTTTAAATTTAGTTATGCGATGTAAAGTACTGTTATAATTCTCCACAGTGATGTCTAAATTATTTTGAAACCATTGATAGTTTCCATATAGACTGAAAATTTTGTAAAGGTGAGATTTAAGAGTTCTTATCACACGTTCTACTATGGAGGCTTTCTTTACAGAGTACGTAGAATAATGATTTATTTTATGCCTTTTCATCAACTGCTTAAAATAATCATTATAAAACTCTGTACCCAGGTCAGTTTGTAAATTTTTAGGCTTTCTTCTTGTCTCTGATAGTATACTGCACATTGCGTCCGTTACACACTTTTTTGATTTTGACTTCAACGGTTTAACCCAAACGTATTTCGATAAAGTATCAATAACTACAAGAACATACTTGTGTCCGTTATTATACGACGAATATTTTTGAAAATCCATGAGGTCAGCTTGCCATAAATCATCCATTCCTTTGATAATCGTATGCCGACGACAAAAATTCCTTCTCGCTGCTTTGTGCAACTCATGAACTAAATCTTCTTTACTCATTTTGAGTAGGTTTTGGTGAAATCATGAGATCAACTTCTTTTTTAGTGTAATACAATGTATTCAAATTTTCAACAGTCAGTTTTTCTAGATTATTTAGGTATTTTTTAACATTACTTTGAACTGTTTTTATTTCTTGTTTTAGTTCGTGAATACATTTATCAACGTATTCTTTACTTACAGCTTCATCGTCCTTCTCGGGAAGTGACAGTCCTTTCAATTTCGATAATTTTAAATCAAAATCTCCTGCTTCGGACCTTATTAATGCATCTGTAATAATATCAGCATTTAAAGATTGTCGTAAACGCTTATGAACGTGATGACCGAATTTGTCTACATTCATTATCGTCTTGTCGGCTTCTCTAGTGCAATGGTACTGCCCGGTCCACCAGATGGAAGCTTTATATATTTCTTGTATTTGATAATGCCAGCTTCATGCAATTCTTCGATTATTGCATAAATTTCATTTCTTACTCCTGTGTTACCAGCTGTCCATGAAGCCAGTAAAAGTTGTAATCTTTCCACTAACTCATTAGGATCGTTCCAGTAAATCAAATCAGTATCATTCTTAACTTCTTTTAATATATTTACCCCTTCTCCTTGCGGAAGACTTTCAACACTACTGGTATGATTTCTTGAGAACTTGAATAACGGTTTAATAATATTCATGTATTTAAAACCTTTATTACTGTTTATGGGTTTAGAAGGATTGCAATGACGTTTGTGTGCATTAGTATCAATAAGTAATAATCTGTAATTTTGCAAGTCCTCGTCTGTAACGTTTTCTAAATTTGGTACCTTTTTGTACAGTAATTCTTGAAGCCCTATGGTTTTTTTCAGGCTACGGTTTCCAATTTTCAATATTCTGTCGTCGTCATAAACACGAGTTTTGCCAAGCCATAATTTTCCTCGCTCATGTTTAACACCATAAGGTATATCTTTCATTACTTCAGATGACACGGACCAAGATAGAGAATCGTTAGCAATACTTGGTGATGACTGGAGAGATTTAAATGAGTTCTCATTAACATCATGATCCTCTGATGGGGATGTAGTAAGAGTCTTGTTAGAAGGCATAAAAATCTCATGATCTGTGATTTCCCCATCAGAGACAGGTTCTTCAACATTTTCGGAAGAGGTACTTGATGACTCGCTCTCGCAATATTTGGTTCTTTTCATTAAATGGTTCACTGGCGTTGATTCTTCATGTTTATATTGTTTATTGTCATCTTTTTTACTTGACATTTGGTTTAGGGGGTTGATAATGGGTTTGAATAATGTTTCGAGGGCTATGTCATTTGTTCTTTTGTAATCTTTCATAATATCCACCTTTCTTTTCACAGCTGCAGCAGACTTTACAATTTGTTCTTTGAGATTTCGTTCCATCGTTAAAGACTCCACACTGACTGACAATCTTAATCAAACTGAAACATCAGTAACCTAGCAACTATTTAAAAAGATTAGTCTACTTCTATGAATGTATCGAAGTTCAGCCGGTAACATCCTTTGTTTCGTTCACAGTCCTTATTTATAACTAAATAGTTGAAAGGTTTTCTCCAAACAGTGGAGCACATTTCACGAAACTTACACCATGACATATCAGAGCCTACATGTTCATCATAAACGTGTTTAAGGTTTACATCATCTTGCTTAAATAATATGATAAGATTAGAATTGTCTCTCACTAATTGTTTGGGTATTTTGGTGTAAGTTTGATTGATATAAAAACAGTCAATATTTCTATGGCGACCCATTGCAAAGTAATCTCGTATATTATTCTGATTTTCACAAGCAACGTCGTCGAATATGATAATTGAGTTTGGTAATGCTTCGTGCGGACTCAAGACCGCATTATTATCATTGTATTTGTAATAAGATATGTCTGCCACCTCATTCAACACGTTCTCCAGGAAGATGTATTTTGGTTGATATAATGATTTCGAGTAGACATAAAGGTTACAAAAACGTGGACCGTCCTGGTGTAGTAATAAACTCAGGACCAAGTTTGTCTTTCCGCAGTTGGAAGGACCACAAACGATGCTGCGTATTGTGTTTGGTAGTAAAGGACCATGTCGCTTAGTTTCTGTTGATGACGTAGAAGGACAGATGCATTCCAATTGCAATGAATCTTTTTGCTTCAGGAACTTCATTTTTGTTGAATAAATTTGTCTGGCAAGTTCCACGGGTTTCATAAAAATGACTACTTTTAATGTTGTCACAAGTTATAAACCATTTAAAACGGTTTCATGAATGCTTTATGCTCTTTTCATCAGATTAGACACTACAGGATTGAAATTTCAGAACAAAATCGATACGTTTTTACTAATTAATGGTGTATATTGGGAAGGTACTTCAATTTCAGAACAAAATCGATACGTTTTTACTAATTAATGGTGTATATTGGGAAGGTACTTCATTTTTTTCGAATGAGCGAACGAAGAGAGCGAGTGGTGAAGAAAAAAATGAAGTATACTTCCCAATATACACCTACTGATTAGTATGATTGAAAGATTAGACTTAACTTAAGGAGAAATCTACAACGCTACTCAAAATTCAGCAGCCCTTTTTTGTGGCTGAATGGTGATCCTTGTAGACTAATTACGGCTGCCCTTTATAGTTTTTTTTTTAGTTTCGCCGATGTTGGAGAGAATTTACTTTTTCATTCCACCTTTTGTAATAAACTCGTTGGGTTTTATCGGCCCATTCAAGACTGTTTGGCCCATATTCACGTACACAACATTGACTACAGCTGAAACATTTCATTCTGTGGTATCAGATAGAAGACGAAAATCTATAGTAGTATATAACGTGTGATAATAACCTGAGATTTTTATATAATCTCTGTAACTGTATTGACTAACATGACCTAACGTTCAGTATATCACTCATAGTAATCTAAGACAAGCTGACTGTTGCTGTCAAATTGAATCCTCAGATGCCCATATTTAGTTATACGTATTTGAAAAGGGTCGGAAACATGAACATTCTTCATAGGCAATGTAAGAAAGACAACGGGATCATTTATTCAAATTCATCAGCATTCAGGAAAAAAACATTTTTATTTCGATATTGCTTCTTAAAACATGTTTCGTAAAATTCAGTACCTATGTCATAATAAAATATTAACCGTACGCACAGTCCCGCTAGCAATTTTCGTACACAATAGATCAATAAACATTCTCTCCGCGCCTGATGAATGTGGGAATCCAAGCGGACGGACGATGGAGACTGTGTTACGTGTTGCGAACTCTTTTCAACTACTTTTTTATCGTTCTCGTGTTCGTTAATATCGTTTGTAACAAGAATTAATCGTCGAGAACGATACGATCTTTCAACGTCGAATCTTTTTTCTTTCCCGTGCTCATGTTCAGGTTTTTTATTTGCACGTGTGGCACGATGGTTTTGGAATTTTTGACGCATTTTTGACAAGTGTGGTGATAAAGCTATTACTCCAGCTGGTTATTATTATGCTTAATCTTTCAATGGCTGGCAAAGACCTGTGGGTCTAAAATGGCAACATTTTAGGTGTTTCATATATGAATCATCTAAGTGACGTTTCATCTGGTGAATTGCTAAAAACGGTAAAACGGCGACATGAAAAGTGAAACACCTATTTGACGTTTCATATTTTAAACATATTTTTTTTTTAAAATTTATTTCATGGCTTGGACTCTTAGACATAGTTTGATGACGACATTGCTACACCAAAAAAAATAGTGTCGCGCCTAATAATTGTAAACTTAACGGTTTTCATTAAACAAATATTTTCATCATTACAACTAATAATTTAAGGCTTAAAAGTAGCTTATTATTGAATTTGTGTGATTTCTTATCACTAATAATTGTAAAAAGTTTTTAATTTTAATTTTTTATGTCTGGCAATGAGGACCGTGACAGGTGGCCTAAGAACAATAATGTCACAGCTGTCAATCGAGATTGTAAATAATGTTCGTGAAAACTTGTGATAAAAATCATTTTCCGACCGGAAACGATGAATGAAGACAAGAAATTGGTGGTAGCTAGGCATGTTCTTGAGATTGAAGATATTTGCAAGGAGACATGACTCTGTAACAACAAAGCCCGAGTGATTTGCCAAACTTCTGCCTCGGCAATGGCGTACAAGACGACTTTATTTGGTAGCAGATTTTTAGGTTTCAATGCCGCACATTTTTTAAATAATACACATTATAATAACGAAAACGTTTTTTATTTACTCGATAATATTGGAATATTCACCAGAAGACAGCTAGTTAACGTAAATGTGATGAACTAAGTTCCCAGGAATTTCATTCAAAATGTGTAGTCTTCAGTGTCGTTTCCACCACGGTCTTGGAAATTGGTTCAATTTATTGTCACTATTATGTATTCTTGGTGTCATTATAATAATTCACAGTAACACATTTTACTAGGAATAATTAAATTTATCCTAAAAACGATTAAATAATGTTTACTGCTATGTGAATTTGACAGCTCAGCGCTGTCACCTAGAAGGGTTATTTCGTCTGCATTCGTCTGTTCGCGTCCATTTAGAGCAGTTGCTAAATTTGACAGTGAATCAAAAAATGCTCCAGCACTGATTTATATAAAAAATATATATAATGTATCCATTATATTCTAGTTTATTTTAGGATCAACTTAAAGTTTTTTTCGAAACATTGCATTTTTTTAATAGATAAATTACATAATTAGGTGTTTTTCCAAAAATGACAATTAGCGACTACTGTAGACCATTTCGCAGGAATAATTTATCAGCTGCTTTACTGCCAGCATTAACTCTTGGCAGGGGACCCTTGCACATCCAACTTCCGCTTTGCCAGCTAGTCTCCCTAGCGCTGATTTGCATTCCTTGACAATCGCTGATGTTGTCGCTGGTTGTTGAATGCTTGCGCACTGCAAGTTACTCTTACCTTGCTGTCGCTGTAGACCGTCACTTTTGTGACATCGTTGTGACGCTTGCCTGCTATGTAAGCGCAAACCAGAATGCATTAATTTTGGTTTCAAGAACGCTGGCCAGCCTGCCCAAGCGTACTGATCTCTTTATCGCCGAGCCATCATCACATAGTGCGTCTGTGCACGCCAGCAACCAAGAGTTTGATTGATTATTTCCTGAATCCGCCTGTGTAGCATATAAGTCCACCTGTGTCTGTTCTCCAGTGGTCTGTCTATGAATGAATAAACAGTAATCAGGTCTCTTCATTTCACATTTCATTTTACGCTTTCTTTAAATGGTCTTCAGTTTATGTTATCTCTTCATCATTATTTCTTGTCACCGAAGACCTAATTAATGTCTTGACTAATAAAAATAATGAAAGGAATTACTTATTTCATTTAAAAATATAATTATTAGCCGTAGTCTTAGTTATAAATGTATCATAATTATGAACAATACATTTGAAATTATTTTTACAAGCAAGTTAATTTTATTGTATTCAAGAAAGCAGTGGACGCAATTTGGTTTATGATTATCTCCTGTAGGTATAGTTTGCGGCCATAGCGGACGCAAACGCTAAGTTCTAAATAAGATGTATTTAATTCGCGTCTACCTCATTTTATTCGTTAAAAATGTATCCTAAAATTCACATAAATCAATAAAAAACATCCGAATGCGCCGCTGCACACTATTTGTCCTTATGTGCGTGTGTCTTTGAACTTAACTTTGAAGTATAAGCATTAGTGACGTATTTTTAATTATTGTATTAGTTTACTTAATTTCGAGGATTTTCCGTAAAATGAACGCGAACGGGGTGGTGGACGCGAACAGGCGAACTGACCCTAAACATCTAACATTCCTCCAATTTGACGTTTAAAAGTGCACCATTTTACGAATTCCCATACAAAACTGTCAAATTGTATGAAAAACAAACATGAAACATATTATGTTCATAATATGATTCACCTAATAAGTTGCCATTTTAGGATTTCAAAAAGTGTTTCATATTATGTTTCAGATATGAAACGTCTAATGTCGCCATTTTAGCCCCCCTGTATGCCATGATTGGATTTTTCGGTTAGTATTTAGTATGAAAACAAACAAGCTTCCAAGGATTCATTGAATACCACACCATTTGAAGTCGCTAAAAATCGAGCTAGTCGATTATGCGGATATTTTGCCATTTATGAATAAGAAGAATTGTCGACAAATGTAAACTACTTTTTTGAAAAAAACATGGATATTATTCTAGCAATAATTGAATGAGCCGGGCTTATTAACGTATGCAACAGTTTTAATCTAATCAACGGAAGGTGTCGCCACTGGGCGCCGTGCAGCGGAAGCGCGGCAATTGATACGTAAACATTCGGTACCGTTGCCATGACGTACTGTTACTTTGCTAGTTTCATTAACAACTTTATTACCTTAATCAACCAATGAGATAAGATCTTAAAACAGTTGGTGAGATTCTTTCTCAACATCTTTTTTTTTGTTATCTGTTCTTGTACTACTAATACATTTTGTTTAACTGCATTTATGGTACATTAGTATCCCACACTTGAATTGTTCCAGAAATTACTTTCTTTACTTAATTTGCACATGAATATTATAAAAGTAACAGTTTTCTTTACAGCTTTCATTATTATCGAGAAATAAACTACAGTTAGTAAAACCAAATTCCAGAATATTAGCACATATTTCGATTCAATTTCACTTCATAGTCATCGAACACCGAAATATTAGAAATATTGCTGATATTTCGATGTTTGCTTAAATACGAACCATATAAGAAGTGCGTGTGCGTCCATCAGGGCAGTCCACACGTAACCGGAGCACACCGTTCATTAACAGAGTATTAGTTTGATGGTGCGGCTCGGGTTACCGACAGACAAGCGACGGCCCCGAATTGATCATGTTACTGCAGTCGTACCGATATTCGATAGAAAAGTATTAAATTTGAATTACCTTCACCTTTAGCTATACGCTTGTGTTTGCGTGGGGCCTAGGTGAAAATCTGAATCTTTAACATTCAAGCTCCAAAAAATTCACCAAAGATTTTTTCCATGTAAATTATTACAGATCATCTTGAAGTTCAAGAAATTATCATCTTGAAGATTGCTACACCATTCAAAAGCAAATTGAATCGGCATAATATTTGAATGTAACCCAAGCCGCTAAAGCTATACAAAATCCTCCATAATAAACAAAGCCTTTTGTAACAAAACCCAAGACTTGGTTATTCTAATTTATTCGAAGGCAGCACCTAACAGTCTGTGTCACATCTCAAACATTGATACCGTAGTATCAAGTAACGAGCTGGCGAATAGAAAGTGTACTGACCCACAATGACTACCAGTAGCGAGAGAAATGTAGTACTCGATACTAGTACAAGACTCGGCACATGTGACTGACACGCTGGGAAATAGTGACGTAGAACTGTCGATAGTTGACCTTCAATTTATCATAAACTAAATCACTTTAAATTTGATAATACTATTATAATAACTTGATTATATTGAAATGTGTAGCTGACTGGAGGTTGTTGCCTCTTGCTTTATTTACGGCTGCAAAAACTAAATGAATACATCGATATACGATTAATAACTATAAATCAATACTGATGATGATTTTTCAAATTCTTTAATTCCAACTAGTTACTTGAGAAATAAAAACAAATAAAAGCATGCGAAAACAGGCGACACCTATGGTGTTGCAGCTTCCCATGACGGAGATGATTACTTACCATCAGGTGACTCTCAAGCTCGTTTGCTCCTTAGAACATAAACAATATCAATATAATGGCTTAATAGCAGTTCTTATTACAATTACTGTAGCATCATAAACGCTATCGACATTTTCAAGGCCGCGATATATCATAAGACCATTACTACCGTAACAACACTACTGGAAATGGTACCATTTGATCGACTATCGATGTAATTGCAGTTAGTCTAAACTTGACGATTATTATTGATTTTAATCTCGCCTTCAAGGTCTTCAGCAATTACATCATTGACAGATAACATAAATAAGAACTCGATAATAAAATTCTCTGAATTGAAGTACTCATACTGTGAAACATTCGAATAAAAATGATCATGATGCCGTGAAGTCTCGAATACTAGGTTAATCTGAACAGTAATTGGTAAAACATGGTGCAAATACATGCTGTTTCTACTAGATAACACGTCAACCTTGGCACGTCGGGTAATTAAATAAATCTTTTGAATGTAAGTCGAAAGAGTGGAACGATACAAAGTCGGTTTGAAATTCCATCAACTACCTGCTTCAAAAGGGTTACTAAAATGAAACACAATAGTTCCAATATGATATTGCAACTATCAACTTCATTGTTACTTTCGCTGCAGAAAATGACGCTAATGGTAATAAATACTATGCTTGTAATGAAACCAATAGTTACTAGATCTTTTGAAAGAAAATCGCTGGTTTTATACAATATGAAAAGTAAATTAAAATCTTTATACCTCTCCAAAAGCGATACGGACAAGCAGGATATTTTTTGTGTGCCACCTCTTTTTCTAATACCGACAAAAACGAACTAGTTGGGACAGCCTTGTGAGAACCGGTATTATAGATAATGTATGTCCCGCAATAGGTAGTGAGCAGGAAAAAATCTTATTAAGACGAAGGGCAACGCAGAATAGGGCATTGTCCAGCGGGCAGGACGTGATGTGAAAATAATTAGGTGATCTTATCTCGGTTGGATTAAGAAAACTAATGGACGTGAAGACGAAATAAATATTGGCATTTGGTTGCCAATATTTATTTCGTCTTGCTGATGAGACCGGATTTCAACATTTAAGATCGGGAAACTGGGTTTTATTCCATAATGTATTTTTTGCATGGCTGCCTAAGAGCCTGTTCACACCTAGCGTTTTTAAGGCGATTTCACGGCGACGCGAGGCGCAGCGTACTGTACACGCCGCGAAGCCCGCTTTGAAATTGCCTGATGGATGAGGCGTTCACCCGCCGCGATACCGCCCCCTAATGCGCAGCGTGTACGCTGCGAGATCGCCTCGACGTGAAATCGCCCAACAAACGCTATTGTGAACAGGCTCTACTCGTACAATGAATCACAGGTGCACGTGCAGAGTGGTGGTGGTGCAAATACATCCGCACTTCCCGCCGCAACTGACACAAATAAACGAAAAAACTGTGTACTACCTTTTCGAAGCTCTTAGGGGTAAAAATTCGAATGTGCAAATTAATTAAATTAAATGAAACTACTAATAGTTTCGATAGCGATTTCAATAATTTACAGAGTTTCGAATATCACGTTTTTGAAAACATTTTAAGAAAGCTTTTAAGTATACTATTAAACTATTTCGTATTTATTAGGTTAATTTGCTGATACAAGTAATTAAGAAGAAACACCCTTGTGTACATTACTGTACCGCTGTTTTTTTTGTTATTGATGATTCAATTATAAATCAACGTAACAGAAAGTTACATTATGATCTTACTGCAAAAACATGAATTGAATTTATAAGGCGAAATTTGGTTTTAGTCTGTTGTTGATATCAATCAAGCTTTATCGATTGATTACTATCAAATACCATAACTAGATAACAATCGTACCCGAATCGAAAAGTACTCAATTGTAATGTTGATAAACGGCCGTTATCCACGTGGCCTCCCAAAATCGGTCGAATAATCTCACAAGCGGCACATCCTTCGATAAGATCTGTTGACCCACTTCGGGTTTCTTGCTTTTAACGAACAAGATAAACGTGTGATACTACCTCAACAAAGTGTATTTGTATTAGCCGTGACCTGGGCCCTCACCACAAACCCTTAAAAGCGCCAGTTCTCCGGCTCAGCTCATTAGTTGAGCTAGAGTGAGGTCCATTTTATTTTTTTGCACTGTCTAGTAGTTTATTGTTTGGTTTGTTCTAAATTAATGGAATGCCTATTTAAAACGACAAATCACGATACTTAATAAAATTATAGTTGAGTCCCCAAATCAATGAGGTAAAAGTAGTGGCAACAGCTGATTTTAAATCAAAAAAGGTTTGATGAAAAAAATACAAGAACGAATGCAATGGCGTAACCCGCGAAATCAAGAGGCATCATCATCATAAAGCATACATTTATAGTAATACAACTTTAAACCGAATGACCTTTTTGTTAAAAATTACGTCGATCCGCCGACGATAAAATTGTTTCACTCGCACTCATCAGGTCACCAATTATTCTGTTAGTGCCTGACGCCGACGAAAGATCTGTTCTTCAGATATCTCAGAATTAGGGCAAGGAAAGTTCAGATCGTTGACCCACTTTAGGCACTTTATTAATTTCGATGGCGTCTTAAGGGCCCCAGTATTGATATTGTTCTGCTACTAAAAAAACACGTTAAATAAGCCTTCCAAGTTTACGATCTAGATGTCTTTGCAGGGTATTGGCACAAAATATCGTATTGGCCTGATAGGCACAAAATAGACGTGCTGTGAATGGAGGCTGTTGCCCAGCTGTGGGGATACTGATGGCTAATCAAGATAAGAAATGTGTTCCTTCCTAGCGGGGCCCCCCGAGCTAGACTTGTAAAACTAATGGCAATGCTTCGGTGGCTCAATGTACCTTTCGAGTTTATCAACAGAATTGATTGTACCTCCACCATTTTGGCAGAAATTACGATAAAGTGCCTGATCTTCCCAGCTGGGCCCTCGGCTGTTTAACGTTAGAAATACATAAAAAATATACTGATCTAATATATTTCCAATGTACCTCCCGATGTATGTATCAATTTCAAGGAATCCATTATAGTACCGCAGAAATTCAGCTTGAAAGTTTTGTCTTCCTAGCTGGGCCCTCTGTAATTAAAGTGAATAGGAATAAAAAAAGTATACAGTTTTTATGATTTTCCAATGTACCTCTTAGTTCTTCGCAGTTTACCAAATTTAGATGCAAAATTATGATATTGGTAAATTGTTATGTACTGTTGTACACGCTTGGTAAGGTAAGGTCAGCAATATTATATTTGCAGCAATGAGGGTAGCTATGAATAGTTTGTCATATTACACACATCAAAACTGTCTAGGGATATCATAGGGATATCATTTTTCAAATATTTATATATATAAAAACCTTTGATTTTGCTAAAATTTTGACACCTTTTAAAAGAAAAATCTGACTTTTTTTAACGTCCTTACGATTGTACAATAATGCTACTACAATGAATTTCTTTATACAATCTGAAAGGGCAGATATAGCAGTTGCTGTGTTCTAAAAATTTCTACGTTGGTATCAATATTTGAATTTTTACAGCCTCCCAAATAGCTATACTTTGTATGAAAATGCTTGAGATATCTTTTGATGTGTGTATTTTATCATCAGTTAGAAACGTAGCACTGCGTTATAAATATTTATGTGGAACACAAAATATACAATTATGGGGAGAACCAGTGCAGTTTGTGTTTTAGAACAAATATAATCAATTATAATATAATTCATCATCATCCTAGCGATTATCCCGGTTGCTGCCGTTGCGGCGCCCGGGGTCCGCTCTTCTACATCTGCTCCTCCACTTCGCCCGGTCTTGTGCGTCCCTCTCTGTGAGGCCACTGGCACGCATGTCATCCCTCACGACGTCAAACCAGCACTTTTTGGGTCTACCCCGTTTGCCCTACCCCGTTTGCCGCCTCCGCCAGGCCCCCTGGCGGAGGCGGCATGGCAAGACATTTGTTTCCCACGTAGCTTGCCGGTTGCCGTAAAACGTGTCCGTACCACCGTAGGCGACTCTCTTGAAGCTTGTCGGCAATTATAATATAATTATTATGTGAAATATAATTATTATATTTCATAACATCACATACATATTATAATATTAAAAGTAGATAACTCCGTATTTATAATTAAATCAACATTTTCCTAACAAACAACAAGTTATCATTTAGTGACACACCAACTTTTTTTGCTAACTATACTTACCAAGCGTGTTCTGTTATTTACGAATATCGTAATTCTTGCATTTAAATTTGGTAAACTGCGAAGAACTAAGAGGTACATTGGAAAATCGTAAAAACTGTATACTTTTTTTATTCCTATTCACTTTAATTACAGAGGGCCCAGCTAGGAAGACAAAACTTTCAAGCTGAATTTCTGCGGTACTATAATGGATTCCTTGAAATTGATACCTAAATCGGGAGGTACATTGGAAATATCTTAGATCAGTATATTTTTTATGTATTTCTAACGTTAAACAGCCGAGGGCCCAGCTGGGAAGATCAGGCACTTTATCGTAATTTCTGCCAAAATGGTGGAGGTACAATCAATTCTGTTGATAAACTCGAAAGGTACATTGAGCCACCGAAGCATTGCCATTAGTTTTACAAGTCTAGCTCGGGGGGCCCCGCTAGGAAGGAACACATAGATAAGAAAAGTAAAAAAGATTATTCAGTACAAACCGTTGATGGCGAGTGGCCGTCGGTACCATTCAAAGATGTAGCTAATCTCATTTGAATAATATCTCTTTAAACCAATAAAACATCACGGGCGATCATTTCTCTCTTTCCTGTAGGTATTTCTTTTTTTCTTAATATTAATTCATTTTCAGGGCAGTCGTTCAGCCAGGTTCCGCTGAGGCCCAGTATCCCTAAGCGCATGATACGGCAAGCTTAAGGCTATTTGATTTTCATACTACAACAACTTATAGTGTGATAATAATTAAAACAGTGATAAAGCGTTCTTAAGCTCAAGGCTACAAGATTCTCACACTAAAACAACTAATATTGGTGTTTTAATAATTACTTCAGTGACAAAGCGTTATTAGGTAGTACTTCAACACTTCTGCTAGTTAGGTCCTAATCTCCTAGAACAGCATTCATCTATCAGATAAGCTAGAGACCGTTGGGGTAATTGAGATTTTATGTAAACTATTGTTTTAGCAGCGATGAAGGCGGCGATACCGGCCGCTCCCGATTCTGCTCGTTCCGGGCTGTCGTAAAACGTTCACTAGTGGTAAAATAGTTTAGAACAGCTTGATATATTGAACAAAACATGGAAAAAAGTTTTTATAAAACTTTTTCCGAACCTTTCAAATACCTACCTAGAAATTGGTGTTTTTTCAATAGTTGCTGAAGGTGCTGGAGGTGCCAGTGGCGATCGGCCACGATCGCTGTTGTAAAACAACTCACGCCGGGTCGGAAATGGGATGGGTGACCATTCCGACCGAAATTTAGTGATGTATTTTTCGGGCATCTCCGTGCTTCGGAAGGCAGTTTAAACAGTTGGTCCCGGTTGGCGTCGCTAGATGTCAGTCGTTAAGCCTAGTCGGACGCCTTAGGTCGGCTTGATAACATCTGATATTAAGGTTTCTCACTGAACTTACTCTCCAATAATCCGCACTGAGCCCGCATGTCGGATATGGATCGCGCCTCCTCATAGTTGAGGTTTGGCCTGTGCCCAGCAGTGGGACATATACAGGCCGTTTATGTATGTTATTTTATGTAGTTGCTGAAAAGCAGCTGTGGCAAATAGAGAAAAAGCCTGCTCCATTATGTTTCGTTTTTAGTAAGGAAACGAAACATTTATGTCTAATGTCCCGGGGTAAAACAGATGCAAAGCTCAATTTGAACAGCCTAATTACTGAATCATTTGATGATGGTCCCCTATGGAGCGTAATTACAATAAACAGCAATTACAACCAAATTCTGGTTAATTTTCATAAATGTTTAATTTTAAAAAAATTAAACCTTTTCCTATCAGTCTAAAACTCTTAGACATACCCCCTAAACGACTAATATGGTAGGACCCTTGGTTACTATTTTGAGATGACAGTAACATTTGGAACATTACACTCACTTCCTTATTACTTCGCTTAAGTTCTAAATACACACGCGACTACCAAATAAAGTATCAAATAACAAGCCCACATACAAAAGATTAAGGTTATCGCCTCTGATCTATTTCTTAATTCTGTCAAAGTCGATTATAAGACGTCCTTGCAGAAGCCAATTATCACAAATTGGTACTAGTAATCGGATACACACTAAAACAATTGAGTTAATGACCACCACCATAATTGTGGTGGCATTTTTTTTTGTCGGGGGACGGCACATCACTCTACCCATTTCCGGTCAGTCCTCCTTGCTCTATTGCAAAGAAATGACATTTGGCAAGAGCGAGAGAAAAAACGGAAATGGGGTAACCTGATGTGCTGTTGACTGTACCTTTTGCTAATTGCAACCCTTTTAGATTATTTTTTGCGTTCTTTCCAATTACTGTACCTAACGGATGGATGGATGGGGGTGCCCGTGGCGCAGTTGTGACAGTGATCGGCGACGATCGCTGTTGTAAAGCAACACACGCTGGGTCGGAAATAGGATGGGTGACCACCCCGACCGAAATTGAGTGATGTGTATTTCGGGCATCTCCGTGCTCCGGAAGGCACGTCACGCAGTTGGTCCCGGTTGACTTCGCTAGATGTCAGTCGTTAAGCCTAGTTAGTGGCCTTAGGGCGGCTTGATAACATCTGATATTAAGGTGGCTCACTAACCTTAGACCCCCTCCAACAATCCACACTGAGCCCGCGTGTTGTAGTACGGCTTGTTCCACCTCATAGTTAAGGTGAGGCCTGAGCCCAGCAGTGGGAAGTATATAGGGCCGGTTATGTACTGTAAGACCGTAACGGATTGCAAAGGAGAGGTTCTTTTCAAAATACATTATGATTGCAAGGCCTGGAGGTCTTCTCTCGCAAAAACTGTATTGAAATGTAGCAAATCTTTGAAAAAACATAATTAGGGTAGAGGAACCAAAAGATGAACGACCCCCAATAGATGAACGATCGATAGAAATAATTCGATAAAAAAATAATGGCTTCTTTCTTTTGTGAAATATTTTTATATGTAATAAAGTGCTCCTTTTACTTCCTAACACCATTAAAATATTGACACAAATGTCACAGACGTGCTTACAATTGGCTTTTCCGCAAGCTGTTCCTGGCAAAAAACAGTTTTCTATGGAAACCTACTTAAGGTACGCAGCCTCCACACTTAAGCATAATGGTAAGTCAATCACGTAATAACAGCTGTGTTTGAATGGTTTCGGTTTTATTAAAATCTTGATATGTTTAGTTTCAATTGCTTTGTAGCAGATTTACATTATTTACCATATATTTCGAGAAATTTACTGTTCAAGTAATGGATCCAATTTTGTCCTTTGGATCCAATAGATGAACGGCGTTCAACTAATGGAGAGAGTGCTTATATTTACAGACTCCGAAAACCTAATAAATCATTAAGGAAGTCTAGCTATGACCGTTTAAATTAGTTAATAGAAGTATTATGAAGTCACCTACCAAAAGTTGAACATAGATTGTTTAGGTTTTTGTTGAGTTACAAGACAATTATTTTTATTATTTTAGTATGAAACTGTTCATTGTTCAACTTTTGAATTGATACCCCAAAACTTGAACCACATAATGAGGTTTGAATTTCAGACGTATAACTTTCCTATATTCGATCGTTGTTTATTGATATCTAAGAAACTAACACATATTTAAGAGTGGGAACGCTTAAAAATAATTATTTTTATAATGATATACGTGATTTTTAATTAAAGAGGTAGATAAATTCTTTAAAGTACTTCAGAAACAACAAAAAAACTCAGTTTAGCAGTAGAGATTTTCGCGTCAATGTGTTTACATGATGATAAATAATATAAAAAACTACTTATTCATAAGATCTACTTTAGTTCATTGCTTATTAAAGAATTCCAATAACATTTACCCCATAGTTATAACCGTTGAAATGGTAGTTCATCTATTGGGTTCAAATCGTTCATAATTAGGGCCCAGTGTTCATCTTTAGGGCAAAAAGCAAAAGTTTTAAAGAAAACATTTTTTCATTAATAACTGGTAGATTATAGGCATTATTTTCTTAAACTAATAGAATCTTGAGTATATACCGCAAACATTAAAAAATAACAGCAAGTGCAAACGGCTAGAAAAGGGCGAGAAAAAAATACTCAAAGTTACAAAGAACGCTTAATCGTTCATTTAATGGTTCCTCTACCCTACTTGTTGTTCGAGACGTATCCGAATTTCTGCACATTCTGACCATCTTATTTGATTGTAAAGTCAACATCAAAATGGTGGGTAAACCTTTGCATAGTTCCGATCGAGTCTCATTCTTTCCCTCTTTTTGTAACCAAACTGAACGAATTCTCAAACAAAACCTGGGATAAATTGATTTCCTGCGACGAAATGCTAAAAAAATGTGACTTCACTTCTTACGGTACTCGGTGACCACAGTGACGCAAGCCTCGTAAAAAGATTCTTGTTTTCGCACCATGACATTTTTAAAGAGAGTCACGTTTGGAGCAGACTGCTTCGATTGAGCGAAAAACTTAACTTAGTAATTTAAAGAAAGGAAATATATAAGTTTATTGGCCTGAACAAAGAGGTTCATTAAATATTAACAAAAAAATAGGGAGCAACCATAATATGTTCAGAGGAGGACCTCCTCATCCAAGCATTTAGGTACTTAGTGTAAAATTATGTATGCTGGTATTCTGATGGGGCCTCGGTGGTATTTTCGTCCAATAAAATCTAAAGCGTTGTGAAAACTAGTAAAAAAGCTGTTTTCCTAAAGCCTAGGTCACCCGTCCTGTCAGCACGGGTTGAAACAAACTTAGGAATTTGTAACTGAAATTTTAATTATTTGAATAATAATAAAACTACACAATTATTTTCAAAATAACGGCTCTCTACGAGTATCGGCTTTTGAATAGGATGGTATCGAATAATGCAATAATAATAAAGAGAAATTTGATATTCCTTGTGTGGTCTCCATCTTTCTTTTCGGACGTAATGTCTACTTCAACGTGGGCATTACTGCTAATTAAGTGGGCCCAGGGCGTTCGCTTCCTATTAGGTGCTGTTGCCACTGGTCCACCCACGCCAGCCGGGGGGCCGTGTGGGAAACACGGACGCAGAGACAAGCGGTTGCGAAATTGTCACCATTATAGCTTTTGATGATGACGAAGAATGCACGTGGGTTGGTGACCTTTGTGACTGTTTGAAGCAAATTTTGCCTTTTTTTTACAGGATTTAGGTTTCACTGAGTTATGTCTATGGCATCATGCCAAAAAAGTGGTTCAAACTATAGTAGGTAAAAAAAAATGTTTAACGAACAAAAGGTATGGGAAAAACCACATGAAAAACCGTTTCGTCAATTTGGCTATAACTTTAGAAAAACATACTATACCTATAACACGGCTATTGACTGTGTAAAGTTGCATCGTTATATGTATATGTTACGTGCTTTTTAATGTTTTTTTTTCATCTTGACTCTTACGCATGGTACGAAGCTAGACCGTTGTTGGGCAGCCACCTTTCCTAAAACAGTATGTGTTATATGAAAAATCCTGAACGTTTTTTGCAGTGAGTTAACCATTTCACAGCCCACTCGAAACAACCTACAAAAAAGGTAGCCAGTATATAAATATCTTAGCAACAAAATTAATGATTTCGGTAGGTAAAAAAGTTCAAAGGGATAATAATATGAGTAATATTCTGAATTACTTTTAATGTTTTTGCTGACAGTACCTACTCAATTTTTTATCTCAGACTTGTGACATGACATGTTTTAAAATTAATTACGCCCAACCTTGACAAATATCTCATCTATATCACCTGAATACAATCGCGAAGTAATTTGCTGACTAATTTTAACCTTACTCCTTGGCAATACGGCTGTCCACCTGTGTGCGGATAGATCTGCGTTCATCGACCTATGATTGACTCGTCACGAAGCGATCTATGTACGAATTCTTGGGCCAATGGAACGATCGCTTTTTGTCTATAACTGTACAAACGATAAGACAAGTGCTTATTGAGAGCCGCCAAACGGCGCTCTTTGAGGCGCTTTTGCAATTTTGAAGAAAATTAGAACATTTTTACTGTGATTAGGGTGCAGATTTGTATAGAACTTGGACAACTGACATCTGATTGAACTGATTTCTCAGAATGATATGAATTCCATGCTGATTTCGACTTTACTTCCTTTATTTACTTACGAAGCACAAGCGGGCGCCTGCGACTACGTCCGCGTGACCTAAGTTTTTATAATTTAGCCTCATTCCGATGTATAAGCTATATTATTGCAAAGTTTCGTTAAAATCTATTCTGTATTTTTAGTGTGAAAGAGCAACTTTTGCATTTATATTATTAGTAGGATTTCTTGAATAACAGCTAATTTGTACAAATGATATAATTAATGCCGATAAACCATTTTCAATCAGTCACCCAAGAAGAAGAGTACAAGCGTCAGATAATTGACTTTTTCGTTCACTTCATCGTAGGTATGTAATGTTTGGTGTGAATTGTGCTAAAGAGTCACAGTTGTCAAACAATGGGTGACAATGACAAGGCATGAAGCCTCTAACTAACGAGTGCGTGTTTCAGATCTATCAATTCTTTAATGACTTACAAAACTAGCGAGCAACTCAAAAAGTACTGAATTTGCATAACAGGACCACGCAAGTTCCAAAGCAATAACGACAGATCATTTAAAAAGATCATCTAAATTCAACGAGTTTAATTGCGACACTTTCAGCCACTGATACATTTTTTACACATAAACATAAATTACTTGACATTAATTAACGTTTTCAATAAATTATCTCAACGAATTACAATTATTAGGTAATTAATTCCAGCCTGTTGAATGCTGAACCAGTTAGTTGTGCCTAAAACATATTCCACGTGGCATAACACATGCTAGGTAGGTAATTGCTTTGTACTCGCACGCACTGATTGAAATAATTGTTACAGTGAAATTTTCCGCGCGACTGTACTTTGCGGGCGGTCTATTGTGGACGTAATAATTTTGAGCTTTTCAAAGGATCGTTTTTTGGACTGTTTAATTTTCTAGTGAGAACTTTTTGGTTTACCGATTCCCGTGTTAACTTAAAAGGTCTATGTTCTGGAATGTAGTTTATTAAGTAAACAACACTTAGGCTACTTGGTGGCTCTAGGGACGTTCACAGTCAGTAAAAAAGAATTAGGTATGGATACAATTGATAGGTTTATAAGTATTATGCATTTTTAATATTTCTGCGCAGTTCGTAACGAATCGGCCCAATCGTTCCGCTTCGAAGGCGAAAAGTCTGAAAAGTTTTTTATTATTTTTCAAGTCTCGATTGCTTGATTGCGAAATTGATTAGTTCGGCTATGATAGAAAATTCTTTGTCTTGAAATTCTTCTGTTTTTTTATCTATTTTCTCAATCAAAGTGATTTATTCTCACGGTGTTTTAGGCAATCTTCAAAACTAACTTAGCAACTAGGTATTATGCTAACCAGCCGGTGTCACCATTGTGACAGCCCAAATGACACGGCCTAGCATACTTTAGAGGTATGTCCGGCCTGGGCTCAGGAGCGCAGTGTCCTAGCTGCTGAACTAAGAAGTGTTGTCACGCTGCCACGAGTGTTGGAAGCCATGGCGGCAAGTAGACGGTGCTGGGCAGCAGTTGTCGCTTTTAGCGAAACTGTCATGCTGGACAAGGAATCCGCCGAGCGTTCAAGGGAGCTCGCAGACCCTAGCCGGCGGATAAGACGACGCAGAGGCGCTGGCTTAATGCCTTAGTGCGTCCTCTTAGCCCTGTGGTTTGGGGCGTTAGAATTCGGCCAAGGTTCCCTCCCGCCTGTCGTAAGAGGCGACTAAAGGGGGGCCCCGGGGTCGCCAGGAGTGCACATGGTGGAGACTGTGTGCTTCCATTGCACGAGCGATCCTGTGGAGGGCGGCGGTGCGGGGGGGCCTCGCACTGCCGTGAACGCCCGTGGGTGTATGAGGGGAGGCATAACTCCCCTCGTGAGGAGCTGGGTTCCCAGCACAGCGCGCCAGGGGTCCACTGATAGAGTCCCTCACGGGGGTCCTCGGGGATTCCTGGTACCGCGCAGAAGATGGCCTCCGCGGAGTTTAGTGGGTATGCCCACGCCCACTGGGGTGGGTGAGCCCCACACTCCCCCGCTCCCGTACTCAGGGAGCGGGATAGTGCGTAAAAGCATTCTCCGCGTAAAAAAAAAAAAAGGTATTATGCTAAGGTGATTCATCGCACCAATACGTAGAATAGGGTTTCTGGGCCGGGTTTCATTTAACAATATTATAGGTACCAGTTGGGTATAGTTGGTCTGATTCGGCTTTTTATTACTACCAGTGACTTCTTCATGTTGTGATTTTACAAACCTAAACCAGGTTTTGTGTCCATAGATTCGTACGTGGCAAAGGTGGTGAAAAACTCCGCTTACTTGCTTGATATTCAGGATGAATGCTTTTGCCCAGCCGTGGGATAAGATATTATAGGCTTGATAGCAACTTAGGTACTTATTTACTATTCAACAGAGATATCTTAACGTTTTACGTTTAAGTGACATTGACTTTGAAAATGTGTTTATATGCTTGATGTGTTCGAATTAATGGGCTTTTAATTACGAATGTTGTATTCATATCTTATCCAACCAAGTAAATACAATTAGCGTGATGTCATGTTTCTCACAAACGAGTTCGGATAATGAGAGGTATTTAAATACCTAACATATCGCGCAGTTGTAACCACTGCTGTCGTTAAAATGTTTTTTTTTCAGTGTTTCTTGTAAGATGACGCCATACACAGAACTTGTTATATTTATGTTTTATGTTTATTTAAGTGCCTATAAAATTCACTTATTGCTACAGTGACAGATGTTTTGCAGTTTTTGATCATCAACCTGCATTTGGTACAAGTGATTATGCCATTACCTAACATTGTGACGACAATTGATTTAAATTGCAGAACACGTCTATTATTTATGTTTTTTTCACTATAAAACAGTACCTACTATAAAAGAGTTAAAAAACAAACACAAAAACAACCCATTTTCTGTTTTGAATGATAACACAGTAGTAGTTACAGACAGATTTTATTTCAGCACTCTAATTCAACAACTTTTTTTTTAAAGTGTCGTACATTGGAGTGTAAATAAACTCTAAATATCGTTAAAATAATTACATTGCTATTATCTAACTCCCAACCGTTCACGACACAGCTCGCTCCACTCGTGAGAACTGCAAGGCCTCGCACGTCAGCTGATAGCCGAAACAAAAGCGACTACACATCTAATATGTAGCACAGGTGCTATTATAATGAATAGGAACACTCTTGTACAGCCACTGTAGACTATTGAGCAGCTACGAGGTCGTTTATAGACATTATGACGCCGTAACAATGAGTAACTTGGAGGTTTTACTTACAAAGATGAAGTAATGGTGGTTTTATAGCATCTTCTGTTGTTTTTTAACCTTGAGCATGTAATTTCCCAGGATATAAATCCATAATCCATAAGCTCAGGCTTTTGGGATTAATCTTGCCTGTATTCACGGTAAAGCCTTCTGAATCTTCATTATATAGACTGGAATCGATGAGCCGTAATATTTTCAGCGAAGCGCTAGATTTCTATTTTTTATATTTCTTCGTCGTATTATTATTGCATTACTGGTTTAATTAATACAAAGTTTAAGAACATTTTTGGGTATTTTTTAAGTTTAAGAACATTTTTGGGCATTTGTTAAGTTTGGGGACGGAAGGTAAGAAGAAGGGAAACCTCCCTTCATGTGAGCAAAAATTGCATTTCGTGGGTCCCAAGAAAGCCCACAGAAGAACCAGACCACCACCATGCAGATGTGGTGGCAGTGGTGGACGCACTCGGATGGGCAGACTAGCGTGTAAGCAGGGAAGAGAAGTCTTCCCCCAATCCAAAAGGGGTAAAACGGAAAAACTATCGATGTATTCGAAAGCTTACTTATGCGAGGTTAACGGGGTCGGTCAGGTGGCTAGTTCCAATCGTCTTAGCAGTTTTGGTGAATAAACACGATTTTCCAACTACCAGGTTAAAAAGCGTGACAAACATACAAACTTCACTGTTATTAATAATAACAAACAGCACGCAAACGATAAAAGAGGCCAAAAAAGCGTCAATTCAGAAACCGGGTTCCTTACGTGAGTTTTATTACGTACGAACTAATTACGGCTATCAGTACGATCTATGAGTAGGAATGAAAAATGTACACGACTACACCCACGCAGGCCTCAATGCGGCCGATGAATTTCTAAAACTAAAACTAACAAGTGACTTAGCTAATGTACACACGTAGTGCATTAGAGGGAATTGTACATTCAAGCGAAACTAATTTACGGCCAAGTTCTGCGAAAAAAGCGAACATTGAGCTAACCTATCAGAAAATAGAGTTGTATCAGTAGGTATTTGATGTATAATATACAAATAAAAATTTATAAAAATCTAGTTTCACCTTAACCAACAACAACATACATTTGTATAATATTCCTTTCGAGAGTTTATGGTATTTTCTCAACAACTTCAGTAATTCGTTTATTTAAACAAAGAAAACTGAAATCGTCTCTTTAGCTTTATTGAAAGACCACATTGGCTTTCGAAAGATTAAGGTTCAAATCCTGCTTACCCACTGCCACTAGTCTAAGTAAATATTTTCTATGTTTCTATTTTTGTCCAACTTGGCTTCTTTACTGCCGTGTAAATCGTAGGAACATACCGTATGTACAGTTATGGCTATTTACGAATGAAATGTTAGCGAGGTTTTAATAATTGGTGATATAACTGAGCTGTAAAGGAGGTAGTGGGCTCATTGAGCTTTATTACGTGCAGTAATGGTCAATTATTTTGAGCTGGTGACATAAAGGACTTAAATGTTGTGAAAATTACAACTATCTAACGCTACATTGGAAGTATTACTTGTAACCTGGTGACACTAGCTGAGTAATGCCTCATAAGCACCTGAGTTTCTAAGAAGTTATGTACTAGGGTTTTCTTTAATGTTATTTACGTTTTGGTTCGTTATTTGAACGCATTCTTGGGGTGAGTGCACTGATTACAAACTAAGTTATCGATCGATATTATGTTTATATTCGGTTTTCAGTAACACCATCAGTAAGTCATTTGAACTCTATTGTATACAAAAAATCTAAATTTTTTAAATAATGCATTTATGTGAACGTCTCTGTATATCTTGTTTCAGACCTTGGCTGCTCTAGCGGCCATTAGGTCTGCGCGCCATTTTTCCTTGTTGTGTAATAATGTTGTTAAGGTATATCGAAATTGGCCATTTACCATTGTAGTAGTGGACGTTATTCTTCTAAAATCTTCTATACGTCGCAACGGATAAGTCCTCTATGTTTATATTTGTATTTTCCTGCAAAAAATGCAAACGGATACAATTTACATCTAATGATATAACAGACAAGGTTCAATGTTAAATAGCAACTCGTAACCTCTCATCACGCATCATGGTAATGGCAATGGCATTGGAGTATGTGTTTGTTCCTACTTATTATTTTTCAATGTAGTAAGTGGTAGATGGCTTTGACAAGTCGAGAATCGACCGCTGAGGGTTCTCAACTCAAAAACTTTAGGGTAAATGCCTAAGGGCGTCCCAAAACTCTCATGAGAGGCGGGAACAACCGCTGAGGGTACAGTGGAAAAAGTATTTGGTAGATAGTCTAAATTACAACTTTTTGAAACTTTTATTAAAGACTGACTTGCAAACTGAGTTGTTCAATTTTAATAAATAAATATGAAATGAAAATAAATATGATAAGAACTGCGCTGAGAGCACACTTAATATGCTTGGGAAGGATTATCTGTACGGATAAATGTATTCTAAAGTTAGTTCTAACTTAGCTCGAAAACGGAACACAAAAGTTCGTAGTTAAAAAGTAAGACCCATAAGTTTATGTTACCCTTTGCGTCCCATAATGTAAACGTTGCATATTGTGTTTACAAAAATCTAATAAAGGCCATTCTTAACTTTCGGCTAGAGCGGCACCGAGGCAATAAAACTTGTGATAGAAATTATGTTTAATTAAACATGGGCATGGAATGATATTTTAATAAAAAGACGTAGATAGGTTACTTGTGCTAAAAAAGTGGCACCGAAATCAGGACTTCGACCACCTGAGCAAAGCATTGACAGTTTGAGACGACACTGCGCAACATGTATCTGTCTCGTTTACGCTCTAGTAATTAATCATGCTATCTTGTACACACGGTCAAATTATAGGTGCGTACCCCAGGGGTAAATTTTGACTTCGTTTAGTACTGACATAACCTATCTACGTCTTTTTTATCCTAATATCATTGTGGGCATGTTAGTAAAATCAAATAGACAAAGACGTAGAATTTAACAAAATACTAAAGGAGTTCCTCATAACTAAATGCTTTTATAGTCTAAAGGAATTTTTCAGGAGTTAACTAGGATGCCTATATATATGCCTGAACTCTTGAAGAACATGATGTGTAATTTAATGCATAGTTTCTAATGTTTTAGTAATTTTCTTTAATATTAATAATTAGATACCTAATGTTTAGTATTAAGTATTCATGTTGCAATGCCCTTACAGGGTCATGTGATGTACATTTTTAGTTTTAAGAGCTTGTTAAACCACATGTTGCAATAAATATTTATGATTATGATTATGATCAAAAATGCGTTAGAAGTTACTAAACAAAGTCCAACTGCAACTAACAAAGCTAATCCAAAAGACCACGTTAAAACGTAAGTGCAGTAAAAGTGCGCACGCGAGGCAGTCGGTAATTCCGCTAATGCAGGCACCTGATGCGCTGTTTACCTTGCACGTGGGCTGCGCAAACACGCCGTTTCATAACTTTACGAAGTAAACAGAGATGGGGGAAATTGTGTGGTGAAATACAAGACCAGGTGCTCGGGTCCAAATGAACTACTGGTCATAAACTAAACATCACGCATGCTTCTGGCATTCACTGCAGGCCACAGATAGATTATGAAGTATCAAAAAATTATGTGTTAAATTGTAATTAGATGTCGCAGATCACAATTCATCGATAGTCCTACTAATATTATAAATGCGATAGTTTGTATGGATTTATGTACGTGCCGTGTTGCTCTTTCCCGTAAACTTTACAATAATATAGCTTATATACATCTGAATATAAAAGAGATATAACAGAGAATATATTACATAGGCTACAGTTTGCCGACTAATATATATATTTTTTTAATTTAACGCGTAGTCGCGGGCGGCTGCTATTTAAAAATAAAAATAATAGAATGAATAAAAAACTAGAGACGGAACTAAGAAACAGAAATACTAGTTATAACCTATATAAATAAATAAACTCTATTTCTAGATTTATCAAGCCACTAGGCTTTAACGATGCTTTACGAGAGACATTTTCATTCTCCTCTCAAATACTTTTCTGAACCCAATCCTAGTGTTGAACCAAACAATCAATTAAAACCTCTTCCTAACTCTTATTTTTTTCCATAAGAAATTGAAAAAAATGAAATAAATCCCAAAAATATGAGTCGTTGCTTTTTCATGGTAGGTCAGACGCAATGGACGTAAATCCATGCCCAAATAAGGCGTACTCCTCAATGATATCGCTATAAACATGAACGAGAGCAGCCGTAAACAAAGTAAAGAAAGTCAACAGTCGTGTGCGCCTGCGCTCCCTTAAAGGGAATGGAGGCAGCGTGTGTAGTGTGTACTGTGCTGGCTAAGGGATCCAACACTTACAAGTATACAGAAGGGTCATATTAACATCGTCTACTAATGACAAATCTTTATCCAATATTAAATCGGCCCACCAATGGATACTTTGTACGGTAGAACCCAACATTTTTAGCGGTATAATGATTTCCGAAAATCGGTTCTTTTATAACGTAAAAGAACCGATTTTGTCGGACGCCTACAATGCCTGAGGCTAACTTTATGAAATACAATGAAGGTCGGGCAAGGATTTGCGTAGATTGCTTGAAGTAACACTTCCAAAGACCATAATAACAGTTAACATTTGATAACTGAAAACTATCACAAAGAATATAGGCTACTCACTAGTTATTATTTTTAAATATAGAAACTAACTTTTACCGTAGTTTAAGGACGCGTGTAAAATCTGGGGCATCACGTCGCTATGTCAACCCTAAGAACCTTTTCAAACCATCTCGAAAAACTTCATTCACTAGTTCATCGGGAATTTCAACAGTGAGTTCGTTCTGGGAAGGTAACATCTCAGGAACGGAACAGTCGGTAAGAGACTTTTTCGGTGTCACTAGTTTCAACCTACAGAACCTTCTGCGAATATCTATTCCCTGATAAAACTGTTGATAACAAGAAACAGGTTAATTACCCTAGTTAAGATAAGCCGAGAGCGGTTCAGACGAGGTGATGAAATTGTACTATTGCACTAATGCGTTTTGAATGCAGTTCGAACGACATCCTTGTGAGTGGGACTCAAATATATCTTGTAGATTGATAGCATAGATACCTACTTACATCTAGGGGTAAATTGAAGTAATAGAGTTAATGTCCAGAAAGCCAATAAGGTATAGTAAAAAATGTCTTACAGAGGCACTAAGTACCATGAATGCCATACAACTTAAACAAACATATGTAAATCTACTCATACGAATAAAACTCGCAATTGGCCTTTTGTTAATGAATCTATGTAACTTTGCTTGAGAAAACTTGTGTCTTTTTGACAGACATGTTCATGCACACAAATGTTTCTACTGCGCGGGTTTCGAACCCGCGACCACTGGTTTATAACCCATTTCTGTCCAATTACACCAAATCGGTCGTTGAAAGGTTGGTACTTATCATGTTAAACTTAGATATTTTTTTTATACTACGACCGTGGCAAACAATCATGCGGGCTGCCTGATGGTGAGCAGCTACCGCAGCCTAAGGACACGTGCAACACCAGGGGCATTACTCGTACGTTGCCGACCCTGCAGGAACCTTTGATATTTTGCACTGTGTATAATCTCAATAACATTACAGATGAAACAATAATTTACCGATTTATGTGATAACACACTGATAAGTTGAAAGGACGTTTTACTCGTATCCAAGAGTCGTAAATTAATAGACATTAGGCATAGATAATCGAAAAATAATCTTTGGTTATTTTGGTTTTGGGTATAAATAACAACCGTTGTATGTCACCAATGATATACATTACAACAGTGTTATGTAATAACCAATTCGTTTTAGTATTTAGGTAGGTATTAAAGGAATAATTATATTTTTTCGATGAAAGCAAAAGCAAGGAATTGGTATATGGAAACCAATTAAAAATACCACCCATCTTTTCTTTTATTTTATCTAAAATGCAACCTCGGTAACATTGAACTAGAAATTAATTTCTACAGTGCCGTGACTCTTAAGTCATATTTAATTGCATTTATCCAAGTAATACTTACGAATGTTTGGGGATCGAACCTGCGACCTTTGGTGGTCATAGCCTCATGAAAGTTTCTGATTCTTATGTTGTATTAAATTGTTAACATGCGAGTAAAAAGTATTTCTACAAAGGTTTTGACATAATTATCGGGTTTCTTAATTTGCGTATTTCATTGCAACTGGCTGTTACCTTTAAATAGCATTAAATCCGACCAATTAGTTGGGGTTGGGGCCATTTAAATTACCTGCTATATTATGACAGGTTTACGAGCTCACTCCAGGCTCGTGGCCTTTGTAATGGCCCCTTTCTCGTAAAACTTCAATTGAATTACAATCTAACCAATGTTAAATGTATTTCACAATAAATTTAGCTTAAAAGCTGACTTTTCAGACTGAGCCTTTTTTTTCCTCCGAGATTAGTATTTTTAACGTAATTATCAATTGTGAGTGTTTTTTACCTCACGACCACATCCCTAATGGGTTAGTCAGAGGCACACTGATTTGTTGCCGTCATGGTGGACGGAACATTCAGAAGCGCACATTTTGTCGATGGAATTTAAACCCAACGTGGTAGGGGGCGAGCCTACAGCCGTTATCTGGGTTGCTTTGGTTTTATATCGGTGTTTTCCATCACCGGAGAGTTAGCCGCAAATTGTTCCGGCCTGATTTGATCTCGGGACCACCGAGTTCCGAGCCGGAGTGTTTAACCACTGGGCCACGACGGTCTCTTCTTTTTCTGCGTAAGTTTAAATCAATTCCTAATGCATTACAAGGGGCAGGTCTCTAAAGCTATCTACTGGTGCCTAAGCGTGATCTAAAAGATTTATCGCTTGGTCGCCTCAATTTCAAAACGCAAGGTCTTATTTCTACGGATGCCGTATTAGTCAACAAGCACGCTATTGAAACTAGAATGAAATCCGAGTTGCATCTTACTGAGCATTCGCATTGTGCTCCAACATTCTTATAAATTAGAGTCGGAGTCGTTTTCCAAGAAGACACAATATTGTTATTTACTGCACAAACTAACAATTTTCTTTGAATTACATAGCCGTGTACCTACTCATATTTCAATATTGTTATTTACTAGCTGATGATTGTACAGAACATATTGAAAAGAGTAACTGCTGAGTTTTTGGCCGGTTCTTCTCAGTACAGAAACAACTTTCCGGTGGTTGAGTCACATTATGTTTGTATACTGTGTATTTATTTATTATTTTTTGGTATTATTTAAGTCTTTTATTAAGTGTATTTTTGTTTGTTTTGTTGACGATTTAAAAGCGTTTGTAACAGGTCTATTTAAATAAAGATATTTTAAATTTGACACTATTCACAGAGTCAGCTGGCGCCAGCCATCGCTACCAATTCATAGATCCATTTCAGAAGGGGTAAGATACGCCCCGCGACAAAACGCGTTATCTCGTGCAATGGTTTTGGCGCAAGAAAAAGCCTGACATTATGTTGTAGCGGTGCGTATGCTAGACCCGCATTGCTCTAAAAATGACCTTGTGCCTTTTTGTGAAGCCTTGTACGTCCGATTGCTATCTCCCAGTAACGCCCTAAGCCGAGGCTCGGCCCCCCCCTGGGCACCCTTAGGCACGTTACCTAGATGTTAGGGGTTGTGAGCCTTCCGCTCACCCCATTGCCCGGTAAAGCTGTGAAAGTCATACCTTGGACTAACAGCTAGTCAATTAAAAAAAAATTATGAAGCCCTAATCCAAACAGCGCCATTTCCAACATTCCTACTAGTCACAGTGCTCCAACATTCCCAGCAGGCGAATCCAAGTCGTTTTCCTAGAAGACACGGTAAACAGAGTCAGTCGGCCGGCGCCAGCCGACGCTACCGATTCATAATTACATTTCAGGCGGGCTAAGATACTACCCGCGAATTTTGTCGCGCGGCATCTCTGGAAATGGTTTTGGCGAGAGAAAAAGCATGTCATTATGTTGTAGTGCGTATTTTAATCCCGTATAGCACTGAAAATTACCTTGTCCTCTAATATTCTCCTTAGATATTAATGAAAACAGCACCATTTTCAACATGAATAGTAGTCACAGTGCTCCAACATACTCAGCAGGCGAATCCGAGGCGTTTTCCTAGAAGACACGATAAACAGAGTCAGTCGGCCGGCGCCAGCCGTATCACTATCGATTCATAATTCCTTATTCACAGAACGGACCGCGGACCTTGGAACGAATGACGGTACTCGCGAATTGATACTCGCAGTTTGTCATGCGATAGAAAAGCCCGTTAAAGGATCTGCTTGATAGTCATTGAAACATTATCTAGAAGACAAATTAGAGCATCGAATTAAGCAGATTTCCGTTATCAGCGAATAAAACAGCAGCTTTATCTTATCTCATTGTGGTTCTTTAAAAAACTTGATGCTTGAGTTTTAATGACGAATTGTTATTTTCGTACACAGTCATCGAGCTTTTTGACAAGGAGCTGTCATACATGATCCGCAATGTCGATGGCATGCAGCAGATTGTCAGATGATAGGCTTATCACGGCATGTGGAAACTTGGGCATTGCTGACCCATTGGTTAGCTTATGAAACAACACTTTCATACAATCTAAGTCCGTGTATGATCACGGGCTTCTACAGAAGCTGCGGCCCACTTAGCCGGATTTTATAAAAATAGTATTATTGACCGTCAATTTCAAAGACTAAGCCATAAACAGTGCAGGATACATTTTATATTACAAAATCCAGGCAATGTACATTAAATAAATAAACATGTTCTGCTTTCC
Organism: Udea ferrugalis; assembly: GCA_950022985.1. Taxonomy (NCBI): domain Eukaryota; kingdom Metazoa; phylum Arthropoda; class Insecta; order Lepidoptera; family Crambidae; genus Udea; species Udea ferrugalis. The sequence continues at coordinate 3,328,514 of OX465523.1, forward strand.
AACATTATTTACTTACCTATTGTTTCTATGCTGATTGCTTAGCACACCTTTGTTGAACAAAGAAATAAATTGATGAAATAAAATGCATTGTTGTATATAAATCATGAAAGGTATAAAACCTCAAATATTGAAATAACTTATCTGCTCAGTTGGTAAACAATTTATTTAGATATGCTCAATTTATTTAGGTACTTATTATTACTATTTATTTACTTACTTTTTTTTTACTTGAATTTATTTTGTCTGCCAGCATTATCTTAGTCTGCTAAGTATATTACAGTCAAACGTTTAACTCTATATGATCTATCATCTTGTCTTGTTCAGTGTATAAAGACTGTTCTGCAATGCAATGTTTCATCCTAAATTAACAAAAAACATAATGTTATTTTCGTAGAGCACAAAAATACACAAAGCTTTCACACTTTTTTATATAATGATAAACAATGTTCGCTGAATACCAGAATTTTACCAGCATAAATAAAATGTGCCCTTTCAACATATTAACCTGATGTTTCCTTCTTTTCAGATGGCGTAGCGTAATGGAGAGTACGTGTTCGGAGGGCGGGGAGGGCTGGCTGCTCGTGCGTGTGCACGTGCCCGAGCTGAACGTGCAGAAGAGTCTCCAGTTTCCGCGCGACCAGCTCGTGTGGGATGTCAAACAACAGTGTCTCGCCGCGCTGCCTAAGGTCAGTATCAAAAAGTTGCTAAGTATAAATAATCCGGCTCAATAATAGATCCGGCTCGAAGGATCATGCTTATGAATTTTAGTTTGAGTTCTCCGATATTATCTCTAAATTCTGCCAGGTATGTACGTACACTGCTTATGGTCGGTATAAACAATAAGATGTATTGAATAAAAATCGTACTTGAAAAGGTCATAGAAAAAAAATAGAAGAACCCAATCGAAGCAATTTATAGTTATAATTTGCCAATTATAATGATGATGATTAATCTATTTTTACAAAAAAATCTCAAAAGATACAGCTGAGTTCTGCTTTTCTAGTAAAAAAATATAATATATACAGCCTAATATAATATTGTGCTCTATATCGAATTCATAACCATAATGCTGTGGGAAAGCAAATAATAAATGTAATACCAAAAGCCGTATTTGTGAATCCGCCCCGGATTTGCGTCCTTTTCGTCCTTTCGCCATTTCTTTATGTCCTCGCCGCATTCAAAGTTATACTGATATAGCAAAAACCTATCGTTACTAGAGACGCTCATTTTAGCTTTCACTCCTGAAATATAATGTAAGTTGTACTTTTCGTTACTGAAAGCTGTGCGCTTGTAGTGTTGTAAATGGTTGTGTTAACTGCTTCAATTGAGTGTTGTTCTGTGGTTTTGACTGAAAATAGGACTAAGAAATAAAACATTCCTTATCGACTCCAAAATTAATAATTTGGAAGCTGGACCCATCGACAGTAGCAATGAAATGTTTGAATTATGACTCCACCCGTGTGACCCTACACATACCAATCACTTTGACAATATGCAACATTGCACCGGACATATCATGTAGACCTTACTTCAGAACTCTCAATATACTTACACTTCCGTGCCTCTATATATTGGAAATAGGTAAATTTGTAAAGCAGAACCAAAACTTATTCTTACTGGCTAAAACACAATCAAACAGAAACACACGAAATAGAAATAAATTGACTGTGAATATAGTACCCAAGACCACACGCTTTTTAAAAAACAGCTTCATAATGTGCATCAAAATTTTCAATAAAATACCAGATGACATCAAAATACTCCCACTACACAAATTTTCTAAAACCCTGCATAAATGGCTTGTTGAAAAACCATTTTATAAAATACACGAATTTTTAAAATTTAAGTGAGAAATAGTGTATAATTGTAAATAAGCTTTATTTAAAAATTGTCATATACTTTAAAATATTAATTAAATGTAAGATATAGTAATAACAATAAAATATAAGTAGATAAGTAAAATAAGTAGATAATATTGCTTTGTAAATATTGACTATCCAAAAATTGTAATTGTAATTGAAATTATTTTTTTTCATTTTTTTGTAAATTGTCTTAAGCACATTGTTATTTTCCAGTTACCATCGTGCATGGTACATATTTGCATACTATTATTATATAGTTAAATAGGATTAAGCACGCAAAAACACTGTAACATCTACTTTATAAACACCCTATTTATAGCAAATAAATGATATTATTATTATTATTATTATTATCAGTTTAGCTAGTAAATGCTTCCTCATAAAGAACATATAATTAAACTTCCAATGCGAGCATAAACTTAGTCCAATAAATGAGATATTCATAAATAATTTAATAACTGTGTGTATTAGCTAAACTACTGCAGACATTACCATAATTACTGTTTTAAAGTAAACCCATTTAACATTATGCAAAGCAGCACCTATTATAAATTATGTCAGACTTTCGCTTATTCAAATATGAGCTATTGGAGGAGAATTATTCAACGTTTGTCCATAGGGATAAGTTTCGTTCAAAACTTGCTAGTCTAGTATTAAAATATTTACAGTTTCTCAGGATTGAGACAAGTGTTTAAAAGCAGCTATGAAATTTCGGTATTTTTTGTAAAACATACATACCGGACCACATAATAATTGTAATGTGTTTTTGAATATAATTTCTTTTACAGATCGTAAACTTAAAAGTCTTATTTAATCTAATTTATTGGATTTTTATTGAGATTAACAATATTGGAGAATTTCTCATTGTTGGAACCAATATCTACATCTGGAAATGGGCGGGGTACTCACTTCCAGGAAACTGACCCGTCCTAAAAACATGAAACGTATTTTTATTCGTATTGAAATTGCAAAGCTCAAACGTTAATTACGATCAGAAAGGAAATAATAGTACTTAACTCCGATTTGTATTCGCAAATCACCTTTGAAGTTTAATCCTTATGTGAAGTCGCCTGAAAACCTGGAAAGCAATGAAATCTTTCTTTTAATGTCAAAGCGCAACTTATAACTAGTCGTTTCATCAATGTAATTTCGAGATCGTTAACACCCTATTTATGGCAAATAAATATGTATTATACCTACTGTGTGAAACTATCAGTTTCTATATTGTTGTATTGTGGTTGAAGTGGAAATCCTATACTTGATTTATCAGATCTGTTTTTTTCAACTAACTATCATTGCGGCACATTTTACTTTGTAAGTAAAATAAAACAAAAGAGATAGGCCATCGCTTTATTTTAAGGGACTGCCAGGAAAAAAATATTTAAAGATCACATAATAAGTCAGCTTCACATAATTAAACTTATTTTTAACGCTGTTCTTTAAACAGTATGCGATTTGCAAGCATTAAATAATGCAAACGATACTGCAAGTAAAGATCATATTTACTTAGTTATAATAAGGTTTTCATAGCGCTCACACGTGGGCAGTAGGCGTGGGAGAGACAGTCTCGGGGGACAATCGTAAATTGCAATAAACGCAACAATAAAACTTCAACGATTCGTTCGGAGAGCGATAAATATATCCCTTTTGCAATGTTCACTAAACTGATCCTTTTAAACTATTTTAGTTTCATTTATCGAGTTGAAGAGCCAAGACTACCACTCCCCTTGGTGTATTGACTAATCAAGTGGTTTCCTCGCCAACTATCTACATAAAGTTATATAACATCACAGCTAGCAAGAACGGGGAAGTCAGAGACGCGATGTATATTGCTGTCCGTGTCGCATGTGTGTGTCGCGGGGACGCAACATTCAGAAGCCTACCTCTCGATGAGCCCTTTTTTCCTCATGGATACTTCGCCGCCCACGACCGGGTTGGCGCATATGCCCCACTATGCACACTACAATCTCACCAAACTTTTAGTGATAAAATGGTTTACGGTGATTTTATGGCCTGACCATCAAATGCTTATTCATGTTCTTCTTGAACATTATTGAAAAAACAATGTTTTTCTCAAGCTAGGTTTTAAGTGGTCTCCTAAGACCCATAACTTGTTTTTGAAAACTCTAAACAAGATAAGTACTTTTGCTTGTCATAAACATGACCTAAAAAAGCTAGCGGAAGTAGAATAATGACGTGACTGGCACCGACCGTAATGTTAGTAAATTATGTTAAGTGTCCTAATTGCCAGTAAAAATAATGTGAAGTGTCATCAATACTAATTTTCCTAAAACAAAGCTGACATCACGGTCGGAGAATTTGACACATATCCGAATGACGCTAGCATTTAGTACCGGCAGGTAGCAGGTAAATGTTCCAAGAACCGAATAGCCGATAAGTCCGACCAACTAGTGGTTCTGGCGCGTGTCTTATCCAACTAGATCGGGGAAAAATCAGTCGACAGCACACCGACACTCGACAATACAAACCAGTTCCCACATACCGTTACGTGGAAGTAATCTCTTAAACGTAGTGGCGCCGGTCACGCCGATGCGATACTCACTCGTCCGCTGACATTTGCATACTGCCGGTATCGTGCTATCCGACTTGTCGCACGGAATTGGCGCGAAAGCACTCGTGAATTTCGAATTACGAACAATGTTTTTTTTAATGGCGCGCTTTAGGCAATGGAATTAAGATTTGATACGCACAGGGCTGTGAAAGCAGTTTTAGGTAAAATATTTTCAAGGTTATTATTTTGATAACTGTGACTGATTTGGCGAAAATGTTTTAATGTTTGAAAAATTTGGTTTTCCTAAACTTCAGGACAAGCCAACTGCACACATTTTTTTTATATTTTAATTATTTTGTTTTAAGGGCTGCTATAGGCTGCTATAATTTATTATTGTATTAGTTAATATCCTTATTTTATTGTATTTGTTTTGTTCATATTTTATTATGTGTCTTAGAAAAATATTTTTAACTTAGATACATCTTCGACCTCTTTGATACCTATCAGTAATATGTGTTTCCCCATTGAATTTATTATTAAAGTACATTATGTTAAATACATTTTGATAATACTAATCATATTTACATTTCTAGGTTACTTTAATCATTTTAATTATACTTATTTATATTATGTATTGTATATTGTTTTCGGTGGTGATCGGCGCCAACAACAGGTGGCCTCTTGGTACAGGGTACGTGAACAATTTGTAAGCCTGTGCAACCCCATCATTGGACGTGCATGGTCATGGTATACCCAGTAAGCTGCATGAATCCACCTAATCATTGCATGAAAACCCCTTTTAGACGTATACCAACCAACCCATTGAAGCCAATGTTATAAAACCATATGGCAGAGCTTATTCTAATTTATCAGTTTATGTTATATTTATATCTATTTACTTCTATCTTATTGAATTTGAATATTTTAAAACAACTTATTTACTCTTATGGTTAATTTGAGTTCATGTTGTAAATAAATAAATAGCTTAATGAATGTTTCTGTCTATTTCTTCAATAGAATTGTAGCTATGTGAATGTTTATGTTAACAATTTAACTGACTACGTAATATGTCAAACATAATATAATATCTAGGATTGACGTGTCTCTCGATACTGGAATGTGCAATTCAATTTTAATCATTCATTTGTGTTTACCTTGTTTTGAGGGAGGCCTTTGCTCAGCAGTGGGAAAATATTGGCGTAATAAGTAAAAAAATATGTTACAATTTGTGATTAACTTCAGAAAAATTAAAACCATTTTTGTGTTTGACTGCGAGATGAGATCTCATTGAATATAATATGCCTGATACTATTTATTTTGAGCAGGCAGCACGTTAGCAACGTTTGTGAAGAGTACCATGAAGCATTTCAACCCATTCATTAGGATTTTATAATAACATTAATAACACAATTGGTTCCCGAATACCTACTTTACTCGGTTTTATGACCCTTGGAGGTTCTTCGTTTGACACTGCCATAAATTCCTATCTGTTCGTATCCAGCCAGTACAATTAGATAATAAATAAAAAATAAAAGAGAAACTGCGTTATTAAAGAAACCTACCGAGCAATTGTGCATTGCATGTGGCAGTGTTTGTTCCGTAACCAATAAAAAACAAAAGTGTATAATTGCACAAATTCGGAACGGCACGTCACTTTCGAAAATAGAATCGTGTCCTCTTCTGTTCAAATTTTCAATCAAGTGTACATAAGGCCTGCATAGACAGGCGTGAAATGTTCTCGCGTGATCGCGGAGGCCTACGATCCATGCAGCCTACATTCGCGGCCTACTTATAAGAATAGCCTATCTTACAACAGCAGACATGTCTCAACCAGTCTTTGTCTGCTTTTGAGGGAGTTTTTCGTGTTTTGGGGCATTGTCCCGCGTCCATTTTTCCGGCATAGTCTAAAGGGTATAAAAAAGCTCAAAGAAAATATATGCTTGTGTCTCCGTGACATGAATGCCAGGGATTCTTCAGAATTTTCATCAACCATTGCAATCAACTTCTTAACATGTAATAAACGACACTGATCAAAATGCTAATGTCGATTTCAGTAGGAATTGTCTTAACTTTTCGGAAAAGCGACGGTTGGTGGTAAGTGGTGTAACCAAGTCTATGAAAACATATGTAGCAAAAATCTTGTTAGGTACTTATAAAATATTTGAAAACATGGCTTTAAGTATTAAATACGTGTCAATACATGTCCAAATCCCGAAGTTGTCGTGTTCCGCATAACATTATCCCGTATTTATAGAACCGAAAGCTGACACGTAAAACAAAAGTATATTACCATATTCTCGCCACGACTTTCATTTTCGATTCGACGTTTGGCAATTTTTCCTTTTTTGGCGAATGAAGTAATGTAAATAGGAATCCTCCAGGTATTTCGCGCCTTTTCGTAGATTATGTACGGGATAGATGTTATTATGGATTTTTTGAGGGAATAAAAATAGCTTTGCTCCAGTACTTTAATGTTATTTCACATTTTAGATCACGTTGATTGCAAGACAAAGATCTACGTTCATTATTATAATCATTCGAAGCCACAGCCTGCCACTACAGAACAAAGGTCAAATGCTGTGTTCAAAGGTTTCCTCTCGAAATTTTAATCAAGTCATCAATCAATTAAGTTTTCGACAAAAAACATTTTAATAGAGTTTGACTGGTTTTTAGATAGCCTTTAAAAATGGCAGATTTTTTGTCATTGGCATCATAAAGTGTATTGAAAGCACCACTCATGCCTGTTATACGAGTTACAATAGCCTTCTGTTTTCTCATAATAAGCCTTTTCGACAGTTTGACATTCGACAGGATAAGTAGCGTTCATACTTCTTGGCTCTGCCTGTATGTTAAGAAATCATGAAACATGTGGTATGGAAAACAGGTTTTATTGTTTAACTACGTTCTGACTATGATTTAATGAAAACGTAATTGTATAAATTCCCAGTGTATTTATAAACATAATTGAAACCACCCAACCGCCAAAACTATACATGGAATTACAACATATGCGCAATATTGATGTGGCCTACTAAATTATCCATATGTACCTCCGCTTTAACTGTATTGAAATTCAATCTAAATTGGATGCATAATTTTATATCACAGAACCAATTTATTTCACATGATTGCCAGCATTCCATTTGTAAATATATCAATAAACGTTTTTAATAAATATGGAAATCAGATTGACTTGGCTTGATATTTCTCTTTCAAAATACTGATGTGAGTACGATAGCTATCACATGCTTGGTATTCGTACAAGTATGCAAGGTCAACTAGTAACTAGTTGTGAAATCATCCAAACAGACCAGGAAGGGCAATCTGGACATGTTCAGATAGTGTAAATGGTCTTGTTGGTAAATGTTAAGGATAACAGAAGTTGAGAAAGTGCAGAACTGATCATTAATCATCGCCTAGAAATATCATTAAAGAAGCAGGAAGTTAACGCAAATATGACGGAGTAGTAATTTTTTCAACGCTTTTGCATTTTAATATCAAGCCGCCTACTGGACGTTTCACATCTCTTTGATTGTTCTATGTTCATGCTTCATGATCTTCTAGTGAAAGAATTTTAAAATTCATAGTATCTTCTTCTTTATTTTTTTCATCCCAGGACTTTATTATTTTTGGCATAATAAGGTTAGCTCCTACTCCAAAATTAGGTTTAAATTAGGTTCAATAAGGATCAAGAAAATTACAGCATTCATTTAAAAATATTTGTAGAAAAAAGAACTGTTGAAATACTGCAATCACTTTGCAATACCATTATTTTGACCTCTAGTTCGACTCTCGCAAAGGACAGCCAAAAAAACGAGCGGGAGAAAAAGCCAAGCAACCACGTGTTTTATTTCAAAAAGCAAAAAAAATGCGAATCATTACTCAACCCGCCTGATAGCGGCGGGCGCTGGATGCTGACGAATATGGAAATGTCAGGTGACGTAACCATGAGACCAGAAACCTGTCCGCTCGGGCTCTAGAAAAATGACCTTGTTAATCGTTGGTTAAGATAAGTGCCATTTTGTATGGGAAATTATTAAAGCAGATAGATAATGTGGGAGACTAAATTTTCATTTGGTTGGCTTAGAGCCAACAAAGTTTTTTGGTAAAAACTTAGACTTTGCCCTAAGAATTTTCAAACATTTGAAATTTCAAAAGCTGAGACATGGTCACTCACTTTGGACCTATAAGATATAAAAATGCTCAAGGTCACCCAACGGGCTATGGAAAGGGCTATGCTCGGTGTTTCGCTGAAATGAAGAAATCCGTAGGAGAACTAGGGTCGCAAGGTGCACGGATGACCTGATAAAGATCACAGAGTTTCGGTGGATGCAGGCCAATGATAATTTCTAATGGAGATTGAGAATTACGCTCACATTTTACCAAAACAGTTAACCTATACTTGAAAGTCATTATCAAATCAATTTGACCAGACTAGTTATGTACGAGTATTATTGCATATGGTTTGTTTGTTTACAAAGCCTAACGACCTGATCGCATGTTAAGGAGTTGCAGCCGCGTGAACCACCACACGTCACTCCGTGACCGTCACGCATCACAAGTTTTAGTGATTACAATAAAAACACTTGGTGTCAGCAATTACCTCTTGTTCAAACAGGGGTAAAAACGGGTTTCAAGAAAGTAGTAAGGATTGTGAACTAGAGATTCTTCGATAAGATTTAGGTAATCGTTTTTTAATTGAATCGGAATTCAACATTCATTACAGTCTATGCTATTGCTGATGTTCTTTCGTTTGTTCCTTACACATACACACATCAAAAGTGTCTAGGGATATCTCAAGCATTTTCATACAAAGTATAGCTATTGGGGAGGCTGTAAAAATTAAAATATTGATACCAACGTAGAAATGTTTAGGACACAGAAACTGCTATATCTGCCCTTTCAGATTGTATAAAGAAATTCATTGTGGTATCATTACTGTACAATCGTAAGGACGTTAAAAAAAAGACAGATTTTTCTTTTAAAAGGTTTCAAAATTTTAGCAAAATCAAAGATATTAGATAATGCTCAGCATTATCTTAGAATAACTCGAGGAAACAGGCATAAGATAAAGGTTAAGAATATTACAAAAAAACGTTTGATTTTGCATTCATGGGGAGAGAGTCCTCGGATCCATGCTCTCCTCAGTGAAATTAATCTCGAATTCGACAGTCGACAGATGACCTGATAGAAGTCACAAGGCGAAGGGTTTTGGCAAATGCATTCTTCCTACGCAACTGGCCGCTATAGAAGCCTATGAGGCCAACGCCTAAAGAGCAAACCTCAGATGATAGGCTGATAGGGATGATAGGATGATTATCTCACTGCTGAAGATATTCTCATGCATCTCTTATGTAACCAACGCGGCTTTGTGGTGTCTTGTTCCATTTCATAAATATGAAGTATCATTTCTAAAAATAATCGCCTTACTTAGTGCCTTTTGTAAAAACTGAATAGGAATACTAACTGAAAGTACCTTTGTATTATTCGGAATAACCTCTTCAACTGACCAATTCGAGACTGTTATTCTGTCCTGGTGCTTACGTCTTGGCCCTTATAAATATTCGGCCAGACGGCCACCCCCCGAGGCCACATAATGTCACGACCCTTTCTACGGTCCTCGTTCCCTATTCGTCCTCATTATTCCCTACTTGTCCTCATTGATTCGCAAAGCAAACTTTTTTACGTTTCAAGCATTAATAACCCGAATTTTGATGAGAGTTTGTTGAGGCAAATTATTTGATGCTGTTGAAAAAAATGCTAAATGCTAACTTGCTTACAGAGGGCTGGTAAAACTATTATTTAAAACCACGACTTTTATAAACCATTCTGTTTTCGAGTTCTTTCAAGTTAATGAAATCTCAAAAAGATGATTTTGAAGATTATTTTAATTACGAAAACGTAGCCCAGTACCACTTCCTTTCCTACTTTTTCGCCGTCATTCTTAAAATTACATTATATGACTTGAAAATAAGTCGAGTAACAATGTTTGTCGGAACCACGTAACAAATTATAAGTAAGTACTAAATGGTTCTATTTCCATACATGACTTATTGACAACAGCAAAAACATCAAGCTACTTACGACAGTAATATCTCAGAGTCTACCTTATACTGTATCGTAATAAGGTTAAAAATAGCACTAAAATATACTGCCAATTACTTCTAGAGGTTGTCTAATTATTATTCTCAAGCGATTTCCATTACAAGTCTCTACAATAAAAACTGGTCGGCATGACTTTTAGGTGTCATTTGGTGTCATTGTGTCTGACGGCAATGAGTTCATCGAAGTTGTCAAAGCTCAATTGAACACGTTTGTCATAATTTAACACATAAGTACCTATGACAAAATGAAAAGTAACTTTTGCTTAAAACATTATTGCCACACGAAGACCAATAATGACTAAAATCCTCTGAACACATAGAAACTTGATCTTTTTGCTATCATGATCTTTCCTATTGAGTTCAGGTTCTATTAGATATGTCACTACATATGTATCCCTATGTATGCTTAAATCTTTAAAACTACGCAACGGATTTTGATGCAGTTTTTTTTAATAGCTAGAGGGATTGAAGAGGAAGGTTCACGTGTATAATAACATCCTATTGCATCCGTGCAAAGCAGGGGCGGGCCGCTAGTTTATAAATAAAATGAGTAGAGGATATTCACATGTTAAAACATCATTTCATTATTATTGTAGTCTCATCTTAATATTGTGGCGGCTCCTTGGCGCACGACGGATTTTAAGTTTTGTAACGCAGAATGGCTCCTAACAACATTCCTGTATGAAACATGAACCAGATTATCACATCAGTTAACTTTCTCATTACTTCGACGAGCTGCATCAGCAAGCATTTTCTTATTAACCTCTAACTGGAATCGGGGGTCAAAAATCACCCTATTGCAAATTTCTCATTATAAACTTACACTCCTGCGTCCATGTAATCTCACAATGGCTGGGCCGCACACATCGCGATAACGCATATGTTCGCCTTTTTTCTCGCTTTAATGAATTTTATTAATAAAAGGCAGACGTAAAAATCTTCGCCAAATCGCGTAAGTGTGACGCACATCAGGCTCGCATCAGTATAACAGACAGTTATTATATTAGTGAAGTTACTTGCATTATTTATTCGATTCTACTATTAAGACAATATGCCAAAAAAACCTTAAAATATATTTTTTCACCAAGTGTTTCTGGGGTTAAGGGCTCCTAGAGTCAAGTTTGATTTCTTAGAATTTCGTTGCAAAGGGGACAATTTACACCCTGACCGCAAATTTTGCGTCTTACAGCGAATCTTTAGGGTTAAGCAGAGTATTAAGTGTCGCCTGCTGACTAGTCCCCGATTATCCAGTTCTCGGCGCCTACATCTTCATCTAACCACAGTATAAACCATACAGTAGAACATCTACATACAAATGTGCCACTCTCGGTTTGAATGTGTGCGTGCGCGTCGCGCGCCGTGTCGCGATATCACGCACACGCGATTTCACGCACACGCGGTTTCACGCACACGCTAGCATAAAATAGGGAGGCATAGGGAGGCGGCAGTACGGACGGGCTGTGCCGCGTGTCTGTGTGCACGCTAGGCTAATAACTCGGCGGGCGGCCTTAGATAACCTACTGTATGGTCCATACTGTGATCTAACCCAGCGAGATGATTGGTTTATACCTAGAAAACACGTTTTCCACCAACACTATTACCGGTTATTAGCCTCCAATCAGGCTGGTTAGTTTTATGATTTGTGGGGATAAGTGCTGCGTCATTATCTATTAGTATCGGGATATATTTAACACTTAATGATAGCCATTACGTGGGATTTACTGCGATAAGAACTTATTATAAATAGCTACTTGTAATGAGTGAAAGAGACTTGGAACATTTTTAAAACTTTGTAACCAATTTATCAATAACTGATAAATTTTAAAATAAAACTTTTATACGGTTATTTAGACGGAAACTCTTGATATAACCATATATAGCTGATATGTGCACATAAATATTAAAAACTATGACTATACCTATCAGTAAACATACAATATGGCGGTGTACGGTGTTTAGCCCAGCTAAAATGGTAATGTCAACAGCCTTGTCGTAATCGTCTTCAGATTTCAGGCATGTCAATGGTCACTTGACACCATATCTTCCCTCGACGTAATTCTAAGATTTAATACACTTAATTAAATCTCCCTCTTGAATGAAAGAAAGATAAAATAACGAAAGCCCCGAAAACAGGAAAAGTGCTTGTTATGTCGTGAAACAAATAGTCGTACATCACAGATTTTCCTACTTTCCTTACAAAAAATATTTGCGCAGATCAGTTGGCTTACGTCATCACTGCAAACGCAAGGCTCCTTTTATATGTCCTTGTTAGTGGTACTAGAAACTTCTTGGAAAACTCCGCGTCTTGTGTGGATGAGTTTTTATTTAGAAGTAAGCTAACTTTGTTCCTTTTCTTGTTGTTCAGGACAAAACAGGTCGGATTGTGTACACAGTTAGCGGTTTTGCTGGAATTAGTAGCGACCTGTCAGTAAGGCAGGCAATCTGAATGTTTTGATTTGTTAACTTTTATAAAAATATTTGTGTCCATTTAGTAATTGTAAATCGTATGTGTAAAGTTTGTTAAGTTTATTTGGAAAAACAGAGATTTACACCGATATTAAAAACTTAAGATTTATATTTATCAACGATAAGATGATATGCATCATTGTTTTTGAATAAATCATTCAAAAACAATGATGCATAAAAATACTGTGACAACTTAGTCTAGTGTGCCGTCGGCAACGAGTAGAGGTGTTTAGGGCTCCAGGGACTAGACGCAACCTCCTGACGATACGTGACTTGTCCAGGAGTTCTATTCGACCCTTGATCTAACCCTCTAGAATAGCTTCAAATTCTAATATTAAAAGACGGTTTGAATTCATAAGGTCTTTTAACTTGAAAGAACTTACACGAACGTAGGAATAAAATATTCTAGTCCATCAAAATATAGATGGAAATGTTTAAACCTATTTTCCGAATAGTGAAAAATAACAATTTGTGTGTAACGGTAATGTAACTGCCCTGATAGCACATCTTTTACCGAAGTTAACTGGCCGTTACACTTATACCCATTTCATAAATCCTCGTAGTACCACTAAGGGGTCCATCCCAACGTTACGACTCCCTAACAACCGCTGTAAATCGCTAACTGTACCGACATTGTTATCTGTTTGCTAAACCTATAAAGTGGTTAGTAAATCATCCTTAGAGCACCATAACAGCGTCGTAAGGAATTCCGTGTTTCGGTAAATTTTTAATCTTTGCTATATTTAGCGATGATTTTTTACAGGGTAAAGTCACGTAAAGTACTGACTTAAATCTTTGTAATGGCTTTTTGACATATTTTTCTGTAAACTATCTCATATTTCCATTTTTCATATTTATAGTCCTATGAACTTTCCTCATATTGTTTGTTTTTATTACATTGTCACTTTGCGTTTTCAAAATAAAATAAAGTATTTATCCGTGGTCATTATGATATATATGTATGGAATTAAAATATGAAACACGAGTAAAGGACTGATTGCAAATGATTAAATCGGAGAATTTTACTACTTCTAACTACGGAAACAATATTCCGTAGTAAAAAATGACCGATTCAGAAACAGCTAAACTGTTTATTGACCGATTTCATACTCTACCAATCAAATTTGAAAATTATTGTAATTTTTTAATGACTCAACAAGCCAATGTTTTAAGTTATTGTGCAATACAGGTAACAATTATTTAATAATTATTATATTTATTATTTAAAACCCGTGAAAGTTAATAAGGAAAGACTAAAGTTTCTTATTCACGAATTTAGCAACACGGCAGGCATTAATAACAGAATTGACAGCTCAATGAAAATAATAGTTAACTTTACATTTAATTTTACGCTCCACTGATTTTTACTGCAATAAAACAATCGTTGCGTATCACTTATTTTATTTATTCATAAACTACTCGCATTTAATTGCGCTCTCACTTATAGAGTGCTGGTAACTCATTTCAAACTCCAGATTCTAAGCGTATTTTCTTTCCTTCTTTTTCTGCACTGAGTGTTTCGCAGGCTGAAGGAAATTAATTATCGAAAATGATGCAATTATGTGACAGATGAATTCGAATTTAGTCCAAGTTAGTTTAGATAAGCGATCTCTATAACTGGTATGCGATTGTGTTGCTCTCTTTGAAGATTAAGTACCGATTCGTAACACTGTTCCACTTCTTAGCGGTACTTATATTATAAGTGGAACCAAAACAGAAGGTATGAATGTGATAGATTCAATCGATGTTAAAATATAAATGGTTTTAAAAAGCATCGCAGGCTTCATCGGGCTAATTATGGGTCTCATTTCATAAATCGATAGTACGTTGGAGCATACTGTAGTTGGTTTTGATCTTACCAATTAATTTATCAAACCCTTTTCCTGTTCCTCCTTGTTACGCCAGTTTCCTTCAAAAATATTTAATTTTTCCTGCTAAACCTTCCGGCATCGCCTAAAAAAATACAATGTGTAGATGTATATATTACACTTAAGTGCGAAGTGGTTATCAGAATGTCAGAAAAAGTTGTTGCCAACTCAATAAACTACTAAATCGTTTCCAAATATAAAGTAAACTACCACAAAACCAATTCGAAACACCATTTCGTTGCAAGGATAATTACTTAATACTTAACGTATTTAAAGTAGCAGTAAATGGTCCACAACAAAAGTTGTAAAACGCGTATTTGGAAATACAACATCGAATGAGACATTCCCTCGTCTTCGGACAGACTGCAACCGAATTAATACTGTCGATTGTCAGATTAACCGGACACGTTAGGCAAGTTGGCGAAAGACTGTTGAGCTGTCAAAATGTTTCATGCAACATGTTTTTAGGTCAAGAGTATGCGATAAATATAAATGAAACGTTTTGCATTTTATTTTTGATGTCACTAGATTGTCGGTAATATACTTTAGAAAGAAATATTGCTCTGAACCCAAAATAAGGTTTTCCCTTGGGTTTTGGAGCGGAAACTGCCGTCGACCATTACGACTGAAAAAGACTGCACTGAACATAATAATCTACCTACATAATTTCTGTAAATATATAATTTCTGTTGTTTTGGTGTGCAATAAATAAGAGATTTATCTAGACATTTATCCTTAGATAGATGACGTCGAATGCCTAACAGTATCTGTCGAGCTGCCAATATAGGTTCTCTATTGTGTCTCATAAAATTTTTGTCCATAATTTAACGTATCATAATGTTTTCTGATATAATTATCATTTGTCCGAATGATAGGTAGCCCTAATTTACTGTCTCATAATATCACTTGCCCTAAAATCATGATTCCGAAGCGTTATATGTCCTAAAATTCTTTGCCATAACTATCACAATCTATAATATTTATGAAACCTAACTGCTTTTCTCATAATAGTGTTTTGTCCTAACGTCTCTTCTCATAATATATCGAGCACTAAAATCGAAATTGCATAAATGTTAATAACTGTCCTGAATATTTTTTGCTATAAAAATTGCATGCAAGCAAGCAGCATGCAGGGATGCAGCATGCATTTTATTTAAGGGTTTGAAAAAAAAATAACTAACCCTCGAAGGTTAAGGCGTGAGCTGCGCTCACGCCTTAACCTTCGAACCTATCACGGCCATGTCGGATCCGCCCTCGGCATTCACCATGTAAACAAGCATGCAACATGCAGGAAAGCATGCAGGATGCAGCATGCCGGCAAGCATGCAGCATGCAGGGATGCAGCATGCAGGCAAGCATACAGCATGCAGGGATGCAGCATGCAGGCAAGCATGCAGGGATGCAGCATGCATTTTATTCTAGGGTTTGAAAAAAAAATAACTAACCCTCGAAGGTTAAGGCGTGAGCTGCGCTCACGCCTTAACCTTCGAACCTATCACGGCCATGTCGGATCCGCCCTCGGCATTCACCATGTAAACAAGCATGCAACATGCAGGAAAGCATGCAGCATGCAGGCAAGCATACAGCATGCAGGCAATCATGCAGCATGCAGGCAAGCATGCAGCATGCAGGGATGCAGCATGCATTTTATTTTAGCGTTTGTAAGAAAATAACTAACCCTCGGATTCGGACTTACATTGTTATTATAAACCACCATTCGGACAAACATTCATTATGTCAAATCACACTTAGACCAAGTGATTTTATAGCTAGTAAAATTAGGACGTATAATTATTATAGCACTAAATTTTATGACACAAAACCATTATAGTTGTGGACCATTAGGTGAAACAAAGTTTCGTATAAGAGACCATTATGGATAGTGATGATTATAGAAAACGCGTTCGGGATTTCGGTTTTCGGACGTACGATATTCGGAGAAGAAAGGGACTACCGCCAATATACTATCGAGTCGCATTCCAAGTTAGTGATTTCTAATCGAGCACATAACCAAATCCACCTTTTTGACTTTCCAGTATCGCTCTGAATTTGACGTAATAGGTATGGGTACCATCAGTACTTTGTTTTCATAAAATAAATATAAATTCTTTCCCTCATCCCTCACTAAGCTCATCAAAGGCGCCTCAAAATCGTGTTTTGTTAAATTAATTAATATTAGGCGGCTTGGTATAATCCGCAAGGTATGAGTATGCCCACACTGAGGCAAAGGGTATGTCTTGAATGTGTAGTGTTTAGTGAGTGAGTAAGATTTAATTAGTTGCCTCAAATATCAAGCCGTTAACATACAGGGTCAGAAAATAGATTGTTAAAGGAATTGTTATGCGCGATGTTTAAGCTAGTTTGGAGAATGTGGTATTTCAGTCAAGATCTTGTTTTATAGCGTATGAAACTAACAAACTGAAATAATTATATTAATGGCTTCTGTTTTGCTTCCACTTTTATCATGCGTACCGGCAAGCTACGTGGAAAACAAATGTCTTGCCATGCCGCCCCGCCAGGCATCGGCAAACGGGGTAGACCCCAAAAGTGTTGGTTTGATATCGTGAGGCATGACTCTGCGAAGTAGTAACGGCGGTTAACTCGCCGATTACTACG
Organism: Udea ferrugalis; assembly: GCA_950022985.1. Taxonomy (NCBI): domain Eukaryota; kingdom Metazoa; phylum Arthropoda; class Insecta; order Lepidoptera; family Crambidae; genus Udea; species Udea ferrugalis. The sequence continues at coordinate 3,345,942 of OX465523.1, forward strand.
TTGTGCTCAAAAATTTGCTCAACAACATGTGGTCTTCTAAGTATCACGTTCACTATGACAACAATCGGAGTGCTGCTTCTGACGGGGATATAGTCGTGAGCGAATATTAAGATCCTCCCACACAATACGTTCACACCGTATTAACGAGATTAAGAATAATAAAAAAGCTTTAGAATCCGGAGACAATTCCTAGCAGGTCGGTATGCGCGCGATGCGGCCCGCAGGAACAATGTTGCGCGACTTGCGTCCGCGCATGTAGAGTAGGAACGAGTACAGAGGCGCCTTCTCACAAGTACCTCCACAATTAAACCGCGATTTATATTTATATAATCTTTTATTTACGTGGTTACAAGAAGACAAATGTATGGGACATTAAGTGTACCTATTTTGTTATGTTTTCAAGTTTTTTTTCATTTGTGATCGTTTGATATTGTAGTAAGGGTTTTTAACATATTTAAACAGGAAGCTTAAAGCTACATTTGAGGTTAGTCTAGCTACGGTACATAGGTAGTGAAATAGCGAAAAATATGTAGATGGCTAAGCAAGTCGTTATTAGGCACCTATCCTATGACATTGAATCACAACTATATGAATGGCAGGAAGAAAGACCATGAAACATTATGATACTAGTGCCTACTTAACTATACAGGTAAATTTTTGAACAATTGACATTAAGTAAGATGATAGATTTTGATAAACCCTTAAAAGTCCTTCTGCTACTCTATGTCGCGGTGCAACGAACGAGCCAGCCTAGTTCGAATCTAATCCGCTGACGCTTAATTGAAACGTCTAGATGGACATGTTGCTTTCTTACCGGTTTCTGGACTGGTCTGGTACATGTGGAAGTTTACAGATCACTAAGCAATCGCTGGCGTAATCTATGCATGGACGTTAACTTAAGTCATAGCTTCTAGATGTACTTTGCAGGTTATTAGCCTAGCCTACCAGTAACACTATATTTTTCTTTCTACTAGATAGTTCAAAATATACAAAGTGACATCGTGTTTCATCGGTCAAACGTTCAAAAGTTAAAAAAAGCTGAAGGCAGAGACAGAACACTAAAATGCCTTAAAAGTTATGAGATCATTGCTGTACCGCTGAAACCACTAAACCACAAGCACGTTTTTCTAATCAAACGAAATTAATATAAAGCCTAGTATCCACTACTTACAAGAGCCGCCACGAATACAAATTCCTATCAGATACACATATTAATGACATTCCGTACAACGCAATTAGTTAGCCTTAGAATATATTATCTACACACCAAATCCACCTACGTTCAACTAAGAGATTAATAATTGTTAATCTAGTTATGTAATAATTACTGGATAGTACGAGACAAAGTCTCCGCTGGCGAATATCAACCAGTAAGGTTACATTAATTTGCAACTACAACATTTATTTACCTACCTAATTGTCAAAAACACGATCAAGCATACTTTCTAAGCTGTGATAGGTTAGATTTAAACATTCAAACCAATCACAAGCTTGAATCTATTTACCTACTTGCGAGTTGTTTTAGAACTTCAACTAAAATTATTCATATTTTTTCACTTTACTGTTTTAAAAAGCTTCAAACCTTTGACAGGTCCCGTTCGGTCGAGTAGGTGCTAAAGTTATTAAAACTGTTATTTTTTGGGTTAAATTATTATGAACACTTGACAAGAAGAATTTTGAAGTTATTTTAGTAAAAATTACGTCGTTGAAACAGTTTGTGTATAACGTGCAATCCTGTACGTTCCACTTAAAGCCAATAACAAGGATTTTGGCCTTCCAGAGGCCTTATTAAGATCTTTTATAATCAAACAGTTTCTGCCACTAACGGGTCTGCCTTTTTTTAAAGTTACGTCAATTTATTTTTGAGTGAGTTACATAGTAACAGGTCCAACCTTTTTGCCTGACTAACCTCTTAATTCCTAAATTGGCTGATATCAGAAAACCACTCAAAGTGCACTTTTGTTCCCTACGGCTATTTGCTAAGATTTCCTGGTCAATCAATGAAATACCTAGAGGCTGTAACAGTCTCCACTACATCACTATGCGCTTATATTATGCGCAGTAGACAGTGCATCTCAACATTTGTCATCTGCGCATATTCAAAGGCCTGCCGGGCAGGCTGCACGCAACGCCTGATGCAAATCAACGAGTGGGCGGCCTGTGGGCAGATATCTTAATTTAGCGCATAATGTGCGCCCGGCCTAAGCACGCAGTATGCGCTGCGCCTTAGAATCAGGTCTGTGTCCGGATGTCGCAGTAGCTTGTTCAGGATGCATTTTAAATTTAAGTGTTATTTAACTTGAGTTAGAGAAACATAAATAAAAGTATGTAGGTACTAATGTTTGCATGTAGCTGTCTTATTTTGATGCTAATTGCTGTGCGAGATATCATACAGATTTAGAGTCGGGTGATCTTGATCAAAGATGAAGCAGACTTTAATTTTATATTCCTACGTCTAAAATGGATTTTCCCAAACATTCGTAGTTGATCTCAAAATTAAAAATAGTCTCAAATAATCTTTGCAATACAAATTAGGAAATACCTTATTGTTTTTAAGATTTAATTGAAATCAACACGTCCGAACCGTGTGTGTTTCATTCAGTAATCCTTCATATATTATAACGTCTGATAAAGTTCACTAACCCAACTTTCATTGAAAGTTCTAAAAAAGTGTTGTAACGCACACTCACTCTTCCAATATTTGTTTAGAACAAGTGTTTCAAAACTTTCTTGATCCGCATTTTAACTGCGACTTTGAACCGTATGCCCTGGTAATAAGTGTGGTAATGAAGAGGGCAAGAAGTGGTAATGCATAGTAATTCTTGTTTAATTTGAGCGTCCGTTAGCGCAAACATAGCGGAGGAGTTGTTGGGCAGGTCAGCCGAGGTGAGCTGCGTGGAAAACTGAGGCTTTTTCTTCTAAAGAAACATTTGTCATGGTTTGAACACGTAGTTTTTTAAAACGGGTTGGTTATTTAACAGCTATAATACGTTTTTAACCGACTTCAAAAAGGTGGAGGTTATCAATTCGACTGTATTTTTTATAAATGCTTCCCAACTAAGCTTGAGGATAAGTCTTTACTTAAAATGTGATATACGCTCAAAACAGGGTCGATTTTATTAAAATATTGCTTGAGAAAAGCTAATTAATTTTCATACTCGGACGTATGATAGGAGCACCGATAGTTGTACTGTGAAACTCACTAAAACTTTGATCACAGCGGTTAAAAGTTACCATTGCATCGAAGATAAAAATAGGACTCGTAATAACCTGAAACCATAAATACTCAAATGAGACCATTGAACCAGGAATCTGTAACAAAATGATTATTGCATTTTATCGATATTCACCAACCGCGCGGTCACACAACCCTACTCGTGTAATACAGGGTCTTTCAAATATTATTACTTAATTGCAATTATCTGCTTCGAGCGTATTTGTCCGTCCATAACTCACAAAACCGATGTAATTTAACAAACTGCGTTGCCTGTTTAAATAATTAGCATTAAAATTGTAAACAGATTCAACGAATGAATACCCGGCGAAGTAAATGAGATTGAAATGTAAATACAAACTGTGGCTTTTTAAGCATTTTATATAATTGGTTAAACAACTTTTGAGATGAAAGTTGATAAAATATTGTTAATTTAGAATAAGAAATACAATTACCAGTAGGCTGATTGTCACGTTATTTTCTTCTATTCCTGGATGTAGCATTTTTAGTAAGGAATAATTAATATGGCAATTTGAAATTTCCAGCACATCCAACATTCTTCCCTGCTTATTCATTAGAAGAATAAGGGCATCTAATCATCTGTTTTTGAAATATCTTTATTTTACTTCGGAGCTTTTGCACGTACGGTCAGTAATATACTATCAATGGAAATATTAGCAGTGTTGTTAACACTATGATACAAACACTCAGTGAAACTAAAAGTTCTTCAAAAGCCAATCAAAGAAGGTTCTAGTCGGTTGAACCACTTTCGTGTTAATTAAGTTTGTCTATTCGAAGAATTCCTCATGATGTGTTGGGGCCCTAACCCACTGGGCTGCAAAACCTATCTCGACATAATTCGTCTTCGTGGAAAGATTTTCACTGCGACAACTGTTGGCGGCCCGCATCCAATAAATTACCCTGAACTCATTTACTATGCTTTTCGACTATGTAGATCTGATTTTAATAAGCCCCCAAAACGTTGCAAATAGGAAAACAAACAATCGCAAGTTGGCGCTTACTTATCAGGTCCTTTTGATTTGTACCCTCCCCATTTCCACCTATTTACCCTCTGTTCTACATCGCTAACTCACATCTTCGGCCCAGCCACAGTATAAACATACAGTAGAACATCTACATACAATCGTGCCGCTCTCGGTTTGAATGTGTGCGTGCGCGTGGCGCGCCGTGTCGCGATTTCACGCACACGCTAGCATAAAATAGGGGGGTATAGGGTGGTTAGTGGCAATACGGACGGGCTGTGCCGCGTGTCTGCGTGCACGCTAGGCTAATAACTCGGCGGGCGGCCTTAGATAACCCACTGTTATGTTTATACTGTGGCCCAGCCTCTCAGTGAGGAAGGGAGGCGCGAACAGTGCGTTAATGAGCCCATACGTGACCACCGTACTAAAACACACCTGTTGGCGAGCTCTGTGGATCAACTAAATCCACTTAACCGCCGTGTACACGTATCGTATAGATTGATATATTGCGAGGAACCGTGACGTTGCTTAGTTTGTGGAGGAACTTACTTCGTTAGCCCTCGTAGTTCGCTACATGAGATTGGCTGGCTTCCCAACCGGGCCGCGGTACAAACAATTCAAACAGCATTTCTGTCCGGCCCAATGGTTGACTGGTAGAGAATGCTTTTAGCATTAAGTCCGCCTTCAGTACTTGTTGTGCATTAAAGTGTAAATAAATAATAAACACTTAACTGGCATGTTAGCCAAACCCAAAGATCAGGCACCTTTTCTTCTTTTTTAAAGGTAGAGTGACGATTGAATTATATTTTCGTAAAAGGTTGCACAGGACCGAGGCCTACGGAAAAAATTGGGAGACACCCTTGACCACAGGCTGGCAGTAAAACACACTAAATTAAATAAAGAAACGTAAACAACAACATCAAACTACATCAAAGCATGTCAAGGCAAACTATTTGTTTATCATCCCGAAACTTATCGTCTAATCCATTCCCAGTGCATGGAATATTCCATTATACTAATAACCACGAGTGCCTACTGAATTATGGCCCGAAGACCGTCGTCCTTACCCCTCTGTCCTTCAAGCGCAATTATTGAATTACTATAAAAACTGGCTGGTCGCTAGGTACAACTATACCTACCTCAGACGCTACGTCAGCGTTTGACCTCGCCCTGTCATGCCTTCCCCAATATTTGGTCTGGGGCGGCCATTAAGTATATTTGTCTAGATTATAGCCATTTATGACTTTCGAATACTTATCTTACTCTGCTTGCGTCATCTGCGAGAATTTCGCATTGGATGTTTTTCTGAAAGTTATTAGTGATCTTTTATTGGAGTATAATTATGAAGATAATTGACTGGTTATGGATGGTAAAATCTGATCATACTTGTAGACATAATCTGTTCCTTTGAACATTTCCTTTGTTTTTTTTAGTTACTTGACTATACTCTGTAATCACACAAACCTGAAAAAAGTATTCTGAGGTTCTTGCCGGAACCTTCTCAATAGAATTAACTGGTATACAGTCACTTTATGTTTATTTAGAGTCTTGACTTGTCACAAGCTTACGCGGATATAATTTTTAACTTGACATGTGATAAAACTCGGCAGTCATTTACTAGCAATTATAACTGATGCTTTTGTATTTAGCTTACCAACCCAAAATTCACCCTGAAGATACACTAAGATTACATCATACTATAGATACACAAAGATTAATGGTTTACTTTGGCTAATCTAGTACTTCATGGACGGCTAATCCGCTCGAATGGCGTCTTAAAAGAGAGATTAACTTGTTTTTTCTCTTACTAATTGCTAATGACGTTAGTTCCTAAATACTTACTAAAGTCGCAGGTATTTACTTTTTGTATTAGTTCATTTCCGCACTACGTGGTCACTCAGGTAAACCAGGTTGGTGAAGAAGGCCCAAAATAACTTTTGTTGATTTCACCTAACCCTGCGTTACTTTCCAATCATCATCATCATCATGGTGGCCTTAGTTTATCCAATATTGGATGTAGGCCTCTTCCCCCTTCTTCCACTCTTGGCGATCCTGTGCCCGAAGCATCCAGTCTCGACCCCCGTGTCGTCGGATGTCGTCCACCCAGCGTTGCGGGGGTCTACCACGCCCTCTTGTGTCCGCCCTAGGCCTCCACTCCAACACTCGTCTCGTCCAGCGGCAACCGGCCATTCTGGCTATGTGCCCCGCCCATGTCCACCTCTTCTTTGCTATTACAGCCATGACATCTTTAGCTTTGGTCTTACTTCGAACCCAATCGTTCCGTTTTCGGTCTCGCAGAGTGACTCCAAGCATTGCCCTCTCCATACCCCTTTGTGCGACTCGGAACCTCTCTGCCGACTTCTGGGTAAGAGTCATAGTCTCTGTACCATAAGTGAGCACGGGCATGACGCACTGCTCGAAGACCTTGACTTTGAGGCGTATGGGTATTTTGCCTCTCAGCGTTTCTTACTTACGCGTACTTTCCAATAAAGGGCATGTAATATCTGTGGATTAAAAAAAGTTGTTACTAACGGAAAAAAAAATGTTTGTCACTCTCAGTTAGTAGATACAACACCTTGGTTAATGACGAACTAAGCGACTGGTTACGTCGGAGTAACTGACTTTCATAAAAAATATAAAATACGTAAATAAGTGCTCTAACTTCGCACAAAGCTATAACACGTATTCGATAAATACCTACTCGTATCCCTTGATCTTAAATGAGGTTTAAACACGCTATTACGATTTTATTTTACGGGTTCAAATATTTCCTCGGCTATTCCGCCATTAAAACTCAGTCAGGACTCAGGATCAATGGATTTCCTAACATTCGATTGACTCGAGCTCAATTTTAAGTGCAGCTATAAACAGTGTGAATTCTCTGAAGCACGCTAAAGGCTTTCTTTCTCGTAATGGGCATTTTTATGTTACACCCTTTGCTTTGCCCTTTAAATTTTATTTTCTTTAGAACTGCGCTCATTAGTGGAGGAGTGGTTTAAGAAGTTTTATTGCCAAAAAGAATGAAAGAAACTGAGCTAAAGGTGAATTGGAGGTCGAGTTCAGCTTAGTAAAAAGATTACATTTTAACTGAATATTTTTTCACCTGGTGAAACGTATAACCTATTCTAGACAAACTTAGAAAACCCTCTAACGTCCATTATGCCTCGAGCCTTTATTACAAGTTGTTTCGGGTTAAATGTATGTAGAATTTTTACCGAGATGTAAATGTACACCTAATATAAACAGTAATTTTAAAAATAGCTTGAATAAACTTTCTAATTATACCTTAACAAATAGTTGCAATGACGTGAATGGCGTGTAATTATTAAATATAATGTGCATTTACCGCTTTAGTGACAATTTCACTTTTTAAGTCGCCATATCGCTTGATTTGAAGTTGACTCTTCTGACCCGTCCATAGCAATGATGAAGATAGATAAAATATCTTCTCCATTAGTAGCAATTTCGTTTACCTTAGTTTTCGTACGATTTTTACTTCAAAAATAAAAGATTGCTCAGATCTTAAAGTAAAATCATCACTGTCACTGAGGGCGTCGTGGACAATCAAGTTTTAAAATTTGCGGGAGTCCCGGCCGAGGGCGTCGCGGATTGAGGGCGTAGCGGCTGGACATAAAAAATTGAGCCGGTGAGGGATTCGTAAATCCTTACATTTACTGGGTAGTCAATATGATGACGAAGTGATCGAGAAGGTAAATGCTCAATGGGCTATGCTCTCCACGACCACAAGTGACCACGTGACTCAGATCCTCAAGCTATCCCTGACATGTTTTTGTGATAGACTTTAGTCTTGGAGCAAATAGTATGTTAGACGAATAATCATCGCACTGTTTCCCAATCTTTGTAGTCAAACCTGGCTGTTTGTATCTCTAGTTCTAGGTAGACGTATACCTGAACAACTTTGAGAATAGAGCTCCTAACAGATATAGGGCTTAATTCTCGTGCATCCAATATAATCCCACTGTACGAATTCGGGAAAATCAACGAGAGCTCTGAGTCTCGTTTATACTGAATTCAAAATAAGCATATCAAAATATGTCAGTTCTCGTAATACCTATTAATCTAATGTGACATAATCAGACAAAAGAGACCCCTTAACATAATAACACGATTAAAGAACCTGCATAGATGTCATCGCAGAATAAATATGGGAGATTTTCCAATTATCTGACAAACTACGGAAATTAATAACTAAGAATATTTAGAAAATACTTCACTACTCATTTACACCCGGAATTTTCCTTTCAAACTTTAACTGACATTAAATCGTTGATCGACCCGTGGATATCCAAAATTGATTTTTATTCAGTGCATTTTGTAAATACGAGTGTGTTCTATTATACGTACATAATAGTTCACCAATAAAGAATGACCCTGTATATCAAAAATCTCCCAATTGTATTTACATTTAAAACTGTTTACGTTTATTCCCATCACTAATACAGTTTTCCACCCCTGTCACTGACGAATGAACCCTCCGACTGAGCACAGAACCTTCCATTTTGAATGACGGCACCGAGGACCAGATAAACTACGTCACATTTTCATTTCCCTGAGCTCAAAGGAGAGTCGAAGAAAAATGTTTTGCATTGTTGGAGAGCTTTTAGCAAAGCTGATTGTTTTAGCAGTGGAGCTTTTATAGTTATGCCGACTAGCGCTTTGTTACGAAAGCTTTTATAGCAGGTGCCGATTGGAATGAAATGGCGCTTGATTCATTATCGGTTTTGTATTTCTATTTGTTAAGTACTTTTTTGAGTACAATTGAGTTTTGGATTCGAAACGGCGAGACATTTTAGTTGGTCTTTTGGTTTAAGGTTTTTTTTATTGTTCATAGACTTTTCAAATACCTTACGATTGAAACACTGGTAAGAAAAACTATACGAACCCGGATAACACTGCGTTGGGCTCGCCCTGTGTTGTCATGGTGAAGTGTGCCACTTCTAAATATTCCTGCAACCATAGCGGCTACCAGTTTGCTGTCTTGTTACCCCTTTTGCGTGCTTTTATATATTCACAAAGTACCAACAATCAACAGATATTATTACAACTACCTTCTGCATGAATAAACTAATCTATAAAATTTATGAAGGCGTTTACCCCTAAGCAGGATATCTCAGGTGGATTATTTTCCTTAACCAATAACGATTCTTGGAAGTATTCTTTAAACGTTACCAGCAAAAGTCTCTTTATCGTGGTTTTATTCCTACGGCCAAGTCAATCGTAAAATTAATTTATCTTCGCATTATTTTTCAATTAAAAATGCATCTCACGTGTTCTCAAAATGTTACTTTGTTTTGTATTTGTTTTTGGTTTCCTGTAGTGGTTGACCTCACTGGTTATTATAATACTTCGACGAACAAAAAAAATACCAGTAACTTTCTTTATACCGGTGTACAGAATGTTCGTTAAGTCCAAATCTAAAAGTATTTACATATTTATAAGATTAAAGTACATACCTATTACAATACTATTTGTCATCATAATCATCAATATCAACAGCCGCCCGAAGTCCACTGCTGTACATAGGCCTCCATAGATATCCAGATTTCCAGTAGTCCTGCGACATTTACTAGGTCCTTTATTTGCCTTAAAACTACTTTAGAATTTCGTATACTACTTGCAAATTATCTATGAAGTAAATATTCTGACTTATTTTTGTTCGTCAATATAATTATTAATTCTCACAGATCTAATAATAAGCTGTTTCATCACGTGCCATCTCTTCATTATAAGCTTAACAAAGAGGACCTTAGGCAAGTATTTAAATTTCAAGGACGTACAATTCAGAATGCCATTGCTAATGCTCTTTTTTTACGAATCATTTCGGGGTTCTGTAGTTAACCAGAAACTCGTATAGTTTTGACTTTTCCATTTGTTTTTCCGCAGCTTTCCTTGGAGACTACTTCTAGGAAGCTGTAATTTAACAAATACAAAGTATCAAATCAAAAAAAAGTTTTTAGGCTACTTCCCCAAAAAGTAAGTCTATTTTTCGTCTAGATAGACGAGAAAAGGACCACATAACGTTAACGTTGAATTCTAACGTTGAATAGACCGTTACAAAAAAATCTAAAATCTAATAAAATAAAAATCTGTCTAAAAACCAGCTTTCGATACAGGGATCCGTTTTCGGTCACGTAATTAAAAGAAGCTGTATAGACTTTACAAGTTAAATGAACAAGGATAATGAAACGGTAAGGAGAAAATACACAAATTCCAATATGTTCAAAATTTCAAACAAAAACCATCTTCTTACTCTACATAAAATTGTGGCAGGTAACTACGGGACCCTACACTACGCAAGCCCGAACTCGCACTTGGTTTTCATTTGGATTTTAGTATTTGTTTTATGAAGATGCCATTCATGCAATTTAAATTCAAGACATCGCTAAACAGAAGATTTTATCTACCAATTTAGTTATCAATCCCGTGCTAGTCCGCTAGAGTAGGGATGCTACTAAGCTTTGTCTCCGATTGGAAAAGACCGGTGTTAACGATTAATTATACACCTCCGACACTATATTCCGGACGATTTCGGTCCCCATAGTAGAATTTTGGATCCGGTTTAGCAAAATAATCATAACAAACGCTTGCGGCCACAGAGCGTTAACTCTACTAAAATAATACTCAAACACTGTTCTGCAGTCCTTGATTAGAAATTGACATCTCAATGTTACTTCAAAGACAATGCTGTGTCCGAAAACCGTCTTCTCAAATAAAACAGTAAATACTCAAATACAGATTCTGGTTGACTTACCTTCTAGGATATGGGCCTTGAAGTAGAAACTTATCTAAATCAGTGAGTGTCTATCCGGAAGCCTTTATGTATTTGACTGATTTTTGAATTGGTCCCTTCAAACTGATTACTGAGTTTTGTTCCTGTTATTCAAAATAAAAGTTGACACATCTCCCTTCCTTCGGTCTCCGACTCCAATAAATCAAATTAAAAACCTCCGGCACAGCCTCCGGAATCTCCGGAACCGGTTCCGATAAACCCAGCTCCGTAACATCCCTACCCTGGAGTATAAACGGAAACTAATTAACAACGCCGTTGGCATCCAAATAAGCCAACTTCAAAGGCCTCACTGAGGCACTTGTCACTTTGCGGAGACCTAATAAGATGACAGGAGGATGACCTACTTTGACAAGCTTCTGGATTATTAACACAGTTACTGAGAATAGTTATTGCTAATTCTTATAGAGCAGTAGTTGCGAGGCAAATAGCCACTGGTTCAGTTCCTTTATAAGTGTCGTCCTTTAATTTGATGTGAAAATCTACAATATATTTGTTGATGTTATTTCTTAAGGCATGTACTTATGCTACTGGGTCGTCTTTAGTCAGTCTTTGATATGAATATCTGCCGTTAATTACCTCTATCTTATCATAGTTATCATGTACATGCAAAATATTTTTTATCGCCTCCAAATCTGATGACAACTATTAAACAAGGGAAATATTGTGCCATCACGTTTATCGGCTGCCATATACCTAACTTACAAACCAAATATACCTACGTCATTGTTTACAGCATATTAGTCTTATTTATCGATTTTACCCTTCCACGTGAAACGATGTGAAACAGTAACCAAACGGTACGTAACAACACTTATATTCTTAAAGATACCGATCAAACAGACAAACAACAGCTTTAATTTACTCCTACTGTCAGGCACAAGCCTCACTTCAACTATCAGATGGCGCCATGCCATACTCCAACACGCGGGCTCGGTTCGCATTGCTGGAGGGTTGTAAGGTTAGTGAACCTTGCAGTCAGATGATGTCAAGCCACCCTAAACCCCTCTGACTAGGTTTGACAACTTACATTCAGAGGCGTCAGACGGGGCCAACTGCTTAACGTGCACTCTGAAGCACGGCGATATTCGAAAAGTACCTACATCACAAATTTTCCGTAAGGTTTTAATAATTTGGAATATACATTCTCGTAATAAACCAAGTAAAATAAAAATGTATGTAAAACTAAAAAGCTCTTGTTCCATATACCTATAAGCAAAAGGTAAAAATGACCAATTGTTACATGCCAACAGTATGTCGCACGCGTATCTTGTTTGTTATCTAATCCAATGAACGCGCATTGTTTGCGGTTCACACCCCGCGCTCATCAAATGATGTGCTTTTTGAAGCGGACAAAGTAAACATGGGAACAATGCCAATAATGATTTCAATTCAAATAATAACTTTTCGACTAAGCTAAGTTTATTTACGTCCTCTGGCGACAAAAATGAATACAGACTGAGTTCAGGTGACTGACCATCTTTTATTTGTATTTGTAGTAATAACTTTATGATGTTCCATTCCCACCAAACTATTTTTTTTTTGAGGATAATAGTAAAATATAAATCGATAGTAAAGTAAAATAAATATCTTATCAGCTGATTTATGCGTAATGTCATTTAACAAACAAATTTTCTTGTTTATTTATTAGTTCGTACACAAAAAGACAATTACAATAGACAGACAATTGGGAGATTAAAAGTAGAGATGAGCTTATCTCTAAAAAGAGATTTCTTCCAGCAGACCACGTTGTTGTAAGTTAAAAATATTCAAATGCCTTTCAATTACCCAAGTACCTCATTATTACACACACGGAACCCACCAGAAGTGACTACTAGTACGACAAGAAATAAAAACAAAGTAGCACCTACAACATCCACGTAATCAGATCTTTAATTTAACAAAGACATGTCTGGCATAAACACAAAATAGTATTGAATAATGAACCGAACCTTTTTGACGCAAACCCGCTGACGGCAGAGTTCAGTCGCGGGTCGCGCATGTTTTCACATAATGTGTGTGTTCTATTATTGCTATCTCATGAATTTGGATGGCACTTGGTACCCTGTACATTTTCGTTGCTTCGATTGTGACACATTTTTCTTATTGTCTTGCTCCTACTACCAATTCTGTGAGTAACCACAGTCGGTGGTGACCACCAGTTTAAGGTGCTCGACTTTGATATGATCTATAGCCCATCCTTATCAATATAATTGTTTAAAATTTGTAGACACTGTCATTGAGTAGAATTTACAAAAGTGGTGTTTTGAAAATGTTATTTTAATTCACGACCTATAAAGTTCGAGGAGAAGAAATCCCACTTAAGACCCTTCTTTAGACAATTTTTATTTTATTTATCTTAAATTTTTGACTGTTTGATAAGTCAAAGTAAACCTTGCGAATAAACTAATATTCGATATTATATTTAACTCTTAAGTTTACTTAGGCACACAACGTAGTATATGTTATTGTACTTATAATTATTACACTTATACATACTGAAAACCAAGGCCAGGTTGTTTTCAGCAATTGTTACAAATTTAGAAACTTACTGCAACAAGAACGATTTTCACGTGCAAAAAAGATCAGCAACAATAAAACCAGAAGTACCTTTCATCAAAGCGACAAAGTTCGAGTACTCTACAAAGCGCTTGTTAAGTCCTCAAAAGTACGACCTTCGTCATTCCTACCAAAGTACCTATTGAGAACCAATTCCGCGTATCTGATATAGATGGCGCGATACTGTCACTTTGTACGGCTCGGCTCTTACAACACGGACTCTATCCGGTAACAATAACTAAAAATTGCAACAATAGCACGTGTCAGGTGAAACTTCCTACCATTGTCATATTATATTCTGAGGTATCAAATGTAATTAAACCGTAGTTAATGGGACAACAGGAAATGGTGGACGTTGCTCTCAATTTTCTTGTGCCATTTTTACATTCTAAACGCCCGAAAGTGAATCACACTTAATATTTCAATAGAAACATGTGCAACAATAATAAACAAAAGCCATAAAAAGCAAGTGCTGTAATCACCATTCTTTAAATCTTTTAGGTTGTAAATGTACAGCTGACTACTAGGAAAAACTTATGAGTTAGCACATATTGTCTAAAAACTAGCATCCTAATGCTGATTTTGACGTCAATTAACATAGACGTAATAATAACCTTGTTTACTATTCTGAAGAGATTTCTTTTCCTGAGTATTAAAACACAACATAGGTACTATGGTAATGGTAATGACAGAGATACACTCACTGCTATAGCTAAAGTGAACGGAACATTCAGATCTTCACACTTTACCGTATTTTACAGCCACACCATTTTCAAGTTTAGTTTAAAACTTGGCCAAGTTCATGAACGACTTTAATCTGGCACAGCCATGTAGCTTTAATTCGAGCTGTAAGCAGCCATTGCGAATACGTAAGCACCAGCACTCGCCAACAGCAACTGCCAAACAGTCGACAAAAACATCGCTTAATATTTATGTGCCCAAATGGGCCCACAATACGGCTCCGACCCTCGTCCGCCTGACCGCGTGTAATGTCAGCGTTTAGACACATGGCTGTGGAAAACGATTAACGTTCATATTCAATTTCAACCCACTTGCTATACTTTGTTATGATGATATTTAAACGTGCTCTGTGGATCTCGTCTTGATTTTTTATTTCATGACGGAAACACTGGATTACTACTAAACTGGAACTTCGTAATAAATAGGTCGGTCATTTCAAAGAAAATTACGTTCCTAATCATGGTTGGAGTAAGATTGTAAATTAGTCTAATTGTCAGCTTTTGTAACTCTAATATCGCCTGTTTTACAATGAATATCAAAAACGAAGTAACTGCTTACTGTATCTTAAGGTCTCGCAGTATTGTGTTGTTCCCTAGTTTATTTATTATTGAATGTATGTATGTAAGTATCTATGTATTTAATGTAAATTGCCATCAGTTTCAGTTACTATTATAATTTCTTGTGCACTTACCTACCCTTCTCGTCAGTTTTCCTCTACCTGTGGGTTGTTTGAAAGGGATCGATTTTCAGCGATAAAGCCGCCCAAATTGTACATTATCGTT
The DNA here is from genome assembly GCA_950022985.1 of Udea ferrugalis. NCBI lineage: Eukaryota > Metazoa > Arthropoda > Insecta > Lepidoptera > Crambidae > Udea > Udea ferrugalis. The sequence continues at coordinate 3,361,029 of OX465523.1, forward strand.
AATCTGTGTTTCTTTGCTGTTGATTTCTGTTGTTTTCGTATGCAATAAATAATATCTATCTATCTATTTATATTCGATTACTTTGGCTTACCATCAGCAGCTTAATATAAAAACTGAAGACCTGAAGCTGAATTTGTGGTATCGCGTTTTATCCTTGTGTTGCATGACAAACTATTATTTCGAAATGTACAATTATCAATTAGCTTACAATGTTTGTGTTCGATTATCCTATAATACTGATATGTCAGCTGGTACCTGAAGGCTAATTCTTGCGTTTTCTGTAACAATACTATAATTATCTATATCAAACAATTATATATGTGCCTACAAGTGTTTGCACTTAATGCTTTAGAGCTTTGAAATAAAATAATATTTTCTAGACACCTACATTGGATTAGCTTGTTATCTTACTTTAATGTTATCTATAATTCTATAGTAAAGAACGCAAGTGCCTGTTTTGCATAGTTGTATATTAACTAATTTAGTTATTCTTTGTTCACAGGTATGTATAATTTGCAAACTTAAGCACCTATCAGTAAGTAAGTTGACTACATTTATTGCTTTTCTAAAGTTCAAGTTGAACTTCTCGCTTAACAGCCAAAGTAAGAAGTAAACTGAACGTGGAGGTTAATGCTAGAACCTTATCTACTTGTTTAAGATGCAAATGGGTATTGCAAGTAAGGCGGTGAAGTTTATGTTCACCAATTTGGTTATATTATCTAACTTAGTTACAACTGAACTCGGTGACCTTGCTGAATTTTGATGGATGCTGACCAGATTGAAATGTGTTCTAAGACGAAAAATCTTTGGTGGTTCCTAATTCTGTACTTCTGTCAATTTGTGGTGCTTGGGAGTTAAGTTAGGAGTTCAAGTTTTATCTAAATGAAGAATGTTGAGGAGGCCTTTGCGTGGCAGTGAGTCAATGCAGGGTCTCCCGCCTGAGCGAAGGTTTCTCCCCATCTTTTCCCTGTGCCTCGATCATATACCAGGATCTGCCATTCTATTTAATGTCTCAAATTGTTACTCTGACTTTTTTCTGTTTTTTCGCCTGCAACGAAATCCGTCTTTGGGCTGCCACAGAGAGACGTTTTGTGACCATTCGCTAGTAATAGGAAGTTAATTTTATTTAACTATGTTGAGAAGGTTACAGTGAGAAGTGTCAACATTTTCATTGGTTGTATTATTTGAAAGTGTACATTAGAATTGCTACAGTAAATTGTAGCACGCGACGGGAACGGAACACCCGCAAACAATCAATTGTTTCCGTTTTTGTCCAATTAACTCAAATTAAATAGTTAGTAGCGCGTTCGACACGCTTAGCTAGAAAACTGGCTATTAGCATATTGTAGTTTTACAAAATATGAATGGTTTTATGTATATTAAGAACTGCATTTTGAATTATACGGGAACTTTAATTTTAAATGCAGTGTTTGAATTGTTTCAACAAATAAATCAATCAGTGATTACAGCTGAAAACTGTGCGTGGGAGTGGTTTATTTTTTAAATGAGATTTGCATCAAAAGCCACATTTGTATCTCTCTAACACTATCCCTCCAAATATTAAAATATGCACGTAAGTATCATTTGTTTGCCGTTGTTAACATAAGGGGCTCAGCTATTTTAACACTTTTCCGAACAAAAAACTATGCTCAACATACAGTTAAATTGCAATTATGTGTAGTCAAGTAGTTAAACTCGTACTTTCATTGCTGAATAAAGCCTTACTCGAAAACAATAAATTACAAAGGTATAAAATATCAATCAAAGCAGGAATAAAGCAATACTTCAAAAGAAGCGAAATTGTATGTGTGTAACAATGACAGTATTGTCATTGGAAGTTATCAATGGAAATATACCTATTGAAATACTATGGAATCTTAGCAGTTAGCTGTTTTTGTTATTTGATCAATTATACTTTTAAACACACCCAAGTCATCTGAATTTCTGCAGCGGACTTGTCACCTCTAAGTTTCACGACTTTCGTCTGTTGCAAGCGTTTTTATAATTTTAATTACCGTTAAATAATATCAGGCAATCCTCTACTTCCACAAATGAACTAAACTAGAAAGATTACACTAATACAAAGACCTGTTGTGTTGGTAAATCAGTTCTCGTGATACAGTTCCCCGTCGGTTCGATTACAATCAAAATTTGTTTTTAATTATCTCTTTGTAGTTATCTAAGCAACAATGGTTGGTCAATTCGACAGTTATCGCGAGTTCATCTTACATTGGCGGTGATGACTTTAGTTCGTTGCAATACTCATTTCTTGCTTGTATGTGGTCATCTATAACTTCTGCATCATGAGGGCGAGTCTAGACTAGATAAAATAATAGTTACAAAAAATCAAGCATTTTTAAATCAACATGATAGTTTTCCAAAAAAAAAAGTAGAATGGAGCTCGCTGGTCACCTCAGCAGAAAATAAGGCAAATGCAACACCTGGCAAATGAAAATAGTTCGGAAGAAACTTTGGCCACAACTGAGTAGTTGAAATCGGTGAAATGTTGTTCAGGAAAATGATAATTTTGTCTAAATAGACGGTATAACAGACGGTCTAAATAGACGACAAACACTACATAATGGCAAGACATAAATTCCAGACAAATAATCGTTTTCCCGATGAATCGTCATCGTCATCGAAAGACTTCAGGAAACTGAGCAAGAATTTCTAAGAACTCTACATTACATTGTAATGCTAGCAAATGCTCTAGTCTATACTCACCTTTAACGAGCATAATACGTAATTGTGTAATTTATTCCATCTATCGAATGTGTCGATGCCTGATATTAGTTCCGCCCACCTTCGCTCGGACGAAATCAATTTGCATTCTATGCATGCTAAATAGAACACAAACATTTTCAGTATTTGTTCGCGCGTTAGTGGGAATCCGTTTGATAGAAACGCTATTGTTCTAATACTAGCAGGCCATGTTGACTGTATGTTTTCATAATATTCTAATATGGCTATTAGGATTCTGGTGCTGGCTGATTACGAACCTTTCTGACCTCTACGAACCTTTCCGCCGTTCTTGTAGCCTATCTTGAGTATTTACAGCCTAGAGCATCCAGGTCTGCCAGTTCTTTGGTGTGGCCTTCAATGTAGCTGCTTATGCCTACAAGTTGGAAGTCTATCAATGAAAATAGTTTTATCCGATTTGGGGGTAACTACTCATATTCCGTAATATGCACTGACATATTCAACATATTCTCAAGTCAATGTTGATCATTACAGTCAATTTCTAAAATAAAAAATCTAGGAGTAACTGAAGCAATCTGTGTGAAGCGCAGCGGCGCTAGTTTCATTCAAAATCCCATTATTTTAAATACATTTAAGGTGGTAAATTCAATCAACCAAGTAAATTGAATTGAAACTCATTGCAAATAATTGACGCTCACTCCAGATTAAATGGTTGCTTTGCCATAGACAACAATCACTTAGATCAGAGTAGTACCTAACAATTGTAATTTGCTATGATTAGTCGTGTAATCCGGCTGAGTAGGAGATCTGCAAGTCAAAGTAATTCACGCATGACGCTCGAGTTAACTGAGCTATTATCTCCGTTGTGTTGGCATAGCGACGGAATGTAACTGAAAGAGGGTTTAGTTTGAGGGTATTTCGGTAAGAATTCAGGCTTCGTTTTAGGCAATGCGTATAGGTCTGCATGTTTTTTTTTGTAATAATTTATGGTAAAACCACGTTAAACAGCTTTTAAAATCTACTACTTATAGCCTAAAATATACTTAAATAGTAGAGACTGCCAATATTTTGGACTTGTGATAAGGCGAATTGCAGTTGCAGCGCCCTTGCAGGGTCGAAAGTGATTGTATTTTAGTTTTGTAACGAACATTTGGTTTGTTCTGGGTGTAAGTGTGTGTCTGTTTACATTCAAACTCAGCTTAACTAAGCTATTTGGAACTCCAAATGATACACAGCTAATCTTCACAGAAAATCTTTTCATTCATTCAAAGACAATGTTTTTTACTTATATTATCAAGCAATCTAAATAGATTTAACAATTTTTACAATAATTAAGTGAAATAATCCCACGAGTAACTTCATAGTAACTGTTCTCGATATCTCTGCATTGCTTGGCCGAGTTTCCTATCGGCGCTATCAGCGGCCCTGCGCGCGCGCAATGCCGACTGGCGCCACAGTATAATCTTACAGTAAGCTATCTACATACAAACGTGCCACTGTCGGTTTGAATTTGTGCGTGAGCGTCGCGCGCCGTGTCGCGATATCACGCACACGCTAGCATAAAATCGGGAGGCGGTAGTACGGACGGGCTGTGCCGCGTGTCTGTGTGCACGCTAGGCTAATAACTCGGCGGGCGGCCTTAGATAGTCTACTGTATGGTTTATACTGTGACAATGCCAACCGGCGCGCGCGTCGTTACACAAGACGTCCTACATGCCGCACACCTGGTGCGAGATTACGCAGAATAGATTGATGCGTATTGGATTCTAATTTTGCTTCCTGGTCATTTCTTTAGTGTTCAGTGAGATTGCATAGATTTGGTGAAATTTTGGCTTGTACAACTGCTATCTACGATGTGAAGTATCTTTTTGAACATAGTCGAGGAAAATTCACTTAGACTGTAGGATAGTGTTACCTACTCTTGGTTTTAATATAGAATTACAGTCATGATTTTCAGCTGTACAGAATGTAAACTGAATTGGAAAATATCATCACAGGTAATTTTCAACGATAACTTTATTGGGGCGCAGCTGTAACTGTAGCAATCCTGCAAGGGACCATTCTTGGCCCGTTCCTATAAACAATATTGCCTTCGCTGTTGACCTTCCAAAATGTATTAGTAACTAAAGATTGAACAGTTTATTTCCGCTCCCTTCGAACATTTCATCTGATTGACGTAAAATTAAAAAATAAAACGGCTGTCTAAAATAGGATTTTGCTGGCTAAAATTAAATTGGCGTTCGTGTTACAGGTGAGCGTTAGGGACAAAATCCAATTTCGGTCCACAAGAGCCAGCGCTGGCCTTTTTTGCCGTGTACTCACGTTTATCGGCTCAAATTCCGACATTGACGTTTATGCAAAAAAGCCCTGTTACCGACTCAGCTACATTTCCCATGCTGTCATAACGCAATGATATATGCTGCTAATAATGTCAACCAAAGCTACCTGTATGCTAATCTCACCGTAACCCCAATTCGACAGCACAAAACACGTGTGTTTCCGATTGTGGCAAAAACCGATAAATTGTGCTGTAGGCGGAGATTTTTGAGTAATTTAGTAGTGTCGATTCCTAATTAAGAACCACTTTGGAGGCGTCCGAAATAGCAACGATTGGTGATTTTTCGAATCTAATTAAAATTAAACTATTACCATTATTGGAATGGATTGGCTTTTGCCATTTCTTGATCGAATCAAGGCAACCAAGGTTTGCCAGTTGCTGACCGCAATTACCCAAATATTAACTGAGTTGACCTGGTTTTGAATCAGTCAATCATTGGGGCTTTATAGGGTTCCTAAATATGCTGCAACTTTGTTTGATTGAATAATTAAGTTTATGAAAAAATGCATTAATTATGTTTGATTTCAGAAAATGCATTGTTTTCTGTCACCAAAGTATTTACTTTACTGTTACTTTGTTAATAATTCCGCAGAGTCGTACAGTTATATCGTGAACAGAAATAGCCTAATTAACGACGGTGAAGAGAAAAGAGACGTAGACATGTGAGATGAGTCAGTCTTCGTCCCACTCAACCTTATTATAGCCCGGGGTTACTTTATAGAGTCACTTTGACCTGTGACATTCTGCAGCCTCTGCCACTCAATAGTCATGTCAAGAGCACTTCAAGAGTCTGTAAATTTCAACAGTTTTTGTCTTCATACGAGTATTTTTGTAATTGAATCCATACAGGACGTGAACATTTACTGTAAATTTCGATTTTATTACTAAAAATTGTTTTTTTTTTTATTATTTTCAGCACTATTTGTTTCCGACACAAAGTGTATCGTTTGCTACAACAAATGACGTATGAAGCCCTAAGCTTGCGCACTCTTCAAAAAGATCTCCAAAGCAGTTTGAGTAATCGTTATTGCGGAGCGGAGTGCGATACACTACACTACACTACACTTACATAACAGATCGACCGATTAAGACATTATTTACTAGCGCATATTGCGTCGTTATTGCTTGTAATTTAGTAATTACGTAGGTGTTGTTCGTATGATTTTTTAACTGTCGCTTATGGCGGACAATCATGTTGTTATATTGTTAGCTTGCCTAACGTTTTGTTTGTGGAAGTGAGATTAATAGGTTTTAGTCAGATGTTACATGTGATTGCATGGAATTGAAAGTAATGTCTGTGTTGTAAATTATTTTCACAAAACCATACTTTTAAGGCATGTCTTCTTGATATTATGTCCTTCACGAATATGTGGTTTAATTTGTATCTAGGTAGTTACTAATATAAAATCGGAATTGTTTGCTATACCTTTTTCATGCCAGAACTTTGAGACCATTTTGTATTTTAAAAATTAAACAATTAAAGCCTTTGATAAGTTGTGATGTCAGTAAAAATCTGTTTTTTCCACTTTTTCTTGGAGAATACTTACAGTACGAAACACTTGAAAAATCTAAACTCCAACTTCCAGTTTTCGATACATCTTCATCATCTTCCCACGTGGCGAGTTTCTCCGCCTTAACTTCACAACTGACGTTAATTACTCGATAAACCATATTAACAACACCATTGTCCCAGGGACCGGCCGGAGTCACAGTATAAACCATACAGTACCTAGACTATCTAAGGCCGCCCGCCGAGTTACTAGCCTAACGTGCACACAGACACGCAGCACAGCCCGTCCGTACTGCCGCCTCCCTATGCCTCCCTTTTTTATGCTAGCGTGTGCGTGAAATCGCGTGTGCGTGATATCGCGACACGGCGCGCGTCGCTCACGCACACATTCAAACCGAGAGTGGCACGTTTGTATTTAAATGTTCTACTGTATGGTTTATACTGTGCCGGAGTGGTCCCACAAGCCCACAACCACTGTTTAATTAGAAAGCTCGCACTATATCAAATATTCTAATGGCTTGCAACATTATCTAATATTGCAATAGGAAATTATATTGCTGATCTGGGTTAATGAGCAATTAACATAATTAAATAATCAGGGAAATAACTTATGCAAGTCTTTCTTATCACTGCCGCTTCTAGAGCTGATATTTAATGTTAAGATAAGATTAGACCGAAACGAAATAAAACTCATTCATTCATTAATTCATTCATAAGACGAATAATCTTTATTGCATAAAATACACACGAGTAACTGTAAGAATACAATATTTAAGAGGTCTTTCGCTACAAGCGATCTCACCCAGACTGTCTTCTTGTACTCGAAAACTTAGATCATTTGACCTCAAGCTGAACAAAATTTGTTCTATGAGATTGACACCCAACTGACTAAGACAGGCTAAATCTAACAGAATGGTAAGAAAAGAACTGCTTTGGCAAATATATTTGCACAAGATGCAACAATGGCCTCTTCCTTATTTTTTTCTTATTTTCTTTTATATGAATGTAGGATTACTAGTCCTGGGTACAAATCAATCACTAAAAACGATGCAACTGGCCAGTCATAAAAAAAATAAGAACCGAAGCGTGCGTCTTTGTCTCCAGTCGTCAGTGTAGGAAGTGTAATAATTATACGTGCGCATGCGCGTATTGGCGTGTCGTGTGGACTGGAAGTAATGCGCGAAACAATTTGTCCGTCCTTCCGATTTTTTACAAACAGCGGAAAACTGCAATCTTTAAACGCAGACCCCATTGTCATGCTACATTTAAAATAACTAATTCACTTGCGAAAACAACACATAATGAATTCCGTATTCTCAAGATAAACGCCACTTATGTTACCATTTAGCCACACGAGGTATTAGTGCAATATTTTTGAACTGCGATCGTTACTTGCTACAAAATTTACAAATGCTTTAAACCTTAAGAATGTTTACTTTAGGGTTGGAAATAGAACGGTGGAATGTGACAATGGAGCTTCCGCCAGCCATTTTCCCAGGCACCTGTTTTCGTTATACTCCAATCTGTTTAACTACAACCGTTTGCGAAATTCGTAACACTTCACAGACTGTTATGCTGATGGCTTTGAAATATGTTATTTACTTATGTTATTTATTATAATGATACGCTTATGTAAGGAAGAACAAAACGCCTAAACACTGCTTTTAGTGCGCATAGATGAATACTGAAGACGGTTATTTACGTCGGCAGTGCGCAAGCTGAAGGTATTATTAGGAAAGTCTTTACTCGGGTGTTTTGAGACCAATTTTCCTTCATCTAGGGATTCTAAGGCATGACCGCTACTTATTCATAGGATTATCATTAAATATTAACAATTGATATTGATTATTTTTTTAAACAGCCAGAAATCACACCGTCATTTTTCTTGAAAATACAAGTACTTTATATTTTTTTCTGAATATCGCGTTTTGGTATATCTGCATTGTTTCTGTAATTATGTAGGATCCGGAATCGGCTCAAGCGTCTGTGGCAGCCTAACAACTCTATCAATTGTTAACAACCCGGATTAAAGGGCTTACGAGAGCTCTTCGCACGAATTCCTTACAACATCATCGAATTCACCTGTCAGAGAATTAGATAACTACTTCCTTCATTGCTTTATTTCTATTATTCTAGATTTGGAGAATCACTTTGCAAGTATAAAAAATACGCTCGCAGTGAAGTCTCTGATACGTGAATTTGAGTCCGAGCTCAGGTAGGTATTCTCTCTCGAAAATTTGTGGAAAGTCTTATTTTACAGATGTTTTTTAAACATTCGTAATGAATTGTTAATTTTGTACAATGTTGAATTCCGAAACGCTGCCCTGTATAGCTCACGAACGGTGTAACTTAATTTCGCCATACAAATCGTTATAACCTTGCCAAAGTGCAAACGAGCTATCACACGATTACGAATCACGAGATGCCCAACATGATGCCTAGGTACAGAGGCGCTCACATCAACCTTCACATAACCGTTGCAAAATGGGTTTTATGTCAGCGGCATAAGGTGCCCCTATGTAAAGGTTGATGTGAGCGCCTCTGTACCTGCTCTGTGAAACTGAACAATTAAATAATTTTCTCGGTGATAATTGGCGACGTGACGCAAATACTTGTAACATGTTGTTTTAACGTTCTTTCCACAGTTCGTTAATCATTCGCGTTCATTTCATGAGCCGTTTAATTCGTGTAACTTTATGTTAGGTATACCAGTCGTCAATGTTTTTGAATAATTTATACAGTTTAAATTTCTTTGTTCTTGAGGTATACTCTCGTTTTTGTAGTATCGTTAATTGTTAGGCGTTATAAATCGTAAGTAATTATTATAAATTATATTGTTGATTGATAACATAGAAGGTTACGTCAAAAGCCTCTAAAAAGGCTGTGTAGTAAACTACAACACCCGGTTCACCAAGTAGTTATAATTACATAATACACTGTCGATGTTTTGTGTATGCTCATTTCAATAGCTTTCATTAACATTTAAGACCTGCCCTTAAGAGCGCTCACAATAGTAAAAGCCTGTCAGACTCGAGTTGTCATTGTCACAGTTTCGAAAGCAAAAAGACGTATTTCATTATTGGACCTAAAGAATTGGGTCATTATATCGAATAAAACCGAAACTTGTATTACACGTTCACTCGCGTATCGAGTTGCTGTCCTCTCGATGTCCAAAATGTATCTGTCTCGCTCGCGGTGAGTGCTTGTGAGCAGGACAGCTGTTTAGGTCGTCGGAATGATTAATTTTTGGAGGAGCCATTGCCCAATTATGCGATTGTCCATTTTGGCACGTCTGGCATCGTTACTTCGGTCCTCGGACAGATACATGTCAGTAATTTCCAATATTGCACTGCTCTCGCAATTTAGGAACACCAATTTAAGTGACGAGGGATACCTTTCAAAGTATGCAAACGTTTTTTTCTAACACTGCATATTGCTTAATTCATTCGTGAAAATACGTACATGAAAGTACACTTGTGTTGACACAAACAATAATAACTTGCGACTGAGAGGCAAAGAATAGTAGTACACTTAGACAACGTTTATCAGAAGAGTAACTATTTGATCATGGTAAAAAACACTCATTTTTCCACCAGAGGTTAATAACCTGTTGAGTTTGAACGTCAATATTATAGTTGTGCAGTTATACACACAAATACGAATATCGTCTCGGGTGTTTTTGCTTTGCTTTTTATGATAGTTTCAACAGAGGTCAAATGGACGTGGAAAACGTTGAATTTCTATGCTATCGACACCTTAAAAGGTTTTTTAGTTTTTACTAAGTTCTTGAGTAAGTTTCGTACAACGTGTAATGATAGTGTAAGAGAGAGATCAATAAATAAAATAAACGGTTTTAAAGAAGGTAACCAATACACTCACGAGCAAAAATAAGAAGTTACTTTCATAACTGACGACTTTCTCTGAGTTTCTTGAAATGAATTATTATTTATTGAAGCCTGATACCTGATAAAATTGCTGAAGTCCTAAGTATACTTATGTTTCTTTAACTTTAAACACAGGAATCTAAGCTCAACTGTAACATAATTCATACTAGGCGCGTCGCCTCCCAAAAGGCTTTAGGATCAGTTAAAAAAGCAACAGTGATCTCAAAAATTACCCAACAGTTTTAATTAAATTTCAATTAAACAAAACATAGATTCCCTGTGGCTTATTATGATTTGTTCATTGGCTTGGCTGGCAGTGTCCCTGTTTGCTTAGTTGCGGGTTGTGGATTTATATGCAAGCCATCAAGATACGTTCTGTGATTGGGTATTACTATATCATTAAGTCTATGTATACCAATCGTACGAAACTCTGACAGTTATAGTACAAGCTTATCTGGGGTCAGATAGCTGTCTGTAAAGATGTCCAGAGACAAGTAATTTTAATTCAGCAGGATTACAGCTACAGATAAACCTTCAAATGGATACACAGTTGCCCGCAATATTTCATTTGCCAGCTCGTGTAGTTGCGGTCAGGTAAATACTACTTCAAAAATTATTTTATACCGAGATTACACAACCGCAGGCGTTTATTTAAATTTGTATTTTCCCGCATACCAGTTTACTGACGCCCACCTTGTGGTGTGATTATTTTGCTCGTATGTGTATTTTCGCTTGAAATTTGTTAAGTCCATGTAAAGTAATCAAGTTTTTCATTAGTAGACTGTAAAAGAAGATACCGTACACATGTAACAAGAAACATACCGAGAATTTATCTCCACAATTTATCCTAATTTCTCAAGGTATCATTGTAAGGGATTTTTGAACTGGCGAAGGGGATCAAAAACTCATTAGAAATTGCCGTGAAAATGAAAACCGAGTTTCCTATTACGGTAGCAATGTAGGATTAGGCAGTTGAACCGGAAACGGAAGACGATCTGTCGTGACGATTGCCGCCGGGCCGGCACCGGAACGGAAAATAACGGAAGGAAACACTGCGGTTACCATGGTGAATTATTAAGATGCTTGTCGCTGGTCACGCGCAAGTTAAATATCATAACTTTATTTTTATAATTTTGAATGCCAAAACTGTTGAGGGGCCTTCAACATTGATGGAATCACCCTGGCTTATAGGGTAAATATACCAGAAGCCGGCCGGTCTGTTAAAGGTCTTGGTGGCACAATGGTTAGTGCAGTCGCCCGGTTTTCGTTTCGGGTTTCGTCCGATGCTAACACCGATTGTTTTTTTCTGATTTTCGGATATTTAGGATATTCTTAATAATGTTGCTCTCACTACGAGCATGTGTCTTGCAACATAACCAAATGTTGATCCACTATGTAAGTCTGTTACAAGATTATCCTACGCGAACTTTCGAACTTCGGTATTACAGTATAACTATATCAATTCAATTAGTGTAATCGACCTCGGTATGCTTTATTGTTATTACCGCATTATGGGATAGTAAGTTAATGACCTGACCCGAGGCATAATTTAACATTTACAATACTTACCCAGGTAGGGTTAGCGTTGCGGAAGATATTATAAGTTGGCAGAATAATATCTCATCGAAATATAATTAAGCTGGGAAGTTTAAGCGATATTAAGGTATTTTGGGCTTATAGAGATTTTAATCGTTGAGAACTTTTGGAAGAAATTCGTTTGATCGTTTTACCTAATCATATAAGACGAAATATATTAACCACCAACTAGCGAAAAAGATACATACGAACATTTTGGTACCTACCCAATGTCTTTCAAGATCATTTATTCATACTCCACTCTGAATATTTCTTAGTAGAGTGATAATAGTTATCTTTTTTTTGGTAAGTTGTTGACTCACATGAATTGACTAATTTCATTTAGTATGATAATAGCTTAAAGTTAAAGATAGAAAAACTGGAAAATGACAATCGGTCTTTTCTCAAAAAAAAGACCGAATGTCTTCTCTGGTTTCCCTATCTTTAATAAGGCGATAATGCATTATCCCTAATTAACTTTAAGCTTATAGATTATTTTTTTAACAAACCCTTATCTTACTTAGTAGACATTAAACCATCCAAGACGAAAACCCACTTTCTTCGAACAAGGTGAAAGTCTTACGCCAGCGATGACACAACTGCCGCAATAGGTCACGAGATTGAGCTAGGTATTCTAGGCAAGTCCTAGATGCGACTAGATACGCCTCGCTAATGCACCTAAGAGCCGAGACGAGGACCAGGGGATGTAAAAAGGTGACATTAGACGTTTCATATCTGAATCATAATATTCATATTATGTTATAATATTCATATTCATATTGTGTTATAATATTCATATTCATATTATGTTATAATATTCATATTCATATTGTGTTATAATATCCATATTCATATTATGTTATAATATTCATATTCATATTGTGTTATAATATCCATATTCATATTATGTTATAATATTCATATTCACATTATGATAGACCTAATAAGTTGCCGTTTTAGGATTTAAAAAATGAATCATATTATGATTCAGATATCAAACGTCAAATGCCGCCTTTTTAGACCCGCTGCGCACTGGGAGGCTCTGAGAGGCTCTTGATTCTTTTTTTGTCGTGAGCGAGGGAGAAAACGACCTTCAAGGTCACCTAATGGAAAGCCAACTCTGCCCATGGACAACTATAACACCATACCGGTGTAACCATTGCGCTGCTTGCCTTTGAATAATGAATACGCTCTTTATTACAAAGCTTAATCATATTGGCGTTCCCATAGGAACTCTAGATGTATGAATGACCTGAAAATCATACTTGATCTGTAGGGTGCTGTATAGGGTCTGTAGGGTAATGTAGGGCTACAATCACCTTCCCTAGAAAACGTAAAGGCCTGTAATTATAAGCAGTCCTAAAGCTACAAATGATGATAACGGTGATGCTGAGATCGGGAAGTTACGCCTGTTTCATTGTACACGTACTCATTTGGTTCAAACAGGACCAGCGTAATCACAAGAAAAGTATTTTCTTAAGTTATGATGAATACATAGTGACAAAGAAATACAACAAATTTCTTAGACATTTGGAATCTTTTGTGACCAGTCGGTGAAAAATTCCAACCCCAATGTACGAGGGTTAATTTGATGCCAACGAACTCTTCCATGCCCTCTTTCAATGAAGCTATGGAATTTCCCTAATACAAAATATTCGAAAATCACTAGACACAGAGAAATATGCCAAAGTAGCATCCTAGTTAAATTCCTATATCCTCAACAGAATGGCCGACAAGTTATTGAAAAGTAAGAACAGAAAAAAGCCATCGGAATATAAAAACCTTCATTTTCGGCAAGTAGGTGAGAATAGAATGAGTCAAAGTCACAGTGTTTATTTGCAAACTAAGTGTAGTAGTATACAAAGATGTTGTGTATAATATGTTAAGGGTAACGTTGAACACTTGCAAATCTTGACCACTGTCGTGAGTAAATATCTTAAGATGTGCAAGCTCTGAAAGTAGAGTATGTTTCCAATACTGGCAAGAAGTGAGTTAGCGATCTCTCATGCAAATAAGGGTTTTGCCAATCGCTTTGTTTCGCAGCTATTAGCTACACTGTAAGGATCTAACCGTATTGCAGGGGTGGTGAACCTGTCACATGTGTGCTGTTTTTTCATCAATCAAATCAGCCCTTCTAAGATTGATACGTAGGTGAATCTTATTTTAAAGTCATACATTATTTAATCAATAATGATACCATAAAGCTGACCATAATGTTATGTTACTCAATCACCGATCTTTTCTGTTCTCAGTTGTAGAGTTTTATCAACAAAGTCAGTTAACCAATTGCAAATTTTGCAGATTCTAGAATTTGTAGCAGTGGGACTCGGATTACGTTTCAGATTAGTTATATCCCAAGTAATACTTAGGAACTTACTATCTTTTCCTTGGCGCACCGTGAATCCTATAAACTTTAACTTTGAAAAATTCCTGAAAATTCCTATTATATTAACCAAAATTGCGGCCCTAATTATCTCATTTCTATGTCTGAAGCGTTTGAAAATGAGATAAAAAGGTTGTCGATCCCTCGCGTGTGAGATACGATCGATGTACGCCGCCGTACAAGCGGTATTATATGTATGCAAATATTGCATTTACATAAAGCATTGTGCAGCGAAAGGCGGGTGAAAGCAAAAGGGCTAGATGCTACGGGCGTTCGTGGACTATTTTTAATCTTGCGGAACCGATATCGGACTGTGAAAAGTAAAAGCGAACCATCATATAGCAAGCTTTAATACATTCCACCACAGCAGGAGAGGAATGTTCACTTACTTTACCTGAGCTCTCTTTACATTGAAACTAAAACAGTGGTACAGAACGCCCTTATTTTTTTGCAATCAAGAAGACAAGTCGTAGATTTCCAGAGTTTCCATATACTGAAAGAGTTGTACCACTACGTTGCATACTTCTGCATAGCCACAGTCTAGATTCAAGGCGACTCTACCAAGCTTATTAACGTAGACAAACACTACGCTTTGTATATTTTGTTTGTGTGCATTTTTGTGCTCGCATAAATGAACGGTTTTCTTCTTCATGAAAACCTGCGACCTATATCAGTCATCTGTCCACATATCTCGTGGACATCCAACGCTACGTTTATCCCGGTGCCTCCGATCATCAGTTCTTTCAACGTCAACTCAGTTACCTACTCAGTTTCATCGATGATTTTAGTCGTTTTTTCTATGAAATAGGGAACAAACAAGCTACAGGGTCACCTGATGGAGAGTAATCACCTCTGCCCATGGACAACTTCAACACCACAGGTGTCACGAGATAAGTTGCTTGCCTTTCAAAAAGGAATACGCTCTTTTCTTGATGGCCCCGATGTCATACCCTTCCCAAAACACTGCCGCTGGAAGACCGTTCTATGTTTTACGGATTTTCTCATTCCTGGTATCTCATTTTGATCTTCATGTACCTAATGCAGGATGCAGAAGATTATTAGAACAGCCCAAGGGAATCACGATAACAGTAAGCCTATTACATCTATTATATAACTGTGCAGTTATTTAACGCAGTAATGACTCCGTTCCAATTTCGTACTACAGTTATGTTAATATCGTGAATGCTAAATTAAGTCGAGTAGAAAATAGGCGTGAAACAAACATCAGATACACGTAAATGATATCTCGTAATTAAATTTGAGAGCGTGTTCCGGCTTATTATCACTGACATTCCATTGAGAGTCTTGTCACTGATATTTAAAAGATGAGATTCGTTTGAGATTGAAAACAACCTGTGGGGCCAGTAAGAATAACTAGCGGGACAGTAAAGTTCAGCAAAGTTTTGTAAACAATACTAGCTTTTCCTAGAAACTTTTAGAAACCATACTAAAGTAAAAAAACATTTACGAGTTTCAGGTTTTATTTTATAAGGCTTACCTACGTCATACAGACGGCTAGAATGCCAGGACAAAATTCCGAGCTTTCATAAAGTTTTGCATCAGGCTCTCAGATATAATATTTGCTTGTACATTCCTGTGTCGGAGGTCTGTCTTAGTTATATGTGTTATTGGAATACAGGCATGAGTTTGTTTTGTCATAAAAGCGAAACGAAACTAAATTTCAAACGTCTTAATATTCGTGTTCGCCTAACTGCTTTCGCAATTCGCACAAGGCTCTCAATTTTAAATGCACCAATATGTGTTTGATCAGTGGGCCGCCATGTTGCCCCACACTGACCATATTGCAAATTAAGGAGATAATCATATACAATCCAGCCAGAATCCAACTTGGAGCCACTGTTGTTATATCTAGGCAAATGTTTGTTAGCAATCTAGAGGGATTTTTAGCAGATAAAAGTAGGTACCCAGATGATTTTTTTAACGTTGACTATCGTTTATCTCTTCCGTGAACGAATTATTTTTTATGCGTTGCCGTATGTAAATTAGTACTCAAAACGAAACTTACTTCATGAAGATTTGCTTTAGTAACTTTCGGTTATTGAAGTTTGACGATTTATAGGTTAGTTCTAAAACTAATCCCTAAAAAAGGATCTCTCACAAATATTAGTCATCCTAAATAACACAACCTTACCCAACCCAAACTTCAAATGTAGTTTGTGCTATGCCGGCTATGCCGTTCGCGGATAGGCCTTTTCAGTCACAAAAAAAAGTGCTCTATATCCAACGGCACTGCATAAATCGTCTGAAAAGACGCAGAGGCCATTGATGATGATTGAAAAAACTTTATTTTATTTATTTATTTATTTTTTACATCAACATGCACGCAACGATACGAACTATTTGTAATTCTAGCTTACGCTAAAGGGCAGTGATTGATGCATCTCCAAGACAAAACATTTGTACCAACATTGGAAGCAACAAGCTCATAATAGCGATGGTTGCATAATCGAGTAATAGGTGACTCGTTACAGTACGAAACTAATACGAAACTTCTCTTGGGTAATCCTGACTCGAGTAATCATAAGTCTGCACCTGTAAATCCATTATTTCCTTCTCGAGAATTATGCACATTGTTAAAGTTAGAGGTGAACTGAGTAAATTATATGCTCCTGTCGTTATAATAATAACACTGATGACGCGTTTTATTAATAGGAGAAGTGAAAGTTGGAGGCTTCGTGGCCCAGTGGTTAAACTCTGGCTCGGAACCCGGTCGTCCCGAGATCAAATCTGGCCAGAACACAACTACTATTTGTTCATTGTACAATTTGCGGCTAGCTCTCCGTTGATGGAAAATACCGATATAAAACCAAAGCAACCCGGATAACGCCAGTAGGCTCGCCCCTCGCCACACGTTGGGTTCAAATTCCCTCGGTAAAATGTGGGCTTCTGAATGTTCCATAACGGCAACAATCAGTGTGCCTCTGACTAACCCATCAGGGTACCCAACAATAACATAACATACCCGGGTTCACGACCATGCTCGTGAGGGTATTTTATGTTATGTTTGATATTGAAAGTTATACAGAATTAAACTCTCGTGGAAAGCAATGGAAAGCATTTAAGCAAAGCTCGTTTTAGATTTCGGGGCGACGGCAAATTACTCTCGAAAATAATTTAATTTCTAAACTTCTAATGAGCTTTACGAAGTCTTTCCTTCTAATTCATAGCAAACAGAAATCAGACATCGTCAGAGGTTCTATTGTTTTTAAGTTATAATTATAGAATTATACCTCCTGCGCAACTTTGGCAAAGAAAAACCTTTTTTCAAGAAAAACTGAAAAGCAAACAACATGAAAACAACTGATAACTACAATGTCAACAATAGTTCCTGCTTTTTAATAAACACTGATATTAGTTCCAGAGTTTGTCTGTTAGCACTTTACTTCATAGTATACAAGAATAAAACTGTAGCACTTAAGCCTTTCTTGTAAGGATCAGAGTGGACTAAATATTCAAACGCAAATAGTAATATTAGAAATAGAAGGCGATTACCAAGCAAATCAGAAATTTAAGACGTTATCAGTTAAGTTTATTTTGGGGTATCGATTAAAATTACGCAATTTAATTAAGTAGAGCTCAACATTATTTGTGTTTGGCGCCACCTTTAGGCCTAGTCTAAACTGGATATTTAGCTATTTTCGGATAACCCTATCTAAACTATCGTAAAGTTAGTTCCTTAGATAACTAGTTAGTAGCTTTATATGTTTAAGATTGAGTTGAATCCGCACCGAAGGGAAGTGTCCGAATTAATTTTTTACTGATTCTTTATAGGAGTATTTAATTTATTTAAACTTAGTAAGTATAGTTTTTAGAGCAAAATTACCCACATGTTTTCAATATTTCATTAACAGTACTTTCCACACACGTACTCGTAGCATGCATAATACAGTCTGTATCAGCCTATTTATAGGTATCACTATTGAAAGTTTGAGCTTAAGAATTAATTATTTCTTATAATAAATGTACAGTCAACGGCACATTAGGCTATGCCAAATGACATTTCTTTGTAACAGAGCAAGGAGGACTGACAGGAACTGGGTAGCGAGATGTGCCGTTGACCGTACAGTGAGCATTTAACACAGTACAAACGTAAATTCAGTGTTTATTTTGCGATCAAGCCATTGTAAAGTGTGCTTTATGCACAATTGCATTGATTTGGTTCCTTTATTATGTATAAGATAACGATCGCTATGCAGCATGATGGATAAGACAAGCCGCTAATAAAGCTGCTATTCCACTCCGGCCGCTAAACCGCTAAATTGCAGCCAAACTCAAGTGAAAACATTACCACTGCTTTATCTCAATTTGACAGATATTAACAATTTAAGGTGCTGATTTATGTATGAGCTGAAATAACCATGAAATGAAAATACATTGGAGAAGTTATTTTAATTGATTAGGCTCTTGAAAAATAATAACTATCGACAAATTTTCAAAGTGCTTTTTATTTATTTTCTAATGTGAACAAGCTGTGCTAAATTTGTTTTTTTTTTAAATATAATTAGTGGTGGCTTGATTGTGTGAGAGGATTTTCCATACATTAAACATTTTCATCGTAATTTTGACTTCAACTTCACTGTCACTACCCCGATGAGGTTGATAAAAGATACAAAACAGTTAGTTAAAAAGACGTTATTAGACTGATTGAGTTTTAATGAGGTGTCAAAACGGTATAGACATCATAGATACTCATTTTGTCGATATAATTTTAAACCTTCTCAGGTGTACATAAAATAAACATTGAATCGGGCTGTTGAAAGGCTATAAATATCTACGATCAAAAGGCCCGACTTATTCATTCCACGCGCGCACTCAAAACTTTTTTCTTCGTGCTGTCGCAAACAAGGCTTATTTATATCTGTAAGGCATATTCTGTTATTTCTTTTTAAATGAATATGGTAAATCGGCTATGAATAAATATTGGCCATTTCTTATTTTGAACAGTTTATTTTTATCAGGAAAAATCGGTGGTTACAAACAGAATTTTTAGGGAAGTTAATGGCTGACCCATAGCTAAAAAACTAGTATGAGGAGTTTTGATTTAATAATTTAATGACTTTATTTGGCACTTCACTCGTAGACTGCTTTCCCATCCAGGATATTCAATGTCATGAATGAAACGAACATTAGTTTTTTGTCTGTATCTGGGTGTTAGTGTTTACCTCAAACTGAATTTGAATCAGAAATCTGACTAAAGCATTAAAGCATTAAGCGTGTCATAATCCACGATAAAGCGAAAAAACAAAGCTTTGGTGATTTAGGAACAAGATTCAAAAAGAAGTGTCGTACGTTCAATAACCCAGTAATAAATATGTTTTCTCTTGAAAAGGTCAAGGACAGTCACAAACTGACTGAGTCAAGCAGAGGCCCCTGATAATGCCATATTGGATAAAGGTTATGTAACGTCTCTGAGATAACTCATTCGCGATCCTTTTACAGGCATTACACCTAAAAGTAAAATATTGCCAAAACATATTGAAGTGTAGGTAGCCTACCTTTATGGTTGTGGGTACTATGTTTAGAAAATAGAGATAGACCACGTGTTTTTGGCGAAGACTATTCGAAAGCACAACAGATCCTTTTAGATAACCATATTTTCGCTTTGGAAAACGGAAAGCCTTGCATGAATTTAAGCCATATTTCAGCTCCAGGCTAAGTACGGAGACAACACGTGCATTAGCAGTGCACCAGGCGCCTGTTATTACGTCGCATGAAAACTCTTAAAATAGTAGTTTTTCCTGCCTAAAAGTCTTTTCCAGTAAAAGCCAACACTCCCACGCTCTCGTGCACTTTTTTTCTCATTGTCTAAATCGTATAAAGCCTGTTTAGTACCGTACAAGCAGAATAAAAATTTCGCACTTAGAGGGCAGGTAAGGTAAGGCCTTGAAAATCATCCCCATTTCCCATTGACATATGCTCACGACTTTATACCAGGTGGGGTAGTCAGAAGCACGCTAGCTTTTGCCGTCATAATGGACGGAACATTCAGAAGACCAAACTTCGCCGAGCGAATTTGATCTAAACGTGGTAAAGAACGAGCCTACCGTTATCCGAGTTCCTCAGGTTTTTTCGGTTTCACGGCGCCCTTCAAGAACCAGCGTCCAGCGGGCAAATAAACTCTCTTAAATCCCTCGTGCCTGTTTATCGGCCTATCGGCTGTTATTGTGCCCGTAATGGAGGACGCAGCGGCTGAATGATGACCTTGGGGTCTTAGATCCAGATCTTCGACGACGATACTGCTAGGGCTGGCGACTTGAGCTGACTAACATACGAGCTGTTTAAGGAGCCTTGATACGCTACAGTCCGCACAAATAGCTGCAAAGCTTATCTCGAGAAGTACTGGTTCGAATTGGACAAATATTTTTGTGTTAATAGTCCATTACTTGAGGAAGGCTATATGCTATGTGACATCATGATGTGGGGGGCTGAGAAAGGGGGGGGGGTCGCTTGTTATATAATAATAAAAATGCAAGTAGGTATCAACCCTAGGCACGGCGATGTATCGCACCGATACTGCTATTGTGGCGCCAAATAAAACACAAGGGAATTGATTTTTCAATTCGAATTCTCTCTGCGAATGTGATCTTGGAATAGCCATTCTGTCGCGTCGGCTTTGTAATGAATGTATTGCTCTTTCATACAATATTTGCTTATTTTAACTTAAACAACACCTTTGTTTCCCTAATAAGGATGCCCTAAGTATAGTGCACAGAAGATATTAATCGCAAATCATATTATGTGAACTGGTTTCGTGCTCAGTCTGGTTACTATTCATGGTACATAACAAAAAAAACTCACTTTAGGGTCAGAGTGATGTTTACTCATATTGGTAAGCATGGTGTTATTTGCAAAGGCTATCAAATTATGAGAAAAAAGATAGAGGTATGAAATGAAAAAAATTACAGCTTACAAAACCGATGTGTGAAAAAGGTACTGCTTAATTTTTCCCCAAAAAGAAAAACCAATTGGCAAAAACAACAATAGCATTTTGTAGCATGTACGTTTAATCCTGTAAATCAAACAACGAATGAATGTAAACCTAATGAGCTCCGTTTGGTTCTGTTGCAAACAATTGTAACAAAACTCGATGCTTAATAATAAGCGTAGCGATTAACAACCTGCAATGGTGCAATATCTATGCAATATCGTGTATATTTTAATTAAACTTTGTGCATACACTTTTGTTGGAATTGGCTAATAATGTGAACTTTAAAATAAGTTGAGCTTTTTGGTACTATAACCGTGAACACTATTAAACTTTGTTACTGTGTAGTTACTGAATCAGTTTTTCATTTCATTACATTCATTAAAAACCTATAACATAAACTTGTTTTTAACCAAAGTTAAAATAACTAAAATAGTTTAGCTGCCTAATCTTACCGTGTAACTTTATCACGTAGTTTATCTTTCCCTTAGAATATTTTCCTTGTGTCCCACGCTGCCTTTGGTTTTCATTTTAATATGGCTTAAACAAATATTAAACAATTGTACGGACTATTATAGCAAGCTACTACGGTGTATTAGTCAAAGACCAAAGAGAATGTCACCATGCCATATTTTTCTTCCCCAACAGTCAGTTCCTCAAATCATAATGCCCCCGATTTCTGTTCCACGTAGGTACAGATAAAACTTCAGGAAGGAGCTAATCATTCGCCAGCACGTGCCCCCGACAAATCATCTCGTCGGATGTCCCCAGGGAACGCGGAGCAGGGGCCCGTCATTACCACCTCATCCGTCGTGGTGTCTCCCACGTTCCGTTTCAAGCGCTATTATTTTCTCGTGCACCTACTACCTACTCTATGAAACCTGTTTTTGAGTTCTGTTTATCCACGTTAATGTTTACAACAAGTAATCATCAAAACATGCTACTTTCAATCTCTCTAATTCAGTTGTAGGGGCGACTGATAAATCCTTAATAATCCAATCCCAAGTAATAGAATACCTCATAGGTAAGCAGGAGGAGCCAGAACACACCTCTTAAAATTCTCGTAGTAAAAGCTTCTGCAGATTCATTTTGAAAAGACACCAAATTGTATGCTGGAAAAGCGTCAAACAGCAATGATACTTCAACAGTAGAATAAAAGTACATTCACTGCGGTGCAACCTGCTAATCTTGACAACCGGAAAGCACCCATCAAAGCTTTTATTTTTAAACACCAAACATGAGTTTCTTTGCACTCCAACCTTTACTTATCCGCCTAATTTGACTAAATGGCTAGAATTTAAGCCTTCTCAGATGTTTCCCAGTCCTCAGGGAACACCAGGCGGAAAACAGGGTGCACCATTACACTCATCCGTCGCCTGCCTCTCACGTTCCGATTCGCGCAAATTACGCGAGCAAATTAACTTGGAGTAAAACTTTTTCTCAGCCAACTGGGTTACGTATTGCGAGGTCCGCGGCTTTAATATTTCAACCTATGAGTACTCGCCGTGTGCTTGGGCTTAAAAAAGTTAGCTCTTTGTTGGAGGGAAATGAAAAGTCGGTCTCGGGATTGCGGGTCAGTGAAATGGAACGTGGTCCACGCCTGCATTGTGAATGGGTGCTTGAGTAATTCAGGGTATGTGGGCTAGAAAATGGGATAGGAAAAATCATATAATATGATAGTATGTGTATGAGCTGTTATGAAATGGGTTTAGCTACATTTACATGACACGTATCAAAAAAGACAAAAACTGTTCTACATTTTAACATTATTGTATGCCAATACTTGAGTATCTCTCTCTAACTCTCTCTCTCTCTCTCTCAGCTCTCGTTTGGATCAAATCTGCTATCTACTATACATGTTTTTCTTTTTTTTTTTTTTTTTTTATTTATTTATTCAAAATATTTTTATGCTAGTTACAAAATTATTTTCTGCCAAACTGTGCAACAGTTTGTCGGCAGTAGCTCTCGTGGGCACAATTATCTATACTAGCTTAAATTATTAAATTTTACAACGTTGTTGTCTATTTCTTACAACAGAGTTTAAATAATTATTATCAATATTACCAAATATGTGATTCATAAGAATCAAAACATACCTTAAACTTATTATTACTTCATTATTTATTACATTATTTTTCATAAATTTTCATTATTTTCCTATTGCTTACTATTAATATTATTTATAAAAATAATTACATTTCATTAAATTTCAACAGACAAATTAGTTAGTTACATTTCACGGGACCGGCTGTCTATCTTAGGTTATAGGTAGATATATTTAACGGCTATGGACATAACGACAGGTAGTGCCTTCTCAACAGGGTCTTAAGGTGTTTTTTACCGTGTGCCTTTGGCAACAGATCTTGCGGCAGTTCATTAATGAAGGTAGGAGTCAGCCAGCGCCGGGCGCGCTTGCCGTAATAGTTGGTGACCTTGGGGACGATCAGTTTAGGTTTATTAGCTGACCGGGTTGGGTAGGCATACCTCCTTTTGCATTTGTGCTCAGGCTTGTCGAACTGTTCTAACAATAAAGACGATCTTACTTTATATTCTACTGGCAGGACTTTACACAACTTAAATAATCTGTCATATTCTCCTTTTAACTCTTTTTTAGTCTTAGGATCCACCAGTAGTTTTAAGATTCTAATTTGCAGTGCTTTAATTTTATTTAAGTGAACAGGAAATGTTAGGCCGTAGGCACCCAGTCCATATGCAATGACTGCGTCGGCTAATGCATAATAAACCAAGTACATTATACCCCTTGAAACCATGTATTTCAAATATTGTAGTTTGCAAAGAATTGATCTCAATCTGCTACATACACCATTGACATGAGGAATCCAGCTAAAGTGCTTATCGACTGTTAGGCCCAGGTACCTATAAGATGATACCATTTCAATATTGAGACAATGGCAGCTCCTGAAACCACCATGCAGACAGTCATAAGTGTGGCCTTTAATTTTGATGCTAATGGTTTTGTTTTTGTTGTAAGGTGAAAGTATGGGCATGCACTTAGTCTTTTCAATATTGATTAGTATTCCGTTATCATGAGCCCAGCGCACTACATTATCAAAATCGACCTGCATGGTCTCCTGGATTCTCTCCTGGCTCGTGCCGCTGTATACAATGCACGTGTCATCAGCGTACATAAATGACTTACATTTTTTAATGACATTAGGCATACTATTCACGTGCATTATATACCCGACAGGACCGAAAACAGAACCGGTAGGTACCCCATATTTAATGTCCCCCCTTTTACTCTGGGTTCCACAGACACTCACATTGAGCTGCCTCCCCCTTAGGTATTCCTTAAACCATACATTTGTAGGACCCCTTATACCACATTCCCTCATGGATTGCAACAAGCCATCGTGATCGAGCGTATCAAATGCTTTTTTAAAGTCAATAAATATTGCAAATACTATTTTTTGTTCATTTAATTCATTATTAATATAATCAACATACTGTGAGAGGACCGTAGCCGTACTCCTGTTCGGGCGGAATCCATGTTGAACGTCATTAATTATTTTGTTTTGTTCCAAAAAATCTGTTATTTGATTAATTATAATTTTTTCTACAATTTTATTTATTACATTTAATATTGCTATTGGTGTGTAGTTTGTAAAACTCCTATGAGAACCTTGCTTGTAAATCGGCCTTATAATGGCTAACTTCAACTCATGCGGGTATAACCCCAGTTGGATACTCATATTTACGAAGTGCGCTATTACTGGAGATATTTTGTCTTTAATTTGTTTTAGATCCTTCAATCTGATACGGTCCGATCCCGATGCCTTGTTACCGTCCATGCTATCCAACACTTTTAATACATCACATGGTAGTACTTTTTTAAACCTGAAGCTTACATCACTCTCTTTCACATACGTACTCCGTGTCAGAAACAAATTTCGGCACTGATGTTGATTTTTAATCCCCTCTATCTCACTTGTGAAAGTGCTACAGAAACCATCACACACATCTTGTTTAGATTTTTCTTGTAGCATGTACCTCTCAACCACGCTATCCACTGATAATTTGTTTCTGCCCAGCCAAGTATTGACGTTGTTCCAGATTTTCCTCATATCACCATTACATTTTCTTAAGATTTCTTTTTGGTACTCATTCTTTGCTTTTTTGACTAGTTTATTAGTGTAATTTCTGTGTCTAGTGTATTCGAGTCTGATGTTGTTATTATCCGGGTGGGTTTTCCATTTTCTAAACAGGAGATCTTTCTTTGCAAGCTCTGTTTGTAAACGTTTATTCACCCATTGATGCGATCTAAACTATACAACTTAAGCCTATAGACACTACTGATATGGCCCTAATTCTATTTCTGAAGATTGCTGAATCGGGTAATTAATCCCTCATAAATAGTGTTAAATTAATCCATTATTGTTCAAAAAGATAAAGTATCGTTTTTGAAATGAAATCAAGTCGCACGCTACAAAGGGCTTCTCTCATGAACACAATTATGCTTCACGAAGCTTTGCTATTAATAACAGAAAACATTGTACATATTAAGTATGCTTGCGGGCTTTCTCAATGGATGTAAAACTTATTTCAAATGTTATTGACCTACAATTACCTATATCAAAATCGAAAATAATTGATTATTTAATCGACCTGCTACAAATGGGTACTTATAAACCGTCGAGAACAATGAACTAAACAAAAGTAATAACAATAATATCAAAACTACTTAGCATCACGTTTATTTAAGTATAGTATATTTATTGTTTACATTTTAATATTATGGTATTCATGTCTATTATTAAGTATGTTTTTTTTGTTAATTAAATTTGATGGTTTAAAAGGACTTTGTAACTGGTCTATTTAAATAAAGCTATTTTTGTTTTTGAAGATTTTGTCACGTTAGCTGAAGTACGTCTTAGTGAAACCGAACGTAATGCAAGTTAATAAGTATAGTGGCAAAATACGTAAAATGACGAGCTTTCAAGTGAACCTTTCGGGACATTGTTCAAGACCTGTGTTTCATACGCTATATCCGAAACATTGTTTCTCAGTAAACACATAGCTTTAACTAAAGATCTGAAAACCAGAAAAAGTCATTTGGTCGTCTTGGTATACTGCATGGAAAATGCTAAAAACAATAATAACATAGCTTTAAGCTTGTATACAACAGAATTGCGACTTGTAGCAGTAGGAAGTGAGCATAGGGCTATCATTATTCAATGATTCTGGGATCACCAATGAAAGCCAATTACAATTGATTTACAGCATCGCACCCAATAGAGCGTTGCGTGTGGGTTATTTATTGCGCACAATGACCACATAAATCCGCTGTTGACAGTACCATTAGGGGAAGGTGCTTATGTAAAGAGTTGGACAAGAGAGCCAAAGGTTGTAACGATAACAGAAATATTCAGAAGGTTCACTTGTTTTAAACTCTAGAAAACATCTATTAAAATGCCTTTTAAATGAATTTAAGTACGCTAATCACCATAAAACGAGGCAAAACAACGCTGCATCGTCTCGGATTTAGATACTTAGTTCACTTAGTGAATTATGATCAAGTCGATTGCAATGCAAAATAGAAATGGAAAAGGGAGATAATATATTAGGAGTTAAGGTTCATAAACTGTTTTCCTTTGTTTTAACAATATTTAGAAATTTATTGTAGTTTAGTATCAATATCCTCATTCCACATTATGTTCCGTAGAGTGGAATTAGCAGCCATAAAATTAGTTACAATAACGGGTTAACGGTTAGGCCCTTTCAAATTAAAGTGAAGAAATAGGTACTCAATAGTCAGACAATTTATTTAGTTGCTAATTCTTGACAAGACAAATTGTCTTTCTTTACTCCATTCACTCAGCTTTTTATCCATAATAATTGTAATTAATCGGTTTTGTTCAGATCACTTAAAACTCGTGGACTGGGGCCAATAATTTGAAAAATTTTGGTTTGTTGAATTAGTATCTACCTCGAATAATAGGATAAATATTGAAAAAATGGAAAATAAACAACAAAAACTAATTATATTTTGCCAAAGTGGTAGTCTTTCCCTGGATGGACATAAATATTGAGATTAGCTTTTTTATGAACTGTCATTTAACAGAACGTCGTTAGTCGGGACAGCTAGCTAGGTAGTTAATAATACCAAGTAAAATGATGGAATGAACGCTCTGTATAGATGATAATCTATGGCCGCGGTGATAGCGGTTTATCCATTTGACCTATTGCTGGCCCGTGCGTAAGGGCTTTAGCTAATAATTAACTTCGAAAGTTACGTTCCAATACATGTTTTACTTCCATATTGTACGAACAATTCGCCGTATCATTGTAAAACCGCTAGGGAATGGAACGCTAGTATTTCCGGTATGCTACCTTGGAGTCTTCGATAAGATATTTTGTAGACAAGCCTGCTCTAACTCAGATCATATCATTTATATCGTGAGGCCACCATGACTGTGACTTTTGAAGTTAAGAAGATTGTCGCTTACTGATTTCATTATTTGTGAAATTTGCCCTGCAGCGATGCTTTCTTTTCCCTTTCATTAGACACGGATGTGTTTCATTACGAAGATATTGAATTAGACACAGAAATCGTCTGGCAAATGCTTTAGGACTGTGATATTTCACCTAATTTAGCAGATTAACGTTATTTTTTTCTAGATAACCCTTCAGCGCACTTTAGCAACACAAATTTAGCAAAATATCATGGTTTTCTTCAGTTAGTTTAGCCAACGAGCAGGTACAAAACCCAGGTTTTATTTGCAAGTTTCAGTTTTTCAAATTCATTCTCCTATTAGAGACGGAAAAAAATCCTACAAATCAAAAACCTTAAAAAACGGTGCTCGAGTTGTAAGTGCTCGAACAAACCCGACTTTGTTCCACATACATAGATAATACATAGAGTTCTATGATAAGTTTATCAGAAAGTCAATTTATGACACTACCAATGAACTATTACCTTGAATGGACGACTCTGAGTGTGGCTGTGAGTGTACAATAATGAACGTTTTGTTCAAACAAGATGGGCGTGCAACAACACGCAGATACGCTACAATCCGGCATTTGGCTGCGTCCGCAATAGGTATGAGTGGAATACTTCTTATTTGGATCCAGTCCAACACTCTTGGTCCTGGTCTACATATTCCTTTATGTGGCATTAGTACGCAAATATGAACCTTATGCCTTCGGTCTTAGCGCTTGTACAGACTCAGCGTAGACAATATCTACTTCACAAAAAAGCTAAAATGATAGGGCTGATATGTAATAGTAATATAAACATAATACGTATATAAAGTTGAAGCAGATCCCAGCCATTTGATGCTTATCTTGTTAAGGGTTCCTTTGGCGACACGAACACTTTGTACTTAATCCGCTTAAGAACCTCGTATGGATACATTGTCCTGTGGAACCTTTTTACTATTTTCGTACGAAAACAGTCGAGACTAAGAAAACGATAGAAAGCAACAAAAGCACTTAGAATCAATCTCTTATATGATTTTCATTCGATCCATAACATTTCATGCTACCGGTTCTATTCTTACACCAGCACTAATTCCACTTGATGAATTAGTTATTTGTGCAGTGCATTATTATTTATTTTCCTATTATTTAGTACTGTCTCTTCCCTGCCCTAGATGCATGTCTTATGTAGATAAATGTAGATATGTATCCAGTAGGATTGAATTTCAGTTAGGATGCTTTAGCATTACCGAGAGAGTTAAATGGACGAAAAGGTACGAACACTGTTGTCACTCCAGTCATTAGCGGGTGGCTTATCTCACAAACCGCTCTGTTATTCTCAAATCACTCGTAATTATTCAGGCATTTACTCTACGGATGGTTTTGTTCGATACGATTATCGAGTACAGTGCGAGCAACACTAATCCTCTTACTGATAGAACAGTAGCAAATCAAGAGCTGCCGTGTACAAGCCACTACACGGAAAAAAATGATTGCTATAACCAAGACGGATTAAATTCTCAAAAAAAATGTTTTAAACTAATTGTTTATTTTCTTAATATAAGTATATGTTCTCAATCCAAAAAAACGTGCATTGTTACGTGAACACTAATATAGTCTTGTAATAAATTCTTGCAATAAGTAAAAAGTTTTAGTTCAAGAATATTACTGTTTCATTCGAAGAAGATATCTGTTTTGCCTTAAGACTTTGAAAATAATCCATATCAAGATAATATTGCCTTATAGTAAGATGATATTATCATTCATTTAAGACAATTTTATTTTTGTTGACCGAAGAGAATATTATTTCTTAATCTAATAAATGTTTACTCTATACAAGAATAATTTTACTCCTTTTAACCCTATTTAATTATTATCGGCTGAACAAAATATATTGTCTTGACCTAAAAGACGTTTTCTCTATTCGAGATCATAGCACTCAAAAAAGGCTCTGTTTAACCAAGACAAACCTGTTCTCAAAAATACTGTTTTAATCCAACAGTTTATTTTCTTAACATACGTATAATGTTCTTAATCCAAAAAATCGTGTATTGTTACGTGAACACTAATATAGTCTTGTCATAAATTCTCGCATTAAGTGAAAAGTTTTGGCTCAAGAATATTACTGTTTTAATAGAAGAAGATATCCGTTTTGCCTCAAGACTTTGAAAATGTTCAATGTCAAGATAATATTATCTTATGATAAGAAGATATTATCATTTAATTAAGACAATTTTATTATTGTTGACTGAAGATAATATTATTTCTTAATCTAATACCAAAATGTTTACTCTGTACAAGAATAATTTTACTTCTTTTAACCTAATTTAATTATTATTGGCTGAACAAAATATATAGTCTTGACGTAAACGACGTTTTCTCTCTTTGAGAACATAGCACTCTCGTTTCTAATAATTATTATCAACTTACTTCAAGAATTATAAGTTTACCTGTATTCTTAATTCAACAATCAGTCAATTTTCGTCCAAGAATATTAATAACTATATTCCGACTGAAAACTAAAAATATACTTGCGGTCAATATACATTTTCCTATGCAAAGAAGCTATTTTACTTAATTAAGTAATGTCGCTTAAATTTCACTATCGTATAGGTATCGTGGATGCTTCATTGGTTGATAACGTACCAATCCTTGAAAGGTTCGTTCTAAATCAGGAAAATAAAGAACACCGTGTGTTTAATAAGCTAGGTGATAATAAAATTACAAAGATTGAACATCTACCGGTCCTCTCGCTAAATATTACAACGTTTTGACCCTTTATCATGAAATTGTGCGATGAACGAAATGATGCGTGCAATATTTTCCTTTTTGAAAGTAGATGAGTTTGACATTTTGTTCTTGAAATTATTGTTTTGTTGTAGATTAAACAATTTCAAACTACAAAATTTAACGATATTTGGCAAAGAGCTCTAGGCATTATTGCCGAACAAAGTGACAAATCACGCTAGTGATTAGCGTAGCGTGTAAACCTAACCTATGTTTACAAAGAATGGTACAATAGTAATGAAAATTATAGTTCTCTTTCGATTCCATAGTGTTTCTATTGATTGATTAGAGATGACTCACAACTCAATTTTAGCTAAAAAAATATTTATTCTTAGCTAAAATGATCCTTGTTGTCTAGTCTATGTATTACCTTCGAAATTCAACACTAATCGACAAAAATACTAGTAAACTCAAAATAGTGTTTCGAGTCATCCCATTTAACCGGTAGTTTTGGCTGTGCTTAAATCGTTTCTCAGGACAATGACTCTCCTAGACTGATGTTGCCAAGACTGCAACAGCACCTGCAGCACAATAGGATTTCGGGCTGATTTCCGTGAAAGATTTTGGACAATATTTTTTTCAAAATTCGTTAACCATTTTCAGTTTTTGTCATTGAATTAAATGCGTTTATTACCTGATTAAATCACTGTAAAATGGTAGTATCGAGATTCAATAAATAGCAAAAGTTAAAGCTTGAAATATACGACTCTGAGTTAAACTGACCATTATTGGTACCAAAACGATAGGCATTAGGTACTTCGTTTCAGAATACGAGATAACCCTTACACTCATTTCAACAAAACGTTATCAAATCTTAAAACAAAAAAAAAACATTTTTGATCCTTGCCACGTTGGGTGCAAATTCCCTCGGGGATGTATGGAAAAATGTGGGCTGCTGAATGTTCCGTTCCCCATGATGGCAACAATCAGTAGGTATGCCACTGACTACCCCACCTGGGATATAGTCGTGAGGGTATGTGTGATCCGATAACACTTTCAAAAAAAATTAAAAGGTCACCTTACTTTGTATACCTACATCTAACTATGCGGACAACATGATGAAAAACATATTTTCTTGGTTCAAGAATTTCTGTCTTGAGGTAGGTAGTTATAACTATGTGCCTACGAAATCTTTATGGCAAGTCACGACGAAAATCAAGACATCTTTTTCTTGTCTTAAGTATTTCACCTTCTCTTTTTTATATGAGTTGCCAGAAAGATAAAATTAACCTTTTATTAGTAATATTATTATCAGTATGCTTAGTGAACGAAAATGTATCTCGAATACGCTGCGGAAACATATTTATATGGTAAACTTAAGGTAAAACTTAGCAGATTGTCATTCTGAGATGTTTTGTTATTTACCTACATATTTACTTAAGTAACCTATTTACAATAAAAATGGAAGGAATTTAATATGTAATACATATCAAAAAAAAACCCCGAATCAGAATCAAAATATTTATGTATATACATATAGCTTCCAACGATCCTACTAATATTATAAAGGGGACAGTTTGTATGTGTGGATGTACCGTGTTGCTCTTTCACGTCAAAACTACTTCATGGATTTTAATGAAACGATGGAATAATGTTGCTTTTACACCTGAAAGGCACATAGGATATAGTTTGTTTAAAAAATACGACATAGCCATATTTTTTAACATTAGTTCTCGCAGACGAAGTCGCGGGCGGCCGCTAGTTAGTTCATAAATATTAGCGTAATGAGAACGAAGTAAAAAGTTTTAAAAAACCTGTATTTTGTTACTATTGTTCATTTTTAATATACGGCCATTGTATATTTTTACCTTATAACTCAATATACCTATGGCAGTTTTGAGTTTGAGAAACGGCAACCCTAAAAGACCGGCGCGCGCGGCTTTCGCATATCGATCGATCGCGTCCGTCAATGGCGTCAATTCAAAAACTTGCGCGGTCAGTGATAGTGTAGAACCTCATTTAGATTATTTCAAAACTAAAGTAACTGTCCCTATTCACTGTATTTTTATCAAGTGACTGTATGGTGGAAATGGAAAAGCTGAGAGATCTGCGTTTAGCTTGGAATATCGAAGAACCGACCATCGAAAATTTCACAAGTAAGTTGCCTCGCATTTATTCTTTGATTCGTTTTAAAAGTTCCTATCTAACATAATTACAAGTAATAAGGACTCCTCCTACTTTTTATATTATGCAAGTTTTTTTAGTTTATGTACTTAATAGGTATAAAGTAAAATATTTTTGTATCAAGAAAAATATTATTCATTGCACCTACTGGTTATTGTAATTTTGATTATATTTAAATTAAATTTAAAAATTATTTAAATGATTTGCACAACTACTGAAATATCTTTGACAAAAAATCAAAAACTGATTGCAACTCTTTTTCTGCAAGTAACATCTTAGGAAAATTAACAAATATTCCGTCAGCTTGTTAGATGTGACCACTAAATAAGTTGCTGTTATACAAATTAACTGCCTTCTTGCCTAACCAGTTAAATACCTTATTTCTTTTTAATTGCAGGATACAACACGAGTATCAAGACAATGGAATTGAAGAAAGTAATTTCAAAGACCTGATTAATGATTTGTAAAAGATCTCTGTCCTATAATCAATGAATATCTAACAGCTGCACTGAGGTTAGTAATTTTTGTTATATTTGATCGAAAATGTAACAAAACTGATGATCGGTTAGTCGAGGGTTTCTTGAATGAATTTCTGAAATATTGCATGTTTAGTAATGACTACAAAACTATTTTGAGGATTACCACATATAGCCTGTTATTCTTTTTATAGCACTGCACAACGATGATGTCATTTGGCTTAATTACAATTCAGAGCCTTGGGAAGATGTTTTACGAAAATGTAAAGAGACATATGAACTCCACAAACCGTGGATGGTACTGATGTTTCAGTACAATTTTTTTTAGAAAAGTGGCCTGTATTGAACGATACGAGAAGCGATGTTTTGGTAAGTTATCAATAAATAAAAGTTATATTATTACTACAATATATTTTTTTATAATTGTTTTTTGTACATACTTCTTCTAATTTCATTTTTTTTTATAATATCAGATTCATCTGGACTTCAGTGCTAAATATCCTGATCGAAAAAACAAATGAAACATATTGTGGAATACTTACATTTAAAGGGTCAAAAACATCAAATAAACAAACAGTAATGATGAAGCAGCGTTGATCGAATACATAGACTGGATTAGCTGATGATGGTTGGTACTATATTTCTTTATCCATTTTATCAACCTTATGATTACTATTTGCTACACAAATTAATCTGTCCTAATAATTTACTATGGTTTATTTGCGTATTTCTTGCAAATGATGGATTATTTTATTTATTTTTTGCATTTTCTATTTAGATTATTAAGGTATACTCACTATAGGTTGACAAATAACATATTTTTTTTCAGAACACAAACTTCCTTCTTAGATGATTTGCAAATTAGTTCCTAATAAAGGCCGCTTTAAGCAGCAATAATTTTCCACCACTGAGTGCACCCAAAGTTTCATACAAAAGAAATTCGACGAAATTTCGACGGATACGTCAGGAAACAGAAAAACTGAGCAACCACACATCATTCATTGCACAACCGAAGAATATACTGGTGGAATATTATATTTAATTAAAGACAAAGTCAGGTATGTTTTTCAATCGGCCTATAAAGCTTTCGACACGTTGTTTGAATGTTATCACGCGCTTCGTGTTGTATCCAAAAGCAGGTTATCACCTGTGTTTATTGTTCCAAACATGATGTCAGTACTAAATACGATGTAATGTCACCATACATTTAAGATCATTTCTTTTGAATGTGGTAATGAATGTTATTAGTTGATTATTGAAGTGCTGTATTTGCCACATATTTCTTTATTATTGTTGTCACTTAGATAGCTGTAAGAATGTCAGATATCATATTTTTTTATTTTTTTAATCAATGTTATGTTATGTAGATTATGAAGTACTATATTTGCTACTTATTTATTTATTATTTTAAGTCTCTTAGATACAGACAAGAACGTCAGAAGTCATATCTTTTGAATTTGGTCATGGTTGTTATTATTTGATTATTAAGTGCTATATTTGCCACATATTTCTGCATTCATGTTGTCTCTTAGAAACCGCCAAGAACGTCAGATATCATATTTTTTTAAAATTTGAATATTAATGGTATTAGTTGATTAATAAGTGCAAGATTTGCCACATATTAGGAAATGTAAACGTAAATGAGCATATACAGGATCTTCCATAATGAGTGGTTCAACCGAAAACCCTAGATAATTTATTGGATTACCTACAACTTATTTGAACAGATTTTGGAAATTCCTCAGGGTTGCCAAAAAATGTATATATCGGTTGAACCACCACTCAACAGCCTGTATATTTTTTTCATAGTCTAAATGTCAAATCAATACCTACACGTCAAAATGTTAAATGTTTAATTAAATATTTTTAAGTTTTAAGTTGATTTCAGTAACGTTGAAAAAACTACCTCGTCAAGTAATCATGTGGAACTTTATTAATTACTATTTTGTATAAAAAAATATAATTTATTTGTTTGAATAAATACATTTTAAAAATATATATTTTTCATTTATATGCCGCTACCAGAAGTCTTCTTCCATTTTTATCTTTATGTCTACTCGTAATATAATATATTGAGATACCTACTACTTCTTCTGTGTCAAGACTTAGATGTTTCCTGCTAAAATAATATTATAATCTTTGATGAAATTATTACTAGATATTCTTAGCTGAAAAATATCTTTTATATGTTTAAAACCTCTTAAACATACAACTGATTCAACAGACATATAGTTAAGAATAGCAATAATTTCATCTAAGAATATTTTATTTTAGCAGGAAACATATAAGTCTTGTCGCAAAACAAGTATCTTTTCGATTATTGAGAATAGCAGGGCCTTCATAGAAGACCATAATATTTTAGCAGAAGACATTATACGTCTTGATCGAAAGCGACAATCTCTTCGATTGAGAATACCAGAGGCTTCATCTAAGATTACATTATTTCAGTAGGAAACATTATATGTCTTGATAGAAAACGAGAATCTCTTCGATTGAGAATAGCAGAGGCTTCATCTAAGATTACATTATTTTAGTAGGAAACATTATATGTCTTGATAGAAAACGAGAATCTCTTCGATTGAGAATAGCAGAGGCTTCATCTAAGATTAAATTATTTTAGCAGAAAAAAATATATGTCTTGATAGAAAACCAGAATCTCTTCGATTGAGAATAGCACAGGCTTCATCTAAGATTAAATTATTTTAGCAGGAAACATTATATGTCTTGACAAGAAACAAGAATCTCTTCGTTTGAGGAGAGCAGAGACTTCATCTAAGATTTAATTTATCTTAAGAGGAAACCTACAAGTCTTGACGTAAAACAAGTACCTCTTCGATTGAGAATATGAAAAGCTTTATCTGAGATTATATTATTTTAGCTGGAAACATATGTCTTGACGCAAAACAAGTATCTTTTCGATTAAGAATATGAGGGGCTTCATCTAAGATAATATAATTTTAGCAGGAAACATAAGTCTTGACCTAAAACGAGTATCTCTTCGAATGAGAATAGCAGAGGCTTCATCTAAGATTAAATTATCTTAAAAGGAAACATAAAAGTCTTATCACAACACAAATATCTCTTCAACAGAAAATAATGAAGTTTTGACTTGACACAAATATATCTGCAACTAAGAATAATACGGCCAAGAATATAATTCCTAAGAATATTATTGTCTATTTATAATACTAATTTGATTATTGATTTAAGACTTTTGGAAGTCTTATTTCAAAGATAAATATCTTAGACGAAGACAAAGAATCCGAGACAATATTTTACTTTGTTAAAGAATATATTGTTTCCGCCATATGGGAAACTACAATTGTCTTGACCAAGTCGATATTGTCTTCTTTTAAGATACTTTTTTTTCTGTGTATCTTGTCGGTAGCCACTAAGTGCAGTCACAAGTGCAGACAGGACCGTACATTTTGTAATCTCTCGATGACGGTCTGATTTAAACGGCCTTGTCGTGTCCGTGGTACGAGTAGCAAACTTCACTACTGTGCTCTAGAATATCGAGAGTAACAGTAGTTAATTTACGGTCTCCGGTTTTTTGGTAACAAAGACGAGGGTGAATCGAAAGCAAGTTACAAATGATAATAAAATGTGTGCCAAATTAAACGAACAGATTTAGTACAATTAGTTAAATAAAAAACTTTGTTACCGCTACAGGATACTTACTATTTTCATATTTAAATGATAAATTCATTTAATAGTAAAAAAGAATGGCTTGAAAAAACGAAATTGGATCAGTGGAAGAGCTTGGGAGAGACCTTTGTCCAGTGGGATCTGAATGATAAACAGAAAAATGAGACTATTCTCTCAATAGTTATCGCGTTTAATATTATTATCTTGACTGCTTGATGTGTCTACATCGACTATTGGTCCAATCTGCGTTAAAACATAAAGTCGACCGATGCCGAAATCGAACCCACGTTAGTCGTACTAATGGGTTGTAATTAAATAATTGCTTGTACTCAAACCGCGCGTTCGTTGCGGTCGTTAACGGAAGTTTCAATTCGTTTATTTATTACTTTCACTAAGTGATCTTCTGCGCGTACGCTGGGTTCTCTCGGTTTTCATTGTTTACATTGTTATCTTGTCCTTAGTTAGTGGTCATTTGTTTTATTTGTATTTAAACAAATGCTTCTGTCTGACTTATAAACTTAAGTTCTAAAATAAATACAATCCTTTCTAGGAAAGATGGCGCATTTTATCATCATTAATTACATACGTTTTTATTTATACTAACACAAACGTTCATTACGAGCTATGTATGATAAGATTAATCTCAATCCTGGAAGCTTAAGCAATATAACTAAAATAGCTAAATTAGCAAATCCTCATGTAGATCAAAGAACATACCTTGGCTTGAATTTCAAAGGAAGCTCATTGCAAAATCGTAATCTAGGCCGTCATTTGAGAGCTGAAATTAATCGACGTGTTTCTGGTAGTCACAAGTAAACACACTGGAATAGAATATTATTTTCAACGTGTCGATGGCAACTTTAAATTCTGTGAGGAAATTCTCTCACCCTCATGACAAGTTAATTGTTTCAAATTCAATAATCACGATAAACTCATATCCGTCTATTTACGTAGCTTAGGAGGTCAAAATTGGCAGAAGTTGATAAATACAAAGGTCTCGCAGGTATGACGGCGATTGTGATAGCGAGAAGACTACGCTCGGTAGCCCAAGCCGCCGTTCTTACTGCGGCTTCTTTCTTTTATCATAAGAAATGTAACAAAAAAAAATGTCATTTTAATCAGAAGCAAGGCAAAAAAGGCCGGTCACATTAAGTTTTCTTAACTCAATATCAGTTATTTCGTTTTTCGAACCATTTTTTTACTGATTTTTTTCAAAAACCTCGTTTTTGTTAGTTTATCTGTCGCCAAACGTGTCCAGTCATACAACCCTAACATTGGTAACATAGAAAGCTATCTCATAGAAGCAGTTGTAGGATTGGAATGCGACTAATGCTTGTCCTTTGTCTAGCGCCAGTCCAGCGCGGCTCGTCCCGGTCTCCTCGCAAATCACGCCTAATCTCGCCGCATTACGACCTTAACAGTGGTACTAAGCGTTGCTCGAAGCTCTTAGGAGAGTCCATTCGAGTCATTCGTTAGGCAAGGTTTGGTGTTTCCTACGCTTTTTTAGTTCAAATGAAAATATAATCATACAACGCTAACATTGGTAACATAGGAAGCTATCTCATAGAAGCAGTTGTAGGTTTGGAATGCGACTAATGCTCGTCCTTTGCCTAGCGCCAGTCCAGCGCGGGCTCGTCCCGGTCTCCTCGCAAATCACGCCTAATCTCGCCGCATCACGACCTTAACAGTGGTACTAAGCGTTGCTCGAAGCTCTTAGGAGAGTCCATTCGAGTCATTCGTTAGGCAAGGTTTGGTGTTTCCTACGCTTTTTTAGTTCAAATGAAAATATAATCATACAACCCTAACATTGGTAACATAGGAAGCTATCTCATAGAAGCAGTTGTAGGTTTGGAATGCGACTAATGCTCGTCCTTTGTCTAGCGCCAGTCCAGCGCGGCTCGTCCCGGTCTCCTCGCAAATCACGCCTAATCTCGCCGCATCACGACCTTAACAGCGGTACTAAGCGTTGCTCGAAGCTCTCAGGAGAGTCTATTCGAGTCATTCGTTTGGCAAGGTTCAGGGATTCCTTCGTTTTTTTAGTTCATAGAAGATCTAGCCACCTTACTGATGCGAGTTCCACCACTTTACATATGTCCTCAAATGGTCTGCATTCCAGCACTTTTCTGCAACTGCCTCTTCAATCCATATACCAGTAAACTACATCTGCTACTGACTTTCTCATTTACTTATAGGACTTATTCATTTTTCTGTAATAAGTGAACTAAAACTGATGATAGTAATCATTCAAACTGATTTCGATAAGGACGAACTACCCCAAGTTGGCACGCCAGTGCGCCCGAAGATGGGTGATGAAGCCAATTTTATTGGTAACCCCCAACACGCAGTGAGCGAGTTCGGTTCTTGACAATTGTGGGAAAAACTTAAGTAAATAATGCCTTGCCGAGACATGGACCAATAGTACCGCAGCAGTGTTTATGTCGAGTGCGCGGCGCATTCATTTGTTTGCGCGGGCGCAGGCCGAGATGCGCGGCCTCGGCGGATTGTCCCCGCGTCGTGACGCTTCCTGGGTGCTGGGTGCAGATTTGCCGCGATGCGATTGTTTTGTTGCCTCCTTGCCTTCCTGCTTGGGAATTAGATTAGATCACAAAATGGCGGCCGCTTCTTTACACGAAATTCGTGAACTGAGTGGATCTTGACCGTTATTTGTAAATGTGTCGCGAAATATATTTGTCACGTGAATTTAGTTATGAGTTTGTCCTATATTACCAAAATAAGTAGTGCACTAACCTACATGAAAACGTAGTTATTTTATTAGTTGCAGGAACCTGATTACCTAATTTCATTAACTAGTTGGCTTGGATGTCTTTGCCAAATAAGTAAATGGAAATATCTTTCTAACTTGTTTAAAATGTGTTTAAACATGACTTATAGTTACCGGTTTACCTAGTTAAATAGCTAATAGATGAAAAAGGGTTGACAAGAAATAGGTGGTGCTCATTGGTACATAGAAACATTTTAGTCCCTTAAAATCATATTATATTGAAATTATGCCAATGTGGTCATTTGTAACTAAGTATTATGTTTTTCAATCACCTTACTAAACAATAACAGTTATAACCTTACTTCCTTTCCATATACATTTATCTTTTCCTAACTACGTTCCAATGTACTTCATTAAATGACCTGACACAATTTTCTAAAACCAATTTCGTCTCTAAACATTCTCAAGAGGCATCCAACCAACAGAATTAGTGAAGTGCCGCTCGAAACACAAAATACCGAGCTAAATGAGTCGATTAATTATTTATGCTAACTACTAATTTATTTATGCGAACTAAGAAGGCGTTGGAATGTCCACACGTCCTTATGCACGGAGACAGTCCACGATCCTACGCCTATGTTCGGGGTTCCTACGCCTATGTTCGGTTGTGGCCATCGTCGAGTGCTAATCTTGGACAATATTTTACTCGTGACCTAGATGCAGGATTAACTTAGTATAATGCACCTTATTTGTATGTACAATATACAGAATATCGGAATTGTTACGGAATGCTATACCGTTGTTTATATTTATGGGATAATAAAGTCTTTCGTGTTATCTATTAGAATAGGCGTGTAAATTTCCTAAATCAAAACATAGGTAAGCCATCTAAGCCATCCCGTATTTGTAATGGGTGTCCCACAGAAAAAACTTACATACATACATACATACCATCACGCCTCTTTCCCAACGTGGTAGGCAGAGACCACTTCTTTCCACTTGCTACGATCCTGACACACACTTTGCGCCTCTTCTACTTTCATGAGCCCTTTCATACATGCTCGTCGGTTAAAGGTACTCCTGACCTGACCCTTTCTGAAAACATCTTGAACTTGTCCAAGGAACGTTCGTCTAGGCCTTCCTCTTCCAACAGCTCCATTCACCCTCGCCTTAGAAATCCGTTTCGTTAATCGCCTTTCATCCATTCTTTTCATATGACCAAACCACCTCAGCATTCCCATCTCAATTTTTGTAATAAAGTCTTCTTTCACACCACATCGTTCTCTTATAGCACAGTTTTTTATTCTATCACTCAGTTTCACCCCAGCCATACTTCGTAATGCTCTCATTTCCACTGCAGAAAAAACTTACTAAGTACATATTTTGAAATACCTTACATGCTAACAATATAACGGTCTAGTAGCCGATTCACTTTTGGTTCGAAACGGAGCTCATTCTGTATGAATTCGTGTGGAAGGATATTGTTCAAATTAAGGTGGTCTGCGTATACACAGAAAACAAATGTTTCAGCCGCCATACATCTAATACAATAACAAATCTACTCTCAGAAAGAAATGAAACGTTGTTACTCAACATTTCATTTACCAAATTGGAATTAGTTTTGAAAGCCTCAGTTCGGACTCCATCAACTTGTCAACACAAATGTTGTAACACCATATCATAGTCCGGACTGGGCGCCGAAGGATTGAATAAATCACGAGTGATCTATGCCGGCGCGCGCGCAACCGGAGTTAGCGCCGGTAACTGTTAGTCTGACAAACTCCGATTAAAATACCCAGACGCGCATTTGCGAGATGCAAGCAGGGTTTGCAAAATACTGAGTCTTGATTCTAAACATCCATTTGTCTTTTATACTTTGCCAAATCATCTCTTTTTGCTACACCAATTCTGTTACATTTCTTCAAGCTTAAATCCTCACTATAGGGATACTTTTTTTCTTAAAGACATAGGAAAAAGAAAAAAAAGTATCGTTTACTTTCAGATTACTATAACGAAAGCGGTTCGTGCTTGGCCTACAGAACCAGGTATTGGTGACATCGAATTGGCTCTTGAAACTAACTAAACCATTATGGGAGAGAAGAAGTGAGAAAATAAAAATTTTTTTTTTTTGCAAAACCAAGTGTTACCAAGGATTTGAACTAAAATAGGCACTTTCAACTTATTGTTATATAGCAGGGACTCTGCATTCTATAAGATTGCTTGACTACCTCACACGACCAGAAACATTTTTTCGGATAAGGAGACATTCTTGCTGACAAGACTTAAAACTAACTTCAGTAAAGATACCGAGAATGTTAGCTACCTATAGTTCAATAGTTCAATAGTTATTTATTGGTAATTGATAATTACATGTCAATAATACAAAATAATATCTAGTATGTACATACAATGTACATTGAGGAAAAAGTAATAATAATACAGGTATGTCAATGTGGAAATGTCAAAATTATTGCATAAATTATACCATTATAAATGTCAAAAAACTAAATTATGTCAAAATAAATTATGTCAAAATAATAAATTTTACAAATATGAATGTCAACAATTCCAGTATACAAATAAAAATGTCAAAAATTCAAGTATACAATCTAAATGTCAAAAATAAATTTAATTATACAATTATAAATGTCAAAAATTTAAATCTAAAAAAAAGACTAGCAATGTCAATCAATGTCAAGTGAATATGGACTATTAACATAGCCTGTTTATTCACTTACCTACCTAGTGGTTGCCTGGGAGCACAACTTTCAGATAACTTTTAGTGCTCAACTTTCAGATAATTCATACGAACTTAAACAGGTCTTTAGCAGCACGTTAACTTCTGTTTGGCTTTGTCTCTTTCATTCTTATTGCTGCCCCCATTTGCAAGTCCGGCACATGACACGTCAATTGCTCAAACTATGCTTTACCGTTGCGTTCGTTTTTATGAATAAAGGGGTTAGAGTGAAAACGTTAAAATCATCTGCTAATTTGAGTAGGTATATTTAAAAGCTAGGTATGTCCGGTTGAGTCCGGTCGCCCAGCAGCCCTAGCGCGTTCGTTTGACAAACGCAGTCGCGTTATGCGGACGCGACGCTGAATACGAATGTCGGTAATAATAAATAGCGAGACAGGACTAATGCGCGCGCATACTCGACCGCTGGAGAGCCTGGGAGTGTTGCGCCGATCATAGGCAAGATTATCAGTTGCACTCGTATTTCATTATTAGTGTCTGGATCTTTCTTGGTATCTTTTACTCTACTCATAGATTTCTCAATAAATTAGATACTCTCAAGACTTTATCCGTTATGGTGAACGGAACATTAGCGAATTGAAACCCAACGTGGTACCGATTATCCTGGTTACTAGGTTTCGGTGCTTTCAACCACTTCAAAATTAATGTCAATACCAAAAGTCAGCTGCTATATGGAAAAACCGCATTTTATCTGTAAGCTAAAAAACAAAAACGAAAACATTACTTTCACCCTTATTCATTTTCTGCTTCGGCCAAAATCAATTTCTCAAATATCAGAAAAACTTTACAACAGCAGAATAATAAAAAAGAATAAAGGTTTACGAGTATCTATAGAAAACCTATCCGATAGATATTTAATCTAGAATTACAACACAGCCACCATCCGCCCTTTGTTCCCCTGACAATGGTGTCTGTCCCATAACAGAATTAGCTCCGACTATAGTCTAGACTAGAGAAAAGGAATGTTCATATAACCGCATATAATTAGACCCGAATGTCATTTGCCTTCCATGGAGCACTAACGGGGGAATAGGAACTTACATTTGGGACAGTTGGAAGCTGAATTATTTTAACGGAATTAGCAATAATTTTGCACGAAGCGCTTCGAATTAGCCTCCATTGCGATCATAAACACTGGATACGCCATCGTGGCTATTAATTAAACTAGGGGACTGTTCTATGTAAGATTGCGAAGGTAAATCAAGAATGGGGTACTTAGCCTGATTTAGAATATATTGGTGTGATCTATTGAATCTTAGATTACTCAGTGACCCATGCCGTCACTTTCAGTTCTATATCCATGAATTTGGTAGGATGTTCAACTCTGATTGACGTTTGTAAATTCGAGGGTAAAACACTCAAATATTTCAGGAACAATCAAAGTAATTCTTCAGGTTAAATGTTTCATCTCACGCAATTCCCCTAAGCTTTTGAAGTTTGTTGCAGCAATTCTTCCGCATACTTCAAAGCATTTACCTCTAACTGCTTCAGTTTCATCGGTCAAATAATTACACGCATTCCCGCGGACCTAGAATTACAAATGGCATAGCGAAATCGCTAATATGCGTTCCGATAGCCTGTGCTCGTAAGTGGCTAATGCGGCCGATTGTTCCCGCACGCCACTAATGGCGGCTTCAACCCTGGGGCTGTGACGGCTGTCCATCTTCAGGGACTGACGCGCACGTGACCACAATGAACAAGTCTGCAGCACTGGAAGTGCTTGTTTGGTGGAAGGGCTCCTTT
Organism: Udea ferrugalis; assembly: GCA_950022985.1. Lineage (NCBI taxonomy): Eukaryota > Metazoa > Arthropoda > Insecta > Lepidoptera > Crambidae > Udea > Udea ferrugalis. The sequence goes on from OX465523.1 coordinate 3,405,058, forward strand.
TTATATTATACCATTGTTTTTTGTATGAGATTGAAGATGTAAAGAACGTGAGCAGAATATTTCTAGGCTTTAGCGAGAAAAAAAACTAGTATTTAATGTAGGGATTATAAACTTGATAACTTAGGTAAACGGACCTCGTACGTGGACGCCCATCACATAAATCGCGATACTCGTGTGACAATCGATAGCTTGACTTTTATATTTTTTGTCCAATTTCGCCGAACAGACTATAGCCGACAGAAAGAATGGAACAAACCAATTTCGGCATACTTTTAACAAGAACAACAGATATGATATAATGTTATTTGTATCTACTTTTTTCTGAATACGACAAAGGATATATAAAATATGAAACAGTAACGAGGTACTAAAAGCGACTACCTAGTTCTGCGCAAGATTTAATTGTAGAACTACATTTCTAGCAATATGCCGACATTCCCACTTCGATAACCTCCACAAAATAACATTAAATCTCGTTACACACTACATTCTTTTTTTTATATCTCGGTTACGATTATGACCTCATAATTCTCAAATTGCTATAAAAACGAAGTTCAAGTAACAAAGTGGAGGAAAACTAGAACACAGACCGATTTGGGGTTAATTTATTTTCTACGCACCACGAGGCAGAAGGAAAAGGCAACAAAATTATATTTTATAACTGGAAAGCTTTTTACGACCTTCGTAGACTAGTTACGCAACCAGGACGCGCCGAGGTAATAACTTGTGACCTATAAAACATAATCAACATTACAGGGATTCTCGCTATGTTCTTGCACAACCAATAATCCTATTAAAATATAATCGTTTCAAACGTTTCGAAATGTTGCTTCACGCTTCAAGTTTATCGGAGAAAAATATGTGACGATAACGAGATTAAACAGAGAAGTTTGTAGCGAGCTGGTATGTGCCACTTGAAGTATGCTTGTACTTGAGTGTTGTCAAGGTTTGGTCATGTCAAGTACGCGATAAATAACGGTTGGGTAAAGTTTAGTGTTTTATCGACTAGGGCACTACAAATGTCGTACGAGCACGACGTGAAGAGACTGAGATAGAAGAATGGCGACGTTGTGCGATGCTGACTGACATCGCAAAGTACCGTGCAACTTTTTCATGCCAACTGAACTTTACTCTTATAAAGTCCACAAAGCAAGGTATCTGGCGACATCAGCTGACATATTGTCCAAAGACGCCTAAACCTCGTAATTATGTTTTTTTAGGAATCGTTTGTTAACAATCTACCTCGCGTCACTACACGAGCAAACTATCGATGCATTGTGAACTGTGGCATCTGTTTACAATTTAACGATTTTCTTTTTAATGATTACCATAATTTAACTAGACAATGCCTTTTCTTGGTTACAAATGATCTCCTAGTGAACATTTTACGAATACATAATCTAAGACATCTTAAGCCAAGATCTTATGCTTATGAGCTTAAATGGTTGAAATTCTTCAACGGTATTCGTAGTCTTCTTGTAGCCTCCCGCTGTGTTAGTGTTAGACCTTGACAGCAACATACTTTATAACCTCTAAGACGACCAGTGCTTAAATATTGCGAATGTTCGACGTAACAAATTGACTCGAAATTTTGTTATTACCTCTTAAGATTATTTAGTCATTACCAAATCTATCAATCAATTTTTAATAATTGGTAAAGTTGGACCTCCGAAAGACAGTGTTTTGCATAACGCATTCGAAAATATGTGCTAAGTGTTCAAATGAACTAAGAGCTTCATTCTGACGATGTGACCATCAACATTTATTTCTTCTTTGAATTAATGTAACTAATGCTAGAGACTACTACTTACTACCTTGATGCTCGGTCCAAGCTCGGTCCTGAACTAGTCACGAAATTTTCTGGAAGAACGAAGGTTCCTGTACTAGCTAAAGATAGTCACATCTAGGTATTTCATAGCCAAGCGTTACGTTTCATCGCTTAAGAGTGTGTCTCCAGGGTGCGATTATCGCTTATTGCCGTGCGTCGTGCCATTACGTCGCGTCGTGCCATTACGTCGCGTCGTGCCATTACGCCGCGTCGTGGCCGAGCGATCGTTGCTTCCTCGGCTTCACGCTTATTCATATGCGTGTGCGCCGGCGATCGCTGACTTTAATGCTGAGATTCTTACTGAGGAGGAAATTGAAGCAATAATTGAAAACAAAGAAAGAAGATGTATTTGACCCTTTGTTCCTGGTATGCCTAAAACGCAATTGGTCTAAGTCGCGTTTTGCCTAAAATGTTTTTTTTAATATTGTTAATACTAAGTCGATCAACTACTTATTTCGAATTAAACCTAATACGCAATATATTTATTTAGCAGGGTGAGGTTTAATGTAAAATGGGTAGCTAATCGAATTAGTTTTAACAATATTAAAAAAAACATTTTAGGCAAAACGCGACTTAGACCAATTGCGTTTTAGGCATACCAGGAACAAAGGTATTTGACCTTCAACTGATCACACTTTTGAAAAGGGTACCGTTTTCTGCGTCTTCATTTAAGCGCATAATGTACCTTATGTAATGATAATAGACAGAGATATCTTAGATGGTTGAGCTGCATTTTCTCAAAAACGTTAGTGTCAAACATTGTATGTTTGACGTTTGGGGTATTTCCTGACAAGACATGGTCTCCTGTGAGCTATCCATATTCAAGGTACCTACAGTCCGTTCGCGTTAAAAATGCAGTAATATCATACTTGTCCCTTGACCTGGCACGTCCCCTAATAAATCAAATCGTTCCTAATTAGAAAGTCAAGTCCACAGTGACCAGTTGAACGCATACTTTCGAACGCAAAGGTTGTGGATCTGAGTTTTATTGTGTGCAACAGAATACAATTTAAAAATCATTGCATTATTAACGCGAACGGACTATAGTTACTTTAAAATAAGTTTTTTGTATGAGTTGCACTATGGTTTTGAAACATGTTTGAAGTAACGCAACTCTATGAAACTGTTGAAAAAAAAGGATTAGAGATAGTGTTCAAGTACATAGCTTAAAAATGTGTTACGCTACAATAACAATGTTTAATTGGTATCATATTCGTATTTTCCATAACTTGGTGTCAATTACACAACACACCAAGAGCACAAAACGACACCAGACACAAGAAACGCGTGTCCATTTCAATGTTTTCCATAATATATCATGTGGCTCTTGTTTGCCCAGGTAAGGCTTATGCGCATTATACGAGCGTGGCACATAAAATGCGCGTTAAAATTCCTCAATAAGTGTGTTAGTGCGCCGGCCAACATGTGACCAAACGTACACCGCGACTGTGACGGATTGTCTCGGCTAACGTGTGCCGCGCAGGGCTGCTTTGCGCATGTAGGTAACTTAGATCAGCGTATTTTTCTGCGCGTATACATTTTATTCGGCATACGCTCTCACCGCGTAAGTATATTTCGCGGTTTTGAAAATTGGACCCAAACATTGTGACTCGTCCTTATACGAGCTTATAAACACGGCAACACTCGTAGGTCGCAGATCCATAAACGCTTATAAGCTCTTACAAAAAATGCTTACACGCGCGTATTAAATTATAATGTGTAATCACCCTGAAACAAAAGGCGCACACTTCCAACCATGGCGGAGGGGACCTACGAGTACTTTGAATTCGTCTCAGCTCAACAACCGACAGTGGTCAAGTTATATGTTTGGATAAAACAGCCTAGACAGCGTCAACCACAAAATACTCCTGCTCAACCTAGGCAGATTCCTTCACATAAAATATCACACAGTTTTGATGATCTTTATCGATCTACTGTCGCATTTGAGCCTAATGCATGATGTAGGTAAATATAAAAAACAAAAATGTTGTTTTCCATGGCTTTCTACTATTTATTTTATTTTATTTTGAAAACAATACAGTACAATTTCTTAGTAAAACACAGAATGGGATAACTAATTACCATTTACATGTTTTCACCTATAGAAAAAAAAACACTCGATAAAGACTTACCTACTGACAAAGAAACAAAAGAAGAGAGAACAAAAAAATTATATCTTTCTATATTGGTTACCAATACTTTATTTGTTGTCAGAGCCAATTTTTTTGGCAACCCTGAAAACGTTGATTAAATCAGAACTTTAAACGTTCTATTCGATAATTTAGTCGATGGATAAATTTATAACCGTTTAGAGGAAAAACATCTGCAGAAAATTAACGGTCATGAGGAAAATTGTGTCATCTTGTGTCGGTCTTGCAGTAAATTATTTCTAGACTGCAATTATTAAATACTGGGTTGTACAGTTATGTTCACTGGTTAAGTGACTTACATTGATGTAACACAGGGTTTTCCATTAAATGACACGAGATTTAATGAACGTTTTGAAAAGCTTAATTGGTACAGTCACACGCGCAGCGCGACTCATGACTTAGGTAATAAGAACGACGTTTATACGTTGTGCAACTTTAATCATATCTGGATACCATATAAGCAGGCCTAGGGAGGTAAAACCTGCAACGTACCGGCATAAGTATAGTATATTGTCGGTCCCAAAGGCCGTTTTAGTTCCTCCTGTGACCATGTTATAGTGTTATAGTCTGGAACAAAACTTTTAGGTAATAACTCTGTGCTTATTTGATTGTAACATGTTATGTATACCAAATAAAATAAATAAGAATAAGTACCTCAGTTCCTAGTATAGTATTTTTGAATGCAATGAAGTCCGTAAAGTCTTCTAAGCCAATCAATAGTGAGCAATACATGTGAGCAAATAAATTATTTCTATTTCTCAAACGTTTCTATCATATTCCTACGTGTCATCGGATGTCACTTTGCTAACGTCAATTGTTTTTTAAATATACTCGCCGATTAAATGCGAAGGGAAACAACACACACTCGCAATTAAGCTGCAAAGGTCAAGTGGGAACTATGATCACTATGGTGGACTTTCTAAGGAGGTCAGCACAGAAAGGCGTCTGCATTCTAGAGCTTAAGTCGATGTCATATGGTACAAAATGTCATTTAAACACAGTAAAAAGTCTGAGTTCTTTTTGCCCTTGCGATAATGGCGTCCAATTTAATGATCGACATTAAAAATTAGAGACGGTACTTCAGTGGTCAGGGAAAATCGTTTAACTGTTTTCTCTGGAAACTGCTACATTTGGATTAACCTTGTTGTTGTTTATTTTTGAAATGGTTAATGTTAAACCCGGTTAACAGAAGCACCACAGTATATCCAGTATATCATCTTCCACACATACGCAGCGAGTGCAGCTTGTTTGTGAGCGCGGCCGAGCGATCCCGTACGTACGCGTCGCGGCACGCTTACACTAGCTGACGATTTTCTTGATTCTAACGATACTGCAGTTGCGGCACTCCCTTTTTCGTTCCTCGCGCGCCTCCAGCTCTCGTAGAAATTAAAGCGACAGGCAATGTTTAGGCAACTACCGCTCGCTTTGCGGCCAAGTTGCCCTACTTGTTTTATTGGACTGTGGCAATTTGCTCGCTTCTTGGGTGTCCCGTTCACCATGGCGGCATCAGACAGACTGCGCGCCTGAGATATAGTCTTGAACGTATTTTCTATACCTTTAAAGGAAAATTGATATCGGCTGACCACTCCTTTTTTAGTACAGAAACATTACATTTGAAACCGAATGATAAAATATTTTAGTTTTGGTAGTAAATAGCACTGTAATATATTTGTAAACTATATCCAGTCACGGCTTTGCTGAAACGCAGACTTGATTTAAGTTCATTCATTAGTACAAGGTATTTCTTTTAAGAAGGAGAAAAATATGATGTCTGTTAGAAAACAACTAAGTTTTTTTTGCTCTTCTATAGCGAAGTTAAAATAGTTAGAGCTGTCAAAAAATGCCAGGCTTCTGAAATAGCTGTTGGTTTTTTGGCAAAAAAGCTCCAATTGTAACAGTTTCAAAGCGCATAGGTTTAAAGTCCCTTATCAAAGTATCAAGTTGCTAAACGTAAAACAGTAATTGAATCTGAAACAATCGAATGGATTAATCATCTTCCCACGCCCCGCAGATTGTCCGAGTGTGGTCGCAGTTTCGTAAGATGGCGAATACTTACTATGATTGATAGCGTTAACTGCAAACAATCACAAGTTATATAAAAACGGATCTCGTTACGAGGGATTGTGGCGATTATTGAGAAACCGATTGCGATGTCTAATCAAGGGCCGATTCTGTATATCACATTCAAAAGCACGTTTAAGTATCTCCTTAAAATAAATAAGAAACAGAAACCAGTGATGTGTGTAGTGCGGCCTATCGATGCTAGAAAACAAAAATGTGGGAGAAATTATGGAATGGACAACAAAAATCATCGATTACAATCAAATGATTGCCAACATTCATTATTGCTATCCTCTTGCTTATTGGATTTTTGATATTATTTTTATGTTCGCAAACGGCATATGGTATGGCTATGGTACGTCGTTTAACTAGAATTTTTTTAGGAAAAATATGTTAGAAATCGGGTTTCTAACTCCAGCTGTTATAAAAACCTACTAAATTAATAAACAATTCCGCATCGTAGTTAAGCAACTTCCCCATTACTTATATGCAAAACAGACGGCAACATAATTGGCTAAAAAAATACGGATATTTAACGCGCAGGAGCTACGGAAACTAACAATCGGACACTAAGATAAAAAGATAAACACAGGTTAACCACATTACATACATATAAGTACTTACTTATACTTAAATTTCCGTATATTCCGATTCACTGCTTCGGCACACTGCGAGCATGCGGGTATAGTATGGCGATACTAATGTGGCAAAGATTGTTCCCAGATTTGCATTTAAAATAATGCACTGGTAAAACGTAAAGGCAGTTCTTCATTTCCAAAAATCTGCATGCAAGTATGTCTTCTAGACGTTAAGTAGACGTTATGCGTTAAATGAGAATTGGAGTAGGTATTTACCTCCTCCAACACTTATTCAATACAATGCTACTTATTCGGGTTAGGAATGCTACAAAACATCGAGTGAATTAGTGCCATCGTGGATTCTATGAAGGATCCATTTCACCTCGTTCGTTGTTGTATCGCCCACTTTGTACTGTGTGCTGCAATACTTAAATAACTCCTTCAGTTAATATTGTACGAGTCTGTGCAACCTTTAGGAATTTTGGAACACACACCACATTTGGAATCAGTATCAAATATTCATCATGATACATTTACCACACGACTGGCACCGACTAGGGCTGCCAAAAGGGTCTGGCCAACAAAACCCCTTGTGCAAATTTCCACACAAACAGCCTTTATCATGTCGCCCTAAGGTCCTCACCGACTACACACCACAGACATCTGGGACAAACTGCTGAACGTGTCTTCCAAAGCACGGAGATGCCCAAAAAATCCATCACAAAAATTCCCTAAAACGGCGATCGTTACCAAGCTACTTAACCGTTGAAACTGAGCCAAAGGAAACTCAAATATTTAATTTATAAAGTTTGCAACATTGCCTGTTTCTTAAAAATCTCGTACCTATCTACAATTGGCAGGTGAAGGCCGGTGGATCCTGTGCAAAAGTCATAAAACACCATTTCTAAACTATTACATTTGTAGCAAGCGCTATGCTAACTGTAGTTTCCTGTCTGAGCCCTCTGGGAACCCTACTCGAGACCCTTCGCTTGAATAATTTTAGAGCATCTGTCGGTAGGTAAGTACTTATTGATCCCGAAGGCACGTGCGAATATGATAAGGTCAATTAAGCCGGGACCGGGAACGTATCGACACTTGGCTACCCACGTGAACTGACGCCGTGGTCAGCAGTTAACATCTTTTATAGATAGTGTTCTTCCTTTTCGTGGATTTAATTATAAAGGGGACGTCTACTTATGTCCATATGATAACTACTACATTAAAACCCCAACTCAAATTAAACGCAGCTAATGCAATATGTCGATGGCTTGTTAAGACTCAGAAGGTCGCGAGTTCGATTCTCACACCAGAACAAATGTTTATTATGGAATCAGATATTGGAACTGAGTCCAGACTCAGGTCCAATAACAGCTTCCACCCAGGTGTTTGTGGTACTGACGTCCTTATTCATCGTAGTGCTTTGAAAGCATTAGAATCTTTAAAGATTCGGTGTGTTATGCTCAAACTAGATAAACAATAGCATGATCGTATGGGTACAACTACTCTCCATTATAAAAAAAGGAAAGAGCTCAAAGGAAAAATGTTATAGTATTTTCTCAACGTCTTGCCAACGCTTGCATTCACACTGCATAATAATAACTCAACGCAACCCTCGTGCACTTTTTTCCACTTAAGTTATAAAAAACGAATAAAAAGCTAATTCCATTACCACGCTTCCTTACCTTCACCAGTCCTGATACGTAATAACCACGCAGATACGAAGTTTTGTAATTAAGTATGTTTTGCGAGGAAGCAAGTGGCATCCTCTGCAGGACCTGGAGCCTGCAGGTTGGTAGTTAAAAGTTTCCGGTCGCGCCGGTCCCGGCTGTAATTAGCTTAGCGGACCTCTCCAGGGCCTAAAGGTCAGGCGGAAGCGATATACACACTAAATGTTAGATATCATTTGCCCAAGCCTTTTCATCTGAATCTTCTCTTCTAAAAATGTTTATGAATATGGAAGATTGACTGGCTTCAGAAGAATTGCTCATCTAATAATATCTTTGCAATCAAGAATCTATTGAAGTGAAAAGAAAACCCTGCTGCATGGCTTAATCTCACATGTAGTCAATAAAGCGCTAACATCGTGAAATTTAATGTGCCTTTTAGAATGACGAGTGGTGGCAAATACACAAATACCACATACGATTTTTGCGTCGTGCGTGACCATCATGATATTCGACCACAGCGTTTTGTGGCACAAAGAAAAGCCATGACACATTATCAGCCTCAGACTTTGATGTATAGACATGTATTATAGACAGACATTACAAATTTTTCAGCCTGGGTATTGAAGGAGTCACACGAGTATTCATCTACTTTAGATGCGAATCAATGTTTCGCTTGGTAGAGCATTAAACATTTTTGTTGATTAATTTTCAAATTGGCATTAGGAACGCTCTTCCTCATAACTTGTCCCCTCGACGCGTCCCCGTTCGGGGAATATTGGCCATCGGATCTGGTGACAAGTCGGCAAATAAGGATGTGCTGCCACCAGCCACTGGCCGTGCTTTGCGCCATTTACTGCATCCGGCTTTGAGAGTACATGTTAATATGCGCTTTCAAATAAAACATCTAATAGTACCTAGACAAAGCGTGTATTAGTTTCCGACGTTTGTTCAGACGAGGTAGCGAGGTGTATGACTGTATGCCCTGTTGGAGACTTGTCTAGATTTGGACGTCTTGGTGAAAAATGTGCGATTAACTAGTATTGTCCCTTTTATACCATTATAGAGAGAAATTAACCGCGCTTTATACAATAAAAAGAACCATCAATCGCAAGGTCGGGTTTGGTTTTGATTTTTGCTATTGTTTGTCGTTATAATTTTATTTTAAATGACCTTTTAAATCCGTTAGCGAAAGTAACGGGCTATCTTGTTTCTTTTACTAAGGAGATTTATAGGTGTTTGATGTAAGAGAGACACGAAGAGATTGTTAAACCCCCAATATTTACAATTCCTACGAAAGCAGGAACCTTATCATACATAATCTTTAGGATTAATTCGTGTGGTTTCTACGAAGCGTTGCTCATTTACTTCCACTGAATTCCCAGATTACATAAATAAACATCCGTGTGTGAGTAAAATCAACTTATACTGTGTAGAGACAAGATAAATATTGATTTAGCTAAAAGTGTAATGAGATATTAATCGCAATGTTTACGTACAAAGTGTTTGCAACACTGGACTCATTTATCTTTCTTGCTCAATGAACATTCATTGGACTGGCAAAAGTAATAACATTATTCAACCGCATTGGTACATAAGTAAAGATAATTTGTATTTATTGAGATACACGTTTACCGTAGCGGTAAAATGAGCATAACTTGCTTTTTCACTGGAGATGGTTTTAGATAAATTTACAATAAACGCATAAGAAGCTGACTCTACGGCTAATGCAAACTTTTCTCATCCAGTCATCATTGAAAATAGGTAAAATTGCATTAAACTAAACGTCAAATTATTTTTCTTTGATTCAACGTGATTTTACTTTTTACGCTTTTTAATGTGGTTTTAAGTGGAAGCTAATTAATAAATAACAGATTTTTGGTTTGATGGAAAACATATTGATTTTATTTTACCCATAAAGATATTACTGAATTCCGATCAGCCATCGACATACGAACTGAATATAAACTTTAACTAACCCGTTACTGTTATGGATAAGCTTATTTGAAAAATTATACCATCATAGCGGCGGTCCCTTGAGAATAACTGGACAATATCCCGATATCGGAACATATCTCCCATTATATTGTCTTAACAACATTTGAGTGGGGTAATTCCGCACAATTGTCGGATTTATAAGGCAGGTATAACAAGCTGGTATAACTGTAACAGAGCCGGACCTTCACAATCGTCATAGATCCGCGGATACGGAGCTTGATACCCGGACAGTCCGATTTACAGCAACCCGAGCGGAGTATTGCGGACCGTTCGGAATTCCACGTCCATTTGTTATATCATTGGAATTGTTTTGAAATTTTTGCCCTTGGATTAACATTCTTGTTGTCGAGACTTGATATCTTCAACTTTTCGATTTTTAGATATGAGTATGTTGTTATTTAGATTATGATGTCCTTGTCCTTGTACAGTGTTTCTTTAAGTTGTTATTTGTGCACATGCCTCTTCAGTAATGAATTCATAAACTTCATAATATCAAAGTACAGATTTGCATTGATTGCTAAACTTGTATATCTAATGTTTGTATGTACAGCCGTTTGCGTCTCGAATTCCAAATTAGTGCATAAGCATTCTACGAAATTACGAGTAAGCCTACGTGTTACACTGACACAGTAATATCAATAAAGTACCTATAATAAACCCGCGGATACTTCAGATAACATTTTATGTTTTTATGATCATTACACTCAAACTTGCTGTGAGATTGGCTCATCGAGGAATGAATCAGTGCAGTTATTTACATGCAGTCCACACCTACATTCGATAAGCAGAGAAAGTATTGGTGAATCAGATACCAACGCGTGCCTCTTGTTAGAAGTACCGAAGTTCGGAACCGGTCCGAAACGCGGTTCGATTGTCATCGCCCTCGTCTGACGGGCGAAGTGCTGGCTGTCGGCTGTCAATATTAATCAGTACACGTTTCACGCAGAACTTAACAGGGCTTTAGGTGAACTGGTGTCGGTACACACATTTCACCAGTGCAATGATGGTGAATGGCTTTGGTGATGATTATATTTTACCATTACCTACGTCTTCACGAGCTTAACTAAACTAAGGAAGACTTTTATATTTCTAATGGCGTAAATGAAATTGCCTTCTGTCTTTTTAAGTTCTCTTTGATAGTTTGTCAAGCTTGCTTTCGCATAGATCCGTAGTTTTTTTAAAACCTTTAAAATTTCATCGACCTGGCCTTCACATATTATTGTCTCGCATGATACAATTTATAGTCTGAATTACTAATGTAGGTATCTAGATACTGTCAAAAATCCCATTAAAGCCATCACTGTGATCTTACAAATCTTTATTTGCATAAAATTAACACGTCCGTTACATACAACGCCAAATAACTTGTAAATCAGCTATTGCATTTATACTTTATCCTGACTGTTGTAACTAGTAACTCCATCAAACATTATTACATAGATTGGCCACGCATTAAGTAATATAACACTTCCTAGCCAGTCGTCGGCGAAATATTGACCAACAATCCACTTGAGCAACGCGTCGCCGACGTCGATGTGACCAACACATCTGTCAGCTGACCAGTGATCCACTTAGCTCGTTGTGCTGCGTTTGAACGAAACTTGCAACAGACTTGTTTAGCACTTGCTAACTTACGAGTTTATGATGCTCATAATAAGCTTTATGTGTAAAATCGACAGCTGTATTACAAAACTGACATGGTATTTTCAATCGAGACACAATTTCTGTCAAACACCTATTAAGATTTTCAGATCACATTTCTCATCTAAAGATTGCATATTGGTTAACTAAGCGGTTGGTTGCAAGACCGAAAGGAAGGAAGTCGGGGCTTGTTAACACCTGAAAGTAAAGTTTACCTAGCTTTACACACTCGCAAAACCTCTTCAAAAAATCCAACAATTCACACAGTTCCCGATTGGAATTATGGCTCTTATTACCTTGCAGTTGAGGTGACGCACGCAGTTGAAAGTGTAAAAGCTAAAGTATTTTTAACCCTGTTAGAAAGAGCTAAGCGAAGCACAGTAAACCTGCGAGTCAACTCGACCTAGCCAATCTGACCCGGCGAGTCCGCTCGCCCGCTCACATCATGACTCGCGCCAATTACCGAGCACGCGGCCGCTGCGAATTGATTGACTCCCTCCGAAGTGCCCTCGTTTGTTTACATACAAAAATATTACCTGCGAGCTCTAATATATCAAAGAGGTACTTGAGTAGACGTAGATACTAGATGATTCTCGATCATGTTTGTTGCCAAACTCTGCTTAAGGGTATTTTAATCTGCTGTGGTATCCTCGTATAAGTATAGGCATCAAATCAATTTTGTGCGAGCGCCTTCGTGTAATTTAACATTAATAATAAGTCATATTTTAAGTTTAATTATGTCGGGTAATTTTTATACCCACCGCTTCTTATAGCTCTAAGATCGTTAGCTCAGTTTTACGAGATTTATCATTAGTATTTTTTCAAAATGTGCAATCTTTACCAGGGTTTCAAGTGAACGTGCCAGTGTATAATAGGTATACAGTCATGGGAGTTTTAGTATGTACTGGACGGTAATTAACATTTTCAAATATTTTTTATCCAGGCGCACTTTAACTGTTTAGCCAACGTTTACTGCCATCTGATATGATTATTTCATATTATTATCATCTACTTCGGTCTACTTCGGTCTTCAGAGATATTTATTATTACCCGAAGCCATTTTTGCAATGCCATTGACATAATAATAATGCAAATATATTTGAGACCGATTCCATCTATGAGTCCATAATAACATTAGCTAAGCTAGATCATCTGGTTGCTTAAAAACTGGTTCTCAATCCCACAGCCAGCAGACAGCATGACGATTGATATTCTATTGTGATTATTTTTATAGATACTTAACCTGTTTCTGCCTAGCGTAGTCGCGCGCCTTCATTCCTGTTAGCTCCCATAACAGTACCATGCTCGAAGATAATTGGCCAACAACAGCGTCTCACGCGCTGAAGAACTACATCTCGGCTCTCGTCGAATCGACGCCAATCAATCCGGTGACCTACTAACCGGCAGTGTGCTGTGCTAGGGTTAACAGACACTAAAATACACGCACTTCAACTAAATGTGCTCAGATCGTTATCTTTATTTATTTGGGAAATATGAATCGAGTAGTTGTGAAGTTTCTTCGCATTCCGCAACAGTATTCATTTTTCAATTTAAGTGTTCATAATGGTAACTTATAGGTAGATGGCGGTTATGTTTTTTTTTATTTAGTTCAGACCTTTTAAAGTTTACTGCAAGTAACTTGATGAATTCACCTAAAACAGGCTATACTCGAAGATACCGGTATTGGTATATCTAAAGACGGTTGCAATGCACCTATATTAAAGCATGCACAAGCGACGCCTAAGGCGCACCCTTCGCACACATACACAACACTTACACTCGCCCAAACTCACACACAAACACACACAGGCCACACGCCACACACACCACTCACCTTCACACGCTACACGCACCACACACCTTCACTCGCTACACACGGACATCCACATGCATATCTATGAAATGTTACTTCATATTGTTTAATTCTAGATTTGTTTTGTAAGCCTTTTTAGTTTTTATTTTTATTTTTTTTTAACCTCTCCGTAACAATTTAATTGTTTTCTTATTTAGAATTATTGTTTAAATTATAGCTATACCGAGGGTTGGAGGCCTGGTGTCTAAAATACAGGCAGATTTTCTCTGCTTAGTTTAGACTCCAGTCTCCCGCAAACACTTCCTATGGGCATTATATGTACTTTTTAGAATAAGTTCGTTTTCCTAAGTTTGTGGAGAGAAATAAATAAATTATTATTATTATTCATCACCAGTAATATGGCTTTAAAACGCCATATGGTGATTTGGCTTCTTTGAAGTTTTCTCAGGATTCGCTTATCTTTAATGTTAAATCAGAAAATGTATTTAACGCTGCCATCAACCCTAAACTCCTCGCGTTGTCGTCAAAGCCATTGTATGCAAAGGCACACCGCGCTAATTGTTGCGTGTGACAACCGGCACACGTGGGCACTCGCCGAGGAAACTCGTTCACTATTCTAATCTTATTGCACAAACATGGTTTCTAGACCATTCATTAGTAGTTCCCAAGGATTATTCAGCACCTACGAGAAGTGGTCGAAAACATCCCACTTAGCAAGAAAGATGGCGTGCTCGTAAATGTTTATTAGGGCCTGGAGTACAGCTTTGGAAAATAAGGCTCTGTCTGTAGCTATACGAGTATGTTGCTGTTCTACAAAGGTGATAATAATCGGTGATTGAATAACTCAGGGAAGGGAATTAAGTAAGCTTCTATCATGCAAGAAGCCTTATCTTCGTAAAATTAGAAATAGTGATTAAAATAACATCTCAGGTGGTATGGGCACCTACGATTACACGAACGTGTGCTTACGCCATGTTGGTATTATCCTGTATTAGAAATGTACCATTAATAACCCACTGCAAATGAATCGAGTCAAGAAACCATTAGTTCGTTCAGTTATAATAACTTTAATTAAAGGTTCAATCAACAAACTCATAGAGTAATAGTTTATAGGAACAGTTGACCGGTACAAATGGAGCCGAGTGAACAGTGTGAAATGGCAACTCAATTTATCACTGGATGGATACCTCGCACAATATTTTCTGGCGTCTCATATATCACGGCGCCGCTGGAATGGTGAGTGCAGCCATTGGAGTGCAATGTTCACAATAGGTGAACCGACTTTACCTTTTTTAACAGCGAACATATTTCTGTTTCTTTTATCTTCAGGCCCCATGCATGATTACATTCCAAAGGTACTCTTAATTTTCCTTAAACATCTTGGATAGCATTTAAGATTTATAGCTTGAATTATGAAGATATATAGCAGATGTTCTAACAAATAAGTAATTATTTGTTAGAACATCTGAAATAAACAGCAAAGTAGATGAATTGCCTTAGTAAAAGTGAATGTCCGCCTTCCTTAACAATATTTGTCTCATCCGTTGCCATTCTCCGTCCTATCTTTATTATTTTTATGTCCATCTATTTGAGGTCTATGCTGAAATGGCAGCAAAATAAAGTGTTATAACGCCTATAAAATAATCAACACAATGGCGAGCATTATCATTTTTCGGCTGCTAAATCTGAAGATAAAAAGTTACATGTTATCAGAAGCACTCCGTAAGCCAATTTGCCTCATTTTAAAAAGCTATTACGCTGCCCCTTCCAGTGCAGAAATAATTCTTCGATAGGCTCATTGAGATAAGATGCAAAAGATGTAATGCTAACCGCAATAAGATTAAAAGAAATCAAAAAGCGACGCCCCCAAGGGGTCGTATTACACCCAACGTTGAATAACCGCCCTGCAATATTTCCCGTAGATCGCGATATTACGCCACTGAATTCTCGACAGCAGGCGTCGTGAACTCGAACGGTCCTTACTTCAAAAATATTGGCTTCGTACGAGTACGTTGAAGAAATTTATGTAGCTTCCGTGGAGAAGCTTCGGCTGAACTCGAGTGTTTTAGCAGTTTTATTTCCAACACTTTATTGCCGGCATAAATATGGTACTTAGGCGGGAAACTTTTGTGTTTTGTAATACTTATAAGTTATGGAGTCACTTTTATAAAGCCTGTGAGGCTGCACTTATTTGCTTCTTCTTAACTGTTACTTCAGAACGTGCCCGATTAGTTTTCTGAGTAGTTTTACACACGTTTTAAAGTACAGCCCAACTGCAATGTAACGACTGCGTGAAAAAAATAACAAACTGCTGAGCTTCTTATCGGGTCTCCTCGGCAAAGGTAAATCAATTAACAACTGATTCGGATATACTGTATATCGTTTTCTTCAGTTTCAGCATTTGAGACAGCAGGAATTGATCCAAAATTCAGGGTCAGTTATCAGTTGTTTGCTCCTGATTATTTTAGTTTCATTGTAAAAATAAGTTCACTTGTGGCTTTAACTACTTGCTTTGCAATGTTCTACCGCAATGAGGAAACGACGAAGGTCACCTACCTCTAAAGCACCACAAGGCTACAGCACTAACGGCTTCATTCCTTGACACCTTATATCATAAGAGCTCGCCTGGCATGAGTTATGTCGGCCTGCAGGCCTGGCGCAGGCAGGCCGCTGCAGTGTAGGAAACGGTGGCTACAAGCATGATCAACTGCTGCTATCATCTCGGCGTCGTGCTTTTATTGAGACAGACGTTCTAGCTGATTTTTGGTACAATTCCGCGAGTGTTATTTCGGGGTAAGTATGCTCTGGCACTGAAATAAATATAAAACAACGCTACTCGAATAGTCAAGGAGTTAAATGATTGTTGTTCTGCAACAATTCATCGAGAGACGTAAACAAGTAACTTTGATGTAAAAACGATTTACATCAAAGTACTAAAGTTTAGGTCACGGTTCGGTATTTGGTGACTGATCTCTTAATGGAGGGTAAGAGTAAGCTATAGGTGCATAGAATGTCACGAAATCATAATAGAATACATAATAACTAGTTGGTGTCTCTACTGTTGTATTTTTGCGACTAACAACTCCACAAAATGACCAACCAGTGTACAGTGAACGGCATGTCAGGCTACCCATTCCGGTCAGCCCCCGTTGCTCTCTTGCAAAGAAATGCCATTTGGCTAGAGCAAGATAGAAAACTAAAATGGGAAATGCCGTTGACTGTACATCAATAATCAGTTGCGAATATAAACTGTCAACCAAAAAAAATGTTCACCACCCAAGCTGTTCCATACCTACCTACAAAGAAAAGCTCTTAATTACAATGAGGAAAATAGCAACGCGACGGCAAAACTAAAGGGTCAATAGAATTACACATGTGCAGTGCAATAAAGCGTGTCCATAATTAAGTCCATAACCGCGGCGTGTGCGGGACAATAATAAATAACTGCAGTAATTTGCGCATGCGTCCACCTGACCTGCGCCCGCGACTGCAATCTTACTGCACGCTCGCCTCTATCAATCTTGCGTCACTGTGAATCTATCTTCTTCGGCGGCATCAATACTTATTCATTACTTTGCAAAATTGAAGAAATTAATTTTGCCCTTAAACTAAATAGAATCTTAGAAGTATTCATTCTATGATCATCGGTTTTTAAAAAAAAGTTTAGCTTTAGGAAGGAACGAAATATAACAAACCTTTTTTTGTGCGCTTAGTAACTGGCCACTTATTTTTTACTTTTTGAGTGACGTTCTTTTGTTTTGCACCAAATATTTTTCACTCGGAATAATCATGTCTAAGTTTTGTCAAATATTGTTTTTTTTTGGAACTTCAGTGATAAGATTTATTTTTACTGCTAATCAGTAAAGTTAAGTATGTGTACTCTAATTTCAAGTTTGTAAGAAAGTATAAATTAATATTACCTATTTTAACATCGTTTATTGCTTCCGTTGCAGTTATTGATCCTAGTTTTGCATCAAAAACTTCTGGAAGATGAATTAACAAGTTAGAATTATCATCATCATCATTATTCGCATTTTCCCAACTATCTATGGTTTGTTCGTGGCCTTGCTGTATTGATTTTCAGAGAAGCCATTTAAAACCTTCAAACGGCTTGCGTCCTCTCGATTCCGACGACCGTTAGATTGTTTGTTTATACAGCGTTGAATAAAACTGTCTCCATTTGAAAACTACTCTTCTCTGACGGCCTTCAGTTCCTAGCAGTATGTTACCTGTCCATCAACACCGCCAAACATGTAGGTACTAGATAAACGGCCTATTTACGTCCCACTAGAAGGCACAGGCCTCAAACCAACTATGAGGTGGAACGAGCCATACTTCAACACGCGGGCTCAGTGCGGATTGTTGGAGGGGTGTAAGATTAGTGAGCAACACTAATGTCAGAAATTATCAAGCCGCCCTAAGGCCTCCGACGACTTAACGACGACATCTAGCGACGTCAACCGTTACCAACCGCACCGATTTAACACGGATCTGCCCGAAAAATACATCACTAAATTTCGGTTGGAATGGCCACCCATCTCATTGCCGGCGTGTGTTGTTTTACAATAGCGATTGTGGCAAACCGGCCTCTTTTTCATAACTTTTTAATTATTCAATTTTCCCTGGTTTTCGATTTACATGTCAAACTTACTTGTCTTTCATATTTGTTATTAATTTGTTTGCAAAATCTTTAATTATAATTTTCCTATCACCATTTTAAACGTTTGCATTATTTATCTGATCCCTCCACGTCCGCAACAATTTGGTCCTTCTCCACAAAGCATTTCGAACCAGTTTTACGTAAATTTCAAAATTCAATTTTTTCAAAACAAAAATTTCGATGCCTTCAACGAGAAGCCAAACAAAACGGGCTTTGATGGCATCACCGGGGGCTTGCCCCACAGTTGAAAACGAGGGGGATCACGATAATCGTGATAGTGATAATAAATGTGATAGTGAATGTACCACGAAAGAGCACACAAGTTCGTCAGTGTCAGCCGCCACGATCCAAGCGCGAAAGTTAGCTGTGGAGGCACGTTTTCAACGCCGGCAACTCGAACGAAACCGTGAATTGGCAGCTCTGGAAGCGCAGGTAGAGCAGGGCGAGCTACGCGCTGAGTTGGCTGCGATTGAGGCTGAGTCAGCTGCCTCTCGCGGGTCGCGCAGTAGCCGCCACTCATCTCGGAGGCTCAAAACTTGGGTAAACGATGTGACCGAACGCTCTCAGGTAAATGATTTTGTTTCCATTCCTGAAAATGGAGGAAAGAGGCGTCATGACGATATTCCTAGTCAGTCACGGGCGTCACAGCCGACTGACACGCAGGACATTGCACAGACATCGAACTCGCCAAACTATTTACATACTTTTGAGCACGTAAACGCTCACGAGGGCTATGCTGAACTGCCACTACAAGCAGTCACCCTTCCAGCACCCAGAGCTGCTCACAACGACATAACGAACGTAACAAAACTCACTCAAGAGCTACCTATTACGACTGATTTGATAAACCATACATCTAATGCTAATTTGTCCCCTACCGACGTAACTGGTATGATCAAGGCCATAGCTGACACTGCCTACGCTACAAAGGCTATAGTTGTCAGTCAGACGCAGCCGAGGAGACCCCAGCACATAGAACTTCCACCATTCTCAGGCAACCCGTCTCATTGGTTACAATTCAAGCGAACTTTTGACACAACTAAAGATTTTTATTCTCCAATAGAGAACGTCTGTCGTCTTCAACGCGCTTTGTCCGGAGCGGCGCGCGATGCTGTCGCGTCATTGTTGCTGTCCGCCGAGACGCCTGAAGACGTCATGCAGCTCCTCGAGCATAGCTTTGCGCGCCCGGAGCTGATCGTCTTCCACGAGGTGGCATCTCTCAAGAATTTACCAAATATTACACTGGATTTAAAGGGTTTGGCTAACTTTACATCTCGAGTTCGTAATAGTGTCGCAACAATACGTCTTTTAAAACAAAATGAGTATTTACACTCTCCTGAGTTATACCACTGCATTTTGAACAAGTTGAACTACACATTGAGAATGAAGTGGACTGATTATGCATCTGACAATCACGAAAATAAAACAAAGTTAGAGCTACTGAGTGATTTCTTAGTACGAGAGCTTGAACGTCACATTAAGTTTGGTTTGTTACCTGATTCTACACAACCTACCTCATCCTCAAAGTTCTCAAATAATTATAAGCCTCATACACGTTCTGAGGTAACTGTGCATGCGGTTGATAGCTCTAAAACACAAACTAAATGTGTTTACTGTAACCAATCACACAACGTCAAAAATTGTGTCGATTTTAAATCACTTTCTGTCGAGGACAGATGGTCTTGGCTGCGTAGTAAGAAAATTTGTTATAGGTGCCTCAAAGGTAGTACACATACGTGGAACGCCTGCAAAGCGGCAATGTGCGGTATCGACGGCTGTACGCGGCGACACCACGCGCTCCTGCACGGCACGGCCTCGCCATCTACTGCGAAAACACATTCACGACCACAAATTGAAGAAGTCGTAGGTTTGTCAACTGCGCAAACACAAGGTACTACGTTGCTTAAAGTTGTACCAGTAACTGTAAGCGGCCCAGCTGGTTCTCATGATACGTACGCCCTGTTGGATGACGGAAGCACAGCTACAATTATTGACTCGTTAGTAGCTAACAAAATTGGTGCTACAGGTCCACCTGACACAATCAAAATTAATGCAATAGGTGGCCTAAATAAAAACGCAAGCATTCAATACGTCAATTTCAATATTAAAGGCAGGTACACACAAGAGACATTCACTATCGAGAATGCTCGTGCACTTGATTCATTGACTCTTCACAGGCAGACTATAAAACGTTCCGATTTTGACAAATTTAACCATCTATCTGAAATCTCAGACATGCTCACATATACTGATGCAGTACCGACAATACTTATTGGTGCCGAGGACTGGCACTTGTCCATAACTCGTGAGATCCGTAAAGGTCGCCGTTCGGAGCCAGTTGCGTGTCTCACAGCTTTAGGTTGGACTTTATATGGTTCTTTAGGTAGGCGCACAAAACCTACAACTTTTATAAATCACACTGTATGTACTACGCTTAGTAACAACGACATTGAACGAGTTGAGTCTTTGGAGTCTCTCATAAAGGAGCAGTATAAACTTGACTGTATTGGCATAAGTAAACGTGAAAATTACCTTAACTCTGAAGATCAACGTGCTATGGATACCCTTAACTCTACTACCGAACGTTTACCAACAGGTAGGTATATCGTAGGTTTACCATGGCGCCACGAAAGCATTACCGTGCCTGATAGCTTCTACCAGGCTGAATCGCGCTTTAAAGGTTTGGAAAAACGTATGGCCAAAGAGGAATTCAGAATGACCTCGGTGATTTTTGGTGCATGCTCTAGCCCTTTTACTGCGCTTTACATAAAAAACAAAAACGCTCAGGACCTAGCCCATTTATATCCAACAGCTGCTGATGCAGTGATCCAAGATCATTATATGGATGACTGCATTTTGAGCCTGGATAATGTCCATGATGCCGCTCACCTTGCTGCAGACATTATCACGGTGCACAAAGCGGCATGCTTCGATATGAGGGGTTGGATATCCAACGACAATAGGGCACTTGAACTAGTTCCCCAAGAATTACGTGCATCTCCAACCCCAGAAGTATCTTTGGGTAGCCCTAGCCCAGTACGTACCTTAGGAGTAACGTGGTACCCTAAAGAAGACTGTTTAGGATTTAGAACAGGTTTAGACGACGACCTCTTTGTACAAAATCTTAAACTAACAAAACGAAAAGCGTTATCCCAACTTATGCGTGTATACGACCCTTTAGGCCTATTGGCTCCCGTCGTAGTCAAGGGTCGTATCATGTTTCAGACTCTCTGGCGTAGCAGTGTGGGTTGGGACGACCAACTATCGCGTACTGAGATCGACGTTTGGCAAGCTTGGTTCTCTGAACTTGCTACCATTGCGAACGTGCGCATCCCACGTTGCTACGTAGAGGCTAACGTATTTCGATCCCACGGTTGGAGCTCCAGGCGGCACTTATTGCTTCTCGTCTAGCCGTTACAATCATGGATAGCCATAGGAAGAAACCAACCCGCGTATTTTACTGGAGTGACTCTCGAACCGTTCTCAGTTGGCTCCGAGCCGATGCTCGCACATTTAGGCCTTTTGTAGCCCACCGCGTCAGTGAAATCATTGAGAACAGTAACGTTAATGACTGGCGGTGGGCCCCAACAGACCTTAATGTTGCAGATGACGCTACTAGGGTCCGATCACTTGACTCCTCGTCAAGATGGTTTACGGGACCATCTTTCTTACTAGAACGCGTTGAGTTGTGGCCAACCGAACCAACAGTTTTGATCACACCAGTTCTCACAGAAATGAAAACGTCTGGTCTGTGTGAATTAGTGGGATTTACATCAGCGCGTGAAGTCTTACCTACGCCAATAACGGTAGACCCAGATCGTTTTAGTGTCTGGACGCGCCTAATAAGGGCAACTGCCCGTGTTCATCAAGCCGCGAACAAGTTTAAGAACCTTTTAGGCACTCATGCTCCAAATTCAAAATCTCGTAGTAAGCCTTTTTCTACTTCATCAAATAACTCATTTGTTTGTAATCCATCTCGTCATTGTAGTCTGGGGACGCAACAGTCGACTTCTCCTCGTTCGTGGAATTTGCCCGCACTTACCGCCGAAGACATGAAGTCAGCTGAAAGACACATTTTGAGAAGATGTCAATTAGACAGTTTCAACGAGGAACTTGATTGCGTGCTGGCATCCCAGAGTCTCCCCAAGAACAGTTCGCTATTAAAACTTTCACCATCGCTTGGAGAAGACAATGTTTTGAGGTTGGCTGGTCGTATTCGAGCAACTCCGAATATAAGCGAAGACACGAAAAGCCCCATATTACTAGATGGACGTCATCCTATCACACGTCTACTCATCAAACATTACCATACGATTATGGCACACGCAAATAACGAGACAGTGGTCAACGAAATTCGCCAGAAATATTGGGTTCTACGCCTTAGACCTACCGTCAGAACTGTCGCCAAATCATGTCAACTCTGCCGAATCAGGAAAACGTCGACTTTGTCTCCACCTATGGCGGATCTTCCCATCGAACGCCTAGCACACCATCAACGGCCATTCACGCACGTAGGCCTTGACTACTTTGGTCCGCTAGAGGTCACCGTCGGCCGTAGAAGAGAAAAACGATATGTCGCCCTTTACACGTGCTTGACAGTCAGAGCTCTTCATCTAGAGATCGTCAACAGCCTCTCGACTGACTCTGCGATCATGAGCCTCAGGCGATTCATCGCACGAAGAGGAACACCTGCAACAATAATGTCTGACAATGGCACAGCCTTCGTCGGCGCAAGGAACGAGTTGGCCAAGTTTTTTGGAAAAAATGTTGAGGAGTTTGCTGCAAACAGAGGCATAACATGGAAATTTATCCCACCAGCGGCACCTTTTTTCGGAGGATGTTGGGAGCGACTAGTGCGCTCAACTAAAACAGCTCTTCGAGCTACATTGCACGAAAAAGCCCCGAAAGAAGAAACGTTGTCAACATTATTAATGGAAGCTGAAGCAATAGTGAATTCACGCCCGTTGACTCATGTCAGTGTTGACTCCGAAGACCAAGAGGCCATCACACCATTTCATTTCCTCATTGGCCATTCATCAGCTATGACTTCACCATTGCCCGCGTTCACTGATACGGAACTTTTTGGCCGGTCAGAATGGCGAAAATCGTCAAGGCTTGCCGATTTCTTTTGGACTCGATGGCTCCGTGAGGCACTGCCTCTGCTGCACACTAGAACCCCAGCGCAAAGGACGTCCAACAATCTGCGTGTCGGCGACGTAGTGATCATCGCCGATGAGAGCATGCCAAGAGGCGTTTGGCCAAAAGGTCGCGTTACCCATACCTACCCTGGGCGTGATGGAGTAGTCAGGGTGGTCGACGTTGCAACAAGGGGGGGAACATTGCGGAGGCCGATTAAAAAGCTCGTTTTAATTTCTTAAGCTTTCCTTTTGTACTATATCGGTTTGCCACTCTTTCCACGAAACGTATTTTCATACGAAGGGGGAGAATGTGGCAAACCGGCCTCTTTTTCATAACTTTTTAATTATTCAATTTTCCCTGGTTTTCGATTTACATGTCAAACTTACTTGTCTTTCATATTTGTTATTAATTTGTTTGCAAAATCTTTAATTATAATTTTCCTATCACCATTTTAAACGTTTGCATTATTTATCTGATCCCTCCACGTCCGCAACAGCGATCATCGCCGATCACTGGCACAACTGCGCCACGGGCACGGAACATGTACTAAGTGACTTCAATTCTCAATTCGTATTCCGAGAACAGAAAACTAAACTGCAAGTCATCTATTGATCGCGATCTTACTTACCATTAGACAATGCGGAATGACCTTATCTTAGGTAAGTGTAGGCAGAATGCACCGGAAGATGTACGTTTTTACGAACATTTATAAAAACACCACATCTCTATAATAATTGATCATAATTGTAGAGCAATTAAATAAAAAATGGCAGCGAGGTCGACAACACTTGTTACCTTTTAGAGTTCCGTATAGAAATATGTATAAGTAATACAATGAGAAATAGGTAATATGAAAGAATACTGTGTACAGTTTGAGTTCTGTTTTAATAATATATAAATAAACTTCACTGGACATTCTTCCACACAGCGCAGATATATTGATAACAAATTGTACCCATAATTATGATGACTCTTAGATTCTTTAATCTTAATCTTAAATTCAAATCATAGAATAGATTCTATGACTTGATTTTCTATTTTATGAGGCCGCCACTTGACGGATATTATGGGCCTAAAGTTTATCTCACGATCAACCCTTGCTAA
This sequence comes from Udea ferrugalis, assembly GCA_950022985.1. Lineage (NCBI taxonomy): Eukaryota > Metazoa > Arthropoda > Insecta > Lepidoptera > Crambidae > Udea > Udea ferrugalis. The sequence goes on from OX465523.1 coordinate 3,429,694, forward strand.
TTAGCTACGTACAGTTTTTGGTAAACGGTGAAACGTATAAGCCTGTACGTTGTAAAGATAATCGTAATTAAAAGTTTGTAGGGTCGCTATCCTGTCAAAATAACATGTAAATCACCCCTTTATTTTTCCGCACTAGAACCCTGTGAATTGACAAGTTGCGTTTCGTTCCATTAGCACTAGCCGAACCCTCGTTACCGCACTTGTCTGCTATTATAAAAGTAAATTACGAGTAATAAATATCTCAGCAGATAGTCGGTATTGAGTCGAGACATTAGCGGCGTATTACCGACACTTCGCGAACTGCACCATATTTCTTCCCGCTGCTTTTTATATTTGCTTTCGAGCACGACTGTACTTTTAATTGCTTATTGCCTTCAAAGATTTATGAACTCTAGCGGTTAAGTAATATGTTAACTTGCTAACTCAGTAATTAAGTGATAGATAATCCTTCAGACTCAATTACGTGTTATTTATAGTGTGAATTGCAGCAGTATTAAGTGCAGTGCGTGTGAACAGGGATTAAGCTTTTAATCTGATTTTAATGTATGGTGAAACTGGAGGTATACCTTGTTATTTTGAATGTGCTTCTTGAAGAAGTTCTTATTTATCCCTTGCTACAGGTTTCTCAAGTTTATCCATCAAGTATATCAACAATATTTAAATCGTTAGAGCATTATTTCAACACAAGTGAGCTGTTTCTTTTATTTATTTGTCAATTCCTTGTGCTTTCTACGTACACTTATAGGTACGAGTACCTCAAAAGTATTTTCAAATACTTCAACTTGCGTGTTGAATTGTTAGGTGGTGATCAACGTGAAGCCACAAACGGTACCTAATCTTTTCTATAAAATGTTATAGGTATAACTGAACGACTAACACCTAAATAAACTAATTGTATTTTCCTCTATTGTTCTCAGGAGCTAAAGGAGAGCTTCAACTATGGTCTCTTCTGCCCGCCAGTCAACGGGAAGGCTGGCAAGTTCCTGGACGAGGAGCGCCGCCTTGGCGACTACCCCTTCAACGGACCGGTCGGGTATCTTGAGGTACGTTCTCTCCCTCTTACTATTTTAATTGTGAATTTACAGCCTTCAGGTAAGAAGATAGGTTAATCGTAGCCGGTACAACCAAAACATGAACTTTGGTCACACTTATACGAAACATGTACTCGTAGCTACTTGTTTGCCTATTATATGTTACAAATTCAGTGAACCAAATACCTAGGTACCTAGTAACAAAAGTATTTACCCCTTAAACGCAATAAATAGTAAAACAAATGAAGGCAGGAAAAAGCAAATCAACAGTGGAACCAATTTTTTGCACATGCAGCCACATTCAACAGTCGATAACCTTGATAACGGCAGCAGGCTGGCCATTTGTCACGATATGGGTCCTGATAACTCACCGTCAGCTTGCATCCGATAACCTCATCTTCTCGTCACCGTAATATTTAATTCAGTATAGCAAAATTGTAAGCTGTGGTACTGTTTTCAAATTTATGAAATGAAATTAAAGCTAGAAATGTAATCGTTTCCAGCTAAAATACAAAAGACGCGTGTACAAGATGCTAAAGCTGGACGAGAAGACCCTGAAGGCGCTGCACTCGCGCGCCAACCTGCGGCGGTTCCTCGAGCATGTGACCCACGGGCAGGTGGACAAGATCACCAAGGCCTGCGCCAAGGGGCTCGACCCCAACTTCCACTGCCAGGAGACGGGTGGTAAGTTGAACTATCTACATAGAAATACAAAAGGCGCGTGTACAAGATGCTAAAGCTGGACGAGAAGACCCTGAAGGCGCTGCACTCGCGCGCCAACCTGCGGCGGTTCCTCGAGCATGTGACCCACGGGCAGGTGGACAAGATCACCAAGGCTTGCGCTAAGGGGCTCGACCCCAACTTCCACTGCCAGGAGACGGGTGGTAAGTTGAACTATCTACATAGAAATACAAAAGGCGCGTGTACAAGATGCTAAAGCTGGACGAGAAGACCCTGAAGGCGCTGCACTCGCGCGCCAACCTGCGGCGGTTCCTCGAGCATGTGACCCACGGGCAGGTGGACAAGATCACCAAGGCCTGCGCCAAGGGGCTCGACCCCAACTTCCACTGCCAGGAGACGGGTGGTAAGTTAAGCTATCTACAATACAAATAAGTGTTGTGGCACGTCGCGCGCGCGTGTGTGTGTGTGTGTGGCTAGCTCTTTTGAATACAGGGTGGCCCAAACGGTGAGGATAATAATTTTTTTCTGACATATAGGGCTACCCGAAAATACCCCATGTATGTTTGCCGATTTTTTGTAGTTTTCGAGTTATGATTTTTTTAAAGTAAAACTGAGAATTATCGATCTGACCCCCTAAAAATAATCTTTTTCGGAAAGTATGCATTTTTTATTAATTTATTTTTTTGTAACATAGACCTCATTAGTTGTACTTTTACCCATAAAATTATTAGCTTCATGTCATCAATTAAAGGTACAGATATATTGACCAAAATAAAAAAAAATGGGGTGAAAGCGAGTCACAGTAAAATTTTCAACGTTAAATTAAAAATTAAAAAAAAAGTTCCATGACTTTTAAGTAATTTTAAAAACTGCTCCAAACCCTTAGCTTCAATTATAATAAATAAAACGTGGTGCTTAATAGGCCTTTTTAGCCGGAACTTGCCTTCAAGTAAACAAAGGTGGAATTTTTTTAAGTAAATAGTTTGTTGTAAAAACGGCTTTGTTAATTTCTGGGGTTTATGTGGGTTGGACATAACATAGTTAATAAATTTAAAGTGAATTAATTTAGGATTTCTTATCATTCTAGTATCAGCCCGGTGGCATTTCAACAGCACAAAGTCAGTCTTTGTACCATGAATTTGTAGTTAGCGATACAAGTGGGGAATGTATTATGTCGTTTTGCACGTGTCCCGAAGTTTCAAATAATTAAAATCTAATATTACTAAGGATATTTGAAAGGAAGAAAGAAAAAACTGACGGCTTGACTTTTGGCAATGACAAAACACTTGAACCCTTTTTCCATCCCATTTCATCCCACTACTGGGCAAAGGTCTCTCCCCATGTTCTTCATGATCCCGATCTTGAGCCAGGGTCTGCCAATATTTCTAATGGAATCTCAAATCGTCACTCCACCTTTCGTGGGCCTTTCTCTGAACCCTTTTAATTTCTAATGACACTAGCAGCTGTCAAAATGAATTTCTGAGATTAGTTGAACTTTACCAAAAATAAAATAATAGGCATTTATTGATTTTCTGGGATTTGAATGAAATCCATGTTTAAATGTAATTACCAATTAAATTACCGTTTGTACCGGAAAAATGTCAATCCCAGCTTTATCATGCCCGCTTTCTTCAAGATTTAATTTAGTAATTCATACATTTCCATATTTTATCATGATTTTTAACGCAAATCTATTAAAAATCGTTGTCCGATACACGAACGGGTGTGTCATTTTCACTCGTCCCAACTTTTGATCCTCGCCTTACAACTCGGGCCGACTTCGGGGCTCGTGCGTGCAAAACGACGTACATTACGCACTTGTATCCTTAACTACCTACTATTCATGGGACGAAGACTGACTTGTGCTGTTGAAATGACACCGGGCTGATACTAGAATAAAAAGAAATTCAAAATTAATTCACTTTATGTTTGTTGACCATGTTATGTCCAACCCACATTGACCCTAGCAATTAACAAAAGGTGTTTTTACAACAAATTATTAACTGAGAAAATTCCACCTTTATCTACTTGAAGGCAAGTTTCGGCTAAAAAAGACCTATTAAGCAACACGTTTTTTTTATTATAATTGAAGCTAAGAGTTTGGAGCAGTTTTTGAAATTACTTAAAAGTCATGGAACTTTTTTTTTTAATTTTTAATTTAACGTCGAAAATTTTACTGTGACTCGCTTTCACCCCATTTTTTTTTATTTTGGACAATATATTTGTACCTTTAATTAATGGCATGAAGCTGGTAATTTTATACGTAAAAGTACAACTAATGAGGTCTATGTTACGAAAAAATAAATAAATAAAAAATGCATACTTTCCGAAAAAAAATTTTTTTTAGGAGATCAGATCGATAATTCTCAAATTTACTTTAAAAAAATCATAACTCGAAAACTACTAAAAATCGGCAACCATACATGGGGTATTTTCGGGTACCCCTATATGTCAGAAACCCAGAAAAAAAATATTATCCTCACCGTTTGGGCCACCCTGTATAATCGCAGCGTTTGTGAGTAAGTAAATTGTCGTGAAGAGTCCAAATGCTTTTTCACACCAAAAAGTGGTGATCCTCAGGTATGTCACACATACGCAGTTCTAACAGGAAGGATGCTGAGCCGAAAGGGCTTGAAGGGCAACAATTATGGTTGTGAATATCGTGAAGGTTTGAGCGAATACTGATCTAGATTTTGTATAAATTAATCACTACAATGGCTTAGCAATTGTGTATTGTTCTTCTAATTGATTTATGTCTTACATCTAGGTTTGTGTTGGATGTTATGAACAATAGAATTGTATCTACAAAAGCGTTCGGTTATTCTATTGAAAACGTTAATAATGTAACCCTTAGTAATTAAAACTACGTTGTTGCCAAGAGATCTTATCTCGTCCAATTTTGTTTACGACATGCATTGTTGCTTGGCGGTGTACCTACTGGTTGTATAACCAGTTGGCTAAACGATCCCTTACGCCAAGCCGACGTCCTTACATAAAAATCTGAATACAGAAGTCAAATGACGTACGTCCATTTGAACGCCGATGCCTTATCATCCATTGTTCGGCAGCTAAAATACTCGAAGCTATTGTACGACCGTATCAACCGGTCCGTGGTAAATCCATGATGTATATCGTTCTCGCCTTGAGAACGACTGTGCCTAATTCGTGATATATTTCCTTCCGAACGATATCTTGCTCTCTGTGGATTTCTGAGTAATGATTTAGCAAGGCACTCTTATTATTGTACGTAGATTAATGGACTGTATTGTGAAAGAGACGTTGTACATTAAAACGTCTCCATTTGCCAGATATTCAATGAATAATCACGAGATTCTTGAATTACTGTGTTCTTACAAAATCTGCTAAAAATAAACGGACATTGCATTTCTTTTCTGTTCAGTAAATAATAGAAAAAAAGTCCTTCCTCCTTGTTACTAAAAGGTAGTTTTGTGAAGTCACTACTTGGAAACTACTTGTGCTACCTAAGAAGCTAGAGTTTCAGCTTTATAAATTCTGTTAAAACAATGTTTTCAGATACACCTCTAACGATAGGAGCCGGCCTCAAGTCACCAGGGAAGGTTCTGATTGCGTTGGTGAACGGTGGCGCCCTCCTCGACTACCGAACGAAGGACGGGAGTACGGCAATGCACAGAGCGGTCGAGAAGAACTCTTTAGAAGCTGTGAAGACATTACTAGAACTAGGGGCGTCGCCGAATTACAAAGATGGAAAGGCGCTGACGCCGCTGTATCTGTCGGTGACAAACAAGACGGACCCTCTTCTGTGTGAGACGTTGTTGCACGACCACGCAACGATTGGTGCAACCGATCTGCAGGGTTGGCAGGAAGTGCATCAGGTTTGTATCCTCATGTTGCAGGCATTTAATGAAGAAAATAATACAGGCCCAGCGACAGTGGTCCAAAAATTATTTTTCAGGTAGAGGGCATCATAACAAGTCATTTGAAAAAAACATTAGTTCCGCGAAAATCAATACTTTAGAAGTTATGATTTTTTTAAGTTTCTTTTGAAATTTCTCAACTCTAATCACTTAATTCACTCTTGTTTGGAAACTATCGCACTGAATCAGTTCAAATTTGGTATAGATGTACAATAGTAATGTAGAAACCATATTATGTGCAAGTTTTGAGTTTATTACAAGACAATTTGTTTTTTTTTTAATTTTCGTCAATAATTTTTCGCCATTTCAAAAACTACTACAATTTTCAAAAAATTACCGCTGCAATGTTTGTGCACTTGATGACTTGTTTATGATCTTAAAAACTGTCCATAAGTATGATAATAATCTATGCAAAAACTTGAAGTGATGCAACCAATGGAACACTTTTAAAATTAACATTTTGTACGGTAAGTCGCTAAAACTCAGAATGGGTCATTTCTGCACTGACCATCATTTAGAAAAAAAAAGTAGCCAAAAAATGTTTTTTCCGATAGAAGGCATCATAGCAACTCATTTAAAAAAACATTAGATACTAGAAGTTATTTTTTTAAAATTTTGGGCCTAAGTGGTTGAACTTCAGAGACATAAATCACTTGTGTTTGTAAACTATCCGACTGAAAAACTTCAAAATGAGTAAGAATAGTAGAGAGTAAAAAAGGATTTATCTCATTTATTCATAACAATACAATGAGTGATACAAAAGGCGGACTTAATGCTATTAAGGCATTATCTACCAGTGAACATAAAATAAAGCGAAGCCAATTAAAGCATGGGATTAATTATTAAGTCATCCCATATTTGAAGTTCCTTAGTCGGATAGTTAAACAAAAGTGACCTATGTTTCTGAAGTTCAACCAATTGAGCCTAAAATTAAAAAAATAATAACTTCTAAACTATTGGTTTTCGAGTATCTATTTTACCATTTTTTTTAAATTAGGGTCAGTGCAGAAAGGACCCATTCTGAGTTTTAGCGACTTACCGTACATGACGTTAATTTTGAAAGTGTTCCATTGGTTGCATCACTTTAAGTTTTTGCATAGACTATTATCATACTTATGGACAGTTTTTAAGATCATAAACAAATCATCAAGTGCACAAACATTGCAGCAGTGAAGTTTGGAAAATTGTATTAGTTTTTGAAATGGCGAAAAATTAATGACGAAAATTAAAAAAAAAACAAATTGTCTTATAATAAACTCAAAACTCGTACATAATATGGTTTCTACATTACTAGGTATTGTACATCTATACTAAATTTGAACTAATTCAGTGCGATAGTTTCCAAACAAGAGTGAATTAAGTGATTGGAGTTGAGAAATTTCAAAAGAAACTTGAAAAAATCATAACTTCTAAAGTATTGATTTTCGCGGAACAAATGTTTTTTTTTAAATGACTTGCTAGGATGCCCTCTACCCAAAAAAAATTTTTGGACCACTGTCGCTGGGCCACCCTGTATTACCGTAATTATAACTTTATCAAAGCAGTGGATAAAGGAATTCGAAATATTGATAGCTGATATTTTGTTTTGTACTTTTAAAAAATCAAACAGAATTACCTAAAAAAATAACAGTTAGTACTGCCATTACCGTCGAATTTGTTGTTACTGAAGTTAGTGAGAGTAAAGAAATGACAAGAAACTCAGCAGAGTTACTTTTTACAACATGCAACTCTCTCTTCCATAACGGTAGTTTCTTTTTAAAATAAATTGCTGGAAGAAATCTGTATTCGGTAAGGAATCACAGAATCTGTACTCTTATCATTCTTAATGTTTCCTTTTAAATCGCCATTTTATTGTACTGTTAACGGCACCCTTTATTCAGCCGGTTCTTGCATAATGTCATTTCTTTGCAATAGACCGAGGAGGTCTGCCCGTAAATTTGTAGCCTGGCATGCCCTTGACCGTACGAACCAATAAATAAATACGGCTGTTTCAACTCCAGGCCTGCCGCAACGGCCTAGTCCAGCACCTAGACCACCTGCTGTTCTACGGCGCCGACATGAACGGGCGCAACGCGTCGGGCAACACCCCCCTGCACGTGTGCGCCGTCAACGCGCAAGACTCCTGCGCGCGCCAGCTGCTCTTCCGCGGCTGCGACAAGGAGGCGCTCAACTACGCCAACCAGACACCCTACCAGGTAACAAGGGCGATACCTGCCGCAACCCTAGTCCAGCACCTAGACCACCTGCTGTTCTACGGCGCCGACATGAACGGGCGCAACGCGTCGGGCAACACCCCCCTGCACGTGTGCGCCGTCAACGCGCAAGACTCCTGCGCGCGCCAGCTGCTCTTCCGCGGCTGCGACAAGGAGGCGCTCAACTACGCCAACCAGACACCCTACCAGGTAACAAGGGCGATACCTGCCGCAACCCTAGTCCAGCACCTAGACCACCTGCTGTTCTACGGCGCCGACATGAACGGGCGCAACGCGTCGGGCAACACCCCCCTGCACGTGTGCGCCGTCAACGCGCAAGACTCCTGCGCGCGCCAGCTGCTCTTCCGCGGCTGCGACAAGGAGGCGCTCAACTACGCCAACCAGACACCCTACCAGGTAACAAGGGCGATACCTGCCGCAACCCTAGTCCAGCACCTAGACCACCTGCTGTTCTACGGCGCCGACATGAACGGGCGCAACGCGTCGGGCAACACCCCCCTGCACGTGTGCGCCGTCAACGCGCAAGACTCCTGCGCGCGCCAGCTGCTCTTCCGCGGCTGCGACAAGGAGGCGCTCAACTACGCCAACCAGACACCTTACCAGGTAACAAGGGCGATACCTCCTTATTTATCAAAGCTCAAACAATCTGGTAACGTTTTGTTTCTCTCATTCTTTTGCCTGTCAAATTTTGCTAGTAAGTGATAGAACACTTATTAGCTGAATTTATGAACGAGACATTCAACGAAGCCAACAGGACCAAGCTTCAGCTACTAGATACCTTGAATGCGAGGATGTTGCCTACTAAGGCAAGCCAAGCCAAGGGCATTAGCACTCGAGGCGTGAATAAAAGGACTTTTGAATTTCAATGCAAGTAGGTGATTTCGTCTAGCCTCGCCTTACATGGGCAACTAGTTGATTAGGTACTAATTACGAATCCAAGACATCAGTTTGTACCCGTACTTTTTCCGTTTACATATAAGCGGTATTTCATTAAAAAGGGCATTTACCTAACTTCATTGGATTACGCTCTTTGGATTGTTGTATCTGATTCATTACTTACATCAGAACTTTTTGAATTTCTAGGTTGCCGTAATAGCAGGAAATTTAGAATTAGCAGAAGTAATAAAGAACTACAAATCTGAAGAAGTTGGTGAGTAAAATACAAGTGACTTGCATGGCTTGCGCTGACGCTTTTTAATGTTTATCCTTATCTAAGTATGTATACTTACATTCCTGAGGGTTTTAGAGACAAACAATTTGTATATTACGAATAGTCATTTGTAATAAATTTAAATTGCTGACAACAATTTCAAAAAGCGTGTGTCTAATTACCTCAGCATATTTACTTAATATTATTTATCAGTGTTTATAATTAACATGCGAATGCTTTAGAATAATCTATCAATGTTATACTAACCATGAAGTAATTTTAAATATAGTTAAATGATGTACACTCAACCAGATGTTAGATCGTGACACTTCCACCATAAGCTGTCAATAAACTTACGTAGGTACGAATGTGTTACACTTGACTTGTGGTTGCGTGTATTTACCTTTTATCTATGCATGAAATCATCCTTTCTATATATGTACTAGATACTTTTCTATTCCATTGCTTTTCATAATGGTGATGGTTGTATTGGAGAGACAACGCTATTTTACGACGAAATTTACACAATAATTTATTTATTTTATTATAAAACATAATTATTTACTTAATTTGAACGTAATTTAGTTCCGCACATTTCCGTTACTATAATTTGGGGTTCGAGATGAGTTGTGCACTTTAGTTTGTTTGGTTGCTAACGGTGGTATTGCAGTGGGGTTCCGCGGCCCGCCGAGGTACAACCCGAAGCGTCGGTCGGCGGCGTGGGGCGGCTGGTGGACGGCGGGCGACCGCGGCAGCCTGGCCTCCTCCACGCGCATCCCCGCCGAGCTGGACGCGCTGCTCCGCCGCCCCACCACCTCCCCCTGCAGCCTCGACCGCCCCTTCTCCTCCGCCTCGTCCTCCATCAGCGACGCCAGCCACCCCAGCCACGAGGACGACGCCAGTATCGTCACAGGTAATATGGTAACAACCATCACCATGCACTGTCACCCATCGACTGCATGTTATATGTGCGTAGTGACACGACGCTTCCGCTTCGTTCTTTCCGAGTTCCCCTTTTAGATGTTAGATTAGGACTACTCCTAAGCTCGATCTGTTTTAAGAATAACCTAATATATCTCTAATATTAAAAACGCCCTATGAAAAATTACTACACAAATCCTGAATTGAAAGCTAAATCCTGGCACTTGTAGGTAGGATACTAACCAATGACTTTCAAGGTTTGGTTTATTAATACCCCGCTATGTACTTTCTGTTAGAAAAATAAAAAAATACTGTGTTATTTGCCCACCTACCTGCCATAAAAACCTTTTCTAGTACCTATGTTAATTCACATTCTTAAAAGTTACAACATTTTAAAACCCTGAAACAAAGAATTACTCAAAACACTGGTGAAGTAAGTAGGTAACACTAAGTTCAAGTTGTGTTTACGATTGGGTAAGATAACTTACAACAAACGCTCAGTAGGTATGCGTTGATAACTTGAGAGTTAGTTAACTATAAAACAAACTCGCTCTCTTTATTCTGTTTTGCATTGCCAGTAACATGTTCAAAGTACTGGCTAGTAATAAACCTGTAAAAAGACAAACGAAAAAGAAAGAGTTATGCAAGTTAAATAAAGGCGTATCCACACTAAGAGCGAGCGCATCGCAATCCCAACTGACCCGTCAGGCGCGTCACTAATGCCACAGATAAAAGCGCGGGCGACACTAGCGACATCATCTCGGACTCGAGCGGCGTCGGCACGAGCAACTCCGACACCACCACGTGCTCGCTGCAAGCCGCCGGCACCACGGTCGTGTGTCTGCAGCCTTACGAGCCGGCCCAGCCCGGACACGTCAGGCTCAACCAGGGAGATATTGTTGAAGGTGAGTTTCTACGATGTTTCTTTGCAGATATCTTTCTGAGAAGAGTCCAAATAATTACTGTTTTGAAAAATATGTACCAATGACCTCCTCCTATTAACACTTTTCTACTGCAGGATTTAGATTTTAGGTTTATTGTAATTGTCAACTCTGTAGGTCTCTGTAGTTAGGTACAAGAAATGGCTTAAAACGCGATGTTAACACTCTTTGTTTATTTAGCTGCGTTACTCTACTCTAAGTAGACACATTTTATGTGACACTTATGCACAAGCAAAACATTTTTTCCACATTCACGACGTATGTTCAATTGTCAATTTTATTCAATGCACAAAATTGAATACCGTAGTATCTGCAAGATGTGATGGATTTTGTGAAATTTATTTTAGCTAAGTACTTCAATTTTCAGTAATAATTAGCTACCATATTTTTGGTTGAAAACCAATTGATGCCTCATTGTTGCCTCAAAACTTAATTAGGTACCTATACAGAAGTGCTTGTGGGATAGGTAAATGAATGGTATTCTTAGATACAAATTATAAGCCCAACCTATTTGCATACTAATACGCAATGTACGTCAATTAAGACTAATAAAACGATCCATACTCAGCCACAAAAACATGAGTCATGTAACATTTGACTAAACACAGAGTTGTCTTAACAGGTGCGTCCATTCAACACCTACATCTACATATAATAAAATTGTCCAGGGTTCATGTCCATACCGTCTAATTTCATGATTTTCATACACTAACTTCAGATTCTAGTCGCATGATTAAATCCTGACTGTAACTGGATATAATCTCGGCTAACGAATAGTTACCCCTTAGATCAATAATTATGCTGCCCTTACATAATTTTAAGTATTGCCCAGGCTGCGTTCCAAAACGTAGGTAGGTAGGATACAAATCTGTAATCCGCTCCAAAATTTGCCTGAACGAAAACCCAAGAACCGGAGAACGTGAATCACTAGAAAGAGTTCAACACTACTTTTGTACGTGTTCTGGCACTTTTTTGAAAACCAACCGCTACAGTGTTGTCCAGGTGGCATGCGTGTTAGGTTTACACTTTCGAATAAGGCACAATATATTGTTGTTGCACAGCACAAAATTCTTTAATGATCTATAATTAACCTCTTGGTTGACTAGTCGAGATTGCTTGCTAGACATTGAGTCCGCCATTTGTATGTAGGTACTTGATTTGATGTGCATAAAAGAAAAAAACACTTAAATAAAACTAGATGTCCGACAATTTAGAAAAGTAAAAACGAATAATGCAAGCAGTGGCAAAAGTTAGTATAATTTTGAATTAAAGTAAGTTGTAGGTTTGTATTTCTTGCAAAATATATGAAATCATTCATTTGATTAATAGGTACCATTCACAGAAGGTGTGGTAGTTATGTACTTAGTGGAAATCAAAACGTTTAACTTGTTTCCAGACAGTTGCAACCGTATGTGAAAAACTTTTTTTATCGGATTCCTTCTACGTATAAATAAACACATCGAACAATGGTTATGTTGAACAAAATATATGAATATTGCACAAAATGGCTTAACATTTTTCAGTGACTGGTGCTACTGATGATGGGTTCCTCGAGGGCACGGTGCGAGGGTCAGGGGCATCAGGCTACTTCCCCACGCAGTGCGTCCAGGAGGTGCGGTTGCGGCAGAATACCACACATTTGCACCAGGTAAACAAATCTTTACGTGGAAGTTACGAGGACTTCTAAGGCAGGTAGTAGACACCAGTTGGACCATTAAACAAAAGTAAACTACTAACTGTAGAAAAAATGCAGCTTTTTACATTTTATCTGTATATTTATTGTATATGTTACTGTAAAAGCCCGAACTACGGTAAATTCTGAGATTTACCGGTAAAATTGCGAACAATTACGTGTATCGAACTTTTACCACCATTCACTTGGTAAATCTTAGGATTTACAAGGCATGGTGAATGTTGAAGAAACATGGTACTTAGTAACGTGGTCGGCGCTTAATTCATCAGAATTACTTTGTTATTCTAAATGTTTACGTACGTTCATAGCACGCTATGAACGTCAAACGCCGCCTCAGACGAGCGGAACTCGCGGCGGACGACGCCGCAAATGACAAGGTGAGTTACCTAGTAAGTTTCGCAAACAACATTTAGGATAACAAAGTAATTCTGATGAATTACGCGCCGACCGCGTTAATAAGTACCATGTTTTTTCAACATTTACCATGCCTTTGGTGTAAATCCTAAGATTTACCAAGTGAATAGTGGTAAAAGTTCGAATCACGTAATTGTTCGCCATTTTAGCAATAAGGGTTAGTAAATCTTAGGTTTTACCGGTAAATCTTAGGATTTACCGTAGTTCGGGCTTTTACTGTAACACATACATAAGCTCCTTAAAAAACTTAACAATTAATTTAATATTGAGCTATACGTTTAAAATTTTATCTTTTCAGGTTCTAGCATCAGGCCCAATCCACCATTCTCGCGTGACAGGCAGGCGGGAAATGGCACTTAGCAAAACATATAGCGCGACGGCACCTAGGATAAAGAAATCGTAAGTATTGTACCTATATCTCAAATATGCACTCCACAACGCTACCATATTTAGCTATAACACAATAGGGTCAAGACCCGAGTGTAAACAGTTGACCAAAATCTAAACACAATTTAAAAAAATGTAAACACACTCCAAGGAACAAAACAGATGTTTACAAACTGAGAGCCTCAAGTCTGTCAGTTGATCGCCGATGCTCGTCATAAAAGGCAGCAGTGCCCGTCTCATCCAACTACACAGAGCGGTGACATGTGTCTCCAAAATATTCTTCTCAAGTTGTTGGCGCAGGTGTAAACTTATCAGCAATATTACTAAATTGTCTCTTACGATTTCACTGTGTAGATTTTATTCAGCGCTATATGTGTAATTTTTTTAATGTGTTGTGTACACCTTGTGCCCTCGGCTCAATCGCGACAGTGAGATCGACACTCTTACCACTGCTTATCTGTCCGCTTACATTTTCGGAGAATGGTTTTGTAAACGTGAACCTGAATTTCTTGTTAGAATAGAAGTTTTGAAAACATCATCAGTGTCTGTTAGGATCCTAACGGGGAGTTTAAATAATAAATAGCGGACTGTATGTTATAGGTTTTTACTCGTTATTACAAACTGTGAATTTTGACCATTTCAACAAATATGGGATCGCGACTGGTGCGTACGCGGTGTGAAGCCGAAGTGGAGTATTGGCAAGAATCCGATGGTCGGCCGCTCGCGGCCGCCGATGACCACCGATCCATGCCGAAGCCTCCCGAATTCGCCGGCGCTTCAACAGTGTCATTTATATCTAAAGTTCCATATTCCCTCATTCCTCGTCAGATATGGCAACATGGAAACCCGCACCGTAGTCCTGCACCGAGCGCGGCGGGGCTTCGGCTTCGTGCTCCGCGGCGCCAAGGCCTCCTCGCCGCTGATGGAGCTGAGGCCCTCGGAGCGCTGCCCCGCGCTCCAGTACTTGGACGATGTAGATGCGGGCGGCGTGGCGGACCGCGCTGGGTTGAGGAAAGGGGACTTTCTACTGGCGGTTAGTATCAGACAACTACTGTGGGGAGTTGAGCATTCCACTGAGCGAGAACTGTACTGAGAACAATTCGTAGATCCTTGCTTTGTTTTCTCGCACTGCGCAGACAGAAAGATTAAACCGCTAATACTCTTTTATTCAAAGAACTCAAACAATCCTTTAGTATCACTGACAGACATATCGGTCTACCTCCTACGATTTTTTTATTACTTCGCTGGCGGTACCATATACCCGGCAAACAATTCGAAAGAGGGTTGGCTGATATGTCTGCCAGTAACATCTCACCCGCAAGATCCTCAGTTACTCTGTGAGCGCGCTTGTAACAGTGCCGGAATATCGGAAACTCGAAACAAATAGGGTACACACATCAAGTCATCCACTTTTACCATTGCAAAATGGGTCTTACGTCAACAGCATAAGGATGTAAAGGTTGATGTGAGCGCCTCTGTAGATGGTAGCAATCCCGTTATTTACGACTTTAAAGTTATTGACCATGAAAGTTTAAAGAAATATAATGAACAGATTATGTTGAATCATAAGTACGATATCACAATTTCGGTTGTCCATTCCCTCAGATAAACGGCGAGGACGTCTCCGCGGCGTCCCACGAGCACGTGGTGGAGCTGATCCGCAGCTCGGGCGCGCTCGTCTCCATGACGGTGGTCTCGTTGAACAGCACAGGTCAGTCTCTCTCTCTCTCTCTCTGACATTCCTCCCTAGCCTCTCACTCAGGCCCCAACCTGACAGCCAGCGGTGATGGTCACGTTCATTACACTCACGACAATGAGCCTTCCGCTCACCCCATTGGCCGGTTAAGCTGTGAAAGTCACACCTTGGACTAACAGTCATGAAAAAAGTTAAAAACTCACCACAATATCTCTTTAAAAATGTCCATAGTATTGCGATTTTCAATAATTAGTTAATATTTATTAATTTTCAGTAGTTTCATTTTCATAACCTTTCAGTTAACAAATACTACTCTTGTATCCATAGACTCCTGCTTATCAAATACACAATAAAAAAAAAATTGTTTTCCTAGCACTGAGCCGAAGCTCTTGTTACAAAGGGTTTCTAACTTGACACTTACACAGCCCGAAAGACATATTTTTACACGCAGTTGAACTCATCCAAAACACCCAATGAACGTGACTTCCACCCCTGGCTTACTTACTCGATTACTCGTAAACATCATGTCACCCATTTCAGCAGACGAGTACTCCCATCTCAACAGAAATACATTGGCAATACAAAGGCTAGCTCTAGTTGGATAGCGAACTGCTCGAAATTGCCCTGTAAATATTTAACTTGTATATAAAAAACAATCTGTACAAAGTAATCCTAATAAGTACCACAGGCCACTAACACTCAAGATAATTCTTCTGGAAACTTGGTTCCTCCCAGTGAATCTTCTTTTAGATTTGTAATTTGTCGTCATATTAATAGTTTCACGCAATTCCGTGGACCTATTTTAAATTGGAGCTTGATGGTAAACAGGCACCAAAAGTAAAAGACTCTGCTCAAGTAAAACATGTTAGCTACTATGAAGCATAATAACTAGGTTGTTAATGATGGTCCTGTATAAAACGCCATCATTTCTCATGAGATGGTTTTCCTGATAGCAGACCAGTAAGGTAGTATTCTTCATTCAATCCTTGGAAGCATGGGCGTAGATCATTGGTGTGGCGGCATAAGACTGCAGTTAAAATAGTAAAAAAAATGTACTTCAAAGATGATTAAGAGAAATGTAGCGGTAAACTCACTTTTGTGACATCTGAAGTATCCATGTCCATGTGAATAGTCCCAGCTCTACGTCCATGCTTAGAGGGAGTGTTTCCAGATTGGTCATTGGTCTGGTTGTAGGTAGCAACGAGAGCAACACGTGCACGGTGCCTACGAGCAAGTCTCAGAACCAGCTGTCCAGCTCGGGCCGCCCCTACGCGGCCACTTTGCCTAGAAAAGCTGCCGGCGGTTAGTCACAGCCTCACACCTTACAGCTTCGCTAGACTCTTGCTATCTCGTTCAGATTGTACTGAAATGTGCCGGACTATTAGTTGACACCTTAGCTTCTTCAGATTGATAGCTGATATAGTCAAGACCGAGGATGGTATATTCCTTTAGTCCCAACTTGCATCTGCAACGTAGAGGAAGGGCCAATTAAGTTGAATGTTTCTGAAACATAATTGACCTGGAGTTCCAATGAAAGAGAATTGTATTACCACAGGAACCTTGCTCACCTGAGTCTTAGAAACTTAGCACCTACACAAAATTATAAAGCTAACCATATTAACAATAAAACAATACAAAATAATAATTAACATAACAAGGTTGAGGAAATTTAACTAACTAAACTAACCTTTGTATTATAACTATATACTGACATTGTATAGAAAATTAATCTAGAATCTAAAAGCATTTTCTAGGCAAATTTTACTTATCATCATCACATCTTCATTCATCTGAAGAAAATCTACCTTAAAGATAATTGTTTGAAGATATAATGAAATTCAACAACTTTTCTCATCTACAAATTATTAACACAATGTCTACAATATTTGCTTTAATTTCATGTATGCTTAATTTCATCACCCAAAGACTAATAACTAAAGGTCATAGCGCAATAGATCCTCTGCTTCGGCTCAGTGAAAATTATTTCATTCAAATTAAAGTTTTAAACATCTTAACGATTAAATTTAAAGAAATTAAAGAATCAAACATTGACCCTTGGCAGACTAACTGCAAGACAAACATTTATGTAAGTGCGCGAGTTTGAATTGATATTAATTAGAATGACAAACCGAGTATACGTTCAGCCCCTATTTGAGCTATGACCTAACTCTTCACGATCACTTCTAACATCACCTGCACATCAATGACGCCGACACAATCACAGCACGCTTCTAATTTTGGCTTGAGCATCGCATCGCTTGCACACAGCTCCAAGTTGCCACAAACTGTCGAATACTTTCAATAGATTGAAATTGTTAGCTCAAAGAAAAAAGGTTCTAGACATTTTGTGGAAACCTGTTGTGCTGTGCTCTGTACACCGTACAGCAGATGCGATAACCAAAGGTTTGCCGTTACAGGGCGCAGCCCAGCGCCCGCGCCGCCTCGCCGGGATCCGCGCACTACGCTCAGCGTCGGCCGAGCGAGGGCAAAGTCCATGGTAGCAGGGTTAGGTGAGTTAGCAAAATATTCCATGAATGCTTTTAAGTAAAAGACAGGCCACATGCTTGAAAACTGATAACCGCTGCGGAATGAAAGCATCATGGCCCTATGTACGACAAAGGACGTCTATAGTGCCTGCGAATAATGGTTATGAACAAATAGAATACCTACCAAATAGTTAAGTCCCTTTTATGAAGATATGGAATGTACTCATCTTTCAGAAAACGGAGGAGAGAAAGAAGAAAGTTGCGAACCCTTGAGTGTAGCAGGAAAATCTTCATCAGCGGAATCAGTTCAACTGCATGGTGGAAGTAACAGTGAGTATGAACGTCACTATCATCGTATTGATGGACTCACTCCTGTCAGTTCAGTAGGCCTAGCACGACCGGATAACGTTTTGGTAATCGAAAAGTAAACGATACTTGTTTTCCTTAAAGACATAGGAATACGAAAAAAAAGTATTGGTTACTTTTCGATCACCAAAACGTTAGCGGTCCGTGCTAGGCCCACTGAACACAAGTACCTACTCCCCGACAAACACAGCCAAAGTCAAGCTCACTGCTTAAAGAGCTATTGACCATCAAGACTAAGTATGTTTAAATTTGGGTGTAATCAAGTTATTGGTACTACGCAACCTGGTATGACACAGCGTCGGTTTCTCCGTGCACTCAGCCGCTCCTAATTGAAGCAATGTGCCTTGTTTGTGTTGCAGACGGCACGCCGTCGTCCGGCACGCCGGTCGCGCCCCGGACGGCGTCCATCCGGCAGCGGCCCGCGTCCGGCCGCATCACCGCCGCCGAGCTCGAGGAGCTGTTCCAGCGGCAAGCTGATGCTGCGCCAGATCTGTATGTTTACTTCAGTCATTTTGTTTTTTCCACAACTTCTACTATTAAATATTTTCTAGGAAAGCCAACGCCTTGTTTCGCTAAACTTTCATTTGGTGTCCGCTTCCGGTTGCATAGATAAAATGCAAAATTTTAAAGAAAAGCGTAGCGAAGTTACTTAGATAAGTTTTGAGTCGTATACCGGTCGCAGACTGCAAGCCGCAGACCGCTTACTACAGAAACTGACCCAAGCTACACAACTGGTTTCTCTGAATCCCTAAGAAATCAAGTCCAAGCGCTACGACAGTGCTACGGTGTGGGACGTAGCGATGTTGTCCGTAGCACCATTGCAGTTCAAGGGCGGGCACAACAGTGTTGCCGCACTTGGAATGAGAATGAGACCGGCAGAGCGGCCGGCGATTTCTGTTTGTCTCGGCAATGTACAGTCAGTGCCCTAAAAAATAATTGCATTTGTATTGATTTATTTACAAAATGAAATCAATACAAAACGTCATTTAAATTTTTCGAATGGTTTCTGGCCTAGTTGAACTTTAAATCAGCGAATGTGCCTGGATACATTTCTTAGGGCACTGACTGTACAGAGGCGCACACATAAGCCTTAACATAGCCTTAGCCTTAGCATAACCTTATGCGGCCGACATTAGACCCATTTTGCAATGGTTTCGTAAAGGTTGTTGTGTGTGCTGTACCTGTACCGTCTTGTCCCCAGCGGCGGCAACAACGCGATGATGACGCGCTCGGCGTTCACGGGCGCCAGCTCGCCGCCGTACTCGCCCGCGCGCGCCGGACGCGTCTACGCCTCCGTCGCGGAGATGAAGCGCTCCAGGGGGAAGGTACCTACACCTAACTATCACTCTGCACTATTGTTCATTATTATATTATTCTGTTAGTGTCATAGATGACGATTTTTACAATTAGGTATTTACTACTACTGTATTCATTGATAACTAAGTGGTAGGGTACTGCTATTGTATTATTATTTAATTCATTATCATCATCAGCCTGTTATTTAATTATTTACCTTTAATTTTATGTGGTTCATTACTTTTCAGTGTATTTACCTTATGTTATTTTAGGACAATGAAAGTCCATTGTGTCCCAGTCCTAATTATTTTATAAATGTTTTTTTCTTACACAGGAAAGTGTATTGTCACGGTTTCATTATTTAGTTTGCATGATGGAACTTTGAAGTTTTGTTTTTTTTAATAAAATTAAGAAATGAGATTGGCACTAGTTCCACCATGGACCAGAACAACGAAACTAGTGGGAATAAACCTCATTAAACACTACTTACCTTGATATTGTAAGTGTATTAATCATCACCCTCGCATTATCAGATGTGGAGCAAATCGCTGTCGTCGGGCACGCTGCGGCGCGAGTTCCACTCGACGCCCGACCTGGCCGCGGCGCACGCGCACCATCCGCCGCGCACGCGCTCCAGCGAGGACGTGCACGGTATGATACACTAACTACTACTAAGACTGGACTGGAGCAAGTCGCTGTCGTCGGGCACGCTGCGGCGCGAGTTCCACTCGACGCCCGACCTGGCCGCGGCGCACGCGCACCATCCGCCGCGCACGCGCTCCAGCGAGGACGTGCACGGTATGATACACTAACTACTACTAAGACTGGACTGGAGCAAGTCGCTGTCGTCGGGCACGCTGCGGCGCGAGTTCCACTCGACGCCCGACCTGGCCGCGGCGCACGCGCACCATCCGCCGCGCACGCGCTCCAGCGAGGACGTGCACGGTATGATACACTAACTACTACAAAGACATTCACTTAATAGAAAGCAAAAAACGTTGTCAGTCGTCAAGCCCAGTCAGAGGCCTTAGGGCGGCTTAATAACATCTGACATTAAGGTTGCTCACTAACTTAACACCCTTCCAACAATCCGCACTGAGCCCGCTTGTTGCGAGTATGGCTCAATCCACCTCATAGTTGAGGTGAGGCCTGTGCCCAGCAGTGGGACGTATGTATATAGGCCGTTTATGTTATGTTATGTATGATTTAGGACATCGCAACGTACCATAGAAACAAACAAAAGAAAATAGAGAAAAAATAAAAACAACATAGGAAAAATAAACAAAAATTTCCACCAGACAGCAGTGTCACGATGTCCAAAATTAAATGGACCCCACTCAGCTAATGCCTGGACCTGATATGCCCAGACGCTGATTTTCAGTGGGGCCAACTGAGTGGATGCACGGAGATTCGCAGCGGCTGTCAAATTGCTTCACTAAGCGCTTGCACCTTTGTTCTTGGTATGCCTAAAACGCAATTGGTCTAAGTCGCGTTTTGCCTAAAATGTTTTTTTTAATATTGTTAATACTAAGTCGATCAACTACTTATTTCGAATTAAACCTAATACGCAATATATTTATTTAGCAGGGTTAGGTTTAATGTAAAATGGGTAGCTAATCGAATTAGTTTTAACAATATTAAAAAAAACATTTTAGGCAAAACGCGACTTAGACCAATTGCGTTTTAGGCATACCAAGAACAAAGGCGCATACCTAATACTTAATATTTTGTGCAAATTGGATATTTGGTTGTACTTGGTGGCTCAGTTACAAAGTGTTTCTTGGCCTCAGTTTGCTTGCACGTTCTCAAGAGTTTGCTTGCACGTTCTCAAGAGTTTGCTTGCACGTTCTCAAGAAGATCAGTAGTAATAGCAATCCATACATTCTCAAACATAAATCACCCCAGCGATGTCTTGAGCGGCCAAACGGGTTAAGGTACCGTCGGCCAGTCCGAACTGGCTCTCTTGAAGCTGTTTTTTTTTTGATTTCTTCTAGAGGTTTTGGCCAGTATTACCGATAAGAAAAAGTTTTTTCTCTTCTCGTTTATAATGACGATTGAATATAATGTTGTGTCTAGGTCCAAGCCGCGTGCCCCCTCCAGCCCACCCGCCGCCGCCCCCGCCGGGCGCCCCCGCGAGTACCTTCCGCCCCTCGGACCCCGCCAAGCTGTACGCCGCGCCCCCGCACCGCGCCGCTGCGCTCGCCTACCGCTCGCCCAGCGCCGACCTGCAGGTAACTCCATACAACTTCACTACATAGTAAAAACAATGTCGCTTTCTCTGTCCCTATGTCCCTTTGAATGCGTAAATCTTTGAAACTACGCAACGGATTTTGATGCAGTTTTAAGGTTCGCTACTAGGGTCGGCCGGAGAGAAAATCTGTCAAATTTGAAAGCGATCGTGACAGCTATGGTCACACAGTGGTTGGGCCGTGCAATCCGTGCATAATTGCAATGCATAAATCCGGACGACCGTCTTGGTGTAATTGTTTAGAAGTCGGCTACTACACCAAAGGTCGCGGGTTCGATCCCCGCCCAGTACAAACATTTGTGTGCATGAACATGTCTGTTTGTATTGGTCTGGGTGTTTCCTATGTATAATAAGTATGTATTTACAAAAGAAAAAGTATTTGAGTATGTTTATCCGTTGTCTAGTATCCCATAAAAACGGAGTATAATTAACTCACTTGGGGCTAGATGGCGCTGTGTGGAATAATATCCAGGGATATTTATTTATTTATTATTATTATAAATCGCGGCATGATAATCATTTGATGCGTTCACCAAAGATATTTTTATTTCGCCACCCAATATATTTCAGGATATAGGGCAAACAAAAGAAACTAACCAAAAATTTTATTTTATTAAACATACTAACAAGCGGTTTTGCCAATTATTTTATTACACTATTATTTGCAATCTATTCTCGTGACCACGTTATTTGCACAATGTTATATCTGGTACTTGACGATTCCATCGAGATTTAGTTGTAACTTGGTTCATCCGTTCGATCATCATCAACACAAAATATTTCTTACATCCAATGCATATGATATAGCAATACACGGAGCCATTTCTAGTAACATGCAGAAGAACCCACTAATTAATTGGTCTTACTTGTAATGAAAAGCTGCAAGAAGCATTAAACGGAGCTATCTTGTTACTAACTAAAACGAGGAATTTAACAGTTGTCAACAGTTGATACACTTTTAGTGGATAATTTATTTTAGATAATAACACTTGAGTACTACCTTTAGTCTCCTGTAGAGGCCATCGCGCTGAATTTAATACAGAATCCACCGTGATCTTCATCTTACTGGAATTGATCTACGAGTAGAGCATAGTATGAAAGGAAGTCACCCTCCGCGTTTTTCTGTCTGTTTTTACATAAGCTTTCACTATCTAAATGATAGTTGATGCTAATTATATTTTCTAGAACGTTTGTCTGTATAGTTCATTCAAATTACTACAGTGAAAAGCTGTGTGCAAATAGCCAGTTAGAGATAAAAATGCTTGCACTGCCATTTTTCCATGGCTGACGTAAATATGATAATTCATATTTATATCAAAGTTCATCTGATCCATTTTTTTTTAAATTTAAAATGGGTTTGCGTTTGACATCAGTCTTGCCAGCCACGCTTACCCAAAAAATGCCTATTCACTCTTGCCTTGAAGACACCAAGGTTGTATGTATCCGGAATCACAGACGCAGGGAGGGCGTTCCACTCCTTAGTGGTGCGGACCAGAAAGGAAGCACCAAACCGCTTAGTTCGGACCGCTGGAAAGTCGACCACATGGAGATTAAAGCCCTCGCGGCGTCTTGTGGTCCGGTAGTAGAAAGTAGAGGGTGGTATCAGGTCATGAAGTTCTTGCGCACACTCTCCGAAATACACCTTATAAAAAACCGATAGACAGGCAACTCTACGCCGATGCTCCAAACTCGGTTCCAACGAGCGTCTCGTCACCTATCAGTCTCCTGGCTCTTCGGTCTACTGAGTCCAGTGCATCCAGCTGATACTTGGCAGAGCCATCCCAGAGGTGGCAGAAGTACTCCTTAGACAACCGAATTTGTGTTTGGTACAATTGTAAAAGCTGTTCCGGTGTGAAGTGTGTTTCCATTTCGAATAACTTGTCATTATGTTCTATTGCAATAACTATTTCTGTTTCGTATAAGCAAACGCAAACTTTCATTTTTTTTGCTCGAGATCTCAATCCTAATACTATGGAACGAGTGAAGTTTCTTTGACAGCCGTCTGCGCAGTCCCGCAAGTCAGTCTTCCACATGACGCCGGGTGAGTGCACGTCACTGCGTAAAGAATAGGAAAATGAAATGGCAACTAGTACGAAATTGTCAAACCTAAGAGAGCTTTTAATCAAGTGTACTTATGAATATAAACCTGCCATATAACTCTCATGGTGAATCATGATAAAATCATACGTTTGATAAATTATGCATAATGCATATGAACAAACAGTACGGAGGAAAAAAAACAAAGTTGTACTATTTTCAACAAAAGACCCTATGTGCGCCTATTTCGTGTAAATTATCCGCGTAATTATAAATGTCATTTTCGTCAAAAGCGACGTGCGCTCACCTTGGGGACATGGGGGGGAGTGAGCTGCGACGGTGCGCGGACAGCTATCAAAGAAACTTCACTCACTCCATAGTAATTTGTATGGAGATTTCAAGCGAAAAATTCGGAATGTTTGGGAATTTTTTGCACAAAACTGAAATAAAGCAATGAAAAACAACTGATTGGCAATGCTTCTTTGATATCTGATCTTTACACGTTATTTAAAACACGTAAGTTGTTAGTTTATATGATGCCTAAACTTTTGAAATACGGGAGTGCGTTTTGCACGTTTTTAGCGATATTCAGATTTTTTTTCACATTAATCTAGTAAGTTGATCTATATACTGGAAGTTTGAGCTGATTGTGCAACTGTTTGACTACTATGACGATTTTTTTCGTGCCTCATACTTCATATTTTCTATATAAAACTTTAGTTTTCCCGAGAGCCGTTTTCCTGGTATCGCACCTTAATAGATAGAGTGATTCAAGAGGAAGGTTTATATGTATAATAACATCCTATTGCATCCGTGCTAAGCGGGGGCGGGTCGCTAGTCTAGTATAATTCTTCAAGTTTCGGAGAGATACGAGCTGTCAGGCGCGTTATCGCCGAATCTTACTAAAATGACGGTAGATCGTTGCGCGTCATTATTTGGCACCAAAATGGCCCAAATGCCAAAAAATGGCAAAATGACAATGGCCAAAATGGTCAATTTTTTAGCGCGAAAGACATAATTATACTAGGGCTTTTGCCGCTTGGAACTGCTCCATTTCCTGATGAGCTGAAACAGCTCCTCCGGCACTCCAGGGAATAATACGATTAAAATTTAATGGCGGCTCGGAAGTTAGCTGCTAGCGCCGAGTGCGCAAGATTGACCTCAGCTCGGAACCCGCTGACACCTTAATTTGTGTTCTGCGCATCGACCCGCGCGATGTTCACAACCGTCATTCAGTTTGAATCGTATACCTATTACATTACTTGGTCGGTGGCTCAAATAACTCGCTTATTTAGGCCACGCAACACACATGTAACTCAGAGTTATTCGGGTCGATTGGTCCTTAGGTCATCTCTGAATCCTTTCAGTCATATTAAGTTTGACCTATGAAGTAAGAGGCTCCAAATCAGTCAAATACACTGTTAAACCGATCCTTGAATGTGACTGGAGTAGAACAGGTAAGCATGAAATGTTTTTCAGACAGACTAGTGGTTTAACATTTTATTTAAATTGTAATTAACTTTAAAAATGAAGAAAAATTTCATTTCAATTCTTTTTGAAGCTTGACCTTGTCAAGCCAACCACCAACTAATCTAGCTAAAGCAATGACTGATACCGAAGTGGTTCCCTCAGGTGCGCAAGCCGGCGGGGCTGCGGCAGTGGGGGGGCGCGGGGGGCCCGGGGGTCACGCGCTCGGGCTCCGCCGAGGAGCCGGCACACTACGCGCAGCCCTTCAACACGCACAAGGGCTTCGTCAGACAGGTACTCTACCCCTTCCCTAACATACAATTACGACTTTATCCCAAGCAGGGAAGCCAGCGGCCAAAGCCACTGATCGCTGCCGACCCTGCCGTCATTGGGTCGAACGGACTTTAGCACCTTTCTAGCACCTTTTTAGATCGCGGAAAAATACCGTAACGGCGAGTGTAGACTAAGCCGCCAAAAAAGATTGAAAGAGATTGCACCCAATGGTTGTTAATACAGTTGTTTTGAATTGGAGTGTTTATGTTACCTATCTACTTTCATTATTTTTCTCCAGATCAATGTAATTTTTCACTTAAAAGATTTTCTGGAGATGACCGTTTGTTGGTAAAAACATCGTTAATCCTTCAAGGGTCGAGACATACGAGCTGTCAGGCGCGATATTGCCGAAACTTACTGACGGTAGATCGTTGCGCGTCATTATTTGGCGCCAAAATGGCGCATATGCCAAAATATGGCAAAATTCCAAAATGGCAATTTTTTAGCGCGAAAGACATAATTATGCTAGGCCTAAATTTGGCGCTTGGAACTGCACCAATTTCCTGATAAGCTGAATCAGCTCATACTTCGTCTCCGACACTCAAGGGGGTAACGTTTGATATCTTGAAAATGGTATACCGTACGTTGCAGAACTCGACGCCCGCGCCGCCCATCCCGGAGCCCGACTACAGCATGTCGGAGTCGGACGAGGAAGCCGACAAGCCGAAGGAGCCGCCCGCGCCCGCGGAGACCAGCGCCAACAGCAACGCCAGGTAGATACTCAGCTCAGCAGTCTAGGAAACCGTCTTTTATCCAACAATTGGTGGGGTAAAGGAAATATATTCTTCTCGGCTTTGCCTTATCCCACCAATTGTTCTTCCCAGCAAACCTTACCCTACCAATTCTTCTTCCTATCTTTTCTTTAACTACCAAGATGGCCAATGGCCTTTACCTACCGAAATGCCTTAGAGAGAATTAAGAATTCTGTTCCTACCTAATATATTCTGCCCCCTAAAGGCGTCGCCTTATAACCATATTAGAACCATAATTATGCTCGATTATTTAGTTAGGCTTAAGTGTACATAATTATATCTATAAGTTTTTGAACCTGGTGATGGAAATTTATGGTAAGGGAAAGACTAATCAGAAGAATAAGAAATTGAAGGGAATTAAGCCATTTTGCCAGTGAATGCGAACCCTTTGGCGGAATCAGGTTTTAGGTACGGTACCTACCCACACAAAACCAGCTGACGCTATTCTTCAGAAAATAAATTGAGTAAACACAATTATAGAACTTAATCACAACACAATTATAACAATATTTTGTTTAAAATCTTTACAAGTTTACTAGGGTGATATTAATTTATTGGAATTTTCAGGATACCGATACCAATGTACGCGTCAATCTATGAATACGCTACAATCTATGAGAAAGAGGATGATATAAATTACTTTTAGTTTAGTCAAACACAAGTCACAGTACGATCGAGGTACGGTCGATTGGTTTTATTTCTTTGTGGGACTTTGGGGCTTTGTCCGCGTCCGACCATCGCCAAGATCCATAGACGCGTCCGCGCTTGTGACGGCTTGGGACGTGGGTTACTCTCGGTATTCACAGCTTCAACTAGGTATTCGTTCAATGTATTTGAAATGTGTGTGATGTTAGAACTAAAGATTTTTGAAAATTTATTTTTGCTTCTCACTGAGAAGTAAAACAGTGGCTGATGTCCCTTCGGGGGTAGCAAGTGATTCAATACTCTCACTCAATATTTGAGTTTCCTGTACAAAGCTGCCGCTCCGGATTATTATAGCTGTTACGGAAACTTTCGAGACACGAAAAAGTTTTGTAAACAAAACATTGCCACACAAAAAATAAACAGCCTTTATAGTACATTAAATATTTACCTGTTACCACGCATTCCAACCAGGCCTGAGTCACAAGTGTGGATGCTTCATTTCGTAAATAACTTTGTGATCGTCCTCATTCAAAAAGCAAGATACTGCCGCGGTGATCCACACCTCATTGTGTTCATTACTCAGCTAATTGTCCTTGTCTTTACTTGCGTGTCATATAATAAGAATCTTTTGTTTTCTTTTTACGTTCAAAATTCACACTATTTCAAAACGTTACTTAATAATAGATGTTTTTGAAGTTTTCCTTATTTATTTATTTAAAATATCTTTGCCTTTTCATCGTTAACAAATTACATAGTAACCTACCATCAAAGTTTTTAACATTTCTACTGCACATAATTTGAGTTTTTAGCAATAAAGGGGGCTGGGCTGTGTTGCCTACAATATCAGTATGGGAGATCACAAGCACAATATCGTAATTGTAACGTTTCTATCTTGAAATTTTTAGAAGCTTCCTAATTTAAATATGAATGCACTTGCAAATTTCTCTAAAATTGTATTCACTTTTGTTCGAGTTCGATAAGTGGACCTTCATTACGATCCGTCAAAATATCCATCAACTACACAGTTATTTGACTCCTAATAACAGGCGAGAGAAGTCTATCAATAGGTCAAACTTACCACCCAGTTAGTTTCCACCACTACCGTGAGCTGTCAAGCGGCAGCCATAGATAAACGATACGGATTAGTCAATAATCCCATTGACCAATCAGTGTCGTAGATTCCAGTCTCGACAGAGACAGAGGTCAGTAGGGCTAGCACGAACCGCTAACGTTTTAGTAATCGAAAAGTAAACAAAACTGTTTTTTCTTTTTCCTGTCTTTAGGAAAAAAAATATCGTTTACTTTTCGATTACCAAAACGTTAGCGGTTCGTGCTAGCCCTACAGATCGACTTAATTTCATACAAGAAATCAAACTTAAGAATCTAAACCCTGAATTCACAAACGACAATCAACGCTGAGCACGCGCTCACGCTCATGCTGTCTCTTTCAGTTCTATTGTCATTTTACGGGACAGCGTGCGTGAGCGTGAGCATTAATTGACGTTTGTGAATTCGAGGGTAAATGGTCTAGTGCTGTGAGGTTGATGGCTTCACCTAAAAAAAGATATTTTGACCGTATTATCCATTCTCCAGCGGCAGCAGTTCAGGGTCGAGTTCGATGCAGCACTCGTTCAGCGTGGACGAGATCCAGAAGATCCGCACGCGGCTGAAGTCGTCGCGCTCCTGCGGCGACGAGCTCACGGCCGAGCGGGACGACGCTGATAACTCCTCCTCCGGCGTCTCCTCGGACCAGGTGAGACAACCACCACACCTTCAACCTTCCAATGAAGATCCGCACGCGGCTGAAGTCGTCGCGCTCCTGCGGCGACGAGCTCACGGCCGAGCGGGACGACGCCGACAACTCCTCCTCCGGCGTCTCCTCGGACCAGGTAGGACAACCACCACACCTTCAACCTTCCAATGAAGATCCGCACGCGGCTGAAGTCGTCGCGCTCCTGCGGCGACGAGCTCACGGCCGAGCGGGACGACGCCGACAACTCCTCCTCCGGCGTCTCCTCGGACCAGGTGAGACAACCACCACACCTTCAACCTTCCAGTTTTCAAGATGCCAGTCACTTTGCAACTTGAATTTGGCAGCTCCAGTGATGTAATGGCCAGCAATGATAACATTTTGAAGAACGGTCAAACTTACCCATTTCCTATCATTCCTCCTTGCTCTTCTGCAAATAAGGGTCATTTGTTTAGAGCAAGGTACAAAACGGAATTTTTAGACAGATGGCCCAATGTTGGCTATACTTGTAGTAGGTAGGTAAACGTTTGTTTCGTTAGAACAAAACTATCTAAACTTACAGCTGAAAACTGGAATAAAAACCCCAAGGGTTTTCTAACACTTTTCTCATGCATAGTTCGTGTCTATGGCTCAATTTGAAATGAGTTTATCCTCTCTAACACTTACAAAAATGGCAGCCTTTATCCTCGAGTGGTGAAATAGAAACTGATAAGTCCTCTAATAACAACTAGACAGATTCTAAGATGATTTGCCTGTGGACCCTCAGTTTGAAATCCACTCCACTGAGCTTTATTGTACCTTACCCTCAATCTAACAAAAAGCCCACCACGCCCTCAAACGAATGACTCCATCGTAGTATTTAAACGTCAGCTCCGTTCCTTGCAGGAAGCGCGTCCGACCGCGACCCTCCCGCGTCGTGATAAGGTCTCATTCTGCGCGTCAGTGACGGTGAAGTCGTCGAACGACGTGATCAGCACGGAGCCGGTGCACAGCTCGAGCGAGTCGCTGGCGCCGCCGCCGCCGCCCATGCAGCGCCACAACTCGCTGACGAGGAAGCGCGCCGCCGCCGTGCTTGTCAGGAACGTCGGCACCGTCGGCCGGGGGCGCTCCGCGGCCGAGAGGTAACTTAACTCATCTCGTTAAATGCTATATCATTATGCTCTTATGTGGTCACATTTTTCATTTTTGAGAAGATACTCAAGCAAGTGATGGGTTAGTGGGTAGACATTCAAATTCTATTGAACCTTTGTTCATAAATTATTAAGGGCAGATTTTTAAATAGTCAGATAAAAATTAGATGAATAAATTACAATCAGGTTGATTTCAAAATGTATGTCAAGAACCGATGGTTGTTGGAGCTAATAAGTTCTCGAGTGGAGATAATTTGAAGCTAAACGGAACGTGGGATAAAGATCGCTCACAGGGTTTCGGTGGATGCGGTCCGCCTACTACCGGACGCTATAGGAATCTATAGGAGAGGCCGAATTTCAGCAGTGTTATTATAGCTGTAGATGATGCTGATGAATTTTTTTTGATCTATAGTAAAGTCTGCCATTTTTTATTTTCTCATTTGTAGAATGAAAAACAGTTTCAATTTTATTTAAGTTTTATATTTAAGCTCAGAGACGTGACAAAACTTAACTTAATTAATTCAGTGTGATTTCTGGTAAATAAATAAGTAAAGTTTTTGTGTGTGCAGTATGTTAAAGTACTGTGCCTCTTCCAGGCTAGGCGTGGACATAGACAAGGCGCCGGGTCGGCGCGGGCGCGGGGGCGGGGGTGGGGGCCGCGGCGCCGTGCTGCTGGCGGAGCTGCCCCCGCCGCCCGAGGAGGGGGGCCCGGAGCCCGCGCCCCCCGCGCCCGCGCCGCTGCTGGCCCCCCCGCCGCAGTTCAGCGACCGCGTGCGCGTCGTGGCCGCGCTGCCCAAGCAACTCGCGCATCTGCAGTGATGCCCCACCCCGACCGCTCCACCGCCGGTGGCTTCACGGTCGAACATGCACTAATCATGTAAAACTTTGACGTCATGGAACAAAATGATAATATCAATTCATAGACCAGTCATCGTTTTTCAAGACTACTTTATTTAGATTTAAATTGTTTTGACTCTGGACAAGGTTTTAGAAAATAATTAATCGTACTATCATTTTGTTCCACATTTTGTTTGACGTCAGTGTTCGATAGTCTTGTAACTACTCTTATGCGTCATTATAAATAAGATATTGTTACAAACGTAGGTACATTAAATTACATGAAAGAGCCTAAATTAGTAAAATTGTGATTGTATTGCATGTTCTACAGATGTGATTTCATTTATCTACAGAACTAAAGAGACTTGTTTTCTTTTCGATTAACTTCTTTATTTTCTAGTGTGGTCAGTAGTGTCTTTTGCTAAAAGATCTAGACTCTGACCAACTCTGCACACATCGAAGCCACCGGCTCCCTGACTAGATAATTTTTGTAATCGAACGACTAAATGAAGCCAAAGATTTATAGTATTTATCGCCGCGGCCCGGCCCGGCCGTAGAGTTAACTCGATCGTCGTGTTCGGTGTCCCTCTGCCCTGCACCCGAGTGCCATCGTGTCTATCGTTTTAAACATATTTTTATATATTGTATCTTGTAAATAATTTCGGGACCCCTCGCGTCGATGGAGCGCGCCGGCGGCGACTACGAACTACTATCCGGCCAGCGAATGGAGTTTTATCGAGATATTTATGAAAACGAATATATTTAAATATTTATCAGATATTGTTTATTTATAAAGAGAAAACGAGCGATGATTTGGTTGTTTTCCGTATGACGTCCAAAGAGTATTTAACGAGCCGCCAGCCGCTCCCGCGACGCGACGGACCAGTCGCTTGTTAGCATCATCCGTTCCATCGTATTGTGTACATTTTTATACTAAATCGAGAGCATCCGTGCATCATTAGGTAGACTAGACTATAATCGCGGAGTGACTTGTAACACCAATATTCACTTTTTTTACGAGTCATACAAAATTTTGTAAAATATTACAAGTTAGGTGCTGTGAATTTATTAAAACAGGTAGGTAATTCGTGATAGGTAGTCGAGTCTTTGTTGACAGTGATCCTGTTTATTATTAATATTTTGATTTCAATACGAAAATGGCTTGCGTAGAAGGTATAATACTTTACCTAACTTTCATCTAGAGTGTACACTAAGTACTTACTTTTCTACATCTATCCTTTACGATCTATAACTGGGAAATGCCAATGTAGGTTATGGAATACAAATTGACTGTACAATTTTCCCACTGTATTGTTTAGCGATATTATTCGCGTCTTCTGTTATTAACACATTTATTCGTGGAAATCGAATCTATATCTCTATAATTAAATATTGTGTTAATAATTGATATATTCTCAACATTATTTGCTTACGACGTCAATTAAAGCCTAACTTTCATAAATATTGTTAAATAACGTACGGATTTACTGTCAACACTGACTCGGGGTAGCCACGACTCGGCATGGCCTAAACCGCCGCTGCCAAGCGACCTAGAGCCTAATTAGATAGTTGAACGCGAAATGAATGTGGAATTGTACACCTGATCCAACTACTTAGTTCATCGTCGCACCGACCAGCCTTACAAACACCACTTTCGACTCGATAGCGATACCAGAAGATATTCAAATATTTAACATCAGAACTGTAATATGTTACTGGGTTAAGCCCGTTTAATTGTGTTTGATAAATAAATAAATAAATAAATAAATAATAATGCCCTTCTACAATTAATGTTAAAATCTTAGCGAATCATAGAGATGAGTCGAGTCGACTTAGGGCCTTCACTGTATTATTAGCACAATGAAATTATTTCTATTATCGAATGTATTATTTTGTTATAATCGTCTTGTCATTATTTTAAGTTGTATAAATGTAATGTCTATTTAAGGCATAGCTAGGTAGTAGTAATTATATTAGGGCAATATTCGATTCTTAGTAGAGTAACAGCGAGGGACCGTGGAGTCTGGGTGGACCCGCGCCCGAGTGCGGCCCTGGCGGGTGCGCTCGCCGCTGTGCCAGGGCCGGCTCGGGCGCTGCAAGTCGACTCGCACGGCGTTTTGTATAATAAATACCATTGTGTTTTGCGTTTCATTTGAATCTCAGTATCGAACGTGTAACTCCAACTTGGTATACTTTCAAATGAAAAATTAAATGTTTCATCACTATATTTTGTTTTATTTGTTTTTAAAAACCTAACATTTTATTATTTTAGATACTTATTATATTATTATATGAACAAAAGATATTTTTTATTGCTTACTTGGGAAAAATTGATACCTTCGCCAACTTTGAACATATTGATTCAGATAGGTATTTTTGAAATTGGTAGAACTAAAACCTGCTCGAGTTTGGACTCCTTTTCCTGCGGCGACGAGCTCACGGCCGAGCGGGACGACGCCGACAACTCCTCCTCCGGCGTGTCCTCGGACCAGGTGAGACAACCACCACACCTTTCAATCTTCCTGTTTTCAAGATGCCAGTCACTTTGCAACTTGAACTTAGCAGCTCTAGTGATGTAATAGCCAGCAATAATAACATTTTGAAGATCACTGTACAGTCAACGGTCAAAATGATCCATTTCCGATCATTCATCCTCGCTTTTTTGCAAAGCCTTGCGCTTTGCAAAAAAAGCGTGCAGGAAGATTTTACAATTTGAAAATGGCCTTATGTTGACTATACTTGTAGTAGGTAGGTAAACGTTTGTTTCGTTAGAACGAAACAAGCTAAACTTTCAGCTGAAAACTGAAATAAAAACCCCTAGGGTTCCCTAACACATTTCTCACGCATAGTTCGTGCCTATGGCTCAGTTTGAAATGAGTTTATCGACCATAACACTTCCAAAAATGTTAGCCTTAAATAGAAACTGATAAGTCGTCTAATAATAACTAGACAGATTCTAAGATGATTTGTCTTTGGACCCAGTTTGAAATCCACTCCACTGAGCTCTATTGTACCCCACCCTCATAACAAAAAGCCCACCACGCCCTCAAACGAGTGACTCCATCGTAGTATTTAAACGTCAGCTCCGTTCCTTGCAGGAAGCGCGTCCGACCGCGACCCTCCCGCGTCGTGATAAGGTCTCATTCTGCGCGTCGGTGACGGTGAAGTCGTCGAACGACGTGATCAGCACGGAGCCGGTGCACAGCTCGAGCGAGTCGCTGGCGCCGCCGCCGCCGCCCATGCAGCGCCACAACTCGCTGACGAGGAAGCGCGCCGCCGCCGTGCTTGTGCGGAACGTCGGCACCGTCGGCCGGGGGCGCTCCGCGGCCGAGAGGTAACTTAACTCATCTCGTTAAATGCTATATCATTATGCTCGTATGTGGTCACATTTTTCATTTTTGAGAAGATACTCAAGCAAGTGATGGGTTAGTGGGTAGACATTCAAATTCTATTGAACCTTTGTTCATAAATTATTAAGGGCAGATTTTTAAATAGTCAGATAAAAATTAGATGAATAAATTACAATCAGGTTGATTTCAAAATGTATGTCAAGAACCGATGGTTGTTGGAGCTAAAAAGTTCTCGAGTGGAGATAATTTGAAGCTAAACGGAACGTGGGATAAAGATCGCTCACAGGGTTTCGGTGGATGCGGTCCGCCTACTACCGGACGCTATAGGAATCTATAGGAGAGGCCGAATTTCAGCAGTGTTATAGCTGTAGATGATGCTGATGAATTTTTTTTGATCTATAGTAAAGTCTGCCATTTTTTATTTTCTCATTTGTAGAATGAAAAACAGTTTGAATTTTATCAGTTGTTTCAACCCTGTATCAAAGTTTTATATTTAAGCTCAGAGACGTGACAAAACTTAACTTAATTAATTCAGTGTGATTTCTGGTAAATAAATAAGTAAAGTTTTTGTGTGTGCAGTATGTTAAAGTACTGTGCCTCTTCCAGGCTAGGCGTGGACATAGACAAGGCGCCGGGTCGGCGCGGGCGGGGTGGGGGCGGTGGGGGCCGCGGCGCCGTGCTGCTGGCGGAGCTGCCCCCGCCGCCCGAGGAGGGGGGCCCCGAGCCCGCGCCCCCCGCGCCCGCGCCGCTGCTGGCCCCCCCGCCGCAGTTCAGCGACCGCGTGCGCGTCGTCGCCGCGCTGCCCAAGCAACTCGCGCATCTGCAGTGATGCCCCACCCCGACTGCTCCACCGCCGGTGGCTTCACAGTCGAACATGCACCAGTAATCATGTGAAACTTTGACGTCATGGAACAAAATGATAATATCAATTTATAGACCAGTCATCGTTTTTCAAGACTACTTTATTTAGATTTAAATTGTTTTGACTCTGAACAAGGTTTTAGAAAATAATTAATCGTACTATCATTTTGTTTCACATGTTGTTTGACGTCAGTGTTCGATAGTCTTGTAACTACTCTTATGCGTCATTATAAATAAGATATTGTTACAAACGTAGGTACATTAAATTACATGAAAGAGCCTAAATTAGTAAAATTGTGATTGTATTGCATGTTCTACAGATGTGATTTCATTTATCTACAGAACTAAAGATACTTCTTTTCGATTAACTTTTTTATTTTCTAGTGTGGTCAGTAGTGTCTTTTGCTAAAAGATCTAGACTCTGACCACCTCTGCACACATCGAAGCCACCGGCTCCCTGACTAGATAATTTTTGTAATCGAACGACTAAATGAAGCCAAAGATTTATAGTATTTATCGCCGCGGCCCGGCCCGGCCGTAGAGTTAACTCGATCGTCGTGTTCGGTGTCCCTCTGCCCTGCACCCGAGTGCCATCGTGTCTATCGTTTTAAACATATTTTTATATATTGTATCTTGTAAATAATTTCGGGACCCCTCGCGTCGATGGAGCGCGCCGGCGGCGACTACGAACTACTATCCGGCCAGCGAATGGAGTTTTATCGAGATATTTATGAAAACGAATATATTTAAATATTTATCAGATATTGTTTATTTATAAAGAGAAAACGAGCGATGATTTGGTTGTTTTCCGTATGACGTCCAAAGAGTATTTAACGAGCCGCCAGCCGCTCCCGCGACGCGACGGACCAGTCGCTTGTTAGCATCATCCGTTCCATCGTATTGTGTACATTTTTATACTAAATCGAGAGCATCCGTGCATCATTAGGTAGACTAGACTATAATCGCGGAGTGACTTGTAACACCAATATTCACTTTTTTTACGAGTCATACAAAATTTTGTAAAATATTACAAGTTAGGTGCTGTGAATTTATTAAAACAGGTAGGTAATTCGTGATAGGTAGTCGAGTCTTTGTTGACAGTGATCCTGTTTATTATTAATATTTTGATTTCAATACGAAAATGGCTTGCGTAGAAGGTATAATACTTTACCTAACTTTCATCTAGAGTGTACACTAAGTACTTACTTTTCTACATCTATCCTTTACGATCTATAACTGGGAAATGCCAATGTAGGTTATGGAATACAAATTGACTGTACAATTTTCCCACTGTATTGTTTAGCGATATTATTCGCGTCTTCTGTTATTAACACATTTATTCGTGGAAATCGAATCTATATCTCTATAATTAAATATTGTGTTAATAATTGATATATTCTCAACATTATTTGCTTACGACGTCAATTAAAGCCTAACTTTCATAAATATTGTTAAATAACGTACGGATTTACTGTCAACACTGACTCGGGGTAGCCACGACTCGGCATGGCCTAAACCGCCGCTGCCAAGCGACCTAGAGCCTAATTAGATAGTTGAACGCGAAATGAATGTGGAATTGTACACCTGATCCAACTACTTAGTTCATCGTCGCACCGACCAGCCTTACAAACACCACTTTCGACTCGATAGCGATACCAGAAGATATTCAAATATTTAACATCAGAACTGTAATATGTTACTGGGTTAAGCCCGTTTAATTGTGTTTGATAAATAAATAAATAAATAAATAAATAATAATGCCCTTCTACAATTAATGTTAAAATCTTAGCGAATCATAGAGATGAGTCGAGTCGACTTAGGGCCTTCACTGTATTATTAGCACAATGAAATTATTTCTATTATCGAATGTATTATTTTGTTATAATCGTCTTGTCATTATTTTAAGTTGTATAAATGTAATGTCTATTTAAGGCATAGCTAGGTAGTAGTAATTATATTAGGGCAATATTCGATTCTTAGTAGAGTAACAGCGAGGGACCGTGGAGTCTGGGTGGACCCGCGCCCGAGTGCGGCCCTGGCGGGTGCGCTCGCCGCTGTGCCAGGGCCGGCTCGGGCGCTGCAAGTCGACTCGCACGGCGTTTTGTATAATAAATACCATTGTGTTTTGCGTTTCATTTGAATCTCAGTATCGAACGTGTAACTCCAACTTGGTATACTTTCAAATGAAAAATTAAATGTTTCATCACTATATTTTGTTTTATTTGTTTTTAAAAACCTAACATTTTATTATTTTAGATACTTATTATATTATTATATGAACAAAAGATATTTTTTATTGCTTACTTGGGAAAAATTGATACCTTCGCCAACTTTGAACATATTGATTCAGATAGGTATTTTTGAAATTGGTAGAACTAAAACCTGCTCGAGTTTGGACTCCTTTTTTTATGGATTATGTACGTATGTTACTAAAATTCTATAACCCAAGAGACATTTTTCAACAACGTATTCGTTAGACTAACTGTATGATACCTAAATAAAACTATATAATTCATTTTTACCTTGTATTTTAAAGAACATACAAACGTTCATCAAGTTTTAACTATTTGTTAAAATGTAACACTTTTCAGTATGTAATAGCCTTGAAACAGCTAACTAGGTACTGAATGATTACGTCCTATCTGCTAGCATACAAATTAAGACACGAGACTCTTATCTGTTTTAAGTCTTAAAAATACTGGCAACACGTGTGAGTTGTGTAAAATCTTATCAACGATTACAATAAAATACACGTTAAAAGTGCTAACTAATCTTGTCTGTTGTACATATTTTGTAAATATTTAAGGACGGATATTAATCACATAATTCACGTACATCACAGTATGGCTTTGCCAGCGTACAACCGACTCTATTCGCTGGTGTTATGGTCCAAATATAGGGACACATCGTCGATTTTCACTAGTCGACGATAATCCACGTTTTCGCCGCACATCGGACACTTTCCTTCTTCTTTCAGAATTCTGGGAACAACAAAACGTGATTTCGTCAATATTTAAGGCAAATTCATAAATATCTAGGAAGCCTATTCTGAAGGTAAATCAAAGTTGAGCAGCTCCTACAAGTATGGCTGTCACTTTCAGTTCTCTAAACAATTTACAATGCGGCATGAGTTTGAAGGTCTGCTTAACCTTGACTAACGTTTGTGAATTTGGAGCGAGACTGATAAGATAAAAATACGGATACGGAAATGTTTTTGAATTACTTGAATACTCAGATAATAAAAAAAAACAGAATTAGGTAAATTAATGTTGATTAGATTCTAGGTGGTAATCCAACCCTCGACAACATTACGCGTGCAACTTCAGTGAATTTTGCAAAAAAAAATAAGTACTCACTCTTTAAATTCCGATAAAATTGCAGGGAAATCGCATTCCGGGCACGCTGTTAGATCATCTTTCACAATATGCAGGCCCTGAAACATAATAGTACATTGTTATCCGAGGGGTGAAAGTAACTTATTTAGTCCCGAGACGGGGTTTGGCGCCCGGAACGAAGTGAGGGCGCCAATAGTTCGAGGGACTAAATAAGTCTTTAACCCGAGGTAAACACTGTGCTTTTCATTACAAATACGAGGAAAGTAAAAATTAATTCATGAAGATCGAATTGCTGCTTTCCCGCCTATTTCGTTTGTTTTTTTTTTCTGTGGCCGGCCCGCTATTCAGCCATTATTTTTTATTTTCATCATTGGAAAAATGGTAAATAATTTGCTCAAAGCTACGTTATTTTAAAGAAATTGTTGAAACTTAATTATAAAATAAAGTTATTTAAAAAATATATATTCTCTAATCAATACTTAACTTTAAGTTATTTCAATTTTACATCGTGGCTGTATAGAAATTTGGAACATGGTTCAATAGTTAAGTGAAAAAGAACTAGTTTTTTTTAAAATAATATGACAGCTGTCAGTTGAAAGTGATTCTCCCTAGGGATGAAAAGTATTACTTTCAGCCCGCTTCTCAGGTCAGTAATGACCTACTTTCAGAGTATGAGTAATGAAAAATATTTATTACAGCTTTGTGTAGATTAGGCGAGATGGTAACACTGGTGGGATGATACCCCCGACCGAAATTCAATGGCGTAATTTTCTAGCATTTCCGTGTTTCCGAGGGCACATTTTAGCAGTTGCTACCGGCTTACATCGCTATGTGCTAGGCCTTACGGTGG
Source organism: Udea ferrugalis (assembly GCA_950022985.1). NCBI lineage: Eukaryota > Metazoa > Arthropoda > Insecta > Lepidoptera > Crambidae > Udea > Udea ferrugalis. Next base: position 3,468,460 of record OX465523.1, read on the forward strand.
CTTAATTACATCTAACAGAGATATTTTTAGTAATTAACTCCAACTTACATAATTAATACACTTTGACACCTGCCAGTGTCATTGGAAATTGTACTTCAATCAAATAAAAATACCATTCATGTCTATCAGACCACTTGAACCCATTTAGCATTGCTTAGAATTCAATTTCAAATGACACTGGCAGCTGCCAAAGTGTATTTATTATATTAGTTGGAGTATAGTACTTTCCGAACAATCCGTTATGAGCGTGCATATTGGAGCATACTCCAATACGCGAGCCATAGCTCGCAGTACTTTTAACTGAGGTTAGGTCTGTGCCCAGCAGTGGAGCGTTTAGAGGATGTTGTGTGTTTGTTTTTATGTAGAAAAACAACCTAACGTACGAGCGAAGTACCTTTACACACGAACACTCACGTCTCATTTTTCCGGCGTGCACAGCGCGATAATAAAGACATCTCTATATATAAAAATGGATTTCGTTAGTCTCGCTAAACCTCGAGAACAACTTGACCGATTTGGCTCATTTAGGTCTTGAAATAATCGTGAAGGTCCAGGGAGGGTTTAAAAGGGCAGGGTGGGTAAACACGAGAAAATTCTAGGAATATAGTAGGAATATAGTGCAAAACGACAATTTAGTTTTCTCTTAGCAACTGTTTCTACATGTCACGTGACACTGAATGTTTGACAACAGAACGAAGTCTGTCGGGACAGCTAGTCTATTCTATATTTATAAAAGAAAGTCCTGTTAGTTACTCCACTTATAACTCAAGAACGGCTGAACCGATTTAGCAGAAAATTGGCATGGAGGTAGTTTAGAGCCAGGAGAAGGACATAGGACACTTTTATTTATTTTATTATTATTTTTACTTCTTTTATTTATTGCCCTTAAGGCGGAACAAAGTTCGCCGGGTGAGCTAGTTTTAAATAAAAGGTAAGAGGTAGTTACCGTAGCGAGGCAGGCGGGCAGGTCGGCCTCGCAGCGCGTGCAGCGCAGCGCAGCGCGGGGCAGCGCGCTCGCGCACACGGGGCACGGCGCCGTGTCGTCCGGCGGCGCGGCGGAGCGCGGCGCGTGACGGACCACCGACTCTATCTTCTTGCTGTATTTCGGGTCGATCTGGAACAATACATGTCTTTATTGCACCAACAGTTTTTGATTTTTTTGCTTTCACAGGCAAATTTTTCAAGTTGGTTAAGGGTATGTCCCAAAAACATGAATAACGCTACCGATAGAATGGTTTTAGAAACGCTATCGAGTGATTTTTGTCGAAAAAAAAAAAATTGCCATCATCCAACTGCACAATTTCAACAAGCAGAATTTCCAAAGAACGATGTAGTTCAAGTAATTTAAAAAAATAAAAGAATGATCTAACTTTAATTGATGAAACTTCTTAACCTATTTTAAGTTCGTCTTGCTACACTTTGCTTCGCTTCCGCCTTATACCTTCTAACCCAATCTAACAGAGTCCGTTACGCCCCTATTCTACAGGGTGAATTTGAAGTCAGTCGACAAAATTCAATAGGATGTTCTAGATTTGAAATACATTTATGGAAAAATAATTGTTTTGTAAACGCATTAAAATATTATATAATTTTCAAACATGCGACACCGACCCCGGGTAGCGCTTCCTTTTTTACGCAACTTTTTTACTACCTCCGACGAACGTTGCTTAGCAACGCCCGTGCCGCCTGCCGATAAAAATATTCAACCGAAAACACCAAATAATTACACACATCAAAACTGTCTAGGGATATCATTTTTCAAATATTTCATAAAATTAAGTTTGTTTACAAGTTACAAAAATACAAAAAGTTGAAAAGTTGAGCATTATTAAGATAATGCTCAACTTTTCAACTTTTTGTTCTAAGGAATACCGCGAGGACAGAGGCATAAGATAAAGGTTAGGAATACTACAAAAAAAAACGTTTGATTTTGCTAAAATTTTGACACCTTTTAAAAGAAAAATCTGTCTTTTTTTAACGTCCTTACGATTGTACAATAATGCTACTACAATGAATTTCTTTCTATAATCTGAAAGGGCAAATATAGCAGTGTCTGTGTTCTAAAAATTTCTACGTTGGTATCAATATTTTAATTTTTACAGCCTCATAATAGGTATACATTGTATCAAAATGCTTGAGATATCCCTAGACACTTTTGAGCAGTGTATTTACACCAAATAACTATTTAGGGTTTCATCCTGTAGTATAGGGCAATGGCAAAGATTTATGTGCGTTTGTTAGTACCTACAAGTTTTTACTGACTTTTATATCACCTTGCATACCGTTGACACACATAAACCGAAATATATTAACTTTTCACATTGCCGCTGGACCTACAGGTTATCCATACAATCCCTAGGCATTGTATACATTACCTCGGTTTCACTCGGGTTTTTTTAGGACCGCGTCAGAATGATTTTCGCACTACCCAGAGTGATTTTTACTCGTTTTGGAACGCTACCCATTAAGTTTAGACCGGCGGCGCAGCGGAAACGCCCTCTGTTGGTAGCAAAGCGACAACCTCCGCCGTCGCGACGCGCCTGTTTGTAAAGTTATGTGTGTTTACAAGTGATACTAGATGGCGTTACCCTCCTTTGAATCGCACGTACATTATGTCGCTCAGGTTAGTAAAGCACCCATGAAATATACATTTAAATTCAAACCATTTACAAAGCGTTACCTATTCTAGCAAATAAGGTACTCATACTTTTGGAGAAGAGTTCTTCCTTAACAGGGTTGAACTTTCTATCACTTACCAGTAAGAATAAAGTGAGCTAGTATCTGACTGCCAAATGCATGCTTTTCTTCGTTGTTAAGTTTAATAAGCTTGCCAAGCTCGAGGGTCATTGGATAAAAAAAACATCCGATGAGCTAGTTTTAGTAACTTAAGAAAGGTCTTTTATGGGTCATTTTTTAAGATCATCATCTTACAGTCATTAAAATACATATAGGTTAACACCTCATGCCTGGTAACAGTTCATAAGGCTTTGTCCAAATGTTTTGACTCTATCGCCTTGCTGCCCTCTGACTGCCCACTAGCGCCACGAATCGTTTTTTTTAATAATTGTGGTTTATTAAAGATATCTGAACAAGAACTGGTCAATTAAGATCATAAAATAAGATATTTTCAGTATTTTAAGATGTTAACAAAATAAATTATCTGTGAGTAAAAAAACCAATTAGTTTTTGCTAAAAGTGGCCAATTTATAAAACACTATTGGTAGCGCTAGTGGGCAGTGAATTGCCTCTTAGAAGGGTGTCTTAGAAGGTCTTACGTGTTTTTATTAGAATCATCTTTCATCCCTGATATTAATTGTTCAGGGAGACTTAATATGTGGATTTTCTTTTTATTCATTATTTACTGATAAAATTAAGAAATTTAATTGTGTTCTAATCGAAGGTTTTGGCTCCGTTCTTAATTTAGACAATGAGTATTTTGATTTTATATTTTGGTATTTATTTAATGTGTATTTTGTAATTATATTATGGTTCGGTCATTATATCATTTTATATTTATTATATTGTTATTATATTATATTGCTATTTTATATTTGTTATATTATTTTATATTATTGTTCGTTATTTTATTTTTAATTAACAGTTTACGTGTTAGTGAAAAGTGATAGTTACCTGAGAGCGATATTCAGGCTGCATGACTGGTGCTTGAGGCCGGCGCGGCTGCACTCGATCACCGTCGACGTCAGGATCGACACTTGTCTGTTGGACGACGATACAGTTAGTGATAGTTACCTGAGAGCGATATTCAGGCTGCATGAGCACGCGCGCCCAGTGGTGCGCCTGGTGCTTGAGGCCGGCGCGGCTGCACTCGATCACCGTCGACGTCAGGATCGACACTTGTCTGTTGGACGACGATACAGTTAGTGATAGTTACCTGAGAGCGATATTCAGGCTGCATGAGCACGCGCGCCCAGTGGTGCGCCTGGTGCTTGAGGCCGGCGCGGCTGCACTCGATCACCGTCGACGTCAGGATCGACACTTGTCTGTTGGACGACGATACAGTTAGTGATAGTTACCTGAGAGCGATATTCAGGCTGCATGAGCACGCGCGCCCAGTGGTGCGCCTGGTGCTTGAGGCCGGCGCGGCTGCACTCGATCACCGTCGACGTCAGGATCGACACTTGTCTGTTGGACGACGATACAGTTAGTGATAGTTACCTGAGAGCGATATTCAGGCTGCATGAGCACGCGCGCCCAGTGGTGCGCCTGGTGCTTGAGGCCGGCGCGGCTGCACTCGATCACCGTCGACGTCAGGATCGACACTTGTCTGTTGGACGACGATACAGTTAGTGATAGTTACCTGAGAGCGATATTCAGGCTGCATGAGCACGCGCGCCCAGTGGTGCGCCTGGTGCTTGAGGCCGGCGCGGCTGCACTCGATCACCGTCGACGTCAGGATCGACACTTGTCTGTTGGACGACGATACAGTTAGTGATAGTTACCTGAGAGCGATATTCAGGCTGCATGAGCACGCGCGCCCAGTGGTGCGCCTGGTGCTTGAGGCCGGCGCGGCTGCACTCGATCACCGTCGACGTCAGGATCGACACTTGTCTGTTGGACGACGATACAGTTAGTGATAGTTACCTGAGAGCGATATTCAGGCTGCATGAGCACGCGCGCCCAGTGGTGCGCCTGGTGCTTGAGGCCGGCGCGGCTGCACTCGATCACCGTCGACGTCAGGATCGACACTTGTCTGTTGGACGACGATACAGTTAGTGATAGTTACCTGAGAGCGATATTCAGGCTGCATGAGCACGCGCGCCCAGTGGTGCGCCTGGTGCTTGAGGCCGGCGCGGCTGCACTCGATCACCGTCGACGTCAGGATCGACACTTGTCTGTTGGACGACGATACAGTTAGTGATAGTTACCTGAGAGCGATATTCAGGCTGCATGAGCACGCGCGCCCAGTGGTGCGCCTGGTGCTTGAGGCCGGCGCGGCTGCACTCGATCACCGACGACGTCAGGATCGACACTTGGTCTGTTGGACGACAATACAGTTATTATTACCATTTCCGGTTAGTTCTCCTTGCTCTATTGCAATGAAATGACATTTGGCAAGAGCGAGAGGAAAAACGGAAATGGGGTAACCTGATGTGCAACAAAAATGTTAATAGAAATTCCAAATGCGACATCCACTACGACTATATTTAATTACAGTCATAAGTGTTTCTTACTTATTTCAGTCATAGATTTAGTCATAGGGCAGGCAACAACAGGGAATACAGTGAATTGAGGACAGACAGAAAGGGACTTAATTAATCTTTAACTGAGAATATTAATTTTTAAAAGATAGGAATACCATAAAATCATTCGGTTTAGGTTTCAGCCTAGGCGGGGGATCGGACCGGCGCGCGGTGTCTTCCGCAAATCGGGCGGCTCTTACTACTACGGTACCGAGACGGTCGAACCTGTAATACAGGGTTATTCCATCAATGTTAAAGGCAAACACATACCTTCAACACCCGAATAAAAATGTTTGTAAGTGTAAGAGCAGCCGCCTAGTTCGCAGAAGACGCGGGTTCGATCTCTGGCTGAAACTTAAACGGAATGTTTTTCTGGTATTATTTTCTTTTTAGTGAAGATACAGCATCGATAATGCTAAAATAAGATAATGTTCATTAATGAGTGAATGACATAAGCTTGGTAGAGGTGTATAACTCACGTTGTTGCTGCGGGAAGAAGGCCACGTCGGCGGCGGTGCGCAGCAGCAGCCGCGCCGCTAGCTCGTGGCGCCCGCGCTTCACGTGTGTGCGCACCTGCACATCAACACTGAAGGTAAGCGAACATATTCCTCATAGCCAATGGGAAATGGTTTGTAGAAAAAAAAACAATGCTACAGCGGGGTAAAAAGGCCTCTGTCCCTGTGGTTTGGCGCGTTCGAATTCAAGCAAGGTTCCTCCCGCCTTTCGTAGGAGGTGACGTCGTGGGGGCGACGGGGTCGCCAGGAGTGCACATGGTGGAAAAGACTTCGTTATTATTATTTTTTGCATTTTTCATGCAGTATCTTTACTCAAGATCCGAAAACCAGAAGAAGATATTTGGTCTTTGCTTCATGCAGGAATCGAAAACGCGTCTTTTGTAACTGGGCGACTGCTCTTACCATTGAGCTACTGAGTCTTTTTCCAGTTTTCAGATCTATAAAAACTTCGTTCATTTGAAATACAATATTGTTTGAATTTCTTATGATTTAACGTTTCCTTCTGCGGGAACCTCTATAAAGCAATAAAATCTTAAGCATTAGCAATCATGACATGTTCTGTGACTTCAGATTCGTAACTTTTCTTTAACATCACTTTCCTTTTAGACGTTTTTTAGGGTTTTATGTTGTTATTTTACTCACACACACATTATCGTCAGTGTATGCACTCATTGTCCATTTAGTTATTTAGGTAGTATTTCATGAATAAACATACGCCGGGCAAACAGAGGCCGAACTCCGCGTAGGTTGTAGCCAGGACCGTTGGTTGTCAACCACCCGCGCGGCCGAAATCCGAACTACGCGTAGGGCAAAGTTTGGAGCGTCCTTCAATAACGGCCTAAGTATCTTCGCAAAGTCTTAGGCACCTGCACTAGGTACAGCCTAGATGAAAATCAGGTTATGTAGTTCTGGCGCGAGGCCGAATCCCGAGCTCCCGTAGGGCGTAGTAGCCTAGAGTGTCCCTCATCAAACTTCAAGAAGCGCTCGCACTAGGACTCTTTTGCTAAAACACCAGTCACCTAGAAAGATTGAGAGCTCCTAGCTTCAGTAGGCCTAGCACGAACCGCTAACGTTTTGGTAATTTCGCTACTTTTTTTTTCTTAAAGACATGGGAAAATGAAAAATAAGTATCGTATACTTTTCGATTACGACTTTCTTTCTTCCTTTCTTTCTATCGGTTCGTGCTAGGCCTACTGAGACTGACCAGTATGTAGGAGTGCAGCAGCACGAGCGCTCGACGCATGTCCCGAGGCACGGGCAACGCGCGCGCCCGCAGCGCCGCGCACATGCCGCGCACCACGTCTCGAGCCTCGCGGTAGCGGCCAGATGCGCACTCAGAGTTGCAGATTATCACCTGGGACGGAGAACAAATTATAAAACCGACAATACAACTCGAAAAAAAAAGTATGATTGCAAAGTAAGGCCATTTACGATACTCCGAAAAGACGTGAACGAGAGAACTAACAAGGATTTACTCTCAAATGTGCCTGATGAATACGCCCGATTCGAGTCTAACAGACGGATCATTCATATACGTGGCAGATGATCTGTAATAATATGTTTACGCTTCGACTTACAGCCAATTAATTGGCAAATATTATTACATTTTATAATTTTTTTTAAAAGTCTTCACACTTGCTCCTTGAGTATCCTCTTGAACGGTGGGTCGAAAGAAATTAAAAATATTGAAAAAATATGACTGACCGATTATTATCTACAGACGGTTAGACAGCCTAAAGTTAATTAAAGTTAGTTAAAGTTAATAAAAAGAGAAGAAACATGAAATCTTACTGCAGTCTTGGCCGCCTCAGAGAACTGCCGCTTGGCCATGTATAGCCGGAACAGGTGCCTCGGCTCACGCGGCGTGCCGTCTGTCTCGCCCAACAGGAACTCAATCAACCTGACACATTTAATCAAACTACTAAATTCAGAGCGATGAGGGCGACTACTACTACTCCGGCAATCATTACTAACTTTTTTTTTACACTATTTCGATAAGGACATTTTCAAAGGCGATAGAAATGACCAAACATGGCAATAAAAGTGGGGATCATATATCTACCTGAATTCTTATTTTTTAAATTCAAAAACAAAATGGCAGTTGAAATAAATTCAACACTTTACTGAGGAATTAAAATTCAAAAAAGATTCTAGAAAAAACCTTTCAATAAAAACACTAATAAAATAAAAACTGAAAAAATATTAGCAAACCTTCTCGTCAGCCGGTCGTCGTCGCTAGCCGCCGCCGCGTCTATAGCTACACTGATAGCCTCGTTCTCCTGCTCCTCCGACCCTCCCGCCTTCAGCAAATGGGTCATCGCTTTGCTATACTCCCCCGCATGGAAGTAGAATTTACCCGCCAGCAAATTACTCTTCTCCCCTTCAAAATGCAAAGCCAAACTTTTGAAATCTTCCGGTCTGGCTTGCGAGGTCTGGATTAGAATTTCTCCATACAAATGCAGCTTTCCATTCTTCCGCGCAAGTTGGAATGCTTCATCGTAGCATAGAGACATCACTAAGAATTTGATAGCAGATGTTGGATCGTCACTGTTTTGAAAATAGTTAGCTACCATTTTCGCGCCTTGAACCGATTTCGTTTCCTGAACTAAATTGACAGCCTCGTCGATGTCATCCAGTTTTTCTAAGTTCAATCTGATGGCTGATTCGAAGTCCTGGGCCCGTAAGTACGACTTTAGTGCGTCTGAGTACCGTCCTTCGGCTTCTTTAGCTTTCGCATACTGTATGTGAATGCTGGGAGAGTTGATTTTAGGCAGGAGCGCCTCGACTTTGAGCCAGGACTTCAGTTTGATGTACAGGGAAGCGGCTTTCTCGGTGTTGCCGGCGTGGTCATACAGCGCTGCTGCGTGACTGTATTGTTTCTCTTCTTCAAGCAATTGAGCACAGTCCTGTAAGAAGAATGAGCGACAACAGGGGTTTAAATATGTTAATGGATTGATATTATTATTTTATTTTATTTTATTTTACAAGTAATGAAGAACCTCTAAACTAACGTCCTTTTTTTGTTGCGCACTATCCGTTGTAATTAAGGCAAATTGTTATTTTACTACGTAAACAATTTTGCTACTCAGATATTGGGTTTAAAATTGGTCTTATTTACGGAAGGTTACGCAGTCTTGGATTGGATTCATTGGCTCTCATAATCTCCGAAATTTATCTGGGGTGGTGGCGTTGCATGACGGGTAGTTCCACTACCTAAAATATGTTTGAGTGTGTTGATAGCTGGGTCGCTGCTATACTGACGTTGTACTGACCTTGAGCAGCATGTTGTTGCCGGCGTGTTTCATGGCGACGGTGATGCCGCGCGCGACGTCGCCGCAGCGGATGCACATGCGCGCGATGCCGGCCTCGCACTTGTCGTTGTGTGTTGTACTGACCTTGAGCAGCATGTTGTTGCCGGCGTGTTTCATAGCGACGGTGATGCCGCGCGCGACGTCGCCGCAGCGGATGCACATGCGCGCGATGCCGGCCTCACACTTGTCGTTGTGTGTTGTACTGACCTTGAGCAGCATGTTGTTGCCGGCGTGTTTCATGGCGACGGTGATGCCGCGCGCGACGTCGCCGCAGCGGATGCACATGCGCGCGATGCCGGCCTCACACTTGTCGTTGTGTGTTGTACTGACCTTGAGCAGCATGTTGTTGCCGGCGTGTTTCATAGCGACGGTGATGCCGCGCGCGACGTCGCCGCAGCGGATGCACATGCGCGCGATGCCGGCCTCGCACTTCTCGTTGTGTGTTGTACTGACCTTGAGCAGCATGTTGTTGCCGGCGTGTTTCATGGCGACGGTGATGCCGCGCGCGACGTCGCCGCAGCGGATGCACATGCGCGCGATGCCGGCCTCGCACTTCTCGTTGTGTGTTGTACTGACCTTGAGCAGCATGTTGTTGCCGGCGTGTTTCATGGCGACGGTGATGCCGCGCGCGACGTCGCCGCAGCGGATGCACATGCGCGCGATGCCGGCCTCGCACTTCTCGTTGTGTGTTGTACTGACCTTGAGCAGCATGTTGTTGCCGGCGTGTTTCATGGCGACGGTGATGCCGCGCGCGACGTCGCCGCAGCGGATACACATGCGCGCGATGCCGGCCTCGCACTTCTTGTTGTGCTGCTGGACCTTGGGGTCGTCTAGGTTCTCTGTAATGAGGCTCTGCTCGTAGGTGGCTAGCGCTTCGTGATATTCCGCTCTGTAAAACCAAAATTTTACAATTATAGAGGGGGACCTTTTCAAGCCGGCGTGGTGAGCCAAATTCTAAATTATGTAACTAGATGAATGGTTCCATGATTTTGACAAGAACTTAAACTGCCTTAGTTAAAAATATTTTATTGATATAATTTAATAATATTAGTTAATCATTTGGTCCTAAAATGCGACACTATGAGAATAGTCCCAATAGTGGTATAAAAAAATTGCCTTGTATTATTACCGATTTGATTCCTGGCTAGGAAAACAGTTTTATTTAAATCTGAGATGCAGTTTTATTTTCTGTCAATTTCTTTATTTAACATTATGGATGATCTTTTGGTTTTTTTGACTAACAATTTGGTGTAATTGTGTAGAAGTCGGCTACTGCACCAAAGGTCGCGGGTTCGATCCCTGCACAGTACAAACATTTGTGTGCATGTCTGTTTGCATTGGTCTGGGTGTTTCCTAATAAGTATGTATTTACAAAAGAAAAAGTATTTGAGTATGTGTATCCGTTGTCTAGTATGCCATAAAAAACGGGCTATAAGTAGCTTATTTTGGGGTAAGATGGCGCTGTTTACAAACATACCCTCACGACCATATCCCTAATGGGTTAGTCAGAGGCACACTGACTGTTGCCGTCATGGTGAACGGAACATTCAGGAGCCCACATTTCGCCGAGGGAATTTGAACCCAACGTGGCAAGGGGCGAGCCTACCGCCGTTATCCGGGTTGCTTGGGTTTTATATCGGTGTTTTCCATCACCGGAGAGTTAGCCGCAAATTTTACAATGAACACAAAGTAGGTGTGTTCCGGCCGGATTCGATCTCGGGACCATCGGGTTCCGAGTCGGAGTGTTTAACCACTAGGCCACGGCGCTGTTTGGAATATTTATTATTATTTCTTTATTTTCGTGGCCACCTATCGACAGGCAAACTGTCGATAGTTTGTCATCACTACGCACGTGAGGTCCAGGTGGGCGGCGCGGCTCAGCAGCAGAGACGGCGCGCGTGCACGGCGGGCGCGCGCCGCTAGCGAGTGTGCGCGCGTCCAGGAGCCGCGCGCCGCGTGCAGCTCCAGCAGGCACGAGGCGCCGAGCGCGCTGGACGCGCCCGACTCCAGCCAGCGAACCGCCGCATCGCCGCGACCGAGGCATGCGCATAGCACGCCGCTGCAGACACACAATACCACTACTAAGGTTGGGTTGCACCATCTGACTTTGACAATAACAAACATCCAAATTTCAGTTAAAGGTAAAGTTAGGCCCAAAAATGACGTCAAATTGTCAAATTTGACAAAAACTTTAGCTTTAACTTTAACTTCTACTATGGTGCAACTTACCCTAAATATACAAAATAGCTTTAGACTGTTACAGACAGGAATATTAATTTGACTGATTTAAAGCGAATCACTCTAAATGAAACTTTCGATCAAAGTTAGTTAGTTAATCATCTAGCACGAACCGCTAACGAACTTTCAGTACCGAACTCGCGATATCGCGTGGGTGAACAATACATCTATTGTGTCTCGTTTCTCGGCAGTCAAGTAGTTATCATAATCGAAAAGTTACTTTTTTTATAGTCATAGGAAAAAGAAGGAAAAGTATCGTGTACTTTATGATTCAAAAACGAGCGCGGTTAGAGCTAGACCTACAAACCACCCTAGCACCTACAGATCAAACCCATAACATTCTATAAGTTTCCGTAGAGGATAAAAATTACTCAAAATATAATGTATAAACACATGTGTGTATGCACAGTCAATTAAGTGAGTGGTGAATATTTTCCCAAATAACACACACTGACTATTGCCGTAATTGTGCTTATTGTTGTGAAACAGGGGTGCAAATATCACCAACCAAAAAACCACACATTGTTTTAAACTTTTTTAAGTCTCCTACTTTCTCTTCCTTAGGACAGGGAACGATGGAAAGGTTTGGGGGAGACCGTTGCCCAGCAGTGGGATCTTGCAGGTTAAAAAAAAAACTCTCCTACTTTCAAAAGAATTAGGAAAAAAATAAACATTTCTTACCACAATACAGGAAGATCTTCAATATGCGAGGCGTCTTCTAAAGCCCAAACCATGGCCACGTCGCTCAAGCGAGTGTAGACACGAATAGCTACAACAATGTTATTGTTTATTTAAATATTATTAACCGACTACAGATTCAAAGTAGAATGCGGTCGCGCGAGTGTTTGTGTACCTATATTTTCTTTAAATTTGTAAACCAGACGTTACGACTATTTTACCGAAATCGTTATGAAATGGCTAAGACGTTTCCTATCAAAACGTATTTTTTTTGAATAGACAATCACACAAAGGAATCAGGGACGTAGGAATGGCAAATGCGCTAGTAAATAGATTTGTAGATGTCGACGCAAAAGAGTGGAACGGAAAATGTTATGTCACCATAAAATTTGCGTGAATCCATCCAAGATTTTCTCTAGTAACAGATTAAAGACTATCAAATCGCATTTATGATTGGGTTTTTTTTATTCGTTAGGTTGAACAAGGTAGATCTGTTTGGCCAGTCGTTTTCCGCTGCTTTAATACTTTTTAAACGTCTCTACTGTGTGGATGAGCCAAACCACAATAAATCTAAGAAAATCTACTATACTACGCACGCCGAATGATGATCCCTATGACAGTTCGTTAGCGCTTAACATTGTACCGACGTCCTGTCACAACAAATCCTTTAGAGGTCCTTTAAAAAATCCAAAAGTTCATAATTGTGTACATTTGTAAATTATAAAAATGAATATTAAGAAATGGTTCGTAAATAATTGAAAAAGACTCAATGCAAATGTTCATGGTACGTGCTGCAAAAGTTACGTCGTCAAGCTGTTATCGACTAAGGAGGGACACATCGATAAACAAAATATCGATAATTTGTTTGAAAAATTTAACAAATGCTATGAAATGTATTTTATTTATATCAATCTAAATCTGATACAGGGTCAAGCGGATCTTCGAAATGGAGTCTGAACTGCAGCTATCTGTGACGTTTATTATTAACGGTTGGTCAATGATATTGTCGTATTGTACATCTCGATACCTCAGTTTTATAAGCAAACTAGCAGCCGCCTACGACTTCGTCCGCGTGGACTTAGCTGTATGTGAAAAAAGAATATCCCGTTATAAAAAAGTTTTTCCCGCTTTTCTGTTGAATTTTCCTGAATTTTCTTTGCTATAAACCTCACGGAGCCCGAGACCTTTCCAGCGAATGCAAAACCGTGGAAATCGGTTGGTGCGTTCTGGAGTTATAGCGTCAGGTAGGAAAATCCGACTTATTTTTATATAGTAGATTTTCTTTTATTTCGACCACTTTTCGCCAATCGCTAGCTGTCACTTGAGCGCAAGCTTCTTCCAATAAAACCATCATTTTATTTGCTTATTATGTTAAATGACCTGGGTATGGCTGAATGACATGACATTTGCCCAAAAAAATTGTGTTTTATCGAAATGGTTTCGCATCACTAATAAAATGTCAGTTGTAACGTCATAAGGATCATCATTCGGCGTGCGAACTATAACGAAGGTTTTTTATTGCAAATTTCCTATCCTGTTGTTTATTTTTTCTACAATAAAAATCTATGGCACAGTGTGAATGACTCACCGAAGTCGACGTTCAGGTCGGCCACAGCGGCCTCGGCCACGCGGCGCCACAGCGCGGGCTCGTCCACGGCGTCGCAGAACAGCCACGCCTCGCTGAAGCGCCGCAGCAGCGCCTCTGACTGGCCCGGGGGGTGTCACTCACCGAAGTCGACGTTCAGGTCGGCCACAGCGGCCTCGGCCACGCGGCGCCACAGCGCGGGCTCGTCCACGGCGTCGCAGAACAGCCACGCCTCGCTGAAGCGCCGCAGCAGCGCCTCTGACTGGCCCGGGGGGTGTCACTCACCGAAGTCGACGTTCAGGTCGGCCACAGCGGCCTCGGCCACGCGGCGCCACAGCGCGGGCTCGTCCACGGCGTCGCAGAACAGCCACGCCTCGCTGAAGCGCCGCAGCAGCGCCTCTGACTGGCCCGGGGGGTGTCACTCACCGAAGTCGACGTTCAGGTCGGCCACAGCGGCCTCGGCCACGCGGCGCCACAGCGCGGGCTCGTCCACGGCGTCGCAGAACAGCCACGCCTCGCTGAAGCGCCGCAGCAGCGCCTCTGACTGGCCCGGGGGGTGTCACTCACCGAAGTCGACGTTCAGGTCGGCCACAGCGGCCTCGGCCACGCGGCGCCACAGCGCGGGCTCGTCCACGGCGTCGCAGAACAGCCACGCCTCGCTGAAGCGCCGCAGCAGCGCCTCTGACTGGCCCGGGGGGTGTCACTCACCGAAGTCGACGTTCAGGTCGGCCACAGCGGCCTCGGCCACGCGGCGCCACAGCGCGGGCTCGTCCACGGCGTCGCAGAACAGCCACGCCTCGCTGAAGCGCCGCAGCAGCAGCAGCTTCTCCACGTGCCGTCTCTGATTGGCTAAGCGCTTGTCCCCGTCGGAGTCCGCCAGACCTGCCGTGTTGTGGCTCTCGAGGGACAGCTTTGTTACGCTGGCATTTGAGTAAAAAGACAATCATATTAAATATTGTGTCCGAAAATATTTATTTGGCTTCTGTGGGGCGCCACACACCACACACAAAAGATACCCATGGCGACACTGGGGCGTCATTCGCAAGTAATCGATTGAATAAGCAATTTTAGAAAAACAACATGTACAGAGGCGCACACATCAACCTTTACAAAACCATTGCAAAATGAGTCTAGTGTCAGCCGCATAAGGTGCCCCTATGTAAAGGTTGATGTGTGCGCCACTGTACTTTGACTATGTGATTTAATTACAATAGCATTGCCTTGATTTTGCTATGAAGTTCTGCAGAAGAAAACAACAAATTGCGATAGCAAAAGCATTCACGAGCTTCACTCCAATAAGGGATTCCTTCAGCAGACTATATGAGAGGTGTGAAAAGTTAGCTTTGAACATAAAAAAGGGAAGACGTGTCTCAAATTAATAGGGAATATGCACTGTTCTTTTTTATATTTTTTTTATGATATCTTATATCGTTTTATGACTGATCAATAATATTCATCACCAAAAATGCCCAATGTAGTATATTTATAAAGTGTTACAAATTTCAAACTTTTTCAAGCGTTTCAAACGCCGCCATTATGGCGCGCTCCGTTGTCATGCATGGACTTGGACGTCGCGCGAGACTATGACCACACAAATGTAACCTATAAACTGTTGAATTCTTCTTCTTGTCGCGCTTTTGACAGTGACATACGCCTGAACTGTGACGTCACACTCGACCACTGACCGACTGTTTCAACCACTTTGAATTTCTCACATCTTTTTGCACTTTTCAATAATTATTTTTACATCTACAAAGAAATAAAATTAGGAAATATTTATAGAGACGTAATAAGAATTCAAACTACTACTCAAAAAAATAATATGACGCTCATCTGTTTCAAGTGCATATTCCCTATTATAAATAGTATATCTCTTTACCCCGCTTTCTAAACTTCACGCACTCTTTTGAATTCTTAAGATTATATTATTCTGTACCTTATTAGAAAAAGGAACTTACTTTCCACCACTAGCATAGCAGTACACATCCCCCGAGAAGAGTATCAGCGGTATCTGACTGGGCAGCACCGATGTGGAGTGGACCAAGTCGACGTGCGAGCCGTCGATGGAGTTGGCCGAGTAGTAGTACGTGTCGATGCACTCCGCGCGGTGCACCACGAACACGTTGCGGTCCGACAGGCAGATGTCCCATATCACCGTCCTGGACGTAGGGAAATTGTATTTTGATCACTTTTTCACTTGTTTATAGACTTGTTTTACATAAACTATGCAATAATGCAAATCACTAAAAAAAATATTATACATGCTAACAAAATCCTACGAGCAACGTCAGACTCATCGGTCTTGTAAGACTAAGGCGACCCTTGTGAAGTCTGCAAATCAAACAATGGCGAATCTCAGCTCCATTTTTCAAGTAGGAAAGCCTTTCTAAATTCTAATCTAGGGACGAGGAATGCAACAAAATGCGCTTGCGAGGCCGATTGCCGAGTTTTGCCGAGATATGAGGCCGAAAGCCAAGTACACATCCCCCGAGAAGAGTATGAGCGGTATCTGATTGGGCAGCACCGATGTGGAGTGCACGAAGTCGACGTGCGAGCCGTCGATGGAGTTGGCCGAGTAGGGTTTTAATAGTACATTGTTACTCGAGGGGTGAAAGTAACTTATTTAGTCCCGAGACGGGGTTTGGCGCCCGGAACGAAGTGAGGGCGCCAATAGTTCGAGGGACTAAATAAGTCTTTCACCCGAGGTAAACACTGTGCTTTTCATTACAAATACGAGGAAAGTAAAAATAAAAACATGAATTAGCTAAAGAAAAAATGAAGATCGAATTGCCGCTTTCCCGCCTATTTTGTTTGTTTTTTTTCTGTGGCCGGCCCGCTATTCAGCCATTATTTTTTATTTTCATCATTGGCAAAATGGTGAATATTTTGCTCGAAGCTCAGTTATTTTTAAGAAATTGTTGGAATTAAATTATAATAAAGTTATTTAAAACATTTATATTCTCTGATCAATACTTAACTTTAAATTATTTCAAAAGGAGAACAACCATTTCGTACCCAGAAACGAAAGTGCCGGCCAGACAAAAATAATACTGGCATCCTATTGAAAATGACGCCCTGAAAGTTTCTTTATAGCACAAGAACCGTCTACAATTAACCCTTAGACTGCTACTTGAGTTTCAAATTAAAGAAATATTATTGTTTCCCAGGATTAATGGATGAACGGATTTCACCTTGTGAGGTGTCGTTAGATTCGTCTTTATGTCAAAGTAACACTGGGTATATCAAAATAAAAAAAAACAAAATGGCGGATTTTTTGGCGCTAAATTCAATGTTTTTACGCTCTGCAGCCTGAACGGCATGGTGGATTTTAGCTGTAGAGGTGTCATCTGATTTGGATTTACTGTAAGAGTAACACTGGGTACATAAAACTAAGAAAATATATAAATGAAAGAAATTGAAAAAAGGTATTATTTTTACATACCTGGAGTCACTCTCACAGTAAATTCGAATCTAACCCCTCCAGCCAAAATCCGCCTAGTCGTTCAGGCTGCAGAGCGTGAAAACATTGACTTCAGCGCCGAAAATCCGCCATTTTGTTTTTTTTTTTATTTTGATATTCCCAGTGTTACTCTCACAGTAAAGACGAATCTAACGACACCTCACAAGCTGAAATCCATTAATTTATTTATTCAGAGAATTAATGTTATTTTTAGAATTTCAAACGGAAATAGCAGTCTAAGGGTTAATTGTAGATGGTTGCTGTCCTAGTAAGAAATCCTCAGGGCGTCATTTTCAATAAGAATCCAGTATAATTTTCGTCTGGCCGGCACTTTCATTTTTGGGTATATTTTGTACGAGACGTGGTTGTTCTCCTTTACATCGTGGCTGTATAGAAAGTTGGAACATGGTTCAATAGATATGTGAAAAAGAACTAGTTTTTTTAAAAATAATTTGACAGCTGTCAGTTGAAAGTGATTCTCCCTAGGGATGAAAAGTGTTACTTTCAGCCCGCTTCTCAGGTCAGTAATCACGTACTTTCAGAGTATGAGTAATGAAAACACTTTTTTACTTGTTTAAGGATCCTATTACTTGTTTTAAATAAACCATACAATAGTGCAAAATCACTAATTATTGGAAAATGAATTGTACCATGCTATTATCCTACAAGCAATGTCAGACTCATCGGCGACCCTTGTAAAGTCTGCAAGTCAAACAATGGCGAATTTCAGCTCCATTTTTCAAGTAGGAGTGATAAGCCTATCTAAACTCTAAACTAGGGAAGAAGAAGAAGAAGGGACGAGGAATGCAACAAAAAGCGCTTGCGAGGCCGAAGGCTGAGCTTTGCATATGACAGGCAAAGCCCGAAGCGTCCATCATCGACCTTGGGCGTAGGCTAAGCACTCGTACTAAGACTCTTTTGCTAAAAACACAAACCATCCACAAAAGACGTCGAGGTAGGGGCGAAACCCCGGAGCGGCCATCGTCGCAGACCTACCTTATGGCCTGTGCTGCAGCGACGCAGACAGAGGCTGTCTCACTCACTCCCCCGGCGGCGCTCCGGCGCGGTCCGGCGGCGCGGGCACGGCGCATGCGTCGCCCTAGCAGCTGTGCTGCAGCGACGCAGACAGAGGCTGTCTCACTCACTCCCCCGGCGGCGCTCCGGCGCGGTCCGGCGGCGCGGGCACGGCGCATGCGTCGCCCTAGCAGCTGTGCTGCAGCGACGCAGACAGAGGCTGTCTCACTCACTCTCCCGGCGGCGCTCCGGCGCGGTCCGGCGGCGCGGGCACGGCGCATGCGTCGCCCTAGCAGCTGTGCTGCAGCGACGCAGACAGAGGCTGTCTCACTCACTCCCCCGGCGGCGCTCCGGCGCGGTCCGGCGGCGCGGGCACGGCGCATGCGTCGCCCTAGCAGCTGTGCTGCAGCGACGCAGACAGAGGCTGTCTCACTCACTCTCCCGGCGGCGCTCCGGCGCGGTCCGGCGGCGCGGGCACGGCGCATGCGTCGCCCTAGCAGCTGTGCTGCAGCGACGCAGACAGAGGCTGTCTCACTCACTCCCCCGGCGGCGCTCCGGCGCGGTCCGGCGGCGCGGGCACGGCGCATGCGTCGCCCTAGCAGCTGTGCTGCAGCGACGCAGACAGAGGCTGTCTCACTCACTCTCCCGGCGGCGCTCCGGCGCGGTCCGGCGGCGCGGGCACGGCGCATGCGTCGCCCTAGCAGCTGTGCTGCAGCGACGCAGACAGAGGCTGTCTCACTCACTCCCCCGGCGGCGCTCCGGCGCGGTCCGGCGGCGCGGGCACGGCGCATGCGTCGCCCTAGCAGCTGTGCTGCAGCGACGCAGACAGAGGCTGTCTCACTCACTCCCCCGGCGGCGCTCCGGCGCGGTCCGGCGGCGCGGGCACGGCGCATGCGTCGCCCTAGCAGCTGTGCTGCAGCGACGCAGACAGAGGCTGTCTCACTCACTCTCCCGGCGGCGCTCCGGCGCGGTCCGGCGGCGCGGGCACGGCGCATGCGTCGCCCTAGCAGCTGTGCTGCAGCGACGCAGACAGAGGCTGTCTCACTCACTCCCCCGGCGGCGCTCCGGCGCGGTCCGGCGGCGCGGGCACGGCGCATGCGTCGCCCTAGCAGCTGTGCTGCAGCGACGCAGACAGAGGCTGTCTCACTCACTCTCCCGGCGGCGCTCCGGCGCGGTCCGGCGGCGCGGGCACGGCGCATGCGTCGCCCTAGCAGCTGTGCTGCAGCGACGCAGACAGAGGCTGTCTCACTCACTCTCCCGGCGGCGCTCCGGCGCGGTCCGGCGGCGCGGGCACGGCGCAGAAGTCGGCGGCGGCGGCGCTGTACACGTGCAGCCGCCGCCGAGCGTCGCCGACGCAGGCTCGAGCGCCGCCGATGTCGCAGAACACGGAGCTCAGTCCGCAGCTGTGCTTGTAGCGGACGGATGGCCGCCATTCTTCTACGTCAAAGTACTCTATGTGCCCTTCCTGCGACCAATCATTCGTCATTAGAAGCGAATTTGTCTAGTAGCCAGTCCTTCATCCAGACGTTTTTTCACCCTAACAACTGTCTAACTTAACTCTGCTTGAAACTGAATACATCATTTGGATTGAATTGTACTATGGACTGTGTTCACTTAAAGATACTTATCAGCTTGTCACTAACGAATGTCAAGCGCAATCATTAAGAAGTAAAGGGCAGAGGCGGCTCGTCCTAAAGACCGCCGGTGCAGTGCACTCACCTTTTTGGAATACCTGTTTATGCGATGTTTCCGATAGTATGTGGTGAACTCCCATCAAAAAATGACACGAGCCGCCTCTGGTAAGGCCTATCCTATGTTGACGTTCACTCAAAAAGTAGAAGTCGCCTAAAGAAATCCGCCCCGGTGGTAAGATAGCAGACTACGGCAAAGAAGAGAAACAAGACATGCCAGTGACAAAAACAGTAGACTCACATCGGTGATGAATATGAAGAAGTCGCTTGTAAGATGTATATCGACGATGGTCGCCGACTGCATGTGCGGCTCGGGGAACGACATCGCCTCGCGCTGCGGCTGCGATGGATCGAGCGGTTCTATCTGCGAACGAGAAACGGTTTCTGTTTTATAGTACGATTCAAATGGCGTACTATAGTACATGGGTCGATCTTTTTAATTTGATTAAAAAGATCGTATTTGATTGTACTTCAAAATGAAGTCGACCGCGACATATACAATCTTAGGGAGGATATTTAAGGGGAAGATATTGTTAACTGTGCACGAATAATAAACAGGCAATGTGTCTTTTTGTCAATTCAGTACCTACCACAAACTCTTGTTGTATTGTCTCTGCACAAGCTTACCGTACACGTATGAGACAGAGAGACAGACACCGCACTCATTGCGTGCAACCGCCTTCTACCAGGGTCTCGAGCGTCGCGGAGAGCCGTTCACGCAGCAGACGTGTGAGAGTGAGAGAAAGATAGATAGAGAGAGACGGCGCTTACCGCGTGCAGCTCGGCGCGGCCCTGGCACAGCGCGGCGCCGAGCGGGCCCCCCACGCGCACGGCGTCCACGGGCGCGGGGTACTGCCGCCGCGTGCAGCTGCCCCCCGCCAGCGGGTAGAACCACGCGTGGGCCCCACTCACGCAGCACACGTGGGCCCCGCCTAGAGCTAGCAGCGTCGGCTCCGTGGGGAGGGCGTAGGTGGTCAGAGCGGTCGGCTCCGCTGAAAATAATTTCACAAGTTTTACTTTTGTGTGAGATTAGACACATTAAAGATGTCGGCGCTTCCACCTTTTAGGAATCTTCAACTAAGGATATAGTGAAAGACTAACTTATTTAACTTTTTTTTCAATGTTGCTTAGTAAGCACCTTCAGTGTGACCATCTTGTACAGTACTAACTGTCTAGATTAGACTTTCCCGACCGACCACTACAGATACCAGACTACTGATAACTTTGGAGAAACATCATTAACGTGAACTGAAAATATGAATTATGAAACGGTTTATCAGCGCCCACATCCTTAAGAAGTAAGAAACAAGCAGTCCCACATTCCTTCACTCACCTTTATTCACCATGTCCGGTTCGTCACCCACAGCGATGCACTGGTACACCGTAGCCTCCGTCAGACTAGTCAGCGTCAGCAGCCTCGTCCCATGGGCGGCGTACAGCGGCGGCAGACTGGCCAGGTAGACGCTCAGTCGGGCGCGGCCCGCGGCGGCGAGCAGACGTGCGTCGCTGCTCCAGCCGCAACGCTCTGCCCCGCCCGCGGGGAATACCGTCCCTACTACTTCACCACTGTTCCATACCGATATCAGTTTTAACCTGGAGTAAAAAAATAAGCTTGCATTGTCATTTAAATCAAGTCTACGTTAGGCATAACTTTGAATAGCAAATAAATTATTAGGTTACAGTCAAGTTGGGTAACATTGAATCCACTGTTTAAGAACAGTAAACCTACATACATACTGTTGTTTATAGTTTGTTTTTGATCCAAACCCCTCATAGACTCAACAACATCTTTTAGTTGGAGTACTTGTCAACAGTAACTGATCTAAAAGAGTGGATTCAATGTAACACTGAAAAAGTTACCCAACTTGACCTTAACAAGTGTGATTTCATTTAAGTTTCCTGAACTTACTGTCCATCGCCGCAAGAAGCCGCCTGACCGTTACAAATGGCCACATCAGTTAGGTTCTCTTTATGGTTCTTCACTTGGAACAACTCCTCACCCACCTCCTTTATATGCGTAGAGATAGCTATGATGAACCCAGCACTGAAAACGTTTTGTTTATTATTATTAATATGGAACTTTATAAAAGGTTTCAACTTCTTTGATATAATTTTTTCAACAGTCTTTGCAAAACTTGGCACAAAATTGAGATTAGTGGAGGTAATTGCGAGAGGCCTTTGAAATTAATTTCAATCGTTTCCTTATCTTCTCTCCCGTGCTAAGAAGGGTTTTATAACTAAGATATTATGTGTACCTGAATCCAATGAGGATGTAGCCATCGCCGTACCACTTGTAAGAGACAATGGATCCGTAGCGCTGCTGGAACGCCAATTCTATAGGGTTCTCAGGGTTCAGCAGATTGTATAAGTAGAGCGTTCTCTTTCCTACAACGAGGCTTATCTGCCGAAAAATAAAGAAACCATAACCACAATCTAAAGAAAACTATTGGAATTGTTTATTTGTGTAATGCAATTCTTACAGTATTTTCTCCAGCAACCCTCTCATCAGTTTTCATCTCCGAAAACTGCAAGTCGAAGGGTATATCTCTAAGGGAGATGATCCGTAAGGTATCACCATCAGAGTTGTTAATGGACAAACTTTTGTCCTCTGAAGCCAACACCAGAATGCTATCCTTATTCCAGGCTGCACAAGTTATCTTCTTGGTATGTTTGCCTATTATTGGAATTCGTCTAGAAAATAATATTTTATATAATTTAGATGAGCAAGAAAGAACAGGATGCATACAAGTGAAGACAGGCGAATACATGAATCTAACCTAGTACGTCATTTTCACAGAAGCACAAAAGGTGCCAAAGTTGATTGATTCAAGTTACTAATTTTTTTTTCACTCAACTATTTGTAACTCAAGATGTTTCTGCTATTGAGTATATGATTTATGGCCCTGCACACAGCAGGTGTGATAAAACAGTGAGTCGTTTAACACAAAATATGTTGTTCAGAGTTTCTACTTTCTTCTTTGGGTGTTAAATTACTTTGTCAGCCTAGCTAATCCGACAGCTTTTTGTTAATTAAGTAAAGCCATAAGACATAACACTCAGTTTTAACTATTTAAGATACTCACTTGGTAGTATGATGATTATACAGCGCCAAGTTGCCTTTTTGTGTTCCAATGGCCAGCAGGGGCTCTCCATAAGCCCAACCCAAGCAGGATGGAGGCTCCCGCAGCCCTGTCTCAATATTTATGCGTTTATTAGCGTGGCACTCCCATAGAAGCACAGAATTGCTGTTAGGGGTGATGACAGCCAAGTAATCCCCATCATGGTCCCATTCCATGGCAGCACATAGCCTGAAAAAATATTTTTAAGTGCATATTATTCTGATGATTTTATTTGAATAACTATTGCTGTCTATTAACAGGTAAAATATATCCTTAAATAAGGTTGTTTTCATGAACATTAGGAGCACAAATCTTCTTGGAGATGAATGACTCTGTCCTTGTATATTTAATGATTTTCTAAGTCATCTGCTTTTGTAGAAGGAAATGCATTTGGAAAAGTGTCTGGATGTTTTTTTTTTCTGCTCCCCATCATACTACCATACCCTGCACACCTACCAAGAGTCTATTTGCTATATAAATAAATTATTGCTATGAATATTTGAATAGTTTGACTATCATCAGAGACTGTGGAAAATCCTTTTCAAATAATTTAATTGCAAACGTCAGACTGACTTGTGGTAGAGATTATTTCAACTTTAAAACTTTTACCCTTGCAGTTTGAGTCTCTCCAGCAGCTGTCCTGTCCGATCATGTATTGCCACTGTGGCATCTGTGCCTGTAGTGGCAAGAAGCGAGCGAGACTCGCCCTTCTGCCAGAAGAAATAAAGCTCACCAAGCCCATGAGGCTGTTCTATTGTATATAGTAACTGTAAAGAAATATAAGTACGAAATTGAATTTAAGTATACCATGTACCTACTTTGGACTCAAAACATAACTCATACACAACCTGATAAAAATACATGATTGTGTTTTTGAGTTTTCTTTATTTATTTTAAAAAAAATAAAGCATGTTCATCAATCACCTAATTATTAAGTGATCTCCAACATAATACAGGGATTAAAACATGGTACACAGCAAACTACATGCAAAATATATCTTAGACACATAGAATTAAAAATTAATCCCACTTGCCAAGCCATTTCTCACATTCCCATCAAGAAATCTAATTACGGCACAAGGGGTAGGGGTAAATTTGAATAAAAAAAAATGAATGCTCATGAATAGTTACTTAAGGGCTCCAGAAGGAATTTAGATGAAATACCCACGGTTTAAGAGGGAGGGTTGGTTTGGCAGTAAAGGAGAGACGGGAGTAGGGGGGAACCGTGGGTAGTTTAGTTAATCTAAATGTGATCTCCCTCCATCATCATCATCATCATCAGCCTGTTGTAGTCCACTGCTGAACATAGGCCTTTCCTTTTGCACGCCACTGTACTCGATCTTCGGCTGCTCGCATCCAGCTCCTGCCAACCATCCTGCGCAGATCATCACTCCACCTTGCCTGAAGACGTCCTACACTACGCTTGCCGAGACGCGGTCTCCACTCAAGAACACGTTTACTCCAACGGTTGTCGGTTCTACGGCTAACATGGCCAGCCCACTGCCACTTCAGCTTGCTAATCCGGTGGGCTATGTCGATAACCTTGGTTCTCTGCCGTATCACCTCATTTCTGATTTGATTTCGCAGAGAAACGCCGAGCATAGCCCTCTCCATAGCCCGCTGAGTGACTTTAAATTTGTGGACCAGCCGTGCCGTTAGTGTCCACGTTTCGGGTCCGTATGTCATGACGGGTAGGACGCACTGATTAAAGACTTTTGTCTTTAGGCACTGTGGGATCGACGATGTGAAGACCCGACGTAGCTTCCCAAACGCTGCCCAACCCAACTGAATTCTTCTATTCATCTCGTCCTCGAAGTTGTTTCTACCCAACTGCAATGTCTGCCCGAGGTACACATATTTTTGAACAACTTCGAGAACGGCGCCGTGTATCGCAATCGGTTCCGGTAGTACATGTTCATTGAACATGACCTTGGTTTTGTCCAAGTTCATCCGTAGACCGATGCGCACAGAAGAGTCAGCCAGGTCATTCAGCATCTGTTGTAGGTCCTGCAGCGTTTCTGCCACGCTGACGATGTCGTCAGCAAATCGCAAGTGAGAGATGTACTCGCCATTGATGTTGATGCCACGTCCTTTCCAGTTCAGCGTCTTGAACATATCCTCCATTGCATTTGAGAACAATTTCGGGGAGATAACATCCCCTTGTCTCACACCTCGATGCAACGGTATAGGACTTGTTTGCTGATTTTGGATTTGGACGGACATAGTGGCTGCTTCGTAAAGGCATCTCATCACTTGGATGTATCGCCAATCTACTTGGCATCGCTGCAGGGACTCCAGAACAGACCAGATTTCAATCGAGTCAAAGGCCTTCTCATAGTCCACAAATGCTAGACACAGGGGCTGATTATATTCTTCAGTTTTCTGTATAATCTGCCGCACTGTGTGGATGTGGTCTATGGTGCCGTATCCGCTCCGAAACCCAGCCTGTTCCGGTGGTTGGAATTCGTCGAGTCTTCGCGCAAGACGGTTCGTGATCACTCTTGAGAACAGCTTATAGACGTGGCTTAGAAGGGAAATGGGTCGATAGTTCTTCAGTAGGGTTTTGTCTCCCTTTTTGAAGAACAGGACGAACACACTCCTACTCCACGCCTCTGGTGTTCTCCCTTCAAAGAGGACAGCGTTAAAAAGCTTTTGGAGCTCCCTGAGTACGGGTCTGCCTCCTGCTTTTAACAGCTCTGTTGTAACGCCGTCCTCTCCAGGGGCTTTTCCATTTTTAAGCCGCCCAAGAGCGATCTCGATTTCGTCAATGCTGACTTCTGGCAGGTCTTCGGTGTAGTGGCGTGTTAGAGTGGCTCTAGAGTCCTCATTTCCGGGGTCAGGTCGAGATGCATGCGAAGCGTATAACCGGCAATTGAAGTTTTCTACTTCCGAAAGGACTGCCGGCTTCGAGACAACGACTTCTCCACTTTCTATGGTCAACTTCGTCAGGTGGCTTCTTCCAAGAGATTGTACGAACACTTTTGAACCCCGGTTTTGCTCAATCGCTCTCTCAATGGAGAGAGTACTGGAGCAACGGAGATCGCGTCGCACGTGCGTACTAATCTCTCGGTTTAGAGTCCGTTTCCCTGACGAAGTGACGGGTGGGTTTTCCCGTCGTCTCTTCATTAGCCCTAAAGTCTTTTCGGAAAGCTTCGACTTCTTGCCTTTACGCTGCATTTTACAAAATCTCGTACCTTCCTCCCTGAGGACTCGAACCACATCTTCAAGGTTCTGGTTAACGTCAGTTGTGGTTTCCACGGCAGCAAATCGGTTCTCCAGATTTGACTGGAACGCTTCAGATCCCATGATAGTTTGAAGCAGAGTTGGTCGGAGCCTGGCCTTCATCAAGCGGACTCGTTCAGCTCTGAAGTCGATATTCAGAGAGCCTCGGACGAGTCGGTGATCGCTACCGGTATTAAACCTGTTGATCACGGAGACGTCTCTGAATATGTGCTTTTTGTCCACCATGATGAAGTCGATCTCATTCTTTGTCATAGTGTCGGGGCTTTGCCACGTCCACTTCCTTTGGGGTTGCTTCTTGAAGAATGAGTTCATCAAGAAGAGCCCCTCCCGTTCGAGGAAATTGACGAGCATTTGCCCCCTATGATTTCTGCTTCCATATCCATGGGATCCTACTACCGATTCACTGCTATTTTGTACTCCCACTTTAGCGTTAAAGTCCCCCATAACAACAGTGAAATGGGTCTTGGTAGTGGAGTGGAGGGCTCTCGATATGTCATCGAACATATCCTCCACCTCATCCGTCCGAGTGTGACGAGGTCGGTGCGTACACTTGCACCACCTTGAGGCTATACCTCTCGGTGAGCTTGATGATGAGGTACGCCACCCTGTTCGACACACTGGACATTTCCACAACGTTGTTAGCTAGGGACTTATTAACCAGAAACCCAACCCCACCTTGGGATTTTTGGTCTCCCTCTCGGAAGTACATCAGGTGGCCTGAATTGAGAGTTATGGTGTCCTCTCCCTCTCTTCGGACTTCACATAACCCAAGTATGTGCCACCTGATGTTCCCAAGTTCCACCTCGAGTTGCGCCAGATGCGAGTCAAGCCGCAGCGTGCGTCCGTTGTACGTCGCCAGGGTCAGTCGGTTGTGGTGGCCTCCCGTAGCCCGGAGATTCTTTGCACCCCCCGCCCCAACGTTACCATGGTCGCCACCATAACCGGGAATAGTGGGGCTGCCGCGAACTGGGGGCCGTGGCCTTTGTCGTGCTTCCATAGGAGGTTATGCCCATAATCGCCACGCTGGGCAGGCGGGTTGGCGATCGCAGGGCGAAGCTTCTCGCACCGGTGACGCTGCTGCCCGTCACCGGCCTGTGGTATTTAGCTCGCCTATTCAGGACGGATATACCGCCGTCGGTCGGTCGCCAGAGCCTCGTTCGTTACTCAGCAGGATGCACCGCGTGCAGGTGAGGTTGACTTGGCGCGATAGATGGAGGTTCGCCCCCTTACATCCCAGATCTCCCTCACTAACTTAAATATATAATTTAAAATATGAAAAATAGCGAGAGGCCTTATCTTAGTTAAGACCAGTAAAATGCTAGATGCATTCTGATACATGTGAGAGAGAGACTGTTAACTAGGATTTCAAGTGGACCATTATTTATCTTTTACTTACTTTGGGGGAAGTCATTTCCGATGGGTAACAGAAAGTCACCACTTCCTTAAGTATCTCTTTCTCTCTAATGATTTCAAAACAAACTTTTATAAAAGATCGACATACAACCGGTTTCTATGAATTTTTAACCATGACTTTTACTATAACTACTGAAATAAAGCAAAACTAAAGTGTATAACACACAGAAACGAAAGAAACACTTTGATCTTCATACATCAAAGTTTTGCTATTTGATTGATTAGATGATCCAATCCAATTTTGATCCGAAGAAAAACTATTTTGTTGCTCAGCAACCATCTGCCAAACAAAACAAATAGTCAAAGAAAGGGCGCGGTCCGTTTTGAGTCAAAAGGGATAATAGCGCAGTCACGTCGCTCCATCCATAGACGTATAAAGAAAGGACTGAAAACTCTGAGATTATGCACTTCCAAAAATGAAACATAAATCTTAAGAAGTTAAGTTCATATTACATAAAATATTCCTTTACACCTGACACAGAGGCCAACCAACCCGAGCCGACAGAGATAGTCAGAACGGAGGCTCTGTGTCTCGTTCTTTCATCTTGCCAGCATAAAAAATGGTTCAGTCGAAAATTTTTGACTCATCGGAAACTTCATTAAAACATTTTTCTTTTACTGTAATTTAACAATTATTAATAAATAAATGATATTTGCGTTCATTTCTTTGCCCATAATCCTGAATGAAAACAGGTAAAGTAAATTATTGGTTTTGCCTATTTTATTCCCATGGTAACCCCTCATGCCGCCATGGTTCATCAAGTGTCACAAGCGTCATGGTGAGAAAACTGAGTTTGTTTACGTTTAACAATACAAATGTCGAGTGTCGCGAGTCGGAGCGTGCGGACGCGTGTTAAATATTCCCACAATAATTATTATAAAATCTTATTAAGTACTTTCCCACAATAAGTCTTATTCCAATAATAATAAGGCTTAAAAATCAGTTCTCAAGAATACGTTCGAGTCACTTGAAGCGCCAACCAGTATTGGTTGTGTAGTCCAGGCGACAAAGGAATAGTACATTGTTATCCTAGGGGTGAAAGTAACTTATTCAGTCCCGAGACTGTGTTTGGCGCCCGGAACGAAGTGAGGGCGCCAATAGTTCGAGGGACTAAATAAGTCTTTCACCCGAGGTAAACACTGTGCTTTTCATTACAAATACGAGGAAAGTAAAAATAAAAACATGAATTAGCTAAAGAAAAAATGAGGAAAATAAATGAAGATCGAATTGCCGCTTTCCCCCGCCTATTTTGTTTGTTTTTTTTCTGTGGCCGGCCCGCTATTCAGCCATTATTTTTTATTTTCATCATTGGAAAAATGGTAAATATTTTGCTCAAAGCTAAGTTAATTTAAAAAAATTGTTGAAACTAAATTGTAATAAAGTTATTTAAAACATATATATTCTCTGATCAATACTTAACTTTAAGTTATTTCAAATTTTACATCGTGGCTGTATAGAAATTTGGAACATGGTTCAATAGATACGTGAAAAAAAAACAGTTTTAAAAAATAATAATTTGACAGCTGTCAGTTGAAAGTGATTCTCCCTTGGGATGAAAAGAGTTACTTTCAGCCCGCTTCTCAGGTCAGTAATGACCCACTTTCAGAGTATGAGTAATGAAAAAGAAATTTTTGTTATCAAAATGAACCTGCCGCGTACGCCGCCACATCCATTAGTTGGCTGCGCGAGTGAAAGCGGTGGTGGATCTACCTCCAATTTGTCAAATTACGGGGATGACGAAGAACACATTAACAGGAATCCAAGGAAAAGGAGACAACACACTTTGGAATACGATTTTAAATCCGACCTCGAGAATTTCCGTAGTGAGATGAAAGATATCTTGAAAGAATCCACGAAACTTCAGGTTGAAAGTATTACTGAACTGCGCAAAGAGATTATAAAAGAAATCAAAGATTTAAGAGCAACGACGGAAAATTTGACAACTGAATATAAAAAGTTAAATGAAACAGTTTCAAACATTATTTCCGATCACAAAACCATACAAACTAAAATAAGTGAAATTGAAACAGATATAAAAGAGCTTAAAAATGGTCCAAATGAAAACCAGCAACCTGAAACATCAGGAACACAACATGAAATTATTCAGGAAATACAAGATAGGATACAACGAGAAAAAAACGTTATCCTGGTGCACCTTGCAGAAAGTAGCAATAACGACCACACATTGAGAAACGATGAAGATCTTGAAGAAGTGTATAAAATACTAAAAACTATATATCAGGACTGTCCCAAACCCCTTAAAACTTTAAGATTAGGCAAATTTCATGAAAACAAGCACCGGCCGCTAAAGATCATCTTTGAAAACTCCAACACACCGAAATATCTGCTGAAAAACCGATCCAAACTTCCAACTGGTATTAAAATTTTTAGTGATCAAACCTTAGCTCAAAGAAAATACATGCAATCTCTCCAAGCAGATCTTGAACTTCGTAAGAGTAAGGGAGAAAGCAACCTTAAAATCAAGTACATCAAAGGAATACCAACAATAACTACAGTAGAGAGCAACTCAAAAAACTAAATACGGTAAATCGGCCCCGAGCTGATAAAGATGATCTAAGCTCCAGAAGCATAACACACCAACTTGTAAACAAATATCAAGACTTACCAAAAAACAAGGCATTCCTCAAGTTATTCTACGCAAATGTCAGGAGTATCCGCACACCAGGGAAGTTTGAGGAGCTGCAATGCATTCTGAACGCTATCAACCATACAGTACATGTCATAATTTTAACAGAAACTTGGATACAATCGGAGGATGATGCAAGGCTATATAACATTCCCAACTATACTCACACTTACAATATCAGACACGACAATGCTATTAAGTTTGAGGTTACAGAAAACACATACAAAGACAGTAATCACTACTTATGGATATATTTACCCAAATTTTCAATGCACCTGGGAGGTATTTACAAACCTGGTGACACCAACGTTACGGACTTCCTAGATATCTTTAATACACAACTTGAAACCAGAAAGAGATCAATAATCTTCGGAGACTTTAACTTGGACCTGCTTAATACCAACCCTTCTACCAGGCAATATTTATCCACACTAGAAGAAACTGGCTTCGAGACGTTGAACAAGATAGACAAAGATTTTGCAACTAGACAAACAGAAACAACGAACACCATACTCGACCACGTTCTAACAGATTTGAATAATAATTCATTTTATTTAGCTATACTGGATTCTGCAATGGCTGATCATAGGCAGATCTACCTGGAAGTCTCGAAATGCAAGTTACATAGCAAACCGAGGATGCAATATGAGGCAATAAATTATGAGAACCTACACAAAGCTATTAGCCAAGCCACTTACGCTAATGAAAACAATGACTACATACACCTAGAAAAATTCATAAAAACTCATATAACAGCAAACAAAATATCAAAAACAAAAATTATGAATTTACCAAAAGACGATTGGATTAATAAGGATATTATTAACATGATCAATCACAGAAATGTATTATGGAGACAATCTAAGCGTAATCAAGAAAATGAAAACTTAAAAAAAGAATTTATTGCAGAGAGAAATAAGGTCCAAAAGGAAATACAGGAAAGCAAAAATAAATACTACTACAACCAACTCAACAAGTGTAATAAAAATCCTAAGAAGATGTGGGAAGTTATAAACTCGCTAGCCTCAAACAAAGTGAAAAGTAATCAAATACCTCCAAGACTTATCTTGAACTCAATAACTATAACAGATGGTGATAAGATATGTGATGCCTTCAACGCATTTTTCTCGACTGTCGGTAAGGATTTAGCTGGTAAGATTCCATCAAGGTACCATCATGATACAGGTAACACATTAATGTACAAATCTGGATATAAACACGACACCAACCTCACATCGTTTCAACCTTGTACCCCTAAAGAAATAACAGATATTATAGATAGTTTAGATGCCAACACTAGTACTGGTATAGACGGGATCAGCACAAAATCACTAAAATGTATTAAAAATGTAATAGTTTTGCCCCTAGTGAACTGCATAAACAACCATCTCGCCATGGGCTTATTCCCTGACAGTTTGAAACAAGCCAAAGTGACCCCTATTTACAAATCGGGTTCGAAAACTGACCCTAGTAATTACAGGCCCATTTCAGTGCTTCCAGTGATATCCAAGATTTTTGAAAAAATTGTGTATAACCGTTTAAACGAATACTTACGCGTGAAAGATTTCTTGATAGACCAGCAATATGGATTTAGGCAAAAATCAAACACAGCATCAGCAACAGTGGACTTGATAACCAAAATTAAAGTTAACATAGATGAAAAAAAAATATGCCTAGGAATATTTATAGATTTAAAAAAGGCTTTCGATACCGTAAGTCACTCTAAATTGCTGCAAAAACTGTGTAACTTGGGTATCACTGGACCTGCTTACAATTTGCTCAAATCCTATCTAAACAATAGAAGTCAAATGGTCAAGATAGACCACTTCGAAAGTACCATACAAAAGGTAACGTGCGGCGTTCCCCAAGGCTCAATCTTGGGGCCCCTGTTATTCCTTATTTATGTAAATAATGTCAATCAAATAGGACTAAAAGGATACTTAACTCTCTACGCAGACGATACGAGTCTATTTTACTTCGGTGAATCCATACACAATATTATAGATCAGGCGCAGGATGATTTAAATATAATCCACGAATGGTTCCTACATAATTTGCTAACGATTAATAGATTAAAAACCTCATATATAATTGTTGCTGCAAAAAATAAAAAGATTCCACCATTTGCCCCCCTAAACATCGATAACTATATAATAAATCAAACTTGCAATGAAAAATATCTTGGATTAGTAATAGATGACCAGTTGACATGGAAACCTCATATTGAGTACGTAAGATCAAAACTAGTATCACTGTCAGGAGCTTTACGCAAAATAGGAAACTGTATTCCATTTCCAATAAAACAGACCATGTACAACACGCTAGTAAAACCACACTTAGAGTATCTCATCGAAGTGTGGGGCTCAGCATCGAAAACCAATATTAAGGCACTTCAAATTTCACAAAACAAGATAGTAAAGAGACTATACAACTACGATTTTTTAACACCTACGAATGAATTATACACTAAAACTAAATTATTCAACATGTCACAATTATACACCTACAAAATGTGCTTACTGGTTAAAAATATATTAGAAAACTCCGTACAATCAAATCTAACTTTCAATAAAAGAAAATACACACATAATTTAAGAAATAAAAACAAATTGATTCTTCGTCAACCTAGAACAGGTAAATATGGCAAACAGAACATTCTATACGAAGGCGCCCAAGTATACAACAAACTTCCCGACATAATAAAAGAGTGTAAAAGTATGTTAAGCTATAAACGTAAACTGAAAGACTATATCTTAAAAACACCTCGCAAATAAGGAACAAATAATAAATAATAACTATTAAATCAGACAAGTAAAAAAAAATAAAAAAAAAAATTTTATAAAGCCTTTTAATGATGAACAATACCAATTATTATACTGGACTTTAATACAGGACTTATTATAAATATCGTGCTATACACACACTCACTTACATTATTCACTCTGACACTCTGATGTAAAATATACCTCCGCTGTCTCCTGCACTACAATGCCCATACGACACTGTCCGGCGCGATCATCTTCAACTAGTCGCTCGAGCGCAGTGCGCCGGTAACATGCATACGGATGAACGGGGTAGGTACCGGGACGAATCACGCATGCTAACCTACCGCCATTCCTTGATTATAAAGTTAGATTTTGGTGCAAAAACTACTGGTCGAATCGATAAGTTCACAGGTATTATTGGTAGGTTATCAATATTTAAGTGTCTGTAAGTGAAAAACTTGTGTTAAGCACGGCGGATAAAGTTACATAAATAACATACCGTCAACTTAAACGTTATTGAGGCGTTCCCTAAAGCAGTAAGTTCAATTTAAATTCAATATTTCGAATTCAATATTTCCTCACTTAAGTAGACACATTACTTAGTACTTTTGAATAATCGAGAATCTTAATTATGACCACTTATTAAACATACATACTAATAATAATTACGAATAAGTTAACTTGTTCGTAAATAAAAACTGTGAAGGGTAATTACATTGATTACTGTGAACTGCCTACAAAAGGAATCGTTTTTAGCCTTCCTTGGTTCAGATGACTATTTAATGCGCATACATTTAACATTTTATAGGCTTAGTAAAAATGAATAGTGCGTAATTTAAATATGAAGTAGAAATCAAATACCTTAAATCTTTGCTCGGAGGGGCCTGTTACAGGTGGGTACTTTTAAATAGTCAAAATTGTTTAATCTTATATTAAATACACTAGTAAATACACACACATAGAATTTAATTCAATTAATAGGCGGATAATGTAACTCCACACATTCACACATACATCACTTTCATAGTGTATACATACTGTCGGGATGGTGGCTTTATGGAAGATTATCGGCAGATCCGCCAGATATTTGGTTTAATAATGATTGTTTTAGTATAGCCTAAATTTAAATTATTTGTAAGCCATGCATGCTCCGTCATTAGACACATAATATTAATTTTAAATTTTTAACAGCTCATGTAAGTGAACGTTTAATGTTCTTATTGAGAATAAATGATCTTTAAACCGAAATGCGTTTATAAAACAGTTCTAAGCACGGAACAGAAAAACAGTGGAAGTGCAATGCAACAACATTAGTGAAGGAACCGCTGTCGCCAAACTCACACAAATATATTGAGTCATATAATGCGCTACAAAGAAAAAAGCCGTTTGATTGGTCGTTTCAATTCTAGTCCAAATTAGCTTAATCCACAGATCGTACATCCGAAAATAAACCTTCACTCCTACAGATAATATTTGTTGTGCTTTACTGCTGCAAGTACTCACGACTTTTTATAATCTAATGTCAATTTAGTTTCGATTGAAGAGTTAATTCCGTTGTTCAACCATAGGTGGCGGTATTCTCCGTGGTAGCAATTATACATTTAATTGTAAAAGCATTAAGATTGAAATTTGCTTTATAGGTCGATATCCATCTGTCTATTGAAATTAACAAGATTTTACTAGAAAACAAATAAAATGTAGTAAATGTTGTACTTAGCGATGGTAGGAAAGACTAGGATTTTCAAGTTTTTTTATCCTACTATCATTTTGGCACTCCAAAATGAAGCAATATGGCATAACTACGGAAATATGAAGTTGTCGCGAGACGAGCAACTCGATGCGATTTAAGAACACGACTGGGACCAAGTAAGCGTAGCAGCGCTTAATTGTGGCACGGGTGCCACGCCTACTTTGCACTTCCACTGTTTTTTTCTGTTCCGTGGTTCTAAGGCGATAATCGTTTCACAGCTAGGCAAAAACAACATTTTCTGTAAATCTGACAACTATGGTGACCATAATTTCTTGTAATGTGTGGTAGAGTACGATTTTAACTGGTGTGCTATTATTACAGTTTCGAAAAATATATCTTGATCTATCCCTAATTCTAAGCCTATTCTGATCTTGATTCTTTGCACTGAAGTCCATTTGAAATATACAACATGCTTTAAAACATGCTAACAAAAATAAAATGGATCTCTGTTATCTGAATTGAAATAAAGAATAATAATTAAACTATTTGTTTCATTTGTTTCTCCATCCCTTATCGTTATCACCTAGCATTTTCGTGAGAGTAATGGATCCTTTTGGATCCGCCATCTAAGGGGTACCCCGCCCGCTTAAAAGTACGTCCGGTCGACGGCATGATAGGCTGCCCCTTCCCGGTCAAGCTTGACAGAACTAAGTCACGAAGTAGGGCAGCTACCTAGCTGCTAATAAAAACTACATAGGTACGTGTTTTTATTTAACTATGACCACCTTATTCATATAAACGAACGCAACGCTAAAGCATACTTCGAGCAACTGACGTAGTTTGTCACTTACTCGCAAATAAATACAATATTTGTGCAATGTACAAATATCTGTGTATGTAAAATACAATAAATAAATGGCGGCAGCAACAAGAATGAAAGAGCTTCAACAATATGTTAACTTTTGCATCGCTTTGTCTCTTTCACTCTTGTTACTGCCGCCATTTGCGAGTAAGTGACAAAACAGCGTTTAATTTAGCGTTGGATTCACTTTTATGAATAAAAGGGGTTAGTACGTATACTCCATTTATTACAACATTACAAAAAAGATTCTCATAGAAGCAGGGGTGCTAAACAAAAGAATGATTTGCACTTTTGATTGACTTTTGCCAGCTGACAAATTTGTATAACTTAGCAAAATTGAATTGGCCCTTCCGTCACAACGAATGAAAGGTCTAATTGTCAATTTTAGATTTGGTACAGTTATAATGACAGTAAGAACACGATTGGATACACAACCCCTGCTTTCTTTTAGGTTTTTAAGATCGACAATAATACAGTTTTATGTTAGACAAAATAATTTAATTTAGTAAAATCTTCATAAATTCGGAAATTATTTACTTTGAAAACAAATAAGTGTGAAAGTTGGCATATGCCGTAGATTTTGATAAGTTCGCCACGAATCTAAAAGTTATAATATTCATTATGCTTATACCACAAAGTGTGCCCTAAAATAACCTTTTATTACTTCTGCCAAGTTCTTTCTTATGCTATAATAAACTTAAATGGAGTTTAGGGCGATAGCCGAGTCTCACGTAAGTTATTCTCTTTGTCACCCTATTAAAAAGGGACAAGGGTCCTCTGTTCTGACTATCTCGCAAGGCTCGTTTTTTTAGCTACGAGTGCTCAGTCCTCTCTTTATCCGTCCATGGTCATTTCGGACCGCACCCATGTGATGAGTGACAAGTGACATGTACTTGACATTTTGACTTGAAATTATGTCCTAAAGATTTGAAATTGTTTAGTTCTTGCAGTTTCAGCAAACTTATGAACTAAACTTATTATAAGTGTAGCACAGTTTTGATGTATTTTGAAAAATGGGTACCCGGCTAAAAAAGATACTGTTAGAAAAGGTTTGTAAAAACCTAACCTCTGCTGTGTATTTATTGTTTTTGTAGCTTTCTTTATTTCATTCGTTCATTTTCCTGTCGGTGAAATCTATTACAGGCTTACCAACAGCTACGGGATCATAGGCTTATTAATAATAATTTCAGCAACTTGTACATTTCATACAAACATAGTGAAAGCAAATTCTTAGTACAAGTAAATGATACCAAAATCTCAAAAGTCAGGAATAATTCTCTACCTATTGAGTTTAGTGTAGATAAAACATCTTTCTTGAAGAGTGTGTTAAACGTGCCAAATTTTGCACTGCCTTCTGAACTCAATGAGAATCCTAAGAAAATTGTCATAGACTTCAGCTCGCCTAATATTGCAAAGCCATTTCATGCTGGTCATTTAAGATCTACTATAATTGGGAATTTCATAGCAAATATAAACAAGTATTTTAATAATGATGTCATCAAAATAAACTATCTGGGCGATTGGGGTACGCAGTTTGGCATTCTCCAATATGGCTTACAAGAAAAAAACATTGACTTGGATAAATTAACTACTGATCCTATCAGAAGTCTTTATGAGGTTTATGTCAATACTAATAAACTAGCTGCAACAGATGAGAGTGTTCAAAGACAAGCCCGAAAATATTTTTCTGATATAGAACAGGGCAACACAAACTTAGATGACTGGAAAAAAATTCGTGAAGTCACCATGACTGAGTTGAAAAGGATATACCAGAGATTGGGAATACATTTTGATGATTATCACTGGGAATCAGATTATAATGGGAGAGTCATAAAGGACATGTTGGAATCACTAGAAAACCTAAAAATTATAAAAACTGATGAGACAGGTAAAAAAGTTGCCCAGGTTAAAAACAAAGATGTGACCATTCTAAAAAGTGATAATACAACCTTATATCTTTCTCGGGATGTAGCTGCATTGGTGGATCGATATCAAAAATATAAGTTTGACAAAATGCTTTATGTAGTTGACAATGCCCAGACTGACCATTTTGCTGCAGTCTTTGAAATTGTCGAGCAAATTAACTCAAAATGTGCAAATGGTTGTGAGCATATAAAGTTTGGTAGACTTAAAGGAATGAGCACCAGGGCAGGAAATGTTGTGTTCCTAAATGATATATTAGATGAAGCTAAGAGAAAAATGTTTGAGAAGCAACAGTTATCAAAAAGTAATATTTTTTGTATTTTTTTGTACTCATAGTTAGATAAAATTGTCATTTTCTCTTATGATGTTTTTTTCTTCAGATACTAGGAATGCAGCCATGAATGAAGAAACATGTGATACACTCGGCACTACTGCTGTGATAATCAATGATTTAAAACAAAGGAGGCAAAAAGATTATGTTTTTGACTGGGACAAAGCTTTGCAGACAGAGGGTGACAGTGGCATTAAGATTCAGTACTTGCACTGTAGGCTGTGGAGTCTAGAACAAAACTGTGGGGTGTCACTGCCAGAGACTTGTGAACCAAAGTATTTACCAGAGGAAATAATTGGTGATGTTGTGGCTGAAATAGCAAAGTTCGAGGATGTCATGTATAGGGCTCAAATGGAGAATGAAGCTTGTATTATAGTAAACTACCTTTTTCGACTAGCTAGACATGTAAATAGAATGTTTAATGAGTTGAAAGTCAAAAACGTTGACAAAGACGTGGCAGCGCAGCGCCTATTAATATATCACTCGGCACGTTTAGTTGTGAAAACGGCATTAGAAGTCTTAGGTATTAAACCATTGCTAGAAATGTAAATAGTTATTAATATTAATTAAATGACTAATTTATGTTATTCATGTGTTTCAATAATCATTTTTACATTTTAATGCTTTAAATTCAAATTCTGTATATACAATCTGGCTATCCACTTGTCAAACTTTAAATATTTCCTACATTATTTATTTTATTTTTTTTGGCATGCCCTAAATCCCTTTAACTAAGCAACTTCTGTGCATGCTCATGATTTCTTGCTCTGGCGTCGTCAGCCGTAGGCCTTCGCACACATCGTTGGTGCATCGTTGAATGTCCTACCTACCTACGTGGAACTCACGTTCCGGCAAATCCGCAACGGAATGTAGCAGCAGCCACACTCGGTATTTTGCGGGTCTGTATTATTTAGAAAAAGGCGCGTATGTTTAGCCGTTGTCTGGGCATTCCTTAGTACAAGCTTTAACATTAATTATGTGGATATTTATTCTTACCCCCGAATTCACAAACGCCAATCAACGCTTAGCACGCGCTCACGCTCATGCTGTCCCTTTCAGTTCTATTGTCATTTTACGGGACAGTAGAACGTGATTGACGTTTGTGAATTCGGGGGTTAGACGCTCAGTCGCGCGTGTTGCGCTATGGCCCGGCCACAGTCGATTTCGTATTACATAGACTTATCAAATGAATGTTCGTTTTGTTTCTTTCCTGCACTTGTGACTAAATTAAATGTACCTCAAACATATCTGCCTAAAAATCCCTTATTATGGCTTGAATTGTTTTTTCTAGGGAAATCTGCAAAAGTCCGATAGCAATTATTATCTTGCGTGTTGCTAACATTCAGGCTTGCTATCTTTATTACACAGGCGCTCCCTAGCCAGCATTGATAAATCATACCAAATACCTATATTAAATCTAACATTCATCCCTAAGAATTTACCCAAAAGGAACATTTATTTGGTTTATATTTCTAAGCGTTCTGAGCTCCTAATCATTAAATTTCGACGTGGCCGGGCTGGAGAGTATACGGTACATCCCGGCCAACTAAGTATAAGACCATAGTAAACTGCGTTTATCGTTTATTAATGAAAGGCTAGTGCTAGTATATTCTGACCGTTGCTATTTTCATGGTAGTTTTAGGGGTCAAAGTGGGACGAACAGTTTGATAGCAGATTATGGTGTTGAATAACTTTGCATCTACCCTCAACAGCTTAGAGCATTAAAATTTCTATATTGTCTAAGCTCAACAGAAATGATGGAAAAAACAGCTAGTGTTCCTTTGTTTATTTTGTTATCTATTCAAACGAAATCAGCAACAAGTAAACGTTAATTTAATTATTATTAAGTTGTGGGTCCCTTGAGGGTCGATTTTCTATTAAAAACGGGGTGAATCAAAATAGTGTTGCGTTAAAAGAAAAATTGTCGATGAAGACGTTTCACGAGAGAGACCAATTATCATCGAGGGAACCAAGAATATGAAAGGAAAGTAGGCATTATCTGAAAAGAAAATAAGAATATGAGATTAAAAGTTTTAAATTAAGTATTACTCGGTGACAAATTTTCATTTCATACCTATTTTCGTGGCTTTTTGTTCATTACCTAAACTGTTCATAAATGGGCTCATGCTTAAGTTGTGTATATTGTGGTTCTTTCTATCTCTTTGTTTGTATTACATTTTAAATGAAAATTGGTCATTTTGAAGAAATAAAACGCTGATTGAACTACCCCACATAATTCATAAGCAAAAACAAAACGCTCCTACTCCGGAGAAAAGTGCATTGTCTCTGGTGAATCTTGCCATAGACACTTCTAGAGACACGTATTGATGATGGCCACTCCCGATTTGGAGGGAATTTTAAATGGCAAATCTTTCTAACCAGTACTGTGGAAAAATACCAATGAAAAGTGTTTTTTAACGAAAGCTTATGAAACAATATATTGTAGTTAGCAGCATGGCTATCAGAAACTGGTTGAAATAAGTAAATTTAGGTGCAAAATCGTAATTACATGAACGCAATACCATTCGGGCACCTTCGGAAACAATCGGTTCCGTACGCGTTGACGTCAGAATATTCAGACCGATCCTGCGTCAAATCGCCGTTTCCGGTAATCACGTGGTATGCGCGCACCAATCAGAGCGCTTAGTTTCTTTATAGGCCGACATTTTCTGACAAGCGTAGAAAAAGTTTTCATCAACAGCCGCCATTTTGCGCTGGAGAGACTGAGAAGAATTTCGGAATT
The DNA here is from genome assembly GCA_950022985.1 of Udea ferrugalis. Taxonomy (NCBI): domain Eukaryota; kingdom Metazoa; phylum Arthropoda; class Insecta; order Lepidoptera; family Crambidae; genus Udea; species Udea ferrugalis. The sequence continues at coordinate 3,508,890 of OX465523.1, forward strand.
TGTCGTGTAAATTTTCTGTTTTTTCTTACATCATTTATCATAAACTGTACCATTCCGTGTATTTTAAAGTGTTAAGTGAAATCGTGTTATTCGATCGATAAAATAAGTCATAGAAGTCGCTAAAATCTGGTGATATTGTTTTCATTTATTGTGCTAGTTCCGACGGAAGATGGTGAGAGGGTCTGTGTAGCTCTTCGATTCGGAGCTTTGTAATGGCGAATACTTGAGTGAGAAATTAAAATATGTGCCTTCAATGGTGCGAAGGACATCGAACGATCGTGATGTGGGTGAATTACATTATGATGGATGACAAATCGCTCTAAAATGCTATTTCTTAAAAATATAAGACATAAAAGTGTTATTTGAATCGGCGGGCCGAAATATTCACGACGGCATACGTTTAGTAAACAGAGCCATGGCCGATCATCACGGGGATGAGCCGCCTAACAAGCGGCCAAAAATGTTCCAGGGTCCATCCGACTCCACGGGTAAGTAAAATATCCTTTTCTATAACTTTGCAAAGTGTTAGCCCGCAAGTCTGTCATTATTATCTTTCTTTGATTTTTGACATCTTGCCTCCGTTCTTGTTAGCGCCTTGCAAGATTTGCGTCGTATTTTCAAGACTACGCTCTCTAAATAAATAAAGTAGAGGTTTCTTACAATCTGAGCATTATTTTCAGAGATTTCGGTACTTCTGACTTTCTCAAATCTTTAACTTTAGTGATCAAATTCATGTAAAACATAAACTTTTTGTAGGGCTATAAAACTCCTCATTTCAGGTTGAATCCTAGGAATTGGTTTTAAATTAAAAAATGTAATACATATTTATGAACAATGTTTATTATTTTTATGAAGTCAAAATATTTTATAAGCATGTCAGTCATTATTATTCAGGTGTGTTGTTTTTACATTGTGGGTGTAGCAGTCAAAGCTAGAAATAAAAGTATGTATCCTGTAATTCACTTTCTATGATGTTTATAAGTCTTTACTTTTTTTTATGCAGTATAATTTTTGTTAGAAGAGAAAAAAAATTGACCTACTTTTCAATTAGATTCCAGCACTCCGGCTTACCCTGATGTAAATAGTAAATTAATTACTAGTTTTTAAATAACATTTAAATTTTTTTGATTCTTGCTTTCCATATTTTTTCTGATATGAATTTCAATGGGATTGATGATAAATTATGTTCAGCTGTGTGATAAGAAATATTGTGAAATTATTTACTTGTAATTTAGTTAGGCTGGCTAAAATAAATATCTAGGTACCTAAATTGCTTAATTAAAGATTTTAGACTATTGATTACAAATTATTAGTGAGTTTGTAAATACAAAAATTTCATAGTTCTATTTGAGCTTAGTGATGAATGAACATAGCAAGCATGACATGTACATTGTACACATGACAAGAAAGGTTTTTCAATACAAGAAATAAAACAGTCTGATTTTGAAAGCAACTTGATAATGTAAGGGGTAATCAACTTTTCTATTTCTTTAATATTCTGCTATTTTTGTATTATCTATTACTATATTATGTATAATTGTTTTTTATATAGTTGTAGAGGCCATAGAGAAATGTGTTTCAAAATAAACCTCTTAGGTAGTCCCTTTAATATTGATAAAAACATGTCAAAGTTTTTTTTTAAATGTTGTCATAAAACTGAGTGGAATCACCTTATTTTCCTCCATTTTCAGAATGTTCAATTAACGGAATGTCCAAGGGCTTCATTATGTCCATTTCCCGGGATATCCAATTCCCAACATGTCCAATATGGTAGTTGGACATTTTTGTGATGGGTTAGTTGAATTAGTCATGAGGACTTCCATAAAAATATAAAATACAAGCTTGAGCACTCGGTTTCACCCGCATAGACTTCTATTTATGGTAGTTAGGTATTAAGCATTAAATAGTATACCTAGTTATTTTGCTTAAATAATTATGTTCATTAATTTGTAAATAATTCTTACATCTTGTAATGTCAAAAGAAAATAATAAGTACATGTAGATGTGATGATATAAAAAAATGTCTTAAGTGTATCAGATTTATTTAACAAAAAAAAAAGAGAAAAAAGTCTTCGCAGAAATTGTGGCATTTTCAGATCCTTCTTTATCGAATTGAATTACTCTTAGTTGTCTCTTGTTTCTCATTGTCATGAACAGAAAATATTAAAAAAATATATATAGTAAGAAGTCCACGTGGGTGAAACCGCGTGCACAAGCTAGTATTTAATCTATATATATAAAAGAAAGTCGTGTTAGTTACTCCACTTATAACTCAAGAACGGCTGAACTGATTTAGCTGAAAATTGGCATGGAGGTAGTTTAGAGCCAGGAGAAGGACATAGGATACTTTTTATACTTTTTTTTTTCCTTTTTTTATTTATTGCCCTTAAGGCGGAACAAAGTTCGCCGGGTGAGCTAGTATTTTTATGAAATTCCTCATAATTTATTCTACAAACCCATCATAAAAGTAGATTGGACATTTTAGGAATTGGACAAAGTGGGTATTGGACTTATCTGGAATTGGACATTCTTGGGAATGGACATTGTAAAACCTTTAGACATTCTGAACTCAAAGGTAAATTATTATCATTTATGTCAAATAACAATAAATGGTTTTTATTATTATTTTTAAGAGGAGATTTTTTTTTAAGAATATTCTCCTTGAATAATCTGGTCTTATAAAAATGTTATTTACATTTTTGTTCGCTATTCAAGATATAAAATATAATCAAAGAAGTCAAAAGAAGATTTAGTCTCTTCTTAGCTGACACATTATGCATCCTTTTTTTGTGTATTTTTAAAGTAATTCTGGGACTACCTAATTTATTTATTTGGGAAACAAACAATTATAATAAAACTTAAATTAGGTTAAATTGTTCTTTATGTAGTTATACATTGAATTCTTTCTTAGAGAAAAAATAGCATAATTAGTCATTTTTTACAATTACCAAAGAATTACCTACTTTATAAAATATATTGGAGCTTTTTACTAGATTAACCGCCAATCATGTTTCCCCATCATTTAGGGTAGATTTTTCATTAGTCATGTGAAATGTATTTGACCAATAAATTACAAGTTCTTGACAGATTTTAGTATAAAAACTTAACTTTTTTAATACCTAGTTAAGTAGCTCTTGAAGTCTATTTGACTAGAAAACTGATAAAATATTCTCATTTCCTTTATACCCATTCCCTTGTATACCAGCATTTTCAGCAGAGAACTGTTGTTAAGTGACTGTTTATTTTGGATCAATTAAGGCATAAATATTAAAACAAATAGTATTATGTTAAAGAGGTAATGAAAATCATGGACATAAATATTATTAAGGACTGTGTGTGTGTAGTGGATCAAACGCCTTTAGATTTAAGTCACCCACTTTAGTAGCAAAATCGCGTACACTGACCCAAAATGAGACTGACACTAAATAATAAGGCATCTCGTTTCCGAATTAACGTAACGTAAATATTACAGTAATTTGAAAAAGGCATTTAAATTTTTTGCACGGTATGTCAAAATTCTAGGGACGGCCAGGGTACTGTATTTTCAGAACTTCTATCACCTTCAGAAAAAAAACTGAAATAGTTATACCTAGTTCTGAAAACATTTGGCCTGTAAAGTTTCAGGGTTGAAGTTTCATTTTTTTAAATAATAAAATGACTATTTTACAAAATGGTTGGGAAAAGTAGATTACGTGATACAGAGAATGGGCCGCAATAACTATGTCCTTTTCGCAGCGTTTCTTTCTGTACGGTACGCCTATACCTTGGGACCGTGATTGTTTTTATTTAAAGTTATTTTTATTTCGAATTAGTTATTTGCAATTTCAGAAAACTGATTTGATTTGAAAAATACTACCTATATTTATAAAATACATATAAATATATATTTTCTTAGTAAATTTTTCAGTTCTGGACCCAAATATCTCAAAAAAGCGTATCATTTAGATAAATGGTGACTACATTTTTTGTTTGTAATCATTTCCACTCGTGTACAAATTAATGAACGAATGGGAGAAAAGTTTAAGAACCCTTCCAGGGTCAGCCTGTATTATAATTAACTAAATAACAAAAAAAAAAACCTGAGTTTCTAAATTGGCTATGCGGCTTGCAGATTTTTAACTGACACATAATATTAATTAATTCACAGCTACTAACTGCTGCTGCTGAACATTTCGATTCACTAATGCTTGACCAAAAAATGATTGACAAATAAATGTTTAACCAAATGTTCATTTGGTAAACAAGACATTTAACAAAAGTATTATCATACAAAAACGAATTTAGCAAATGATCGATTTAGCAAACACTTCACTTGATAAATGTTTCAAATAAGAAAAATACAATTGACCTAGGTATTTTCATTTCGCCAAATGATATGTTTCGCAAATCAAGCGTTTGGCCAAATGTCATTTGACAAAATTTCATATCTTACTTAACCTTTGATAAACATAATATGAATGTTGGACAAAAGGCAAGTATTACAGGATCAATGAAAGCAGCATGTAATAAGATAAGTCGTTTTTGGGTTTAGAAAAAAAATACCATGAAGGCTTGAGGCCCCTGGCGTACGTACCAATAATTTGTCCTTGTCCATCCGTTAATCATGATCTTTGCATGTTTTACCAAATACTGCAAAAGTATGAAATGAACAGACGCTGTTGCGGATACATTACCTATCTCAATGGCGACATCTAGTTTAATGCTTTTTTCGTAGTTCAACAACATAATTTAAAACTGACACCTGCGCCGCTGAGCTTAGAGGCTCGTTGTTTAGTGGACGAAATAGGTAGTAATTTTCTGACGCAGGTAAGAACCTACACGGTTACACGCATAAAAGGGTTACCTATCATAAGACCGAATTTTCTTTTCCCGAATTTCATTTTCCCGAAAACGTTTCGCTTTTTTTCGTTCGGCATTTTTTCATTTTCCCGAAATGACGTTTGCCACTGTATCAGTTGACCAATTATCAACTGGATTTTTTTCGTTTGCCAGACGTTTTATTAGGTCACTGAACGTTTAACCGAAGTGATGATTGGCCGAAATGACACTTGTCCGAAGTATTGTTTCACAGAACAATCATCAGACCACTGTTTTGATTGCCATATATTTAGTTTACCAAACAATCATTAAAAAGTTGCGGGTTTAATGCAAGCAGCACAAAAGCAGACAAGGAATTTTTAGATTTAAAATAAAATAAGAAATTGACAGCATGAACGCAGGCAAATAGCATGCAAGTATTCAACATGCAAGTTTAAGGAAAACACAAGAATTCTGTCACGGTTCCGGCATTACGGGGCTCCAGCGGTTCCTCGCGTGCTAATCGTCGCAGATGGCTTTCGCTCAGCACCGAAGCTTCGGGTTTTTGGCCGGCTTCGCCGGCTAGCCTCAGCCGCGGCGCCTCGCTTTTAGCCACCTGCTCCTCAGCCCGCGGGCCGCCTCGCCCATCCATGCCTACGCGCTTTTAAATAACACGTGGTGTCGGGGTTGACTGAGTCGGATTCGCCCTGAAGTTGAGATTAATGAAAATCGACATTAACGAGACGTTGAACGTTATCGTACAGTAGTTGTGGCCTAGTAATATTCGGTAAAATATGCCAAATAAGTCATCTGGTAAACGAAAAAAGTTGAAAAAAGACTTCGGGCAATAGTAAAAAGTTTATTGTGAAATTCGGTTTAACGTACTTCGGTAAAACGACACTTATGTCAAAAGAGACTTCGACGGGTTAAAAATATGTCAAACAATACATCTGGCAAATGAAATGTTGGTCAATAGTTTTCAGTCAAATAAAATTCGGACTAGTAAATTTCGGACAAGTGACGGGTTCCCGCATAAAAGGTAAGCATGATGGCACTACGACAAAAGCATGTTACAAGGAGGTCTACCACAGAACACGATAATCGAACCTTCGTGCTCTTCCTCGTGTCTAACCCTACTCCCTTACGCATCGTTTCGACCATCGTTTGAACGAAGGAACGACCGAAACTTTATTTGACAAGGGATGTCGTATGTTACTCTTGCGTACACGATAAATCGAGTTTGACGTTTACACAGATGTCAAATTTCCGAACTTTCTAACGATACCAGCCAAGCTATCGTGTCCATCGTCGTTTCCGAATTTTTATCTCTTTACCTGTGATTTCTTCAACTATTGACTAATTTTTTGTACACCGGACTCCGTATCTTCTTTCCCGGTCGAACCTCGCTGCCTTTTGGACTAAGTGCATTGCTTAATAATTAAAATAGGTAAAACAAAACAAGATGTTTACAATAATACTTGCACGCATGGAAATTAATTCACTATTTAGGTACTTACACAACTCTTTACACCTTTAATAAAGATAACTGCACAATACCAAATTTGATTTATGATTAGCACATTTTTTTTAAAAAAAAAGTTCATCAGTTGAAACTGTCAAAAAGAATTTATTTTGTCACTTTGACATTGACGACTTCTTTTTTTAGTAGGCAACGAGTCCGAAAAAAAGTTTGTTTTCGTTTAACCAATTGGGGTGAAAAGGAGTGAAAACAATTGGTTCAAGGAAAACAAACTTTTTACTCAGTCATTCATTCACGATTATTGTCTATGATAACGACGGTCGTGAAGAGATACGACCACGATACGACAATGTTACGGAGTAGCTACTAGGCGAACGTATCGGGGCACTGTCGATGGATCCGCATATATCGTTATCGATTTCCGTGGTAGACTTCAAGATCTCGCTACTGACATGGGTCATATAAATCTAAAGGCGTCTGTACGTACCTATAATTTGTCCGAGTGTACAAGATAGCATGATAATTCACTAGAGCGTAAACGAGTCTCAAACTGTCAATGCTTTGCTCAGGTGGTCGGAAGTCCTGATTTCGGGTGCCTTAAACCTTCTAACCTAATCTAAACGAGTCGGTTCCGCCCACACTATAGTATAGGGCTATCTGCCGCACTCAGAGACGTCAATTAACGTTAATGGTTCATTAGCGTCAAAATTACATTTTTCAAAAGATACTTTTTAACAAATTGAATAAAGAACTTTTAAGTATGTAAAATTTTGACTCTAATGAACCATTAACGTTAATTGTCGTCTCTGAGTGCGGCGGTATGAAAAAGAAATAAATACGTCAGTGAAAAATAAAAAATATGCCTTTAAATGAGTAATGTTTTTTGTTGTTATGATGAGTTATATTACCATTTTTAGAAATTTTCTTATTTTTTTTTTTTATTAATTGTTACGAATGAACGAGGTATGTATTGTGTATGAATTTGAACCGAATTTGAACCGTACCATATCTATTATGAGTTCCATTATTAAAGGAAACATTTGTCAAATACTACATTTTATCAAACTTCTTTTGAACAATAGTAGTTTTGCCTGATGACTTATTTGTTTGCAATTAATTTTGTAAAATGAAATTTCTTGTGTTGATGAAATGATTGGTCAAGTGCATCATTTGTGAAATGATTAGTGGTAAAATGATCAATTGGCCAACCATTTTTTTGCCAAACGTTTGTCAAATGTAATTTTGCCAGATGATTTTGGTCACATGACAGGACCCCGAACATTTCACCTTTATCTATTATATAAAAATAAGTCGGGTTTTCCTTCCTGACGCTATAACTCCAGAACGCAAGAACCAATTTCCATGGTTTTGCATTCGTTGGAAAGGTCTCAGGCTCCGTGAGGTTTATAGCAAAGAAAATTTAGGAACATTTCAACAGAAAAGCGGGAAAATCTTTTTTCACATACAGCTAAGTCCACGCGGACGAAGTCGCGGGCGGCTGCTAGTTTTGTATAAAACTCATATTAGATCAAATTAAATATAAAAGTAACAATTTTTTCTCGGTTTTTCAATTGAAAACCCCTTCAGTTCAATTCAAGAAACATCCTATCCTTAATTTTTTTCTGGTCCTAATCAGTTTGGTTCCCAAATATAGAAAGATAAGGTCCTTATAAGCTGGGCTGTGCGTTGGCGCAATGATCAGAATTGGTTTTTGTTCAGATTCACTAGATTCCTAGCTTGAATTTTTTATCTATCTGAGTATGCACTTTCAATTTTGTTAAAGTCAGAAGAGCATTTCTTGCCATTTGGCACTTGTTAGAAAAATTTAACCTGTATAAACTAAACCATAATTATAAATTCAAACTCAACTCATAAATAAAGGCGATGTCTCATAAGTAAAACATTATATTGTATTTCAGCAGATGGGTTTTCGAACCTTCAAGACATGTTCGACCTTGAAAAGGACCTCCCTGATGAACTTATGGGAGGTTCTTGGGCCGAACAGCCGGGAGTTACGGGGCCCAAGCCCCCCGCGCAGGGGCCGGGGCCTGGAGGACAGATGGTTCAACAGCAGCTGAATGGGGATGACCCTACAGCTGCTATGCAAAGACAAATAAATAATCATCTTATACAACAAGTGAGTACCTGGAGTTGCTTGCAAAATGAGTTAATTAAGCTATTGAAATTTAAAATTTACAGTAACCATTTTCAGCCATACTAATAGTGTATTGTTTTGTTGGTCTTTTCACAGGGCAATAAGGGTGGCTTAGTAGGCCACAACAATCCTTTAGGATTGAGTAGCTTAGGAAGTAAGAGTCCAAACTTACAGTCACCTCCTAATGTGTCTGTATCTAAGGATCTAATGGGTGGTATGCATCCGCAACTAATGCCAAATACGAGTCATCCAAATCAAATGCATTCAACTATGCCAATGAGTTCCATACAAGGTTCGTATCAAGGTTAATAATTTTTGTAATTATTTTTTTTTGTGAATAATTAATAATCAAAAAAATCGTCATGTTAACAAGTGAATATCTTTTCAGGTGGTATGAATGTCGCGAATGTCGGCAACATGATAGTGACGAACAGTAATATGACCGGAGCCGGTATGCTCGGCAGTGGCATAATCAATAATGTGAACAAGCAGCTCCCAACGCTAATGGGCAACAACCATCACGGGACGCCGCAGCATCATCCGCATGCACAGGTAAGGTGTTATAACTCATTTAAAGTAAGCTAAATATTTTAATAATAATTCTGATAAATTAGTTGATGGAGCTTCCATAAGAGAAACAAAGAACATATTATTATGGTCACTTTTGATGAAATATTTAGAGCTATTCTGCTGTTAAAGGAGCTTTTCTTAACAAAAATTGCTCTAGCATTAGGCGAAAAAACTCGTAATGTCGATTTGATGAGCATTATTTGGGAGAGCATTGTGACTTTTTCTATCCTCAGATATAGAAAGAACATAAATAGATATAGAAATAATATAAATTATTTCCACTCAACCATAGCATACATATTGAATATTGTTTTTTAACGTAATTCGATACCTCCAATCGTTTTAATGAATCCTAAAATTTTCATTTTACCAGTAGGCGCTCAAAATTCGGGATGCAGTGAAGTTTTTTCGCTAAAAATTCTTATCAGCCTATGTTTTTTATTATTTGAAATTATTACGTTGCGTTTGTATCAGGAGGAAGGCTTCAAATATTCACTAAATGCTTAAGATAGTATGTTGAATAAAATATCCGTATTTTTTATTGGGATTTTGTGTGCACATATGAATTCATAAAATGTTAACAGTTGCGCGTTTTGCAGACAATGCAGAACGGTCCACTAGGGGGGCGTGTCGGCGTAGGTATGCAGGCCCCAACCATGCGGACGACTCTGCAGCATCACCCGCGAATGCAGGCCCCCGGGGGCGGCGGGCACCCGCTGACGCCGTACCACCCCGCGTACGGGCAGTCGGCGCAGGGCCCCGGCGTGCCCCCGGCGCAGCGGGCCGCCGGCGTGCGCTTCGGGCCCCCGGGCGAGGCGGGCGGCGGCGCGGCCCAGGCGGTCCCGCCCGCGCCCTCGCCGCAGACCCCGGGCGCGCCCTCCGGAGGTCAATCCCAACCGGGTGCGGCCACACAGGTAAGACCAAGGTGTCAAATTAGGTGCCTGCCGGCTTAATCCGGTAATGCATCTCTACTTATTGAGTTACATGCACATAGTAACTTATTTAGTAATTATTCGTAGTCATTTAGAAAGTTGTTAAAATATTGATAGTTGTATACTACCTGTGTAGTGCTAGACTTTTGTTCACTTTTTACTTTAAGATGCATAATTATTGGTGATGCTCTGTCACTGTACCAAACATTATGTCCTGTCGGTCTTTTCTCTCTGCTCTGTAAACACGTTAGATTTACTTTTTTACTAGGCTGGCAGACATCTCAACTACAGTGAATGTTATTTGCTGTGACCCTCTTGTCCCTGTAGAATAAACCTCGCGGCTTAGCGCACAAGAAATCTTTATAGTCTTTAGCCTATGATGAGAAAGTAAAGAATGAATGTATTCCCCAGGCCGCGGCCCAGCCCCACCAGTCCCTGCCGCATCAGCAGCACCACCCGCAGGCGCCGCATCAGCCGCCCGCCTCCGGCTCCATCGCCGACCCCGAGAAGCGGAAGCTGATACAGCAACAGCTGGTCTTGTTGCTGCACGCGCACAAGTGTCAGCGGAGAGAGTCTCAGTCCAACGGGGAGACGTGGCAGTGCACGCTGCCGCACTGCAAAACTATGAAAGGAGTACTCAACCATATGATGTCGTGTCAGGTACGCATTTGTTTGGTTCTCTGTTTTGGCTAATGGTTTTATGTCCTTGCAGACATAATTTTAGAATTAATTCTAATTTATTTCAATTTACTGTGAATGCAATTTTTTAAAAGATTATTTGACATAGTTGGTATTAAATGATTCAGTTTTTTAATCATGTCCACTTATTTTGATATTAAAGTTTAATCGAATTTATTTCCAATCAAAGCGTGACAAATAAAGATATTTGCAATGTAAGTTATGTCTATTTTTTTTTGTTAATTTGACAATTGGAAAATTCTTGAATTTTTTTTTTGTTTGTTTGCCTAGATATCAACAATGCGGTAAAACATGTTAACATTTTATTTTACGAGCCGTGGTTACCTTGTTTTTTTGTTTCAGGCCGGCAAAAATTGTGCGGTTCCCCACTGCTCGTCATCGAGACAAATAATTAATCACTGGAAACACTGTAACAAAAATGACTGTCCAGTATGTCTGCCCCTCAAACAGGCAGACAGGACTAGAACTAATAACATGAATGGTAAGAATGTAATTTGATTTTAAAGATCGCCTGAGCTGAAATGACGCGCTACACTGCATCGACGCATACAAGGAAGCGCTCTTGTAGGCGCGGTGGAGCGACGCGTCATTTCTGCTTAGACGATCTCTACTTACATGTAGGAATCTGTTTTATGAAGTGTTGCTTTCTTTTTGTTCAAATTATCGAATTATTAGCGGGCTAGAGCTCTTTGGTCGATTGTGACGTTAGAGTTTAGCCTAGCCTAGCCTTCCTAGTGAGGAAGGCAGCAACAGTGGTTGCTATTGGTCAACCTGATGGATACTTAGATAGCATGCTAATAATGTTTCATCATCAGCAGCGGCAGTTAGCCACACGACAACGGGCGTGAGCGCCGGGGGCGTGGGCAGCGTGGGCGTCAGTGGCGTGGGCTCAGTGGGCGGCGTGGGCGTGGGCGTGGGCAACGCGGCAGGTGGCATGCCGGGCGTGAACTCGCTGCCCGGCGTCGCGCCCGCGCCCTCCGCGCCGCAACCTACCCCCAACACGCAGGTAAGTCCTACTAAATTAATTGTTACTGTGTGTCTTGAATGTTATTTTGTTGATGTTATTTGTTATTTAAAATATTTGAACGAATATTCTGTTACGGCTATATTAGATCGAAGTTTTCAAGCAAGTGCTGAAATTGATCGAAATGTTATAAGAGTCCTGAAACGTTTTTTTTAAAATGTTGTAATCAGTATACTTACGATTCTTCTTTTCTGTCCGATTTTGTATTAATCGTTTGTCAGCTCGTGTGTGAACTTGTATTGCTAGCTTACTTTATGGTCTAGATGACGCCTAGAAAATCTGGACTTGATGAGTATTACCGGATCGAGATCCTGACTGACTAGGGATTTTTTTCCGTGTCTTAGCTGTAAGCCACCAATGCTTCATCATTGTTATTCGTCACTACCCACAACAATAAATATATGCTTTCTAAAAATGTGACATTAGGTAATGAACTCCTGTTTCTCTCCGTGTCTTTTAGCTGTGGCTAGCCCACAATGTTCCATCAATGTTTTTCGACACTGCCCGCAACACTAGATAATAAATGCCTACTTTCTAAAAATGTGACACTAGGTAATTAATTCCTGTCTAGCGTACTTTATGGTCTAGCTGACGCCTAGAAAAGTATCTGGACTTGATCAGTATTATCGGATCGAGATCCTGACTGACCAGGGAATTTTCTCCGTGTCTTTTAGCTGTAAGCCACCAATGCTTCATCTTTGTAATTCGTCACTACCTACAACCCATAGCTGGGCTAGCAATGTTCCAATGTTATTCGACACTACCCACAACACTAAAGAATAAATTTCAGCTTTCTAAATATGTGACACTAGGTAACTAATTCCTGTTTGATGTTGGTCCAGGGCGCGGACATGAAGCGCGCATACGAGGCTCTGGGCATCACGTGCCCGACGTCGGTGTCGAACATGACGGGCGGGTTCCCGCGCGCGCCGCTGGCCCGCATGGCGGCGCCGCGCCCGCCCGGCCTCACCGACGTGGTGCCGCAGGCGGGGCCCATGCAGCTGTTCCAGGGACAGCAGGACCTGCAGCAGCAACAACTGGTGAGCCATCGAGAGCGTCGGGGACATACGAGCTGTTAGGCGCGTTATCGCCGAATCTTACTAAAATGACGGCAGATCGTTGCGCGTCTTATTTGGCGCCAAAATGGCGCAAATGCCAAAACGCCAATGGAAAGAAAGAAAGAAAAAACGTTTTTTGATCTTGGACATCGTAAACATACAGATATGAACAAACAAAACAAAATGGTTAGAGAAAAAATAAACAATTAAAATAACAAAAGAAAAAATTAACAAAAATTTTCACACGACAGCAGTGTCACGATGTCCAAAATTAAATAGGCGCAAGGGGCTCTAGGCTTTCTAGGGAGTTCCCTTCCTTATCTTATTTCCCTTCTTTGTGCGGCCTGGAAACCGGTGCCTTATACAACCACTTAGCTTCCTGTCCGTACACCCACTCAGCTAATGACTTGACCTGATAGGCTCAGCCGATAGCCAAAATGGTTAATTTTTTAGCGCGAAAGACATAATTATACTAGGCCTAAATTTGCCGCTTAGAACTGCACCAATTTCGTGATGAGCTGAATCAGCTCCACCGCCACTCAAGGGGTACTTTGTCGTGTATGTGAGACCTGTTGTGACAGCTGAAGTCGTTTGTATCATTTTCCTCGTTGGTCTAATGTGTCTGAATGTTAGTGAAATAATGTTACAATGCAGCCCGACGAAGCCAAAGTAAAACCTATCGCATTAGCTACAGCAGTTGCAATTGCAACAAAATCATTAACCCCACTTTTGCCGTCAGCTAACTAAATAATTTGAACATTCATGGTTGTTGAAAAATCAAACCTTAGCAGTTTTTGAAATACCCTAACAGTTAAGTTAACATTTAGGTTGGGTTGCACCATCTGACTTTAACAATAACAAACATCAAAATTTCAGTTAAAGTTACCGGTTAGGCCCAAAAATGACGTCGAATTGTCAAATTTGACAAAAACTTTAACTTTAACTTCTACTATGGTGCAACTTACCCTTAAAGACAGTTTGATCTAGTAATTTTTAACAATATTTCAAAAACATTTTTTTCTTCGTTAAGTTTCCAAATGGAAACCATGGAGGAAGCCATTGAGATGGCACAAAGTTAATAAGTGGCAGTTACAAATAGTTTGGAGATAGGTCGATCCTAGTTTGGATATGTCATAGTGCTGGTGTTTTTACTTAGTTTTATTTGCAGATGGGCACAGGCACGCTCCAATTACCCGGCGGTCCCGTCACCGCCAATCCAGTATCTGGCACGAAAGAGTGGCACCAGTCTATAACAGCCGATCTCAGAAACCATCTTGTTCATAAACTGTAAGTATATTTTGTAAAGAACTGGCAATAATTGTATTTTTTGTGTAATACAATGCTAAATATTGATGTGTTGTCGACAGGGTGCAAGCTATTTTCCCAACGCCCGATCCTCACGCAATGCTAGACAAAAGAATGCATAACCTAGTCGCGTACGCCAGAAAAGTAGAAGGTGATATGTACGAAATGGCGAGTACGCGGTCCGAGTACTACCATCTGCTCGCGGAGAAGATATATAAGATCCAGAAGGAGCTAGAAGAGAAGAGACAGAAGCGGAAAGAGCAGCAGCTTCAGGCCGCGCAGCAGGTAATTTAACTACGCCCATTTGTATTATTAGGAGCCCATTAGGAGTAAACATTTCCATTATAATGTATAAATGAACGTGGCTCAGTTGTGATATTGGATCGGTAACGATCGCCGTTGTAAAGTAACGTAAGCCTGGTCGGAACTGGGATTGTTGACATCTCAGACTGAAATGTAATGATGTATTTCCGAGTATCTCCGTGCTTTTGAGGCTCGTTAAACAGTTGGTCTCGTTAGATATTGGTCGTTAAGCCTAATTAGAGGTTAATTGGTTTGATAATATCTGACAGTAATTTTTATCACTAACTGTCCCTTCAACAATCTGCATGTTGGAGTATGGCTCGGGCCATCTCAATAGTTCAGGTGAGGCCTGTGCTCAGCAGGGCGACCTATGAAGGCTGCTGCTATTTTTTACGTTTATTTTACATCCTCTCGTTATTTATTCTTTCCTCCATTTTATTTTAGGTGTTCATTTATTGTTTCATTTAATAACTCACCAACAACACCACCAAGGCCTTGTCAGGAAATCACGATTGTTGCAGCAATGTTTTAAATAATTGTTTTTTTCTTTTTGATTATTTAAAACTTCCATGACCATGTACACGAACTTTTTATTCCCACAGGCAATAACGCAAGGTCCAATGGGCCAGCAAGGGCCGGTGGTCCCGGGCGTGATGTCCGGCGGGGGCGTGGTCCCAGTGCGCGCGGGCACGCCGGGCGCGCCGGGATTAGCGCGCGCGCCCAACGCAGCCCCCCTGCCCGCCATGCGGATACCCTCGCCCGGGATGACGCTCGGCATGCCTTCCAACAGGATGACCTTCCCGACTAATTTGGTCGGACCGCCTGGACCTAGTCCGAACCAGGTGAGTATTTTTTTTGTAATTAGCTTCTAACGACATACCCCCTTATTCATAAAAACTTAAACAGCTCTTATAGAACACGATAACTTTTGTATCGCTTTGTCACTGTCATTCTTGTTGCTGCCGCCATTTGCGAGTAAGTAATAGCTGAAACAATGCGTTAGCGTTGCGTTCGTTTTTATGAATAAGGGGGATAGAATGGTATGAATGGTGGGGGTCAAGAGCGTCGTGGCTCAGTGGCTAAACACTCTGGCTCGGAACCCGATGGTCTCGAAATCAAATCTGGCCGGAACATAGGCCAGATTTGATTGAGCCGCAAATTGTATAATGAATACCAAGTAGGGACTTTGTGTTCATTATACAATTTGCGCCGGGCGCTGGGGGCCTGGCGCGCGCCCAACGCCGCCCCACTGCCCGCCATGCGGATACCCTCGCCCGGGATGACGCTCGGCATGCCCTCTAACAGGATGACCTTCCCGACTAATCTGGTCGGACCGCCTGGACCTAGTCCGAACCAGGTGAGACATTGGTTTCCTGTAATTTGCTTCTAATCTCTCATCAACTTTCCTCTACCTTTGGGTTGTTTGGAAGAGATCGCTTTTTAGCTATAAAACCGCCCAAGTTGTACATTTACGTGATAACTTTAAATACTGGCCTGTAATATTGTTGTCGTTTTAGTGTGCAATAAAGAATATTTACTTACTCACTTCTAACGACAATTTTTAACGACATAAAATCGTATGAATGGTGGGGGTGAAGAACGTCGTGGCCCAGTGGCTAAACACTCTGGCTCGGAACCCGATGGTCCCGAAATCAAATCTGGCCGGAACACCCCTACTTTGTGTTCATTATACAATTTGCGGTTGCCTCTACGGTGATGGAAAACACTGATATGAAACCCAAGTAACCCGGATAACGGCGGTAGGCTCGC
Organism: Udea ferrugalis; assembly: GCA_950022985.1. Classification (NCBI taxonomy): domain Eukaryota; kingdom Metazoa; phylum Arthropoda; class Insecta; order Lepidoptera; family Crambidae; genus Udea; species Udea ferrugalis. Next base: position 3,524,983 of record OX465523.1, read on the forward strand.
CCCTTACCACGTTGGGTTCCAATTCCTTTTGCGAAATGTGGGCTTCTGAATGTTCCGTTCACCATGACGGCAACAATCAGTGTGCCTCTGACTGACCATTAGGGATATGGTCGTGAGGGTATGTTATGTTATAAAATGGTATAGATTCGATTGTACGATCCGCCGTATTACAAAACGGGCCGTTTTGAAATGCGGCTTTCCAACGATTTGCCGGATTGTCATTTCGATATGTTCCTAAATAAGGTAGACTACGTTTAGCCGCATCTTACTACTACTTGCACACCGAACAGACTGTTTAGAAATACATAGCTTCTCGCAGTGGTAAAAATATTTGTAGTATTTCCTCATTATAATAATTAGAAGAATGTCATCGTTCGCGAACATTTAACACGTTTTCAAATTCATTGCATTGTTGTTATTATGCCACGCTGCGCCACGAGGGTTAAGAATCGGAACTAAAACTTGTCAGCGTTTTAAACATTCCTTGATCTTCGACAGATGCAGCAAACGCCTAACGGCGGGTCCATGGTGAGCAACCCGGGCATGTCCCCGTTCGGACAGACGATGACGTCACCCGCGTCGTACCCCGCGTTGCCTAGCAACGGACCCGCGCCGCTGGCCTCGCCGAGCCATCCCGATGCGAAGGTAGGAATGCAAATGGTAAAGAAACTTTTTATTTCTTTCATTCATGTTCTAAGTGTGCATGTGTTGTTTTCATAACCTGCTAAGTTTATAAAGAAGGTTAAGAATCGGTAAAATTCAATAGGTAAAGTAGTTTAAACTTTAGATAGGATAACCAGAAAAAGACAATCGGTCTTGGCTTTGGGTTTAAGGTATATGCCTATCATTGGTGAAACAAATCTGGCTGCCAGCTATAATCGTCCATTTTGCGATAGACGCGGATTCAATTCTCCCCTGAAGCCAAGACCGAATGTCTGTCTGGTTTTCCTATCTTTAATAAGATGATAATGCATTATCCCTAATGCTAAAATTTAAAATAACCTATTAGTCACACTTTTTCCTCTCCATATATCTGACCCCGCCGTTGTCCCCAGGTGCGTCTCTCGGGCCCAGTCCCGAACTCGCCGTTCGTGAACCACTCGGGCGCGTTCGGCGGCTGCGCGGCGTCTCCCGCGCCGAGCACGCCGCACACGCCGCTAGCCCTGCCCTCCCCGCTGCCCGCCCCGCCGCGCCCGCCGCCCGCGCCGCCGCAGCAGCCCGCCACGCCGCAGCAGCCGCCGCCCGACCAGCCGCCCGTCCATACAGAGACTGAGCCGGAGGTACGACACATACTAGTGCACCACTCGCACACGCCCCTCGCCCCGCGCCCGCCGCCCGCGCCGCCGCAGCAGCCGCCGCCCGACCAGCCGCCCGTCCATACAGAGACTGAGCCGGAGGTACGACACATACTAGTGCACCACTCGCACACGCCCCTCGCCCCGCGCCCGCCGCCCGCGCCGCCGCAGCAGCCGCCGCCCGACCAGCCGCCCGTCCATACAGAGACTGAGCCGGAGGTACGACACATACTAGTGCACCACTCGCACACGCCCCTCGCCCCGCGCCCGCCGCCCGCGCCGCCGCAGCAGCCGCCGCCCGACCAGCCGCCCGTCCATACAGAGACTGAGCCGGAGGTACGACACATACTAGTGCACCACTCGCACACGCCCCTCGCCCCGCGCCCGCCGCCCGCGCCGCCGCAGCAGCCGCCGCCCGACCAGCCGCCCGTCCATACAGAGACTGAGCCGGAGGTACGACACATACTAGTGCACCACTCGCACACGCCCCTCGCCCCGCGCCCGCCGCCCGCGCCGCCGCAGCAGCCGCCGCCCGACCAGCCGCCCGTCCATACAGAGACTGAGCCGGAGGTACGACACATACTAGTGCACCACTCGCACACGCCCCTCGCCCCGCGCCCGCCGCCCGCGCCGCCGCAGCAGCCGCCGCCCGACCAGCCGCCCGTCCATACAGAGACTGAGCCGGAGGTACGACACATACTAGTGCACCACTCGCACACGCCCCTCGCCCCGCGCCCGCCGCCCGCGCCGCCGCAGCAGCCGCCGCCCGACCAGCCGCCCGTCCATACAGAGACTGAGCCGGAGGTACGACACATACTAGTGCACCACTCGCACACGCCCCTCGCCCCGCGCCCGCCGCCCGCGCCGCCGCAGCAGCCGCCGCCCGACCAGCCGCCCGTCCATACAGAGACTGAGCCGGAGGTACGACACATACTAGTGCACCACTCGCACACGCCCCTCGCCCCGCGCCCGCCGCCCGCGCCGCCGCAGCAGCCGCCGCCCGACCAGCCGCCCGTCCATACAGAGACTGAGCCGGAGGTACGACATTACTTACCTTTTTTTACATAATATGGAAATTTCTAATGCTGTTAGGTCACATGTAAACGGGGGGGTCGATGAAATGTAACATGGTGTGATAAGGGGTGGGGACCCTAAGTTTTGTGACATCACATTTCAATCATTTTTTCATTCATCTCTATGATACGGTTGGAATTCTTTTGTTGACAAGTTATAATATTAAATTTTCGGATGTAAAATAGCAAATTTTGTGGCGTCAGGGAGGGGGAGAGTCTTACAAATATGATCACCTGGGACAAGGAGTGGGGAGGAGTCTAAAAATCCTGAAATACGTGTGAAGTACTTTATGGACGCCCCCTAATAGCCGCTCATACCTTTGACAACATTACCGGTCTAGAGCAGACTTGACTTTCCATTTCTTGCTGTAAACTCTTTTTTTATTAAAAATGTTGTATGATTTATTTTGACAAAAAAAAACATGTTTTTTCCTTTTCCATCTTTTTAAAAATGTCTAAATGTTTGCCCAGGTGTCCGTCAAACAGGAGCCAGAGGACGTTCGGATCAAAGAGGAAATAGAGGAGGACTGCGGCGGCAAGGGTATGCGCGATGAGCCCGCCGGCGACCGCGAGCCCATCGAGCAGGGCGACTTCCTCGCCGCCAAGCACGAGATCAAGCCCGAGATCAAGCAGGAGGTCAAGGAGGAACCCAACGACATGCGCCCGGCGGACGGAAGCAACACCGAAAGGCGGATGTTCGTCTTCAAGGCCGAAGACCTACGCCAAGCCCTCATGCCGACCCTGGAGAAACTCTACAGACAAGAGCCCGAGTCCCTCCCCTTCCGCCAGCCCGTCGACGCGCAGGCCCTCGGCATCCCCGACTACTTCGACATCGTCAAGAACCCGATTGACTTGTCGACGATAAAAAACAAACTGGACCACGGCGAGTACAAGGATCCGTGGCAGTATGTGGACGACGTGTGGCTCATGTTTGAGAATGCGTGGCTTTACAATAGAAAAAACTCTAGGGTCTACAGATATTGTACTAAGGTGAGATGATTTTGAATATTTTTACGGAATAGTAGAAATGTATTCAGCATGCTGGCATGATGTCAACGGTGTTCCGCGTCTCCTTTGGAAACTTTTATAACGTTAGTGATAAATAATGGCTTAGACTCAGAATAAATCGTCCTTTTACTCAAGTGACGAAAACTGACGAATACTTACAAATGTGACAAAGGGTTGTTCCTAAACATCCCAATCACAATCATCACAATCAATACTAAGACAATGCTATTGATTATCAGTTATCGGAGGTGTTCGAGCAAGAGATAGACCCTGTGATGCAGTCGCTGGGCTACTGCTGCGGGCGCAAGTACACCTTCAACCCGCAAGTGCTCTGCTGCTACGGCAAGCAGCTCTGCACCATTCCTCGTGACGCCAAGTACTTCAGCTATCAGAACAGGTTAGTTGAGTCTGCAAACGCAACAAGAGTCAGCGTCAATAGTACCGAAGCACTAGAGTCATGCTGCCCAATCTTTTTCTTAATTCATATGACAACACTAAAGTGCTTAGTTACTTTTTACGCAGACTACCTACGCATCGTAACATCAATATTTTTTGTATAAAATAGGTCAGACTAAAGTTACTTATTTGAAAACAGGTCCTGCCATGTAAAAAAAGCGCTGGACGACAGAAATTGTCAGTGCCCTATTCACTATTTTGTAGAAATGTACAAGTAACAAAGATTCAAATATTGTATTTAGTCTTTGGACACTAACAGCATTGAGGTCGTCAGCGCTCTTGTTATATGACGTGAGCTAATCGTTGTTTTTATTTTGAGTCAGTGTTTCAAAACTGGTGAAGTCCGGGTACTTTACCTTCTGTTTCACAGAGAACAGTTGTTCAGTTCTTCTATTGTAACAGAGAGGAATTTTCACCCGTTTTGAAACAAAAAGTTATCGAGAATCGTTGTCTTCACACCTACGCATTTACTTATTTAACTACTCGTGCGCGATAAGTTGAGACTTGCTAGGAATGCGACACAGTGCAGTTTCACCCGCATAGCTTTTTGGAGCGCGGTACAAACACGTCATTGTAACAGGCCTCAACTTACCGCGCACGAGTAGTACCTTTAAAATATCAGGTAAACCTCCGAATTCACAAACTCAAATCAAGGTTGAGCATCCCTCAAAAGTATAGCTGTCCCTTTCAGTTCTATTGACATTTTACAGGACAGCATGAGCTTAAGCTCGTGTTTGGCGTTGATTGACGTTTGTGAATTCGGGGGTGAAACATGTATATTGCGGTAATCCAGGCAAATCACATGAGGCAACATTTATTGCAAGTGGGTTTATACCTGTAAAAAATCATTTTACTGTGATTTACTTACTGCAAATAACTTGACCAAAATTGAGAAACGTACTGTGCAGACTAGATTGATTCGTAGACTTGATTTTATACTATTTTCCTCATGATGATGAATTGATGAATCATGAAATCATTCAAGAGAATGCGTTCGGTAAGTCCCATCTATCATAATATTACCGTACCGAAAATATGAGTCAACATCTGTCGTAGGATTACATAGAACAATGTTGCGCAAAATGGTGCAACATGATGGCCAGGTATAACATGACCGATGCACGTATAATTTGGTCACTGTTTTTATCATTGTTCTGCATTAAATTTTGCATCCTATATTTGCTTACTGTAAGGCTATTCCTGTCGCCAGCCAACCATAATTTATATTATTTTTCTTAAAAAAGTATCTTCAACAAAAACTCACCAACAGCCTTAAGGTAAAAAAGTTGCAAGATTGCAACTAAATCACTATTAAATTAAAATCTTGTAATTGATAAAATTGTCTTGGTTGCAATTACTTTGGAGGAATACTGCAACATACATAGTGAATTGTAAACTATCAATGTTTTGTAATAGCTTTTGTTAATAATTGTAGTCATCAGCTTAAGATTGACCACAAGCGTAATACCACCTCTCCTGTATAAGCGTGGTATGGCTTGTAAACCTACCACTTTGGTATTTTTTTTCATACAGTCCTAAGACAAAGCCTTACACCAGTGGCTGCCATGTTACTTGAAACCAAAGCTGCAAAGTCAAGACCCCTCATGATCATGCTATAAAACATATTATAATGATTCACTAAGGGAAGGGAAGTAATCTATTCAGGATTCTGAATATGAGATTCTATTCCCATCGTTAAAACATGGGTCATAAGCAACAAACAGTAATGTTCAGCATAATTCTCGGGTCGCTGGTCGCGCGTCAAGTGCTAATGACTACAATTACGTACCACATCAATGTAACTAACACAATACATAAATAAAACCCGATGTTGTCGTATGCCAAACATCAACTAGAAGAGCTTGCTAGAATGACCAGAACACAACACAAATATGAACGAATATGTTTTAATGTCTTCCTCTTTTTAATATGGTATTTAAGGTTATTTCTCAAGACACCTACGCGCTTCTTACTGTGTCGCATTTATGTGCTTGCATTTAGAAAATATTTACTTACAGTTTTAATCATACTGTTGGCATACTGTTGTGAAAGTCTCTGAACCAAACTAACTAAAAATCCTTCTATGACTTCTTATTGAATGAAGGTACCTACAGCAAACAAAATTAAAATATAAGACTGACAGTTTTAAATATAGAGTCTGCTAATTAGTAGATTCAGTAAGACAAAAATAAATATATGCTTATGTTAGTTTAGTTACGAGACTCAGGAACAAGATTGCCACGATTGTTCTGTGTTCACCTAATTACTATACTTCAGTTAATGAATAAAATACACGTTACACAAAGGCACATTCCGTGGCCGATGTTACTTATTACAAAATGTCCTAATGGAGACTTGGCGATATGGCATGTATCGCTATTCCCATCATTATTAAATAAATGTCGTATCTGGGTCTACTGCTTTTGATGAATATAATATTAGTTCTTTTGTTTTTCTGCTTTTATTCCGAATAATATTAAAATTTTAAAGTTGACGTTTGATTGGGTGCAGTAGCACAGCACCATATTCACACTGAAAACACTTGTGTTGTTCCTCAAGCACTGGGTCCAGATAAATCACTATATTGTACTCATCAGTCGCCTAGTGCCCTTATGCCTTATCGCCTTAGTTCTATGTCTCGACTTCACCAATGTACTCTTTTATGTTAATAATAACCTATCATGTGCTCACTGTCTACTAATAATAACCCTTTTTATGTTGTCATTGCTTACTAATTTTTTTTGCCCTCCACGCACGTCCTTGCCTGCACACAAAACGTTCGTCACGCTTCACATCACTACTACTACACGGACGTTATGAATAAAGTCTAAAAGCGTATGGGGTTGTGTCCGATAGATACACCTTCTGCCAGAAATGCTTCAACGACATCCAGGGCGACACCGTCACGCTGGGCGATGATCCACTACAGCCACAGACGTAAGTTGCATGTTACCTTAATTATTATGAATGACAAATAAATACATCAATATTTAAAATTTATTGGCATAATAAAATATCTGTTACACTAAGCAAAACATATATTTTTTTCAAAATTATACTATAATGTGAATTGGAACTTTTCAGTGCTATTAAAAAAGATCAATTCAAAGAGATGAAGAATGACCACTTAGAACAAGAGCCGTTTGTAGTGTGTATGGACTGCGGTAGGAAGCAGCACCAGATCTGCGTGCTGCATCATGACCAAATATGGCCTCTTGGCTTCTGCTGTGATAATTGTTTGAAAATGAAAGGGGCTAAGAGGAAAGAGAACAAATTTTGTGCTAAAAAGCTGCCTACCTCGAAACTTGGCATTTATATTGAGACGAGGATCAATAACTTTCTTAAGAAAAAAGAGGCTAGTGCGGGCGAAGTGCATATCAGGGTAGTTGCATCATCAGATAAGGTAATGTGTCTTGTTTCTTTCTACATTCTATTTATTTTCAGAAACACATTTTTCATAAATAATCATTCGACTTCCGATTCCTTTTGTAACTGAATGTTATCATTGTAGATAGTGGAAGTGAAACCTGGCATGAGGTCACGATTCGTCGAGACGGGCGAGCTATCTGCCGACTTCCCGTATCGGGCGAAGGCATTATTTGCATTTGAAGAGGTTGATGGAGCAGATGTTTGTTTCTTTGGCATGCATGTACAGGTACGGTCATCTTTTTCCACCATCAGACACATCAAATCATCAGCTTAAAACCTGAATTATATTTTATTGATTGTGTTTTGTATTTCAGGAGTACGGCAGCGAAAGTCCATCACCGAACACGAGGCGTGTGTATATAGCATATCTAGATTCTGTACATTTCTTCCAATCTAAGCAGTACCGAACTGCTGTATATCACGAAATTTTATTAGGATATTTGGACTACGCTAAGCAATTGGGTTATACAATGGCCCATATATGGGCGTGCCCGCCTTCAGAGGGCGACGACTACATTTTCCACTGCCATCCGCCTGAACAAAAAATTCCTAAACCTAAAAGGTTACAAGAGTGGTATAAGAAAATGTTAGATAAAGGTATAATAGAGAGGATAATTTTAGACTATAAAGATATTCTAAAACAAGCGATGGAGGACAATATCTCTTCTGCGGCGGAACTACCGTACTTCGAGGGAGACTTCTGGCCTAACGTGCTGGAGGAGTCCATCAAAGAGTTGGACCAAGAAGAGGAGGAGAAGAGAAAGCAAGCGGAAGCCGCCGAAGCAGTGGTCAGTATCGTTTGCCCTTTCATTATTCGCTTAAATTCAGTCGGCACTGAGTAATCTGAAAAGCTGAGCAATCATGTCCATCAGCGTAATGGTATTGGTGTTGCTAGCAAAAAATAACTATCTTCTATTATATTAACCTCAACGTCTTTTTTCTTCTTTTAGATATTTCAGTCATCAGAAGAAAACGAACAAGGGCCAGATGGAAAGAAGAAAGGCCAGAAAAAGGCGAAGAAATCAAATAAATCGAAGGCCGCTCAGAGAAAGAATAGCAAGAAGCAGAGCGACCAGCAGCAGGGCAGTGATCTCAGTGCAAAGATATTTGCGACCATGGAGAAGCATAAGGAAGTTTTTTTCGTCATAAGGCTACATTCCGCTCAGTCCGCGGCGAGTTTAGCGGTAAGACATACCTACTAATTAGTTCTATTATCCCTTGACCAACAAAATAATAATTCTGCGATCCTCTTACTATATCTTTAATGCCTTTGCATTAAAGATATAGTTAGAGGCTAATAGTATTTGATTCCAACACAATTAGATCGGGGCGGGACTTAGAATTCTATCAACTTCTTGATTCAGAGATCATTTAATATTTATTTTGACTGTTTCTTTCAGTGTCTTGTTCTGATAAAATGTTAAATTATGTGCAGCCAATCCAAGACCCGGACCCGCTAGTGAACTGCGACCTGATGGACGGTCGCGACGCGTTCCTCACGATGGCGCGCGACCGCCATTACGAGTTCTCATCGACGCGGCGCGCGCGATTCTCCACACTATGCATGCTGTACGAACTCCACAACCAGGGCACCGACAAGTTCGTCTACACCTGCAACAGCTGCAAATCCCACGTCGAGACGAGGTACCACTGCACCGTCTGCGACGACTTCGACCTCTGCGTGCCTTGCTACGAGAAGGAGGGCCATCCGCACAAGATGGAGAAGCTAGGATTAGATATCGACGTCGGCTCCTCCCCGGGCGATATGAAGCAAGCGAACCCGCAAGAGGCGAGAAAGCTGTCCATCCAGAGGTGCATACAGTCGCTGGTGCACGCGTGTCAATGTCGAGACGCGAACTGCAGGCTCCCTTCGTGCCAGAAGATGAAGAGGGTCGTCACGCACACGAAGATCTGCAAGCGGAAAACGAAAGGAGACTGCCCGATCTGCAAGCAACTCATCGCGTTATGTTGTTATCATGCGAAACACTGTCAGGTGAGTTATCCAAGAAAATAGTAATTTTTGGTTTTGTGTAAATTTTCAGCCAATTTTGGTACACGAAAGGGTTTTCAAGATGTTGATATAGGAGGATGAAATGTCAGTTTTCGTTTTTAGTTTTCACCTTATTTTAATTGATTTAGTTGCTTGATATATTCCCTAATTTTCCAGGCGAGAAGATTTTTTTACTTTACTTTACTTAATTGTTTTACTGGGAATACAGAATTAACGCCAACCCATTGGGACCAAACTTGAAAGCAATCTATTGATTGAAATAATGTTTATTTCAAGAGTCAGTTTTTGTTTTAAAAAAAAACTCAAACCTACAATTTTTTCCTCGACGATTCTGTTTATTTCACTGAATCGCGCGTTATTTTCTCTCGATCCAAATGAAATCAAATCGCGTATTGCCGCTTGCTTTTTCTGAACGTAGAGCCTAAAATCCCGCGTCTTCGCTATCTCTAATATTTTCTCCCTCGTTCCCAGGAAACGAAATGTTCCGTGCCGTTCTGCAGCAGCATAAAGCAGAAGCTGAAGCAGCAGCAGGTCCAGCAGCGAGTGCAGCAGGCGAAGCTGCTGCGGCGGCGCATGGCGGCGATGAACACGCGCGCGTGCCCCGGCGCCGCCTCCCCCCCGCACCCGCCGCCCGCGCTCGCCTCCCCGCCGCCCTCCAAGCCCGCCGCCGCCGCCGCCGCGCACGCGCTGCCGCACAACGTGCAGAAGGCGCTGCAGCAGGTACACTACGTCATCTGTCTCTTTTACTCTTAGAGGGTATTCGTAAATGGTAAGGTTATTATCATTTTGTGTCTGTACTGCCAGTGCAGTTCCAGATGTCAACTGCTGGTCTTCTTCGGGTACTTGGGGAGAGCTTTAGGAACTTGCTCTGGCGCCGGTGTGCAAAAGTATGGTCTCCGATTTTGTTTGCCCACTATTTATGCCCTCACGCCGGAAGCTATTTTTTTTCCTTTCCTCAAATCGAACCAACTGACAGCTAGCAGTGACAGCTGCGTTCCAAAACACGAAATTAAAACCTAATGTTACTCTATGCGCCGATCAAAGAGGGACATAGGAACTACGAGTACAATCCTGAAACGCGCGATCAAAGTTTTTCGGAGCGATTGCGCGTAGATAGAAAAACCCGACAACAACCGTTGGGCAGTAGCCCACCAGACATATCACCCGTCTGGGCGGAGGATCCTCCCTTTTCAATGGGGGACGAGGAATTGCATACCCTATTCCTAACTTCCCCAAACAGTCAAACATAACACAATTTTAAGTTCATGAGTGAGTTATACTCCCTCATTATCAGCTATAAATTATGCGCCGGGTCCTGTACAGCTCAGAATTAAGAATGGGTTGTTCCTATTCCTATCCTATTTGAACTTCGACATAAAATACAACCTTCGTAAACTGTTGTTTTGTTTTCAAAAGTAACATTAATTGGATTACTGGTGAAACTGTGTCATCTTTATAATTTAGAACAATGCCAATAAAATCATCGTGTTTGGATTGGCATGCCATTTTCTGATCCTCCGAAATATGTGTCTACGTATTATTTCTAACTACCGAGTTTCTTGCCGGTTTCTTCTCGGTAGAATCAACACGTCCGAACCAGAATCACATTATTATTTTTTCAAATGTATATGTTGTGATTTGTCATAAGTGCTCTTTAATAAGTTTACATGAATAAATATTATTTTTACTTTTTTATTTCAAAATTGATTTCGTCAAATTATGCTTTGAAACTTCTCGCTCTCATTCGTGGGCTGAGGCTTTGAAGAAAGTCGCAATAACTAAACTTTGTGTCCCAGGTCCAAGAGGAAGCGGCGCGCCAGCAAGCGCCGTCCTACGGCAAGCAAGGCGGCATGGGTCCCCCCGGTGGGGGCGGCGGGGGCGGGGTCGGCGGCGCGGGCGTGGGCCCCGTGGGCGCGGGCGCGGGCGCGGTGGGCGGGGCCCTGCGCGGCGAGTGGACCGCGCGCTACCGGCCCCCACCGCCGTTACACCACGCCGCGCACGCGCCACGTCTGCCGCACCATGCACCCCTCCCAATACATCACCAGCCGCTGCAGCACCCGCCCGCCATACAGCACCAGCCCACGCTGCAGCACCAGGGCGCGCTGCAGCATGTGCAGCACCAGCAGCATCCGCAGCATGTGCAACACGTGCAGCATAGGCCGCAGCATCAACCCAATATACAGCAGGTTTGTCGCTAACTTCAATTCAAAATAGAGACAATATCAGCTGTAAATTATGAATGTTATTCATCAGATGACGCTGTTTTGATATCAACAATACACCCAGCATAGTACGCTGAGCTGATACCATCTCAGTATGTTGAATTTTTTTCATTGTATTTGTTTGAAATGTACCAAGTGCCACTGAATGAATATTTTTTTTTTCTTTTACTTTTATTTTTCAAAGAAGAATCAAATTGAGATTTTGTGCTTTTGTTTATACCTAAACGTTCTATTTTTAACCAGAGTGATGCGAAAAAGAAAGTTCAAATTGTTTTAGATTCCTAACACTTGAGAGTCTTGACTAACGAGAAAGTTTTGCTCACATGAATTACTCAAATACGAGAATGTATTATTTTAAAATTTTAGCTAAATAGTTTACCTTGCAGCCACAAAAACAATGTGTGTTTCTATCTTGATATAATTGCGTCATAAAAAAATAGCCCTTTCGGTCAGGCTGAATTTTCCAGTGCTCATACAGTAACCTAATTTCTACTGTCGGTCCTTTATGCAGTTGTAATAAATGAACTCTCAATGAATAAACGTTGAAACAGCTGACGGCAAGACGTTTTTTTTTAAATAATTTACCCATATTTGTATATGATGGCAACTTACTTCATCAAAATAATGCCAAACCAAATGCTTACCTTCCAGCAAAGAGCCCAAGCGCCGCAGCAGCAGCAGACGCAGCCGCAGATGCACCAGAAAGCGCTGCAGCAGCTGATGGCGACGCTGCGCTCGCCGACCACGCACAATCAGCAGCAGGAGATACTGCAGATACTCAAGTCCAACCCGCCGCTCATGGCCGCCTTCATCAAACAGAGACAAGTGAGTGCCCTTTAGAGACAAGCGCCGCAACAACAGCAGACGCAGCCGCAGATGCACCAGAAAGCGCTGCAGCAGCTGATACCACGCACAATCAGCAGCAGGAGATACTGCAGATACTCAAGTCCAACCCGCCGCTCATGGCCGCCTTCATCAAACAGAGACAAGTGAGTGCCCTTTAGAGACAAGCGCCGCAACAACAGCAGACGCAGCCGCAGATGCACCAGAAAGCGCTGCAGCAGCTGATACCACGCACAATCAGCAGCAGGAGATACTGCAGATACTCAAGTCCAACCCGCCGCTCATGGCCGCCTTCATCAAACAGAGACAAGTGAGTGCCCTTTAGAGACAAGCGCCGCAACAACAGCAGACGCAGCCGCAGATGCACCAGAAAGCGCTGCAGCAGCTGATACCACGCACAATCAGCAGCAGGAGATACTGCAGATACTCAAGTCCAACCCGCCGCTCATGGCCGCCTTCATCAAACAGAGACAAGTGAGTGCCATTTATATGTGACAATCGATTTTGTAGGGTAGATTATGAGTCATTTTGAATACATGACTGAGTCATTTTGCACGTTTTTAAATTTACCAAAAATTAAAATTGATTTCAAATGTTATTGTGAAACCACAATCGAAATTTGTTTCGAAATGAAGCCACAATAGGCCTGCAAACGTGGGTGGGCAAGTCCATTTCAAAAGAGTTTATTTTTGTAAAACAATATCACTATTTTGAAGAAATTATGTTAAGTCTTTCACCGCCGCCGGTCACTTTAACAATTGAATTCCTATTGTTTGTGACCGGCGTGGCGTTCAACGTGTTAAGAGACAATTTTTATAAACGCAATATTTAATATAGCTGTCGAGCAAAAATCTTACGCGCTCCTTACAAAAAAAATAATTTTAAATATGCGTTTCCGACCGCGGCAACCAGAAAGCTTTTTCCATATCATATTTTTTGCCACTGAAACAACTTGGCTGTGATGCCAAGGTAAAAGCGGGTCCCTTTTCAAAAACCCCCTAAATCTTTGTACGAGCTAGCTCGCACATGTGGCAGTTTATATTCCCTTCTGCCTTACAACCACTTAGCTTCCTGACCGTACAATCTTTTTTTTTGACATTACATCAAAACCAGAAAGGAACTCAAGTAGATTTTCCCTAAAACTAATCACTATTGACTGTTATGTGGTGTTTTTTTGTTCGAATCCTAAGTTCTTCAATTGATTTCGCAGTTATCATTAGGTTTACTATTTAGGTAACCTTGCCAATATTTTTTTACGTTATAGAAGACTAGAGTACTTACGAAACACAACAACGCGAATTATATGTTTTGGTTATATTATGGTAAAGCAAGCAAAGCAGAAATACTAGAAAAAAACATTCGGGTTTAGTAGTCATTCAGAGAAATATTCTTGCTTTCAACAACGATGAAACTAGTTTTTGCATTATTTGTTTAATATGTCTATTAGAGCGGGCCGTTTTGAGTCAAAGGTGATAATAGCGCGCTCACGGTCGCTCACGCTCATACAATTTATCAATTCGGGACGCGTTTGAGCGCGCTATTATTACTTTTGACTCGAAACGGACCGCGCCTTATCTTTCATAAAAATAGGAAACGTGCACAACGAAGGTGCTGTCGAATACCGTCGCCAGTCCGATTCTTCAATGTAAACAAGTTGCCTTTACTGGCCGCATAGTGTCTCTTTTGTCAATTTAGTGCTGCCACCTATAATTCCTGCACGTTCCCTATACAGCATTGACCAATGATATTTAGGTTATGTTAGTACTGACGCGAAGTCAAAAATTGATCCCAGGCGTATGTACAGTGGCGCACACATCAACTTTTACAAAACCATTGCAAAATGGGTCTAATGTCAGCCGCATAAGGTGCCCCTATGTAAAGGTTGATGTGTGCGCCTCTGTACCTATGATTTGACAGAGTGTACAAGATAGCATGATTATTTACTAGAGCGTAAACGAGACGGATACATGTTGCGCAGTGTTGTCTCAAACTTTCAAAGCATTGCTCAGGTGTTTGAAGTCCTGATTTCGGATGCCACTTTTATAGCACAAGTAACCTTGCTAGATGTTTTTATTATAGTATCATTGGCATTGACAATGCTAAATAACAGAAAATTAAAGGTAGGAAAACCAGAAAAAGATATTTGGTCTTATGGCGTCAGGCGGGAATGGTAAAAATAAAATTAACCTAACAGAAAATTAAATGATGTTTATAATGTAATGAAACGTTACAGAACGCCCAAAACCAACAAGCGGCCGCTGGCGGTGTGGGTGGTGTGGGCGGGGTGGGCGGCGTGGCGGGCGTGGGCCCGGGCGGCGTGGGCGGGCCCTGCGGCGTGGGCGGCGGCGTGCCGCAGCAGCAGCAGCAGATACAGCACATGATGCAGCCGCAGCAGCAGCAGCGGCTGCAGCAGATGCACCAGATGCTGCCACAGCAGGGACAGGTCTGTACCACATACTTACATACTATCACGCCTATTTCCTCACGGGGTAGGCAGTGATCACATCTTTCCACTTGCCACGATCCTGTCAAACTTCTTGCACTTCTTCTACTCATGAGTCCTTGCCAAATTTCAACTCACTCTCATTCTGGTTCAAAAGAAATAAAGAGAGTTAAAGATATGAAGTCTCTCAGTTGCAGTGAATTTCTTGTTTGACATGTTGTGGTTTATATGTGACTATCAATAAAATTCATATTGTGATTTCGTTTAAAAACATGCACTAGGTAAATAACTACTTTTGCAATGATTCTAAATCAATAAATGACCCTAGTAAACTAGTTATACAGGGTGAGTTTTTCAATCAGACGTGGTAGGCCCAGCCTAAACTATGAGAAATATCGAAAAATGCTGAAAGGAGTCGAGGCCGATTATAGCCAAAACTAAAACTGCATACTCAGATTTTACCAAAGTATTTTTCTTTGCCGGTGATCGCGATTGTTGGTTTTAAACAAAAGGGTAACCCTGTTTCATTATGCCATCTCGTAGGGTCGCTTATAAGGATCAATATCTCGGTAGTAACGTTATACGGCAAACTAAAGGCAAGGTCTGAAAATGCTGCCACCAGATGGAGAGTCCCACATAACCTGTCCTCCCACAGTGTAACGCGCATGCGCGAGGCATTTCCCAAACTAAAAAAAAGGCGCGTAAACGTAAATAACGTTGCGAGGAGCGAGCGTGAGCGCCTGTGCATTGAAATGGAGGGCGCCGCGTCATATCTATCGCCAAATAGTTATCGTGCGGTTGCATTTCATGCCAAATATATGAAGAAGCAACAGGTTTTTTTCATCAAAAGAAATATTGTATTTTTTACCATACACGGGAGCTGGCATAAAAAAATGTAGTCCTTTTTATTAGATTTCATATTATTATTTATGACATAATAATGAGTCTCGAAGTGTGACAAAATATAGGGGACGAAAGCATTCTCCTTTTCTAGCTAAATTTAAATTCCGTTCCTACTAGGAAAATGTACCTACTAACAGCATTCAACGTTGCCAACGTTGTACTCACGTTCTGTCACAACAAATCCTTTAGAGGTCCATTTGTTAATTATAACATGATCATTAAGAAATTATTACGTAATGTTCGTAAATAATGGAAAAAAAACTCAATGCAGTACATGCTACGTGCTGCAAAAATCACGCCGTCAAGCTGTTATGGACTAAGAAGACGACTGTTATCGACTAAAATGTCTGTTACTTTTTTATCTAGTCTTTTATGTCCATCAATGCGCGTATTTTTTTTTTCAAAATATGTAAATATTGCTTTTTATTAGTGTCCGACCGAACTTTCGGTTTCGGTTTCGGTTTCGGCCAGTTTCGGCCAAAAAATCAAGTTTCGGCTACAGTTTCGGTTTCGGCCAAAATATGGCCGAAACTTAGCCGAAACCGAAACTCATTTCGGGAGTTTTCGTGCGCGCTCGTATAACTTCGTTGCTCTCGCTCAACGCTATGGCTAAGCCTGGCGGCCTCCACAATGTTCGGAATTTGCCGTTGGACATTCGGATGGCTCCGTAGCATAGAAGATACAAAACTTCTTCAGAGGTGATGTTTTGGCGAAACTGATTACATGTAGGTTTACGTTGAGACTGTTCTATTGGTAGCTCGATTTTCGAAGTTGTCGACGAGTATGTCTTGCCCAAATGATCCAAGTAGGCAGGTCCACCTTCGAGAAAGAGGTAAATCGCCGCATCTAACACAGCTGGGCACTAAAAGGCGCTGGTTGGCAGGTTGAAGTGGCAGTGGACGGGGCACATTGCACGAGAAACTGATGACCACTGTGGTCGAAAAGTTCTCGAGTGGGATACTATTTGAAGCCAAACGCAGCGTGGGACTCCCACCAGCGAAGAAAAAGGCTGACCTGATACAGATCGCAGGGGTTCGGGGGGTGAGGGCCGCCCATAACTGGCCGCTCTGAAAATCTAAGTGGGAGAGGAGTGGGGACGTCGTGTGGCTGTTGATGCTGATGATGAAATTTTCGTTTCGTTTCTGTACTTGAATGATGTAAATAGTCCAATATTGGATCACTTAGATTATTTACTCTCGTATAGCAGACAGTTTGCAAGACCTAGTCTATTAAAGGAATCGATGGCGAATTAACCAACTTTTGCCAAAACCATCGGGCTTTTCGACAACACACTCGCCGAGTAGCAGAGCAGTCAATGCTACTGCATGCTATCGCATTGGACTGGTGATGAACCAGACGAAAACGAAACTGATGACAAACGGCACACAAAGTATAAGGTCGCTACCTTATACTTTGTGTGTTCGCAGACAATGCATTACGTTGATGATGAGAATGTCTCCTTCGAGAACAGGCCGCCCGCCATCTTCAGGGTTTTCATCCACATACTCTGGAGCCGCCATGGTCTCGCGCAGTCTGGTTCCTAAGATGTTTCCTTTCCAGGACACTTTAATTGTGGAATGAACTCCCTGTCGAGGTTTTCCCGATGAGCTATGGAGTATATATAGCATGGAATTTTTCAAGAGGTGTTTGAAAAGGAGCTGCACGGGTGCATAGGCTGCGGTAACCGCTCACCATCAGGCGGTCCACGTGCTTGTTTGTATAAAAGCAGGCAAGATAAGTGAATCGTACGCCAAATCGCCTGGAGGAGCTAACTGGTCAAGGTTTATGTAAAGTGCGACCTTCCTTTACCTTTAAAACGAGAACTTCTCGACGTTTGTATTCCGCCCATCCTAACAAACGGTACCCAAGCCTGGTTGCTCACAGAACACCCTTAGTCAAAGTTCGGAATTTGTCAAGGGTAATGGAGTGGAGTGTGTTAGGCATTATACACACAAACAGAATATGGTCACCATGAACCGCACTAAAACTGGCGTTCAGGCCTTGTTCAGGCCCAGTGGCTTTCCAGCTCAGACGTGGGCTAGAAAATCGCCAAACTGAAATGGGACTTGGCAGGTCATGTCTGTAAAATTCATCCGGGCCGAATCACAACCCAATGGCTCCTCAAAAACTGAATCATTGAAGGGCGAGGCCTATTACCCCGGTGGATGGTGGACTTTAGCAAAAGACAAGGGCCAATGAAAAAAAGGGGGGGGGGTGACCTATGCCCAGCAGTGGGCATAGGTGTAACTTTGTTTTGTTGTCACTATCAGAATAATCGGTAAAAAGCATTAGAATTCAGTAGTTGTAGGTATTTTATACTGGACCACGTGAGTTTCGGTTTCGGCCGAAACTGAAGCCTCGGCCGAACATTCGGTTTCGGTTTCGGCCGGAAAACTAGTTTCGGTCGGACTCTACTTTTTATGTTGAATGACCTGGCTGAATTACATGACATTTGCCTAAAAAAATAGTATTTCATCGAAATTGTTTGAAATTGTTTCGCATCACTACTACAATACAACTGTCAGTTGAAACGTCATAATGATCATCATTCGGCGTGCGAACTATAGTTTTTCTTTTGGTCCCCCATCCCCCCTCAAAATTCAGGCAAAGGTTCTTTTGCAGCGTAATTTGTCACAATTTTGCAAATTAAATTCGTGGCGAGACCACTGGTAAACTGCTTGAACCTCTCACAAAAAAGGCCAACTCAGTAAGGGTACTGGGTAAGATACTCAGAGGGTGGGTAAGATACTCAGAGAAGGGTCTCTGAGTATCTTCCCATTTTCATTCCTATTCCCTTTTAGAGCATTCACATGCCTTTTTCTATAACATTCATCAAAATTTCTTTCAAATCCGGTTTCAGTCAAGACGACATTCGCTAATTATTTTGATACGGTTGTTTACTTGGTGTGGTATAGTCTCCTTACTCATCTCTAACAGTGCTTGGGGGTTTTCAACAGGGTTTGTCGTTGCTTGCAAGGATGCATGCCGGCCGGCAGCGGGTATTAGTGTAGTAAAAGAACTGAGTCTTTTAGACCTCATTTTGCGACTTTTTGCATAAATCACGACTAATTGACTCTTTTCAGTTCTTTCAGTCCTAGAAGTTCGTTCGGTTTCTTCAGTCTTGTGAGCTCTAGGAGTTCTTTCCAGTCTTATGAGTCGTGAGTTATACAGCAGGACTGCAGTCTAATCAAAAGCACTCGTATCATGTCTAAAAAAGACTTGTCAACTATCATGAAGGTGTAGGCCGATTTTGGCAGAAACTAAAACTGCATACCCAGATTTTACAAAATCATTTTTGGTAGCCGGGAATCGAACCAGTTGGTTTTGAAAAAAAAAGGTTAGCCCTGTATTATCATGCCATCTCTTAGTGTCGCGTGTGAGGATCAATTTCTGGGATGTAACGTTTATGGCAAAGTAAAGTAAAGATCTCTGAAGACAAAAGAATGTGGGTCTACCCACATTTATCGACGCGGAATCGGCTTGAGCCTAGTGCTTATCACCACACTACTCGAAAGCGCCGTACCGATGCTAAAGGTTAGATGAGTAACACCCTTATTCAGTCGGCATAAAGACTTATGACAGGCGTTAGCCATTTCCGCGTCGATAAATGCTTAGCCGGTTTTGTCCTCTGTCATTTACTCACAAATATCAATTATTTTCGTAAGACAGAAACTTTTTTTAAAAGACTCAGGCTCGAGTTCTCTTTGGCATGACTGAATTCTCATTTTGAACAATCATCTAACTAACTCAATGTATTGTTGGGGTAGCCTCAACCATGAGGCCATCTACGTTCTGAACTCTGTCTCAATATTATCCTGGACTGGATTAAGAATCTGTGTTCTTACGTCTGAACGTAGGCAGCTCTTGGCTAATCTCACAAAATCAAAATCAGAATAGACTGGAATTGAATGCCTCCTTTTTCTCTATAGCAAAGTTGCGGAGGAAATTCTAAATTAAGAAAACCAGATGAGTGAGCTTAGAAGGAGAATATTTGCATCAGCAGGTGCACTCGGCAAACTACCTATGTTTCTTTCCTACAACCATCAAAATTTCTGTAATAAATAGTACAGCAAATACTTTAATTTAAATTCCCTCATTGGCTCCCAATACGGTGCCGTCAACAACTTCACATACTTTCATTATTTCACGTCTTATTGTAAAATCCCCAGACATTTCCTATTCCAAAAAAGTTGTATTTAACATCGTGCTTGGATACAAGCTAAATAATTATTCAGTTTATAGAAATTTTATTCTCAAGAAAGACAAGTACATGTCACTTATTTGAGAAATAGCTTAATTACAATCATACAGTGTGAACAAACAAACACATAGCACTAGTTAATATTAGCAAGGGAATATTTTCAACAAAAAGATTGAAGCAACACGGGCGCCGCCACCTGTGTTCTCAGCTTTGTAGCAGTTTATGGTCAAGGAGTATATAGTACATTGTTATCCTAGGGGTGAAAGTAACTTATTTAGTCCCGAGACGGGGTTTGGCGCCCGGAACGAAGTGAGGGCGCCAATAGTTCGAGGGACTAAATAAGTCTTCAACCCGAGGTAAACACTGTGCTTTTCATTACAAATACGAGGAAAGTAAAAATAAAAACATTAATTAATTCATGAAGATCGAATTGCCGCTTTCCCGCCTATTTTGTTTGTTTTTTTTTCTGTGGCCGGTCCGCTATTCAGCCATTATTTTTTTATTTTCATCATTGGAAAAATGGTAAATATTTTGCTCAAAGCTAAGTTATTTTAAATAAATTGTTGAAACTTAATTAAAATAAAGTTATTTAATAATTTATATATATTCTCTAATCAATACTTAACTTTAAGTTATTTCAATTTTACATCATGGCTGTATAGAAAGTTGGAACATGGTTCAATAGTTAAGTGAAAAAGAACTAGTTTTTTTTTAAATAATATGACAGCTGTCAGTTGAAAGTGATTCTCCCTAGGGATGAAAAGTATAACTTACAGCCTGCTTCTCAGGTCAGTAATGACCTACTTTCAGAGTATGAGTAATGAAAAATTTATTTAATTTTGCTTTGAACACACCAAAAGTATCGGCACCCTTGATGTCTGATGGAAGCTTGTTGTAGAGCTGTGCCCCCTCAATAGTAATGGTCTTTTTTCCAAATTTAGTTCGTGATCTTGGTAGCACTAAATGACTAGCCCTGCGAGTGCTACGTTTATGAATTTGACCTATTTTAGTGAATTTAATGTCTGTCCGAATGACAAATTATTAATTGGATAAATGAGCTAGAGCCGGAAACTCCTCCCAACATTTCTACAGCATTTCGTGTGTGAAAATACTTTCTGACTCTGCCTATTAGGCAATCCCAACATGCCACCAGCTGTCCTGGTCCTCAGGCGGCCGGCTCAAGCTTTTGTGTCGCTGACCTCTCTTTATTTTTCCATAAGAACACCATTTGACCGCGATCTCACCCAATGGAAAGCGACGTTGTGGTCGACTTCTTTACTTGCATTCCTTTTCATTTCTCACGTGTTGGCATCAATTTTCTGTTTTTTTTTTCTCATTTTGTGCTTACTTAATTTCTATTTCAACATGCAAAAGCAAAATGTAACATATTGAAATCGGTCTGGAGGCAACTGAACATTTTTCTATATTCCTCACCTGGTTTAGGATTAGCATATTGAAAAGTTAACTCGTAAATAAAATTAACTGGAAAATCGTAGTCATTAAATTCAAGTCATAAGAAAATTCCCTAAGTAAGTTACTGGAATGATATAGAAGTTGACAGAAAATGTTACGCAAACTATCTTTATTAATAATTTAAGGAGTCCTACTTCCGCACACAATTATTATTAGGAATACTTCTTACCTACTTCGAATTCAAGACGTGTATATTTTACTCGCGGTTCTGAATCATTGGCTTCCATCTGACTGATAAGCGTATCAATTTGTTGACACTGGTCGTTTTAAATATTATTCAAGATACCTATTCCGATGAGTTGTGCAGCATTTAGCGCGCTGGCATAAGCGGATTACGACTGAGGCCAAACACGAATGAACTCGCTAAAATGTAATTGGACTAATTATCTATACCTGCTACTTTGTGAAGGAACATCAAATCATTATAGAAGTCGTATACTAAAGGTATTTATTTTGTCTCCCACAGGTGGGCGGTGTCTCTGGTGTAGGCGGCGTAGGAGGAGTAGGTGGAGTTGGAGGTCCCGGAGTGAACATGGGCGGAGTGGCGGCGGGCGGCGCGGCGTGGTACAAGCAGAGCGCGCCCACGGCGCCCGGCGTGGCGGGCGGCATGATGGGCATGCGCGCGCCCTACGCTGGGCAGGTGGGCGTGGGCGTGGGCCAGGCGGGCGTGGCGCGGCTGGGCGCGCGCTACGGGTTCAGCGGCGGCCCGCTGCAGCGCTCGCCCGAGGCCACGCCGTCGCCGCGTCGGCCGTCGCCCGTGCCGCTGCCGCCCGACGACCAGCTGCCGCCCATGACGCCCCAGGACCAGCTCACCAAGTTCGTGGAGCAGTTGTAGTGTAGATAGCTCGGGTGCGGCGCGCCCCGTACTTGTACATACGTCCCGCGGCGCCGCGCTATTTATTGTCGATGACCGAGTCGTTGGCGGCGCGAGGGACACCCTAGTATTACGACGATCGAGCGCTCAATGTACAAAATGTAAATATGAGAGGAAGTACGTCCTGTCCGCTTCTGCGTAATTGTAAGTTGTTCGTAGTGTAGGTACATTATGATACTTATTCTGTTTATTGTAATTAAATCATTTTATAATATAATTATGTGATCATTATAAACTGTTGTTTCTGTTCCTTTCTCCTCCATAACATTTGTTCACAAAGGTAAAGGTATACCTTGCCAACGAATTAGGAAAACACACATGTCAATGTGCTAAACGATGGTTCTCAGTCTGGGAAATAATTTTGATAAAGAATCAAACATGAAAAACTTACTTTTTTTCATTTATTTACTACCTAACGATTGACCGTGTCCTGAAGATTAACTAATTTGTTGTTTTCTCAAAAAAAATTAGCTGTTAGCCATCTATGTAACATATTATACATTTTTTTTAAGATTATTTTTTTGAACATTTTTTCGTCAAATAAAGCCATGTATTTAAATTAATTTATTGATTGAGATAACCTAAACATAAATACAAGGAGAAAATCATTTAGCTAAATAAATCTCAAATTTAAACCTTACTGAACCAAAAACATTTTTGTTACAAAATGCTTACAATAATAATATGTAAGTACATACAGGTTGGTCCAAAAGGGGACGACCAGTTTTTTTATTTAAATATATGGATACACCTGGGTTTATCCGAAAATACCACATGTATGTTCCGCAGTTTTCTATTATGCATTGTTTTTTGTGTCCAATTCGACTTCAAGACGGTATTACTCACAAAGACAAATAATTCTTGAGATACTTGCCTGTTTTTTAACAAATTAGGTGAATAGTTATACCTTTCAACCACAAAAACAACTGTGGGTCTTACGGATACCATTGAGTCACATAAAGATATTGAATGGCAAAGTTAGTAAACATTCTTACCTTGATCTTTTCGAAGACAAATTAAGAAAAACTAATTGACTATGTGTTCGCTTTGTAGATATCTATCTATATTGTATTATGCCATACTACAGTAGCTCAAAAACAGGTAAACCTGCATTCGATTGCGAAGTGATAGACTGTTCCACTTAGCCTAATTGACCAAACGGTTTTTCCCACTCCTGTTCACTCAGTGCTTCGAACATATTATTTTGACCTATGTAGTGTTTAAAACATTTTTGCTACGATACGGTAGACCGTCCATATTCCATTACCGTGACGTAGACAAAGCCCATCAAAATGTACAAAGAGGTTTGACCGGAAAGGCTTAGGAACTTTTGTTCGTAACTCTTCTTCGAAAATATAAAAAATTTTAGGATTTTTACCAGTTAAAATAACTAAGTTCAATATTTTTTTCACGACGCAATCATATCCGATAGACCCACAACTGCTTCTGTGAAGAAACCTTGAAGAAACAGACTTAAAGCTGTGAGCAATACTGTCTCATACACAAGTCTAAATTTAACAAAATATTTTACGAAAGAAACAACTAAAAAACTGTTGCAAATCGTGGCACATACGTATATGGGGTATTGTACGCTGCGAGCATGCCGCGCGCTGGCAACGAGATCTCCTACCGTGAAATCGCCCAACAAACGCTAGGTGTGAACAGGCTCTGAGTAATCTTTAAAAAATTAAGTTGCCGCCTTTTGGACCAGCCTGTACGGTTCCATTTAAATATCAGATTTGTGTAAGAACAAACCTCCGTGGGATGCCGTGGACAGAGAAGAGAAGGTAAGATTCGTGATGCACCTTTCATCTTTCATCCGGTTTACAACACATAAAATTACGGAGAAGAAAAACGTAAGTACTGTATTTTATTAGTTATCATTCGAATGAGTCAGTAGTTGGTCAGATTATAATTAGCTCCAGGATATTTCAACGTATTTCATATTATAGTTGATATTGCTTGCAAGCGTAAGAAAAGTATATTTTTTTCTGTTCTGATTCTTAACCTTCCGCGAAGAAGGGTCACCATACAAAGTAAGTGTTAACTGCATACAAAGTAAACATTGTCACGTGGTGCACTTGTGTTGATGGGTGCTTGCAAGCGTAAGAACAGTATTATTATTTCTATTTTTGGTCTAATTCTTAACATCCCCCAAAGAAAGACGGTCATCTAAAACTAAGTAAACATCGTACTTTTTTTGTCTTTCGTCGAATTCTTAACATTCCTCCAAGACGAACAGCCACCTTAAACTGCAAGCAAACTAAACATTGTTAGGTGTTGCACTCGTGTTAATGTTACTTGCAGACGTAAGAAAGTTTTTGCTGTATTTGTTTTAATTCTTTTCTACTCTTTTTAGTTTTTCTACTCTTCTGGTTTTTAGTAGTTAGGCTACTTCCCACCTTGTGAGTTAAAATGACATGCATATTGTTACTTATATTTATTTACGGTTACTTCAACAGTATCTTATATTTTTGATTAAAAAAAAACTTCTTAAGGCAGACGCTGAGCCTAAATTTAATTTTACATTATTCACTTAACTTGAACAAAGTAGGTATTGTCAGATTCCGCTATGCAGCGTGACGTTTATGTGTTTGTATGCTAGTGCTTGCATTATTCACATCCCTAGGGCTAGCTTTTTTAAGTGACCTGAAAATAAAATTGAGTAGGTACTGAATACATAATCTATCTTATTTCTAATGTCTTATTAAATTGTTTTCTGAGTGTCTATGTTGCAAATTAAGTTATTTCACAAATAAAGCGCTCAAAATAAAAACGAGAAGCTTTCAAACGTACCTACAACCTAGATTAAAAGTTCTCGCACATGGCATCCCCGCGAGGCTCGGCGATCGATACCGTTCGGAGGGAAGTGGACGCTACGGTTTCCTTGAGGCTGGTAAGCGACTCTTTCTTTTCCTCACTCTTCTAATACTTAACAGCCGCCCAAACTTTTTTTAAAGTAACTTTCTCGGTTTTCGTATTCATCTGTATCTATTCGTCCACTGTGTTCAATGGTACATTCGATTTTCGGAAAATTATCTGAATATTAGATATTATTACATAACTTATTTTTGCATGAGTTATGTTCCTAATTTTATGCATTCATTGCACTTTAGCAATTAATGGTAAAGAATCTGGATTTAATTTCCAAAAAAAAATATTTTAATGCACTCTATAATGGCGTCCAAACACTTACGAGAATAAAATACATTTATGCAGTTATTATCTAATTATGCAACTGCAATCTGCAGATACGTACTTCGATTCCCTTTTAACAAAAAAAAGGAGAATAACTATAATCTAAAGTTCCCAACTAGGTAATTGAAATATACATATTTTAGTTATTATGTAATGCAGTTTATGCAAGTGCAATCTATTGTTTGATCAATAAAAAAATAAATTGGTATCCTAAGGAGAAACTGTCCCCTAAATTAACACCAAAAATACAAACTGCAAAGTGGATGCAATTAATGCACTTAAAATGCAACTGCACTTGCATTTTTTTATTTTTAACTAAATAGAGCTGGCGTGACTCCTATGATGACCTGACCAAATGCAGTTAAAAGTGCATGTGAATGCAGTTATAGAGCAATGCATAAGTGCAGCGAATTACCTATTTAGTTGTCTAAGCTGATTGCGTTTGTGTTGTTTCATCGAATTATTACCTTTCTCAACATCTAGGTCATTTATCACCAAGATATCATGATGATTGAACACTATGGCCATAATATGCAGATTCCTAGAAGAAATTCCTTCTAAAATGGTCGTAGGTATAGGTATGTTAGGAACTTAAAGATAATGCGCAACTGGTTTTCAGGTAGGTAGAAAATAGGCAAATAAACTTTTTTTCTCTCAAATAAAGTTGATGCAATTCGTTGTAATTTTCATCAAAACTGCGCATGCGGTAATGTATTGACATTTGGCAGCCGATGATGTAATAAAATACTCCGTTTGGTCTATCTGTCTGTAATACTAGGTCACGGAGTTTGACCGGCGATGACGTCTTCAGGTGTTCAAGCCTTAGTGAAATTTTTGAACTTTTAATTGGCTAATCTGGAAACAAATATCTAAGGTTCTTTCTCCAAGAAACTATTCAAATTTATTTTCTCGCTTTTAGCTAAAACAAGTCTTACTGTGCACAGAGATCATACATAAGTACTTAGGAGTATGACTGTAAAACATACGGCTTTACAGAAGTTCTACCAACATATGCCGACCATCATATTCAGATGCACGTAGGCTAAGACAAGGCATTGGTATTGTTTAGGTAGATTTGATTGATAAGGTAGAGATCGTCTGAAGCTGAGATGACGCGCGCCTTCACCGCAGTGATGCAGTGAAGGGTAGCCTATTATCCCCTTATTCATAAAAACGAACGCAATGCTAAAGCATAGTTTAAGCAATTGACGTGTTCTGTCAATTACTCGTAACTGGCGGTAGCAACAAGAATGAAAGAGACAAAGCTACATACCTACAACGGTAACGTGTTGTTGAAGCACTGTTTATGTTTTTATGAATAACCCCTCAGTTAGTAGGTATATATGTAGTTTATAGTCTGTCTGTCATACCTCACCTAAAAATTTGGCTGGAGGTCTACAAAATATTTTCAAATCAATCAAATTTGTTTAGAAAGAACGAAAGAAAAAACGTTTATTGATCTTCGTCATCGTACACATACAGATATAAACAAACAAAACAAAATGGTTGGAGAAAAAATTAAAATAAACATAAATGTCCACTAGACAGCAGTGTCACGATGTCCAAAATTAAATGGACCCCACTCAGCTAATGCCTGGACCTGATAAGCTCAGACGTTGATTTTCAGTGAGGCGTTACCCGTACCACAACATCGTTAATTTAATTCATCGCTTTCGAACAGATGTATGGATTAGATGATGTTTAGTCCCTTTGTCTGATTTTAACAAATGCTCTGCTCTAATTTATTTGTTGTATACTTCAGGCATTTAGACTGCAGACTTCCCGACTCCTCGACCAGTAATCACAGGGTTTGGACTTGAATAGGCACAATGGTGAGACTACGTACCGTAGGCTTTTAGGCGACCGCGCGTCCACCAGCTGTGCGATTAGTGTCATTCATTTGATTTCATGAACCCTAATATTGATATAATTATATCGTGTGTTATTTAAAATTCATCATGCATATTATCATTATTAGGTCCAACATAACATAACCTACCTACCCTCACGACCATATCCCTAATAGGTTAGTCAGAGGCATACTGATTGTTGCCGTCATGATAAACGGAACATTCAGAAGCCCACATTTCGCCGAGGGAATTTAAACTCAACGTGGTAAGGGGTGAGCGCTACCGCCGTTATCCGGGTTTCCTTCTCAATACTTAATCTGCGATTTGAGATAAAATAAATGTATCGAATGGGCAAGGGCGTTTAGGTTACGATTGAACGCTAAACTCTTTTAATTTGAGGACCTAGACAGTTATGTAAATATTAATTTAAGTTTTCATCTAACTACTTACCATACCATCAAATTAAGATCCTCAGCACATGACTTGTTTTCTTCTAGCTAAGACCAAAACGGACTGCTTTGTGAGCAGCCAGCTGCTATCCACCATTGCAGCTATCAGCTGGCACGATGTGTCACCACAAGGTTGAAGCCAACGTGAAGTATAACCCAGGCGCGATGCAGTTCATCGCCCAGCACCGCCGCTCCGCCATCGAGCAGTGCATCTCCGCATTGACGCACTCCTGCCTGTGCCATGATGCGTTCTGCCGCCACGTGGCCTGCACCAAGATGAAGCGGGTCGTGGTGCACACGAAGATCTGCCACCGCAAGGTGAAGGGGAACTGCCCCATTTGCAAACAACTCATTGCCCTCTGCTGCTACCACGCTAAGAACTGCAGGGTAGGTGAACACTGAACGAATAATTTACTTTTGTTGGTAAATATTTAGGTACGTAAGGTAAACAGCAAGACAGGCTATTATAGCCATTCCCGATCATTCCTCTCTTTGCTCTATTGCAAAGAAATGTCATTTAACAAGAGTATGACGGAAATGGGTAGGCTGATTAATATGATCCGTTGACTGTAGGTACCTACAAATTATTATGAAATATTCTTGGCTAGTCTTTTTATTGAAGTCTATTAAGTTTCACTGAGGAAGTGTAATATTTGAGCGAAACTGTACATTTGCACATCAATCTTAATAAAAAAAGTTAATGATTTATTTATTAATTTCTACTCACTATAAACGTTATAAAATCACCATATTGCATATTGGTACAAGACGATGCCAACAGTCAAGGTGTAAGAGGTACTGCCCATAAAACTATTTACCAAAGGCTACCTTACTGATTTGTTTGCAGGTGAACCAGTGCGCGGTGCCGTTCTGCAACACTGTCAAACAGAAAATGCGTGAGCAGAACCTCATGTTCGACCGGCTCAGCCGCGCGCGCGGCTTGAAACGGCAGCATGAGGACGAAGCGGAGTCTCTTGCCGTTGATGTACGTTCTGGCCCCTAAGTAAAGTTATACCTCTTTTAAAATCAGGTGAAAAAGGTGACCCATCTAACTATAGACCTATTTCGAAACTACCAGCATTAAGTAAAATTTTTGAAAAAAATATTATGAATCAGTTACTCTCTCATTTCTCTTTAAATAAGCTATTACATGAAAAGCAATTTGGATTTACTAAGAATAAAAGCACAACTGATGCAGGAGTTGCACTAATGAAACATATATTCGATGCGTGGGAAGGCAAGCTAGATGCAATAGGAGTTTTTTGTGATTTATCTAAAGCTTTCGATTGCGTAGACCATGAGATCCTACTGATTAAGCTGAGACATTACGGTGTGTCAAACATGTCACTTAGCCTGATAAAATCCTATCTCACAGACAGGATTCAAAAAGTGAGTGTCAACGGCACGAACTCTTCCGGTGCCACCATACGTATGGGAGTGCCCCAGGGATCAATATTAGGACCCCTGCTTTTCTTATGTGAGATTGTATTATTTGCTGATGACACCTCGTTGATATTTAAAGTCGGCAGAGGTACAAACGCATTTGACGACGTAAATAATACTCTTTCAAAAGTAGTGCGTTGGTTCACTAGTAATAATTTATTACTCAATGCCAAGAAAACTAAATGCATCAAATTTTCCATGCCTAATGTTAAACAGGCTGAAATTGTTGTAAATATGAACGATGAACCACTAGAAATTGCGAATTCCACTGTATTCTTGGGAGTCACTTTAGATTCCCAATTACAGTGGGGTCCGCATATTACGTCCCTGGCAGGAAGACTTAGTTCGGCTGCTTATGCAGTAAGAAAAATAAGACTGTTGACTGATGTTAAAACAGCTAGATTAGTTTATTTCAGCTATTTTCATAGTGTAATGTCGTATGGACTAATGTTGTGGGGGTCAGCGGCGGACATAAATACTATTTTTGTACTTCAAAAAAGAGCCGTTCGCTCCATATACGGCCTTAGACCACGCGACTCGCTCCGAGAAGTATTTAAGGAGATAAATATATTAACTGTACACTCTCAATACATTTATGACAACATAATGTACGTACGCAAAAATTTGCACCTTTTCAAGAAGAATTGTGATAGTCATAAATTCAATACAAGAAACAAGAACAAACTTGTAAATACTAATCTTAGACTTCATAAAGTAGGAAAATCATTTGTGGGTCAATGTGTAAAATTCTTTAATAAAGTACCTCAAAGTCTTGTTGAACTACCCCTTCACAAGTTTAAATCGCAAATTAAAGAAACTCTAATGAAACGAGGTTATTACAATGTAAAAGATTACTTGAACGACAAGGACTTGTGGTCATCTCAGAAATAGTCTGCTCCTCTGCACATCATGTATTTTGACTTTACTGTTGTTACTCTGTTATCGCAATTATTGTAAACAAACAAGATTAAAAAAGAGTAACTACCGAGTTTCTTGCCGGTTTCTTCTCGGTAGAATCAACACCTCCGAACCGGTGGTAGAATCACATTATTACTTTTTAATTTTTATGTTGTGACTTGTCATAAGTGCTTTTTAATAAGTTTACATGAATAAATACTATTTTTACTTTACTTTACTAACAACTGTGAGGAACAAGTCCTAGGCAGGCAGGTCGTAATCTGCAACGGGAATACTCAGAACGTGGCTGAAGACTGTATTCGCTCATCTCCACTGCTGCGTGAAGTTCGCTCGCTTCAGCAACTCATAGTCCTACAAAAAAAAAAAAAAAATTGTATTTTTTTTTTATTGTAGTAGCATTATTGTACAATCGTAAGGACGTTAAAAAAAGACAGATTTTTCTTTTAAAAGGTGTCAAAATTTTAGCAAAATCAAACGTTTTTTTTGTAATATTCTTAACCTTTATCTAATGCCACTGTTCTCGCGTTATTCTGAGATAATGCTCAACTTGTAAATCAACTTAACTTTATGAAATATTTGAAAAATGATATCCCTATGATATCCCTAGACACTTTTGATGTGTGTAGATTCCGAGCGGGCAACTGGCATTTTTGTCGAGCTTGGGCTTTTGAATTTACACTCTAGACTGAATGATCTGAGATTACCTACTACTTAGTTGTTTAGGAATTCGTATAGAGCGCCTCTAGCGGATAGTACCTAAATCAAATCATCATCAGCCTGTTGCAGTCCACTGCTGGACATAGGCCTCTCCCATTACACGCCACTGAACTCGATCTTCGGCTGCTCGCATCCAGCTCCTGCCAGCCATCCTGCGCAAATCATCACTCCACCTTGCCTGAGGACGTCCTACACTACGCTTGCCGAGACGCGGTCTCCACTCAAGAACACGTTTACTCCAACGGTTGTCGGTTCTACGGCTAACATGGCCAGCCCACTGCAACTTCAACTTGCTAATCCGGTTGCTAGTAAATCAAATAATATTCCATAAAAATTATTGATGCCTTAGCATTCTGAGATTGACGCAGACGAAACGCGTAAACTCAAACTTACGGTAGGCCTTCTGTTCCTCAATTGTGGGTAAATAAATTGGGCTGTAATTGCTGAACCAGTAAATCAGGTTTCAACACATTGTCCCATGTAGGCTTCTATAGGGTGAATTTGTCAACTTTCTATATGAATTCCTGTTTTCCCACCATAGCTTATACCTTACTCGTATCTATTAGAAGATCACATTAATACCCCCTTTGTTTGGTGATATTTTTGTTATTTCTGTGCGCTTGCAAATAGCTCAAAATAATTTGTTTTAATTGTATTTTTTTATTCTCAGGAAGCGAATGAGAATTGTTAAGAAAATTAATAAAGATCTTGGACCTTTATCTAGCCTACCACGCCCAGCCACCAAAAATTAGCTCGGTGAGAGTTGGATCAGACTACGAACTCACTCATGAACAATCATGGGCTTATTATAAAAACAACAAGTAAATTAGGGTTTTGGGTATGCCCACAGTGCCCACAACGGTGGATCCGCGCCTGACGCCCAATTGTTATGCAATGGACTAAGAAACCTGTCCTTGTTTGTTACACTTATTGATTCTGAAGAAGTACTTATATGTATGGCTTAACTAAGTAATAATATAAGTACACCTCCTTTACAGGTGAACATGGCCGCTGGGCCATCTTTCGGTGACGAGTTTCCAAGTGTCTCCGGCTACGCAAGAGCCGAGGTTAAGCGCGTCGCTGTAGCTTCTTCAGATTCCGATGATGATGAGACGGCTGACGATGAGGTATCGGCTGATGACGAGAGATCGGCTGACGATGAGAGCGGCCCCAGCCGGGAACCAGCGAAACCAGCTGAGCGACCTCTACCAGCTGATGAACCTGAGCGAGCACCGAACCCAGCAGAACAGCCATTACCAAACGATGAGTCTGACATCAGCAAATCAGAAATAGATAAAACCGAGTAGATCTTCTAACAACACGACACGTAATGTGATCTCTTCATCCGCTGCTCCCCTCCCCCTCTCGCGGTCTCCGACTCCGCAGTCATTCGATGTTGTACAAGGCGCCGAGTGCCGACCTCGTGCACTCGCCCATTGTACGTCTCCTCATGTAACCGCTTCAGTAAATTAATGTTTTTAAAGTTTTTAGCAAAGATAAATGTAATAATTTATGATGAATTTTACCGAGTTAGAATATTTCAAAACTTTTTGAAAACTCTTTGTAAATGGGCCATGTAAACTTTAGTTAGAATTTTTGAAAATGTTTGCTATACTGAGGAACTTTATCTGTCGGTTTGGTTTGGAAAAACATTATTAAATTAATGTTTTTCCTTTAATGTGCACAAAACACTATTCGACCTCTACAGACTTAAGCGTTGTCCCACTAGGCCACATTTGCCTCGCGACATGTTGCACAACATGTAGCTCATCATCATGTTGATCAACGACGCGAAACTAGCCTTTCGGTGCGCAGAATATCAAACTACAAGCCGCGCGTCATGTTGCAAACAACGGGCGCTTTAGTTACGAATAAGTTGTCGAAACTCTTGTCGCTTAATTTACATAAAGTACTTTATTATCTTTGTGATTGAGCAGTTGCATTTATTTAGCAAGACGTGAAAATGCTGAAGTAGAGGTCGAACTAAATTAAGCTTACTACGTTTAGAAAACTAGTCATCATCTTGATTTTTAAGGAAAATAATAAAAAAATACTGATTCTAGGGCAAGTTCTTGAAACCATTTTCAATGTACCTATTTACATGCCCCATACATAAGACACTTACGAATTTATTGAACTTTTAAATTTATTGATACAATAAAGTAGTGTCTATCTATGAATGTAACGAATTTTATTCATTAAAAGTTACCCCTCAGAGTTATAATTTTAGGATAAAATAAATAATCGTAAAGCATTGCATAAAAAACACATTCAGTAAATAATTAACAGATAGTACACATTTATTGTAAATTTGTTTTATCGCTATAAATTGATCTCTTCCAGACAACCTTTGCAAGAGGGTTGCTATTGGACGATAAGTGCAAAAGCGATAAGAAAAACAATCAAGATAGCTCTAATAACAAGTAATACTCTAATAATACTAACTACAACCTTAATTTAATTCCTTTCTATTGCTTAAAAGGCTTAAGGCTCTAAGTGGTTTAAGAGTCTTACACCCAGAGTTGCACAATCTGGACTGATGTTATAACAACTCATAGTGTATTTACAGTAAAATATTGATGGTTTGACAAAAGCACTTGTAATACTATAGTAACACAGAGTCGTATGTCGTTTGCTTACCTTAAATACTTCAGACATATTTGACTACTCTATACGCACACACACATTTTGATCCTGACTGTACAGTTGGATGACAAATTTGATTGTAGTGCCGTGCCGTAGAGGTATTTTTATCGGTGGGTAGGTACTCAATACTTAGGTGCATAATTGAAAATAAAATACATCACATTATATAAAACGCTTTAATCAAGTGAAAAAGTTAAATAAACATTTGAATTAACTTTTAGAATTAGTAACATTTTGCTGTGCTGTAAATATATTAATCAAGATGTTGGTATACTTAGTTACATCTACAACAATGAAATATCGCGCGACACGAGGCCGCCGTCGGGTCTCACTTGACATCTTCTATGCCAAAACACTAAATGCTTCAAAATAAGTATAACAACTTTCGCTCCTTATAAGCCCACGGGGAATGCGTTGGCCGCGCGTTATGTACAGGGGTGATCGACAGCGGATGACGTTGTAATATCTTGGGACTTGGAAATAAAATTTGGGATTGCAGGCCACTTCGGTCACAAGAACGCCCGATGTGCGATTAGAGCTGTTGCGCACCTAAGATGCCTTACTCTGCAGAAGCTTTCTGCTGATACAGGCCGTGAAAAGACTGCCAATTAAAGCC
Source organism: Udea ferrugalis (assembly GCA_950022985.1). Taxonomy (NCBI): domain Eukaryota; kingdom Metazoa; phylum Arthropoda; class Insecta; order Lepidoptera; family Crambidae; genus Udea; species Udea ferrugalis. Next base: position 3,559,051 of record OX465523.1, read on the forward strand.
ATCCATTTGTCCATTTCAAAGCAATAGTTCTACGATAAAATAAACGCTGCGATCACGCCGCGAAGCCCGCTTCGAATTTGACTGTTCAGACGTTCACCGGCCGCGATACCGCCCGCGAGTTCGCAGCGTGATCGCGTCGTTTATTTTATCGCGGGACTATCGCTTTGAAATGTGTGGCCTACGGGTAATTAGAAGCTGCAATAGGCACGGTATAGCCACGTTAGTGGAGTATAGACCTCTGAGCTGAAGGGTGTTTCAGTATGTTCTGAAATGGGGACCATTTGAAGGTAAAACCCACTGACAAGGTAGATAGACTGGTAAAGATGTCAGATCTCCAGATAAGGAACCAACTTGCAACTAGCCTTTGCTAATCAGTGGGAGAGCCGCAATACTCAGAAGTGAACGAGTTGTAAACTTCATTCACAGATTTTTTAGGAATTACCCCCTTGAAAAAAAACAGTTACAAAGGTATTTTTTAGATATTTTCTACCGCAAACAGAAGTTTCCTCGTACTGGTGTGACTAAGCGAAAGACGCGACCAAAGACTCCACTGCAAGCTATAACCCCCCTTTCTCACTACAAACATAAAACTAAAGTTACAATGCAAAAGAAAATCTACCCGAAATAGTCAAGTTTAATTAAAGGCGTGTTTGTGGAGACAGATATTTTAGAAATAGACATTTTTAATTAATTCATTCTGTAATAACATACCAGCTTCGCATATTTCGGCAGTTAAGTTTCTTTTGCCGTCTAGAATAATAATCAGTTCTCATAATTTGCCTTCAGTGCCTAATATAATTTTATAAAATACTAAAAAATATTATCCCAATTGAAAATACAGCCACCTGTAAGCAAATATTGCGTACAGTAAGCTCATAAACAGTAGCTACATGTCCAGCATAAACACTTTTGAGCCCGACAGTAGAGGCAACAGCACAACAGGTTGCGACAAACTGTAAAATTTTCGCAATTCTGAATTTTATGACTTTAACATAAAAACCTCAAACGTCGTTATGGACTCCGGTCTCCTAACCCACCATTTCAAATGTATCATTGTGTAATCATCAACGACTAATTTTCTTAGATGACGTTTATTACAGATTTGAGAGTTTGTAGTAACCTAGTGTGCTGTTGACTGTACAATATCCTATCCCAATTTATTTACAAGATAAAACTAATTACGGACTTGGTTAACCTTATAAAGCTTGTTTTAAACATTGCACAAAAACAATTTGTGAATGCCACCGTAACTACGAGGCGTTTAAAGAATTAAAGTAAGAACAAAACCTTAATCCCAATTTTATAAAAAAATATACAACTGGCATCCTTAAACAACTAACAATCTATGATTAAAAAACAACGAACAATAGGATTATAACAAACAATTTATCGTATGAAAAAGATATTTCAGGCAAACCAACATTTTCGTAGGTTTTGTGTTTTTTTAGTCAAGCATGATTATGTGGACTTACGCGACTATTCGCCTTCCTAAATAATATCGTAGAATTCCTCGGAAACGTTAAAATTGCCTCTCTGTTTATTCATATTTTTTAAAGTTAAAGGCATTTTCAATATCAACACATATCGTTCAACAACTTCTTTCTATACTGCATACTGGCATCAGCCGTGCGCACGTCCGTTTAGAAGTTCTAACGTCTCATTCATGAGATTCTACAATTAATTAATGAAACTTAAATTTCAAAACTGACTGACATTATCAACATCTGATCTAAGCGACTAGAATCTTAAAGAATCGCACGATTGTACACTTAGCATCAAAATGATGTGTCCTAACAGCAGAGGGGTCAAAAAGGTATTGGCGGTTGACAAAAGCAATTTTAATAATTAATACAACGACAGAGTCGTATGTGGTTTGAAGCGTCGCCAAACTTTATAACAAGTGTAACACTATTTTAATCCTGTAGTGTTATGGTTACTTCTCATTCATACGTCAGACATATTTGACCACTGTACGCACCCATCATTTTGATGCTGACCGTACAGCAAATAATCACGCAAGCCACTCGGTAGGTTAGGTTGATGATCTCTGCAATAAGCGTGTACAAAGAATATTCAAATTAAACTTATAATTGCCTCAAATATCTTAAGACTTACGATCGTACAATGGGACAAATAAAACGTATCAAAATTCACACACCATAGAAAAATGTTTATACACTCTTTTAAATTACACATACTTACATAATTATATAATAATTATTATGCACATTTTTTTATACTTTTCTTTACTTGCAACACATATTTAACATGAACACTGCTAAAGTTTTAAGTACCGAAAGTCAGGGGTAGTAGGCCAAGGTCATATTGTGTAATCCCCAATTGATCGCGTAGTATGAATATAATAAATGCTATTCTTGAATTAACTGTAGAGTTCACGTGAACGCAGACAAGCTACAACGTTCTCTTTCTAACCTATTGCACACTCCATAATCATATTTATTTTTTGTAGGTAATGTGAATACTACTTATCACAGACTAACAAATAACTGTGGTGGCTGTATTTCGAGTGAACCTTTTTAAGGAGACTTCTAATTTTGGATTGAATTATAAGGATAAGTCATTAAAAATTAGCCACCTTCAGTACAGCGTTGATAACCTTGTCACTTCAAAATATTTATAGTACAATTTTATCATGAGAAACTCAATGATTAGAATATACAAAATAATTTAAGTGTAGTCTCATAATTATATTTTTAAAACTAAAACTAACCTAAAGTTTTAAAGGAAACGTTTGTTTACAAATCTCGAAAGACAATTTTAATGTTTGGTTTACGATTCTTAAACAACTTTATCAAGTTTTTACGCCCGGTTGTGATGATGACTTATAATAACTTACGGCATAACAAAATAAATAGTCTTTATTTCATTTCAATTTAAGATGTTATTCTTATATTACTCCCTTGATAACGTGATAAATTTTAACATTAAATTAATAAGGTACAACGACCCAGACAAGCACTTTAAAAACGTTTTTTTGTCAAGGAACTTAAATTCATGTTTAATTTTAGGTTTTTCCTAAACCAAATGCTACAGAAAATGTTGACACGAAATTAATATTGGCAACCAAAATAGGAATGTGCAACCTCCTTTCTATTAATCCAAATTCCACCCAAATTAACATGCCATCACTCAGTCTTTCAATTAAAAACTGTAAATATATTATATACATCCAAAATCTGCAATAAGCAACAGTTAAAATGAAATGATAGAATAGATTTCATAAAAAATATACATGATGTCCTACGCGCATATTTGAATACTCTGATATATAATTTCCTTATTAGTACGAAGGTACAATCCATCCAATCCATTTTCGAAAATAGGTAAGTATACTAGTTATTATTTAAGGTGATTTCGCTCTATGAAACAAGCGCTTAGGACACCCTGTATACACTAGTGTGTCGCTGATTGCGACTACGAACATTTCCTCACTCCTTTTTCGCTTCATAATTGATATTCAAGATGTTTGTTAATTTATTGTAATTAGAAAAAAACGTCATTGTTATGTATGAGTTTGCCATTTAGACAAAGTAACTTGAATGACACGGCACTGTCGTTTTTGCGTTACTCTTACTTCCAATTTCATAACGTTGCAGTGAGGTCTCATAGGGTTCCTGCCCAACTTCAACGATAACACTCGATTTAGACAACATTGTGGTAGATTTAATCAAGCTCCTTTATGAATACGTTTTTTAATTGATTTCAGTACCCAGGTATGAAACGCAGAAATTCATCAAATCTCTAACAATAGAACTACGTGTGAACTTTTACGTATTTAACCTACGGTAGGTAATTGTTTTTGCAACTATTGGCGAAGGTCAAAAGGTACTTTTTACTTCAGTACTGAATTAGCAAGTAAGATGTATGTACGGCTTCATAAGACTTCTGTCGTCTGGACATTTACATATATATAATCTTATTCAGAAGAAGCGCCCAGCTTCGTCAGGTTCAGAGCAAAACACTGACTTGAGTTGCACGCAGGATAATTCAACAATCACTTTGCATGATTATGAACACGGTATTGAATGATTGAGGTTAGAAGACCTAACTAAACCAACCAACTAATTTAACAGACATCTTCATGTAACAACAGAAGAGGACAGACATTCTGTCATCTTAACATGTGCAAACTGAGTGTTGCTCATTTAATTGAATCTAAACCTCAACAGCACTGATTTCATTCGTTTTGATGTCTCTCTCTTTTATTCATATTTTATTTTCTTTCGTGTTCGTTTTTCGAAAATCGCAAAAATTTATATAAACTGAATTGACATGTCAAATATGTTTATGTAATTTTAATTGAATCATTGTTCAGCCTTTTCACATCTCCATGATTTGGGATTGAACAAACTTGGATTGATATAGGTAGGTATATCATCTTATTCATTCTCTCATACTTTTGCAGAGTTAGCTTAGGGCTAAATAAAGTTTGAACAAGAACTAGTGGTGAGTTGATCCTAATATTTAGATTATTATTACCTAAACTTGTGAAAGCACCTCAAATATAAGGTGGCCTTCGAGCAATGCTAACCAAATTTTGGTATCAGGGTGAGGTTGAGGTTAAACTTGATTTCAGAGAAAGTCTGTTTTATTTTCTGGCCCCAGGAGTTTTGGACCAGGACTGCACTTATAACATGCTAACGTAAGATTCAAAAGCAGTTCGCCCAACAAGATGATAAATTATCACAACACAAACACAGAGTTACCTATTTGTACACAGAGTTTTGATGTAGTGGTAGATATTCTGGATCATTCACAGATTTTTATCAATAGCTTCGATTACTGATGCAATTGCTGATTTTCACAGAAAAATCGGCTGTATGACGTCAAATGCCGCGTTAAAGAATCTATGTTATTTCACACACTGCCCTTAAGTTGATTTTTTACAATCGTTACGTTTGTAATGACTAGTAAATTTTACAGTACTTACGATAAAAAAGTTTAGTACGGACGAAACGAGGCAATCGCAGTTTGAAGACCTCAGTGTCACCAAACATACAAAAATTACTTACAATGAAAGCGCTAACCGGTTTTTCTAATTTTAATTTGCATGGAAGTTCGAAAGAGGATCATACTTAATACTCTGAAACATGTTTTGACAAATTAAACTGAAGTCAGACATTTAGGTACCTTGTTAGTTACATAGTAACACTGTAATGTACATAATATTATTTGTATTGAACCGGCGACGCGAGGTCTCACCATGTCTGCGTCACTTTGAGGGTTCAAGGTGCGTTGGTAGAGATCACAGTCAGCGGCGAAGGAGGCCTAGTTGTCTTTCTTGTCGCCAGGGGCGCTACTGCTGTTGTCGGTGTCTTCGGGCTCGTCATCGGAGTAGGTCGTTGGCTCCTCGCCGGGTTTCAGCAAACGGCCTACGAGGTCGTACTTTTCTGAAATAGTTACGTTAACAATTTTATTTTTTATCTCATCATTTTAACTGATTCTGATCAATAGAACTGGTTAAGAATTGCCGGGGATTCCAGGTCGACTGAACTGCGACTGATTTTATGAAGACGACATCATGCGAGAAATTAGACTCACTTCGAATTTGTCCGTCTCTTTGTAACGGTTGAACTTTCAGGTGCGCAATCGAACGCAAGCTTGAACAACAAATTTTCACGGGTGGTAGGACTTTGCACCTAGTTTTTTGACATTGTATCTGAACAACCAAGTTTCCGTCCCGATGCACAAAGCAGCCATGACCTTCGCGCGTCCTGTGCGACGAAACAATTAAATTCTCTCATCATTCGTTACGTGTGTGAAGCGAAATTAGAGTTAGTTCCTACTAACCGCGACTTAGTCCGCGTTGTCATTTTTTTCAACAATATCTTCATACATTGTAGCCTATGTGTTATTCTGATGTATAAGTTATATTACTGTAATATTTCATCCAAATCTGTATTAAACATTCATACTTACTAACTTTCACATTAATAATAATTAATAATTAGTAAGATAAGCATTCTATTATTCCATTTTAATGCGGGTGAACCGCAGGCACAGCTTGTTTAATAAAGCTAAATAAGTCTCATAAAGCTTCAAAGTTTACCTATCGAGTACTACCCACACAGCTCCTATCGATCGAACCGATGTTATAGAACCAGCTGGCGCATTATTAGCAGACCTTGCAAATAAATTAACGCTTATGATAATTGAGCACTGCCTGCTGGCTTATACGGCTACACTAATCATTGACAAACTTAGTCTGAAATATGAATCACTAGAGCTTTAACGAAATTCAAATAAATGCTACTTCAAATCTCCACCTGATCGCAGAATGCCCGATGCTCGTGTCTGTTGGGACCAAAATTAGGTGCACTGACGGTGGAGCAGAATTCCTGACTCTGTTAAGCCATGGGAAGATTCGGTAGGATGCTATGAAGATGGGACAATTTGAGGATTCCTGGAGGGGGTTTCCAGGGAAATGGGTGAACTGGCTCACAACACAAGAACCGATGGATCTGATCTGACCGACGGACATATCACTGAGCGAATTTCGAATTCAAAATACGCGAGCCCATCGCCGTTTTCGGGTTGCTTGGCTTTTTATAGGAGTTTTCTGTTATTGGAGAGTTAGCCGCAAATTGTATAATGAACACTTACTAGGTATTTCGCCCAGACTTAACCGAAGGGGTGACCCTTCCCTCTCAAGGGAACTTCAAGTACAGTAAAAACTGCCTATTGTAAATGCGCACACGCTTTCCTTCTCCTCTACACCATCCACCCCTACATACTACTACTACTTTAACATACTTTAGCTTATTGTTATCTACCATTGCATTTTTGTCCAAATTACAACATTGGTATGTCCGTAAGCGTGTTTTGAATTGACAAGAATTCGACTAGACAATACGCATCTGGCGCGTTGAGTCATGGTTACGTAATTGAAATAATATGCACAATACTGTTTAATGCATGTGATGTATATCATTGGTCATGCAAATGTGTATTATGCATAAGACACATACGAAATGATAATTCAAGGTTGGTTCATTGAAAAAACATTACTTAGGTACTTATTTATCCCACGAGAAAGGATTGCACAAAAAAAAATGTGACGGTCAAGAAATATTTTCCTTATCTTGTACAAAATGATGATTGAGAAACACACATTTAGTGCGTTAAAATGTGAATTTAGGGGCCTCGGGTCTTTGAAACATGCATGCAACGAGACAGCGCGTAATGTGGCATGTCCATAATAATAATCAATGTAACACAATAAAGCAGTTAATGTTATGAAGATAACGCCTATAAGTGTGATTCACTCAGCAGCAACCATTTTCATCATGACAACAGGAGGCAGTCATGGTAGGTCTAAGCTGGTCATGTTTTGGTGGTTAAAAAAACAGTAATGTTATCAAAATCTTAATGAACCAACTTCATCCCACTGCAAGGCAAAGCCCAACCAACTCAGCCCAAATCCTGCAGTGGTGTGAATAGAGCCTATTATGTATGATACAGTGTTTGTCAAGAGTAACTGTTTTCTGTCATTCAGGATGAGAAATCTGATTTGGTGTGAGGCTTCGGAAGTTAGCTACTACATAACACTAGTAGGTTGCTGGTTCGATCCACAATACAAACATTTGTGTGCATGAACATGCCTATTTGAGTTGGTCTGGGTATAGGAATAGGATTCTTTTCTAACAGCTTGTATCATGGTTTACAAGCTGTTTTAATAAGCCTTTTCGACAGTTGACAGGATAACTAGTGATGCCAAAAACAGTTTTTTTTTCTATTGTGCAAAATTAGTTCCAACGAATTTTTTAAAAAAACGCCTTACTTACAAGGAAACCGAAAGCATAATGCGCGATATCGCTACTAAGATGGGTAACTTTAGTCTAATGGCATCTGTACTTTTTCCCAACATGATAAAACAAAATGGTTTTGTGTCAATAGGCTAAAGAGCAAAAAAGTATTGATTTAACTTTTCAGAATATTGCACATTTTACTCAAAGTTATTCAGTTCAGACCTTGTTTGTGTTGATGTATGTAAATGTGATTATTGGAAGTATAAAAAGTATTGTGTTTGATACAACAGTTATACCTCTGAACTGTGCCTCCCACTCTTTGACTGACTCCATCTCCATTGAATTGAGATCACTAAGGTCATCATACTCTTTGTCTGATGATGTCACCGAGAAAGTTGCAAGACCTCTTGAAGCATCTTTGCCACCAAATGCTGCATATGGCCCTCCTGTAGATGGAAGAGAAAATATTTAGAACTAAGCAATACACAACATAGCATTATAAGTTGGCAGTAATTAATCAACTTTGTTTTGCTGCTTGCTCTCAGTATGAAATATGCATAAAAACAACAATCACAACAGACAAAAAAAACACAACTGTTGTATTGTATGCTGAGCTTTTTTTGCTTGTTGTGATCTTAGAAATCTAAATGAAAATAGTGTTACTGTAAATAACAACTTTAGTGATAAAGTTAAAAAGTCACAGATTAATTTGTTTACAAAGATAATATTGTTGCAGTGTTTTATTTTCAAGATTTGTTTATGTAGTCAGTCTGTCATGTAGAAATTAATTGAAAGGTGGACTTAATCAAGTTGGTTAATAGCATTTTTAGTCATACAATCATTGAATAAGACAGAAGATGGTATAAGTAAAAAGTATGCAACGTAACTGCGGCTAAGAAACTATGTACCTATCCCATTTCTGATGAAGTGGTATGGTTAAGTAAAGAAAATATTTTAGTTTACTTGGGTAAACTAACAATTTGCATTAAATCTAGTTCTAATTAAATTATACTTTAATATATGTATATGAGGGTATGAAATACACCATGACAACAATATATGCATCTTGCATTACTAGATAGCCTTAGTTGATAAAGTGAACTGATAATGCAAATGAGTCACAAGTGTCAAGTCTATTTATAAACACGGTCGGGGCGAGGTGCACTCACCGGGCCCGTAGAAGCGGCGCCCCCGCGTCACGTCGAAGATCCAGCCGTTCACGGCCACCAGCACGCGCCCGTCCGCCTGCGTGCCATCAAACTGACGCAGTTCCGACACAGTCATGTCTTTGCGGAGCTTCGGCAATTCCACATCGGCAACCTCCACTGGTGTTTTTACAAACTTACTGTATATTTTATACGCCAAAAAAAATATTATTACAGTTATCAAAATATTCACAGGGCTGTAAATTTTGAAAACATCGTTCACAAAGCCAGAATCGCCCGTACTTTCAGGATCAACCGGTTTGGTTTCTGGAGCTGACGACATTTTTATAGAAACTGTTTATACGCCTAAAAGGAGGCTATGTTATTGCCTGAATTTATAAAATCTTCACAAAACGAATGACGTCAGCGTGACCCGCCTGGCATTGACAGTTTACTTCTTTTTTTTTGAAGCACGTAAGTGAGGTGCAATGTTCATAGTTCAATTCAGTTAAATTGAAAGTCTCATGAATCGAAAAAATAAAAAGGAGGATGAAATAAAACTTCAAAACGAGTAAACGTGACCCTGGGTGCTGCAAAAACACTCGGACAGACGCGCTCCTAAAACACAACGAGTGAAACTGAGAGTAATCGACCTTTTACTTTACTTTGACAGTTTCATATGCAATTTAGAACGGCTTGAGTAAGGGTAATTTTCACACTGACAAGTGTGTTTTTCAAAGAAGTCCACGGGCCTTATTACGATCTTTTCACAGCTCAGTTTTAGCTCAGTTCACGTCTTTTTATTCATTAGAATTTGATTAGAACATGCAAAATAAGTAATTTATTCGAGATTGTAATAGGGCCTCAGGTAGAATTTAACTGACAGCTGTCAGGTAGAAGTTTTGCTACTTTGGGTGGATAGTTTTGGCCAGACGAACTGCCGTGCTATTCCGGCGGTGCACATCGCACGTGCGAGCATCGATGTTGAAATGAGATTACCTCAATCATCAATACGCTTGACTTTGAATTAGTATTTTCTCTCATTTTGTATGTAAATAATCAAAAAGTGTTTTTTGGCTTAGTTCTTTTCTCTCAAACGACCACAGTCGCGAAGGAATTGAATTTCAAAGTTACCTCGCACGAGCGAAGTGAGTCTCGACGACCACCGGAATAGCATAGCTGAACATAATATAAGTTTAACTAAATAAATTCAGATAGAATTTTAGTTTTTTAATTTACTGGAACTTAATCGTTGTTTGGAAATGTGCTTAAAAATAACAAGTGTTTTTTCTCCCGAAGCCTTTCAAAAACAATCTTTCGTTAAGAATCACTCGAAAGGGTTCTTAAAACTAATTTATCGCCTTTGGGTTTTCTCTTCCTGATTTATAGTGTCGTCTTTTTCTTTTCACCGAGGGTAAAAATCCCTCTGAACTTCTCCTCTAGGAACGCACCCTAGATAACGTGGTTCGTCCCCATTCGGAACTCACCCCAAGTTTCAATCGCTCTGACAATTGAAATATAAAAAAATCTTTCTCGGGACAACACAGTTCGCCCGATGTTGCCTTTTGAAAAAAAACTATGACAGCTGACATCGATCTGTCAAATTGACATTAGTGAGTCAGTTCAGTTCACTGAACTGGGAGGGACTGCGAGTGCGAATTTCATAGGTGTCAAAGCCGTGTGTTCGTGAGGAGATTGATGTTGTGTGGTGATGAATAGTTTTTGAAGTTGTTTTGTTGTATTCAGTTTTCTGATCCATCCATTATTCACCATGAAAGAGCCACAGTCAGACCTTTGTTCACGTTACATAAAGATTTTTATAGTCGTCAGCTGTTATTGGTGAGAATTAAAATGTGTTATCTCTGTCCTTGCCGGCGATGTTTTAATTTATTGTTGAAATGCTTTTATCCGGCCCGATGCATAATATTAACAATGTATGTTTTCAGGGTGGTATCCATAGCCACAGTGTTCGTTAACAAAAGCTTGCTGAGCAGCCAAACAGTGGCGTTGGAGGCTCCGCTTTTCATCACTTGGTTCCAGTGTGTTGTGTCTTTTACTATTTGTTTAACTTTGAGCAACACAGGGGGGATACCGAAAGTATTCACTTTTCCTAAAGGATCACCATGGAACGCCGAAGTTGTGAGAAAGGTGAATATTTAAAAAAACTGAAAGCCTTAGGTGTAAAATGCTTAAATCACTTTTTTATAATTCATTCATAGCCTCTGTAATAGTTTCAAAAGAAGGGGACAAAACTACAGTAACGCTGTGGGCTTCTTGCCTGAGCCTTGTACAGTCTATTCCAGTTCATTTCTTGAAAGTACATTTATAGGGCTTTTACGAACTTACGGTGTTTTTTCATTATTTCACATCTGCAAATTGTAATAAAGTTGTTTAAATTCAAGAGTGAATTAGTTTCAAAAGTCAATTATTCAAATATGTTTATTTATTCAAGTATTTTAGTAATGAAATATTCCTATGATACCACTTGAAATTGGCACATTATACCCTTGTCACAGAAGAGTGTCGCACATATTAAGACTCTTATTCATAAAAAATTAAACAGCTCTTATAGAACACGATAACTATTGTATCGCTTTGTCACTGTCATTCTTGTTGCTGCCGCCATTTGCGAGTAAGTGACAGAACACGTCAATAGCTTAAACAATGCGTTAGCGTTGCGTTCGTTTTTATGAATAAGGGGGTAAATGGTTTAAATATTTATAGTATAAAAATTAAAAGAAAGCTGGCCTATTTTAGAATATCACCACTTCCTTCTTCTTTGCGTGTCACAGAGAAAGATTGCTAACTATGATAAAAGTAATTACTGATATCTACAGGAACTAGATAGATCACTTTTTGATAACACTCAAGGATGTTAACTGTTATTCATTGTTTTTATTAGTTAGTGTAATATAAGTGTTTAATGCTGTTAAATATTGCAAATTTATAACATGCATGTATTGTGGATACATTATTTGCTAAATATGTATATGTAACTTCTTTCCAGGTCATTCCTCTCTCTATAATGTTCACATTGATGATAGCAACCAACAACTTATGCCTGAAGTATGTTGGGGTACCTTTCTACTATGTTGGAAGATCTCTGACCACAGTATTCAATGTTGTGTTCAGCTACATACTATTGGGCCAAGCTACATCATCTAAGTGCATTATGTGCTGTGGATTTATCATCTTTGGATTTTATCTTGGTGTAGACCAGGAAAGTCTGTTAGGTTAGTATTTGACTTGATTTCTGTAATCAATCTATTATACTACAAGCTGTAATGTTTTTCATACCTACATTACACGTATAATATCAATGTTTCTAAAAATCTATGATGAGCAAACTAAAAATCTAATTCTAAATTCTATGATGAGGAATAAGATTTTATAATGATAATAATCATGATTTAGTAATCGAAAAACCTTTGTCCAAAAAATTATCAATTTTTCAAAACTTCAAAGTTGAAGGTATACAGGGTGAGTTTTCCAAGTGGGTGTGGTAGGCCAAATCCTAAACTATGAGGAATTTAGAAAAATGGTTGGATGAGTCTCGAGACTAAATTGGGTGTTTTTAACTGCAAGGCACAGTTATAGTAGTAGGTAAAATCACTAAAGACAGATTCAAATATGCATTAACAGTTTTTCAAATTGCACTTGGCCAAGCCAAATATTTAAAGAGCAATTTCAGATTAGCCTATTTTTCTGCGCGCAAACGGTCGTCGCTCCTACACAACATTTCGCGTTTAAAAAACCAGACTCGCTTGCACGGGCTTATACCGGCGTGTTTGCGTAAACTGAACATTACAACTCGCGCTTAAACGAGCCTATAAGCGCGTATAAAACGATAATCTGGAATCGCCCTTAGTAGAAAAAAAAATACCTATACTTTTAGATTAACCATATAACAAAATGATGTATACCTTTATCTCTGTGCCTCCAACTTCCTTCTTAATTTAGTAGATGGTGGCCTAGTAAACAAGTGACTTGAAATCATGATACATAATGAACAGTAGTCATTAATTTGTCATTGCAATTGCTTAAACATAAAGTGTTTTTTCAGGTTCATTCAGCTTAATAGGGACCATTTATGGAGTAGTTGGTTCCCTTATGTTGTCTCTTTATTCTATCTACACAAAGAAAGTTCTACCAAGTGTTAACCAAGAGGTGTGGCTGTTATCATACTACAATAACGCCTACTCTATTATTCTTTTCCTGCCGCTAATTGTTATCAATGGGGAACTGCACGTCTTGTGGAATTATACGAATTTTGATAGCACCTACTTCTGGATTCAGATGCTTATTGGTGGAGTATGCGGCTTTGCTATTGGATATGTAACATCTTTACAAATTCAGGTATGTAGCATGGAACACATTGATAAATAAAATATTTTAATTCATTGGACAAAAAACAAATTAAAAAATGCAGTCTTCAAGACGGTAATTATTAACTTATCTACTTAGAGGTGGATTGGATAGCGGTTATACTGGGAGTACATATTTTATTCAGTGAATATGGTTTCATTTTACACACAATAGATCAATTTTATTTTCGTACTTAAATCACATGTCAAATTCGACAAAATAATACCTTTAAGAATTTTCCTTTCAGGTCACATCTCCTTTAACACACAACATATCAGGCACAGCTAAAGCTTGTACTCAGACTGTGATTGCCACTCAGTGGTTCAACGAAAGCAAAAACGTCCTCTGGTGGACTTCTAATGTGATTGTACTGGCCAGTAGCGCCATGTATGCCAGGTTTAAACAAGTGGAGATGGAGGAAAAATCTAAGAAGCCCGTGCCTGAAGATGAGAAAAGTTTAGTATGATATTTTATCCGGGTACTTGCATTTTTTGAAAGACAATTGTATGAAGTGTGACTTTATAAAAATGAAAATGATGTGCTAACTAGTTGGGTGTATGTTGGCTAAATTATTTCTAATGACGAATTTGGAGGTTATTTTATGTGTAGCTTGTTATAAAAATGTTTACTAGATAATAATATACTAATTTGTTAACAACTTAGACCATTTCATAATGTGACTGTGGTAAATTTTGTATGTTCAGAAACTATCAGATTATTTGAATAGTTCAATTTAAAATATTTTTAGAGTAGTATAATTTGCCATGTTAATGAGTTGCTTAACTTTTTAGGAAAATAGTTATTACAATGAACTTTCATTTGTTTAAAAATGTGATAATAGTATGGTATACAGTTTATATCGTTTTATAATTATATGGGTCGATAGTGTCCATAAACACTCAGTTCTAAAACTTGCCGCGCTTATCTTCTAAGCGGAAATTTGGCCTATTTTGTATTAAATCTTAACGAAGATTACGGAATTCTGTTCAAAAACTTATAATTCTAAAAAATGGCTGTACCGAAAAATTGTGTCACCCTTGTCTGCGGTTATAAATAGTTTTCAAGTTACAAGTATGATAAAATATGAAAAAAGGCATACCTACTTAACTCTGAATCTTGACACAATTTTTGGGCACACTATCATAAACGTAAGTATACAATTAGGTTCGGAATGTGGTAAACCACTAATGTGTGTATCTATATTGCATGATAATTCAATTATCGTAGCTTGTTTGGAATCACCAGTGACATTAATGTAGTATCTAAACAATTGACTTGACTAAAATGTAGATTAAGACACTCTACAAAGACTGGTGAATGACGCCTTGTGTCATATTGTCTAAAATATGTCATAGTTATTTATTTATGTAACGTAAGAATAGTGAGTAGGTATTATAGGTCACACTGTATGTAGTCAAAGTGAATTTGAATTTACGAATTCCGATCTACTTCAGATCTTAAAATTGTAGATAAATGGTATCTAATCCTTTTATATTTTGTTACCAAATACAAGTTTTTAGACTCATCTGGGTCTATTAAATGGTCGTACAATTCTACGCCATAGACTTTATTCCAATTTCTTGTAAATATTGTATTATTAAATGATATCCATTCTGTATATCTGTATCTTTTTGTTCTTAAACTGTACCCCATGATTTTGATGTCTTTCAAACGTGGCTTATCAGAATTTGCTCCTGGATAAACAGAAGGTCTTGGGCATTGACTTAGGGCAAAATATTTTTCCTGTCTATAACTAGATCTCATTAGGGGCAGTAAGCTTTTCCCATCAAAACACAAACTGGATTTGTCGGAATTCCCCTGACGCTTTGGTATATTGTTGGGTAATTCTGTGAGGTCTACGAGTGTTGGGAATATATCTACTAATTCAACAGGGTTATGTATTAGTTTAGGCGGCATTCCTGGTACAAGAAATAGCAGCGGTACTTTTAATGCCACGTCGAAATTGCTGTACTTAGCCCATAAACCATTTTCTCCGAGCGACCATCCTGTAAATGTTAAAGCTGATATATTACGCACTCTTATTAAATACAATTATTAAAAATGGAAGTGTCCTGAAGAAGCACTAAAGAAAGGATTTTCTACGAAGTAGTAAGGATTAGGACAGCTATATGTTAGTAATTATTACATAAAAATCAATTGAGTAGATAATTTTATAGTTGTTAGAATTTAGAATTATAGCAATTACTTGGGCTAACATTATACATTAACATTGATCGGAGTAAATGATTACCATGGTCACTTGTTAAAACGACGACAGTGCTGTTCAGGTCCACGTAGCTCATCAACGCTCCAACCAAGTCATCTATGTACTTCGCTGCTGCGAAATAGTTTCGTTTAATTTTGGCCGTCCATTCGGCAGGCATGGTACCGAATGGGAAAGTGATGTTCAACTTGGCAATGTCATCTCTGTGCCGCACGTCTGTCCATGGATGCCAAGCTACTAATGGTAACTCCTTGGGCATGTGAGGAAATCTTGGTGGCTGAATATGAGACATGGGAATTTTATCTGTAAAGGAATTGACTGAAGTCAAAAATTGGCAAAATGATTTTAGAAAAATGATAGAATAGCCTGTTTCAAGCAACTGTATACAGACATGAACGTACTATAAGTAATGTGAATTGGAAAAGAAAGGCCGCGTCCTGGACGCCGTACTACGTAAACTGTAAACCGCATCGCCCGCTACTATAATGAGCAACAAAAAAAAAATGGAGACATTGGAACAGGATATTATCTGCGTACCAAACGTGCAATAGGTTAATTTCTCATTTCAATTTAATTCACAGTCTTGTCATATTTAGGTAATTGAAAGATCTACATTGTCATACTGGCTAATTTGACAGCATATTCATCATCTCCAACATCAACAAAGTTAATGTGGCATAGTTCGAAATCGTAACTCAATTTTGATGCTGCCCGTACACATGCACATTGACTAATCGCAGCATTCACCCAACCGGGTGAAGAATCTATACCAGTCAAATGTTGAACCATCTGAAAAAAGTATGAGTGTTGTTCAGTTCGTCTTTATAAAATACACATACCAAGATATCGTGAAGGAAATTTAAGCGGAATATGGGGTTTATGGAATCCGACAGCCAGAAAGAATGGGTTGCTATTATTGCCCCGCTGATTCAAAATGTTGATTGCGTGTTCGAGTGACTGTAGATCGGGTAAAGATTTGCCTGGTTGGTCCTTTATTCGTACAGGACAAAGCAAATTACTTCGGAGTTCCCCCGTTTCTCGGTCTTTACACACTGCTCTGTCTTTAAATTTTTCCGTTGGAGGATGATACGGAACATTCGACCAGCTATAGGGATAATCGTCCGTAAAATTGGAACTTTTCCCTGGATGGAAAATTTTGCCTATAGAAAATGTTTCGTATCCATTTTCTTTGAAAAACTGTGGTATTGTCGAATAATTTCCAACAGTATCTCTCCAGTAACTATAAAAATCATACAGACGCAATGCGTCTGGACGACGACCTGTCAATATTGAATTACGACTTGGAGCACAAAGAGCTTGCTGCAACAGAAAAATTGATTGTTTTTCATAAACTATCACAGTAATCAACTTATGCATGTAACAGGTGGATAAGAACTTGTAAAAGTATAACAAAGTTGAAAGTATAACAAGATCAATTTTCCTGCATCACCTGCGCAAAAGAACTTTCAAAGTTTAAACTATTTGCCGCCATTTTGTGTATGTTCGGGAGATGGATATCTCTGTCCGACAGGGGCCGAAAGTCGTCAATAAAAATAAATAAGACATTGTATCGTGATGCGAAACTGTCTTTTAGGTTAAATGTACAGAAAAACACAATAAGATACAGCTCATTCCTTTTAAGTTGTACAAATCTTAAAAACATTATTGTTAAAAATAATAATTCAAGCCTTTGCTTTGCTCTGAAATCGACACGACACATTTACGGAAAATAATAAAAACAAACTCAACACATTTCCGTAGGTATTTCTGTCTCTTTTTTCTCGCCAATAGAAAACAAGGCTAGAAGACTGACGTCAAGTCGTATGATGATTTACTCCTTTGCACGTACTGGTGTATTGACAATAGCACGATTTTGATGATTAGACAAATAATATTAAAATGTATTCGAAATCAACAAGAGAATGTCTGCATAAAAGCAATTGTTAATATTAAGAATAATAAAATAGTGAAAACTTTGAAAGAGAAACCAGAGAAACGAAACGTAACGTTACAGTTGCAATGGCAATTATGATACAGACAAGACACAATAGTAATTACTCGTACTTAAATTGGCTGTGCTATTCAGGCAGTTATGTGATGGAATCTATGCTAGTAGTAATCTATGCGCGTAATTGCATTATTGATAAGCACCAGCGCCACCAGGCTCATTGTTATTTCTACTTATTTGAATAAGGGGATGTATTAATGCATTCTCCTGTAGGTCCCATAGCTCAGTCAAGGAACCAGGTACAGTAAACAGCACATCACGCTGCCCACAAAGTCAGACTAAAACGTCTTTGGAATCTAACACTGTGAGTTTTTCCACATAACGCGAGACCCAAGACGAGGCGCGGGACGTGAATGTGAACGAGCTCGTATTTCATCTCGTGTGTCGCATCGGGGGAGAGAAAGACAGGCATTTCTTAAAAGAAATAAAACATCAGGGGTCTAGTGGCTGCAAGGTCGATCGTACATGGATCATAACTGATTGAGCCATGTCGTGGATTCCATTCTGTCACAAATCCACCATCCAAAAGTTTCAAACTTTGGGTGACTTTAGTATTGAGGCACCTCAATTGGCACCACCTCAACCATTCTATATTTAGTTGACTATGTCATGTGAGAAATCAAACATTTGGCGTCAAGAGTCACGAGATCTATGCCTCAATGGCGGCAACAGAGACTAACAATCAGCCATATTGAGCCACGCCCGCTTGTCGAGTGACTAATGTAGGTAACTAGTGTCGCTACTGCAAAAACTTAATCTTTGGTGAGCTGTATGTATTCGGGATTGGGATATTTTATCACAATCACTACGCTCATAAACTGCAAGTTTGAAAGTGAACCCTACTTTAAATTAATTCGTCTAACGTTTCTTTTAATGTTAACAAATTAATAACTTCTTTAAACTGTTACTCTTGGAAAAACTGAATTTCAATCAAAAATGCACTGCTTTGTTTTGTTTGTGTTTATAAATGTCGATTGTGGCGCCCTCACATACAGTTTGAAGAAATAACTTTATACTGTTCACACACCCACACACGCACAAACGAACAAGTGGGCGTTCGAGTATTGTCATTCAAATCATCTGTTTCGTGAATTGTTGTATATTTTGTATATAATTTTAATTTATTCCCAATTTATTTATTGAAACGAGTTAAGATAATTTCGAATTGGTGTTAGAGTGTGTAAGAGAGTGATGTTTGCTAAGTTTTGTTTGATATTTGTGTGACGTCATTGTTTTCGACTGCCAGTAGTAACGACGCAGTTGCATTTTTACGCGTAAAATGGAGTTAAAATGAAGATTAACTATAAAAACAAGGTAAGTTTGATGCGTAGTTCGTAAGTGCGTATGTTTGTTGAGAGTTAGGCACGGCGGTGGGTCAGTTTATTGGTGTTTTTTCGGGTGGTTCAACTCGCATCGATTTCCTTTGTCCTCGCTCCCTTGTCTAGAAGCTAGACGTATACAAACCTACCTTCGGATGCCAGCTGTTTCACAATAACATTTTTCTGTAGTCTAGTATCAATCACTAAAAAAACATTGGGTGAGTTGGAGATGGGTAATGTTGTAATTATGTAATCAATAACACAAACACAATGTAAGTATGTCTTTCATTTTACCTTGGTTCTAAATTTCTGTGAATGACATCAAATCGTAAATTATGTACGCCCATCTTTAGCTGTTCTTTTGTCATAATTGAACTCAACAGTAAAATTAGATACCCTCTGACCAATAAACTACCCTCTGACTAAATTATTCCCTTAGCTATTGCTAACATCTCTCTTTTAAAACAAATGTAATATGTTAGTCCTTTTGATGATGATATCCAACTTAAATTCAAATTACATAAAAGGAAATAGGGTAACATTACTACTGATTTAATTAGAAGTTTAAGTATTCTAACATCATTATGCTCTAATTAGGTATTATCTTAGATTAAATAATAAACATCTGATCAAAAGCTGACATTGTTAGTTCAAAACAAAAACATCATTATCTAGTAGGTAGGTACCAGGGTTTATCTATTCTTGTAGGTACTATTTGTTTCAATAAAAACATGCCATGATTTACACATGTGATTAGAAGAGTGAAATATGTTGTGTTAGTCAACAATCTCCAAAATTATAGGAATACATCACATATAAATAAAAGAAATAGTAACTATTTATTAAGAAAACATAAAAAGAATAATCTACAGGTAACTCCAGACAACACAAAATATCTCTTTTGATCGTTGTGCTTATAATATAAAATTTTTGTATATATTTTTATCAAGGTGACAAACCGTCAGTATGTCGGCGGAGTCCCCGCGGCATGTGCGGTCGGGAGGACCTCTAACGGTTCCCTCCCAGCCGCCTAGTGACCGCAGTATCATTGATGCAGTCTCGGGGTTCATCAATGATGTCACACTCTCATCTTCGTCCACCGTAGATCCAAAGGATGTCATACAATGGGCTAGGTAAGTGACATAAAGTTCCTCCCTAAGATAAATAATTGAGGGCTAGTTGTACTGTAGTAACATCATACAAAAGAAATAATATTTTATATCCTGTATTCTATGTGAGGCCGCACAAATTGTACATCTTAAATCTCAGTAAACTTTTAATTTTATTGATTTCTTTGTGCAATAAAAAAGTTGCCCACGCACGGCTCACTTCTTTACCACTTCCTGTTTTCAGTAAAACAAAGCATTTGGAAACCCATATTGTTCGGTGAAGGGTAGCAAACATCTATCCATCCTTATAAACTTTCCCTTGTTTATATTTTTCTGCATTTTGTTACTTCCGGAAGATGATGCAATAACGCAGCATGTTGCAATAGGTTCGAAACTGCTGACATCAACGAGCCAACGCCCGAAGGGGACAGCGACAATGAGATATCTCCTCTCCTCCTCATCCTGGGCTACGGGTCGGGAGTGCAGGTGTGGCTGGTGCCGCCCAGCGGGGAGGCGCAGGAGGTGCTGTCGTGGCGCCAAGGCACAGTGAGGGTGCTCCGTATACTGCCTACTCCGCAGCACGGCGACGCTTTTGCGTCGAAAAGGCCCCTTATAGCTTTGTGCGACTCGGCAAGCCCTGGACCGACGTTTTGCTCGCTCAGTTTCATTTCCATAAGAGGGGGTGAACAGGTTAGTATTTAATTGCAAAAACACATAGGATACGCTGATTTGATATAACTTAAAAGGTCAAGTTAAGAATGGCATCATTAGTATGGTTAATCTCTCAACAGATTAGGTTGCTAATTACCTACTTAGTTAGATGGACTGCAATAAGTTGAATGGTAATTACTCTCTGTGATTATATCTGACACAGTTTATTTTACAGTTAGTTAAGTACTTAACATTTTTCCTATTCATGACTACTGGTTATATAAATGCCAATGTTTAGTACTTTTTCGTGAATTTCCTGCTTTTTTCCGTAGTTTGTTTTATTATTTTTAGTAATTGTTGGACATGTTTGTAAACAGATTAATTAACACGAAATTATTAGTACTTATTGTCTGACATTGATGCTTACAGCTGAATCGAATCGATTCTCACTATCATCATGAAGCTGTTGTTTTTTATTGTGTAAATATTTAAAACATACAAAGTCTCACGTTTGATGACTCACTTGACACAAAGAAAGGTTTCAGAATTCTCTTTATTTCTACACATTAATTACCCACGTAAATGTGTTTTGTAGTATTTATCTACCTCTAACCAAGGGCGTACCCAGGTAGGAGCAGGGGGGGGCAGCTGCCCCCCCCTAGAAGTCAATTTTCCTTACAAGTGGGAATTAAAAACGTATTTCTCTCTCTACGAAAAACGAAACAGGTATGAGCTGCCCCCCCCTAGCTGAAATCCTGGTATGAGCTGCCCCCCCCTAGCTGAAATCCTGGTATGAGCTGCCCCCCCCTAGCTGAAATCCTGGGTACGCCCTTGCCTCTAACAAATAATTGTTCTTTTAAGAGTTTCTGTGTAGTATCTCTGTAACTGTTTTGTGCAATGTACATAACTCATCTTAGATCATAAACATATTTCTCGACTTTTTGAAAAATAGAAATACCTTAAATTTAAGTTTTCTAGACTAGAGATTCCCTTGAACTGAGGCTTTCTGGATAAAAAAATAAACCTGAAAATATAAGAACATAAGGCATTAATGACGCTTATTGAGTTGCGTGTTATGAATAGTATTGGGAATCTTACCAAAACCAAATACGTGAACATTTCATGGTAGATTGGTTTTTAATTGTATAGGCTATCCGATCTGCCCCATTCACTCAATAAAAAACCTTTTCCAACAGGTGAAGAGCATAAAATTCAAAAATCCCATTCTGGACGTTCTCGCGAACAAACGTTCAGTGGTGGTCTCGTTCTCGGAGCGGTTCGCCGTCTTCGACGCAGCGACCCTCGAAGACCGTATGGCTATCACGACTTGCTACCCGTGCCCGTGTCCTCTCGGAGGGAGCAGCCCCATCAACCCACTAGCGCTGGGCGATCGCTGGTTGGCGTATGCTGATAAGAAGCTTAACCAATCGAAGAGGAGCAGCGGTGGTTGTGAAGGTAAATATAATATACAACAGTATCTTGTGCTATACGTACGTAGCTTCATTAATCATTGAAAGCATGAAAAATTCCAATAAAACGAGTGTAATGTTTATAGTTTTGTGTATGTCGTACAGCGCCA
This sequence comes from Udea ferrugalis, assembly GCA_950022985.1. NCBI lineage: Eukaryota > Metazoa > Arthropoda > Insecta > Lepidoptera > Crambidae > Udea > Udea ferrugalis. The sequence goes on from OX465523.1 coordinate 3,581,220, forward strand.
TTCGAATCAACCTTGATGAAACCACTGCATAATGGGTCTCATGTCAGCAGCATAAGGTGCCCCTATGTAAGGATGATGTGAACGCCTTTGTAAAATGAAGTAGTATAATAGACATAATACCCAATAATCAAGATAAAATACGATCTTTACAAGTTTTTACGTAGCCTAACGATTTACAAAACTTCGATGTGATTTATGCGAGAGTAGACCTCCTGTATTGCACATTAACATCTTGTAGTTCATTAAACATGTCTGCAAGCTCCGGCGCACCTCTAAATACTTATTGAGAGGTGCGCTGAAAGAATCGGTTAAATATTCGGTTTGGAACATTGTAGACTGACCATTCGTATTCGGTTAATCCCACAATCGGCGCATCTCTACTAATATTGGAGATTCATAAGTTATTTAATAGTGTTTTTTCTTACAATTATGGTATCAAGAGTTGTATGAGCTCTTCATGACGTGAGCAGTGGACATTCTATTTAAGAAATTGAATGCTAACGAAAACGTTAATACTTTTTAGTTATGCCATCAAAACCACAAAATACTCATTCAATGGAGTCTTTTTACTATTAGCTACAATTACCGATGAGTTTGTCGATTACAAAAGTAATATATTAGTAGGTCGAATCGATTCTAAATTGTGTTATCAATATCATACAGATAACAAATCTAATTTCTTATCTATCATGTTTTTAGAGGAAGTAGAGCCAATCTTAACTGTCCTAACACTGTGTTTATAGTGGTTAAAGTATGTAGATTACGGTAATCAATTGGCAAACAAAATATTTCCTTTGTTGTTATCGTCACGGCTATTGACTCGCGCATGCGCTGACCTTACAACTGCATATCATTCTTTATTGCAAAACAATATGCGTGTGCATGACTAACTGTAGTTTTTTTCAAGCTAAACATACTCGAATAATTAATCTCTAAGTATAATGCAACTTAAAAGGGGAAGCGCGAGCCTAAGCGCAATACATGATTCATCTGGAAGGCAAGTTGTAGCTTGACCCTCCAATGTGACAGAAAGTAAAGCCTTAACTTTGCATTTAATATGTATTGTTTATCTGAATCCACTTATCCCTATTGGGCTGTTGCATCTTTTGTACATGATGGAAATTTGCTTGCAAAACTCACAATGCTTGGTCACACTAACAGTTTAATTGAATGTACAGCGGCGTACATATCAACCTTTACAAAGCCATTGCAAAGTGGGTCTTATTCCAGCAGCTATGTAAAAGTTCATCTGAGTGCGTCTGTACATATTTGCTTTTGTTTTGTCTATAAAAGTTTGTTTATGCTGATAGAAGGTATATTGCGTAATCTCGTTCATAATTTGATACGAAATTCTTTTGATTAAAAATAAAGAATGTATGCAATTTTTTCAGACAACATATTAACAAGTCAGCGCCTTTGGGCGGCTTGATAAACTCCGACACCAAAGTCAATAGTACTGACTGCATGTATAAATGCCCTTGACAATTCCTGTCAATGAGCTTTGTTTTTTTCAATCGGTACCATCATCTGCTTGCGAATAAACAAAGTTCTTATTTAAAGCAGGTTTAAGATGACATAGCCATTTCTATAAGAACCAAGCAATGATTTCTAACTCCTTCAACCAAATCATCCGCACAAAAAAACTTACAAAATATATTTTTGCTATTCGGCATACACTATGTGGTATCCTTATCTAAAGATAGAATATTCAGTAGAAAAAAACTTGTTCGAGTCTCAGGCGAGATTTGACCTGCTGCTCTCCCAATTAAATATACTGATTCATCGTCATTGCACTTTTACTTGTGTAATACATGGTAAATTGGTCTAAACCTTTCTTTTAGTTTTCCATTTAGCATTAATTCACAGTTGACCATTTAACAACGTGTGTTTGTTGCTCCGTTCAGGCGAAGGCGTGACCAGTTACACGGCAACGGTCCTTCACGCGGCGAAGTCCCTCAGCAAAGGGTTGCGCGGCCTCGGCGAGAGTGTCGCGCACAGCCTGGCTGGCGGCCGGAGCACCTCCCAGTCGCCGTCGCCGCCTAACGCGGACATTCAACAGCCTGGGGTGGTCACTTTACTGGATATTGAGGTTAGTAGCACTCCATAAAGCAGTCTAGGCCTGTTCCTGAAAGTGTTGCAATGTTGATCGAAGATTGTTTATCCTACTATCCTACTAATGTTATAAAGGCGAAAGTTTGAATGTGTGGATGTGCCGGGTTGCTCTTTCACGTAAAAAACTACTGCATGGATTTTAATTTAACTGCAATAATGTAGCTTAAACGTCTGAATCGCACATAGGCTGCAATTTATAAAGAAATATAACTTTGTTTTTCAACTAAGTCCACTCGGACGAAGTCACGTGCGGCCGCTAGTTTAACATAATTACATGAACTTAGATGCAGGCGTTACAATGCAATAACTTTTATTCCTCAAAGTCTCATTATTTTTGTATACTTTGTTAGTTTTAAAAAATGTACGACTCTTATTTAGTATAGTATCATTTGTTTATTTACTAAGTTTTTGACGACTTAAAAGTATTTTTTATTATTGTTTCAGCATTTTCCATGCAGTATCTTTACTAAAGATCTGAAAACCAGAAAAAGACATTTGCGGGTTCGAGTCCTGCCTGATGCCAACATGACCAAATGTCTTTTTCTGGTTTTCAGACTTAAAAGTACTTCTAACAGGTGTATTTAACTTAAGATATCTTTGATTTCATCAGGGCATAGAAGAAGAAGAAGGGCAAGACAGCGAAGAGCCGTCAGACCCGATGGTAGCGCACTTCATAGCGCATTCAGAAGCGATCATTGCCCTGAAGTTCGACTCGAGCGGGATGCTGCTGGTCACAGCTGACCGGAGAGGCCATGACTTCCACGTGTTCCGGATCAACCCTCATCCCTGCGGCCCGAGTCTTGCGTCTGTGCACCATCTTTATATACTGCACAGGGGTGACACTACGGCGAAAGTACAGGTAAGATTTTTTAGTTTGCCATTCACATAATGGTACTTTGTAAGATTTGATCATTCAACAGCGATAAGTAAATTGAGGCTAGAACAAGTAAATGCGACAGTATTATGGCGCAAGAAATATCAGGATGTTTTTTTTATAGATACGTAGGATTCCTTCCTAGTTAGGGAAAATGATATTTAAATATTTGTGTAGGTACGCAGTTTTAAGTTTCGTCAAAATTGGCTTGGAGACTGACCAAAGCATTTTTCAATATCCGCCATATTTTAGAATTTAGATTACAAATTGTTTCAGTGTTATTTTCCTGAACTTAGGAATCTATCTACTGCTTACTTTGTACTACACATCGTTGTGCTTATTCAGCAAAGAATCGATTAAGCTCTAAGTGATAGCTTGAATATAGCTTCTAGATCAAGGTAGGCGAACCTTTATGCATCAACGTGCCATTTTTTCTAAAAAAAAGTTTAATGGGGTCATTCGGGTGCCATCAAATAATTTTGACTTTCTGATATTGGCAAATTTTGATCTATTGGCAAAATAATAATTATAAATACTATCAAAACTCTTTATTAAATAAAGTAAGCAAAAGAGGTACATTTTGGTATGTTTATATTAAATTTCAGTAAAATTAGTGTGACTTCTGTTGCTGCAGGTTAGATGACAAATAATTTATGTTAGGGTTGTAAGATGTTACTTTTAGCAAAATGCATGCTGAACTAGATTCATCTGTCAAACGGTTTCTAACCGAGTTTTTAATGTTATTCATCTCTGAAAATAATGACTCGCAGGCATATGTAGATGAAAACATGGTTAAAATAGCATGAGCCAGCTTCTTCAAACAGTTAAATGTGTCTGGTAACGCATTCCATGTTTCCAGAATTTTATTATTAGCATTTTCACTTAAATTACTTGTCGGTCTTTCAGTTTCAATTAATTCCAACTCTTTCCTTGTTTCAATAAATTTTTGAATCCATATTGAACTAGATTTGAAATCAATCAGCTGCATTTCAAATTCTTAAATTTCCAACCAATCAAATTGAGAGAAGTTCAGGGCCCTAACCATAAGCTTATAGAAAACAATCTTGTTTTAAAGTAAGACTGCTGCAGGACTGCGGAAGGAATGCTCAAAAACCGTACCATGAAGTCAATCATTTTAGTCCTGCGAAGTGTTGGGAAAGAACGAATGATTTTTTAGAAAGCCAGAAAGGGATAGCGCTATATGAACTATATAGCACCATCTCTTACGAAGTCAACGGTCCGAATTGTCTTAAAGCATGCTTGGAGTAAAATTTCGAGAAAATAATACTTAGCATGAATATTCTTGCAAAAAAAACTGTTTATACTGGCATTGACACTAAAGATAATATTTTCTAAAAAGGCCAGCCGAAATTAGTCTACAAAGATCATCATTCGGTCAATTTTTCATCCAAGGGGTCCAAAGCCTAAAACAATCTTAATTTGGTTTTGATGTGAGCGTGGCTTTTTGACAACCAGCAGCCTTAAGGCGCGATACCAGGAAAACGGCTCTCGGGAAAACTAAAGTTTTATATAGAAAATATGAAGTATGAGGCACGAAAAAAATCGTCATAGTAGTCAAAGAGTTGCACAATCAGCTCAAACTTCCAGTATATGGATCAACTTACTAGATTAATGTGAAAAAAAATCAGAATATCGCTAAAAACGTGCAAAACGCACTCCCGTATTTCAAAAGTTTAGGCATCATATAAACTAACAACTTACGTGTTTTAAATAACGTGTAAAGATCAGATATCAAAGAAGCATTGCCAATCAGTTGTTTTTCATTGCTTTATTTCAGTTTTGTGCAAAAAATTCCCAAACATTCCGAATTTTTCGCTTGAAATCTCCATACAAATTACTATGGAGTGAGTGAAGTTTCTTTGATAGCTGTCCGCGCACCGTCGCAGCTCACTCCCCCCCATGTCCCCAAGGTGAGCGCACGTCGCTTTTGACGAAAATGACATTTATAATTACGCGGATAATTTACACGAAATAGGCGCACATAGGGTCTTTTGTTGAAAATAGTACAACTTTATTTTTTTTCCTCCGTACTGTTTGTTCATATGCATTATGCATAATTTATCAACCGTATGATTTTATCATGATTCACCATGAGAGTTATATGGCAGGTTTATATTTATAAGTATACTTGATTAAAAGCTCTCTTGGGTTTGACAATTTCGTACTAGTTGCCATTTCATTTTCCTATTCTTTACGCAGTGACGTGCACTCACCCGGCGTCATGTGGAAGACTGACTTGCGGGACTGCGCAGACGGCTGTCAAAGAAACTTCACTCGTTCCATAGTAATTAGGATGGAGATCTCGAGCAAAAAAAATTAAAGTTTGCGTTTGCTTATACGAAACAGAAATAGTTATTGCAATAGAACATAATGACAAGTTATTCGAAATGGAAACACACTTCACACCGGAACAGCTTTTACAATTGTACCAAGCACAAATTCGGTTGTGTATGGAGTACTTCTGCCACCTCTGGGATGGCTCTGCCAAGTATCAGCTGGATGCACTGGACTCAGTAGACCGAAGAGCCAGGAGACTGATAGGTGACGAGACGCTCGTTGGAACCAAACTCGAGTTTGGAGCATCAGCGTAGAGTTGCCTGTCTATCGGTTTTTTATAAGGTGTATTTCGGAGAGTGTGCGCAAGAACTTCATGACCTGATACCACCCTCTACTTTCTACTACCGGACCACAAGACGCCGCGAGGGCTTTCATCTCCATGTGGTCGACTTTCCAGCGGTCCGAACTAAGCGGTTTGGTACTTCCTTTCTGGTCCGCACCGCTAAGGAGTGGAACGCCCTCCCTGCGTCTGTGTTTCCGGATACATACAACCTTGGTGTCTTCAAGGCAAGAGTGAATAGGCATTTTTTGGGTAAGCGTGCCTGGCAAGACTGAGGTCAAACGCAAACCCATTTTAAATTAAAAAAAAATGGATCAGATAGAACTTTGATATAAATATGAATTATCATATTTACGTCAGCCAATGGAAAAATGGCAGTGCAAGCATTTTTATCTCTAACTGGCTATTTGCACACAGCTTTTCCCTGTAGTAATTTGAATGAACTATACAGACAAACGTTCTAGAAAATATAATTAGCAACAACTATCATTTAGATAGTGAAAGCTTATGTAAAAACAGACAGAAAAACGCGGAGGGTGACTTCCTTTCATACTATGCTCTACTCGTAGATCAATTCCAGTAAGATGAAGATCACTGTGGATTCTGTATTAAATTCAGCGCGATGGCCTCTACAGGAGACTAAAGGTATTACTCAAGTGTTATTATCTAAAATAAATTATCCACTAAAAGTGTCTCAACTGTTGACAACTGTTGAATTCCTCGTTTTAGTTAGTAACAAGATAGCTCCGTTTAATGCTTCTTGCAGCTTTTCATTACAAGTAAGACCAATTAATTAGTGGGTTCTTCTGCATGTTACTAGAAATGTCTCCGTGTATTGCTATATCATATGCATTGGATGTAAGAAATATTTTGTGTTGATGATGATCGAACGGATAAACCAAGTTACAACTAAATCTCGATGGAATCGTCAAGTACCAGATATAACATTGTGCAAATAACGTGGTCACGAGAATAGATTGCAAATAATAGTGTAAAAAAATAATTGGCAAAACCGCTTGTTAGTATGTTTAATAAAATAAAAATTTTGGTTAGTTTCTTTCGTTTGCCCTATATCCTGAAATATATTTTGTGGCGAAATAAAAATATCTTTGGTGAACGCATCAAATGATTATCATGCCGCGATTTATAATAATAACAAATAAATAAATATCCCTGGACATTATTCCACACAGCGCCATCTAGCCCCAAGTGAGTTAATTATACTCCGTTTTTATGGGATACTAGACAACGGATAAACATACTCAAATACTTTTTCTTTTGTAAATACATAGTTATTATACATAGGAAACACCCAGACTACTACAAACAGACATGTTCATGCACACAAATGTTTGTACTGTGCGGGGATCGAACCCGCGACCTTTGGTGTAGTAGCCGACTTCTAAACAATTACACCAAGATGGTCGTCCGGATTTATGCATTGCATTTATGCACGGATTGCACGGCCCAACCACTGTGTGACCATAGCTGTCACGATCGCTTTCAAATTTGACAGATTTTCTCTCCGGCCGACCCTAGTAGCGAACCTTAATGCAGGAATACTTTTACGTCAATTCTGACACACGAAAAAAGTTCCGTGAATGCAACTTCTTCATCATTGTTTTCCAAATTATATAAAAACTAAACATCATCAAGTCACTCGAGCCACAGTGAACTCTTTCTTAGGACCATAAAATAGCTTGACAAATATTTGTTCATTGATTTAGGCGGCTGATTTATTTTAGTGCGGAAATGTGGTTTGTGTCGTTTTTCCTTTGCTTCGGCGGTTATCTTTATACCTACCTACTATCGGTAGGTACACAAAGAAGCTCAAAAAGCAACAATAAATAAACTTGTAAGTGGAACGAAAGTCAGAGTGCCGTGGGGTTTTAGTCCGTAGGAGTCCGACATAACCTCGTCGTCCCCCCGGGCAGCGAGGTATCCATGAGGATTTCCCCACGAAAAAAAAAAAAAAGGTAGTGGAGTTACGCGTCGTTGATCAACATGCTGAGCTTCATGTTTTGCACCATGTCACGCAGCAAATGTAGCCGAGAAAAAAAGACGGCTTTAAGTGTAGTGTAACTTTCACAGTGAAAGATGTTAGAAACTAGTTTAAAATAAAATACAAAGTATAAGTCGATTCTTTATTTCACTTTCCACAGTTTCACATGTGCATGTGTATGCATGTAAGACATTCAAACCGTTAACGTTTATTGTTCACAGATCATTGCTACCTACCGACAAGGATTGTCTGGACTGATATGCTTGTGTTAAAATGTACAACATTTAGCAATTCTGAAATCCAAGATAAAACATCTATTCAGAAATCCTATGACTTATTGAATCCAAATCCATGTCTTCACAAACTTATCAAAACTTTGTCTTCCTGCTGCTAGATTTATCAACCTTTACTTTCTGGGCGGAGATTAAGGATCATGCCGTTATTGCTTACGATGATGAATAATCATTAATTTTACAATCATAAATATAAATAATAACTAGTTTTCCTGTTTCATTTCACCACGCTGATTGTCATGACATGACATGACATTGACATGTTTTCGTGTCATAGTTAGCTATGGAAAAAAGGGTTAAAAAGTAAAATGTTGCTGCCAGAATATATATTTTTCCTTGTGAAATAGGTAAACTCTTTTATAATAAACTTATTCGAATATAGATAACTGACTAACTATCACTGAGCAGTTAAATGGGGGCCTCTTTCTGCCCACTAGCGCCACCAATAGTTTTCATGAATTGTGGTTTTTTTAAGATATTTAAACAAACACTGTTCAATTATGATCCTAAAATAAGATATCTGTACATAAAGATGTTGACAGAATAAATTTATCTATATTGAACAGTTTTTATCAAAATATCTGAAATAAACCTCTATTAATAAAAAACGATTGGTGGCGCTAGTGGGCAGTAAGCGGCACCTAATTATTTCATATTTTTGACGAATTAGGGAAAGACTAAAATCATTTACACAAAATTAACATTGGGTAATTTTAACACTATCCTTCTGTTTTCATAAGATAAAACTTGTACTGTTGGTTTCGGACACATGCCTACCTACTTAAATACATAATGAATACAGTGCTTGATATGATAGGTACAAAGTGCCCCGTCGTATAGCACGTCATGATACTGAAATATCGTGATTGAAGTATCATACTGATATTTTAAATGCGAAAGTTTGTATGTGTGGATGGATAGATGTGTGTTGCTCTTTCACGTAAAAACAACTGAATGGATGGATACTAGACGCATGTTTAATTTCTTTTCTTTTTGTGAATACCTACATAGTTATTAAACACTAGCTGTCCCGACAGACTTCGTGCTGTTGTCAAACGTTAAGTGTCACTTGACGGGTAGGAACATTTGCTAAGAGAAAACCAAATTATAGCTCTGCACTACATTCCTAGCATTTCTCATGTTTACTCACCTTTTAAACCTTCCCTGGACCAAAACAACTATTCCAAAACCAAAATTAGCCGAATCGGTCCAGCCGTTCACGAGTTTTAGCGAGACTAACGAACAGCAATCCATTTTTATATAAAGAGATATGAAACACCCAGACCAGTACCAACAGACATACGGGGATCGAACCCGCGACCACTGCACACTGGTGTAATAGTCCACTTGTAAACCATCACACTAAACCGATTGTAAGTGTATAATAATAAAATTACCTTTCAAGTGCTGCAAATAATGAGTTAAAACAAATACATTTTTGGAAATTATTTATTACCGTTTTTGTTTAATAAACTTAAGTCACCCAGTACTGCTGCGAATGCCTCAGATCTGCATCAGATTACTTCAGTCGCTCTATTTTTGAGATAGCATTGCATTTTACACTCGCTTAATTTTTTTAAAGTTTGAGATATTTATGTCCATGTTTCCATTTTTTGTGATCAACGTTCGTTTTCTTTCTCCTGAATAGGCATGATACAAATAACATAAAACCATTGTGAACAATCATTTCAAATCTCTTTTCAACAAATAGAACTATACTCGGATTTTTAATTGTAGTCAGTGAAATGACATTTTCAGTGTGGCAGGTTTTCAGTCCCAAATAAATAGTGATGTGGTAAATCGAGTTTTTACAATTAAAAGTTAGTCGACATTTCAGCCTGGCAAAAAAGTCTTAGTGAATGACCACGTCCTACTTCCATATGTCATTACTGGCAACACACACTGGTCAGACTTTTGTCTTGAGACAGAGAGGTATTTCGGTAAACTGTATTTAGTAAATAGATTTTCAGTTTCAAAATGTTTTGTTTCTGTATTATATTATTTACAGGTAAGAATTTCGTTTATTAACAGGTCATACAACTGAAAAAGTTTGGGAGGATACAACAGTAGAATCTTCCAAACAAGCGTTTTCTAATGGTTTGACTACAGGCCTAAAGGGCCCAACCGGCAAAGGACGACGCCTTATAATTTCACATATAGGCAGTGATGAAGGTTTTGTAGATTCCGGTTTACTTATTTTTGAATCGAATAATAATAGTATGGACTATCATGAAGAGATGAATTCAGAGTGTTTTGAGAAATGGCTTAAAAGCATTTTGCCAAAATTAAAGCCAAATGCGGTGCTGGTATTAGATAACGCACAGTACCATTCAAGAAAAGTCGAGCGTATCCCCACTTCAAACTGGCGGAAGGAATTGTTCAGTGGTTAGATGAAAAACAAATTAAATATCAACCTACAATGATAAAGGCTCAATTAATCGAAATAGTAAAATTACAAAAATCAAATTACGAACGCTATGCTGTGAACGCTAGTTGGCCGCTGAATACGGTGTCACAATCCTGCGTCTGCCACCTTATCACTGTGAGCTCAACCCAATAGAGTTAGTTTGGGCTCAAGCAAAGGGGTACGTTGCCAGGAACAATAAAACTTTTAAAATTAAAGAGGTAAAAAAAATATTTGAAAAAGGTCTGAAAGAGGTGACGCCTGATAATTGGAGACAGAGCATACACCATGCCATCAAAGTCGAAGACAAAATGTGTCAACTCTACCACATTATACTCGTAGACCAATATGTGGATTCCTTCGTTATAAATGTAACTGATTCCGATTCCGATTCTGAATATACCGATTCAGAATCAGAGTCGAAATCAATAGCAACCGTAACGAATAAAAACGTATATAATTACTTGTATTTTGCTGACTTTCAAGTGTTAATTCCCCTGAACCTCTTTGAACATTTTTTTCCTAGCTATGGTTTTAATTTTTTATTGAGAAATTTTAATATGGTGGTAGGGCCCATATTTCTTAAATCGTATAATTTAATTCGTTTTGTGCCTATTAAATTATTACAATTATTTAACAAAGGCTTTGATACCTCATAAAATAAATCATGACTAAATGTCTAAGTCTAGTGATTGCCGAACGTCACTATTGTAGCGGGTCACCCTTTTTTGTATCAGTCACTGTTGAAGTTGTCATTTTGCTGACTACAATTATTAATCGTACTATAGGGGAAAACTCTTTCGAGGGTACCTCAATGCTCGTTGGGACCACGAGATCATCTCTACTTCGGCTTTCCTGCTGGGTCCTACAGTACACGGCCCTAGGAAAGCGACTCTGCTTCCGGATCCAGCGGCCCCAGGTGCACTTCAATGAACTGAAAAGTACTTTCAGGAAGGCTGATGAAACAAAACACGTTTGGTAGCAACTTAAAATAGAGATAAAACTTATCCCCTTATGGTATACCTAAGAGTAGTATTTATTATTTATGTAGGTATCTGAAGTGAAAAATATACAAATACAAAACAGCTTAGCTTTGGTAAATGAATCTCAATTTGACTGACAGACGTAGCTTAGTTTTCATGGCATTTGGTTTTTTAATTGATTTTAGTCTCAGTAACGGCTTGGCATGATAAGTACATATTTAAGAGTGAACAACCAGAATCATCATTCGTTTTTTCCCCACACTTCGCAAGATTACTTTGTTGGATGTCATTTGATGTCAATAAAAGTAATATTGAATTAAGCTTGCTGCAAAAGTAACGCAACCTTACTTGTAAGCGATTGTGTATCACACTAGAGTCTGGCTAATGAAAGCGTGACCTGCACTTTTCTTAAAAGTTTTTTTATGGCAACATTATGAAGCTGTCAAAGGCACGTCAAAGTCTGTCATAGCAATTGTCAGTATTTCGTAAAAGACGTATATTTTCTCATTTATAATTGCTTTAATATGGGTAAAACAATAAAAAGTAACGTGCGAAAGCTGCTACATACTATGATCAGCAAGTTTAAACAAAAACAAGAAGAAAAGAAAGCTGTTTTTCAAGAAAAACAACAATGTTTAGATGCAATCTCGGATTTTTTAGGTTAGTACGACTTTGTAATCTTGGTCTTTGTTGGCTGATTATTATATATAATTACGATATTATACTAGTTTTTCTTATGTTTATAGAGAATTTAGAAGATATTGAAGGCCTCTGTGAAATTAAAAACACTGTGGAAAGATTCAGAGAATTGGAAAAGAAATCTTTAATAGAAACGCAGACTAAGTTCTTAGAAGAAATATCTTCACTAACTGGTATGTACCTGCATCGTTTTATTGCTTCGATAAGTGTGAAGACATACAGTGGATTTGTAGGTCCCTATTATTGTCGTTGTGGGTCGGTTTTTACATATATTTTGTAATATCATATCCATCAAAACAACCAACTATGTTTTGAGCAATTTTAGTAGGTAGGTAACACAGCCACATCTGGCACAGTATAATGGTCAAAGTCTATTATGATCGTAAATGTAAGAAAAAGTGTCGAGTGTAGGGTCTATTGTAATTCTTAGAAAAAATTAATTATATCTTAATTATATCTATGGACTTATGTATAGATGAATTTCTACTTTAAAAGCATTACCATTTGTTATGTCTAATATGATTAGTCCCTTCAATGTCGTAATAACAGATTTTGACTGTATAACATTGGGATAGTTTACCTGTACGGATTGGTACTTACCCATATTGGTATCTCTGCACCGGGAACCCGCCTTTTAATGTCTACTCTTATTCGTTTGTTACATTTCACAAAAATGTGTTATTTGATGTCATCAAACTATTTGGATAAATTTAATATTAAATATTCATTTTACACTTTGCTTTGCAGATGTTGGTGTCACAACACTAAAAAAAATTAAAAAGGAAGGATCTGTAAATGAAGGGATGTGGAACACTCCAGGAAAAAAACGCCCCCACAAAAGCTCAGTGTCGAATTTAGACAGTTTTGACATTGATGCAATAAGAAATAAAATTAACGAATTTTATGTTGCGAGAAAGGAGGTCCCAACATTGCGCACATTGCTAGAAGAATTACGTTCTAGCATTGGCTTTAGTGGATGCAGAGAAACTCTGCGTAAAATATTAATTGCCAATGGGTATGAGTTCAAGAAAAATAAAGAAGAACGCATGGTTCTTGTCGAGCGTTTTGATATTGCTGCTTGGAGACATAGGTATCTACGAGAAATTGCTGCTAAACGAGCGGAAGGAAAACCAATCATCTATTTAGATGAAACATATGTTCACAAAAATTACAAGCCTAAAATGTCATGGCAAGGACCATCATCGAGTGGTGCCCCGCAACCAAGCCCACTGGAACATATCTCTTCAGGGAAAAGATTTATTATAGTACATGCTGGCTCTGAATCAGGGTTTGTACCTAATGGACTATTAGTTTTTAGTACGAAATCAAGGTTGGCGGACTATCACCATGATATGAATGCCGCAAACTTTGAAAAATGGTTAAAAGAAAAATTAATACCTAATTTGAATGAACCCAGTGTCATCGTGATGGATAATGCTAGCTACCACACTGTACGACAGAATAAAGTACCTACGACACAAACGACAAAAGCTGAAATACAAAAGTGGCTTGATTCCAACGGTATAAATTACGAAAATTACCATACAAAACCCGAATTGTTATGTTTAGTTAACAAACATAAACCTGATCCCCTGTACGTTGCTGACGAACTGTTGAAACAATACGGCCATGAGGTAGTGAGACTGCCACCTTACCACTGCGATCTCAACCCGATAGAGCTGATATGGAGCTCAGTTAAGCGTATGGTGGCAAAAAAAAACATTAATCTGTCTGCAAAAGAAACAGAAAATCTAATTAAAACCTCATTTGGCCGAATAACTACAGAAGATTGGAAAAAAATGACAGACCATGTAATAAATGTGGAAAATAAATACAAACAAAGAGATCACATAACAGAAGAAGTCTTGGAAAAATTCATTATAAGTGTAGGTGATGATGACTCTACCGATACCGAAGAATCCTTAGAGGTTGAATTTTTAGAATCAGATTTTGAGTATGATGATTAAACAAAATTAAACACCAGCATCAGCCCGTGGACTACAAGAATTTAATTAAATAAATAACACATTTAAGTATATTCTAATAAACAAATCTATATACACACTCGTTTTTTACTTACATCCATGTCAGTCAAGGCTCCGACACATCAAAAGGAGCCCTTAAAGAATAAAGTTCCGTAAACAAAATTGAGAGTCGTAAATATACAAGAAAATTAAATTTACTCAAGTATCAATTTTTTTTCTCCTACTTTAGTCAGTAATACCAGATGAAGATTTTTTGAATTTGCCGCGTTTTCTCAGGTCACGCTTTCGTTAGCCAGACTATAGGGATTATTTTTCAGAATTTATTATTTGTATTCGAATATAACGCAAATTTTAGTTTGTTATTTTATGACCTAATTTATTCTATTATGTTTCTATATTTTTTTGGGGAATGCTTAAAATAAAAGCATTTAGTTTTAATAGGTATTCTTGCTAAGTTGAAATGAATAAATTGGTTTTATGGGAACATTTAGTAGGGTGAAGAAGACTCGCATCTCATCGTCGAAATGTATTCAAGATAAATTTATGATACAATCACGGACGTAAAAGAAAGACGGACGCCACTTCGTCGAATCATGAGTGAAGGAAGCAGTCTATGGTGTGTGCGTAATTTGAGGGATGCCATATAAATCATAAATTTCCCTTAAGTTTACCTTTTATTTTAACCGGGTTTATTAACTTAAGTCCGATTATGATTGTAATTATTTTAAACATCTGACAGAAGGTTTATCACTAACCTTACACCCCTCTAACTATTCGCACTGAGCCCGCGTGTTGGAGTATGGCTCGAGCCACCTCATAGTTGAGGTGAGGCCTGTGCCCAGCAGTGGGACGTATATAGACAGAATATGTTTGAATTTCTGAAATATCGGAGCCGGGAGCTTAAGAATCATAATGTTGACCTAGCTAACATATTTTTAAGACCACTGTGAAAGAAAAGAGAGCACATGTTACCTAAAGGGAATTGTTTTATTTACATAACATTAAAAAAAGCTGATGTGGCTGAGTTGATGATAATCATGTTAGGTAGGTTTTTATTTATTTACTAGCTGACCCAGCGAACTTTGTTCCGCCTTAATGGCAATAAATAAGCAGTTTTTTTCATGGGAAAAATACAATAAAAATTATATATATATTTCTGTATATTACTGCCGCACTCAGAGACGTCAATTAACGTTAATGGTTCATTAGAGTCAAAATTCCATTTTTCAAAAGAGACTTTATCACAAATAGAATAAAGAACTTTTAAGAATGTAAAATCTTGACTCTAATGAACCATTAACGTTAATAGACGTCTCTGAGTGCGGCGGTTAGTTCATAGGTTGCTCTTCATTTAACCTGACCTAACCCTAACCAGTCGGTTGTGCCCCGATTCTAGCTTAAGGCAGTGAAAAAATTAAAAGACGCAAGTAGGTAGGTGCACAACAACGAGTGACAGGGCAACAACCAGCCACTGACAGCACAAAATGGCGGATTGCGTTTCGTTCATGACAATTCCAAAAAACAAAACCTTTAAACTTTTGTTTTTTCGTCATTTAAGCCCTTAAATGCTACTTACCTTAATTTTTTTTCATTAAAAACATATTTTAAAGAGAATAGAAATAATAATATGGTTTTCTAAATTTAATTTCGGAAATAAACCTTGGTCTGATGCAACAAATCGTTAAAATGGCGTAAAAAAACCTAACATTTCCCGATGTTATCGTAAACTTTAGGATTTTTTTTCTCGAACAGTATTCACTTCCGCAAAATGAAACTTCACAGGATTACATGTTTTATTAACATCTATTACCAAAAAATAAATAAATCTCCTAGCTACCCGTAATGATACTAAAGTCGAGCCAATACGACAAATACAGATTTCCCCTCAATTAGGGAAATTTTATGTCAAAAAAGTGGCAACACTGTTGTGTTTTGTCTTTTAAATTGTCATCACAATTTATAAATGTAATTAGGAGAAAATATAACGAATAATCATAATTTACCTGTGATAGGTAATTCCTTGTGACTTTTTAAGTTTACTCATGTAGTTCTTACATGATTTCACACACAAGACGGCATTTTTAAATAAATATTGTCATAAGCAACACGCGTGTCATTCGCGCTGTCACACGGGGTAAAATGGCGTTAGATTGTAGCACCTAGTAAGTTTGTGTGAGCGTAGGGTCGTGTGCAACTCACGAAGTTGTATGACCTTGCTAGCTTCACATTTTTTTAGTGTGATGTTCCGTCCGTCTTTCTTTTACGTCTGTGGATACAATATTGTCTACTTAGTTAACTTAGTTAAATAACATTATGAATAATCTTTTATTTAACTTTTTACCTAATAATAACCTACCTTTAGTTAAAGAGAATACTTTTCTAACGATAGAATTTGTTATGTAAATTAATGAATAAAAGTAACCCGTGTGAACGCGCTGTTGCCAAATTTCACGTAATAACAAAATTTTTATTGTCATGGCAACAGATCACGTGATGCCTAAAAACAATATTGCTGATTGTCAAAAAGCACTTCATGGTACCAATTTCTCAATTTTGTATGGGCTCTGACAGCAATATTGCTCAAGGATAGCAGGACTTAATAAGTATTGTTTTGAAGACGTCATGGTACGAAAAAGCAAAGTAACATTGAAATAATCTTGCTATAAGAGCTCATGGTTAGGGCCCAGTTTATGAAATGACGTCACATCTGGGTACATAATGAACTTGAGTATTTCCGTCAATTTTTCGATCGTCTTAAAATACCTAATTCTGCGACGTGCCCAAAATATTGTGTAGCGTGCCATCAATGGCACGCGTGCCATTGGTTCGCCTACCCTGTTCTAGATAATCTTTTTTGCTGTAAACATTATGAGCGACGACAATTTAGGTAGGCCTAGCACGAACCGATAACGTTATGGTAATCGAAAAGTAAACGATAGTTTGTTTCGAAATAAAACAACTTCACGGATTCTACTCGCAGTCTTATATTTTCTTTCATTTTCTAGCCCGACGTTTCGACTACTTTAGAGCAGCCGTGATCACGGGTTATTAGCAGTAGTAGGATAGTTTGTTTTCTTAAAGACATAGGAAAAAGAAAGAAAGGTATTGTTTACTTTTCGATAACCAAAACTTTAGCAGTTCGTGCGAGGCCTACTGATGGAAAGTAATCACCTCTGCTCATAAACAACCGTTTCACATGCGTTGTTTATTTTCAAAACGAATACATCGATAACCTGTTGTATTTATACCTTTATATTTATCTATCCCAGGACATAGCGATATCCTCCGACTCCCGCTGGACAGCCATCTCAACGCTCCGCGGGACCACCCACGTGTTTGCGATCAGTCCGTACGGCGGCGCGTGCGGCGTGCGCACACACACCGTGCCGCGCGTCGTCAACCGTCTGTCTCGCTTCCACCGCTCGGCCGGGCTGCCCATCGTGTCCCGCGCGCCCAGCCAGCCCACGACCACCACCAGCAGCCCGGTCAGTGTCAGCATACCACTTGAACATAGCCCATCTAGCGATCCAAGATATTGCACATCGATGTCACAATCGATGTCACAATCGATGTCACAATCGATGTCACCATCGATGACACAATCGATGTCATAATCGATGTCATAATCGATGTCATAATCGATGTCATAATCGATGTCACAATCGATGTCACAATCGATGTCATAATCTCAAGCTCAACATGTTAGATGATCGATCACCCCGTCCTTTGCACGTAGCACGTGTTCGCGCTCAGTCCGTACGGCGGCGCGTGCGGCGTGCGCACACACACCGTGCCGCGCGTCGTCAACCGTCTGTCTCGCTTCCACCGCTCGGCCGGGCTGCCCATCGTGCCGCGCGCGCCCAGCCAAAGGGACCCGCCCACGACCACCACCAGCAGCCCCCACAGTGTCAGCATACCACTTGAACATAGCCCATCTAGCGATCCAAGATATTGCACATCGATGTCATAATCTATGTCACAATCGATGTCATAATCGATGTCACAATCGATGTCATAATCGATGTCACAATCGATGCCACAATCGATGTCACAATCGATGTCACAATCGATGTCACAATCGATGTCACAATCGATGTCACAATCGATGTCACAATCGATGTCACAATCGATGTCACAATCGATGTCACAATCGATGTCACAATCGATGTCACAATCGATGTCACAATCGATGTCACCATCGATGACACAATCGATGTCACAATCGATGTCATAATCGATGTCATAATCGATGTCACAATCGATGTCACAATCGATGTCACCATCGATGACACAATCGATGTCACAATCGATGTAATAATCGATGTCATAATCGATGTCATAATCGATGTCACAATCGATGTCACAATCGATGTCATAATCTCAAGCTCAACATGTTAGATGATCGATCACCCCGTCCTTTGCACGTAGCACGTGTTCGCGCTCAGTCCGTACGGCGGCGCGTGCGGCGTGCGCACACACACCGTGCCGCGCGTCGTCAACCGTCTGTCTCGCTTCCACCGCTCGGCCGGGCTGCCCATCGTGCCGCGCGCGCCCAGCCAAAGGGACCCGCCCACGACCACCACCAGCAGCCCCCACAGTGTCAGCATACCACTTGAACATAGCCCATCTAGCGATCCAAGATATTGCACATCGATGTCATAATCTATGTCACAATCGATGTCATAATCGATGTCACAATCGATGTCATAATCGATGTCACAATCGATGCCACAATCGATGTCACAATCGATGTCACAATCGATGTCACAATCGATGTCACAATCGATGTCACAATCGATGTCACAATCGATGTCACAATCGATGTCACAATCGATGTCACAATCGATGTCACAATCGATGTCACAATCGATGTCACAATCGATGTCACAATCGATGTCACCATCGATGACACAATCGATGTCACAATCGATGTCATAATCGATGTCATAATCGATGTCACAATCGATGTCACAATCGATGTCACCATCGATGACACAATCGATGTCACAATCGATGTAATAATCGATGTCATAATCGATGTCATAATCGATGTCACAATCGATGTCACAATCGATGTCATAATCTCAAGCTCAACATGTTAGATGATCGATCACCCCGTCCTTTGCACGTAGCACGTGTTCGCGCTCAGTCCGTACGGCGGCGCGTGCGGCGTGCGCACACACACCGTGCCGCGCGTCGTCAACCGTCTGTCTCGCTTCCACCGCTCGGCCGGGCTGCCCATCGTGCCGCGCGCGCCCAGCCAAAGGGACCCGCCCACGACCACCACCAGCAGCCCCCACAGTGTCAGCATACCACTTGAACATAGCCCATCTAGCGATCCAAGATATTGCACATCGATGTCATAATCGATGTCACAATCGATGTGATAATCGATGTGATAATCGATGTGGTAATCGATGTGATAATCGATGTGATAATCGATGTGATAATCGATGTGATAATCGATGTGATAATCGATGTGATAATCGATGTCACAATCGATGTCACAATCGATGTCATAATCGATGTCACAATTGATGTCACAATCGATGTCACAATCGATGTCATACGATGTCATAATCTATGTCATAATCTCAAGCTCAACATGTTAGATGATCGATCACCCCGTCCTTTGCACGTAGCACGTGTTCGCGCTCAGTCCGTACGGCGGCGCGTGCGGCGTGCGCACACACACCGTGCCGCGCGTCGTCAACCGTCTGTCTCGCTTCCACCGCTCGGCCGGGCTGCCCATCGTGCCGCGCGCGCCCAGCCAAAGGGACCCGCCCACGACCACCACCAGCAGCCCCCACAGTGTCAGCATACCACTTGAACATAGCCCATCTAGCGATCCAAGATATTGCACATCGATGTCATAATCTATGTCACAATCGATGTCATAATCGATGTCACAATCGATGTCACCATCGATGTCACAATCGATGTCACAATCGATGTCACAATCGATGTCACAATCGTTGCCACAATCGATGTCACAATCGTTGCCACAATCGATGTCACAATCGTTGCCACAATCGATGTCACAATCGATGTCACAATCGATGTCACAATCGATGTCACAATCGATGCCACAATCGATGTCACAATCGATGCCACAATCGATGTCACAATCGATGCCACAATCGATGTCACAATCGATGTCACAATCGATGTCACAATCGATGCCACAATCGATGCCACAATCGATGTCACAATCGATGTCACAATCGATGTGATAATCGATGTCATAATCGATGTCATAATCGATTTCATAATCGATGTCATAATCGATGTCATAATCGATGTCATAATCGATGTTGTAATCGATGTGATAATCGATGTGATAATCGATGTGATAATCGATGTCATAATCGATGTCATAATCGATGTCATAATCGATGTGATAATCGATGTGATAATCGATGTGGTAATCGATGTGATAATCGATGTGATAATCGATGTGATAATCGATGTGATAATCGATGTGATAATCGATGTGATAATCGATGTGGTAATCGATGTGATAATCGATGTGATAATCGATGTGATAATCGATGTGATAATCGATGTCATAATCGATTTCATAATCGATGTCATAATCGATGTCATAATCTATGTCATAATCGAAAGCTCAACATAGATGTCTTAATCGATGTCTTAATCGATGTCATAATCGATGTGATAATCGATGTCACAATCGATGTCATAATCGATGTCATAATCGATGTCATAATCGAAAGCTCAACATCGATGTCATAATCGATGTCACAATCGATGTTACAATCGATGTCACAATCGATGTCTTAATCTATGTCACAATCGATGTCACAATCGATGCCACAATCGATGCCACAATCGATGTCACAATCGATGTCACAATCGATGTGATAATCGATGTCATAATCGATGTCATAATCGATTTCATAATCGATGTCATAATCGATGTCATAATCGATGTCATAATCGATGTTGTAATCGATGTGATAATCGATGTGATAATCGATGTGATAATCGATGTCATAATCGATGTCATAATCGATGTCATAATCGATGTGATAATCGATGTGATAATCGATGTGGTAATCGATGTGATAATCGATGTGATAATCGATGTGATAATCGATGTGATAATCGATGTGATAATCGATGTGATAATCGATGTGGTAATCGATGTGATAATCGATGTGATAATCGATGTGATAATCGATGTGATAATCGATGTCATAATCGATTTCATAATCGATGTCATAATCGATGTCATAATCTATGTCATAATCGAAAGCTCAACATAGATGTCTTAATCGATGTCTTAATCGATGTCATAATCGATGTGATAATCGATGTCACAATCGATGTCATAATCGATGTCATAATCGATGTCATAATCGATGTCATAATCGAAAGCTCAACATCGATGTCATAATCGATGTCACAATCGATGTTACAATCGATGTCACAATCGATGTCTTAATCTATGTCATAATCGATGTCACAATCGATGTCACAATCGATGTCACAATCGATGTCACAATCGATGTCTTAATCGATGTCACAATCGATGTCACAATCGATGTCACAATCGATGTCACAATCGATGTCATAATCAACATCGATGTCATAATCGATGTCACAATCGATGTCACAATCGATGTCACAATCGATGTCACAATCGATGCCACAATCGATGCCACAATCGATGTCACAATCGATGTCACAATCGATGTCACAATCGATGTCACAATCGATGTCACAATCGATGTCATACGATGTCATAATCTATGTCATAATCTCAAGCTCAACATGTTAGATGATCGATCACCCCGTCCTTTGCACGTAGCACGTGTTCGCGCTCAGTCCGTACGGCGGCGCGTGCGGCGTGCGCACACACACCGTGCCGCGCGTCGTCAACCGTCTGTCTCGCTTCCACCGCTCGGCCGGGCTGCCCATCGTGTCCCGCGCGCCCAGCCAGCCCACGACCACCACCAGCAGCCCGGTCAGTGTCAGCATACCACAAGAACATAGCCCATCTAGCGATCCAAGATATATGACATCGATGTCATAATCGATGTGATAATCGATGTGATAATCGATGTGATAATCGATGTAATAATCGATGTAATAATCGATTTAATAATCGATGTCAATCGATGTCATAATCTCAAGCTCAACATGTTAGATGATCGATCACCCCGTCCTTTGCACGTAGCACGTGTTCGCGCTCAGTCCGTACGGCGGCGCGTGCGGCGTGCGCACACACACCGTGCCGCGCGTCGTCAACCGTCTGTCTCGCTTCCACCGCTCGGCCGGGCTGCCCATCGTGTCCCGCGCGCCCAGCCAGCCCACGACCACCACCAGCAGCCCGGTCAGTGTCAGCATACCACAAGAACATAGCCCATCTAGCGATCCAAGATATTGCACATCGATGTCATAATCGATGTCATAATCGATGTGATAATCGATGTGATAATCGATGTGGTAATCGATGTGATAATCGATGTGATAATCGATGTGATAATCGATGTGATAATCGATGTGATAATCGATGTCATAATCGATTTCATAATCGATGTCATAATCGATGTCATAATCTATGTCATAATCGAAAGCTCAACATAGATGTCTTAATCGATGTCTTAATCGATGTCATAATCGATGTCATAATCGATGTAATAATCGATGTCACAATCGATGTCATAATCGATGTCATAATCGAAAGCTCAACATCGATGTCATAATCGATGTCACAATCGATGTTACAATCGATGTCACAATCGATGTCTTAATCTATGTCATAATCGATGTCACAATCGATGTCACAATCGATGTCACAATCGATGTCTTAATCCATGTCACAATCGATGTCACAATCGATGTCATAATCAACATCGATGTCATAATCGATGTCACAATCGATGTCACAATCGATGTCATAATCGATGTCAAAATCGATGTTATAATCGATGTCATAATCTATGTCATAATCGAAAGCTCAACATCGATGTCATAATCCATCGATTATGACATCTCATAATCGATGTCACAATCGATGTCACAATCGATGTCACAATCGATGTCACAATCGATGTCACAATCGATGTCACAATCGATGTCACAATCGATGTCACAATCGATGTCACAATCGATGTCATAATCGATGTCATGATCGATGTATGTCATGATCGATGTATGTCATGATCTATGTATGTCATAATCGATGTCATAATCGAAAGCTCAACATCGATGTCATAATCGATGTCATAATAGATGTCAAAATCGATGTCATAATCGATGTCATAATCGATGTCATATTCGATGTCATAATCGAAAGCTCAACATCGATGTCATAATCGATGTCAATCGTGCCGCGCGCGACCACCACCAGCAGCCCCCACAGTGTCAGCATACCACTTGAACATAGCCCATCTAGCGATCCAAGATATTTGACATCGATGTCATAATCGAAAGCTCAACATCGATGTTCTATCGATTCCGTTAACATCGATTATCGATTCCGTAAACATCGATTATCGATTCCGTTAACATCGATTATCGATTCCGTTAACATCGATTATCGATTCCGTTAATATCGACTATCGATTCCGTTAACATCGATTATCGATTCCGTTAACATCGATTATCGATTCCGTTAACATCGATTATCGATTATCGATTCCGTTAACATCGATTATCGATTCCGTTAACATCGATTATCGATTCCGTTAACATCGATTATGTATTAGAAGCTAGTACTTACAAGAAAGTTGTTGCAGTCCAGTGTCCAGTGTATTCCACTAACCCAAATTGTAACGTTTATCTATATTTCTTTACTGTTCATTTCTTTTGTTTCGGTGTGCAATAAATAATATACTGTCTAAGTTTTAGTATGTGTTCTAACCCGCCCTTTTTTTACACAGGTCGGCGATGGCTTGTCAACGGGAGCATGGTTCCCGAACCCGCGCCTGCCGCCGTACCCCCAGCCCACGACCGCCGGCCCACTGGCGCAGTTGCGCCCCACCGCCAACCTGCCCACGCACACCATCACCAGGACTAGCTCGGGTTAGTTTCTCAGAAATAGCAATAAAAAGAATTTAGAACAAAAATATATATAACGAAATGTATCTAACTACAGTCCCACTGACTAAGAAATACACTTTGTCATTGGAAATCGTACTTTACTTCAAGAAAAAAGGTTCATGAACTGTGGCTTGATTTTCGACCCTAACAGAACACTTAAACCTTTTTACCAATGCCTAAAGTTCAATTTACAATGACACTGGAAGCTGTCAAAGTGCATTACTTAAATCAGTAGGACTTTAAAGAATAATATACGCTCACGACTTTATCCCTAACGAGGTATTCAAGAGGCGTGTGCCTCTTGAATACATATATTTCCAATTGCCATCTCCAAATAATCTCAGTCCATTTACTATCATCCGAGAGTTAGCCGCAAATTGTACAATGAAAACCAAGTAGGTGTTCCGGCCAGGCTTGACTTGGAGACCACACAGAAAAATGTATTGTATTCGAACACTAAAATCAGCAGCTGTGTTATTTCATTAATAAATATATTTTACATCATTTTCAAAAAACTGTTGGGTAACATGATACGATAGCAATTTAACTAATTTGTATTGTAATTTAAGGTTTGCTTCGAGAAAAAGTTTTTATACATATAGAAACACTTCAAATTGTTCACAGGTCGTCAGCGCCTATCATCCTTATCCGAAGACAGCAACAGCGTTCCGCTGCTGGCACGCGCGCGTTTCGGACTAGCATGCGGGACAGCGAGCGCGGTTACCGCCGGCGGGATGGGCCGCGGCTCCCCCGCACCGGTCACCGCGCTGTACTTGGTTACCGCGAGCGGAACGCTGCTGCATTTAGTGCTGCATCCAAGAGCTCAAGCCAGTACGTATCTCTTTTGTTTAAAGATATTAACATACACGTTATTTGCCACCTGCTTGGCATCCTGTAATACGCTTGATCAATCCCAGAGGGCAGCACAATACTGTGACATCTCAAGATATGGTTAGTTCGTACTGGGTGGATAGGAACATTTCCAATAATGTTAGTGGAAATGACGGCAGTTAAGTGAGGGTTGCTAAAAAATTGTAATGTTTTGTGACATAAAACATATTTGTCATCCCGTGATCACGGCTGCTGTAAAGTAGTCGAAACGTCGGGTTAGAAAATGAAAGAAATTATAATCCGTAAAGTTGTTTTATTTCGATACACGTTATTGTCTAGGTATCTTTTAGACAAGAGTTTTAAACATAATTAGGATATTTTTTGTCCTAACGCAAGAAATCATTTTACTTTGTGACTTGAGCTTCGACTTCACGGCCACTAGACTCCTAATAGAAAGCGAGTGGCGGCTGTCAGCGAATCAGACTTATACGTCTACCATCTACCACCAAGTGACTTTGTACTATTTCTGCGAGCTGTCAAGTGACCTCCTTAGGTTGTCGGACTTCATTTCATTCAAGATATGAAACATCAGGCGTCTAGTGATTGTGAGATCGATAGACATCAATGAAACTCTTGCCATCTGCTTTCTCCCTATCCAGCTAGAATCTATTGATATATTTTAACAGGTTTGCGAAAACTGAGGTGCCTTGGGACACGTTTTGTTAGAAAATGCTTGATTGATATTATTTTCTGTTACCAGATGTCCCTAAAGAGAAGATCTGCGACGAGTCTCCCATAGAAGTGACAGTAGAGCCGGTGTCCCAGTGGGCCCTTCAGCGGCCGCCCGCCGCTCCTGACCTGCTGGCGCCGCTGTCGCCCGCCAACCCGCTGCTGAGGCACTTACACAGAGCCGCTGCGGTATGTACAGTCAACAGCACATCAGGTTACCCCATTTCCGTTTTGTCTCTCGCTCTTGCCAAATGACATCTCTTTGCAATAGAGCAAGGAGGACTGACCGGAAATAGGTAGCGTGATGTGCCGGCCACCGTACAGTCAACGGCATGACAGGCTTCGCATTTCAAGTCATTCCTTTGTGGTCTATTGCAAAAAAATGGCAATTGGAAAAAGCAAGTTGAAAAAGTGATGATATTTTAGTACGGAAGAATTTTCAAAACTAACAAGTGCCTTTCCCAGGTGTGTCCTAGTCTAGAACATGTTTAGCGTAAAAACCCTGAGTTACCTACTAGACAGACCGAGCCACGCCATACATACGCGCCACAAACATACTCACAGTTGAAATAATCTTTCGCTTTAATAAAAATTGACTCATAGCTTCAGGTGGATATCCTTAGCTTATAGGTCGATCTGTTGTGCCCCATCGTAAGCAAGGAAACAATTGCCACTTCTATTTAAAGACGCCTTTAACGTTCACCCCCACCAACAGAAATGCGGAGACATGCACATGAGCGAGGAGGAGCGTTGGCTGTCTCAAGTGGAGATCGTGACTCACGCCGGGCCTCACCGCCGGCTCTGGATGGGCCCGCAGTTCGTCTTCAAGACTTACAACTGCAATGGGTTAGTACAGTTACAAACTTTCTTTCAAAATAAATAACTTTTGTAATAATACCTCCTTCTTACTCCATACGCAATTGATATTTATTATTTTCTGATTGATTTATGTGCCTTAAAATAAAGAAATACTAATATCAAAAATCGAATATTAACCTTATTCTCTACCAATAATACGATGTTACACTTTTATGGCGCCGCTATTTTACCATCAATGTAAATCTTAAAAAACAAAACCATTTAACAATTTTATTGTTAAAATTAAATAGTAGCTGTCTGAGCCCTGTAGTCTGTAGTTATGGTCTGCAGTTTTATGAGCACTATTCTTTGAACCGTGATTGATCCCATCACATGCTATCAAAAAGTAGCGGTTTGAACCCGCGTGATTAATTTTCGTCCTGAAGTAAGAAAGTGAATTGTCTGAAAACCAGAAAAATACATTTGGTCGCCTTTTCATCAGGCGGGAATCGAACCCGCATCTTTCGCAAACCGGGACTGCACTTTTCTAGTTTTCAGATCTTGAGAAAAGATACTTCATGGAAAATGCTAAAAACAATAATAACCAAAATAAATTGTATTATTTTTAAGGCATGATCCTATCTGCTAACAATATTTTTTTGTCTTTGGCAGGTCAAACTCATCGCTATCAGAAGCGGAGACGGTGGAGGTGGAAGCCAGTGCGTCGCTGGGCGTGGCGCGCTCCAACCCGGTCAACATGCCCGGCGTGCGGCCCATCGTGCCCGTGCTCATAGACTCCGGCTCGGCCAGTGAGTTACTCGATGATATCTGCATTAATAGGGAATATGCACTTGAAACAGATGAGCGTAATATTATTTTTTTGAGTAGTATTTTGAATTCTTATTATGTCTCTATCTATATTTCCTAATTTTATTTCTTTAAAGATGTAAAAATAATTATTGAAAAGTGCAAAACAACACGTCACAGTCCAGGCGTATGTCACTGACAAAAGCGCGACAAGAAGAAGAATTCAACAGTTTGTAGGTTACATTTGTGTTGTCATAGACTCGCGTGACGTCCAAGTCCATGACAACGGAGCGCGCCATAATGGCGGCGTTTGAAACGCTTGAAAAAGTTTGAAATTTGTAACACTTTATAAAAATACTACTTTTTGCATTTTTGGTAATGAATATTATTGATCAGTCATAAAACGATATAAGCTATCATAAAAAAATATATAAAATAACAGTGCATATTCCCTATTGGTTTCGTACTCGGCGCTATCGGAGCAGAGACGGTCAACATGCCCGGCGTGCGGCCCATCGTGCCCGTGCTCATCGACTCCGGCTCGGCCAGTGAGTTACTCGATGATATCTGCGTTCATTGCTCTCGTACTCGGCGCTATCGGTCAACATGCCCGGCGTGCGGCCCATCGTGCCCGTGCTCATCGACTCCGGCTCGGCCAGTGAGTTACTCGATGATATCTGCGTTCATTGCTCTCGTACTCGGCGCTATCGGTCAACATGCCCGGCGTGCGGCCCATCGTGCCCGTGCTCATCGACTCCGGCTCGGCCAGTGAGTTACTCGATGATATCTGCGTTCATTGCTCTCGTACTCGGCGCTATCGGTCAACATGCCCGGCGTGCGGCCCATCGTGCCCGTGCTCATCGACTCCGGCTCGGCCAGTGAGTTACTCGATGATATCTGCGTTCATTGCTCTCGTACTCGGCGCTATCGGTCAACATGCCCGGCGCGCGGCCCATCGTGCCCGTGCTCATAGACTCCGGCTCGGCCAGTGAGTTAATGAATGAATGAATATTTATTCGTTGTAAATCGTAGGTTTATTAAGGTGGTACATTTTGTTAATTGTTTCACTGCGATTAACCTTAAAGGTATACGAATATTAATCTATTAACAATAACTTAAATTTATCTATCACTTATTTTATTATAATTACAATTTTATTAGTAATGCCAACCTAGGAGAGGTCATCCTTCAGTTACTCGTTACTTAATGATACCTGCATTTATTGCTTTTGACTAAATCTTACTTATGTTCAACACCACCACTGGAATATCTGTATGAACTGCCTCCTTGAGTTTTGTTGACCAATTAGTTAAACAATATTATTTTTGAACGCGTCAAATCTAAAAAAAAAATGCTTAATTGCTGGACCGATTTCCATGTTTTCTTGTATTTCTCTCCGCCTTGAATAGGAGAAATATTCAAAAAATGCATAATGAGTATTAAATATATTTTCTCAAAATTTTCCTGCATTTAGTATCTATCAGACGGGAATGGAGGGTCCATTTTTGGAAAAAAAAACTACTACTATTTTTGTGTTCTGTTTGTTATGTCATAAAGCCACTCCAGGTTTTCTGATTTCTTCCCGAATAGGGAAAATAAGCAAGGAATCCCAGATAGGAAACCCCCATAGGAGTTGACTACAAGGAGTATCTCCCTCAGGTTCAGTGGAGCACTCCCCGTCAGACGGGTTTCGCCGCAAGTCGCTGCTAGCGGAGGCGGGGCGCGCGCCCTCGCTGTGCGACGTGCAGCTCAAGGAGGACCTCGCCGAGGCCATGAAGGAGGACCACGGTTAGTACAACACACCAAAACATAACATAACATGTTATTTAATTTTTAGCATTAGGGATAATGCATTATCATCTTACTAAAGATAGGAAAACCAGAAAAAAGGCATTCGGTCTTGGCATTAGGCGTAAGGCGTTAAGGTATATGCCTAAACATTGGTGAAACCAACCTGGCTGTCAGGTATAATATACCAGAGAAATTCGTCCGGTCTGTTAATGGTCTCGGTAGCATAATTGGTAGTGCAGTCGCCCGGCTTGCGAAAGATGCGGGTTCGAGTCCCGCCTGATGCCAAGACCGAATGCCTTTTTCTGGTTTTCCTATCTTTATAACATAACATGATTCGGCTGGTCTGTTAATGGTCTCGGTAGCACAGTGGTTAGTGCAGTCGCCCGGTTTGCGAAAGATGCGGGTTCGATTCCCGCCTGATGAGAAAATGACCAATTGTCTTTTTCTAGTTTTCAGATCTTTAGTAAAGATACTGGATGGAAAATGCTAAAACATAACATAACATACCCACGCGTCCAATGATATTCAAAAGAGGTAGATAGAGAAACTTTATGTAAGTACTGATGCGAAGTCGAAAATTGACCCCTGGCGTTCGTACCTATAATTTGGCCGTGTGTACAAGATGACGTGTGAGCCTAAACGTGACAAATACATTTTGCGCAGTGTCGTCTCAAACTGCTTTGCTCAAGTGATCGAAGTTCTGATTTCGGGTGTCACTTTTTTTTACAAGTTACCTATCTACGTCTCTTTTATTATAATATCATTGCTCGCGCCCACATCCCTGATGGGTTAGTCACAGGCACACTGATTGTTGCCGTTATGGTGAATGGAACATTCAGAAGCCCACATTTCGCCTAAGGAATTTGAACCCAACGTGTCGAGCCTATTGATGTTATCTTGTGTCGTTGCATGGGTTATATATCGGTGTTTTCCTTGAGAGTTCCAACACATTGTTTTTTCGTATTAGTTAATTGGATTACCTACAGGAATCAGTGTTAAAAAATCAAAGATAAATATACGGTTGCTCATAGCTATACTTACATCAAATCATGCATTAAAAAAGAACTTCAATAAATTGAAGAAACCAAGTAACAAACTAATCAAAAATCAATAACGACAAAATTTGAGGTACGCTACTCACTGACCCGAAACCATTTGGTGGTTTGGCTTATTATCCCAAATAATACAAGTTTTTTCATAGTACTATGGGGTACTTAATCATTGTATTTATAGAAAAATCGCACCTAGCAAAAAAAAAGCTATTGATAACTTATTTTCATAAATCACACACACATGACATTTGGTGATCTTTTCATTTCACATCTTAGTTACTTACTGAACACTAAATTTTTAAACTATGAAATTGTTGCTAGATCATCTGCCACTTGGTGAAAACTT
This sequence comes from Udea ferrugalis, assembly GCA_950022985.1. Lineage (NCBI taxonomy): Eukaryota > Metazoa > Arthropoda > Insecta > Lepidoptera > Crambidae > Udea > Udea ferrugalis. The sequence continues at coordinate 3,611,635 of OX465523.1, forward strand.
GTTCTGAACAGTTATGAGTTTCATGGAGTAAGGCTCTGGCGTTGTTGAAGACCTTAGCTTCTTTTGTTCTGCTTAATTTCACAGATATGGAAAAAAGAAAAAAAAACAAACTTGATTTTAAAACAAGAAAAATATCAGTCAGTGACGATATTTAATACGGGTTTGCTTTTATCGCTTAACCATTGAATGTGCTTAATTTGCGTGTGAATAAATTACAACAACGAACAAATGCTTTGATTGGACGAACTTAAAAAAAATAAACTAACTAGTTACATCTACATACATTAATTCCTCGTTTGGTAGGATTAAATACTTATAATAACAAACCATCAATTCATTATTTTCTAAAAAAGCGTTATCATCGGTTTATGCCGATTCGCGTCCACCGTTTCAATACGGGAGTGAACAAGTGAATAAACAAAGGTGACTAAATCGCACCTGGGGCGCGGGGGCCGGGGGGAAGACCGAAGCCGAAGGCATCCATCGCACCTCCGCCTCGCGCCCGCACTAACTAACGAGAGTAACATGGCTGCCTTCGGTTTCGTTCAGGCTGGCGCGAGGAGGCGCCGCGTGCGAGCGAGACGGCGCGTGCGAGCGAGACGGAGGACGGCGTGTTCGCGCTGGCGGTGGACCCGCTCGGCTGCGTGGTGCGCTCCCCCCGCGCGCCGCCGCCGCCGCCGCGCCCGGACCCCGACGCGCACACCTCCGCCAACGACGACGAGGCCACCTTCCGGCCCGTAGTGCGCGCGCCCGCCGCGCTGCCGCCGCCGGCGCTGCTGCTGCGCCCCCTCCCCCTCCCGCGCACCACCACCATCCCCGTGCAGCCCCTGCAGCCGCGCACCCCGCACTCCCCCCCGCCCGAGCCGCGGCCCCTCGACACGCGCCGCCTCATCCCCGCCGCGCTGCACGCCTGGCCCGACCACGTCGACCTCCACGCCGAGGACACACCTCCGCCCGAACGCGAGTATGAACCCCCCGCACGCCTTCTAGAGAGCGCCGCCGACGATCTACCCACTCCGGACGGCCCCGAACTCAGGCGTGATCCTCCGAACCGCCCCCTCGAAACCACCGACGTCTTCCCCGTTCGTGATGCACCCCGAATTGACAAGCGTGAATCCTCCAGCCGCCCGAAAGAAACCGTCGCTGATGACCCTCCCGTTCGAAACGTTCCCCGGGCCGATCGCAAACGTGATCCTCCGGCTCGTGTTCTCGAGAAGGTAGCTGATAAGTTTCCCGCTAGAGAAGTCTCGCGGGCCGAGCGCAAGCGAGAAACTCCTCCCAGATATCTTGAGAACGCCGTCGAGGACCTCCCCGCTCGAGATGTCCCCCGCGCCGAGCGCTCGCCCTCCCGCCACCTCGAGAGTGCCGCCCCCGCTCGCGAGGCCCCCCGAGCCTCCCGCGAGCGCGAGCCCCCATCACTGCCAAAATCGAAGCCGCCTGATATTCAGCCGGCCCGATCTAGAGTAGACGAGTCTCCCACCGGACGGTCGCTCCCCAAGAGCGACGTTAGTTTTAAAGTTAGCGAATTTATTAGTGAGGCTGCCTTACCTCACGCCTCCGGGCCGACGCGCCCGATCGACGTCCCGGAGCTCCCGCCGACCCCGGTGACTCCTCCGACGAAGGAGCGCCGGGAGTCGAAGTCGAACGTCCCCAGTTTACGCGATGAGGAAATCAAAACTGAGGACCAAGCCTGGGATATGCTTCTGAACGAACCGGCTAAGCAAACTTTGAATGCTGTGCGAGAGCCGATAGTTGATAAAGTAGTGGAGGAGCCAAAACCTAAGTCTAAAAAGAATCGAAAGTCTAAGAAGGCACAGGAGGAGGCTCAGGCGAAAGCCGACGATGACAGCTTTGTAGAAATACACACGATCGAGGAGAAACCTCTGCCCTCGAGTGGAGAGCTAGTGTCTATTTCTACTCCGTTCGAGGACGTGGAATCGTGCAATTCATATTTCACCAAAACTAGAAAAGCGCGCGTTGCTAAAAGTTTGACCCCAGAGAGATTAGAAGAGGAAAAGAGTGTGCAACTGAACTATCAAGATGAATGTAAACCGATTCGTTGCGCGTCTATTAGTATAAGCAAGGTTGAAAGTAAATTCGACACAGATCCGTGGCCCCAGCTTACATTGGTCCAGAAACCTGTTGAGGTTGTTAAAGAAAAGACAAAATCGAATACTCTCATTGTAACACAATGCGAAGAACGCGAAGAGGAGCTTCTTAGGTGTAAGGAATCCCCAAAATCAAGAAAGAGCAAATCCTTGTCGCCTTATTTCGAATGTCGTAAATCTACAGAAAAGATTCCAGATACTGAAGTGAAAGATGTTTACGTAATAGATTCGACCACGGAACAGTTTCCGGAAATTCAAATAACAAGAGGCACAAAGCTGCGAAAGAAGTCGCCTCAACCGATCGAAATCAAGCCTCAAGATGTTATTACTGAACAACCTGTCACTATAGTAGAAAAGCCTATAAAATCATGGAGTTCTATAGCAGCCTGGAAGGGTGCTAAAAAGCCTGACGAATTTGATAAGAGAAGTGAGTATGAAGGTGATAAAATGGAAAAGACTAACTTAGATGATATAAAATTGGAGAGAATGGGTAAGAAGAATGAGTTAAAAGATTTCGCTAGTATTTCAGATAAGAAAGAGTCTTCCAAAGAAGTGTCTTTGCATGAGAAGTTGTATGAGTTGTGCAAGAGGAGGGATATAATGGTGGCCGAATGCGACGCGCCCTCTGAACTGAACTTTGTGGAGGAACATCACGCCGTCCTGCATGACTTACCTCCCTTAGAGCCTCTTGACTTCGCCTTAGATGATTTCAAGTTAGAAGTGATGAGAGACAGCCTCTTAGAAGTAAACGACTCAAAAATAACAAGCCCCATCTGCAAAATAAACATAGATGACATTTTGTCATCAATTAAAGAAACCACAAGCAAAGTTATAGAATCGAGCACTTTCAATCTTATCGATCTGGAAAAAGTTCCTGCTAAAAAAGAAAGAGGTTTCAGTGTTATTGAAAGTCATAAAATAACGAGCCAAGAAATTAAATTGGATGATGATCTAAAATCTTATGACAGGGAAGCAGAAATGATGGAGAAGTCGTCAGATGATGACAACACCTCGCCTGTGGTCTCAACTGATAGCGATAAAGAAGATAAGAAAATGGGTACGACTAAAATAATACTGCCTTCTGCACTAAAGAAATCGACTAAATCTAAGAACTCGCGTAGGAAGAAGAAGTAATATCGGAAAAAATGTGTTCAAAAATATTTTACTAATAAAATGTTTCATAATAATATGTTGCTATGTAATTTGAAACGATCGTGATTAGCTATTAAATATTTGCTGCTATTATTTAGTTTAGGTAAGTAATGCAATTATAAATTGAAATGCACCAATAAAAGAGAAAAAAAAATACATAAGTTGAGTTGAAAAAATTGTTACTTTGAGCCTATATTTTAAAATAGGTATGGGCAAAATTATAACATTTTTTATAATACTTCGAATTTAGCAAATTTTGTAGTATTATATTGCTGTCATAAAGAAAAAAACATAAAAAAATAAAAATTTGTAAAACGACAAAAATACATGTTCATTACTTAGATATTTTGTGAAGATAGATAGAAATAATAGCAATAATTTAATGACTTGCAAATAAAAAATAAAAAGACGTAAATTAAAAAACAGCATAAAGGTAATCTAAGCTTAAATAACTGTAATAAATAATTATGAAATATCTTCACAAAAATCTATCGTTTTCATACATCAATACTCCTTTTAGCTTGTACTTTTTATCTTTATTTAGTTCCAATATCTATTTAGTTTTAGTAGACCATATCATCAATTAGACAAAACAAGTATGATGGGCCAAAGACAGCGTCGCCTGACCAAGAAAGGTTGTCACCCAAAATATGCACGATTTGACACTTTATGAGCTGTATCGAAGGCGAGCCTCTATAATATGAGTTACGAAGGTCCGTTAGGTCTTGGGTACTTGTTTGCACAGCAAAGTTTTCACACAGTGGTGAGGCGGCGTTGTCTTCGATATCGTGTACGTTAAGCAGCGATAGTAAACTGAACACTAATATATGGCACTTTGTTTTTATTTAGTTGGCTGTTCAAAATGTCTGAATGTGTATCCGACTATTCTCGTTGCAGACTGTACAGTGAGTTTCCTAGCAAGACACAAATTGAGTCAGTTTGGCCCTATAGTTATGATTGTCTAATTATGTATAGTAATAACTTTCTGTACCGGTATTGGCTTCCGGCCTTTGTTTATATTCAGTTAACAGGAAAGGTTAGGCTTACTTGAAAGTTGTAATTTTACTAAAAGTAGACCTTGTCTTTCTAACTATTAAGTGTAGAAACAGACAAAACCAGTCTGTTTCTGGCTGTCATTTAGGAATAATTCACACTGGGCCAGTCTGATTAATAACATACCTCACACACCATTGTGTTAGCTAATTTAGTCGATATAGAATCTCATCTATCTGTTATTATTGTCGTTTATTTATTTATCATATTGGGTTCTATTTTTAAAAATAAATCATTAAATAAACATTTATTTATTTCTGATTTACAATTAACTCGTAATTATCTTCGCTAATGTAGTATTTTGTAGCTTATTATTATGATGACACATTATGTTTCTGGATTAAGAAAAAGCTTAGACACAGGTAAATGTAATACAATGTTTCACGTACTATCGATTGTTTCCCATATAAGTGGCTATTTGCGAATACAGTGTCAAATTAATTCATAACCATGAATAGATTGGAACACCTTAAATACAAATTGTTTCAAAACGCTCACGAGTTTCTTACTGATGATCTTCTATTTCTGAGTTTTAAATAAACGATTTGAATCGTACTCGAAAAATAAACAGTATCAAGGTCAATTCAATTTCACACCTGTTTTAGTTTTCTTTTAATAACTAAGAAGGTTTAATTATTTGACATATTTAGGTCTCCACTTAATGAAATAAAAAGATATATCAGAAGACAACATGATTATGAGACACAATCATATAATTCTTATTTACATATTATTATATAAAATCGGGTACTATTAAACTTTATTAAATACGTTCATTATATCCCAGGAGTCGGATCCCTTGTATTGTCCGAGGCTTACTTAAAATGCTGTTCTGAACTTCAGTATTATAGTGATTTATAATGAATACGTTGTATGAAATATTGGTGAATACTTAAATCGACAAAGTCACCCTGGTATGTAATACCTTCATTGATCTACGGCTGTCGCGTGTACAAATGATAAATGTATAATAATTATTGACAAGTATTATTTAAAGTTGACCTATTTTAGCTTTATATGTTGAATCATGACAAATATTTATTTTTTTGAAATATTTTTTCTCTACTTCAAGTTTATTTTTAATAAGCCTTGTACCTCTACAAAAATTAAGTTGGTGCGTATTATTTATTTAATTTGAAGTATAAGATAATTAGGCTTGTTATTTATTAACTGTACAGCACATTGTATGTTTTTTATCGTATTAGTTAACAAGTATGTTTTGTCTTTTTTCTAAAACCGTTTAATTACTAGGAGTATGTTTACTCCGTTTAAATTTTTACTTTTTACTTTTTTAACAAATAATTTGTGCCGTTTCATTATAATAATATTGTCATGGTTTCTGTTTCCACTCTAATAAATAATCTATGAAAGAAATATATCTGAGAACTTCTATGTAAATTTTTGAAAGAAGGATTATAAATGTAATGCAAAGTTGTCCAATTTTAGATTAATTAGTCATCATTGGCTTGAATAATTCATAAAAATGCTTTGTTTGTTACAACAAAACCGTTTTAAAAAGATATAATGTATCAGTTGTTATCATCTGTTATGGTTGGCAAGGCCGTTCATGCGTACCTACTAAATGTAAAATACAATGACACAGTTGAATTGAATATAATGTTTGTGTTACAATACGTGAAAATTTTAGCAGTTTTTAAATTACTCAAGCAGTTAATAACCCTGCATAAATTTCAAGTTATGTAATTTCATTCATGAAAAAATATCAATTTATAATATTTTTATCGGCAAATATTTTTTTATTTTTGTATAATTATTGAACACCATTGATATAAAAAATAAGGTTAAAAATAATGAATGAAAATATTTACACGTTTGATTCACATGACACCAGTTAGTAGTAGAATTATGTGGTTTTACATGTTCTAGCAATTTTCATGTATGGGGTTTGTATAGGGCTTGTTTCGCAGTTATAAGCTAAGGATCTGGTTCTCAATAAGCTTCAGCAATACCTTTATATCGAAAATATAATAACCAAGTGTATCAAATTCAACATGGCTTTGGCAATAAGCGACATTCGGTTTAAAAGATAGATCGAATTTCTAAGTAGCAATAAAAATCGAATATGATTGGACATGTGAATAGCTGCAAAAACCTGTTGTGGTCAGGTAATATGCCTTAGTTTTTTTTGGAAGTTCGTAATTTAAGACGTTGATGATATTTATTTAAAACGTAGAAAACTTAGCCTTAAAATGAGATCTCAAATAGGCTATAACGAGATTACATTTGTAAAATGCGCTTCTTGCGTCAGTCGGTGTATTTCGTACTTTACGTACCTGACATATCACATAGATATTGTGTAATAAAATAGGTATTTCAAATGTACAGTCAACGGCACATCAGGCTACCATCTTTAATCTGGCTCTTGCCAAATTTTAATTATTGGCAAGAGAGCAAGGAGGACTGACCGGAAATGTGTAGGCTGAAGTGCCGCTGGCCGAACACGTTAGTTTACTTTGAGCTAGCATACTTTAGATGCTGCAACAATTAAAATATTGAACTTATACATACTAATTTTGCAAAAAAAAAAACTTTCCAAGATCTATCTTTGTGAAACCGTTTGTGTAATTTTAAGAATTCTGAATGGTGTTATCGAATTTACGATGGTACGAGTAGGTAGGTTAGTGCGCGTGTATCAGAATTAAATGTTAAATTGAAAATTCGGCTGCCTTGTCTCAGTACGGTTTTGTTGATAATGTTATGGAGTGTTTAAAATCATAATATAGCAAGTAACAATAAATTGAGAATTCAAAAAACGATTTGGTGATTTTATTTTTTCCCTATAAAATGACTAAGAATTCGTTTTCCCTTTATAAAAAACTGGAGCAACGCTGTAGCATTGGCTTAGCGCATGAATGCGCTTAACTTTGGATTAGTATTTTCTCTCATTTTGTATGTGAGTAATAAAAAAATGTTATTTGGCTTAGTTCTTTTCTCTCAAACGACCACAGTCGCAAAGATAACTCGCCACGACTGAAGTGAGTTTTGGCGCCAACCGGAATAGCATAGCAGAGGGAAACCTTTTTATCCTTATTAGTACATAATACAATTTTAACTTAAGTGCAATATTTCTCTGAAGTTCTCCCCGAAGACCATGGGATCGCCCGTGGAGTTACTTTCCAAGCTAAAGAAGATAATATACTTAAAAAATTCGCTAGGAAACATCATACATAGACATACATACATAAACATACTTTTGGAATAAAAACAACAATCACATATTTTTTAGTCAGTGCTGCCAGTATCTTGGGGAGCTACCCTACATTCAGCAGTTATTTTTAGTTTCTCGAAATTCGTAATAAATCATAAATAATTCAAAAAAACATCTTTCAAGCCCGTTGGTAACTTTTTAGTAATAGTAAAAAAATCCTTATATTGCAGTGATAACAGGCAGCGCCCGTTTCGAAGCCGAGCCCGAAGACCTAAGCTCGAGCAGCTTCAGCTCGGCGTCGCGGGCCTCCCTGGACCCCCCCTCGAGCCCCACGCCATCCTGCAGCGGCGACAACCTGCTGCACTTCCCTGGAGACTCCAGCAGTTCCGTCTAACATCAGGCCGTCTGCCGCCCACGTAAGGCCCACAATCGAACGAAACGAACCACAAGTTACCAGGCCGATACAGAAGGACATGTTCAACGTCAATAAATAATTGACCATGTGCAAGTTATTGTATTTTTGATTTTGTTGTTTACTGTTTTTTTTTGGAAGAAAGGTCAGTAATTGCGAACAAGATTTTCTCCGTTCAAAAGAAAACACGTAAAAGGCTTTTAGCGTCAACGCTCGTTTCACAATTTTTTAAAAGCTATAGCTACTTGATTTCGAAATAACATCCGTTGTGAAGACGCATAATTCAAATTAAATCCGAAACTGGTTGCGACAATACCAATTTGATGAGATCTATGAGTTGTAGATCCATTTACAAGCAAGGGTGGGCTGGGTTAGTATTACCCATACATACGACGATAACATGTCTGAAAGCTGCCATCGGAATAGACAAATCGTTCAATTTAATATTAAGATAACCTGGCAGTAAATAGATTTAGAAATCGTATTGACCTAAATTGACGATTTAAATCTTGAAAAGACCACGCTAGTTTACTACTGTATAGCAGAATATCATTGTTTTAGTATAGTAGGACACGCGAATCTAAGGTTCCAACTATGAACCTGCCCGTGGTCCGGACGCGACATCAAATATTTTATTTGATGATAAGTGCGAATTTAAACTCTGTAGTCGCGTGTTATTCGGAAATTTTCGGGTTTTCGAAGTCAACCGATGGTACTTCTGCTGGCTCCTGTCGTACTGGACTAGATTAACAGTCCCCTAAATACGTTGCATTGGGGAGTCTTTCATTAGATTCATAATAACGTCCATTTGGGATATTAAACAGTTATTTGCTGGAGTCGGCTGAAGTGGCCTTTTTAGGAGGGGACTGTCAAGTTAAGCTTACTTTAGTAATTTCTAAGCCAGGATAATTGGAACAATACAGAAGAAAGAACTGATGAAAGGGCTTTTCGTAGCGGCGGTAGATGTAATTATCATGAAATAATGAGATCTTCAGTAAAGTTAAGCTATGAAATCTTGTCATAAATAGTACGCGTCTAGTTTTAAGTCTGTTTCGTGTTAGATTAATCATCTTATTTCGTAGTATAGTAGATACAATTGTTGTGTATGTATATCTATTAATTAGGCAAGCATATTAAAAATGCGAAAAATATTAGTAATGGAGATGTCAAAATTAGTTTAGAAATTATGTTTTTACTATTTTTATAATGATTATCTTTAGAATAAGGCCACAGTATAACTATGTGAGCGTATTGATTATCGTACGCCCTAAACTTGTATACTAAAATAAATAATAAATAGTGTGACAAATATGTATGCATGTTTTTCAAATAAGCGTATGACAACTCAAATGTCAATAAATAAACCAAATAATCTATTGATGATTCAAGTATATTAATTTAACCCAAGGTTTTGGAGTCGCGTTTTGATGTTGTGATGGTTTGATTTCGCATGATGTATAAGTGTACGATAAATAATAAACAATGGAGAGGAACATGCAAAGCTTTTTGTAGATGGCGCCATGGTCGACCATGTCTTGTTTACATCTAGTGTCAAATGTGTAGTTGCAATATTTTGCGTTTTAGAGGATCATTTCACTGTAAAATAAATGGTTTCGTTGTGGTCCGTCTCTGAGCTTAAAAATGAACTTCGTATAAAGGCTACAATGACCGGAAAAAGAGATTTAATAGGGACGTGAGCATTTAAAACATTTGTGGTTATATACTTTTTTCCTTTGTTTATTTTAGATGCGCTTGGACTTAATCTATTAAGTCTTTTAGATTCGAACCGTTAAAATCTAAATTAAAGTCAAAATCTAAATTTTGGTATAGATAACTTCTTCAGGTCACTTCTAGTTCATATAAGAAGCACTCATGTATTGCTGAATTTTGTATGCACAAAAAGAAACCAATATAAAATATAAGAAGTTAAGTTACCTATTAAGTTACTATCCTGTGTAAATACTTTTTCCCAAATTAGTTTCATCCTTCAAACTGTGCGGTACAGAATCGTGAGTGAGGCGACAGTTTAATGTGTTGAATACGTATAGTAGATTCCCATAGTTTTTTGCGTTTAGAGCCCTTAGGGAAGCAATGATCACCTTTGTTTTACAGCCTATAGCACTACACTTTGTCATTGTTGCTCAGTAGGCCTAGCACGAACCGCTAACGTTTTGGTAATCGAAAAGTAAACGAACCTTTTTTTTCTTTTTTTCTTATGTCTTGAAGAAAGAAAAGTATCGCTTCTGATTCTCCAAAAAAACGGCGAAAAACAACAAATTCATCTAAATCTCCATACTGCTTGACAGATGTTATTTCAAATCAAGCAGGGTCGATTATGCGCCCTCTGGCGTGTTAAAAAGTTAGTTTTTCTCCCCATTGTAACGTAACATCACATTTTAAACAATTTAATGCATTTGTTTACCGTAACTGTGATATGTAGTAGAAATTATAGACAAATAAGGTAGGACACAAAAAAGTAAGATTTTAATACAAAACCCCTGCGAATTATATTATAAATGACACATTCGTACGTTTTATTGGTGGGATTGTTTTAAACATTCCAGTCTCGCGGTAAAGACATAAGTGTGCAAAAATGAGTAAATTATATTGGATTGTATCGCTTCCTTTGGGTCTTCCTGTTCCTATTCATTTACTTTCATAGTTTTTTGAACATTAAATTATTTTCATTATTATCTGCTTTGTGGATGTCCTGTGTTTGTCTCAAGTAGGGTATTTGTATTATTTGGCATATAATATATGAAATAGCTAAACAGTTTATTAAAATCATGATTACTTGTAAGAACGTTGCTGGCGGCGTTAGGCCTCGATAATTATGCTTGGTGAGAAAAATGGGAAATCAATTATGAAATATTTGTGCGTGTGACGACATAGGCCGTATAGGCTGTCTCGTTTAACTTTTATAGCGAGTTTGATGGCTTTTTTAATGACTAACACTAACTAGATTTTATTTGATTTTATCTTCTAAAATATAATCACTATCAAATACCCTATTAAAAATGCATGGTTTGAATTAAAACTTATTAGCTTTGTTTGTTCAATACCTACTAACTTTACTTTATTTCATTAGATGTTCAACTTAATTATTTAGTTAAAAAGGTGAAAAAATATTCATCTTGGGTGAACTCATTTCAGGCCAGAGGGTTTTGGATATGATGCGTAAAATGGATTGATATCCATTTCATTAGAACCACGTGAGATGACAATTGGTAGTGTATCAGTACTTATCTCATTAGTCCCTAGTTTTTATGTAGAATTTTGGAAACTAAGCACTAAAGTAGTTTTATATTATGCTCTAGGATTACGTTAAGAATAACTCTAACATTGTAAACGTTTTAGAACTTTGCATACGGCAGCTGGTCTTCCATCAGGGCAGAGTGAGGTAGCGCAGAGTTCTTATTGATTTATTCTTCCTACTTCACTAGCAACTTTTCATGAAAAGCTAGTTTTTAAACTATACCTAACGCAACAGACATGATCTCTACTACAGACTACTTTTATGAAGTTCAAGCTATCAAAAACACATGAAAACGTTTACAAATGTTCGAAGATTAGTTATACAGGATGTCTTTTAGGAAAGCTTCAGACTCAGGCTAAAGGTACATTTTAGTAAACTACCTATTTGCCTTGGCGGTTTGGACGTCGGATCAAGTCAAGTCGAAGTTTTCTGCGCAATGTTTTGTATGCATGATGGGTCGTGGTGAAAAACATCCTGTATAGCAGTAGCTATAATAATGTATCGGTTAAATTATTATCATGAAACAAAATGTTTTGTCAAACTGTGTGTTTGTATGCGTGGCGCAAGCTCCCAAATACTAGACTGAGACATCAAAACTCGGAACCACCGACTGGATTTCATTTGGATACGCGATGCCAAAGTTAAAGTTGAAAGTATTTATATTTTTTATAAAAGGCCTTTTCAGGTGTATGTGTATGAGAAAATTATATTTGAAAAAGTGAAATATGATTAGTCAAATAATAATGACTTCCAGGCTCAAGTAAAAGTTGTACAGTTGCTTTCAGAAATATTGAAGCAGACAAGGTGACCAAATACTTCTGATCGGTAAAGTCTTTACAGTCAATAAGTTCAATACACCCAAGTTACCACTAACATCTGAACAGATGGTGGCTCATTATAGCCTCTATCGTCTATAGACACGTGACAGATTATGTCACCTGTCATGTTCAGATATCAATGAAGTGATAAGTGTTCAGATATTTATGGCAACTTGGGTGTATTAAACTTATTGGCTGCGAAACTCCAGAGAAGTATTCGGTCACCTTGTGTGCTTTAATTTATCTGGCGGCGACTGTACACCAATGACGCTTTTAAGATGTGAGCAAAAGAGAGTATTGCCTAGTTTTAAAATTTCGTCTCTTGGCTTTTTAGATTGTGTTATTTGGTTCTAGTTTTGACGTTTCATAGAGAAAATTAGCGCCTTTAAATTCTTTATTGTTAACTAGCTACCCATTTAGAACCGTTACTCAGGACTTCGGTATTAGGTAAACACTGGTTAAAAGTTACCATACAAATTAATCAGGGTATTAAAAATAAATTCAGAGTTTTATTTCAAAACGGGTGACGGCTGGAAATGACGATCCTTTTGAACTAAATGTACTATTTAACTTTTTAAATTCGACTCAGATTTTTTATCCATTGTAAAAATCATTCCTAAAACAGAACATGGCCACTACAATGTCGTTTTTTGTTCGATTCGTTGAACATATTTGCTTGGTTTTATTGAGTAGATATATTTTATATTATTGCAATGGGAATATGTTGTGAGGATAAAATTTGATGTAATATATATTTCTAGAACAGATAATACGGCACAGGCTTTATATGGGAACATGGGGGCCTACGATTCGTCTGAACACGTATAAGTTCTTAAGACGGAAAAATGATTTCTTACTCGCTGGGTTCCCGTTTGCGTATGTATTGAACTATGACATGTCGGCGGTATTTGGTACAAGCCTCGGTGACTGGTGTTTCATAAGCAGCTCAGAAGGCCTAGCACGAACCGCTAACGTTTTGGTAGTAGAAAAGTAAACGGTACTTTTTTTTCTTAAAGTCATAGGAAAAAAAAAAGGTTAGTTTACTTTTCGACTACCAAAACGTTAGCGGTTCGTGCTAGGCTTACAGACGCCGAAGCAGGCACCCGCTCGAGTTTCAGCGTAGAGATTGTCTAATCTGATACTGAATGCGTCATGCCAAGAGGATGAACTCATCCACATAATGTAGCGTTTGTCATTCGTTATTTAGTCACAAGTTTTCACCACAAAGGTACTCATACAAATGACTTGGAAACGACAAAAGCATGATCAGTTTCAGATCAGACAAACTTTACGCCTTGATCATATTTTATTGTACCGTACTAAAAACGTGAGAATTGTCAAAATTAGATTGGTTTATTATGTCTTCGTCTTCTAAATTTTGTAAATTTTGCATATCTATACAAATATTATAAAGAGGAAAGGTTTGATTTTTTGTTTGTTTGTATGAATTGAATAGGCTCCGAAACTACTTGGCAGATTTGAAAAATTCTTTCACTGTTGGAAAGCTAGGCATCCTTACTAAAATTACGAAAAAGCGGGAAAATATTTTTTCACATACAGCTAAGTCCACGCGGACGAAGTCGCGGGCGGCTGCTAGTTAGTAATAAGCCTCTTGTTAGTTACCTATAACTTGAACACATGGTGAGACGTTCACCTTTGTCAATATCTTTGATTCAAGGTTTATTTACGATATTTTATTGAGTTAAAACTATATATATACATGTAACGCCATAAAGATGTAGTCAGTTCGACTATGTCGGTCGTGGTCCCGGGAGACAAGCGAATATGTGATGGTTGGATGTGATAAGGTTAAATGTTAATCGCTAGCCTTTGTCGTTTTATACTGTTAGTCGTATATTTATACATGCGTAAGCTAAATTCCTATATTTTATTAAGAATAGTACGTAAGAGTCGGTTTATATTATTTTGTAAGACATGCATTATCAATATATTATCTCAAATAAATGGTGTTTTATTATTTACCACAAGTAAATATACATATTTAACTCGTAATCCAGTTTGCGTTGTTGTTGAGGCAGACAAATGATAAAACCAATTTGTGTTGAAAATATATAATACAATAAAAATATGTAGTTATACATAACAGATCTTTAATAATACCTACTTCAGTAATATTCCTTGTAAGTACATAAAAAAGTAACAACGAATAAAAAAAATAAGTACAACATTTAAGGCACCTTGAAAATATATTATCTCTATCCAAGGAATACAAAATAATCCTAGTTGACAAATATTTACTTAAAATAATAATTGAGGAATGTAGATTCATTAAAAAATGTAAAAACATAATGATGATAATACACTGACAGTACTTGTACAGATACTATCGTACAATATTTCTATGTAAAAAACGCTTTCGCTTGTTTAGGTTAATTACTAGAGCTACTAGTATTCTGCATTTGATCTTCTCATTATTGCACCGACCCAGTGATGAGGTTAGGTTATAACATCGACCTCACAGCCACTAAACGCTTCAGCTGAAAGCTGCCAGGCTGCATGTTGTAAGCGGCAAAAATATATTGGAATGAGATTAGATGGCAGTTTTACTTATAATTTAGCGACTTCTGTCGCCGTTCCTCCACCTTACGGCTCACGTAAGAGGTCGAAACCGATTGTATACATTCCGCCATAGGACATTAGGGCGGATTATAAGTTACAACCGTCCGCTATCAGTAGGGCTAGCACGAACCGCTAACGTTTTGGTAATCGCAAAGTAAACGATACCTTTTTTAAAGGCGAAATAAAAAAAAGTAGCGTGTACTTTTCGATGACTGGTGTCTTGTGGTTGTCAGGTCGATCGGTTCCACCTGCCAGCTACGCCTACATTCGTCCTATATCTTGTGAAATACTGTTTAGCATTTTACAAAGCACACGTTAATATGAAATATAAAAAGATTCATCAAAAATATCTTATTTTAATATTCACCTAGAAAACAAAATAATAATTATAACTTTAAAATATGGACGGAAACAAGAGTTTGACTAATTATCTAAATACAATGTAATACTACCTAATAATTCATTCAATAATCACTTTTAAAGTGTTTTTTTAATCTCCATCAAAGAGCTCAGCTTAGAAGTGTGCACATTTTATAATGATAAAATTAATACACTATACTGTTGCATGTACACAGGTAGTTAAGAAATGTTACGTTACATTGGACGGATGAAAAAAATAAGTACTTGATTACACAAATACAAAATTTTATGAAAACAAAAGCATACATTATTTTTCAAATAGAGATTTCTTTCAAAATACCTTTGTGAGATGCGAAAATCACTAACACATTAAAAAATAAGTGGATGACTCACCTAACAAAATCCTTTGATCAAAATTAGGTTAAAACTTAACAAAACAAAATAACTACGATAAAAGTTTACGTAAGTACCGATAATACCAAATAAAGTGAAATTAAAGATTACAGCCTCACTCAAGTCTGTCACATGAGTTCTTAATTTTCAAAGTGGATTTGGTGTCTACCAAAAATAGGTCCTGCTCAAATAATTTCAGAAGAAAAATCCATACTGGGATATGTCCCATTTTTTTCATAGATCAGCAATAAAAATACCTATAGCTCCTCACGCGAGACTTGACTGAGCATGTTACGTGCTGTTTCGAAAATTCAAATAAAAATTACTCCTCCTGTCATACACATTTGATATGAATTCTAATAACAAGCGTATCGTCTCTAACAAACCCATTGTTCCTTACATCCCCGATGACCGCATACTCAGTAAATCCGAACCCTCTGACGCAGATCTCAGCGGTGGGCTTGCGGAATGCGACGAGATTCGAGTTTGACATCATGGTGTCACGCTGCGTTAGGTCCGGCGAGAGTTGGTTGACCATCGCGAACGAGATGCGCCCGTTGAACGGCCACTCGAGGCAGTCGTCGTACTCGGTGCGCATCAAGTGCACGTGGAGGGCGAAGCAGGAAGGGTTCTGAGGGGATACGTTGAGGCGGACGCAGAATCTGTATGGTAATTAAAATCTTAAGATAAAGGTATTGGGATTGGGCCGGACACATCTGCAGGATGCCGGACGATTTGTGGGCAAAAGCAGCTACAGAGTGGGCCCCTCCCAAGCAGTTCCGACGACCTGGCAGACCAAGGCGCAGATGGCGTGACGAGCTGGACGCCTTTGCAGGGGACTGGCCTAAAAAGGCCCAAAATAGACTCGCGTGGAGGAGGGGAAGAGAGGCCTTTGCCCAGCAGTGGGATCCTCATGGCTGATTTAGATTAGATTAGATTAGAAAGGTATTTGGGACGACGGCCTTGTTTTGACAATCACCTAAATATTGTTGTTAGGTTGCTGAAGCAACTTTTTAGGGAAAGCCAGAGCGTTGTGAAAGCTCGGTTTCGAATTATTGATTACTCCAGAAAAGACTTAAAAACAACAAGACTTACAAGGCCCCAAACTAAGCAAAGGGTGTCAGAGATTAATGACCTTACTACTACATGATAAATACATTCATTGTATAGATAATAATAACACGCATACACAGAAGAAACACCAGTGCTCATCACATGGAAGTTTGTCCTTGGACCTGTGCCTAGTTTGTTTAACCACTAAGCCACGACGCTCTTATCAGTCGAATGGGATTTTACTAATAAGAGGGTTAAAAAACAATAGTAGCTTACCTATACCCATTGGGCGAGGTGTAAAAACCAGGGCTGTATAGCATCTTGTAATGGTCCCGTAACATTGCGTCCACCCTCGCTTTGAAGTTGTCCACCTTCCATACGTAATTACCTAAAAAAATCATTGCCCTATTAGAACAAAACTCATAAGAGCCACAAAGGCTGATATTACAACTACCACATTCCTTAAGATTAGTAAAACCAGAACAAGACATTCGGTCATATCATTTTCTGGTTTTCCTATCTTTAGTAAGATGACAATGCAATATCCCTAATGCTAAAATTAAAATACCTAGTTTCATGATTCATATATCGAAAGTAAAATATTTGCAATAATGTTTCTTTCGTATATGCCCAAACATTGGTGAAACAAACCTGGCTGCCAGGTAAAATATACTCATACCAGAAAAAATCAGCCGGTCTGTTAGTCTCGGTAGCACAATGGTTAGTGCAGTCGCCCGGTTTGCGAAAGACGCGAGTTCGATTCCCGCCTGAAGCCAAGACCAAATGTCTTTCTGGTTTTCCTATCTTTAGTAAGACGATAACGCATTATCCTTCCCATTAAGTGTGGTTTTATTCGTCGCTTCCTAAAATTGAAAAAAGATTTTCGGCTTAGCGCACGGGGCCCCTTAGCATGTTGCTACTCTTGTTTTTAGCTAGTTTGGCACTGAACGTTAGAACTATCAAAAAAAAATCCTCACCCATGCAGTACCGCAGCAGCATGTCATGGTTCTGCTTCATCTTGGCCACCGCGAACGCCGACAGCTGCTTGGAGATGTTCGCGATCACTATGTCCTGCTCGCGGTTCCTCTGTTCCAGAACCACCACCCTTTCGTAGAGAGCTCTGAATCGAGAAATGGAGAAAATAGTCATTTGCTGTACTATCGGAGACACTTGCACCTGACCAGCCCAAGAGCTCATTCGCACAGGCTGTGTTGCCACTTATTATTCATGTTTCCTGTCATTTGGCAACAGGACATATAGATGGATAAATAAATAAAGAGCGGAAGGTCGACATTGTGAAGAGGCGTTCACATCAATCTTTACATAGAGAACACCTTATGCTGCTGACATAAGACCCATTTTCCAATGGTTTTGTAAAGGTTGGTGTGAATGTATGTATGTACGCTTTAGGAAAACACATGAAAATAAAACATTAGGATTGCTATTTAACAGAAATAAAATATAAAAAAGTATCTCAACTCAATTTTATTTAGTTAAAAGATTTCAATTTACTTACAGAATAGGCATGATGACTGTATTTTTTTTTTGTTTATTATCGAAAGACCTTACATTTATGTAAACAATCCTCAAAGAATCACTTCATCTGGATCAATACCACCAGAGATATCACAATTTGAAATGCACATTTTTGGACTTGCCCAAAAACGCTCCATACAAAAGTGACAGCGACAGTGACGTCACTGTCGCTGTTTTTGTAAGGAGCGCGTAATAACTTTGTTCGACAGCTATATTCAATATTGCGTTTATGATAATGGTCTCCTAACATAATTCCTTCATAATAGTTTGGGTTACAAAAAAGTGATATTGTTTTACAAAAATTTAACACATATGAAATGGACTTGCCCACCCAAGTTTGCAGGCCTATTGTAGCCTCATTTTGAAACGAATTTCGATTGTGGTTTTACAATAACATTTGTAATCAATTATTATTTTTGGGGAACATAAAAAAACATGCAAAATCACTCATAGTCATCTACCCTAATGATTTATCCCAAGTTTGTGGTACCTACCTTATAAGAGCGCTGGTATTAGTAAGCGGAGGCGCAGGGTTGGTCTGTCCGTCCTTGTCTGGCGCCTCCCACAGACTCATTGCCTCTTGCTCTTTCGCGTCGATGCTGGCGTTTGAAAAGTCGTTGCTAATCTTTATTTCGGAGTACGCATTCATTAAGTACTGAAAAATTTCAAAATAAATTATCAAAATAGTCAAAAGAGTCCTTTCTTTCTTATTACGAAACACAGTCACAAAAATCTTTGTATTGTATGAGGATCGAACCCGCGACCTCTGTAGTAGCCTTTTAACCATAACATCAAAGCAACCTTCAAAATTATTCGGTTTTTTATTAAACTACGATTGGCAAACAAGAATGCAGACTGCCTGCTGGTGAGCAGTTTCCGCAGCCTATGGACACTTGCAACACCAGGGGCATTACTAGCATCTTGCCTACCCTGCAAGAACCTTTTCAAACCCCTTTTAAAGAACTCCATGCTACAGCTCCGCAGGGAGTTCATTTCACAATTCAATAGAATAATACATGATGAGGGGTGAAGGTTTGATACTAGGCAAAAGTCTTGATATCTAGGCTCAGAGCCTATTTCACAATGTATGAAAATAAGCAAACTGTCAAAGTGGTTGCGTAATAGCAAGATGGCCAATTTTAAGGCACCCTTACACTCATATGACTCTGGGTATCGTTATGCAGGTGAGCATTCATGTCCTCCTGGCTCTCAAACGTCTCCTTACAGCCCACTGCTTGGAATGCGCATGGCACACGGATATCTTTATGTGTTGAAGTCTCTGGCTGGTTGTACTCGCATGATGCTATGTGTGCATCCAAGTCTAACGGAGTTATTTTAAGTTTACAACCTGAAAAATATTATAAAACTTGATTTATTCTACTATCCTAATTCTTGAATTTATAATGAGATAACCTTGTCAGTCCTACTAATAAGACATGGTGATGCAAGATTTATTGCAACCTTAAAATGCAAATAGTACCAATCAATACCAATAGAATAAGGACAGTTTTCGAAAGCAGTATCTTCATGCCGACACATTCTTGCATCACACCTGCACTTATAATGTGATCTAGGTTTCGGAAAAAAAAACAATCAGTTAGAATTTAATCCTTACTTAATCTTTAAAATGTTTGGTTATTTGTAAAATATGAAAATATGTATCTACCTTTATCAGCAAAGGGACAAGACATCCTTTGCTCCTGTATTTCCCGTTTTGTGTAATTATCTGGAAATATGTCCACTTTCATGCTCAGGTTTATGTTGTCTATAGGGCAATGGCCACTGTTTCTGTAATGAAAAAACTTAAAAATATGAATACCAGAAAATCTAATGAAGGCATGAATTCTTTGAAAAGCAAAACTTGTTTATCTGATAGAAGGAAAAATACAAAATACTCACTGAAGCCATGAAGTGATACAACTCTTGCAGAATTTATGACCACAAGTTGTTATCACAGGGTCTCGGAGCCAGTTCAGACATACAGGACATTCATATCGGGACTCAGGCTGGTTGCTGAGGACTGTCTCGCTGAGGGCTGTGATGCCCATGGCTGCAGGCTAAATCATAAACATTTTAAAGATTATTAAGCTCTAGGAGTTGTGGTATATAGTAATGTATGTAGGTCCGGTACTTGCTAAAGTATTTTCTTAACAAGTTAATGTTTTAATTGCTTTACACAGAGGTATGTTACGCTGCTCAATTTGAGACCAGAATGTAATAAAGAGATAAAGTTATGACTCCTTAGAATTATAACCATGTAATTACACAAATATTTCCTCTTAATATTTAGAATACTCTTAAAACTTCATAAAGACACGGGACACCTACTGGAAACAACCTTATCAGAGGAAGTTGGGTTTGTTAGTTTTGTTTTGATTATTACAAAGATACTCACTGCAATCCCTTCTGATGCATTTTTTATTCTACTTTGATCCATGAATGTTCAGTAAATGCACTTTACACCAATCTGGAATGTGTGGAAGTTCAAACAATTGTTTTACAAAACTAGGCTATTTGTTGTAAAGTAGTGCCAGCACTGTTCCATTATTCCACTGAATTATTAGTTTAGTTTTCAAAGTAGTAAACTTTACCAAAAATATGTATGAAATTATGAAGTAATAAGTTTTGTATTTAGAAGTTGTAACAGAGTGAACAAAAATAGAACACAACACGGAGGTGGCAGATGTCAAATCGTTACTCATCCGATCTGTCACTGTCAAAAGTCAAAGAACAACGTGTTGCAGATCCCCACAGTAGGTATAAAACTGAGGTGCCTTTCTGCCACCCAAAGAGATTCTTTAAAAATTCTGTGCTGCCACATAACTTGCTATGATGTTGGTGACGAAAAGGTTTTCTCAAACAATAACACAATTTCGACTGAGCTAAACTGGTTGTATTGGTCTTGATTTAGACTAACAGCTTGCATAGCGCGGGGCTGCCATTCCATCATAGATTGGGATGTTACGGTTAACGGCTTACTGGTTACCCATTTCCGGTCATCCCTCCTTGCTCTATCTATTGCATAAAATGATATTGTGATCTTTTGGGAAGAACTAAGCCAAACAATATTTTAAAATTATTTTCATACCCCTCATTTGTATAGATGGACGCCTAAAGTGAGCGTTTTCTTTTGAAGGAGATGAGATTCGATGTTAAAGAGAATTGCATAGGATGCACGTCAAGTGTGAAGCTCGACAGATGATTAACTACCTAACACTGAGACCAAAAATTTGATGGGTAACATGATGTCAAACAGCAATCGACTAGCCATAGGGTAGAGGAACCATTAAATGAACGATTAAGGGATCTTCGTGACTTTGAGTATTTTTTTCTCGGTCTTTTCGAGCTGTTTGCGCTTGCTGTTATTTTTTTTTGTTTTCCAAATATACTCAAAATTCTATTAGTTTAAGTAAATAATACCTTTAATCTACCTGTTATTCATAAAAAAATGTTTTCCATAAAACTTTTGCTTTTTGCCCTAAAGATGAACGCTGTGCCCTAATTATGAACGTTTTGGACCCAATAGATGAACTACCATTTTAACGGTGATCACTATGGGGTAAATGTTATTTGAATACTTTAATGAGCAATAAATTTAAGAAGATCTTATGATTAAGTAGTTTTTTTATACTATGGAAACACATGAACACGAAAATGTGTACTTCCTAACTGTGTTTTTGTGTTGTTTCTGGAAAATAAATCTATCTCTTTACCAAAAAATCGCAGATTGCATGAATAAAATAATTATTCATAGGCGTTCATACTCTAATGCCATGTTGGTTTCTTTGAAATCGAATAACAACCTTTGAATTTAGGAAAAAAATATGACTGAAATTCAAACCACATTATGTGGTTCATGTTTTGGGGCATAAATCCAAAAGTTGAACAAAGAACGGTTTCATACTAAATGATCAAAATAAATTGTCGGGAAACTTAACAATAACCTAAACAATATATGTTCAACTTTTGGTAGTTGACTTCATAATACTTCTATTAACTAATTTAAACGGTTTTAACTTGACTTACGAAATGATTTATTAAGTTTTGGGGTCTGTAAATTTAAGCACTTTGCCCATTAGTTGAACGCCGTTCATTTATTGGATCCATAGGACAATATTGAATCCATTACTTGAACAGTAAATTTCTCGAAAAATATGATAAATAATGTAAATCTGCTATACAGCAATTGAAACTAAACATATCAAGATTTTGATGAAACCGAAACCATTCGAATACAGCTATTATTAGGTGTTTGACGTAACATTGTGCTTAAGCGTGGACACTGCTTACCTTAAGTAGGTTTCCATAGAAAACTGTTTTTTGGCAGGAACAGTTTGCGGAACAGCCGATTGTAAGCATGTCCGTGACACTAGTGTCAATGTTTTAATGGTGTTGGAAAGGAAAAGGGGGACTATATTACATGAATAAATATTGCACAGAAGAAAGGAGCGATTAATTTTTTATCTAATTATTTCTCCCAAACGTTCATCTATTGGGGGTCGTTCATCTTTTGGTTCCATTCTTTGGAGTCATTTAGGGACTCATTTCATTCGCAATTTGACTTAGATTTAACGGCCATGAGCCCATGACTGGTTTTGGCAGATACTTCGGGCACTTCGGGTATGAAAAAGTAGCACTTACTCGTAGAATGCATTGTAGGTCACCAAACAATTGCTCAACAATGCCAAAGTACCAACCTACCTAAAACCAAGCCAACACTGTCATCATTGCATAAGGAAAGGTAATATTAAGTATTGTCGCCGTTTTATAATTCCGATGGATCATTGTTGCGCTTGCGTCGGGTCTCGTGCCAAAGGATTGTGTCAGCGAAGTTGATTCATAAGCGAAATCCTTATGGTACAATTGCGAATCAGTTACAAATAAAGGTAACGGCTACTTACCTAAATGTAGCTTTGTTTGCATGATAGTTACGAAGGTGCTGCCTCACTTGGAGTACCAATTTGCCTGTAATGTAACGGTGGGGAGCCTAGCATTACACAGTGAGAGAGGCCACCCGAGCATTACAATGTGCAACCTGTAATGTTCCAGATTTGAGCATTAAGTTGGTGAGGAAAATTAACCGAGTAGATAGGTAAGAAGCACAAAATTGATAATACAATGTGTACCTATTACAGACGAATTTCCGTCAGCCAGGAATGAAGAAATTTTTATAATAGGTACGAGTATCTATAATGTCTAAATCTGAAATATTTCATCCCAGACGCAGGTGAATGCCCGGCAGCACCACAAGAGATTTCATATTACGCTATATATGTGGTATGTATCGAAAAGGCTGTGTAAATAAACGATAGTACCAAAACCAACGAGAAAATGACTGAAAGTTGAACAATTTCATCGCCCCGTGATAACACGTGAGATAAGTAGGCCTACCGTCCTAAGAACACACATGTTATTATGTCAATGTAAATTAGTTATACATTTATTCTGTGCAAGTTCGTGGTAAGTACCTTTGCTTGGACGCCGTTGGCGAGTAGGTTAGCCACAAAGCAAGACGAAAAAATAGACTAACCCCCGAATTCACAAACGACAATCGACGCTAAGCACGAGCTCACGTTCATGCTGTCCCGTGAAATGTGAATGGAACTGAAAAGGACAGCAGGAGCGTGCTTAGCGTTGATTATCGTTCGTGAATTCGGGGGTAAGTTAGGTATTGGGTTATTTATTAGTAATGGTTAAGTCACAGAATACTTCATAACCCCATTATTCAAGAACACTTTAATTAGTTTACTTTAATTTAATTATAACTTTTTCTTTATAAAGAAATAGATATTACTTTTTGTTTTTCAACTTAAGTCCTCGCGGACGGAGTCGCGGGCGGCCGCTAGTATTTTATACAGTGTCTTACCATAGTATTGTCCTATCATTATAGAACGCATAGAGACACTGGCAAAAAGATACTTTATATTTTACTTCCATCATCACCGGTACATTTTTCCAGCCCAACAACTAATTTAAAATTCAAAACACTAAACCAGCTTATTACGTAACCTTGATGTTAATCGTGTAAATTCCTTTAGAGAACTTATATAATAAAGCCCTGCAACAACTAGGTAAGTATCTGGAAAGCGATATTATATGCATATTTAAGCCAGCTGTGTGTTGACATAGAATATGGTTAGTTCCGTCTCTTTATGGAGGTTAGCTCGAAGAGTGAACAGAAACAATACGTTTCGGCTTTCTAGTTCTATCTACGAGGTATTGTTATTTATCTACACGACATGATAGCTAACGACATGATAAAGTTATTACAGGAGATCTATGCTCGTTCGTTAAAAATAAAGGTAGTTACAGCTTAAAATGTATGTTGATTTTCAGGTATTCTATAGTTCACTGTACACAATACATATATGTATGCGCTCTACATGGCATTCTATGAAGTCGCTTCCCGTGCCTTTATGTTTGGATTTATACAAATAAAAAGGCACATATATGTATATGTTTGTTTGTGTTGACTTTTTTGGAACCACGGAACGGATTTAAGTAATGTTTTAAACATGATTCAGATATTTTTTGGATGGCTATTATTCATGTAATAGGTATTTACTATTTTTTAAAAAAAAAATCAGTGAAGCTGGGGTTGGAAAACTTGTTTTGATGCATTAATCCCACTTCTAACCTCTGGTTTATCCAGAAAAACTTATCTGAGGTCCATTTCAAGAGCAGAAATGTAAAAAGTAGAGTACTTTTAGATATCCGCTCCACTATCTAAGCGAACATTAATTATCTGCTGAGTGTGTGCTGATGACTGGTAAATTAGACAATAATTGCTAGGTCCGTCTTTTGATTGCTGGCTTCCGATTGAGTATAGCAGGAAAAGTTCATTCCTTTCAATCTGTGTAAGTATTTGCAGTCAATCTCATTAGATAGGTACGACCGTTGCCGACACTGACCGACATTTTGCGAGCTTTCTGTTACTAATTATTTAGCTTAGGTTTAATATATATAGCGATGCGAGCTTAGGTGCAAAACAAAAACAAATAATTGAAGATTATTAAAAAATTTTTTAGGAAATATGCGAGTAGCACATGAAAACATAAAGCAGGGTAGATAAAAATTACCGAAAATGTTTGACCTACCCTAGATAACTACATTAACGAAGAAAAAAAAAGGTACCGAGAACATAAATAAAGTAAAATTAACAATTATATACCATTAATTAGGTTCGCCAATTGTATTTTTTTGTAATAATGTGCAAAAAATAATACAAAAGTATATCACTTAAACTGCAAATATATAACTATCTACTCTCGACGCTTAATCTGGGAACCTACGTGTATGTCCTCTAGTATACTTAAATATTTTTTTTAATTTTTGTTTTGTCTGACTGTATTTATAAATTACTTAAGTATGATAAGAGCATAAATCAAGTAAATTGCTTCACCGTAAAACAACACAATTAACGGCCGTGAAAAAATAGCGAGACTACGCGTCATGCTGCTTTAAGTATGCTTTACACCTAACGGTGGTTTTTCTTGCAGTTGGTAACAAAATTTGATCGTTACAGTGTCTAAAATAGATGTGGAACATGGAATATCTTACGCTGAGGTCATTTGATTCCAAACGAAGCAGGGTTTGCACAATTTTCATCAGAACGCTGTGATGGTGACTGGACTATGGGGTTCAGACAAACACGGAAAAAACTCAAAATGTTTAGTCCTGAGTGTGGATCAAACCTATGACATTCAGAACCACTTATACATAGCAGAAAGTCTAACTAAGTATAGCGACAGTCGAAGTTATAGAAAACAGCAGCATCTTTAATTTTAAAACATTTGAAAAGTGAACTACCTATTTAAGCTGCGTGAAAATACGGATCGACGTAAGTTTAAGCTTTTGGCAATTAATGCCTTTATTTAATTTTCAAATTGTATAAAAAGGTCCTCGCATACCGTTTGGTGTGAATCGTACTTGTCTAAGTAAATACAACTAGGCCGGTACTCCGGTAGCCAGGTTTTTACGAGAGAAGCGGTCGATCAACCTTAACGGGACTGCTTCTATGGATAATGTGCGCGGGACTTGACCAGGGGACAGGAGTTCACTTATCTATTACATTCACTTCAACAGCGGGTGGTCACTCTTAGCACCAATTTGTTATTGTGGCAGTGAGTAAAGCTGTATTTAAAATAATTAAACAATTAGTCTCGTTCTGTGTGAGTACATAATTACTAAGCTTACATCATGCTAGGGACAGAAGTTCACTTATCTTTTACATTCACTTCAACAGCGGGGTGGTAACTCTTAGCAAGAATTTGTTATTGTGGCAGTGAGTAACGCTGTAATAAACAAAATATCCTTAAATGATAGATGAATTATTAGCCTCAATCTGTGTTATATATAGTAACTAACCTAACATGATGTTAGTTTCGAAAGTATCATTAGTTAAACTTCTTTTTAGGGTTCCGTACCTCAAAAGGAAAAAACGGAACCCTTATAGGATCACTTTGTTGTCCGTCTGTCCGTCCGTCCGTCTATCAAGACCCTTTTTCTCAGGAACGCGTGGAGGTATGAAGCTGAAATTTATATCAATTACTCAGGTCTATTGTCCCTTGAAGCTGTGAAAAATCCATCTTCTAAGCCAACGCAATCAAAAGATACAGCCGTTTATGCCGCAAATTTTCGACACTTGCAAGGGAATCAAAACCTACAGGGTGCTTCCCGTGAACTCAGAATCTTGAAATTTGGTACGAAGCAACGTCTTATAGCATAGATGCAAGAAAAAATACGAAAACCATAAATTTTCAGTTACATCACATAATATATATTTTTTTAATACTTTTAAACTCACTACCCATTTCCTCATAAACGCGTAGAGGTATTAAATTGAAATTCATACCAGATACTCAGGTTTATAATACCTTTAAGCTGTAACAAAATCAAACTTCTATGTCAACGCAATCAAAAGAAACAGCAATTTAAGCTGCATATTTTGAAACTCGCAAGTACTCGCAAGGGAATCAAAACCTAAAGAGTACTTCCAGTCGACCTAGAATCTTGAAATTTGGCATGAAGCAACGTTTTATAGCACACATAAAGGAAAAATTCCGAAAACCTTGCAGGTTTGTAAGGAACCCTCGGTGCGCGAGTCCGACTCGCACTTGGCCGGTTTTTTTTTGTTAGGTAGACAGATAGTTTATGGCAGTTTTTGAGATCAACAAAGGAGAACAAATATAATGATGGCGCGTTTCAAATCAGGAATTGGGTTATGAAAGAGCCATAAAATAATACGAAAAAGTTCAAAACAGACAGGGTCAGAACGACTTTTTCGACACGTTTGATCAAGCCGCATCGCACTAAGCAATCTGCCTGTCCCTCTGACTACGCCAGTTACATCACCGCATAAGCGTCTTGATAAGCATGGGAGCGCGCTGTTACGGCCGCCGTAGTTTTTGCCGTAACGGACCAGACAGAATACAGTTAAATATAGATCAAGGATTTGTTACGATTGTGTAAGATTTCGTTTGATCGTTTAGTTGATGTTTAGAAAAAATGTTGCCTCTGGCTGGTGGAGATACATTTTCATAATTAGGATGGAGCAAAATCAATATGTGGCCTTGGTTTTAGAGATCCTTTAAAACCATTATTAAGGTATTTTCGTGTCGTTGTAAATGAAAGAGTTTGAATTTTTGAAACAATCACTTTTTAGAATATAATAAATCTGAGTCAGGGGACTCAGAATCCAAAATGCAGGTTGTTGTTTTAAAGTCTTCTTAATTTTCAAAGTAGAGGTGTAAAATCGTCTTCAATAGAGTTCTTTGATTTTTCTGTTTTAATGATTTTAAAAAATCCTCGTAATCAATACGCAAAAAGACATCAACGCGTGCGCAGTTATTCGCAAAGAGTAATTTCTGTAGATCTTGAAAGCAAAATCTGCTGTAAGATTCATGACTTGAGTAACATTATGACTCCACGCATAGTGAAATTCAGTTTCCAAACCAGACACATCTATCTACTATTTGCCCTGAACATTGGGTCTTTTGTTAAAATATTTTAGGAGCTGGCTCTGTAAGATTATTTTAACCTAATTAGGGCAATCTTTAAAAAACAAAAGCTTAACTCAATTTTGAAACTCCTTTAAAATTTTTGTACGTTTTGGTAGCAATACCTAGTAAAGTATGATTTCTAATGTGAAGAGTTCGCTTGTTTCGGCTTATTTGGCAAAAATCTCAATGCGTGCAATTCCTCGCAGATCTATCGGCATAAGTCGTGTTCAGCATGCGATAAGTCATCGTGGTTAAAGTTCGTGCGCAAGCGCACCTCGTTCCGCAGTGACCCGTGACGCAACACATAGTAGCGTAACGTGACCGGTGACAGGTTGATTCGCTAGGCTATTGGATAATTTATAATATGTATCGCAAATATAAACTCTTAACTTCCTGATAACTAATCATATGTATCTCAAATGTAAACTCTTTACTGAAGTACCTACCTAAGTATACAAAAAATACAATAGTAACCAATGAAACTTGTCTCGTAAGTATTATTCACGATAATTTGTCAGGAGGAAAATAGACAAATTGTTAGTTTGAAATAAAATAACTTTACGGATTCTACTCGCGGTCTTATATTTTCTTTCATTTTCTAACCCGACGTTTCGACTACTTTACAGCAGCCGTGATCACGGCTATTTTATTTCGATGTATAGTATTCGCGTAAATATTAGAAAACATTAAATTGTTAGTTATTTTGATTAGTTGATACTGAACTAGTGTTGGCTAGCATTCAAGACCCTTGAGTTCTAATCACAAGGACTGTCTTCTCAACAGAGTAGGTACGCGAGACTCTGAATTAAAAAAGTCATAGTTCTGTGCTCGAGTCCTTCTATCGAGGGTTTATACATTATAAGACTAAAAAGACTCAACGCAAAAAACTCTAATTTAGGTTATTTTAGACACTTTTTAGTTTCAGCTCTATGCATTTCTTTTTAATTTACCTTGGTTTATTTGTATTGTTCTAAATACTTCTGGACTAACTTCTGAAGTCCCTTTTTCGAATAACTCACGCGTTCAGCGCTTATTAGTTTCACCCTTCATAAAAAGGCTTAACCTGTCATGAACAGTCATGGCTTACCACATGTGATGATGCAGTGATTAAATGGTTTAAGAATGGCTCTATTCGTCTGAGACAGGACGAGTAACTACTCTACAGTGTAACTCTTAAACACTATACATAACCCTGAAAGCCTCCGCTTCGTTAAGGCTACAGCCGAAGTTGTAAGTACCGCTAACCCGGCACTGCCGGCAAAGATTTCAGTCATCCGCGTTGGGTCTGAGGGGCCGCACGTTCGCGCTCAGACCGTTGCACTCGCCAGCGTTCTCCGCACTCCTTGTGTAAATACAAAAATATACCACTAGTTTGATAGGAGTGTTAGTATATATAGAAATACTGAGCACCTGGTTTTGTTAGATGTGTTTGAATAGGCTGTGATTGTTCTGTTCGTGTTAAGTCAAGTTGAAAAAAGGAAGATTTTTCTGTTTCGCAAATTTCCAAAACATGTTTCAAATATCATGAAGATTTCTAAATAATCGTTGCATTTCTCGAAGGCGGTATTTGTTGTCACACTCGTGAGTTAACTGATCCCGGGGTTTTTATTTATTGAGAGGATTGGTTACGGGCCTAAAGATCTGATGATCTATATTTAATTGTCTTGAATAGTAGGTGGATAGTTAATACAATTAATGAATACCTCTGGATATCTCCACTCATGGCCATATTCCTTAACGAATGGACTTTTTACCAAAATCAAAATTTTCTGCCCTAGTTTTTCTTCACGACACCACTGATCCCACTCTCACTCTTAATATTGTCAATGAAGATTAACAATACTTAACTGCTCCCTGACTCTTAAATCTAAAAACTTGCAATCTAAGACGACAACATGACGAACGTAAAAAGTGGCGTTGTATATTGAAAATAATGTAAATTTTCGTTTAGCTAATAGGTACAATCCCGACGAAATAGCTTGCAATTGGGGTCAACATTTTCTCTACCTTCCTCAATTAATTGGATTTCCATAATGCTGAAAAAGTATCTAACATTTAAGAACGGAACCCGACCTGTCATAGTTCATCTTCGCTAAAACTAGTTCAATCAACAATAGACACTTAAAAAAAACCGATGCGCACATGGCATTTGTATAATTACATTGCACAATTTTGCTCGTTCTCGTAATTCAATTTAGATAAGCTTTTGCAAGCTTTCAGTGGGTCACGAAACAATGAGTAGTCATCAAAAGTTACATAAAAGCTCTCAGTAGGTACTGTTCACAAGATGTAAATATTTGACGACTGATGTGTGTTATACTATGCCACTACACCAGAGACCGTAGGTTCGATAGCGCACAGGACAAACCTCTGAACATGTCATGTCTGTTTGTATTGGTCTAGGTGTGCATGTATTTAAAACTGTAATATTTTGGTATGCTTATCCTTTGTCTTGTATACCATAGTATAGCTGAGTATCTAGTTTATAAATACCTATAGAAACACAGGTTTGATTAAGAGGTTTTTATCTTAAATAATACAGTAAGATGTTTTTTTGTACAATAAAGACCTTTGTTCACACGTGGCGAAATAAGTGGTTGCCATTAATCATTGTGATTATATCCTGTCAATTCGAAAACCTTTGTTATGCTGGTTAAGCTTTAATAGCTTCAAATGTCAGTGATCATAGTAATATGTGTAAGCATTCATCACTTGAACATGGTTTCGACTTGTAAAAGTTTAGTTCATATATCAAGAAGTTATAGTAACTAAAGCCTAAAATACTTCTGAATAACTACATTAAAAAGTATATTTTAAAAGTTACTATGATGTATTCGAAAATCTTATGTATAACAATTCGCGCAAATGCATTCGCTCTGGTTGCTTTTAAGTAGATAACAGTCTAGCTCCGAAACTTATAAAAAGTTATGCCTTCATAAGCACCTACTGATTTTTTGCATCAGAATCTTTCTGCCCTAACTCTGATGAATTAATTAACTAGCACAAGATTGAAGATTTAACCTTTTCAGTAAACACAAACTTCAGTTAACGAACAGCGCCGAGAGAATGTCCGACAGTCTTCTGCAACTATTATTTAATCTTTCCGCAAAACAAAAACTGTTGCGGAAGACTCTAACGACTCTATTCCATTATTATTTAACTACGTTTGAAGAATCCATTGTCTGTTTTGTTTTGTATACCCTTTTAGCTTGTGTACCCATATTTAAATTTAGGCCCGCACACAAAATAAGTTTCTAAACCTTACAGATTGCATATAGTTTTCTGAGAACCGTTGTTGGTATTCAAACGAAAATATATGCATTTTAGTTTCTTATTCAGCAGTTTTACCCTTGACCTGAATAGTCACGTGCTTTCGAAAAGTGATATACGATAAGATGAAGCAATCAGATGATCACTTGATTGTGACGTCAGCCTTTCTGGAGAAATGTAAATTTGAATCTTACATTAATCGTAAGGTTTCGATGAAGGGCAACATAGCGGAAAAACTACAGCAAGACGAATACTGGCTTTAGTCAAGCGAAAATTGTGTATGAATTGTTGCAAATTGTTCAAATCAAACCGGTGTAGAGTCTTCCACAAAAGCTAGTTATTGTAATATCACTTACTTACTTATTCAATTGCTTACAATTTGACAGCTAATGATAGTGACACATTTGAGGCCAAGTAATGAAGATTACTGACAGTGCTTGTGCCTACCTGCTATGCTATTCTGGATGACGCCAAAACTCATTTTCAACTCAACTTTAATCGTTAATTAGCTTCACCTAGAATTGATATTCTCCGTCATCTGTATAGAAATAATTTTGAAATGTTATTTGGCTCAGTTCTTTTCACACAAACGATCACATGCACGTAGTTATTGAAACCGAAATAGTTTACGAGTACTAGCTAACCTTAGTGCGGTTCGGAATACCGGTGTCATCCCTATTTTAAAATTACTTAAAGTTCAAAGTCAGTGAATTGGAAGAAGCAATTACTATTTGTATATACATTCTTAAAAATGTTGCAAGTCAGGGAAAGGTAAAAAAACCCTTACCGAAAGATCGTTTATCTGTCGTAATAGCAAAACACATAGCAGTAAACTTCTAGACTTAATTGAAGCGTAGTAAAAAAACATGTTCACGTCTGAAACAAGAGTTCTTGTTACAATCGATTATGTTGTTACAGTAACATTGCATTGCTTATTGTCACATGAGAGTTTTTACTATTTTTGCAGACTGATTGCCATAGCTTATTGCAGATCATTCCAACGGTCGTGGGACTTAGTTAGGACATAATTATCAAACCAGTCTTGATCTTAAAAAAAGAGATCGATTTTTTTAAATACATTGTAATGTACTTCTGAGGCTGAATGAATGGAGACGGATTTATAATCCTTGCAATCTGTATAATAAAATTGAGGAATAGAATACCTGGGTCGTCCGGGCAATGTGAGAAATTTTAATGAATATTTTGCCCTTTATATACTTAACCTAGGTAATGTATGCAATGGCTAGGCATTGTATAGGTTATCTGCAGGTCCACTGGCAAAATGAAAAGTAAACAAATTCGGGTTTTTGTGTGTCAACGGTATAATACATACCGATAAAATGATATAAAATTTAACAAGACCAATTCTTACCAACGCACATAAATCTTTGTCAGGCTTAAACTAGGATCGAGGCGTTTTTGTAAACCCAAAACTACTTGCCATCTTTACTGAACCAGTAATATTTGAGCTTTTACACACATTACCGGCTGCGCATTGGGTATTCTAAAGAATGTCTAAGCAAAGTAAGAAATGAATAACATCTCATGCAAGAATCTGAATATCCTAAGCAAATGAAGTGCGACACTGATAAAACATAATTTCTTGCTTGTTATGGCGATGTCAATTTATTTGATTGATTTGAGACCTGAATATCAATAGGCTGTTTGGAAATACAATCAGCATATTCGCTCCAATTGCATAAGCAGTGGTACACTATGGGAAATAGTCGATTTCATAAGTGTTATTAGTAGTGCTTTTGTTTTCAACCATAAGGAGAGGTTTTGACATCTCGATCCGTGTATTGTATTATAAGTTGTTAAACGTTACCGTCAGGTTACCTAAGTTACCTACGCATAGTGTTGAAGTCGGCGCAGGTTTCTTCAAATAAGTGATTTTAAGTAAACATTTGTTCTTATGAGAAATTAATTAAATCTGACATATGAATTTGACATTGTGGTATTAGAGGCAAGTGGTGCGTTTCTCAATCATTTTTGGCCATTCTGAAAGGTCACATCATAGTTCAAATGCTGACTGTAGCCACCTTGAAAAAAAAACTATAATAGACTTTAATACAATACTTTATTTTATTTTTATTTTATTTATTTATTAGGTCACCAACAAGACTTACACTAATACAATGATCCAGGATTCCAAATTTTAACAAGAATAATGCTAAGTGAAGCCTTACTTATAGGTAACAACGGCATGCTATAGATTTCATATGACAACATTTATAAGGTAATGAGTAACAATTTTTGCTTAAAAAAAAGGTAAAGTAAAAAAATAATAAACAATTTACACCCTGAAGTGCCTGAAGGGCAAGGAGGCTTGGTTAACCTCAAAGAATAATACCTTTAATAGGACTAATCGTCCAGTCAGTGCGTCCTGTGAGATTCATACTTTCGGTCCTACTCTCTAACTTGCGCTTAACGGTATCCATAACAGCATCTTGCCCAGTGCTCTACATCTGCTGTATAGCTTTATTATCTGCAGATTTAACTAACGACTTCTTTTCATTCGCTTACCACAAAGAGTTCTGTCGTTTTGTTTTCCAATGTCATATTCCTTTTCGAGCTTTTTCGCATAAAACTTAATGACAATTAAACGGTGGTGAAAAGTTAAAAATTTATGATGATTTCTTATGCTTGCCGTTTTACAGTTACTAAGTTATAATACAATTAGTTTTACTAACTGTTTTACGGCGATAATAAGTAATTGCTCGGCAATAGGATCTTGTTTTGCAATTCTATGTACAATTAAATATCTGGGTTACTTATCTTACAACCAGATAATCTGACCTCAAACTTAGCTTGTTATTTATAGGGCCATTGGAACTGTTATACTTCCATGAGAGGTTACATTCAAACACACTGAAATTACAAATGTTAGATGTTTTACAATTATGTTTTACGTGGGATACCTCCATATTTTGTACCTTGTCCCCCAACGTAAGTTGGAGACAATTTTAGATACAAAATATGGAGATTTACAGTTACCTTGTCAGTATTGACATATTACAATTACTAGGTACTTACCTAAATGTTAAACTGGGCGTTTCTTTTCGGAACAGAAACAAAAATCCGAACCCAGTTGTAGAGTTACCATCACATTTATGTTTGACACTACAGTATTAAAGTTGTTAATTCATCTTAATTATTCATATCTGTTGTTTGTCATGCTACTTAAATTTTCTGTGGTTAATTTAAACTCTTTTACTTGTACCAAGCAAAGCGGTTTGGTGAGTGATCTCATTTCAATGTCTTGTTGGAATCTTCTCGGTAGAGTCAACGTTCAATCCAGTGGTAGAGTCAAATTACGTTTCTTTTGATACATAAGTAACAATAGTAATATCTTCCTAAAAATAATTTGGGTAGTATTTTTTACCTTTGGCGGAAAACAGAATGCAATGTGAGATTTTAAAATCAACAGGTTACGCGCAAGGAGTTAGTTCTCTGACAGGAAAATTTAGGCTAGAAATGAGTTCACAGAATTGATTTACAATCAATTTTAAATTGTCAATTTAAACATGGTCATAGGAACTAAAGCTTAAAGTTTTACCCTAATTCATAACACTCTGTGAATCGGCAAAGAAATAAGTATGTTCTCTAAAAAGATAATTACAGTAAATATTTACGTATGTATAATAATATGTTATGAATGTATGTATTTGATGGATGAATAAGTGAGCTTTTTTGCTCTTATTTGTGGGTTCACGGTGCTATTCACGTTATTGATGGGCGTGGAATGGACATATACAACACTCCGAATTACATGCTTCAGTAGGCAGGAAAATTAGACGAAATGATCATTTGTAACTAATATAGCATAAAAATACACTCGAGAACACCTCAGTTACAGATTAAATAAAAAAACCTATAAAAACCATACAACTTTTGCATGTTACATTTCTACAAAATCGACCTTTACAAGTTTAGCATTGATGCGCTTTGTGCAAACGTTCACTATTTTCATTGGTAACTGATAGTTAGTTTCCGAAAAAAAGGCTTAACATTACCATTAAGTACCTTATCCCTCTGTCTCATATAGTTAGTAACAGTTATGTAGGTAACCATCCGAATATGGGCATTGCACCTTTTACTTGTTGTAGTTACCTTACCGATTTTTCACTGAATAAGATTATACAAAGATGGTTATTGCTATTGCAACTATGAGGAACATTCTACAGCGTTGCAGCAGTATACCTTCAAGTTTACACGTAATGCCACTTAGAGAACTGGGTTATAATCTTAGGATATTTCGACACCGCGGTTAGATGAAACGGTATGCGATACGCGCCGTTACTTCGCGATTTGACCATTATGGCCAGGGCTGCTACTCGTCAAATGAACCCAAATTATTGATCAAAGTAGTTATAATTATACAGGGTGTTTCAAAAATACCCCTAAAGACTGAAATGGCATAGAAAGTGAATGAATCTGAAAAAGTAGGTGTTGTCCCTTTTTTCAGATCTTTAACGGTTTCGATAAAAACGTAAGTACATCAAATGTTTACCAAAATGTCTTTTAGTAGCACCGTGTATAATGTTCTACTCTTGCTGAAGAG
This sequence comes from Udea ferrugalis, assembly GCA_950022985.1. NCBI lineage: Eukaryota > Metazoa > Arthropoda > Insecta > Lepidoptera > Crambidae > Udea > Udea ferrugalis. The sequence continues at coordinate 3,647,360 of OX465523.1, forward strand.
TCTGCTGATATTAGCAATATATTGCCTATATTATATGGCTTGCAAAGATCCAGTCAATCAATGAAGTAAAAGGCACACGGAGCCATTATAAGTTTTCTGGTGGAAGGCAGGTCCTCAGCTCACACAGGTGAATGATGTGGATGATATGCTATTTCTTAATTGGTCACTTTTCGAACATGAACTTGCAAACCAAACTTACGACATTTCGGTTCATCCAAAATTAAATATTGGTGAGCATTATGCTCGAATTATTTTCACGCGCAGAAGTTTTTTATTTACTTAGTACTGGACTGGACCTATCGGTAACTCCAGAAGTATACAGAAGTATACATTAATGACTTACCTTTTTATGTTAAAGACCTATGTGATATAGTATTATTTGCAGACGACACATCTTTACTTTTTAACATTGATAGAAATAAAAACGTCTTCGACGATGTTAATGAAGCGCTTTCGAAAGTTTTGCATTGGTTTACAGTTAACAATCTGCAGCTAAATGCGAAGAAAACGAAATGTGTTAATTTTAAATTGCCTAACGTAAATAATAATGACATAAATTTAAAAATCAATGATGATAAAATGGAGCTTGTGGACTCCACAGTTTTTCTTGGAATAACCCTAGATTCAAAATTGCAATGGAACCCTCATTTGACAAGTCTTTCAGGTAGGCTTAGCTCAGCTGCTTTTGCTATTAGGAAAATAAGGCTATTGACAAACGTTGAAACCGCTCGCTTAGTTTATTTTAGCTACTTCCACAGTATTATGTCCTACGGAATAGTACTTTGGGGTCAGGCAGCAGACATACAAGCAATTTTCGTTCTTCAGAAACGAGCTATTAGATCCATTTATAAGCTGCGAGCGCGGGCCACTCTTAGGGAACTTTTTAAGGAAATTGGTATTCTAACTGTAGCTTCGCAATATATTTACAATTGTATTGTCTTGGTAAGAAAAAATATCAATCTTTTCACCAAACACAGCGATATTCATGCTAAAAATACTAGGAATAAAGATAAAATTGCGCTACCATTTTTCAGATTGCAGAAAGTTTTAGGGTCATTTATGGGGCAAGGTGTACATTATTATAACTAAGTTCCGGAAGCGATTTGTAAGCTGCCATTACATAGATTTAAAAGTCACATTAAAGCTACGTTGCTGAAAAAGGGATATTACACCACTAGAGATTATATCATGGATAGAAATGCTTGGGAATAAGCTCTCTGCTCCCGACGGAGTCTAATTAACTATTGTTATATCAACAATCATACTTAGGTTAAGACACTAACAATGTTTGATTTGTTTTATATAGCTTCTCGTCGATGTACCTAAGAGTGTTATTCTTTTCATAAATTATGATTTTTATTGTGCTATCTTGTTCTAAGTTCTGTTGTAATATACTAACAATTATTGTAAAAAAGAGAAACAGTTGAAAAGAGTAACTGCTGAGTTTCTTGCCGGTTCTTCTCAGTACAGAAACAACTTTCCGATCCGGTGGTAGCATCACATTTATTTAAGTACAGTATATTTATTGTTTACATTTAATATTATTGTATTCAAGTCTATTATTAAGTATGTTTTGTTTGTTAATTAGATTTGACGATTTAAAAGTACTCTGTAACAGGTCTATTTAAATAAAGCTATTTTTGATTTTGATTTTAGAAAAAGTCTAAGTTTATAGTCGGGCACCTAGATATAGACCAACAGCTTACTCGTATTTCGAGTCAATTTTTATTAGGTGCTATGAAATTACAAGTAATTATCAGGAAATGCCACATTTCCTAGACTTAAACATTATCTGTAATTTAACTGCACCTAATTAAAAGTCACAGGTAATGATACAATCTGTTTGGTTGGGATTGGTGGCCCTAATTACGTGTCATTATGGCAATGGCGATCATCCGCTCTGTAGCAACTGACGAATCGTTGGCACTTGAACTTGACCTGGTTCAGTCACGCAGAACCACGGACTAAGACACCTGAAAAGATATTTTAGAAGATAAAGTGACATTTGAGAATGATATTAAGGTTTTGTAATCACTTGGCCTCTTAGGAATCATAATCTCCATTCGTATCTTCATTGGTCTGATTTTAGATTGATTTCGGAATTTCGGCATGAATCAAGAAATGTTTTTACCAAGATATCCGATTCCAACAGATTTGTAGGCTCTACCAAATAAGAACATCAAAATATCGTTCTGAAACGTCATTTAACTCTTAAGAATTTATCTTAGACAAAAAAATCGATAAATAAGGACAAAAATTAAACATAAATGCATGCTCGTGTTAGGTCCGTTGTCACGTTAAGTCATCTTAACTCGTTTATTTTAAACTTTCTCTAATAAATTCAATTAAGAATCTAGCAGTCAAAGCAGTTGCGTACTACAGTAATCCATGCATAAAGTGTAACAAAGCAGTTGAGAAATGATCTCTATTGCTTTAGCATAAGGTGATTCTAACTTTTAGAGTATTTGCATGAGCTGTGGCTAACTGTATCAGAGTTGGAGACATTCCGGGTTCAGCTCGGATCAGACTTTGGAATGGCTATGAATTATAAGCGCGTCGTAACCTATCGAAAGTTGAGCGATTATAAGAACTGCTAATTCACAAGAATAACGTTCAGCAGTTAAAAGCATACAATTGATTGTCAGGGATTGTTTAAAATCTCAGTAAATAAAGCAGTTCTATAGTTCATAAAGACCCAAACTAAAGTTGGAGCAGTAAAAAATGTAGTATAATATTGTTTTTTGAACGTAAGGTGAATGCCTTACGCATACCCGCCCAACGGGGGGCGTACTGGGTTATGTGGGACTCTCTTTCTGGAAAGTATGACAGCCTCTTGGCTAGCCTTTTTAGCATACAAATATAAGTTAACAAGTACCAGTGGTGCTCTGCGCTCCATTTGTGACGTAATCATTGATCCTTTCATTATAATCGAATTTTTCAGATAAGGACTTAAAGAGTATTTACACGTGGATACAGGAAGTGTGTGAACCTGATGCAAATTTTATTAAAATTGTTAGTGGAATGCAAAAAGACAATTAAACAGTGGATGATTGAGACTTATCCGTTTAACATAAGCTTGTGATTAAAATGTGATTGATTATAAATTTGGTGTAACAATACTCTGGAACATTTGACGGCTGCTTGTGACAATGCACTAAAACAAAACAGTAAAAAGAGAACGTTACATTATCCAGAACGAAGCCTAATAATACTGGCCAACACAAAAATGTGACAAGTGAGTGAGAGATAAAAAAGAAAAATAAAAAATATGGCGCAATGGGTGTGGTTAGCGGCGCTGCTGTGTGGGACGCAAGCGGCAGTGCTGCCCCCGCCGTGGGCGGATGTTCGGCGGAACCCGTGCGCAGCTCATCCCAGGGGCTGGCTCATGCTGTACTGGCCTTCGGATGGCAAATGCTATACTATTTACAAGGTTAGTATAATACTGGTAGTTAGCATTAGTATCGGCTATTGGCCTCATTTTTAAGTGTATTTTTTTTTCTTTTATGCTGTTTTGAGGGATGATGCACAGATTGAATTCTAATTTATTTATAAATACTGTCTTACACAGATAAACTGGTTGCTCTTTGCAGATTATGTTAAAATAGAACCATGCAGGCATAACTGACCCTAGGGGAAATATTTTGGAAAAGAGGGTGTCAGTGAAAAACGATTGCGTAAATCCTTTATGTACTAGACAAAGAAAACACGCTTTAGGAATGGCACAAAGGACCACATATAGAATGTAACATGGTAGAAAATGGCTTTAGTAATAAGTACTGGCAAAGTGAAACTTTGATTTAAAGCTTTCTGTGATACAGAACAAAAAGAGGAAGATACGTTACGTTCATACTTCGCGAGTTAGATAACTGGCACATGACATTGACATATACGCAAACAAGTCACTGTCATATTGGCTTGCAAACAGGCCCATTGGACCAGATTTTGGGTGGCCACTTTTTTACAACGATGCCATATCTGCCTTCTTTTGCTTATATCTATGTTTCTGTATGTATTTGTAATTTTTTCGCAAATGAGAGGTTACATCACTATTCCTATTTCCAGCATCTCTCTCTGAGTTTACGTTTATCCAGAAGTTAGCGCGGTGTAAATTATTCGCATTTGAGCTTTCATTAGTACCATTACTATACATTAGACACTGTGAGCATATGAAGGTATGGTGGGGTTACTGAACTGATATTATATAGCGAATTTCACATACTCGTAGCTGCAAATGTACTTTTAATAAATAAATATCTGGGAAATCCTGCATCAAGCTCACCTGCCTGACTAAAACCTAAGCACAGCGTACAGTTGGCGTCAAGACTGACATATACAGGTGGTGAGTATTTCAAGTGGGCCAAATCTTAAAGTATGAGGAATATCGAAAAATGCTCAAAGACCGATCTTCCGAAACCTCGAAGTCCGAAGTCACTATCGTTTTTATTAAACTAAAACTGTACACTCAGATTGGACAAAAAAACTTTTTCCTTAGCGGGGATTCGAGCCTGTTGGTTTTGAAATAAAAAGGTCACCCTGTATACAAATACAATGTAATCTATTCTTATAGTTAGCTTTGTTATCACGCCAACGGACCTGGCCAATATCTTTAGCTATTATTAACAGTAATTAGAGCTTTAAGCAATCTAAAAGCTCTTGAGAAACACTATCACTTATTGTACGGAGCAAAGTGTTCAGTGGGTCAGTGCGCATGTCATAATCCGATCAACGGTCATGGCCTTTTACGCATGCGCTTGATCAATGCAAGTATGACCGGTCAGACCGGCATAGCAACTGCGCTCGAGCTATACATACGGTATAGCGAATATTTTCGGTGTTTTGCAGGTCTAAGGAGGTGATTCACACGATTTGTATGTCATGGTCATTCAAATCTTTCACAATTTTGACAGTATCGCTAGTGAAGTAAGAAGTAACAGATTGCAAATTATGAATACGGTTTTGTTTTGGCAAACCAGTAAGTTTCAAAAACAAGTTTTTTTTAACTAAGTCGTTTTTCGATTAACTTGGTAGACTGCGGACACAGATTTTATTTATTTTTTATTGATTAATAATAAATACTAATAAATAACAGATATCTGACTAAGTTAAATGCCGTGCCCCCGGGGTTTCATATCTATACAAATGCAATGTACGAGTAGTAATGTAAAACCAATACCGCGTCCTACTAACTCGTATGACTTGCAATACTTACTTATTTGAATTTCAAAATACCCATAAAACGTAGTCATTGTATTGGTTCATAGCAATTACAATATTCTAAAGCCTATTCGTGTCTGCATGCAGCTAACGCAACCGTGACGTTGTCATTGATAGTATCAATAGTGGATCGATTACGTTACAAATGGATCGATGGGCTGGCTTCGGTCCAATCGATTCGTTTGTGATACGATTTGTATTTTGTTGGATGCAGCCAGTCAAGATGATCACGATGGCATCAGATATCAACGTTCGAGGTGCATTACCTGTCTCGTATTTCTTAATCTTTTACGACCCATGCTCGAGAAAATCAACTGTTGTTAAGACGGTATTTCCGGAGAGATACGACATTGGATCCTTCAGGAAAAGAAAATGTCAATTCTTAATAAACTCAAAAAATATTAATTCTTTTTTAAACGCAAGCAGGGACACCTAGGCCGCAAGTCTGCTAATTTTAGAACCCTTTAATGAATTGTAATTGAGTCTCAATTGTTTAATTTGACATATTTTTCATAGACAATGTGCTTGCAGTTTTTTGTGGTAGGTAAGGAGGGAGACCTACCATAAAAAAAAACGCGTTAGGAATCTGCAAAATAGAATGAAAGGTCTATAAAATATACGAGTAGACTCGTATGTTTTGAGTCATTTTTAAGTCGAGTCAATAACGCTCTTAGGGCAAGGCCCGAAACACCATTTAATTAGACTGAAGTGGCAAGTGCACACTGTCGCCTATTTTCATGCTTAGTGGAGTTTTTGTAGTTATTTTCCTTAAAATATTAGATCTGTATATATTAGCAAGTGATTTATGACAGCGCCATTCACTTACATTTTATAATTTATTCAAAAACTTGTGAATTATTCACCTAAAACTCAAAAAATTCTCAACAGCCGGAACGAATTATATTTAAAATAATTCTAGTACTTTGCCACTTCTAACGCAATGACGGAAACGCTCATACTCGTAGATTCAGTGTTACAGTAACGTCATGTAACTGTATCGCGTATCGTTAATTAGGCGGTTGGCTCAAACCGATCTATAAGTTCGCTAGGAGTTAAGACGTTTCCTCATTCGCGTTACCATCCACTAGCAGTTGTAGTAAAGTAAAGAAAATACAAAGGCCTACAACGACTACTTACTTTACGATAAAAGTTTGTTTTGTTTCTAATACATAAACGGCCTATATAAGTCCCACTGCTGAGCACAGGCCTCACCTTAACTACGAAGTGGAACGAGCCATACTCCAACCCGCAATGATAATAATTGTTTCTAATATTAAATAAAAAATACGTAAACGTTAACAGCTGGATTAATTAAAACTGTTACTGTTTTGTTGCAAAAACAATACATTTTCGTCGATGTTACGATATATGCAACTAAGCGTAAAGTATAATCTGAATTCCGCGTTGAGGTATTTTGTTAGTTAGGACATACTATTCTGAGCAAACATTTGTGATGTTCCCTGCCTGTCGTAAGAGCCGGAAGGTGTACTTTCTCATATTATAAAAAGGGCACTGGGAGTTGGCCCTTACAAAGACATCTTAGTTAGACGTTTCGTCTTTTTATTAGGATGTAAATATTCGCGGTGCAGCATGCTTGGGCACCCCCAACAGTGGCACATAAATATTTTTGCATAACTCAAAATGTTGTGTATCTTTTGTAATTGGAAAACTAACGCCTGAAGGCAGTTTTTTATTTTTATTTATTTAAACAATGTTTCAACAGCATATTTGTACATAGGGGAAACAAATAAAATAAATACATATGTAGAAGATGGAAAAAAAAATATTCGGTGTTGGCCATTGATGGATGAAAAATAGGCACTGAGGGCAAATATTTGCAGTTGTAATGTTACTCTTGAAGGCAATTCGAAAGGACACGTCTACTTAAGTGTCTCTATTTCATAACTTTCACGTCATAGACTCACTCTAATAGCATTTTACTCGGAACACATGGTGAGAGGAAATAATAATTTCCTCAATTGTGATATGATTTAAAAGCCTGGAGTATAACTCATTTCTCTATTTGATTGTAACAATTGATTGGTTCTTCCGGATGCATTCGAATAAAACTGCATCATCTCAACTAAAAACTTCTTTGCAATGGTAAACTACTTTGAAAGGCTTTGGTATTTGGTACAAAAACTTACCATTAAGTTCTAAAAAGTGTTTACTTGAAAGGGATTTCGGAGAACATTCGGCCAAAACACTTTTTTTAACCACAGAATTAAAATAAGGTATTGTTTTAAGACACTTACTTCAAGCAGTTGAACAAAGCCCAAATATACAATGAGTAAACTCATAAATATCAGAAAACAAAAAGTGTACTTCTTAATTTACTATAGCTGTTCATTTAGTACTCAATGAAGACGTATATAAATGTTCATGTCGTTCGCCTTTCGTCTTACTTCAGCCAGGGGGCACAAGTCGGAAATGCGTTCCGATCCGCCAGATAATTGGCTCATTATACCAGCTAAGTAGGCGATAGCCTTGGGTTAACAGTTACACATTGTTATGTAAAGTAGGTGTAACTTATGTTGACGCAAACGAGATGGGAAGAAAGTTCGGACCACACTAGAATACTAGAGCTATAAACCAAAGGGCAAGGGCTAGTAACAGGTTTTCTAAAGGTTACAGATGAAATTATTTATACATAAAATACATAACGACATGAAGTTGGTCACATGCCAATTAATAAAACATATTGCTACTTTAAAAAAGTAAAATTAATTCTGTAACCATAGAAATATCATGCCTACAGTTGAAAAAACAAAAACACTCCACTTGTCTTTATTATTAAGTAGAAACAGCTGCTCTAAATCTCTGTATATAAAAATGGATTGCTGTTCGTTAGTCTCGCTAAAATTCTGGAACGGCTGGACCGATTTGTCTAATTTTGATTTTGAAATATTTGTGATGGTTCAGGGAAGGTTCCAAAGGTGAGTAAACACTAAACATGCGAAAATACTGGGTATATAGTGAAAAACACCAACTTAGCTTTCCTAAGCAACCATTTCTACCTGTCAGTGATTGACAACAGAACTACGTCTGTGGGGACAGCTAGTATAAGAATACCATCACAAAATCCAGGTCACGTCTCTCGTGAGTGCGATGGTGTGATAAAACAGAAGTTGCGCGTTGTTTCCGGGCGCCGGTGCCAGAGTCAAGGAAGGGTCAGGTTGTGCAACGAAAGCGTGCAGCCGTGACAGTTTGCTTCCCCGCACACGGGCAACAAAACGCTGCCGAGTAAAGAAAGAGAGAAAGAAACATTTTATTATCAGTAAAATATTTTTAATTAGTTGTAAAATAATATTATTTATATATATTTTTTAATTTATATTCTCTTCGATTTTACTTACTGTAGGAATATGACAGGTGGAGGGGACGCTTAGCTGCACCCCTGCCGACATTAGTTAACGAGGTATAACCACTGCTGTTTTTCTTTTTTAATTGACTAACAGTTAGCCAAAAGATGGCTTTGGTAGTTTTATCATAATGCTTAAAATTTAAGTAAAAAGTTTTAAAGGGCGTCCCGAAGTACAGAAGTGATCTCGGCTTGGGACGTACCAAGTCGTTGACGTACGTCACTGGTAAAGGGTAATAGGACATAGCGAACAATACCTGAGCAGAAAACTGTACTGTTGGATTTAAGTTCATAGCTCAGCGCATCATGTTTGAATTGTGACACGTCTTTAGAAACTGATTATATCAATTTTATTGTCAAACCCGACACCTTAGAAGCTCCTATTTAAAAGTCGTGTGCTGACAAGCTTACGTAACAGTATTTTGGGACGTGAGTTCCGGCAGCAGAGCATAAGGCCGACCACACACGCCACCCATAGATTAATGTGTAGCTAGTCAAGAGCTGACCAAAATGACGGTAGTTTCTGCATGTCAAAAACTTTATAATATCAACATTTTACATTATTGTCAACATACATGTTAAATTGACTTGTCAACTACCTAGTGACTTCTGATCATCATAGATTTGAGCGCTTTCCATTGGTAGAAAATTGGAGGCATTTTGCTGTTTGCTAACCCCCTGCTTTAATCTGCGACTGAGTTAAGTGCAAATTTGCAGTTAATCTTCAGTTCATCAGAATACACAGTCAAAGTCGAAAGCATTTCATATAGATAAATACAAAATAACGTGAAACAATGTGTCTCTGCTGCCGGTTCGGAGCTTCGGTTATGTTGGGTTGAATTCGCCAAGAAACTCGCTAGTTACTCTTTTCAAAATACGATTAGTGTGTAGACAATTATCTCAGTTGCAAAAAATTGTCATGAAAAATATGCAGACCACTTGAGCAGTCGCAAACACTTCAGGCCGTCATTCAGCAGTTGACAGTAGTACTTTGTGAGTTAGCCAATGAGCTGCCCGTGTGCGGCCGCCCTATAAAGCTTTTGAGTTAGTCAGTTAGCTAGACTCTAATTTATTTAATTGCCGTAATTGTTCGTAATTATATCTGGCATGAATTTTGGAGTTTGTTGAAATGTGGTAGGATTATCTAGCTGATTAAAAATAAACTAGGTATTTTAAACGAAACATAATTAGACATGACACGGTTGAAATTCCTTTTTGTCGACACGAAAGCGTCATTACATTTATTATTTTAAAGTCGAGCATTTTCTGAACGTGGTTTTAATAAACCATGCAGTAAAGAAAAAGTGCATAATGACTGTTTGGTGAACAAATTCTAGTAATTACTTAAAATATTTGTTTACTATTTCAGGCCGAAAGAATGTTTAGGTTATGTTAATCGTGAAGTTTTTTGTTTGCGTCATGAATACCACAATTAAAACCTTACGACAGTAATAAAAATGTTAATAGTTGATAAATCACGTCATTGTCCTAACACAATGAGTGAATCGCGTTTAGTTAGATATTCGTATCTCTTAGCATTCAAACAAAACAACATGCGATTGAATCTAAATTCTTTATAATTGTTAGGATGTTTCGATGGCCTTACCATTCATTAACAGATAGGATTCTTCCTATGGTAAATGAGTTTTTAATTATTAGATATATTTATTCTATTTTATATTTAAAGAATTAAGGAGAAGGACTATCCTGGTTTTGTGTGCGCTAACCATTAGTCATGAGCAACATACGCCGTAATTACATACTGATATTTAAATACAGTTTTTTAAATACTCATAGGTCTAAGCTGTCTGTCTGTGTGTGAGTTGTGAGTGTAGGAAGGAAAGAAGTATTACCTCCGTATCCTTATACTGTTTTTTATCGAGTTGTAAAAGTTCTGCATTTATCCATTACAGAAAGGCCACCCATGTCCCGACACTCAAGAGCTCAGTCCAGGCCGGTGGGGCGGGAGGACGGTGGCAGAGTGCAAGTGTCCACCTGGCACTGCCCAGCTGCCTCTGACCACCACCTGTCACAAGCTGTTCGAACGAGGCCCTTGCCGACCAGGAGAGTACTTCGCGCCTGTCGAGGAGTCTTTCAACAAGCGAGGGTAGGTGAGCATCTCAAGGTTAAGCCTACTGATACTCCTACGTCTTGGTTACTGTGTCATCTCAAGAAGAAGACTTAGACAGGCTGTTGGTTTACAGGTTTTGCAAATAAAACACAGTAAAAAGTCTTGCGAGGGCCATTATATAGCAGAAACATCTCACATGTTGCTTCCATAATACACAGCGTATTTGATTGTGTTCAATTGAAGCAAACATATTGGAAATTTCTCTCAAAATCTCAAACTATTTGAAGCTATGTGTAGGGATGTTCTAGTTTTTTTTCAAATTTAATTACCAAAGCATAGACATAATGTTAAACAATTAAATAATGTGTGGGTATAGTTAATTCAGTATTACGCCACAAGCATAATCGTTATTCACCAAAGCCACGGTTACTCATGTCTAATCCAGCTGCTCTGTATTCCAGAGAACGCCAAGGCATGTGCGTGAGGCCGCAGCAGTGCGCTGACGAGACCTTGCTCTACTGGCCGGCTGACGGCCGCTGTTACTACAGGATGACCCAGGGGCCGTGCTACCTGGGGGCCGTGCTGGACGCAGGCAATGACGGCCTGGCCAATTGCACGGTACGTTTTTTTGGAAAGAACTTGCAAGAGACTATGAGAGGATATTGTAACGGCAACCTCGGCGGATCAGGTTATATCGGACTCCAAGTGACTAGCCCCTTATTCATAAAATCACTGTCTTGTAGCACTAATAGTAGTGATTTTATGAATAAGGGGCTAGTCACTTGGAGTCCGATCAAACAAAAACAAAATAGTACATAGGTTATAGAACCTATGTACTATTTTGTTTCTTTCATTCTTAGAGACAGGATACTTTATAAGCTAAAGTAATTAATTTATGAATGACGGTGTAGAACTCCACGGTTCACTCTATCCCATTAACAGAACTTGCCCTTACAGCCCCCCAATACTTGCAAGTGAACTATTTTCGAATTCTCCCTTTTTTACGCGGAAAATGGCTTTACGCACTATCTCGCTCCCTGAGTACGAGAGCGGGGGAGTGTCAGGCTCACCCACCCCAGGGGGGCGTGGGCATACCCACTAAACTCCCCGGAGGCCATCTTCTGCGCGGTATCAGGAATCTAGAAGGACGTGAATACAACTTTTCACCCCCTCTGTGTCTCACCATCCAATCTGGCCGGTGACAGGTGAACTAGATATGTAAAACAAAACATACTTAGTACTTGGTTTATTATGTTAAAATTGTATAAGACCATCCAAAACATTTGAAACTCCAAGGTTTGCTAACGCAACCAATGTTTGTTTTCCAGTGCATAACCGACGGACCAAACTACTGGGCACCGGATGGTGGCTGCTACGCCCACTATTCGCGAGGCCCCTGCGAGAAAGGCCAGCTGTTCCTCCCGGGACAAAAGTGCGGCTGTGAGCCTCATCTTCCGCAGTACCATAACGGGACAGGAGCTTGCTATGAACTGGGTAAGTTTACGGCGAACTGTGACGAAGCAGCCAAGTGATAGATACAATAGTGATATTGTTTATTTAATGATACGAATTTTTGATTGCTTAGGGCGCAGCAAGAAAAAATCGTACCATTGAATAAACAATAAAGATTGAAGAATAGTTTGTAGAGCTTGTTTTGAATATAATGAAGTGTTTATGCAATGGTAAAGGACTCCAAATTTTTCACTTTTATTTAGTAACAAAAGTATCAAAATTAGCCGTTATACACTTTTGGTTTCCAAACAACATTTTGAGTCCTGGTCCAAAAACGCTCATTTCATTAATTTAATTAATGGAAATGTGAAGACTCCGGCAAGAAACTCGACATGACCAACTTATTATCAACAAGGTTTGTTCACATGTTTTCAGATACGATTGGTCCGTGCCCCAAAGGCCACCTGTTCTCAATAAATGAGGTGACTACAGAGGGTTCTAAGGCGGAGTGTAGATGCAAGTCGTTCCACGCGCGGGCGTCTGACGGCGCGTGCTATCGACTGTACACGCGCGGGCCGTGCGCGCATGACGAGATGATCGCTAGGGGTGGGCGGTGCACCAAGGTAAGGGTCCTTACACAAATATTTGATTACTTTGGAATTGCTATTTTATTTGCACGCGAGGTTGTGTGTACGGCGTATGCCGTCTGCTGGTGATATCCACATTAGTGACAGACTGGTTAAGTCTGGATCCAGCTCTTACCACCATCTCTTTATCTGTCGTTTTAATTTAAGAAGAAGATAGCCTTTTGTCGCTTGTAAAACTGAGCTCGCGTAACTACTTGATTAGTGGCTTAGTGTGATCACTGTTCCGTTCTCGTAGAAAACAATTACTCCATACAAGTTCATACTACTCGTAGTGTTTTAGTGAAATTAGATGTTATTAACAATATTCATACTCTAAATAAAAGAGTTACCCCCAAATTCACAAACGCAAATCAACGTTGAGCATCCCTCAGAAGTTGGTATAACTGTCCCTTTCAGTCCTAACGACATTTTAAGGGACAGCATGTGCGTGAGCGGTTGCTCAGCGTTGATTGACGTTTGTTAATTCGAGGGTAAGGATTTAGAAAACAGATGTTACATTTGTTAATTTTAATTTCCAACTTTAAGGTGCCATGCGGCCGCGGCCGGCTATATGTGCCGTCTGTCCGCCGGTGCTACCGGCCAGGCGCGCCGGAGCCGTGTCCCGCAGGGGAGGTGGTGGCGTTCGACCTGGACGCTAGACCAGCCCTTGACGGGCTCAGCCACAACGGGGTGTGCGCGTGTGGCAGCGGGGCTTGTACGAGGCGAGAGGTGAGGGTCTACGTAGTCTATCTTGGGATTATGCAATCGTACTACGTACATACGTCTTTGTTGGTCGTACCGGTCAGGCAGTCTGGAGCCGTATCCCAAAGGGGAGATGGTGGCGTTGGACTTGGACGCACGGCTGGAACTGGACAAACACAGCCACAACGGGGTGTGTGCGTCTGGCAGCGGGGCTTGCACCAGGCGGGAGGTGACGCGTCTACGTAGCTACTCTTGAAATCACGGATCGTAGTACGTTTTGCCCTTCGTTTGCCGTGCCAACTTGGCACTCCAAAGCCGCATTCCGCGGGGGAGGTGGTGAGGTTCGACCTGGACGCACGGCCGGCGCTGGATGGACTCAGCCACAATGGCGTGTGCGCGTGTGGTAGTGGGGCGAGCACCAGGCGAGAGGTGAGGCTCCACATGATAGATCAGGCGACTGCAGCTGTACTAGTCACCACACAAAACTACTGCTGAACATAAGCCGTCACATAGGTGTCGAGAAAGGTATTAGGGTATACTGGTTTTTTTCCCAGCTGTTTAGAACAGCACCCAGCTATGCCAAAGCCTCTACCTATCAAACAAAATACCACAGTCTGGCAGCGTTCTGTTTCTGCTGGTAAGTAAGTTGAATTCCGCAAGGCGCAATTTTGTCGATAGCTGGGGAACTGAGGTAACAGCGAACTCTTGTTGACTTGACGAGAGTTCCCTTCACAGAGTTACTTCAATATTCCCCACCAGGTGATTGCTTTTTATAGGATTAAGGAATCATAACATAGGACCCCAAGACCTGTCTTCTGAATTCCAGGCCATGCGCTCTTACTACCCGAATGCTAAGGCATTTTCTCGGTTCAGTCACTGCCTCTGAAGGCGTTTGCAGAGGTTGCATAATAATCGAAGCAATAACGGAATAACATATTTTTCAGGTGGAAGCATGCAGCAGTCGCAGCTGGACCGCCCCATTCGAAGGCGTCTGCCACGTCCTCCACACGCAAGGCCCGTGCCCACCAGGCGCCTGGCTTGCACGGGACCGCCACCGAGTCACCTGCCAGTGCCGCCCCGGTACCCTCCCGCCGGACTGCACGCCGGGAACCGAACTCGCGCTCAGTTGACGAAGGGGGACGTAGGCTTAGTGAAATGATCTCCAGTTAGAATAGGTCAGGGTATGAGTGACTGGTGTGACTGGATATGATATGTTAAGGTAGCAAAGTGTACTTCGATGATTTTTATGTTTAATAATGCTTTATTCGGACGTCAAAATCACAGAACTGACTGATAGTGCTCTTTTGTGCCAAAGGTGGATTTAAATAAACCAATAAACAAAGAGCTAGGGCTAGAAGAAAGTGCGATATTTGTTTTATTTGGAGTAGTTAGTGCAGAATCGGGAAGGAGGCCTTTGTTTAGCAATGGGGAAACGTAGATTAATAATAATTTTGACCCATGGTGAGAAAAAACCATTATCTGTGTAGGTACAATACAAACAAAGAAATAAAAGGTCAGCTACACGTATTGCTTAACAATAATAAAATGTCTGGATGATTTAGATTAAGTATACGAGTAAGAGGGTAAATGAAAGCGAAATAAAAAATACTTTTTACATAATTGTCTACTATTTATTCATAAAACGTCATGTTCAATAACTTATATTAAATGTCTAATCTTATCTTAACTAAGTATCTTCAAGCATATAGCATTAGTCAAGGATTATACTTACTACCACTGACTGGTTGTACAAGCACGGAATAGTTTATACAACTAGTCAAAGATAAATAAATTGAATATGCGGATACGTGATGTGTTCTTAACCTAAATATCTATTTACAAGTCTAGTCTTTGTTTCACTTAAATTATTGTATAACTATCATTTGTCCTTTAATTTTGTTGCTGATTTACCTGTGAACAGAAGAAAAGACATGTTAAGTTTTATGTTATTACACCTCGTGCACACTAACAATCAAGTTCACACGCCCGTTTTCAATAACATTATTGATATCATGGATATAGCCCCAACCAATTTCGGTTTATGTTTTTTCTTTCAGGAGGGATAAGGCCTAGTTGCTCACGATTCGACACAAAGAATATAAAATTTACCAGAGGGGATAGCCAAACACTTTCTTCTGACAATTCTTACTACGGATCAATACATTTGGAATGGCTAAAATGACATTGAATTACGTTTTGAGTTTCGCCTATCTGGCGGTTTCTAATATCATCCTAAACATTCTGGCGTTTTGCCTGGCTAGACCCTCTGGTAACTTTTTGTATTCTTTGTTTTAGAAGAACGTTTTCATTTTGTTTTTACCACATTGAAAATAACTGAATGTTTTGATGAATAGAGCTGAAATATTATAATAATACATAATGAAGAAAGAACATACCGAAATATATCCTGTGAACCTTGTTGAATGGCATCTCGATGGCAACGGTGGCGAATATAGAAATCACTAAGATGGACAACATCTCAGGCACATGAAGCTGTAATAAAATTAAATTAAAATAAGAATAGCAAAATAACAACACACTAATTAATTCCATTATGACTAGGTATAATCATTGATATGACTACGCTATGATATACTACGCATGAAAAAGGTATCCACCGCGTCCTTAGCAAAACCAATCTGAGATTCTTTTGCTTGTGTTATGCATGGGCTTTTAAAGTCTTTTATCGTACACGGTTGTTTGTTGTCCCTTAAATTGCTAAACAGCAATGGAGCGGAGAGTGTTAGGCATCGCACAGACAAAGTAAGGAAGCGAAGGCTAGCGTTCAGGACGTAGACGTAGACGTTACCGGTTAAATGGGACCGAATCACAACCTTGGGAAAGCCATAAGATCCCGTTAAACCGTTAGAGGGTTGACCTGGTACACTAGTCTAGATAATGGCAGACTTGGGCATAAGATAGGGACCAGTGAGAGATAAAGTTTTCAGGAGATATTTACCTAGCAGTAGTGTATTACACCATGTTGATTTGAGCAAATCCAACTAGCTTTTCGCAAGTTATATAAGTAGGTACTTATATTCGCGGAATTGTGTTTGAACTTTACAGTTGCCAAAACATTCACACAGTTAGTTAAGGTAAACGATACTTAGAGCATTTACTCTAAAATGTTCTTGCGAATCAATTAACAAAAGTAAGGAAGTTAAGTTTTTAAAGTTATTTCGTGTAGATATTTATACTCGTAGTATGTTTCTGGTGAGACTTGACCTGCCCTTCTGACATGAATGACAACGTAGTTTAAGTAGGTATCATTCATTTTTGTACTTTTAGATAAGGTGATGACATTGATATTTTCAAGAAGTCCTCATAGATATTTTAGGGGAACATATGTACCGAACCAATATAGGTACCTATGTACCGAACGTGCTTTTAGATTTACAAGAACACAATTTTAGAGGTTATCGATCGTGGCAAGAGGACAAGTATCGCGACTTGTAGTCTCTTCAAAAATAAGATAACATTTCTCGAAAGGCACTTACAAGGAGGAATGGAGAGTAGAACTCCGCATGCCTCTGGATGCCCACGTTGTAGAAGAAGATGGGGAACTGGGTGAGGTAGACTGCGTAGGCGATCTTGTTGAAGAACTTGAACACGAGCGACTCCACGAATGCGGTTCCGATTCCTGAAATGTACAAGTTGATATACCTACATTTATCCCGTCGACCTCTTTCCATTGTTGGTCATCCTAGGCGTGGGTTACCAAAACCCTTAAATTGAACCCCAGAATAGGGTTGGTTTGGTCAACTGGCCATGTGCATACCTATCTACAGTTGGACCTAAATATTGCACTGTCCAGAGATTTTGTTTATGGGGACATATTCATAAGCTGTTACTTTTGGTTTCTGATCGAACTTTGAAATGGTATTAGGTATTTAGTAGGCAAGCATCGGTACCAAGAGATGAATAACACGCTATACGTACCAGCATAGTCTTTGCTAATAGCCCAGTGGGCCCCACACATGAAGACCCCCCACAGAATGGGGGAAAAGGCTGCGAATACCGCTGCTGGACCCGGAGCGTACTTGTATCCTTCGAGGCCCATTTTGTATGGACTGACTATCGTGAAGGCAGCTAGGGCAAAGCAGCTGGCCCAGAATAGTCTCACTTGGGTCTGTAAATTAGAAATGATATCTGCTAAACATTTGGACAACATTTAGGATTATTTACGTATGACGTATTTAATTCTTTCAAATTATGTCTTACTATGGTAAAATATGTAAGCCAGTTATTCAGCATGTTACACACCGTTCACACTGAACAAGTCTATAAAAACGCAATAAGTCGTAAGTAATCACAGAGTTATTAACAGTAAGCCACTAATTATCTATAAAGTTCACAGTTTTTGCCAAAACCTTGTGCTCGGCTGAACTTATACCGCAACCACGAAGAGTCGATTGCCTCCTCTCTTATCGTGGTGTCACCTTATTCACGAGGAAAAGCTATGAATCAGAAGGTTTTTTGTTAGTAAATGAAGTAATGAAGTAAATGAACTCACGTTTGATAGGGTATAGTTCAGTTTCTTCGTCCTCATAAAATAGGCCATGAGGACGCCAATCAAGTAGATTGTGGCGCGGTGAGTTGGCAGGATGTACGAATATTTCGCTGCGTCTAATAACTTTTGCACTCTGAAAATAGAAAACAATTGATTGTTTAGAATATAATTGAGTCAACGTTGCTCAAATTTATAAAGATGGGTAGCTGAATATAAGGGGTCTTTGTCAATACTAAATGTCATGTCGATTGCTGAATAGGGAGTCCCTCCATAGGTTCCCAGAGCGCCCGTTTGTAGGTGGACTGTATCTACCGAAAACTAGCAAATAACGCTTCTGGCATATGCTGAGCTCTTATTGTTATGAACTTATACAGGGTGGCCCATACGGTGAGGATAAAAAATTTTTTTTGGGTTCCTGGCATATAGGGGTACCCGAAAATACCCCATGTATGTTTGCCGATTTTTTGTAGTTTTCGAGTTATGTTTTTTTTAAAGTAAATTTGAGAATTATCGAACTGACCTCCTAAAAAAATTTTTTTTTCGAAATTATGCATTTTTATTAATTTATTTTTTTGTGACATAGACCTCATTAGTTGTACTTTTACCCATAAAATTGCATGCCATTCCATTCAGCTTCATGCCATTAATTAAAGATACAAATTTATTGACCAAAATAAAAAAAATGGGGTGAATGCGAGTCACAGTAAAATTTTCAAAGTTAAATTAAAAATTTAAAAAAAAGTTCCATGACTTTTAAGTAATTTCAAAAACTGCTCAAAACCCTTAGCTTTTGTTAATTGCTAGGGTTAATGTGGGTTGGACATAACATGGTCAATAAACATAAAGTGTATTAATTTAGGATTTTTTATTATTCTAGTATCAGCCTAGTAGTATTCTAGTGTCATTTCAACAGCACAAGTCAGTCTTCGTCCCATGAATAGTAGGTAGTTATGGATACAAGTGCGGAATGTATGTCGTTTTGCACGCACGAGTCCCGAAGTCGGCCCGAGATGTAAGGCGAGGATCAAAAGTTGGGACGAGTGAAAATGACACACCCGTTCGTGTATCGGACAACGATTTTTAATACATTTGCGTTAAAAATCATGATAAAACATGGAAACCTTCGTATGATTTCCTAAATTAAATCTTGAAGAAAGCGGGCATGAAAAAGCTAGGATTGACAGTTTCCCGGTACAAACGGTAATTTAATTGGTAATTACATTTAAACATGGATTTCATTCAAATCCCAGAAAATCAATAGATGCCTATTATTTTATTTTGGTAAAGTTCAACTAATCTCAGAAATTCATTTTGACAGCTGCTAGTGTCATTAGAAATTAAACTTTATGCAATGCTAAAAGGGTTCAGAGGAAGACCCACAAAAGGTGGAGTGACGATTTGAGATTCCATGAGAAATATTGGCAGACCCTGGCACAAGATCGAGATCTATGAAGAACATGGGGAGAGACCTTTGCCCAGTTGTGGGATGAAATGGGATGGAAAAGGGTTCAAGTGTTATGTCCTTGTCAAAAGTCAAGCCGTCAGAAATTTAACGTTTATTTAAATAGACGTTTTTTTTTCTTCCTTTCAAATATCCTTAATAATATTAAATTTTTATTAATTGATACTTCGGGACAAGTGCAAAACGACATAATACATTCCGCACTTGTATCGCTAACTACTATTCATGGGACAAAGACTGACTTGTGCTCTTGAAATGCCACCGGGCTGATAGTAGAATTATAATAAATCCAAAATTAATTTACTTTAAATTTATTAACTATGTTATGTCCAACCCACATAAACCCCAGAAATTAACAAAAGGCGTTTTTACAACAAACTATTTACACAGAAAATTCCACCTTTGTTTACTTGAAGGCAAGTTTCGGCTAAAAAAGGCCTATTAAGCACCAAGTTTTTTTTATTATAATTGAAGCTAAGGGTTTTGAGCAGTTTTTGAAATTACTTAAAAGTCATGGAACCTTTTTTTTAATTTTTAATTCAACTTTGAAAATTTTACTGTGACTCGCATTCACCCCATTTTTTTTATTTTGGTCAATAAATTTGTATCTTTAATTAAAGGCATGAAGCTGGCAATTTTGTGGGTAAAAGTACAACTAATGAGGTCTATGTCACAAAAAAAAAAATTAATAAAAAATGCATACTTTTCGAAAAAAAAATTCTTTTAGGAGGTCAGTTCGATAATTCTCAAATTTACTTTAAAAAAATCATAACTCGAAAACTACAAAAAATCGGCAAACATACATGGGGTATTTTCGGGTACCCCTATATGTCAGGAGCCCAAAAAAAAATTTTTATCCTCACCGTTCGCAGGCGGCACTGTGGTTGACTGTATAGAGGAACGTTACCAGCTAGTGCTCTCTCTTTTTGAAACTCTGAATGCCATTCTTTTACGAGTAACACACATCACAAAATCCTAAGTCATCATCATCAGCTTGTTGCAGTCCACTGCTAGAAAGAGGCCTCTCCCAGGTTGAGTCATAACTCCTGATTTTGAGCCTGCCACATCCAGTCCGATGCCACCACCGTCTTCAGGCATCGATCCATATCATTCATACACTGTGTTTGCTACTCCGTACTCCGTAGTCTCCACTATGTCTGCTAAAACAGTCTGTCTACCGAAATCCAATGTTGTGGTACAACTTCTTTCATTGGTCACGTGGTGTAATAGGTACTACAGAAATGCCCAGTGATAAGTAATATTCCATAAGGTCAATAGACATGGAAGTTATTGCTAGAGAAGGCTCATGAGCATAAACATCATAGTAATCACGACCGTCGCACCTCATTTGACGTATTTGACGAAGAGACGCTAATTTATGATCTACCATTAGTAAAATTCCTGGTAACGTCTTTATAGATAGAGATCTTAATGTAAAGTATGGAAAAGTAGACATCGTACAATATTTTTCTAATAATGTTCAGCACAAGATTTCTTCCGAAATAGAAAAAACATGATATCAAAATAAAGCTTATCCCTAATGTCGATAAAGCTTATTTCGAAGCTTACTTTTACTAGCGGGAAGCCGCTGGATGCGGACAGCGCAGGACCGATCGTTGTGGAAATCCTTGGGGGAGGCCTATGCCAAGCAGTGGGCGTCATTCGGCTGATAAGATGATGATGAATGTATTTTTTATGTCAAAATTTTCTTTATACATTTTTTCATCATTTTGTAGTCTCTCAGACTCACTGCCTACAATGTCAATCGCCTTAAACATTGCCGTTACGTTATTTGTTGGGGTTATTCCTTTAGAAACTACAACGTCACACACATGTTATAGTAGCAATCAACAATTAGTTTGCGTTGAGGGTATTATTTACTTTGACGTCAATACGTGCCATACGTGTAAAGATGTTCCCGGCGGGTATGCCTTTCAGGCTGCCTGCCAGGCTTATCCGAGCTCAAAATATGCGTCTGTACAGAGTTTGCTGTAATTCGACACTACGCAAAAACCATACATGAAACTTAATCTAGGTTCAGACATATTCGCTGCCACATCAGGGGTGGCATTGTGGCGGACATCACTTCACATCTCGGTGCTTCCCGATGCTTCAATCATCAATATGCTACACTCCGAAATATTATTTTCCCTCATTTTGTGTGTAAAAAATGTTATTTGGCTTTGTTATTTTCTCTCCAACGACCACAGTCGCAAAGAAATTGAATTTAAAAAAATGAAGCCGGTATACCTACCATAGCTGTATGCGTCGCTAATACTTGTATCTCACAATATCTGTCATAATCATTACTCTTTGCCATAATGGATTTATGTTTCTTCACGCATTTTCAGCGTAAAGTGGGCGAGACTAAGCACATACGATAAACCTACGATTCTTCGAGCTACGGTGAGCATTGTTATTGAGATATCGCATGACAGAACTCAAATAACAAAGTACAAGTGTTAAAGATGAAAAATGAAAAGCAAATAGCGTATTGTTTGCACTTCTAATGCTTTGCAAACATTATAGTGACATATTATATTCTTTTATTTCGAATCAGGACGATGCTACTACATCTAGTTATAAGAAGAGGTTATACCTAGTAAATTGCGTTTTAAAACTGAGTAAGTGGGTTTTTTATGCAAAAAACTGTTTTTTGTGCCAGCTACTTAGTTAATTGTGAAGATTTTTGTTCAGTTAGTGGATAACACGCGGAAAAGTTTTCCCTTGTGAGAATACGCATAAACATATAACACAAACATGTTTTGAGAGCCTTCCACTCATCCCATTGGCCCGGCAAAGCTGTGGAAGCCATAATTTGGGCCAACAGCTAGTCAGCCATGACCAACAGCTGCTGTTGGTCTTGGCTGACGTCGCTAGATGTCAGTCGTTAAGCATTATTACTAAGATTTAACCCTAACATCAACCCTCCAACAATCTGCACTGAGCCCGCGTGTGTATTCCTCGTCCAGCATTAGGACATTAAGGCTGTTGTTGCTGTACAGTCTTTTCATAAGAGTGTTATCAGTATTAGTAAAAAAAAGCATGAAGAATTTGCCGTTGAACACTTACGAGATTCCATAATAGACGAACATGCTGATCTCGTACCAGTAGATGGCGAAGTACCTCAGCAGCGTCGAGGCGACGGCAGCGAGGGCGATCAGCGTGACCCCCAGGGTCCGGTTCCTGAAGAGCACCAGCATCAGCGGCAGTGTTGCTATGTACAGCTGCATGTCCATGCCGATCTGATGGGTGTGCGTCAGGCACTGGGGAGAAGAAAAAACCTCAGAAATCACTTCACTTTTATTAATAACTAGCGGCTGCCCGCGACTTCGTCCGCGTGGACTTAAGTGGACTTAAAATGAACGGATTCGTCAAACTGTCTGACGTTAGATGGACGTTAGCGCGATATCTCAATTCGGAACGCACCCATAGTTACGCTAATGACAGCAGCCGTCTGTCATGCCATACCACGTGGTTCCGCGTACATTTTTATATTTACTTGATATTTTCAACAATTTACACAATATCTTTATAAATTGTAGCCTATGTGTTATTCAGATGTATAAGCAACATTATTGTAAAGTTTCATTAAAATCTATTCAGTAGTTTTTACGTGAAAGAGCAACACAGCACATCCAGACATACAAACTTTCGCCTTTATAATATTAGTAGGATTGATGAATGCCCAAAGGAAACCTCTGTTATAAAGAATGCCTCTTGGCGTTAAGTCCTTTAACCGTTTTTGCATTTTGCATCATAAAAAATCAGAAAATTACAAAAGGTGGACTTTTGTTTGGAGCATTTTCTGCCAGTCAACCATTTGATTGGTCGAGGCAGAAATGCTGTTGGCCGGGAGGAATTCCGATTCCGTGGGAAAAAAATTAAAAAAAAGATTTGCCTCCAGTTGCCCCCAGGTAAGTTGAGAAGTGACAAACGTGAGGGGCCAAAGACGGAATATTTATTATTACTCATATGCTTTAGATTGGGTAACATTTGAAAAAACGCCATTCAAGATTATCATAGTCATCATTATTCTATAAAAAATAAACATATAATTTAAACATGACCAGCAGATTTTGTCACTAACACGCCACAAATCCGTTAAATATTGAATATGTTTATAATATATTGAATTTATTATAGTTTATTAAAATGTGTGAATTATATCATTTTGATTTTTTGTTGCCAAAACTTGGACATATATTATCGAATTTCTGGAAACAAAGAAGTAATAATAATTTTTAATCCTTACAAAACCCTAAAGCACAATTTGATTGCTATCTATTTATCTATTGGTGGCTTTGCCAATATAAATCGATTACAGGCTGCTACCATATTAACATCTCTTAACGATTAGCAAATAAAAACTAAACCGAATGGGGTTCATATTTCAAGTACAGACGCGATCACAGCAATCTTTAAATGAAGGCGCCTTATTCTGCTGATATAAGACACATTTTGCAATGGTTTTGTAAAGGTTGATGTGAACGCGTCTGTACCTTCGATACTGCCACAAGATATCATCAAGACACTTGCTGAATCTAGGTAAGAATGTCTTTTATATTGAGCACTAGGTAATCGTGGCATCATTGAGGTGTGTGACATAGCAACGATCATAGTGGTGTTATACAAGACCTGTGAGAGTTTATTTGCAAATCGCATTGTCTATGAACGGGATCAGGTCAGGTGATTGGATCAGTAGGGCTTAATGGCAGTAGGTTCAGTTTAAAACACGCATAGTATTTGAAGACTAGGTAGATTGATCAGAAATAGAAGTTACGACTGGAGGCTTTACCACTAACTGTATTCCATTTATGAAGGTGAAAAACTAATTTCCCAGTATCAGTAGTAAAACAAGTTATATCCTGTAACTCCCTACCTGTGGAAACTTTGCGAAAACCATTTAAAAAGAGCGTTGATTGAATAAACTTAGAAAAGTGCAATCATTGATTGTAAGGTAGATAGTATCTATGTAGTGTCGGCACTGACGCAAAGCTGCCTGCTTTGAAGGTGTTTCTCACACGCTACGTCGGGGGAATAGAGGGAGAGTATTCTAGCGAAATTCTGTAAAATGATTCTCGTAAAAGCCACCTTTACGACGATGAAATACATGATGTCTTTCATTGTTTGTATATGTGCCTATAGTAACCTCGCAAGGTTTTCCCGATAAGCTTGAAGTTCTTGAAGATGTTCGAAGAGGTTCCTAAAGGGGTGACAACGCGCAGTTATTGCCCCTAGTGGCGTACCATCAGGCGGTCCACATGCTTCTTGGCCACTGTCATTGTATAAGAGAAAAATGATTTAAAAATATTCCAATACATACCATTTCCTCAAACCCGAAGTAGTTGTGAATGAAGAGGAAGCTCCTCCACATGGTCTTCTCGCAGACCCTGCCGTGCTCCTCCACCACCAGATTCCACTGGGGCCCGTTGTTTATGTCTGGTAGGATGTAGGTGCAGAAAAGCATCAAGCTCAAGAATAGTGGAAACAGCCTGTAACAACCATCAAAAGAATATTTTCATAGGATTTCCGATATCCCGATTACAAAATAAATATTAGTCTGTAGAATTTGATTTTCAATGAGGCAAAGCAAATTAGTAAGATCATTGAGTATGCCGTTACAATTAAATAACAATTTGAACCGATGAACACGTGTTGTTAATCGGAAAATAATAACGAGGTCCCGTGCCAAGCTATTAGTTCTGATATCTGTATTACCTAATTACAAGTAGACGAGTCATTTAATTATGTTTTGGAATTCAATGTCCATCAAAGTGTTTAACATTTTTGTTGCTAGGTTTGGGCTCAGCCAAAAGTGGGACTACAACAAGTACAACTTTAACATTTTTGTTGTTTGAATTACGGACAATTGTTATTAACATAACTTAATTAGGTTACTCGAATTCAAATTCAAATTCAATATTTCTTTATTCAAGTAGACCAATAAACAGTACTTTCGAATCGTCAAGAATCTTAATTTTAACCACTTAATAAACATACACATAATAATACAATAATACAATCGATGCTGGGTTTCCTTCTCAATGAAATCTTAAAGATAAAGATAAGAATCTAAGTAATGAAATGATATTCTCTGAATGCAAATCATTAACATTCACTCACTCAATTCCTCATATTACACCTCCTGCACTTCATATTCCTCACGTCTAAACTTAATTTTGATGAAAGTGGGACCAATATCCTATATTTACCTGAACCATCTAGCGACCAGCCTGCTCTTCACATCAATGGAGCCTTTTTTGTCCAAGTCTGATAGGAGGTTGTTTGCGTTCAGGAATCCGCTCAGGTATAGAAAACTGTCTGTGTACAGAATTGCTGAACGTCCTACGACGGCCCAGGGCATACCGAACACCTGTGGAAAGAAGAGACTTAGAATAAGCATGAAGTTGTAATAATAATAATAAAACATTAAATTCAGGCAACAAATTACATTTACAGGCCTTAAAACACATAATCGGCCCATACATAAATACCTTACAGACTAACATACATATTATATAAAATCTAATATTATTTATTTATATAACACTTTACAACTAGACGGCGAAGTGTGACGCGTTATGGTGTCCGGTAACTAGCCGCAGAACCGCCGATATGCGACACCCTTTGTTTGGCCCAAAATAGCAAGCAAGCAAGGCAAACAAGCAAGCAAGCAAAGGGGTTGTTGGAGGCAAGTTTACTGTGACCATCGAGGTATTGAAGGACGCAAAGTCGCGAATTTAAACCCTGGCTTCCTTCCGCCGCTAGGTATTCAAGTAACGCCAATACCGCTGACAAAACAAGCGTCTACGCGCATGAACAATGTTCTCTATGCATACGCGTCAATCACTATCCTTGACACGGATCTCCGTGGATCAACTCAAATTTTAAGTGGAAAGGATGGACGATGTCACTTTAGTTTACAACTAAAATTAATAAAGTTAATTTCGATATCAACTCTTCGTAGAAATTTACTTTTTTTTGTCAGCTGAACACAATATTATAACTACGGTCATTCTAAATTTCCGTGATAGTATTTATTTTGGTTATATAACAAACAATCGTGAAATCTAATGGGCATAATATAAATAATTCCCTCGTTGCACTCAAAACTAAATGCCCATTTAAAGCAAAATGTTTGAGAATGGAAGAATAAAATAGTCAGGAATATAATGCGGAGTTATCCAGCTCAGGTGGAAATATTAATACAGTGAATTAAAATTAATTTTAAATTCCAAAAGTTTGTACGAAACGACTTTAATAGGCTAGATGACTGTAATTTTTTTTTGTTTAATATCGAAAGACCTTTCATTTATGTAGACAATCCTAAAAGAATCCCTTCATTAGGATCAATACAACCCGAGATATCACAATTTGAAATGCACATTTTTGGACTTGCCCAAAAACGCTTCATACAAACGTGACAGAGAGCGTGACGTCACGTACCCGTTTTTGTAAGGAGCGCGTAAGAAATTTGTTCTACAGCTATGTTAAATATTGCGTTTATGAAAATGGTCCCCTAACATAATTGCTTCATCATATTATGGATTACAAAATAGTAATATTGTTTTACAAAAATGTAACACTTTTGAAATGGACTTGCCCAGCCAAGTTTGCATGCCTGTTGTGACTTCATTTCGAAACAAATTTCGATTGTGGTTTCACAATAACATTTGAAATGAATTATTATTTTTGGTTAATATAAAAAAACGTGCAAAATGACTCATAGTCATCTAGCCTATTTACGTTGCGTCACAACCGTTACCGTAGAAATTGTGGCCTAAAATTTATTTGTATACATTCATTAGTAATTCCATCAACAATAACAACGAATTTGAACATCAAAAGTTTGAAGGATTTCCTTTCAATTCCGTTGATAATTAGAGAAGTACTTTAGTAGGTATTGAGACCAGATAATCTTTCAAAGTACTTAGTAAAAGCGGCTAACGTTAAATTCGGGAAGATTCTGAGGTACAAAGTTGAAGTCTACAATACCCTTGACTTATTAAATTTGATACGATTAGGATTCCATTTTAGGGAGATTTTACGGTGTCATAGTAATTTATTCAATATCTGTCTCTTTTACTTCATAGTTTATAGATAAGAGATATTTTCATATATTCATGTTCATTAACAGTACCATTTATAATTAGCTTATCGAAAAACTCTGATTTCATAATGGACCTTAGTTTTTCAAGTTTATGTGAAAAAAACAGGGATCTTTTACTCATTACTTCTAAATAGTGTATGAATTGTGGAACTCCTTTCCGAGATTATCCAGTATGGAGTTCCTTAAAAGTGATCTGAAAACATTCTTACAGAGCTTACGTGCGAGCGATACAAGTTACATGACCATAGTCTGCGGTAACTACTTTCCTTTAGGCGGTCACCATGCTTGTTTGCATAAAAAAAATTAGGTTGTTGCATAAAAATGAGGATACTAACCGCTGAGTAGTTAGTTTTATTGACATAAGGGTTGTGAGCCATTGCCATGGACTTGTGGGCGACGAGTAAAGCAAGGGCGTTGATTCCTCTGAATGCGTTCACTCCTTTCACAGTGTCGGGAGCTTCTGACAGGTCGAAGACTTTCTTCAAGTTGCGTTTTAGAGAAAACGCGTTGAGCAGCTTCTCAAAGTTGGTGGCACCTTCCTTGCCATCATCTAGGAGGGTTCCCATACTGAGCAGCAATAACAGTCCAAGGAAGAATGTGCTGAAACGAAGAAAATGCCTTCAGTTTTGTACTGGTATGTCTATATAGCAGGATTTATGAAAAATCTCTTCACAAGAGCAATCTTATACAAATATTTAACAGCTGGGTAATCCTACGATAAAGAGATTGTTAAATGGAAATATATCGATAAAAGGCGGCCCTCCTTTATTGCCGCTAAATTTTATTTGGGTAAAAAATCTACATCATAAAATAATATAAACAAGATTTTATGAAAGATTGGGAACCCGTCACTTGTCCGAAATTTACTAGTCCGAATTTCATTTGACTGAAATTTATTGACCAACATTTCATTTGCCAGATGTATTGTTTGACATATTTTTAACCCGTCGAAGTCTCTTTTGACGTAAGTGTCGTTTTACCGAAGTACGTTAAACCGAATTTCACAATAAACTTTTTACTATTGCCCGAAGTCTTTGTTCAACTTTTTTCATTCACCAGATGACTTATTTGGCATATGATCACTTTGCCTAAATCTTATTTTACCGAATATTACTTGACCACAACTACTGTACGATAACGTTCAACGTCTTGTTAACGTCGATATTCAGTAATTTCAACTTCAGGGCGAATCCGACTCAGTCAACCCCGACACCACGTGGTACTTGTTTTGCCCTACCCCAAGAGTGTTATTTAAAAGCGCGTAGGCATGGAGGGGCGAGGCGGCCCGCGGGCTTAGGAGCAGGTGCCGAAACTTCGGTGCTGAGCGAAAGCCATCTGCGACGATTAGCACGCGAGGAACCGCCGGAGCCCCGTAATGCCGGAGCCGTGACAGAATTCTTGTGTTTTCCTTAAACTTGCATGTTGTTTGCCTGCGTACATGCTGTCAATTTCTTATTTTATTTTAAATCCAAAAATTCCTTGTCTGCTTAACCCGTAACTTTTTTATGATCGTTTGGTAAACTAAAAATATGGCAATCAAAACAGTGGTCTAATGATTGTTCTGTAAAACAATACTTCAGACAAGTGTCATTTCGGCCAATCATCACTTCGGTAAAACGTTCTGTGGCCTAATAAAACGTCTGGCAAACGAAAAAAATCCAGTTGATAATTGGTCAACTGATACAGTGGCAAACGTGATTTCGGGAAAATGAAAAAATGCCGAACGAAAAAAAGCGAGACGTTTTCGGGAAAATGAAATTCGGGAAAAGAAAATTCGGTCTTATGATAGGTAGCCTGAAAGATTTCATCATTGTGACATGCAACTTCCTCGTTAGTTAGCTCATTGTAGATGATGTTTCATTTTCATGTCATTAATTTGTCAGAAGCTAAAACCGGAATACAAGGATACTTTTGATAAAATTACATACGCTACTCAAATGATTGTCGCAAAGTACACATCATACAAAAACAAAGCATACAAGCTAGTTATCTCTGTAAACTGTGCAGATCTAGTAATTTGAGGAAATAATGAAAACCAAAAATAAAATTATGTACACTTTTGCAAATCTGTTTCATCATGCAGTTTTTGCTTTGTTATTTCATTGTTTTAGCAGAGACTAAAAAAATGTTGACCATGATTACCGCTTGAACAGTAAAAAATCCTTACATAGAAAGAGCCTTGCCGAACGAGTATGGCCTTTTGAAGTTTTTTACGGAGCACATGGTGTTGTGGACCTTGACTGTGATGCCAAGGCCTGAGAGTCGTCCGGACAGTTCCTCTTCTAAGTCGTAACTGCTACAGGAACTGGGCATACACACGCCCCAAAGTAAACTGGAATATCTTGGGACACGATGACCCATCTGAAACAAAAAAAAAAAATACGTGCTATTATAATCACATCAAGATTCAAAATGATGATCTAGTGGGGCCATTATTCAAAAAAAGTCTAGATGGAGCTAGTCATACCCATGATGACTGAAAAACGCAAGATGCTCAAGACTGAATCAAACAAATAGTACTTATGGCAAATGCCACTGGTTCTTTAAGCCATCAAACGAATGGAGGGGTTATTTATAGGAGTATCTACGATGCATTTACTATTGCAGAAACTATTGTCCGGATGAAGACAAGCTTTTGCACTTGTGGTTAAAATAATAACACTAAAGCTGCACCTGCAACTTGGACACTTCATTTAGATTTTCATCATTATAAATTACAATATCCATTCAAAGTCCAATTTGGTTCAGAATGCGATTGTCTATTCAAAGAGTAGTCTTTGACGGCAAAGAATTCTTTGTGCGTTTCTGCAAACGCTGAAGTCTTCTGGATCGTTTGGTTAAGGGCCATTGTGTTGCAATAACAATTGTGATTCAAAATCAGCTCAGAGACCAAATAAGCAGACATAGTAGACGTTCGTCGCGCCTCTCGGAATATTAACTAACGGAGCGGGCCTTGGGAACTATACGCGTGCGTCTGATCCAGATGATTCGATAGTATTATTTATGTATTGGTGGGTTGGTGTTTGGTGGCTTATAAATTACTTTAGGGGTCTGCCGGTGGCAGCCTTTCCGGGTTATTTTCCCTCTGGGCCTTTATTAAAGGCTGGACACTTGCGAGTTTTTTATTAAGATTTGGTTTGTTCTTTTGCGTGATGTTCTGTTGGCTAGTTACTGCAGCGGAACTTAAAAGTATATAAATAAAAAATGTGGGTGGTCTTTGTATGAGTTTGCATGGAGCCTACATCGAGGCTTCGGCCTTTGATTTTCTGCTTATGCTAATTTGAATTGTTTTTGTGCAGGTTTTTGTTTGTATACAGAGCAGACATGATAGTTACCTAAAAAATGAAGAATCCTTTAAAAAAATATGACAAGTAGTTAATTTCAAATGTCGTTTATAAACTTTGAAGGAGCTAAAGTTTGTATATTTTTCCTGCGAACGAACGATGATCGTTATTTATAGAGAGGTTAGACCTGTTTAACGGGCTAGAAGGCACCTGAGACTGGATCCTGGCTCTAGCCCCTCGTTATGATCCTGTAGATATAGTCTAAACTAATGACTTAAGTCGTCTATCCTGCTCTTAAGTCAACATTGAGGTGTACGACTAGGGTTGCTTCTCGATAGTGGCCAAAACTATCGATACTATTAAAAGTGTCGTATGTTAAATACCAGTATTAGTATTGATTGAAATTAACAAAGCATACCCTTACGACTAAATACCAAACGGTTTAGTCAGATGCACACGGATTGTTTACGTCATGTTTAACGGAACACCTAGAAGCCCACATTCCGCCAAACAAAAGGTTGAACCCAAACGTGGTATGGGGCGAAACTACCGCCGTTATTCGGGTTCCTTGCGTTTTTTATCAGTGTTTTCCATCAAAAGAGAGTTAGCCGCAAAGAGTACAATGAACACAAAGTGGGGGTTACGGCCTACGGTCTACGGTTTTTGGTCACAACACTTTGGACTTAATTCTATCGCTAGTATCAATAGTTCGACAGCGCTATTAATGCGAAGCTACTAAATGTATATTCATGTACTAAGCTCACCACAGCTCGAGCTAAAATTTAATCGATATAATCAGAGGTAGATGGTCCGTCCGAAGTATGTGAGTAAGCTCAACTTAAACCCACTGCGCTGTCCAGTCGTGCCTGGTTGTATGGATTGGGACGCATAAAACGTGAAAATAAATGTAATGCTACTTAGTATCCGAAGTTAATGAGAACAAAAATAAAATGTCATGCATAGCCTTCAACAACCTACATAATAAATGTAGTTTTTCATATTGTTATTGACATTTAAGGTTGTTTTATTTTTTGACTTTCTGGTTTTTTTGTCGGTGGAGTTAATGTCGAGTGGGTGTCGCGACACGCACACTGCTACTCGCACGAATGTGCATTACTTATGTTATGAAAATAATGAATATGTTCTTTCATACACAATACTGACTTTTTATGAACACTTGTAAAAGTTTAGATGAAATAATAATCTCCGGGGTCATAAACCACCCAGGGAACACGAGTAGTCCTCGATCAGGCTCCAAGTATGTTTCTGGCGGTTTTTGAGTCTTCTAATCACCTTGAGAATAAAAAAACCGGCCAAGTGCTAGTCGGTTTCGCGCACCGAGGGTTCCGTACAAACCTGCAAGGTTTACAAAGTTCGTTCATTATTATAGACCTGAGTATTTGGTATGAATTTCAATTTAATACCTCTACGCGTTTATGAGGAAATGGGTAGTAAGTTTAAAATTATTAAAAAATATATATTATGTGACGTAACTAAAAATTAATGGTTTTCGTAATTTTTCCTTTATCTATGCTATAAGACGTTGCTTCGTACCAAATTTCAAGATTCTGAGTTCACGGGAAGCACCCTGTAGGTTTTGATTCCCTTGCAAGTGTCGAAAATTTGCGGCATAAACGGCTGTATCTTTTGATTGCGTTGGCTTAGAAGTTTGATTTTTTCACAGCTTCAAGGGACAGTAGACTTGAGTAAGTGATATAAATTTCAACTTCATACCTCCACGCGTTCCTGAGAAAAAGGGTCTTGACAGACGGACAGACGGACGGACGGACGGACAGACGGACAACAAAGTGATCCTATAAGGGTTCCGTTTTTTCCTTTTTAGGTACGGAACCCTAAAAACATAATAATTTGTGAATATTGATTAAATTTGTCTTTTTCGGCTTCATGGATGAACGAAAAAGGTAAGATTTATGTTTTGTTTTGGTAAACGTTGAAATCAGACGTGGTTTAGAATTTACAGACGCGAAAAAAAGCAGCATTGAAACTGGTCTTCAAATCCTTGATTGGACTGCTACAATGCCAGGCAGGTAGGCAGATACAAGCCTCAGTTCCGAAATCAAGAATGGGGTGTGCACGTGTCACCAAGCGAGCTGCGCTAAGCGATACAAAGATTTCATAGTGCTGTGACTGAGTTCATCCATGATCAGCGATCCTGCACAGCTCCAATGGAAGGCGAGCCTTACGGCTAAAGCCAAGTTACGCTAATCCAGGCTTTGTAGGCAGCGGTTCGATGCACCCAAGGTCGTCAACCTATCTTGCTGCCTCACATCACCTTTACATGTGGAATGTGCTCAGTACACTCCTGGGCAGAGCGGAATCCAGTGCGAAGTGGGCGGCGTCCAGTCCTATTTAGCAAGCAGGCCATTGCAACAAATCTAGCAAGAGAGTTGTAGTTCTTTTGTTTCACAACCTTCAGTATTCAAGAGCGTTATGTATCCACACAGCTTCTTTAAAGCCAACAAAATCTGGTTACAACATTTATACCTCGAGAATTTCTAGTCAGATTTTGCTTTGTTAGATTTATCTTCAAATAGGAGAAAGAATATAAAAAAAAGAAATATAAAGGAAAAAAAAAGGAATTGGAAACGGGAACAACAGATATATTGGTAATCTTTTTATTGAACTATTACAGCTTGATTACATCTGACAATACGACGTCTGGCAAGACAGTTAGTGTTGAATAAAATGAAATAATGTATTTACTTTTTTAGCACGGTATACATAATGTCCTAGGGTCATCGCAGTGCTTGAATAACATAGAGTTTTACTCGGTGTAATATGGGGTTGAACAAACCAACCAAGAAAGTAGTTAAGAATGTTATCAGTTTGATAAATAAAAGAGATGGTGAAATTGTGTCCATATTTTAATGAAAGCCTTGCAACTATTTTGACAGACTGAAACTATTCAGGGCATGCAGTAATAGAGAATATCAAGTTCAATGCACTCCGGGCTTGATATGATTTTATGTGGACATTGCGAAACCTGAGATATACCTACTTTCGAACCAACTTATTTTGAGTGCATAAAAAGAGACTTGTGTTAAATGTGAAAATTGTATCCGATATTTTTTAAAATTCAGAGAACACACAATTTATTATTCACTGAACACCTTTTGATTTAGCATCCTACTATGAGCTATCATTATCAACACAATAATGACGACCAAGCCGCAGATGGCTTTTTAAGTATATAAGGCGAGGGTAGAAGGCTCCCTAAAAGCCCTTGTTTACCTCCGACACAGTGAGTTATAGCTATAATTTTAAATAGTTTTCAATATTTTAGTGACCAATACATCTATGTAAATATTTTCAAATTATTTAGCACTTCACAAGTCTTCAAGTTTTCCCATGATTCATTCCATTCGTTTTTGTTTAAAGAAATATTTAGTACGTCGTAACTCTAATACTTTACGTTACGTAACTTAACTGATCACAAATAGAGCAAAGTAATCAATCTAATAAAACATAGGTACTTAAATATTATATGTAATACCCCCACCCCCCCTTTTCGATTGTTTACCTTAGCCTAATTATGTATTTTATTTAAGTGGGAACTTCACTGGTTTTAGTGAAATTTACATGTGTCAAATGTCGATACTTCAAATACTGTATGTTTCCTGAAGAATAAATAAATAAAATACCCAAATCGAGAACACACACATGTTCGTCCCTAAGTCGAGGGCCTTAATTTTTTTTTAACGAAATAGATAGAAAAAATAGATATTATAAACCCAACGTCTACTATCATATTAATTCAAATTGAATTTATAAATAGTATGTATCACAAGGACATAAAGTTTAAAAAGATATTATTTGAATAGAATTCAAATGATTTGTTCAAAATTAACATTGTAACAGGCATTGTGTTTGTCAAACTTCATTCTTGATCGTCTCGAGCCGCCGCGTGAATTATAAATGTGACGAAGATCCAGACACGAGCCGAGGATTTATTGAGAGCCCCTTTGACAGGCTTGTAGTTGGAAGTTACGTTTGCCATTTTTATGACAGTAGACTTCGTTGCGTCGGCGTCTGTGTTTGGAATAAATTAGATAGATACTTCAATCGAAATCAGTGTATTTAATGGAATTTATAAAAAATAATAATAAAATTTAGCAACACACGCCGTGTCGGAAATGGCATGGGTGACCACGCCGACCGAAATTCAGTGATGTGTATTTCGGGCATCTCCGTGCTTCGGAAGGCACGTTAAGCAGTTGGTCCCGGCTGACGTCGCTAGATGTCAGTCGTTAAGACTAGTCAGAGGCCTTAGGGCGGCTTGATGACATCTGACATCAAGGTTGCTCACTAACCTTACACCCCTCCAACAATCCGCACTGAGCCAGCGTGTTGGAGTATGGCTCGTTCCACCTCATGGTTGAGGTGACGCCTGTGCCCAGCAGTGGGACGTATACAGGGTGTTTCTTTTAAGGTGTCAAGCCGGCGCAAGCTGATAGTAGGGTACCATACCTATCGATTTAACCCCATGTATGTTCTACGATTTTTTGTAGTTTTCGAGGTAATAAGGTTTTTGTTATTTTTTAAAATTTTGTGAGCACATGGCTTTAAATAATTATAAACTTTTTTTTTGTTTGACTTTTATTAGATATTTTCTTTTTATTATAATGTCTATTAATTGCAAATTCATGATTAAAATAATCCCTGTCCTAACTTTACTACGAGATACAAAAAAAATGATTTATAGTGAAAAAAAGTGAATCATGCAGAGCATAACGAAAATTCAATCGTAAATAAAAAAAAACAAAAGTTATTCCATAGCTTCTTACTAATTTTAAAAACTGTGCAGCATCATAAGCTTCCATAATAATAGGTACTAGAAAACATGTCCTTCGTAGGGGATTATTCGCTGTAATTGATGCTCAAGTCTTGAGTAAGTATCGGAAATAGTGTAATTTTCATACTTAATAATTTTCTAGTATTTTGGCATAATTTTGACATTGATATATTTCCACGTGTTTTCAACTACAACAACTGCAACATGTAATGAAACAGATAATTTAGATTGAAAGTAGCATGTGCGTCTTTATAGTTTGGTCGGCCACAAAAAGACTTTCATAAAATGGTTCTTGAAAACATTTAGTGTGCCCCTTTTTGTTTTTTAACATCTAGATCCCACTGTTGGGCAAAGGTCTCCCTCAAGCTTTTCCAGCGGTCACTATCCACATTCAAATCTCGCCAAATCTCTATAGTTCGATCGCGTTAAGAATGCAGTAATTTCATAGGTACTCGTCCTTCGATCTACTCGTACGAGTAGCACGTCCCCTAACCAATCGAATCGTTCCTAATTAGAAAGCCAAGTCCAGAGTGATCATACTTTCGAACGCAAAGGTTGTGGATTTGAGTTTTTTTGTGTGCGAAAGAATTAAATTTAAAAATCACTGTATTCTTAACGCGAACGAACTATAGAGTAATTAAGGAATCCATCGCCCCATCGTTTTTTAGGCCTACCTCTTCGGCGATGTCCGTCTGTGGGGAGCCATAAGGTGGTGGTAGTATGCACCTACTCCATAAAAAACTATTTTATTCCTCACCCAGTCCCTACCCAAACGTGAAGTTCTTGTTATTATTAGTAGATAGTTAAAATTCGCATAGTCATATCTTACCAACTTAATGTTTGCGATTTGATGACACTTATTCCGGTTTTGGTTAGTTTTTTTCAACAGTCTTGTTCACGGAATAACACGTGTGGGGTTATTAATTACTAAACGAAGACAAGATTATTTTATGGGACCTGTTCGGTATCCTAAGTCAACGATAATTTATTTCATTCTGAATGTCATTTTGAGTCCTTCGGGGTTTTAGCATTTTAGCCGACTTGTGTTAGTTGTAAAGTAGTGAAAATAAAGCAGCATATTGGTCAACTTCCACGTGGATTTCATAGCGTAAGTATTACTGCCAAAAAAATCAGTAATAATAACTGCCAACTCAGTTTCTTACAAAAAAAAATCTGAATATCAATCCACACATCCCTACCTAGCTAAAACTAAGTCAAACTTGTACCATGGGAAACGGAACTAGACATTTACATAATAACATTTTTATATACCGAAATAAAAGTCCTTCTTCAGTCTTTATTCAAAGTTGTGATAAAGGCCACTTAAAATTTCAAGGCGTTAATTTCTGAACAAAACCCTTCCCTATAGATTTCCAGAAGCGCCTGTTGTCGGGATGTCGAAACTCCAGCAACCTTTTTCAGGTCGTCCGCCCACCCACCACCCGCGTGCTGCGTTTGCCATCAAATATTCACCATTCCAGAACTTTTGTGCCCGAACAGGCAAACAGCCATCATTCCTCGTGCCCGCCCACTGCTGGGTATATACCCTTAAAAGTAATTTTGGCAAACATTGAATTTGGGAAAGCAAATAAACCACGAATGTAAAATTCATAATGAGTCATTCAACGCTGCTTTGTTAGAAGGTTAACAATTGCGATTTTCAGCGCAAGTAGGTATCGCTTTCTTCTAAGCTAAGTAAATATATTAAAAAACGTGGTAGCCTGTAGGGTCAAAGGTTGAAAGATTTTACATGAAAAGCCATATTTGAAGAGATTTTACTGTGAGGTAATACTAGCGTCATCTTTTGTGTTGGTGAGGTAATAATGAGAGTTTGTTTCTTGTTCTTTGGCTGATTGAATCTGCCATGTCGTGTGGCTGAGCCGGTATAGTTACTCGCTTGTTACTCGTAGGTTGCACAGGGTCAAACTTTTTGTTTCTTTCTCATCTAGATAAATGTCCGTATAATGGCAGGGTAAACATATGAACAATAATGATAAATTAATTTAAAACAATAAATAATATGTCTGCATCTTGATTGATCTCACAGCAATTATATTAATTAAAAATGGTCGATTACAAAAAAATGCTAATTATACTCGTTTACATTTTTCAAATCGTACTCACGTTCAATTTTGACGGCCAAACCAAAAAAATATGAGAAGTTAACATTGTCTAGCTGTTTTAGATAGACTACAGCAATGGCCAGTGTGCCTTGCGTATATACCTACTGCGGAAGTGGCTTGCAGGTTTTATTTCATAGTCATCATAAAGTCTAATGAAAATAACATGTCTATTTATTTATTTACCTCATCGTAGTATTTAGTCTATATTAACACTAACGATACTTTCAGAGACAAAGCCTACAAAATCCAGATAATATTGGCTATTAGTAGGCCGGCATTTTTCATGAGCATATTTTTTGATGAACTTTGTATGAGACGTATGGTGAGCCACCGGGCCACCAGCCATCCATCCATGTTTTTGAATATAAAGAAAATCATAGTTATATTAAATAAATGACCTTATTTTTATTGTTATTTTATGGAGCAAAGTTGTTTCCAAGAATGGGTTGATCGGGAACCAAACCCGGAAGGTCTAGCGACACCGGAATCTTAACGTGGGCAACTACTACGCCTCTGCGACCGAGGTCGTCGATCAGTCGAAAAAAATGATGTATGCCTTGAGAACTACAATCTCAGTTCCTCCAAGGCAAGTGTAGAAATGAACGCAAAATTATTTTTGGCAATTTAGATCATTTTTCTTAATCAGAAACATCGATATAAACCCAAGGAACCCTAATGCATCATGCACCTTTACAATACAGAAACAACTTTTGGCGATGGTAAATTCATCTTAAATGTTTGTATACTGAGTATTTTTTCTGAACTATATTTTTAATTGCGCTTTTTGTTTATTTTATTATTTCTTGACGATTAAAAGTGCCTGTCCGATTAACAGGTGTACATTAAGTCTATTTTTGATTTTGATTTTATGTCTGCAAGAATGTAAAAACTAGATGGGATCCCGCTCCACTCGAACCACACAGGTTCCAACACAGACAAGCAACTTAACCACCGGGCCAGATCGCTAATCTGTAAGAGTTCAAATTCCGCTCGTGGTCTCGATGTTGTGAGCTAGCATTTTACGTGTGTATGGTCCAAAGTCCTCAGTGTAATGTTTGGACTGTCATTGACCGTACGTACAGTCATCGTAGCAAAAAAGGCTTTGGAGGTCAGAAGATTAATAGTACTAAGATGATCTTTTTTGGTTCACTTAAAATGAACGGTAATTCAGATTGCATCATTATTTAAATACTATAGATAATTCAGATATGATGCATTAAACAGTCATGATAGAAATAGGAAATTAGCAGTTTAGCGAAATTAGGGAACTTCCCTCATAGTAATATAAAGCAAGTCAATTCTACAGTGCATCTACTCAACTCTTCTTGATATTGTTTTAATTTATTATAGTAAATTGGTAAAATTAAACTAACCAAAGTTGTTTTTGTTCCATGATTCTCACTTGTGTAAGTAATATTATGATATCACATTGAGTACTCACTAACCCTAATTATGTTATTTAAACAACAAGTCACAAACCCTAATTGTGTTATAAAGAAGTAGTAGTTTGAGGTGAAGAAATCTTTAAAAAAAAACACTCACATCAGTAACATTGCTTCTTATGTAGTGCCCACTGTGCACCAAATTGTCAATCTCGTCGTACATCTGTCCATCGAAGCTTATCTGCAGCGACGCGAGGCAGTACTTGCCCCGCACCGCGCCGTCTATGCTGAGGCACTCGTCAAAGTCGCCGTACTGGTTGCCGTTGCCGCTCAGCACTCCAGCAGGAGGCTTGGCCGTTGCGTCGAACACTGGAACAAATGTTGGTCATGAAGTTTGTTATTTCTAGGGCAGTTCAGAATCGAACTTAAACCTTACACACACATAATATTAACGGCTATTACGTCCCACTGCTGGGCACAGGCTTCACCTCAACTAGGAGGTGGAACGAGCCATATTCTTACACGCGGGCTCAGTGAGGATTGTTGGAGGGGTCCAAGGTTAGTGAGCAACCTTAATGTCCGATCCTACTAATGTCAGACTCAAACTAAACCCAAATTGTGTTAAAGATGTTGTTTTTTTATAGTCTATTCTAAATGTTTTTTTCTCTCTCTTCTTTTCTGTCTTTGTCAGTAAGTCTTTAACAAGTGTATTTTTTTTGTCTATAGGTGAAAACATGTTAATTGGTAATTAGTAAGCCCATTCTGTGTTTTATTAAGCAATTTAACTGTATTGTTTTCCAAATAAAATAAAATAAATAAAGATGTTATCAAGCCGCCTTAAGGCCTCTGACTACGCTTAACGACTGGAATCTCGCAACGTCACCCGAGACCAACTGCTTAACGTGCCTTCTGAGGCACGGAGAGGCCCGAAATACACATCACTAAATTTCGGTTGGGGTCGTCACCCATCCAAGCGTTTGATGCTTTACAACAGCGATCGTAGCCGATCACTGTCACAACGGCGCCACGGGCACCTAAGTTATAACTTTGAAAAATGCCGACTTAGTGTCAAATGTCATTTTGCATACAATTTGAATTTAACAGCATTTTCAGAGAAGTTTCGCGGAACCTGAATTACTATTGAAAATTAGTGTTTTTTTAGTCGCGTACGCTGCCAGAAGGAAGGGTGCTGGTGAGTTTGACACACCCACGCTCCGTTTTAGACGTGGGCATTTAGAATATATTTTCACTGGACAAGAAAGGTAGCTTGTGATTTTAAGTAAACCCATTTTAGATTTTGGGCTGTTGTAAAATTACAATGTAAAGTAGGAGGTACTCGGAGATGAGTTATTTCTAAAGCATTTTATGATATTTCAGTGATGCGTTTTAATAATGCACCTTGTATTCCTTATTGCAGCAGGTAACTATTCTGTGTTGTAACTGTAGCTACTGTATACGTTTTGCAGATAAATAGTTAAAAGTACAAAGACCTCTACCAACAAAGACTGCATTATGAACCTTAGAGTCTGCATTACATGTGACGTGGAGGTAGTGCTTGTCCTTTAATAACTTCAGAAATCTAATTAAACTTGATGTTATTGTCTAAAACTAAAACAATTAGAATTTTCTACGGGCGTCTCGAGTTGATTCAGAATAGTAATTACTGACTAACCCGACGGAGACTCGAACCCTTAGTCCATCGCGAATTTGCGGACTCAGTGTCAATGCCCTGTCGAGGTCGCGAACCCCATTAAACTTTTTCAAATTTGACTGAGAACATGAGCACGAAATTGATTACGATTATTTTGCTGCATATTAAAACTCAGTCCGACTGGCTATGAGCCTACTGAGTTTGAAACTAATCACAGTAAAAAAACCGTTATTAATATGGTTTTCATCAGAAATACTGTGCTAATTCATCAGTGACAATTCGTAGTAACCACACACGGAAAAAAACCGCACTTGGCTATCTACGTGTTAGGGTGTTAGTTTTTGTTCATTCTGTAATTTGTTTTTGTGTGGTTTGTCTTTTACTGAACAGTTAAAAAAATACATCCTTATTCTCGAAGTTGGTAACTGTCGAAATTTATTTTCATCGGGATTGTTTTTTCATCTTAGTTAACTCACACAATATTATAACCCCTTGAACACTATGTATTATCTATATATTAATGAAAAAATACCCTCTTAAAACTATGTACGAGTATTTCGCAACTCCAGCCTTGTAACTACATCTTTTTACTTTATTCAATATTCTTTTTCAATTATTCATACATTCAACATACACGTTTTATGCACATTTTTGACTACACAATGGCTGTTGCGACATCGATTTTAAAAGGCAAATTATGAGCTGTCTCGCTGGCGACCGTTGGGAGAAATTACTTAACGAGCTATCTCGGAAGTTCAAGGTCGTCAGCCGGTTGGTTAGGACATGGTTATGTCAGCTGGTGAGGCCTTCAGCATGC
Source organism: Udea ferrugalis (assembly GCA_950022985.1). Lineage (NCBI taxonomy): Eukaryota > Metazoa > Arthropoda > Insecta > Lepidoptera > Crambidae > Udea > Udea ferrugalis. The sequence continues at coordinate 3,688,941 of OX465523.1, forward strand.
AGAATGCAGCGGACGTGCGCGTGACATGATTAGAATCGCATCGGAACCGATCTTGAATTCGTAAGACGGTGTGGAAGATCACATGACCCGTATTGATTGATTGGTCAGATAGTGTGCTGTTTAAACATTTCGATGGACTTTTCCTCATTTCATTTAGGCCCCAGTCTGACCAATGTTAAGTAAGAGGTGGTCTAACCTGTGGGCACCTGTCTGAAGAGTAGCGAGTGTTAACGTTTAGATAAAATTGAGCAGGGCGCTTAGATTTCAACCACTTTGCCGTTCGTATTGTGAATGAATAAGCAGATCGGTCAGTGATGAAGGTTGGAGTTTGGGTCGAATTAGTCAGATTCAGAATGTAGTCAATTCTATAACCAACGAAGTGCGATCGATCATACACTGAAAAATCTGGGAATAAGAAACCATTACCTACCCTTTGTAGTAAATACGGAGTACCTACCTAACCGTAGATATAAAAGCTTCAAATTAATTTCACAGCTCAACGTTTTTATTGAAACGCAAACTAGCTTTAGTGTCGAATCACTTTAAGATAATCACTTGTCGGTTATTTAAATAATTCTAAAATATTTTTGTTAAAAAGGTCCTGATATTTATGTATTTATTATTGTATGAAGTTTTAATGTGATCGCTTTACTTGCTCTCATTTCCTACTCCAGACATGTCCGGTAACTATAACGAACCGATATTTGTATTTTGTGGCTTTCTGACCTTGACCTACATAATTTTAAGGTTAAACGGCGGCGTTAAGTCGTCTAGAATAACGGGTATTCGTTCGTATCAATGCAAAGTGTAAAAACATGTAACGTACATGTAATGATGTTCGTTTTTGTACTGTTAGTAGGCTGTTTTGCTCAGTTTTACCTCGTAAGCCGCTTAGTAAGCAGAAAACGCGGATTTACCGCAAAGGACTGCGATTAGCATTTTGTACACAACATCCGAGTCAATGACACAATGATGTAATCAGATATCTCTGAAGCGTCATGTCACAGGTTAGGTGAAACCTCTAGAGCCGCCATGGTCTCGTACAGTTCGGTTCCTGAGTTTTATTCCCAGCAGGCCTAACCCCATCTTCTCGACATTATGTCGCGTCTTTCCTACCGTCAAAACCATACTTATCTCATGAGATGACGCGTGACAAGAAAATTGGCAACTGGGCATCTTAGACCACTAGGATATTTCTAATTATAGAACGAATTTTGTGACCGCAATGGTGCAATGGTTAAGAAGCTGGCTACTACACCAAAGGTCGTGGTTTCGATCCCCGCACAGTACAAAAATGCGTGTGCATGAACGTCTAAGTTTGTACTGGTCTGGGTGTTTCCTATGTGTATTATAAAGAGACTTGTTTTTTTATTCTATTTTTTTTTAACAAATATTCAGGAACAATATCTATTTTTAAACGAAAATGTGTAAGAATGTGTGTTTCTCTTAAGGATCTCCATAAAAAAACAAAGGACACTTCCAACTAATTTGGCGACTTCTTGTCCACCGAATAATTTAATTAAAACACACCCAAATGAAGAATAAACTTAACGGTACTATAATTAGTAGTTTATGTTGATTGAAAATCGAGTCATGAATCAAAATTTTATTCATTGTATTCATGTACATTGTACACGTCACCAATTTTAATAACCGTGTTTTACCGCAAATTTTCGTGTTTTGTGCTCTTTGTCTTGTCACTTATTTAGTGTCGGTGTAGGTACCTACATTTTGGAAAGGCGGATGTATTTTTCAAAACGCGACCTCTGCACACGTGCAGCTTGTAAAATGAGAAGCGGTTGTCCTTCGTCAAATTTTATATCGCGAACTAAAAGCAGGAAGATTAATACCTAAGTAGTTTCTTAGTAAATCACCGAACGATTTAGCTGATGTCATTTTTTATGGCAGAAAACGATACTTTGATATAACAAAGAAACGTGTTTCTAACTGTTTACGTTTTTTTAACAAGCAGTTTGTTTGAAGCAGATGTCATAATTTATGGTTCAAATATGTACTTACAAACTTTTTATGATATACAATTATCAAAAAAATCAAAACATGAGCATTTAAATTATAGCTACCTAACTGAGCATAAATAAATATTAATGCGATCAAGTGTAATTAATCTTGTAAAGGTAGGTAAGTATTGTTTTTTTTAAAGGACTATTCTAGCAACCCAAACAATACCTATGACAGTCTTATTTTTTTTGTCTTTTCATATTATGTTGTTGCATAACAAGAAATGCAATAATGCTATAAAATAAAAACGATGCTTTTTAGGTCCAGAGGTACCCTGCACCTATTTTAGACAGAATGATAATTCCATGCCGTCAAAGTCGATGGAAACACTGTTTATTCAAATAAATGTCTAATTGTGTTATTTTTATTTTAGCATTAGGGATAATGCATTTTCATGGCACAAAAGATAGGAAAACCAGTGGTTTATGCAGTTGCCCGGTTGCGAAAGACGCGAGTTCGATTCCCGCCTGAAGCTAAGACCGAATGTCTTTTTCTGGTTTTCCTATCTTTAAGTGTCTTGCTATTTATTTATTAAAGATGTTTACTTACTTTGTTATTTCAACCACGTAACTCGGCTGATGTGATAATGTATGTATCAAATAATATGTAAATTCAAACTTTTATGACGTTTTGTGAACAGAATATCATAGTAAGCATGACTCTTTTAATAAACCGGTCAGATCTTAGGAATAAAGATTGGCTCTCACGGTCGAAATCACTGGTTGTCATAGACCAGTAATAAAGTCCCAAATATTCATATACCTACCTAATTCAAAAGTTTAAATTGTTATTAATAATACCTATTCGTATAATTTAACATAAATGTAATAATAAACAAGTATAAACAGATTTGGTTCAGTTGGTACTTAATGGCTATTTTTTTAAAAAAATAAGTTAGCTATCTTTGCAGCCTAGTTAAGGGAGCAAGCTACATACCTACTCACCGCCGCACTCAGAGACGTCAATTAAAGTAAATGGTTCATTAGCGTCAAAAATCCATTTTTGAAAAGAGACTTTATAACAAATTGAATAAAGAACTTTTCAGAATGTCAAATTTTGACTCTAATGAACCATTAACGTTAATTGACGTCTCTGAGTGCGTCGGTTAATGATCTATAATCTTATGCGTGAAAAGTAATTTTATTTACGCTTTCTGGTGTAAGAATGGGTCTTATTCATCTACGAGTATAGTGCAACCTTTATTTTGTTTAGGATCTAGTGAACACAAACATATTATACATAGTTAATGTTTTCTAATATTTACTTTAGCTTTATTTATTTAGTTTAGTTAGAAAATGAAAGAAAATATAAGACCGTGAGTAGAATCGAAAATTTTACATACTTACTTTAAATTTAGAGCTAAATTGATGGAGGTAGCTTGCGATTACAGATAAACTTATATTATGTTAGTTAGAGCGCTGTTATATAACGTGATGATAAGAGCTATTTCTTGTGGACATAATATGAATTATTTGATGTGTAATAAGGAAACTTACATCATGTTTAAAGTAATTTGTGCTAATGTGCTGATCCATTTTCACTTCTCAGTATTTATTATCTTACGTTTTTCAATTAGATAGGGACTATCACTTTGAAGACTTTTTATTTTTGCGAAATCTTTCAGATTGACAGTGTACAGGCAGTTATTGATTTTCTTGAAATGTATCTGAATTGAAGATTAGTGATCACTAATTACCAGTATTTTCGAGTATGGTGCCTAGACCAATACTTGGTAAGAGTGATGGAGGTTCTCCTAGCAGTCCTAGCAGTGGGACAGTTATATGTTATCTGGTTGAAATCGCTTAGTAAGGCTACCTGAATCGTACATCAGGGTTTACTTGCTCTCAATCGTCTTCTTTATGTTTACTTGTTTGTTCAATACATGCTACATTGCCTAACAATACATTGTCTGTTGTTAATGTTAAAATTTGCAGATATTTATATAGAGCAAATACTTACTTTTTACAATCGAGGGCACAATTTTGAGGAAATTACAGTTTGGGGGTCATGCGACCCAATCGCTACAGTAATAAGTGCAAAGGGCGTTCGCCCACAATGCAGTCATGCGGCCAATGTATGTTATTTTAATTGATTGTCCACACATACACTAATTATTGCACCAAATGCAGAATGGCCGAACCAGAAATAAGGGATTTTTAACCAGAAATAATGCATTTGTTAGCACAGCTAATCAATCAGAACGTGTAAGTTAAATTCAGTGAGATGAAAATATTGATGACTTTTTATGATTAGTCGATAGGTATTAAATGCTGCCCTTGGAAAACTGAATTGGGTGTAAAAAAATGAAATTACGAATATTGTGCTCATTTAGAAAATTTTAGTTTCTAAGCATATAAAATTAGCTAACATTTAGAAATAACAGTGTTTCGATAAACCAGTTTAAAATATGCGACATGCTAGTCATTAAACAAGGTGTAGCCGGTACAATGGGTGAGAAGAAGATATTCTAGATTTTCGGATGAAGTCATGCTGTCATAAAAAAAAGTTTTGAAATCCGGAAACAAAAGGGGATATGGACGCCACATCTCCTTATTTAATAAATTATAGTTTCTGTATATAATCTGAGTCAGGATACTGTTCATATTTATCAAGTTACTAAACCATTTGACAAGTTTGTGACATTTCCAGTCAAGTAGGAGAAAAACGGTTAATAATTCAGGACGTTAAGAAGTAAGTTACGAAACTTACTAAATAAAAATCGAACAAAAAAGTTAATGCCAAATTAAAACAGGAAATCAGATAAAATATTGGTATTACAGCCATAACATAACATAAACGGCCTATATACTTCCCACTGCCACTGCCACTATTTAAGTATTTAAGTATGTTTATCCGTTGTCTAGTATCCATAATAACGGACTATAATAAGCCCCCTTGGGACTAGATGGTGCTGTGTGGAACAATGTCCAAAGATGTTTATTTATTATTTTTCATTACTCCTGGGCACAGGCCTCACCTCAACTATGAGGTGAAGCGAGCCATACTTCAACACGCGGGCTCTGTGCGGGGTTGTTGCAGGGATTTAAGTTTAGTGAGCAACCTTAATGTCAGATGTTATCAAACCGCCATAAGGCCTCTGACTAGCCTTAATGACTGACATCTATGTAATTTCAATAATTATTTGTTTATATTGTACGATGTGCTTTTTCAGACTCTCATAAGCGCTTATAAATATATTCTCCGACAGTCTCCATTATTGATGTTAAAAGTTCGTCACTTGTTATTTTGTGTAAACTTGCCCCATTTATTCGGCTTTTTAAGCCTATGTTTAAGTGAAGTTTTAATTAGAATGCGGACCGTTTGTTTACTGTGCCAGAAAATGGAAGAGGGGTTGTGGGGGAACACGACCGGTCAAGGTGGTGTAGCGGCATCAAAGTTTCATAACTTGCCCTTGGAGATCCGGGTCAATCGAGCCGTATGCGATGGCAGCGGTGGAAATAAGCTTATGTGCTGTTTTATGGCTAATTAACAACTGTTTAATAAGACATCAATAATTGCTGGCTAATAAGTGATCTCCTTCTGTCAAATGAAGCGGCTGCTCACTCATCTCTGAGAAGTGCCATTTATCTTAAAATGACGATGTTGACCTTAACATTGAATTGTGGAATTTGTTGCCATTAGCAACCGCTAAATTACGAAACACTTTATTGCAGACAAAATAAAGTATTATTACAGGTGAGAAAGTGTTGTAACAGTTTTCATATTGATATACAATTAAAGCGGTCTTATTTCGGAAAGCTTTCTTCCGTTACAGCTAAGACTTTGTCTCTGTGTATGAATCTGAAGTACCTACGTACCGGAAGTATAAGCTTTGCTTTCAGAGGAAAAAAATATTATTTACGCAAACTCGCTTGAGAATTTTCATGTAATATGCAAAAGTTCTAATGTTTTATTGTATTTAAAATCGTTTATCAGGTAGTACATCACTATTTTGACTGTTGCAAAAAATATGCAATGTTCCTATAGCTGATGGAACATGTATTTATAGAATTGCATACTAGAACACCCAGGTTCAGTGGGGATTGTTGGAGGGATAAAAGCTTAGAGATTATCCTTGCAGTCAGATGTTATCAAGCCGTTCGAAGGCCTCCGACTGATATCTCGCGACGTCTATCACTAAATTTCTTTCGGGTGGTCAACCATCCTATTTACAACTCGGCAATCAGAGCTTTACAAGGGCGATCTTCACAACTTATTGGGTAGTTATTACTATTTTTAACATTTTCTGTGCAGTACCAAATGTCTTTTTCTGGTTTTCGGATCCGTAGTGCAAACTGTAGGTATGTATTACCTGATTAGATAAATCGTTTAATTTGATGTACCCGTAACTGAATGTATTTTAGTGTTCGACGACGATTTTTCCGACGCAAATAGTAATTCGTACAACGTGTTTATTGTTTGTGTACATTAGGCCTTTTTATTATTGACACTTTATATTTTCGGTTCGATACGTCCATCTAGAAAGAATTTGCCCTAGGAGGCCTTCACTATCTTATTGACGAGTCCGACTTGCTAACAAGCATGTTAAATCTGACAATATTCCGATAAAATTTGTAGGTAAATTATGTACCGGTCGTTGTCACTATGTTAGCTTAGTAGCAATATGAGTAACAAGGCATTCAGAATTATTGTGTAACTTCTAAACTGAACATGCTTTTACAATAGCTGACTGATGCATTAACTGGTTGATGTTTTAGACATATTAGAATAATTTGTGCGCTTTAATAATGTGATATTCTGCAAAATGTATCGGTCAATGAACTAATTTATTACTTACTTATTGAAATTGTTGATTTTAGAATAGGCTGAGGAAATTGAGACTGGCTTGTGATGTTGGATTGTTTGGTAATAATACCACAAGCCGTGGGTTCCATCACCACCTAGGACCACCTTTGTGATTGTTTTGGGGTATTCTATTGATTCTATTGAAAACATATGATTAAATCCTAAGAAAGGACGGGGAAGCGCGTCGTCGATTGAGGAATCTATTTAAAATTATCTAAGCGTATATGTCAGCTCATGGCATCCATAAACAATTTCTGCTAGAAAGATCACAGAGATAAGTATATTATTTAGCCGATTTAGTGCCTCGGGATGAAGGCCCTCTTGAGGGAGGTGTATTATCAAATTCAGCCATTGCTAGAAATGATAAATAGGTAAAGTTACCACGTTTGCCAAAAAAAACTGAAAAACTTTGAAAGGGGAATTGAAAAAGCCATTCATTTTTATAAACAGTATTCTTTACTTCTAACTTTTTAGCAGGTTTTGAAATGGTTGCATTGAATTTGCCAAACTTTCAAGAGAGATTCAATATCACGTTTACTTACTGAAGAATTAGGCGCTCAAAACGCCTTAACCGTAAAATTTAAATGCATCAAAAACTTTACAGTTTTTACAAAAAATACGTAATAGTCCGTATACTGCTATTCAACTACTTGAAAAAGGCATATCACTGTTGCCAAGTCGAGCTGGTACCCTAACCTGGTCAACGATCCGAAAACTCGCTTTGCCTGACCCGGGATTCAAATCTTTGTACAGTTAAAAATCGTTAAGCCTAATCAATTCGTTGTGTTACTTAAGAAATCCTGTTTCCTCTCACATCTGGCACTATAGCATATATCACTGACACTGACCGTTACTTCTCCTGAGGTTATAAATTATCTATAGGAAAAAACTCATGCAGTAAAAAAATGGCTAATTACTTTTCAGTGCCCAGAGTTCCAGTCTCTCCAGGCTGTCATGGAACTGCTGGCTCTCCCGCCGGCACTGCTCACTGGTGCCGTTCCTGGGGACGACCACCTTCGGGAACTGCTCCCATAATTGCACAATGCTAACTCTAGATAGTTCTTCACTTTCATTTTTCGCGGTAACTTTGAGGAGGGTGCCATTGAGAAGGGTGCCGTTGAAGATGTTGATGTTTTTGTCGAGGGTGAGCTCGATGCAGTCGCGGGCGGCGGCGCAGGCGACGATCGCGAGCAGCAGGCAGGCGCGCGTCGCCATGTCTTCGGAGGCAATGGTGCGCACGCGCAGGCTCGCCCGTATATCGCGCTCACTAACTTGGCACTGACACTGTCGAACAATGGAATTGGGAAATAGACAGATTTTTAATTTTAACAAAATCGATGATGCGATATTGTTTTCGATTCCATTTAAAATAGTTTACGGTAGCATTTTGATGACACATTCACTGCCGAGCCGGTAATGCCGGTATTTGACATTACTTAACTTGTGAAAAGTAAACGTAAAACTACCTACGTCATATTTTACTATGATTCATTTATAGTTTGTTATTAGATATAAAGCAAGTTTTTTTTTGGTACTTGTTCTAATTAGTAAACAATCTTGACATGTCTTTTTATGGAAATAACTGTTTATAATGTACGAATTAGCATAATAAATAGGCCAATAATAGTTGCCTGTTGTTGATTTTTGAGTAGTTTTTATTCTAACTGTTAAATGTATACTTTTTTAGTAACTTCAACATAGTAATTAAGATAAGTAAAGATAAAAGTAAACTAGATTTTGAAGTTTTTAAAATGTTTTTTTTTGTTGTAATGATGATGGTTACTAGCCGAATCTGATTTATAGAGTATCGAAGGTCGACAAAATATTCCAATAACTTGTTCATGAACAGTCTACCACAATAAACTTGCTATCATAAGCTGGTCCCTCGTAGCCATGAAAAAGCATACTACACGCGGATTGAACGGACTACACAGCGGTGCGTGCAGCTGACTGTATTTCGTTAATAAGACCATAAGAGTCTACATGGGTAAACATCGTATGTTGTAGATAGGGTTCACGTTTTATTGTTACTAAATTTCTGGTAAGTAAGTAAGTACTTTGTGTCAAAATTAAAATATCTTTAATCAAGTCAAACACTCAAACTCATTTCCGAATGCTTAGAATACCTCAATATAAATAATGCAACGTAACAAGAAACTCAGCACTAAGGTACCTAATCTTGTTTTAAAAGGTGTTTCTTTAGTAGGATTTGGTAACAGTTTCAAATAAGGGTTAGGATTAGTCGCCAGATTGGCGACAAGTCGAATTATCAGTTTTAGCGGCTCAGGCTGTGGAAAAGCCGCGTTCTAAACACAAGGCACTTGGCACAAGGGCCACAAAACGCCGCCACTGGCGTTTGTAGCGTGTGGCCGCCACACAGCACGCGCTATGCAAGCGCTGTGCAACGCTGTCAGAACCTTCCAAACCCTTTCGAGAAACTCCATGCTGTGCAAAAAAAACCTCGTCTTAGGAAATAAACATTTATAACACCGTCAAAAACCATATAATTTGGTATGTAGATTTCGTTTTTGTATAGTTCGTATTCTCTGAGATTCCAGAAGTCGTAGAAAACACTTCCTTGTTTCACACGTTACTAGTTACTAGTTAAAATGATAATGTTGTTTGGAACAGTTAAGTTTGTCGCGTGCGATGCGCGAGACCGGTTATAAATGCGCAGACAGACACAAATATAGTTCGATACATATTTTAAATAAGCAGGCGCTTTTTAATATCGAGCTCTTGGCATTTTGTTACAATATGTTGTTCACTAGGTACATGCCCTTTGACATTCTCTTTCAATTAACGACTAAAAAGGTCAATTCTTTGTTTTAGTATCCCTTCGGAGTTTTATAGTTATAAGGCAGTAATCAAAAGTGAAAAATTGACACTTACTAGCTCACTATGCAAGATTCCTGATTTTAATGGAAAACATGAATATCAGAAAAAGCTCATGTACGAATAATACCCTTTTTTAGTAGGTATTTTAAGTGATATCAACAAAAGTACCGATAAATCAACGAAATAATCATTATTTTGATATTCCTTTGGAAATAACTTGGTATTAAAAAAAACGTTTATGCCTGTAAACAGGGTGATTTTGCAAGTACTAGCCAAATTTTTAGGAGCGACGTATCAGCAATTGGGGTTTTATAATGTATTTTTTTAAAATTTTGTGTATTTTTCATTTATCAAAAATACGCAAGTGCACGTCACGATATTATGGCACGAGTTGAACCAGGTTGAACTACAAGTGTAGAAGTCATTTTTGTGCGCGAACCAAAGCCCAATTCATTATTAAATTACTTTGTAGGACAAATACGGTTTTTTTCAGTTTTAACATTACAAAAACGTTCTTTCGATAAAGATGTGGTTTTATATTCTATAAAGCTTATTTTAACGTGCAAAGTCACCTGTATGATGCAAGTACTCAAACGAAAAAAGGCATAAAATCATATTTAAGCACAAAAAGAAGACTACTGTAATTATATAGACATTTTCTAAAGAACGTTTTACTACTCTCTTTCATTTTCATAGATGACGTTAGTCGTCATTCATGACAATCGCAAAACTTTGTTAAATCAATGAACTAATTGTTCATTTAATTAGTAAATTAAGAGTTGAATTAATTCATTGTACCTATAGTTAATCACCAATGTTAAGGCACTGTTCTGACTTAAAAAACAAAAACGACAAATCGTAAGGAACACCTCCGATATACGTACATCGAATACTCGTTTTATTATTATATTATACATTATTTCCTTAATTTTTTGACTCTGAATGGTGTAGAATGTTGATTAACTGGTGAGCTTGAACTAACCTTGGGTAGAAAAGGGAATATGAATAATTGTCTTTCTACTGAAGTACAATTAATTAGTGTAGCTTTTAAAAGCTTTGCAATACAATCATCCAAAGAAATTAACGAATTTAACGTTTGTAGAGTAGAAGAGGTCGAGGAAAGTAACTGAAATCTGACAAAAATACAAATAAAGTGTTCTTGCCTAGCTTAGCAAACGAATATGGACCGGTTAAACACTATTCCAGAAATATTCGAAATTGAAATGTAGTGACGTAAGTTAAGTTAACCCGTTACATAACGTTTATTATAAGTGTGCTGTTAATAACTAAACGAGACACTAAATTAGGCGCCTGTCTTTAGTGTAACAGGTATATCCCCTTTCCTACGTCCATTTTGCAAATTACTCTGTGCCTAAGTAGTTGGACTACTCGAGTTTGGTCACGTACTCATGGTTCAAGCTCATGTTTTTTTTTGTTTCTGCAGTAGCTATACCAGCTATACTTAATTGTGTCTTGAGAGTGGTCGGGACCGGCATAGTTAGTCAATGTTTCATATTTTTAAATTGCAGTGACATTTATTGAGCAGGAGATTGCCGAGAATAATACAAACGTGTATTTTCACATTATGTTTTGTTTTATTTACTGTGTAAATGTGTGTCTGGATAAACTGTCTTTTGAAGTATGTTGATTAATTTATTTTATGGTATGGTTCCTTCATCAGGAAGTAGACATCAAAAACCCATGGGTTTCCTTATTTCTTACGGGGGAAATAATCTGCTCTCTGAGATGGCTCTTTTAAAACTCTCTTATAGGAATAAGATGCATATTATGCACCTTATTCCTCTACCTGAAGGTTGTCTGGAAGAGATCGCTTCCTAGCGATAAGACCGCCTAAATTGTACATTGGTCTTCGTAATTTAATACAACTGTAATGTTTTTGTGCAATAAAGAATCTATCTATCTTATTCGCTAAAATAGTCGTTCATACACAGTTGGACGTTAACATCTTGAATACTTTATAAATAATTCACTAAATCTGCTACAAATGCAAATAATAATGCCCATTATTATGTAAATCCTAAATCGGACTAACGTATAATAAAACAAGATTTTAGCCATTCTCGCTAAAATCTTGTTTTCTTTATGTTTTGGAAGACACATAATGAGACACATCAGGTGTGGACTATCATAAAGTGTGTAGGTAGGTAAGTTATACAGGATGTCTTATATCCGTATTTCAAAAAACGACGTCACTCAAGTGATTTTCCACAACTACAAAAAGTAAATGATACTGTTTTTTTAAGCAGTTTTATGTGCAAAATGTGCTGACTAAATATATTTTTGGTGTTTCTACGTCACTGATGGAATGGATGAGCACAAAAAAAATCTAAGGTATAAGTATTGAATTTATTACTAACAGATTTTTTACTTTATTTCAGACACGGACTATGTTTAGATGAACTCAATATTATTTTTTCCTATCAAAATGATATTTTGACTTGTAGTCAGTTTGATTCCAGTGCCCTGAGTAAAATCCATCGTTTTCACATCCATAAATAAATCCGTTTTATTTCATTGTAGTTCTCATCTAATAACTATATCAATTAAATGTGTCAAGCGTGTGCGACACCCTATATATCTGAACCAGTAAGCCACCCAGGTAAACCAGTAAATGCCACGAATTCAAGCTCCAATTAAATTAAATAAATTAATGTTAAAATATTAATTGTATTAAGATCATTCATGTTCGGAACAAACAAGCGTATGTCTAGCTGACGCATTTTACATTAAAAACAAAACTAAGGATTTCCTCAGCGTACGCAGAAAGTAAGAAAGCCCAATTTAATCAATACCATTTTGTAGATATTTCCATATTTTAATAAATAACTAAACACACAAACAAGTTTACTAATGTATTTATTTTAGACATGGCAACTATTGAAAAGACATTTGATAGAGAGGCTTATTTCAGTCTTGTTTCAAGCCGTGTGAAGCTCGTCAGATAATGTAACTGCTCAGTGTAACTAACTATTTAATTCATTTTTTTAAAGAAAAAAAAACGTCAGATTTTACCTCATTCAATATTTTTTTTAAAACTTGTCAGCCTGGTGGTATTAGCAGGAAAACCTGTCTTAATTTCCAAAAGTGACCAGGTTTTAATTGATTTTCAAGAATTTTACATACTAATAAATACATCACGTCGAAGGTGAACTCCGTTATCACATCTGCATGAAAATGTAAAGACGCCCTTAATGATGTGGACGATAATTGGGCCCGTGGCTCCCTTAAGCGCATATCCACCAAATATTATGATGTTGATCAATAAACACAAAATAAAGCACAGTCTACATTCATGTAAGCTTGATTAAGAATTCGTTCAAACAAACAAAAATAACTTTTTCTAATAGTCCTGTTATAAAGTACTTTCTAAGTACTATTCTTTCCCTATATCTAAGCCAGGGTAAAATATACCAGAAAGATTCGGCCAGTCTGTTAATGGTCTCGGTAGCATAATTGGAAGTGCAGTCGCCCGGCTTGCGAAAGATGCGGGTTCGAGTCCTGCCTGATGCCAACATGACCGAATGTCTTTTTCTGGTTTTCAGATCTTTAGTAAAAAGATACTGCATGGAAAATGCTAAAAAATAAAAAATAAAATCAACAAAATATACCTAAATGGATGAATAGACAATGATAAATGCTCAAATTAGTCTAAATTAATGCACAAGATTGTCAATAAGTATAATAATTTTTAAACTTTTATTTTGACAAAAACTTAACATTTGCAATAAATTCCTCACTAATCGTATCGAGATATTGTATTTAAGAAGATACAAATCATGATAAATGTTACTAAATTTTAATATGCTGATGATCAAAAGATTGTCTTGCATTTTTTTCACCAACGAGGTCGATGACACATACCACACGGTACGGTTCATTCTGGATTTACGGACCTCGTTGTGGAAGTACCGCATTTTAACTTTTTTGTTTATGGCCTGAACCCTTTGTCAATGAGGCAAATACATATCTGCCAATATCGAAATTGTTAACATCAAAATGACTGTATTTTATACTATGGACATTGAATTCCTAACCTTTGTTAGAATCATTGTCATCAAAATCGTCCACTGTTCTCCACCTTCTTCATAATCCAGACTGACCGGTTGTAGGCAACCTGTATGATTAGTTTATCAACCCCTAGTTTTTCATTCTGCCCAAAGGGTTGCCAGTATTGATTCTATTACTTAACTCGTAGTAAACTTCTACTCAAATTCACATTGCACATACCCTGAGCATCTGTTTAATAATCGGTTTGTTCATAACAAAAATAGCTTGTAGTCAGTTTTATGACAGGTTCAACTTTGAATCATTTTAAAAGAAACTTTTGCCGAAAAATTAAACATGGGTTCCACACTAATCTCATTAGTTATTCGGTTATTTAATTGCAGCAACAGTTAGTACAACTTCAATGATGTAAAAGTTTACTCGTAAAACCTTGGGTAAGTATCTCTTTTTAACAAAATCACTCATCAGAACAGAAACAGTGTGAGCAGGTCTTATCTCGCAAATTTGATGACAAATCCCAAGACTATCTCATTAAAGCCCTTATAATCGTTTATCGAAATTACTTACAGCCAGTTAAATAACTCAAAAATTCATCGAAACAAGTTTTACGGCTTAATCATGTTAATTGTGAAGAAAATAAGGTTGGGGCCGGGGCTTCACACGCGAGTGGTTAAAAAACTTGAACGGGCCCAGCCCTAGGGCGTCTACACCTCTATCTAGGGCCAGCGACTGTCCTTGAAGCAGGGTTTATGCAACTTTGTGGCCACTAAACCAGCGATGGTGCTGGATAATCCCTAGTTGAAGAATCAAAATACTTCAACTCATAGCTTTTAGGATAATGCACGGCCTTGCCTTTCCACAACTAACATTTAACTATTTTGGTTGGAAAGTAACACATGGACTACACAAAACTTAAGAGTGGAAACTGCGGATATAACGACCAGGCAGGGTACCCACATAACTCGGTGGGCTGACGACCAGAAAAAGTTTGAAGAGGAATGATGGCGTTCCCCTACAAGGAATAAAGAACGAAGGAAGAAAAGCCTAATAAACCTGAAAAATACTACCTGTGAGGCTAGTGATAGTCCAGGACGTGTTCTGATATCGGAGGCAAATAACAATTTTGTGACACGTCATAATAGACGAGTGGAAATGTTTATTACGTGTTTACCAAACCAACAAACTGTCACTGAGTAGACTAGCAACCGGGCCAGTGAGTCAGTTATTTTAAGCATCTAACTAGATAATAAAAAACTATACAAACAACTGTAACATGCGTAGTTAGAACCACGCCTCCAACTTTAAGAATGTAAACATCATGCCTTCAAGAACGTGGCCTAAAACTGGATTCATAGCAGACTGGCCTCATAACCACAGGCGACCGATTTTGTAGATCGGTTAAGAAATTGGCTACCACCAAAGTTCGCGAGTTCGATTTCAGCGTAGCGTGTGTATGAACATGACTATTTGTCTATATGTTAATTATTTATCTATTTACAAGAAACAAAATATTTTAAGTACGTTTATCAGTTGTCTAGTATTCCATAGTATAAGCTGTGGGTTAGGCGGCGCTGTGTGTAATAAACAATCTCGAATGATGTTTGTTTGTTTGTTTATATAACCAACCAGCACACAAGCCGTAAGAAGAGACTTTTGCTACGTCTACAGTACAAGGACGCTTAATTACTTTAAGTAATTCTTTTTTTTAGACGTCTTCTAATTATTACGTGTGAAATAAGAAGTTGCGTTACAGGCGTGTGATAACTAGGTGTTATTACGTGGTTTAAGGATGAAAAAATAATACGAATAAATTTACGTTTTTAGTATCTCTGTGATCAACTTTGTCGTACCTACGATAATTGGGCAAGTATTTTTTCATCATATAGGTGCGTGATTAACTGAATACAATAGACGGATTATTTTGATATGTTTGTGGTCCTTGAATATGTAAATAACTCTGCAGTTAATTTGTTGCATATTAATTTGTTTTTTCGGGGTTCGCTCTGACGAAGTAAGTTCTAAGGATGTTAATTTGTGGTAAACATTATAGCTAGTTTTGAATAACGGTCTTAACATCTGGGTCGTGGGTTTATTTCCGATTTGTTGAAGTTATTTATAAGGAAAGCGTATTTTTATCGTGGTGATTTCACACTGGTCTAAATTAATCACCTTTTCAACGAGGAGCTGACGCATATACTTCCATCGGTAGATTTGCGGACCAGTATCTAATAATAAAATCACCTCTTTCCTTTATAGTTAGTTAATGAATGAGATGAGATGAGATCGTAGCGAGGCTCATCCTTTCGAGTGAGTCACCTATCTTTCGAGTGAGTCACCTATCTTTCGAGTGAGTCACCTATCTTTCAACTGAGACACCTATATCTTTCAAGTTTTCAACAGTCCGCAGAACATTCAACAGGACATGATTTGAATATGGACAAAATAAAGAAAGCTATCAAATTAAAAGTAAATTGTCAATTTAATTATCTGTTGCATTTTATTCGCTGAGGAGAAAAAGAGAGATATAAATTGGTTTAGTTTCGAGACAAGCCGAATTCTCAATGCTATGAAATTCCTAGTGTTTCGCTTGAGCTCCGTTGGCTGTACAATAGAACAACTATTGTAAATGTTTTCTCATGTTATTGTACTTATATTATTACTGCCGTTTCTCAGCTTGAAGCATTATTTGGTGGCCTGTTCATACCTGCGCACAACTTCCTCCAAATACATATTAGGAACAATTACCGACTGTTAACCCCTTTCTGAGGTATGTGTATTAGGTTCTAAGGTAGATTTCAGATCACAATTTCACGAAGCAATGTTAAAGATTTTTTGAATGACAAGAATTTGTGCTCATCACAAGATAATCTGCTCCTCTGCATATTTTGCTATGACTTTACTCTGTTACTTAAATAATTGCGGACAAACCATGTCTGTTAAAAAGAGTAACTATCGAGTTTCTTGCCTGATTCTTTTCGATAGAAATAACTTCCGAACCAGAGTAACAATAAGTGTTTCTTACATCATTTAATTTTTTTACTGTAACATATTTAACTGACTTTACATAAACAGCTGTAAAAGTTTACATGAAATAAATATTTTTCATTTTCAGATCCAATTCAGTATGATGATATAGTACATTGTTATCCTAGGGTTGAAAGTAACTTATTTAGTTCCGAGACGGGGTTTGGCGCCCGGAACGAAGTGAGGGCGCCAATAGTTCGAGGGACTAAATAAGTCTTTAACCCGAGGTAAACACTGTGCTTTTCATTACAAATACGAGGAAAGTAAAAATAAAAACATGAATTAATTCATGAAGACCGAATTGCCGCTTTCCCGCCTATTTCGTTTTTTTCCCGCCTAGTTTGTTTTTTTTTCTGTGGCCGGCCGGCTATTCAGCCATTATTTTTTAATTTCATCATTGGAAAAATGGTAAATATTTTGCTCAAAGCTAAGTTATTTTAAAGAAATTGTTGAAACTTAATTATAATAAAGTTATTTAAAAAATATACATTCTCTAATCAATACTTAACTTTAAGTTATTTCAATTTTACGTCGTGGCTGTATAGAATGTTGGAACATGGTTCAATAGTTAAGTGAAAAAGAACTAGTTTTTTAAAAAAATAATATGACAGCTGTCAGTTGAAAGTGATTCTCCTTAGGGATGAAAAGTATTACTTTCAGCCCGCTTCTCAGGTCAGTAACGACCTACTTTCAGAGTATGAGTAATGAAAAATAATTTTGTTGAAAGAGTACTGCAAAATTTCATCCTAAACTAGATAATGCAGAGGGATCGTCATTATTAACAGCCGCAATTCCACAATTGAACATAGCCCCCCCCCCCCTTATTTAGTAAAAATAGAAATGAACCTATCCTATCCTATCTAGCTGAAGGGTTCTGGAAACGAACGACGGAAGCACCTTTAACGATGCCAATGACATGCCGATGACATATTCCGAAAATAAACTATATTATTGTACTGTTTTATCAAAATCCATCCAGTAGTTTTTACGTAAAAGAGCAACACGTCACATCCATCCATCCACACATACAAACTTTCGGATTTATAATATTAGCAGGATTATGTTCTGCCTCCGCTGGTTTCAGAGCCTCATCTGTTGGCCAAGGAACATGCCCGATTTTTACTTCGCTATTCGATTTGAAGCTTTAAGTCCGCACTGTGTACAGGTTTCAGTATTCATGCGTGAGTTTGTGAATCATCAGTAGTGTTGCCTTTCGATAGGCGAATATCGATGATGGCTGAAATATTATTATCAATATTATAAAATAAGTAGCCGACTGTTATTAAAGGCCTGTTATTCTGTGCAAAGTATTACTGTATCATAATCTCAATGCAGGTATCAACATTTATTGGAGATGCCCAATTTAATATTTTCAAAATGGGTAATGTCTTAGTAAAGCTTGATTTCTTTTTCGTAGTGTACTCATTTGTTTGTGTACCTATGTTTTAAATATCTATTAAAGTTAGAAAATATTTAATGCTTCTGTTTTAATATTTTCTGACTTTTAATTTTAATTTGCAGTGGTATGTTTTTCATCGCTGGCGATTAATTTTCAAAGTACATTTACAATGGTGGAATTGTCGATACTTCGGCGACACTAGTTATTATTTTACAATCAGGTTTGCATACAATATGCAGCTGTACTCGTATATGCTGGCTTTTGATGGTAATAGGTCTACATTATCATGCTAGTTTTTTTAGGACTACGTCGTGGGTAATTGGATATGGGTATGTACTTTTAAAGGTATTGTGCGTACAATAACCTTGATATTGCCCTTCAGAGTTAATTCTCACCGAGTTAACATTATAGGTAAACTTTAAATGATTTTTTTTATTGTTCAAGCACTGTTCAAGAATAGGAAATAATTATGTTATGTGTTTTCTATGTATATTAAGTATTTATTTACAAAAATAAGTATTCAAGTTAGTTTATCCGTTGCCTAATATACCATAGCACAAGCAATTTAATTGCTTAATACGGAACTACACCTATTATTGGACACAGCGCCACCGCGCTGTGTCCACTAATGTGCAGCGATATGTTTCTCTCATTTATAAATGTAATGTGATGTGTAAATAATAAAAAAAGAAATTGGCTTAGTTCTTTTATCTCATACGACCACAGTCACAAAGAAACTGAATTTTAAATATAACTCACCACGACCGCAGTGAGTTTTGGTGCCAACAGGAATAGCATGGCTGAGCTCAGAGAGGATGCAAATTAAGAGCCATCCGTTGAAGTTTTGCGAAAAAATATCAAAATGTAAATCAGTAAAGATCATCATAATGATAGTATAACCTTGAATCTTAACTTAAATATTAAACAAATTCAACCGGAATCCTTTCATTAGAGACAACAAAACCCGTTTCTGTTTACGAAGCAGCAGATATTATAATATTATTTAGATGACTGTACCGAATGGCGGAAAAATGCGCGTGGTAACATAAGGAAACGATATTCGAAAATGATCTCATTGCACATTCCAGCCTTTCCAAGTTTTACGGAACTTCGTAAATGTTGCACTGAAACAATGACAGACGAAACTATTCTTGTATTTCAGCTTTGGATAAGATAAGACAAATTATTCACTTTTGGTTCAAATAAGGTAACGGCAAAAGGCAATAATATTGAAAAGAGATATAGAATATAGATACGTTATGTCAGTACTGATGCGAAGTCGTAAATTGTCCCGTGCCGTACTTACATATTATTTGACCGTGTGTACAATATAGTATGATTATTTACTAGCGCGTTAACGAGACAGATAGATGTTGCGCAGTGTCAAACTGTCAACTGCTCTGCTCAGGTGTTCGAAGTTCTGATTCCGGGTGGTACTTTTGTAGCACAAGTAACCTATCTACGTCTTTTTATTGCAATATCATTTGCAAAAGGCAAGAGGCTCTACAGCTTTGGCCGCACACTAAAAACACTTCCATTGGAAAGCATCTCCATACAGCTAACATGTCTGGCCGACCGGTGCTTTCCGCGAATTTTGTAAATATTTCGTTATGTGATCCATTAGAATACAAGTTATACCACAACGTCCACCTTAGCGAATATGTATATAAGACAATTGTGTATCTAAACATTGGCACAAAATAAACTCAGTTAGTTGTGAAAAAGTATTTCATAATGAAGGCTCCAAAAATCAGGAGAAAAGCCGTTTTTAGGAAAAGAGCTTATTTTCTAACAAGCAAAGCTCGTAAGATTCTGTGAGTGTAAGCAAATGTGATATGTTAGGTCCTTAACTAAGACAGATATTTCTTAAGGCAGACATTTTAATTCTGATTTAAATACATAGTTTTTGAAAACTTGTTAGCGCAGTATTAGAGGGAAAACCAGTTCTTAAGTCAGCACGTTTGTCTTTTAGCCGGTGGTTCACATAGGACCAAAAGGGATGATGTCCTAAATAACTAAGCTGACCTGACAGATGTGCGACCTGTCAAAGTTTCACATAGTAGAGTTTTCTCCTTTGATTAAATAAAAAGAGGAAGTTAAAGCACTCGCGTATCGAAAGTGGCCTGACGAAAGTATGTCCAATGGACCAACTTTCAAGCCCATACAAAAGTGACTCGTTTACATGCACGTCATTTCATACGTCATTGTAATGTTCCACTTCCTGGATTCACGAAGTATGAACGTAACGCCTCTTCCTCTTTTTGTTTTAATCACTGCAGGTTTTCTCAGAGTTTTCTGTTCTGTTCTGTTCTAATGTTCCGTGCACATTTTTTTTATTACCTTATCTTACCCAGGACAAGGTAAGATAAAGTACATTAACAAACGCAAAAAAAATTGGCGATTTATTTATTTTATAAAATAAAGCACTTAGAGAATACCTAGCTTTTAAAAAATAAAATGTGTTCTTGTTCAGTAACGATAATTTGAATTGTTTAAGTGCATTCGGCATAAATGACAATCAAAAAGTAAATGTATAAGTACACGACTTACCTACAACAGCATCATCTGACCCCGAACTAAACATAGCTTGTTAGAAGTACATACACTAAATACATAGTAACACCTAGATCTCAGACCCAAAACCAACACAAATGTTTTATCACACGAATGTTTGTCTGGCGGGTCCTCACCCGGATCAAACCGGCAAGTTGATTTCAACATAATTATATTATTTCTGAGTAGGTATTTAAGTTGAATATCGCCTAAAGTCGTCAACAATGTTTAGCTAAACCTGAAGAACGATTTTAGAACCTATGATTAATTATTATGAGCTGTCTTCCTGATATCCCACTAAGTAACATTGAATTATTTTAAAGGTTAATGCCTCATATTAAAATTCAAAATGTATCCAAACTCTCTACCCGTTATAACTTAATTCAAACTTGACCTGATGATGTATAGACATCATTAATGGGCTCTACGACCAACGCACACGAAGGGCAAAAAGTCCGCGAAGCAGATGCCCGCCGGGTACTCAAATGCTTTGTGTTCGCGGTGAGGGGCATTCGCAGGCATCGGCGGGCAGACGCGGTTTTTATTACTGCGAGGACGAAAACACCGCGCCGCACCGTCGTCTGCAAAGCGCCTTAAAGTTCAGGCTGGGTGAGGTTCTGTTATTTTGTCGTGTCTTGGGGTGTCTTTCACCCAAGATAGAAAATCAGGTCAGCCGTGCTATTCCGGCGGTGCACATCGGACATCACTTCACATCTCGGTGCTTCAAGCTTCCTCAATCATCAATACGCTTTACTTTGAATTAGTATTTTCTCTCATTTTGTATGTAAATAATTAAAAAATGTTTTTTTGGCCCGGTTCTTTTCTCTCAAACAACGACCGTCGCGAAGGAATGGAATTTTTAAGTTACCTCGCACAAGCGAAGTGAGTTTTGGCGACCACCGGAATAGCATAGCTGGTCGTGGAGTCTCCTACCGTTCTGAAACCTTGTCCGCCACTTGTTTCTATCCAGGATGGATGAAGTTCTCCCAACCCGAGGTTTTGATGGCTGAAAACTCGCTACTGATCAAAGCATTTTTGTTGGTTGGTTCAAGCCCCTACATACCTCGATACATCTTTGTAACATACTTACCTGAATTCGCAATGAGTTTTATTTTGGTTCAGTAAAATACACCCACTCATCAAACAAGCTTGTAATGTGATATCAGAATGTACGAGTATGTACCTAATCATTTTGTAAGTGGTTTCACGTCGCATTGCAAAGTAGATACTAATTACCCAATCATTTACAATGTGGATAGATGAGAAGTAGAGTCGGCGAAACGATTTTGTTCACGTAAAAAAATAATACCGATTCGTCTCACGATGATCGCGTCAATAATTATCGAGTGAATAATCGACTACATAGGTATTATGTCTAGCTTTCAAACACTATGGAATAATTCAATATCTAAGACTAGGACTATCGATAACCTAGACTTTAACATCTCATCATCATCCGTGTATGTAGAGCCCAGCCAGTGGCGGGGCAAGACCTAAATTTGATGTGGGCAAGATAGATTTCGCGAGGCCCTGTTCTATGGCGACCTGAAGACAGATTTTATAAAGTAACTAGCAGCCGCCCGCGACTTCGTCCGCGTGGACTTAGCTGTATGTGAAAAAAGATTTTCCCGCTTTTCTGTTGAAATTTTCCCAATTTTTCTTTGCTATAAACCTCACGGAGCATAAGACCTTTCCAACGAATGCAAAACCGTGGAAATCGGTTGGTGCGTGCTGGAGTTATAGCGTCAGGAAGGAAAACCCGACTTATTTTTATATATTAGAAGATAAAATCAAACAAAACAATTAATACTGCCAAGTTTTTATTCATAAAAATACAAATTAGATTAATAACTATTAATGAAAAATTACAAATCTCTATATATAAAAATGGATTGCTGTTCGTTAGTCTCGCTAAAACTCGGGAATGGCTAGACCGATTTGGCTAGTTTTGAAATATTTGCAATGGTCGAGGGAAGGTATATATACCTTTTACCACCAGCATTTTTTGCTGGGAATATAGTAAAAATCTCAATTTAAGTTTCCTCTTAGTAAATGTTACTACCTGCCACGTGACACTAAATGTTTGACAACAGAACGAAGTCTGTTGGGACAGCTAGTCGTTAATATAAAGGTGGAGATATACACTTCTTAAAGTTTATACTTAAAAATCATCAGATTTCTTTATTATAGGAACAGAAATTTCCTGCTTGTATCGTTCGTTACTAAATTCCTTAATTATGGTATCGTAATTCAGCTTAGATGCCAAATCTGATTCAATTGATAAAACAGCCAAAGCTGAAAGTCTTTCTTGGCTCATTGTGTTTCTCAAATATTTTTTTATTATTTTAATTTTGAGAAACTTCTTTCAGCAGAGGCTGTACTTACCGGAATTGTTAATAAAATTGGGATCACAATGTAAATATTTGAGTAATCACATTTTTTGTACCTACCCATTCGAAGCTGGGGCGGGCAGCTAGTTTTTTTTTTTTCGCTTTAAACAATTTTGAGGCGCGAGGCCCCTTGTACCGCGAGGCCGTAGGCGGTGGCCCACACCGCCCACGCCTTACGCCGCCTCTGAGCCCAGCGAAATAATTTGTTCAATAAATAATTTAAAAATCAAAAACATCCATTTCTACTCAATTATTGACTCAGCATACAAGTATAGTTTGTGCACTTGAACTGCAAACAATACCCACAATTCTCAATAATGCCATGAAAACTGAGAATCAATAGGTACTCGATTTACCAATTTGAATTTTTATTTAATATCTGATTAATCTCTGGATCACTGCTTTACCCTCCAAACGAGAGTCACCTCCTATTATGTTCTCTCAGCACAAACAAGCGAAGATTTAGTTTCTGCCAATGAAGATGCGACAGAATACTGGTACGATAAGCAAATTATCTAATCTACCTATGATTTTGAGTCCTATGAAAATCTTCTTACATATAAAAATCATGTTTATAATGTTTATGTTAGTGAACTAAGTAGCTAAGTAAACATGAAAAACCTCTAGGAATATTAGTAAAAACTAAAAATCACAATTTAGTTCCCTCTTAGCAACTGTTTCTACTCGTACTTGTCTTGTGACACTGAATGTTTGACAACAGTCTGTCTCGTCAGAGTCAGGCAACAGCAGGTAATTTTGGGAAGCCGGTAGTGAGTTACGCCTGCTCCCCAACTAACGGTCGCAATAAGACCGGTTCCAAAGTTTAACTCGGGCTGTAGCGTACGGGACACATCACAGACGCGATATGACCACATACCACCACCACCAGGTGGTGCAGTGACAACAAATCAGGTAATCACAACTGGGGTGTCATCCACAGCACACTTCACTTCACTTTGATTTTGGACCTCTAATAAAACTCAATAACTTTGCGACTGTGACCGTTAGAGGGATAAAAACTTTAAGATGTTTTTTTTTAAAGTTCGGTGATTCGTTCCTGTGTCGTGCTATCCAGACGTGGAACGCTCTTCCAGCGCGTGTTTCCTTCTTCCTACAATCCCGGCTTTTTTAAGCGGGGCGTGAAAAGGCATTCATGCAGGCCTTCAAAATGAGATTGACCAGCAAAGTAGTTGTCCATTACTCTGCTTGTCAAGCCCATTGCTGGACCTCACGGCTGCTTCTCATCAGGTGGAGTGAGGTCATCTTGAAGGAAGGTAGGAAGGATGAAGGAAGGATGAAGCGAATAGACGACTGAAGTGGCCGTTTTCTTCTGATGGAGATCGTGACGAGATTTGATGTTAGGGAGAATTGGATAGATAATCACCACTGGCAATAACATAACCTTTGGAACTTTGACATATTTTTTCAGAACGATCGGTCTTACGGAATTCTTAAAAATTTACAAATATACAAACTTCATACTAATCTCAGTAATAAGGCTTCCATTTCATGGAAATGAGGATGAAAACTGACTAATATTGAAAGTTAAAAGACTTTTTTCAAAACTCAAACTAATAGTTTTTCTTCTTATCCAATTCCTTAACAAAACGCCTCCCTTACCAGCCTTTTTAGTAAATTAAAGTTTTCCTAGACAGTTAAATTATCTTCAAACAACGAACAAATTATATACAAGCTTTTGTCGTTGATTATAAAGCACCTTCTAATAATTTACCGTTGCAAAGTAGGTAGAGCTGCATTTGTTTCATTTACAACCTTTTAGTTTGATTACTGCGAATGCGAATAGCGGTTTTTAATTAGCTAATGGGTTGACAAGACCGCCTTCTAACCTCAGCTTCATGAGACCTTGGAGCCATTTCCGAACGCAGTTCCGTACATAGATACCTACTTCCGATTTACTAAATCTGTAACTAGCCTTGCAATTTTAAATTTGTGTGCATGAGTCATTGAATATATTTAAATCAATATATTAATTTGTTTAATTGCTTGCGATCATTAAAATAGTGGTTTCATGTTTTTTGGCTAGCCCGCTGGCGCCATTTATTTAATGAGCTTACAGTAACGTCGACAGTCGCGGGTTCGACTCTCGATGAGGAGAAATATTCGTGTGACGAGCATATCTATTTGTTCTGTCATCATCATCACCATTAAGAACCACATGATGTCCACTGCTGAACATAGGCCTCTCCCATAGATTTCCAGAGCTGTTTGTTCTGTATTATGATGTTACTATCATTATACTTTATAATGAAAGTAAATATTTAAGTGTGTTTACGAGCCCTGATACCCGTAGTATAAGTTCTGCTTAGTTTGGTGTATGTTATTCAAGATATTTATTTATTTACCTTATGTCTAAATTATAATTTTAGAGTTTGAGGTTCTGCCGGTGGTTCTCTCAGATTCTCGGATGTAACTGCAATACCTGATTAAATGCTCAAGATTCATATTGAGTATGAAAAGCGGGATGCCTACCTGTAAGGTGGACGGATGACCTGACTAAGGTTTTTATTTTAAGCGGGATTTAATTTAATTCAGCAGGTGGATGCAGGCGGCCTATAAGCGAGCAGTCTGTAAAACTATGATAGGAGTGGACGTCATAAGGGCTGTTGATGATAATAATGATATTGAGTTGAGAAAACCGGGTCCACGTAGACGAATTTACATTTAGTTTCAACTTGTAGTTATTTTAAAACATGAAGTAGGAAGTAAAAATCACAAACCTACGCTTCTGTATCAATGTAACTGAAGGTACGTCCTACAGTAGGTATTAACGCACACTTCGTTTAAGAAACTTAATATTCAGACAAATACAGAGCATATAAATAATGGATCAAAATATTTTAATTTCGTTTGTACCTATTGTGATGTTTACACGCTCATTACAAATGGACGCGTGTTGGCACATGTTTTACATTAAATAACAATTAATTATGTCTCGGCCGGACTTGATTATATTCTAAGCGCGAAGGTTGTGCGACAATACGTACACGTACAGTTACCCTAAGTGTAATGCTGACTTAGTACAGACTTTAGCTTGAATGAGGTTTCGTAGCAGCGAGAGCTCAGCTTATGCCGCCCGCACTAGTTAGGGTGACTGTACATACGTACGCTAGGTTGCCGTTGCGGCAATAGTGCAAGGATACTAAATGTTTCGAGCAGACAATTGGTGCCCTCTGGATCTTTGATCTCTTTAAGTTGAAACAATGCTGAAAAAACCAAGGCTCCGTTTTTAAACAAGTGAGCTACGACGGTCAATGTCACTAATAACCTTTACTATAATGGGTACAAGTGTACCTTTATCTGACTCTGGTAGATATTGTCTAAGCTGAAATGACCCGCCCCTGCACCGCATCTACGCGCATACAAGAGTGCTTGTTTATTGATGCAGTGAATACAGTTAGATGATCATTACCTAGTTGGATTTTCTCTCAAGAAATGTACATGTACATATCGCGTATGACAACCCCTCTCAGAGTGAAGCCCTAAGTCTAGGCTAATAAATGCGAAACATCAAAATATGCGCAAAGTATATTATGCTGTCCCTTGTGTCATCAACAAATTAAATATTTGAACAAACCAGTGAGCCTTGCATCTCAGGGCCCCGCTTGTACCTACCTAACCACTGCGCTACACTGCTTGCCAAAAGTCCCTTAGGGATTTTACTCAAAGTTTTGGATTGAGGGACTGTTTTGCTTGGTTTAAGTCTGACAACCAGGTCAAAGTCTTCTGCGGCTTTAATTCACGATTTTCAAAACAAGAGTCAATCTGTATTTATTTGACTTTACAACAACGTTAGCTCAGAACAACGCTAAAGGTGAACGAGAACTGCTTTGTCGATACAGGGTGTCCGGGACACATTCTTTCGTTTTTAATTTGGACGATGCCGATGGTCATACGCTTTAGCACAAAGGAAGCGTAGATAAGTTCCCCAAAATAATTTCAGGAATATTTAAAAGGTGTTAGAACTGCCAAGAGCAAAACGTTTGAATAGACGTAGTCTTGGAATTTGTTTCTTATCCTTAGCATGTCCGGTATTTAAAAAGTTTTGAATTTGATTGTGTGGTATTAACAACGAACCAGTCAAAATCAAAACCCCTTCTTTTTGCTTCGCCGTAGTCAGGTAAAAAAAGAAATGGTAGGAGGTAATACTTAACTAATCGTAGCTTGGTTCTACAACTTAAAAACTGAACCTATCGCTATTTAGGAAGCGACTGTGCTTTCCATTTGCGAACCACGGTGGCTGCGTGGTCATCACAAAACCGTGTTCCGAAAATATACTTTACGCGTCCTGAAATAATAATCCAGGCCCTATAAATTACAGGCGACTTGATTTAAATAATTGAATAGTTATCCATTAAGACTTTCATGAAATAAATGACGAAATTAAGAACAACTCAAATAAATAACAAATAGTTTTTCAATGCGCCTAATATTATTTCAATAGCAAAATTATCAATAGATGTTAATAGTGCTATTAATTGCGCGGGCGTTAGGTATCGTAGTCACAAAATGAATTAAGAATTTCAGAAACGAATACCTATGTACATTTTCATCGTCGTCATCATTTATTTATTTTTATCTTTCTTTCTTTCATAACAGAACAACCCCACACATGCTCCATTCTATCAAGCACACAAAGATACTTTCCACTTCAATTTTAGAATCTCCTTGTTTTCACACTGTTTACAAATACCATTACCTGTTTGTTTCTTTTATATTCGCTTAATTTGATGACGGACGTTTGTTAATCGGAGCTCCGCCTCAGTCCTTCAATGATTCCACTTAAAACCAACGCCACGACATCTGTCTTGGCTTCTTAAGCTTAGTGGAAACCGTTTTAGTTAGACAACCATTATAATAATTGTTTAATGTACATGCTTTCAAACTGAGCAGATACCTTTTATTTCTTTCAGTTAGGTACGTAAAATTAATTAATAATGCAAATAATGTTTTATACGTTTTTGTAATAAATCTGAATTGCTTACAACTCTTTAAAATTCAGGTGCAATTTATTTAAAACACAAAACATGTTGCAATGTATAAAATTCTCGTGTCACAGTGTTTGTTGCCAAACTCCTCCGAAACGGCTTGACCGATTTTGATAAAATTTCATATGCAAGTTTATTTATTAGTCTAAGAATAGGCCTATCTATTTTGAATCTATTTAGTTTAGGTACCTTATTTTTTTTTAAACTTATGTTGTGGGCGGCCGCTAGTTACAATATAAGTGCTAGACTGCAACTTATAAACAGTAAAATATGGTACCCACTGTAAATAGGTACTTATTTTAAGTATAGGAAACTAAAACCTATATAAACTATTTTTTTAATTCAGGGGGCTAAATTGATAAAGCTATCACTTCTAGACAATCTTCGACTAGGTAACACAGGAAAATATATAGGTATAAACACAAAACTGAATGACCTTATTAAAATAATTTGAAACTTGATGCCTTGCGAATGACCTGATATTAATGTAGGTACACGTGATTTTGTATAATGTAAATAAAAATCAAGATGTGCTCAAGCATAGTAATGCATCAAACGTAAAATGAATATTATATAAAACAGCAAATTGCTTCATCAAGACCGTGTTTAGACGTTTTGAAGATTAACGCAAAACCCAATACGAAATGGAAATCCATTTCCTGTAGGCAAACGAAAAGAAAACTAAGTATTTCTTTGAATCACAGTCGATAGTTCTTAGAAACGTTCTTGTAATAAAATTCTAATGTAAAACATAGAAACTAATACTAAACGGTAGCATATTTAGGTAAGATTTTTGTAACTTCCCTGGTCCTGAGCTTTCGAGTGTAAATAAAACTTAATAATTAAGTATTCAAGAGTTAATAAAAGCCCCGCAAAACCGAGATTGTCTGGAGAGTACCTTAGGCTCCATTGGTCAATTGTTTCAGAAATGGATCTACCCGTAGTGATATTGATACAAAATATAATACATTCAAGTGCTGTGATTGTGGTTTTCGTTCGTTTGTATTAGGTAATATTAATTTATGATTTGCAAGAAATAGGTTTGAGAATAATCAGACCATTATTGCGTTGGGATTACAAGTAGTTAAGTGGTAAAAATGGGTACAAATTGAAACTTATGTCAGTCATGACTATGGGTCAACTTTTTCATCTACAGCCTACCTGAGCAAAATATTTTTACAGGCAATCAAACGATAACTGAGCGTGAGTAATAAAACGTAGCTGATTACCAAGCTCTGTCAAGGTGTATCTACAATTGATAGTTTCAGTTAGCAGCAACAGTTTAATTAACGCTGACCTATCACAGTCGATCTGCGCGGACGGCCATCCATCGGCGTCAATCCCCTGAGCGCCGGACAATCGACTCCCGCGCACTATTTATACCCTGCTCTTGGACCCTTGCCATCCGCTCCACTCTAGCGACAGTAACACCCGAATTATCTCCTGGGATTCATACCTTTCCCGACTAAATAACACCAATAACCCCACTAACGATAAGTATCAATGAAACACCCAGTTTGCCATTGAGATTATGCCGCATGTGTGTACCAGAAATAAACTTTTGTGGGTGAAAAGCTCAGTTGTATGTACGATGGCGCCGTGAGTGAACCGCGTCTGCCATGGCGCGCAACCAA
This sequence comes from Udea ferrugalis, assembly GCA_950022985.1. Lineage (NCBI taxonomy): Eukaryota > Metazoa > Arthropoda > Insecta > Lepidoptera > Crambidae > Udea > Udea ferrugalis. Next base: position 3,718,636 of record OX465523.1, read on the forward strand.
TGGACGTTAGCTCTAATTTTAATCTGCATACCTATCCTAGCAACAGTGATCACCGCATTCCGTGTACGCGATTTACCCAAAAATGCCTACGAAACCGAACGAGTGGATTTAAAGAAACAAAAATGTGACGATTGTGAAGTGAATGAGCTCAAGGTCGGTCAGAAACTGAGTAGTGTTAAAATCGAAAGTGCGAAACGTTCTTATGAGGATCTGAAGAAAGCTACGCGTGAAAAATTACAGGCAGCAAACCAAAGGACAACAGAAACGAAACCGAGTTTGAAAATTAAACTCATTAGTGATGAAGATGATGACGAGGATTTCGATGTAGATTTTCTTAAAAGTGAAAGTGGTTCAAAACGTCAAGTTCAATCTAGTAAAAGTGGGAAAAGTGCACAAGGGTTAAAATTAGAGGTAAAAGCCAAAGTACCAACACCAAAATTTGGCGATGAGGATGACGATGACGACGACGACAACGACAAAAATGATAAATTAAAAAAGTCAAGTAAAGACGTTAAAGCTAAAGTTGTTGACGTAAAACCGAAAGACTCTAGTAAAGAACAAACAAGTGTGAAATCATCTTCAAAACAAATAGAAGATAGTGATGATGACGATGATGATGATGACGACGATGACGACGATGAAGATGACGACGATGATGATGACGATAGCGATTATGAAGCATCTAGTGAGAAAGCTAACATTGCTAAGGTTAATAAAGAAAAAAAATCAAGGCTAGACAAAATAAGTGAAGGCATAAAAGAAAGAAAACTTGACAGATTAAAAGAATTTGACGAAGAACCGAAAATTAAGAAACCATCGCTTAAAATATCATTCAGTGATGATGATGATGACGATGACGATGAAGATGATGATGGAGACAGTGGTGATGACAGTAGTGATGATGAAAACCAGAAAAAGGAGAGTGTGAAAAAAGAAGCCCCAGCTATAGCCCCAAAAAAGCAAGTACAAAGCAAGCCAGAACCATCACCTAAAGAAGATAAGCCTATAGAAAAAGAAACCAAGAAGTCTAGTGACAAGGATGAAAAAGTAGAAACTAAACCAAAGAAAGTTGTAAAAGTTGACGAAAGTACTAGTGAAAAACCAGCTGCTAAGCCAGATCAGATCAAAAAAGAAACTAAACAGGCTAAACCTGAACCTGTCGCAAGTCCTGTAGTAAAGAAAGAAGAGAAAAAAGAGCCTAAAGTTGCAGAGGAAAAGAAAAAGGACCCACCTAAAGTAGAAAAAGAAGCAGTAAAAACAAAGCCTCAAGAACAAAAAGAGGCTAAAACTCCAGCCGACACCAAAAAACCTGAAAAGAAACCAGAGCCAGAACCAAAGAAAAAAGATGACAAAGTAGCAAAACCTGCAAATAAAGATGCAAAACCTGAACCGGACCACAAGAAACACTCAGAAAAGAAGGATAAATCCAAAGAATCATCAGGTGAAAGTAAAGAAGCGTTATCAAAGACTGAGAGTCATTTGAAGCACGTGACTGATGCTCTGCACCGTCGTAACTTGCTAATGAGTGAATTTGAGGACTTTTATGCATTCTTCCCAACTTTCGCGCCAAATTTCTCCCGCATTCATAACTCGGAGTGCCGACGTCACGGACAAATCGTCCTGAGGCAATTACGGGGGACGAAGTTATGGGCTTTCAACAGTAAGTAATTTATACTAATTCGAGTTCGCAGTTTGTGGAAAAAAAGGATTACTTTAAGAATGTATGATTTTATGATTAAGGCTTTGAGACATGATGCATGGTAGGTGGGAATGTGATTGAAAATAAAACATTTACGAATTAACAATATGTACTTGTTATAAATGTATGAAAACAAAACACATTAATGTGCCATTTTCAAGAAAACATGTGATTCTTCCTTTTTCAAAATATTTCGATAGTTTTCAATACTTTAACAGATACAGGAACTAACACAAATGTTCGGCACATGCGTACTTGTTCCGAGTGGTTTAGGTAGGATCACTACTAAGTCTATCTTTGTCTTGAATGGAGATTAAACCCACCACACCACTAGCAACCTTGAACCGCATTCATCTCGTAATATTTTTTCAAACCTGTAAATTTTTCAGACAAACAATATCAAGGGCAAATTGCCAATATCTTTCAGTTGTGTTTTGTTCAAAATGTGATTCAATAGTTTCAGTAAAACAAAAAAAATCTCTAAGATAATTTGTAGAGAGATACCATTTTTGAAATGTTTTAAAACTAAAATACGTACATTGTTATTAAACTAAACTAAGCTGTAGGTACTCCGCTAAACGGAATTTATAATGCAAAAGCTGCGTAAATTATTATTCATATTAATATTTTCCAGAAGCCTGAAAGATTAAAACGCGAACATAAAATAATAAACTTAACTTTTAATTTTACAGTTGATCGTTTAATAAATCTTGAAAGATTAACTACGCCGGTGCAAGAGTTTCATATAATTTTATAACCATTTTAACCTAGTTCCTGTTATTTTTCAAGCTATAATTTTGCTGTTGTATCACTCGGCAGAGGTTCACAATTAGTGTTGCCAGACGTTCCGATTAATGCGAGACAGTATTATCTTTGTAGCTTCGAGGGATTATTCTAGGGAGTATGTCCCGATAACTACTGATCAATTATTTTATATTTATATATAAAATTACAAAATAACAGCTGTATTCTTACAAGAATGTAAATTTAACAGTTCGTGTGATATCTAACGTTATTCGTGTGTGATGAATGATTCGCGGGATGAGGGATTCAGGAGTATTACGCCAAACCCTTAGATTTCGGCTTATTTAGTAGTCCGAATGAAGATGTTGTTACCGAATTTATTCTTATTTTGGAGTTCATTTCTAACGACTCAAACCCGAACATGAGCATTGTCAACTCAGTCATTGGTGCAGTTTGCGGAAAGGCGGCCCAAAGCAACTCACTAGGATAATATTTACAGAAAGTCCACCAGTTGATTTTAGAGATTGATGATAATTATGAGGTAGGATCACCACCAAGCGAGCCAAAGGGCCAATAAAACCGAACTGCTTGATATACCTTAGATTATTTACTTTTTCATTATTTTTGATTGCTGCCTTACTACCTGACGCTAAATTCGTTCCAAATGAACTCATTAATGTTTTTTGGTACGTTGTCCTGATATTTTGGGTAATAGACCTGGCAATACTACTTGCAATTGATTCGTGCTGAGCTAAACTTTTTATTTTTATTGGCAACGATTCAGAGATTTGGGCAACAGTTGTTACACATAAAAAACCATTAATTATCCCGTTTTTAATCAAGGGTACATTGGATTGTAATGTCATTTAATTGAATATTGTGTTATTGAAGCTAACCTCTTTGTCCAATTTGTCTTTTTAAACCTAGCACTGCAGGGCGATTTATTCAACTCATCTCGAACAATGGATTCGTTGGGAGAAATTAGAAAATCGTTCGAAAATTTAATGGGATTCCTAATGGAGATAACAGAAGTAAGCTCGACCTGGGAGAAGGGAAGATTTAAGTTCACAACTGTAACTGTAAACTCAAATTTACCTAGCGAAGATTCACTCTACAGAGAGACCAATTCCAAGAACTTACTAACTGCTTGTGGGATTTTCGAACGCGAATCACCCAGTATATATTCCGTTATTTGAGATTTGCTGAAACCCTTCGCATGTATAAAAGACAAGACTGTGTAATAAAAAACGTCGTACGTCTTTCAAAAAGCAACAGCTTTACGCATCCCTCTTAGAAAAATAATTATTTTTGGCAGTAAATTCAGTGATTTTGGCTAAGAAAGTGCTACAAAACCATTACAATGTGCTATTCTGTGAAGTGTGATACTTAGATCTCGTTGACAGTGCAAGAATTAGCCATATAAACAGTTTTATATTAACTTTGGTGCACTACATTGTGCGTATTCGTCACCAGTTACTGCGTCGCGAAGATAGCGCGTAAGTGACGCGCATAGCACGGCGCTTGCGACCTTTTTGCCGCGACCGCGCCTGTTACTCGACGTGTTCCATCCAGCGTGTGTGTCGCTGTAAGGATTTTTGTAACGCTAAACGCTTAAGGCTTTGCATCGCTGTGGCTGATTTACTCTTTTTGAAGCGGAGCGCCTACCTGCTTGAATAATGCCTAATAAAAACAATGCTTGCGCGGCTTGTTCGAACACTTTAAAGAATATAAGCTTCCTACATTGTTCTCGCTGTGGTGACCATTACCACTATACATGCATGAATTATTCGGCGGATGATTATGGAAACTTTAGTTCAGAGTTCAAATTGACATGGGTTTGCCTCGAATGTCGCTGTAAGGAACCGAAAGCTGGAGAATACTATGATACACCTGTGCGGCCTTCAACCCTGGCGTCTGCGTCGTCTTCATTTTCGACTGGGTCTCACTATGACAATGTCACCCTGCGAGGTAAAAAGAAATCAACCTCCGTGACCACTGTTCAGGAACACGGCTGTTCATGTTTAACTGCAGCTGACATTCGAGCCGTAGTAAGGGAAGAACTGCGTCAGGTTATTAGAACTGAGATAAATTCGGAGCTCCAAGAGATTAAGAAAGGCATGGCCTCATTTGAAACCACTTTGTCTTTCTTCAACGAAGAATTTGAAAGAATGAAAGCTACCGCTGCTGCTCAGAATGAAACCATAGAGTTTCTACGTAAGGACAACCAGCTGCTGCGCAGTACAACACAAGATCTCAGCAGTAGGCTGCGTCAGCTAGATCAACAAACCCGATCGTCAAATTTAGAAGTTCAGTGTGTACCAGAACACAAACAAGAGAACTTGGTGAACACGATTCAACAACTGGGTAAGGTGATCAAGTGTCCTGTAAGCGACGTTGATATTCACTATTGCTCTAGAGTTGCCAAGCTGAATGCGAGCAATCCTAGACCGCGGTCAATATTGGTGAAGTTCAGAAGCCCGCGCCTAAGGGATACGTTTCTAGCAGCAACATCGACATATAATAAAAGCCACTCAACCGAAAAATTAAACACAAGCCACCTCGGCTTGGGAGGGGAAAGAAGTAACCCGGTGTATGTCGTGGAACATTTGACCCTGGAGAACAAGGAACTCCATGCTGCTGCTCGTCGCAAGTCAAAGGAGCTTAATTATAAGTTCGTCTGGGTTCGGGACGGCAAGATATTTGTGAGAAAGACTGAGCAGTCTGGTTACGTACATGTGCGCGACTTAGAGACTCTAAATAAGTTAACCTAATTTATTTTTTCGTATTCTTAATTTTATTTAACATGTGTTTAGGTTTTTTACTGTTAAACTACGAGAGTTTAAAAGTATATTATCAAAATGTTAGAGGTCTAAGGACTAAGACAGTGGAATTATTTAATAATGTACTTTGCTGTAATTATGATTTGGTAATATTTACTGAAACATGGCTTAATTCTAGTGTATACGACGCTGAACTATTTGATTCGCGATATATAGTCTATAGGAAGGATCGCGAAAACAGCGGTTTTCACTCGTATAAAGAGGGCGGCGGAGTTCTCATAGCGGTCTCTGCCCATCTTAAATCGATGAGATTAAATAACTTTGAGTCGAATTGTGAGGATCTTTGGGTGTCGGTAGAGGTTACAAACAGCGATAGGGAAATTGAGAAATTCTATGTTTGTGGTGTATACTTGCCTCCGCCACTACAGGCCCATATTTTTGAACATTTCATCGAAAATGCAAGCGGTGTTCTGGAATCTTGTCAAGAACTAGGCAATATACTCATAGCGGGCGATTTTAACTTAAGCAGCATTACATGGAGCTCTAAAATGGAGTCAGCTTCATTAAAGGGTTGCAACACTGGTGGCAGATTTGGAGAAGAGTTATTAGATTTTATGGCTCTGTACGCACTAGAGCAATACAGTTCTATTCCAAATAACAAGGGTAAGATCTTGGATTTGGTACTTAGTAACATGAATGTTTTAGATTTGGAGCTCAGTGCCAGTCCATTAATACCAGTTGACCAACTGCATCCTCCGCTTCAATTTTCAGTGCCCAGTATTAGCCCTGTAACACTCGCCCCTAAAAGTGACCTAAAGTTCAATTTCTTCAAAGCTGATTATGATAAAATCCTTGCAGAGATACAACAAGTAGCGTGGGACGATGAGTTACCACAAAATGTTACCGTAGATTCGATGTTGATTAGATTCTATGCCATTCTTCGTTCTGTCATAGAAAAACACGTGCCTAAGTCCAAACCACCCAACAATAAGTTTCCACCGTGGTTTTCTGCCGGTTTAATCAAGTTGTTAAAAGAGAAACATAAATACCGGATGAAGATTCGCAAGTTTAACAGCAATCCTAGGGATGTTTTAGTGTTTGAATTGTTGAAGCGAAGGTGCCAACAAGTGCAGAAATCAACTTACAATAGGTACATAGATAGCTTAGAACAGACCTTGGCTGGCAACCCTAAACTCCTGTGGTCTTTCATTAAACGCAAAAGAAATGGTAAAACTAAGTACCCTGCGGAAATGACCCTTGGTGATAAGACTGCTTCGGATGGCCATGGAATTTGTGATTTATTTGCATCGCATTTTGCATCGGTGTATAATCGCGATGTTCCTCGTGCTGCTCATGGTTTGTCTGCTGATGACGCTAGCAATGAATGCCTTGCATCTATTTCTTTCTCCAGAGATCAAGTGTACAGAGTACTGAAGAGACTTGACTTGCATAAGGGAGCAGGTGATGATGGTTTGCCCTCTATTTTTGCGGTCAGATGCGCCGATGTTCTTGCGTACCCACTCTCGCAGATTTTCAATAAATCTTTGAGCACCGGTGTCTTTCCGTCGAACTGGAAGGTGTCTTTAGTACTACCCTTACACAAAGCTGGTCATACTAGTCAAATTGATAATTATAGACCCATCTCTATTCTTCCCACCTTTGCTAAAATTTTCGAGTCAATGTTGCGACCCATAATTTCATGGCATTTTCGACAGTTAGTGTCATCAAATCAGCATGGTTTCTTAAAAGCAAGATCCACTTCAACCAATCTGGTTACTCTATTGGATGATCTGTCACAGTCTCTGGACAAGGGTAAGTCTGTGGATGTGGTTTATACGGACTTTAGTAAAGCATTTGATAGGGTAAATCACGATGTGCTGCTTAAAAAACTATCTGCTATTGGCCTTACGGGAGACTTGTTGAATTGGTGTAAGTCCTACTTAAGTAATCGAAGATCGATAGTCGTAGTAAACGGTTACACATCACATCCTGTTGATGCTGTTTCCGGAGTTCCTCAAGGTTCTATCCTGGGACCTCTTTTCTTTAATATCTTCATCAACGACATCCATTTGTGCTTTAATCATTCTAAGGGCTACTTATTCGCGGATGATCTGAAGATCCTAAGACAGGTTGACTCACCAGATGACGCAATTCTTCTTCAAAAGGATCTGGCTAGTTTGGTCGGGTGGTGTAACGAGAATGGTATGTCGCTAAATACTGCAAAATGTTTTGTTGTCTGCTTTACTCGCAAAAAAACGTCATTTGCAAGGGAATACTCCATAGGGAATGACGAACTTCCCAATCTGGACCGCGTGCGTGATTTAGGAGTAACCATAGACGCCAAATTGCGTTTGAATACTCACATCGATGAATTGGTCAATAAAGCTTTCAAAACTCTTGGTTTTGTATTGAGAAACTCCAGGGAATTTAAGAAGCCACAAACCAAAATAATTCTGTACAATGCACTCGTTCGAAGCGGTCTGGAGTATTGTAGTGTTGTGTGGAACCCACACTACGATGTTTATGTTAAGAGAATTGAGCGCATTCAGAAAAGATTTTTGTGGCATCTGTCATTCAGCCTCAATCTAGCAAGGAAACTACCCCATTATGAGGATAGACTCACCTATTTCAAAATGGATTCGCTCAAGGATCGCCGGATTTTGCTAGATATTATATTCCTGTATAAGCTTGTGAATGGACTGTCCTGATTTGCTTTCAAGAGTTTCCTTGAACGCCCCTGTGAAATTGCCTAGGATCTCACGCTATAACTCATTTGTAACTAGGAGCTCTAAATCCAATTTAGGTTTATTTTCCCCTTTAAATAGAATGTTCTCAGTATATAATTCACTGTCTAAGTCGAAAAGTAATGAGATCGATATTTTCTCCGACAGTTTAAATAGTTTTAGGCACAAATGTCAAGCCAAACCCTCACGGGTTGGGCAAGCTTAGGTGCAATTAAAATAAATTTTACGAATTTTAGTTTTCGAGGGTATCCTTTTTTTTTTATTGTTACAAACATTTTCTTTTAAACTTCATATATATATATTTTTTAAGTATTGCTGTTGTCGTCATGCATGCTGTCGTCACCTATAATTAAGTTTATACTTATCATGCTTACAATTTCAAATGTTTTACTTCAGCTTAATGTTAGTGTAAACTTGTTGGTGATCTTAAATAAATAAATAAATAAAAATAAATAAATAAAATACAATGTTAAAAACAAACGCAGAAGTAATGCTGTTAACAGTAATAGTTCAAAATTGTACAGAAATATTTCTTAAGATTTGGTTTGATAAGAATGGTATGCGTAAAAAGAAATAGTGTATTATCTGGATAAAACCAAGTGATTCTTGCCTAATGCGCTTGCGGTCGTGAATTCAATTTACATATGTCTGTAGAACTAAGCTAAGATTTCTTCGAAAATAATTATTTAAATTAATTAATATGAATTTATTTATTAGTATTAATGTATTGGAGCTAAAGAATATCTGTATAGTATTCAGGGAGAGGACGTATACTTGGACTTCTCATTAAGTGTAGTGAAAGGACTGGTTATTTCACAGAAAATTACAGATCTTCTGGTTTTTGCGGCTAACTTCCTGACATTTTATTTCAGTTGTCGGGTTTCAGACTAACCGATACATAATGAAAATCACTAATTGTAGTTTTTATTCGTCCTTACAGTATCTCAGTCACATACAATAGGTATCCATTACATACAACTTACATTATATTAACAGGTACCCGAACAATTTTGGCTTTCGTAACTACCGTTTAAAATACCCTTAACTTAACCATTACCTTAACTATTCTACAAAATTGTTGATAAACACAAGGGAAAGCAGATAACAGTTAAAAAGGGCTGGTGTGTTATCGCGTGACTAGCAGTTTACTAGCCAATCCCCTTGGACGTTACAATTACGGCACACTGTAACGCTTGATGTATTTTTCAGTGCTCGATGCGACCGCGAAAATTCCCTCGGGGATCCTTCAAGGCAACGGCATTCAGCTAGGCGACTTCGACCAGTGCCTGGCTAGCCGTGCCAGGGTTCAGCTGGAATCGGGCAGCGTGGTGAAAGTGCAGGGCAAGTACTGCCTGGCCAGTCTGGACGTGAAGGCGGAACACCCCGAGCTGGAGCTGCCGGTGCACTTGGCGCTGGCCAAGAACTTGCTCAAGAGCAGGATAGATGATGTGAGTGCTCTCTCTTCTCGATGTTTTTGCTTGATGCACTAACGGAACATTTCCGAGAGGGACTGCAATCTGGAACCACAGGTCGCACTTTGGTGAGTAGTTGCAGTCGGCAGTGTTGCTTGCGGTCTCATTCCAAGCGAGGCAGTGTCCATCGTATGGTGCTACTGCAGGATGGAGCCGCGCGCTGCGATCGCAGCATAAACATGCATTTTTCCACCTGTTATCAGGTGGTAAGTAGTTATAGGTGTTGACATAGTTTGCGACTTCATAGCTACTTAAAGCATTCAATCACTTGGTGTAATTTTATATTTATCTTTGTAAGCTTATAAAGCTCTGTTTTCATTAACGTTTCAGTTGCAACCATCTGTTGGTCGAGTGTATTATTCTTTGTCATAAATGAAACGTGCAGACTAAACATTATTAAACATTCAGCGCAAAATCTGTCCAAATCATGCCCACGAATATTTGGAATAGTATAATCATTCTAACGTGGTAATACAACGCGTGACAGACAAGCCATCGGTTTCAGCTAATTACGAAAATATTGTGCTAAAAGCAACGTTATTCCAAAATTGATACGAATGAAAATAGTAAAATTATGACAGCTCCCGGATTTTTTATGATTCGTGATGAGCGTCGTGGTCGGGTCGTTAAGTAATATTTGGATTGTTTGGAACACATTTAGTCTGGCAACTCTGGTGGACTTGCCCCTTTCACGTTAGGTTGCAATTAGCTCGGTAAAATCAGTCATGAAGACGAGCTTTGTTTATTTTAAATAATCGTCTCTAATACCTGACCCCAAACTATGCATAGTTTGTACAGTCAACAGCACCTCAGGCTCATTTCCGTCTTGTCTTGCTCTTGCCCAATGACATTTCTTTCCTTGCAATAGAGCAAGGAGGACTGACCGGAAATGGGTGGACTGAAATACATACTTACAGATAATAAACCATGACTTGATGTTTTTTTATGAAGGAAGCGTGAATTCCCAGTTACTAAGCATTACCATGATTTGTTTAGCCAGGTCACTTCGTGCCACGCTTTTCAACGCTGAGCTGGGGCGTGTGCGTGCCCACCGCCTGCAACCCTGAGGATGTGGAGGTGGTCATCAAGGACGCGCTCAAGCACTACCAGCACACCAGCGGGCTGGTCGTCAAGGTCAAGGTCGACCCGAGCGACTGCCACGAACCCGATGGCGACGAGTGGTGGGAAGACTGGATGGAGTGGCCGACGCTTCTGACACTGTTAGTAGACCAGTAACATAGCATAACAGACCAACTTATGCTCGCAGGAGACAAATGATGAAACATAGCCTGTTGGGTTTCAAAACTGTCCCGTTTTTGGACGCAGTAAGAACTATAGTCCGTTCGCGTTAAGAATGCACTGATTTCATATTTGTCCCTCGACCTAGTACGCTCCCTTATCAATCAAATCGTTCCTAATTAAAAAGCCAAGTCCACAGTGATCAGCCGAACGCATACTTTTGAATGCATAAATTTTTTTGGATCTGAGTTTTTTGTGTGCGACAGAATTAAATTTAATAATCACTGCATTCTTAACGGAACGAACTATAGTAGAAAACACATTTCTTTTATTATTTCAATTGATGTAAACAAATTTTATCATTTTAAACATCTGGCGTGCTCAATACCGAACCAGATACGTATATTTTGGTGTCTTACAACAAATGTAAGCAAAGCATTGCAATGTTACAACAAATGTAAGCTATACTCAGATAGGTTATTTTTATTTCAGCATAGGGATAATGCATTATCTTCTTACTAAAGACAGGAAACCCAGAAAAAAACATTCGGTCTTGTGCTCAGGCGGGGCTCAAACCAGCGTCTTCCGCATTCCGGGCGGCTGCACTAACCACTGTGCTACCGAGACCATTAACAAACCGGCAGAATTTTTATGGGATATTTTACCTGACAGCCAGATTTGTTTAAGGCATTGGAATAAACCTGACTACCAGGTAAAATGTCCCAAAAATCTCTTCTCTCTCGTCTCTTTAATAAAAGCAGTTCTTTCCAGATCTTTCTACGGCGTCATCGTTCTGCTGGTGTTTGTGGCGACTCTTCAAGATTATTTTGCCAGCAGCAAGTCCGAGGAAGACCAGGGCAATGGGGAATCAGATGACAAAGGGGAAGGTGAACCGAAGGAAGGTGAAGACAGCACTGAAGAAGAATCAGCTCCAAAAACTAGCAAAGGTACGCAAGTATGGGATAGTATGAGCTTGTAGTCAGAAAAAGATCATGCCCTATCATGATTGGACGTATCTTCTGAAACTGAAACTAACTGCTCGATACTAAAACTAAAAAACCATTGTTTTTAAAGACGTTTTGTTTTCAAAAAACCTGGGTTCGGTACTCCATCCATATCCCCAACACTTCTTAACGTCAGGCGGGGACATAATATAGACATGTTTGTAATAGGGACAGAATATTATTCTTGGGACTCAAAAACCACAGGGACAAACCAATAGGTCAAAATAGTTTCCTAGGCCGCGAATAAGCCGTATGCAAATTAAAAACAAAACAATGGCAAGTAGGTTCACTATTCATATTTTTCAAACGAGGCGCCAACTTAAAGCGCTTCCGTTACTGGCCAGTAATGAATGAGAGCCATTAAAAAAAGCTAATAGAACTTTCTGAACGCGCGGGAAAAAATGCCACATGTGTGTCGATTGTCTTTTGTTACGTTTAAGATTTTGCAAAGATTTATTGTATTTCTCAGAGTTAAGGTCCTTTATGAATCTGAAACCTTTTGGAAAGAAATGTGTGAGATTTAATATTTTTGCATTGTACCGTAAAATGTGGTGAGTATAGAGACGATTGAAAACTTCAAACCAAATTTTATAATAACTTCTTCTTCCTTGATTTGAGACTTGACCCTATTTCAATAAGTTTGGTTCCGGAAGTTTATGCTCTGTTTTCGTTTTACTGAAAAAACAAGATGTTTTAAAAATTTCAATAGGTCCCCGGTCCGTCTAACTGAAAATGTTATTATTAATAATATCTGTATGACGTTCGATGTTCAGAACGCTGGCCGGCGCTGACAAACCATATTGAGGTAACCTGTTAGGTTGTTGTACAGGTACGATACCTGTGTTTTTCTCTTATTTTTTATTTGAAATGATTTGCGTTTGACCTCAGTCTCGCCTGATAGTGAGCCATGACGAGGACGATTGTGGAACACGCTTACCCTGTAAATGCCTATACGCTCTTTCATAAAAATAGCAGCCTAATAACTAAAACTCCGTTTTATCTCAACAGATGGCGTCCTAAGCGCGTTTTCCTTGTACCGCACCGTGAGCAAGTTGCTGGCGCCTGGCACCGATGATGAGATCGCTTGCATCCACGGGGTCCGCGGGCTGGCCACGCTGGCGTTGCTGGTCGCACACAAGTTCTTGCCACTCGCTGTCATGCCCTACACGAATAGGCTGAAGATTACTGAGGTGAGATCACAACTTAACTTAGTTATGTTTTCAATGGATTATTAATCATGCATGATAAATATACTTGGACATTGACACGTACAGCGCCACCTAGCCCTAAATTAAGCATAGCTTGTACTATGGGAACTAGACAACTAATTAACCACTATGATCCATTATGATCAAATTGGTTTTCAATTCTTGAACTATCGGGACAGTGAACCTGTTAAATATATTTCTTTGGGAAGTACTTAGTTAACCTACATAGAAAACAACCAGACAAATACAGTCAAACATATTTATCGAACCCGCGACCTCTAGTGTAGGAGCCAACTTCTTAACCATTACACCGAATCGGTTGTCAAAATTGGCTTATTGATTGGTTCCAGGCAAATGTCGTCAATTTTGACACATTATTGTGATCATCTTTAGTTTACAATCTGAGTACTTAGGTATATCGTGATGTTATAAACTATCCGTGGGTTGTTAACTGCGAAATCTGTTTATTTATAATTTCAGGCATTATTTTGTTTCACTAGTTATAAACTGACGGCGCGCTGAAAGATATCGAGATGATATTAATGACTAAGCGGCCGGATTTATAATAATTTAATAGGTCTCCTATATCCTAATCTACCTACCTACAGCATATTTTGTTCTTGTTTCATTTGCTGTTATATGGCGGGATTAGAAACACTGTAATATTTATTCAAATGTCAATATTTTTTTCGCATATAAATAGCACGAGACAAACCGTTGACAATATTTTAGTTCAGCTGAAATTTACAAACTATGGTTTTAATGATGTCTAAGGAAACGTTTTTAATGTAATTCCGCACTCTTTAAACCGTGGTCCTGCTTCCAATCGAATCGCGAACGACACATACTCGTATCATAATACGAGTACCTATGTATTGTTCGGTTTACTATTATTATTATTTCGGTTCACTTTGTACTGTAAAACATTAGACGATTTAAAAAGAGTCACTGCTGAGTTTCTGCCGGGTCTTCTGAGTAGAAACAACCTTCCGGCGGTGGTAGAGTCACATTATGTTCATGTATTTTAAGTATTGTTTAAATAACGTACCATTATGTGTAATATGTTTATTAAGTGGTTAAAATTAAGATTCTTGACGATTCGAAAGTTTTATGTAATGGTCTACTTGAATAAATTTAAATATTTAATTTGAATTCTGATAGGTACGTTCAATAAAAGCTAAGTGTGTTGTTGTTTGTATTGTTGAATTTAAAAAAATGTTGCACATAACACGCTCGAATCGCCTCTGTATAGTGCGACCTTAGCCGTGAGTATTCGGAGCATCTGTATATTTATGTCGTGACTAGTGATGCAACCTCTTTTTCATTCTATCGATGACATCGCCACAATTTCAGTTATCGTTCAAGAACGTTAATTTGTATTCGTAGCCGATAATTTATTGTTTAGCAGTCCACTAATGTACTTAGTTGCATTATTCATTCCACGTTTTAGTTTGCGTAACCATGTCTCAAATAAAAAATAATTTTAAATGTAAATTAACCACAATCTAATTAACACTTGTTCCTTACTTGTTAAAACCGATAGTATTTTAAGACTGTAATCATGAATTTATTGTATTGGCTCATTTAATCTCAATGCGATCAACGTACGGAATTAACGGAACAGTGTTTATTTTAAACCACTCAAAGCAACAATCAATATATTTACCATAATATTTAATGTATACTTAAATGAATATGACGCTACCACTGGATCGGAAAGTTGTTTCTGTACTGAGAAGAACTGACAAGACACTCAGCAGTTTCTCTATCCAACTATTCAACTCAACTGGGCAACGCCTTAACCACCTCTTCGCCAATCTCTGCAGTCCAGAGCTACAATAGACCAGTTTTCAAGATGGGGGCTAGCTCATACTCAGCCTCAGTTCTAAGTATGGGGAACCCCTAAAATTTATTGTGTCTTTTTCTATTTATGTGTCATAATCTTCATGCGATTCACCATGTTTCAACAGTATAGCTTTTATAGTTTCGGAAAATAGTGGCCATGACATACGGAAAAGCAGACAGACAGACATGACGAGGTCCGTTTTATTACGGAACCCAAAAAGGGAATTAAATTACTAACTAATTATTTTTTAAATATTTACTGAAAGATTAAGAAATACGTAATGTTAAATATTTGTTTTAAAGTAAGAAGGTATCAATTAATTATTTTTAACTCATAGTAAGTAACGATTTTGTAAATAGATATAAGGTGCCTAAGACAACACAAAAAAAACTTACACAACACACACTAATTTAGCAGAATAAAAAAACACTTTAAATTACTGTATTCTGGTTTTTATTTTCTCTGTTATTATAGGTCATATTCCGGGTATACCCAACCGAGTACTTTTATTCGTAACAATAAAACTGACCCCTCTTTTACATCACTATTTAGCGTGTTTAAACAATTCTTACGCTAAAGACATGTCGTTGAATTTGGTCGGGTTTCTCAGTCGAAATAAATTTGTTTGTCTGTAGCACGATTTGTTGGGTCTGGCGAGTTGCCAAGTGTGGACGCTTGGCGGCGCGCGCGAGCTCGATGTCCAAATGACTCAGGTTTAGTGTTCTGTAATGAAATGACAAAACAGTAATGAGATCAAGGCATGAATCTGTATTATATTCTTGGCATTGTTAAAACGAACGTATTTTCAGAAAAAAACATATTTTAAACATATTTTACACAAAAATAGGGCCTACAGATGGCATTGAAATTTTTGCAAAATTATCTTTGCTACCAAGACTCAATTGCAAAAAGTGATGGAAATACTGGTAAAAATAAACCCCAAAAGTTCATATTCACAATCATGCGCTATGTGTTTTTGCTTTTATATTACTGCTAGGCGTTATCTCTACGTTACGTTACGTTCGGTATAAATTAAATAAGGCTACGACAACCGAACCTAAATAATGTCGTAGCCTAGTTTTTTGGATTTCATAGAAGGGTGCCAATAATCGGGTGGTATATCCTACTATACCGAAAATAATATTAATAAATACACAGTATACGAATATAACGTGGCTCAACCTCCGGCGTCGGAAAGTATTTTCTGTACTGAAAAAAACCGGCAAGAAATTCAGCAGTTATTTTTTTTTACATGACATGATTGACATAACAGGATTAAGTTTAAAAATTCAAAAACCAGCATTACTTGCCAAATACGCTGCAGAATTCTGAAGAAAGTTAGCGTTGGATTGCGTAGTAGTGAACCTCAATTTAACGAACAACAAATAATTTGTAAATATACGAGTAAACAACATTCTGTGCCAGAATGTATTCACTCGTATTGTCCCTTCATACTTAACTCCACAGTTAATAGTTGTAATAAATGAAGTTTTTAGTAAGGCATGTCTGAAACTTTGCTTTTATTAAATAAATAAATCCAAATTGAGAGAAAACCCTAATTCAAAGTGAAGCGTATTGATGATTGAAGTTTGCGTCAAGCACCGAGATGTAAAGTGATGTACCTACGCCGGAATGCCGCCCCTGTACCTACAACGGCTACAACAGACTTGTTCATACACACGAATGTTTTCACTGGGCGAGGATCGAATTCGCGACCTTTCTTGGAGTAAATAACTTGCTAATCAATTTAACGAACTGTTAATCAAAGACATAATTTATTTTCATTGGGATTATATAAAGTATTTTTCATTACTCATACTCTGAAAGTAGGTCATTACTGACCTGAGAAGCGGGCTGAAAGTAACACTTTTCATCCCTAGGGAGAATCACTTTCAACTGACAGGTGTCAAATTATTTAAAAAAAAAACTAGTTCTTTTTCACATATCTATTGAACCATGTTCCAACCTTCTATACAGCCACGATGTAAAATTTGAAATAACTTAAAGTTAAGTATTGATCAGAGAATATATATGTTTTAAATAACTTTATTATAATTTAGTTTCAACAATTTCTTTAAAATAACTTAGCTTTGAGTAAAATATTTACCATTTTTCTAATGATGAAAATAAAAAATAATGGCTGAATAGCGGGCCGGCCACAGAAAAAAAACAAACAAAATAGGCGGGAAAGCGGCAATTCGATCTTCATTTATTTTCCTCATTTTTTCTTAAGCTAATTCATGTTTTTATTTTTACTTTCCTCGTATTTGTAATGAAAAGCACAGTGTTTCCCTCGGGTGAAAGACTTATTTAGTCCCTCGAACTATTGGCGCCCTCACTTCGTTCGGGGCGCCAAACCCCGTCTCGGGACTAAATAAGTAACTTTCACCCCTAGGATAACAATGTACTATATGTACATAATCGACATAATAAAAAAAATGCAGTCACCCGGCGCTGGAAAGGCTCTTTTAATTGTAGATATCAGTAAAAGTCGTTCGTCAATAGTTTTGACTTAACATTGAAAAAAACATTACAAACAGGGGTAACTTTGTTTTTTTTTTTTATCGAGTGAAGTTCATCATGTAACTGAATGCGATTTTGACTAGATTATATCCGTATCTGATCTAGTCATTGTATATATTTTTTAGAATTGTTTTCTATGTGTCCGATGGTTTTAGAAAACGGTATTTACGGCCTTCCTGGCTACTCTGTACGCACACACCATTTAGATGCTGGCTGTAGCAAAATTTTAGTTATTTTATTTATAAGTAATGACATTTTTATGCATCGGCGTGAAAACAACATCAGAAGTTTGCGGTTGTCTATCTCGAAACATAATAGGTATTCCATTAAAGTCAGGGGCCGAGTGACGTTGACGTCATAGTAAACGAAACACTTCACTTCAAAAGAAGTCAAGCACTGATCCTTTTTAAGTAGGGATTTAATGACGTCAGTACTTGATCACTAATTGAGCACAGGTTACTAAGCAAAATTTAATAATACAGGGCTGTTTAGTCGCTGTAACAGAGGAGTTATCCCCAATTTATAAAAAATATTGAGTTTACCGGTAGCGATAAAAAGAAAGGTTTAAGCCAGCGACACGATAAGTGAAGAAGAAAAAAAAATAGAATTTGATTTTCTAACCTGATGTTTCGACCACAATAAAAAAACCGGCATCAAGAGATATAAAAAAAACCAAAGAAATACAAGCTGTTGTTTTAAAAGCTTCATACAAAGCATTGAAAAGTGGCCGACTCTACCGAATTTTCAATAAATATTTTATAAACGTGATTCTACATTTCTTTTGACTTTTCGCAGGTTTTGCAAACAAAATAGCCTGTATGTATATTTTTATTTATTAACTTACTAACTCTTTTGTTTCCAGACAGTAAGTTCTCCGCTATGGTCATGGTGCCGAGCTGGATGGATGTACACCGACTGCTTCCTGCTGCTCAGTGGCGCCCTCCTGGCTCACAGGATATCTGCAGATAGTGACACTGGTGCGCCAAGAAGATTGTTCTCAAGATATCTCAGGTATGTACAAATAATACAACTCGTTACATTTATCCTGCCACCTTGGTCTGCTGGAAGAAATCTCTTTTTAGAGATAAGCTCACCTGTACTTTTACTGTCCTTCAAACTGTCTATTGTAACTGTCTTTTTGTGTACAAACAAACAAAAAACAATAATACTGGGAAAAACCTATTGCTTTTGTCCTCTATCTAGTCACCGCGAAATTACAAACGCAGCGTTCTAGGTAGTTATATTAATCTTGTGTCGGTTTAGCACTTACTTGTTAATTTTTATATTTACGGGTTACGGGTATTATCCTGTCTCAGTTAATATAAAAAGCTTAGACGCTTCTTTATCATGATTTTTATCGATTATTATGCAAACATCCTGTTTGTGTTTATTTAACTTGTTGAAAATTTTAAATAAGCACTTAACTGAAATAGCCGCAATACAGTTCCTCTGACAGACGATTAAGCAATGTAAATACACGAACATATTAATTATTACTCCTTTCATAGTTTTTTCGACTTTGAAAAGTGCGTTGTCACGTTGTGTATCTACCTACTGTGTAAAGTCCAAATACAGTTTCGCCAAAATAGGGTTCTAAGTTTTTAGCTCATGACAGTTCAATGTGAGTATACCTATGTCTGCCTGTGTCGTGGTGGCTCTAAGAAGTATTAACCGATGTTAATAAAATAAGGGTAAAGAGAAGATTTCTTAAAACAAAATGTGGTGTGGTATGTGTTATCCCTTTGAATACCACGTTTTCTTTTCTAGGTAGTTGATGAAGAGATTTTAGCAATCCACACATTAGGTCTGCTGACAGACCTGATTGATTTAAGGTTTGGTATTCTTTAAATGATATAGTATTCCTGGGGTGGCATTCTCAATGCAAAGTGAATTCGAAGTGAGATTCCATTTTATCGTTCTGTAAAACTCAATAACTGCACGAATATGATTGTTTGTGTGAAAAGAACTAAGCCGAGAAGATGTTTAAAATGTTTCTACGATATACGAGTTTACTTTAGACTATTAAAGTTAGCGTTTTCTCCTGAGGGATATCGAGATGGGAAGTGAATATAATCTTTTTGTTATGGTTTTAAGCAATTGAGATACCTACTTTGCATCTTGACATCCATGAGAAAAAAAATGTGTTTAAAATGTGTTCAAATAACAAGATCTTTTGCTTGCAGGTTGACTCCAGCGCTGCTGGCAGTGGTCCTCTTCTACGCATATGTCTGGGATAATATCTCTTCAGGACCCATGTGGGGCACTATGGTCACCAAGAACGTGGAAGTATGCCAGGAGGGCTGGTGGTGGAACTTACTTTACGTGCAAAACTACTTCGGCTTCGAAGAAATGGTAAGATACGACACTTGTAAATCTCAATAATATTAAATACTTAGAATATTGTTAATTGAATGTGCTTTATTGAACATCGGCCTTAGGTTGTAACCAGACCAATCAATCGATTCCAGATCGTGGGCATCGATCGATGGTAGAATGGTTGGGTTGACACCGTTGGTATTAAATATTGTTAGAAACTATGAATCGACCATCCCACCATCGATTGATTCTCTCGATTGTTTGGTCTTGTCAACGTTGAGTATCTCTCAGAAGTATAGCTATCCCTTTCAGTTCTATTACCATTTTACGGGACAGCATGAGCGTGAGCGCGTGTCTAGCGTGGATTGACGTTTGTTAATTCAGTGGTTAAAGTCCCCTTGCGCCGGGGCCTCATCTTACGGGGCATACTAAAAGGCTCAGAAAGTTCACTTTTATTCTTAACAAAAACCAAATTTGTTTGAGTTAAAGTACTTCGTAATAAAATACGTTCTAGCTATAGTAAGAATCGATTCGAGTATGTTTGAGTCGACGGAATACTTGTTGATCGCTGGTAACACGATGCTCCGCGCGACTTTTAAACGGGAGATGGTTTCGTATGTATGCTTGATCCACTATTGCCACTGAGGCATGTTCCTAGTGGCACGATCATTGGACTGGAACAATATAAATTCCTACATTACCTATATCTTCCAGTGTGCGCCGCAAACTCACCAGCTGGCTCTAGACTTCCAACTGACGATCCTTGGCAGTGCTCTAGTATGGGCGATCAATTCGGAACTGGTTGGCGCCAGGTTTCTGATCCCGGCCATCCATGGAATAGCCACCTACTCAAGATACACTACTGTGCAGGAACACCGGCTCACCATGTTGGCCTATCATGGCGCTAGGTAAGATGAAGTGCTGTCAACTTAACTTAAGAAAAAAAAGTATCGTTTACTTTTCGATTACCAAAACGTTAAAACGGTTCGTGTTAGCCCTACAGATTTCACCTCAAGTTCATGTGTGCATAATATTTTTAGCGGCGAATGACAATGACGTTTAAACTATGAGGCCTAAGCGTCCGCACACGGGCCACACGCCACGCGCCACGAAACGCCGCCGACATATTTCTTGTAGTTTTCATACTATTTTTATGGACTCGCAGCACACACAGTGAAGCCGATGGCCGCTACACGCCACACGCTACAAACTATAGGAATATGATAGGTGGCTGCGTTTCGTGGCAGCGTTTCGTGTCCCGTGTGCGTGGACACATCCACCGAAATTCTGCGATTAATATTGTATCGAAATGCGTCTTTGAAAGCGTCTCTCTGTACAAAGTTTATTTTTTTCAACCTTGTTTGCGCAAACTAACTAATTGAAATGTTTTTCCAGCTCGGATCTAAAAGAAGACAAAAGTAGGGTTACCTATCATAAGACCGAATTTTCTTTTCCCGAATTTCATTTTCCCGAAAACGTTTCGCTTTTTTTCGTTCGGCATTTTTTCATTTTCCCGAAATCACGTTTGCCACTGTATCAGTTGACCGATTATCAACTGGATTTTTTTCGTTTGCCAGACGTTTTATTAGGCCACAGAACGTTTTACTGAACTGATGATTGGCCGAAATGACACTTGTCCGAAGTATTGTTTTACAGAACAATCATTAGACCACTGTTTTGATTGCCATATTTTTAGTTTACCAAACGATCATAAAAAAGTTACGGGTTAAGCAGCCAAGGAATTTTTGGATTTAAAATAAAATAAGAAATTGACAGCATGTACGCAGACAAACAGCATGCAAGTTTAAGGAAAACACAAGAATTCTGTCACGGCTCCGGCATTACGGGGCTCCGGCGGTTCCTCGCGTGCTAATCGTTGCAGATGGCTTTCGCTCAGCACCGAAGCTTCGGCTTGTTGGCCGGCTTCGCCGGCCAGCCTCAGCCGCGGCGCCTCGCGCTTAGCCACCTGCTCCTCAGCCCGCGGGCCGCCTCGCCCCTCCATGCCTACGCGCTTTTAAATAACACTCTTGGGGTAGGGCAAAACAAGTACCACGTGGTGTCGGGGTTGACTGAGTCGGATTCGCCCTGAAGTTGAAATTACTGAATAACGACGTTAACGAGACGTTGAACGTTATCGTACAGTAGTTGTGGTCTAGTAATATTCGGTAAAATAAGATTTAGGCAAAGTGATCATATGCCAAATAAGTCATCTGGTAAATGAAAAAAGTTGAACAAAGACTTCGGGCAATAGTAAAAAGTTTATTGTGAAATTCGGTTTAACGTACTTCGGTAAAACGACACTTATGTCAAAAGAGACTTCGACGGGTTAAAAATATGTCAAACAATACATCTGGCAAATGAAATGTTGGTCAATAGTTTTCAGTCAAATGAAATTCGGACTAGTAAATTTCGGACAAGTGACGGGTTCCCCAAAAGTAGGGTTTTGAAAAGAACAGCCGGTCTAATTTGCATTTATTTATTATAAACAACAAACATACACATACGAACTAAATGATGTCTCGCAAAAATATATTATTATTTTATTAAACTACACTCTGCAGACCTATTACCTACTAGCTACATTATTTCTCCGTGTTATTTTTTATTTAATCTAGGAATGATTCACCAACTTGTTTTTTTAACACGTACCTATACCATTTAAGGATTGGTGAGCTTGGAGGCAAAAGATAGCCTTTACTTAGGTCTTAAAGGTCCCTTTTGTGGCCCAGCGACAACTGAAGTAGGCTCAGCGACATCGAATACACAATCCGTTCGAAGGCTATCTTAATCAAAAAGCAAACAAGGCTATTAAAACTACTCACAAAGTTGTTGTGTGTCTTCCGTTGCGCGCCATAATGACGACCCTTAGGCTAGGGGGTCTTATCTAACTGTCCTAATGGACTTCCTGAAAAAGCGACCCGACTGAATTTTTGCGGCAAATCGTTTTTACGTGCAGTGCGTAGTCATTAAATCGTTTTGTTGAAGTAATTGGTCATGGTGATGGGTTTGTGAAATTCTCGAGTATGCATAGAAACAGACGCAATGTCAACTTAGAAAGTGATGATTTGGCAAAAAATCGCAATAGGGGTTATTACATTAAAATGTTCATACCTAAACGTTAACGTTGTGGTTTATCAAAAAAACTCTGAATTTAAAAATTATGAGCCGAAGCTATAGTGCGGAAACGATAGCAAGAATCTACGAGTCTTTATTCTTAACTGTCCATAAGAAATTGAGACATTTCCTTTAGTTTGTGACAATACTTTCCAGAATTTGATCTTCATAAGCGCCACTACGAGATAGCGCAATAATACAAGGCAAGTTTATTTTCGAAATCAACAGGTTTGATTCCTGGCTAGGTAAAAAATATTATTTTTAAAATCTGACTATGCAGGTTAAGTTTTTTGTCAAGTCACCCTCAATACTCTTTTTAGCATTTTTCTATATTCTCCGTGAAAAAAACAGCCTGTATACTGCTCTAAAGATTGATACCCGAGTACTACACACTTGGGCCCAAGCTATACATTATTATGTGGTATTATTTGCCTTAAAATGATATAACTTGTTATAATTGCTTATTTAACCGTTTTGAAACCGTCACTATAAGGGCCAGATGTCATTCCATAATTGTAAGGTCACTAGCGATCTTCAATTTGACAGGGTTTCGACAAGGTTTTAATAACACTCGTCAATACCTCACCGTAATGTTAGGGTTACTTTAAGCGAATATATCGACATGCCGTTGTCTCCTAAGCCCCGGATAGATAGACGAAAATGACAAAATAAATCGTAAGGGCACAAAGGTACTTACTAAGCACCTGATTTATAAAATTAAAGCAACGCATCAGCATTGGCTAAGCGATTGACGTGTTCTGTCATTTACTTGCAAACATTTCACTGGCGACATCTTGGCTACATAGCTCATCACACCGCCCTAAGGCCTTCGACTAGGCTTGACGAAGGACAGCTAGCGACGACAACGGGACCAATTTGTCGGGATTATTGTGGCGAGTAACTACGGAATTCTACACTGTGCATGAGTCGCCATGAGCGTTTTTTTCTCATTTTCTGTTGAAGTATTACGGTCATTCTCAGCAGGCCTGGTTTTGGTGCGTCCGTGCAAATATCTGACTAGTTTGTTATATTTTGAAGCTGTCAAATTTTTACTAACTAGATCTAGCATTCATCTTTTAGGAATTTGAATTTGAGACCCATCCTCTTGTAAAAAAGCACTTAATTATTTTTTCTTAGGTCGTTCTCCTAAGTTCCGTTCGCTGTCCAGAACCCCGATTCAAGTACAAAACCTTCAATAGCGTCAAAATAAGTAACGATTGATTCATTCCAGTAAAAACAATTTTAAGATTAATAATTAAGCATTATTATACACTAAAAATATTCTGTTTAACTTGTGTATTTTCTTAGACAGACCGAAAAATATGTTTGTCCTGTCATCATGCCTAATTTCAGTCACGAGTATAAAAGTAGCAAATATCTTGCTCGCAGAGTAAGTAATTCCTTTCCTTAGCGCAACGTTGTGTTTAATATGTTGCGCCGCGGCAGGCAACCGAAGCGTTCCCGTGTCACTTGCTCCGTTGGCGAACTACGACCGTAAGTACCTAATTTCTATTCGCTTGGTTCACCTCTTTTCTAATTTCCGTTCGCTCTTTTAATTAATATTTTAAAATGGATACAAACTGGTCTGTGATTATATTATATGCAGGCATTTGTTGGCTACCTCATACTTGTAGCAATATACTGTATTTTTTACCATTTAATTAATATCTCATTAAAACCGTCGTGTTCCTAATTTCCATCACCCTATTCCGTCACGCTAAACGTGACGGAAATTATATAATACCTGACAGCATTCGTTTTCTTAATGTTTTTACCTTAGAACAGGTGCCTATTTAAAGTTTTTTGGTAGGTATACATAGCTTAAACCATAATGTGTATTCTTATTTTACAGAAAACATGGGTAAGCCAAAACGAAGTCGAGAGGAGATTTTGGAGCAACAAAGGCTTAGACAGCAACGAAGAAGAGAAAGAATCAAGAATGATCAAGATCTATACGCTGTGTATAAAGAAATAGACCGTTGTTTATCGGTTGTTTATCGTTCGAGTTTCTAATAAATAGAGAGCCAAAATGGTTCATTAGCTTATATTATAAATATAAATAATGTTTGTTTTTTTTTTTAATTATCAGTTATCGGTAGGCTACCGAGCATTTTTTTTGTTTTATTAAAGAGATTTTTTTGTTATTTATATACTGTACAATAACTTGTGAGGTTGACTTTTCATTAAATTCTGTTTATTTTCTATTTGAGTTTTATTTCAATACAATATAAATTTAAGTACGCTATTTTCTAATTTCCGTCACACCCAAAACTTTGTCACCTCATAACTCCATAACCAGTCGGCACATTGAAGTGCCAAATACATAATTCTGTTTATTTTATCGTCTTTTCTTAATTGAATTGCCAATTAAACGAATTTCTTGCGAAATGAAAATCGTGACGGAAATTATACGAAGAACACTTTATCGTGAGAATGACCGATTAAAGTAACAATCCCTTTTTTCTATGAATAAATGATTACAAACCTACGTATTTGGAAAAGTCGCCAATTTTTATGAACACTTTGCGTCTCTCACCTGTATGATATGATTTATACTACCAACGTGATAGGTTTGCGAAATTCGATATCGTCTTCTATTGCGATTGATAGACCATTTTATTTCGCGATAGCTTTTATTAGGGCGTGGAATTATTCGAGTTATTACGATGACTGACTCTGTGGCGCAGTGAGTGATCAGCCGCGGGTTGTGAGTTCAATACCCATGGAGGCCTAACGCTAGCGCGATTTTTGATTAAGGATATTGCTTTTTTATTTTGTATCATACACATTTTACTTATTAATTTTGACTATGGAGCTCTTGAGGTTACCGAGTAGGTAGGAAGGAACTAGTTAAGACACATAGGAAGCAGTATCGATTTCCGATCTAGCGAGTAATACTTACCTATCTGCTAATTGAAATTAAATTTGAACTCCTTCCAGGTGGATGTACCTTCATTATTTGTGGTTACCAAATACGAAGAAAACGTTATTGCATTGTTTGTGTTTTTCTCTCATTTTTATTTTGTTTATGTTCAATTAGTAATATAGGTATTTTTTATCGGCTAGAAACTCTTTTTTTTTCAGAAGATGTTAACAATATTAATTCAATAAGAAGTATTATTAAGTGCTAACATCTAGTATATAACATTGATTCAATATGTACATGTGAAAATAACTTTCATTTCAGCGTTAGCCAGCTTTATAGGACCGCCCGCCTAAGCTACACGTCTGCGCTGCATCGGTCTACGCCTTACCTCATAGGCCTGAGTCTAGGCCTGGCCCTGAAGAACACCTCGCGACATGGCAAGGTTTGTATGTAGGAATATCATTTGTTCTTTGAATAGTTAATCTTTACTTTTCTAGTAAACTAATTCAACAATTATTTAAAAAGAGGGGAAAAGGAACAATGACTCACATTAGAGAGACGATTTAATAGAAGGAAAGCTTCCAAGCAGCAGTCCGTTAATAAAGCTAAAGATGTTTCCACAGGAAGCTTCACAGAACCAAAAACCATAGAGCCAAGTTAACTCCTACTACATCGGACATATATGGTATATCAGCCTCTGCAAGATTTAAATGACCCTCAAAGTCTCCAAAAACGACACAGCACTACATCGGGTGAAGAAATAATGACTGCTGAATTTCTAAAAGCAGGCAGAAAACCAGTTATCATAGTCCTAATGGGGCTATCAAATTCCGTGTGGTTCTAAAAGACCACGCTTGATGTAAGAGACAAAGCGGTGATAATGATGACGATGATGATTAGTCCTACCAATTTCGATTATAGCGACCACTTTAACTTCTATTCGGTACTAAAATGGTGTGCTCTAAGAAGGATTATGAGCGTAATTAGTCGCACTGAATGACTAACAGGTAACCTGGCTATCCTGACGTCAAACGTGTCAACTCAGTGATAATATTAAAAAAGGGGGAAAACCTCTTACCGAAGAACTACAGATCCAATTTGCTTCTGAGCCATGTCTACAAACAGCAAAATGTTGCGTTCATAATTCCTTCTTTCCCGTTATCAAGTAACCACAAAGCAGATTATGTAATAACTTAGTTTCTACACACGCGAAGAATCGTAATTAGTTAAAATGTTTCACTATCTTATTAAAAGGTTTGCGGCTTTAAAAATAGTCAGCTTTGTGTTTTGCAACTCTGATTCAATAAAGTTATGTCAGTTATACGTCCCTGGTTGAAATTCATATTTTTAAAGCCTTTTGAAATCCATTCAGAGCAAAAAACCGGACGTTACGTGTTGTATCCGAGAATAAAGAGTGAAATCTATTTCTGGGATAGCTCTCCGAAAATTATTTTATGCCTCCTCGCGTCAGTATACTGGATGAGGCGTGCAGTCTGGTAATTATAAAACCTTTGGGTCACATTTTTACATCCTGAACCTTAAACTAATATAAGAGCTATCACACATCTCAGACCAGTATGAATTTATATCTAGATATAAATTCTTAATACTATGAACTGTCTTTCTTTCAGTCAATTTGTGATCTTATCCGCTAGTATATTGTTTGCAGGGTGAATTTTTCAAATGGGCGTGTTAGGTCAAGTTATTAAAATATACTCGAATATGGAACGTAGAAAAAGGAAGCCAATTTAAACAAAAAATAACTATCCCTACCCAGAAGTATAAAAGTTAACAATGAGTGTGGATATCGAAATCAGTATTAGTTTTCTCTATAAATCATCTATTTGATGTCTTTTTCAAATATGTGTATTTAATTAAAAGTATAATATAGTAGTATTATCAGTTACACCAAATAACTAACCTATTCTCCTCAGTTTCTGCTCACCCTGGGTTGGCTGACCAGCACAGGCCTTTGGTGGTCTGTGTGGTGGGCTGGCTACGACTCCGGCGCAACTACATACAAGTACAGCGCCACGTTTGCTGCTCAATATGCTGCCTTCGCACCTTTCGCCTCAGGCCTGGCTATTGCCTGGGTCATTTACATCGTGCATAATGGACATTGTGGTATGAGACACAGAGTTTTTTGAAAAATTGTACAGTCACAAATGTTGGAAGTAAAATGTTTAGCATATGTTTGGTAAAATCAATTTCTTCCTAAATTAAAAGTGAATTGCTAGATTTCTAGAAAATTTCCTTTTATCGACTTATGAGGATTTCTACTTTTAAATAAAACTGTTTAAAAATAGTCCACGTATGAAATCGAGCGGTAATTAGCTTTTTTTTTTGTTTTCAAAAGCGTAAATATTTTTGCTTCATCAACACTAACTTTCTGAATAAGTAAACTGAAGGGAACCAAAACATCTCAAAGGAACTTTTTCAGTTTTTGAGGCTGTAGGCTGTAGGCTGTAGGCTGTTTTTGAGGCATTAGAGGCTTGAAGCCCCCAGATTACACCTAACACCTTGAATTCAGTAAATATCATAATAAAGTTCATAATTTCCAGAATGGGTGTTCAATCTTCTCTGCTGCCGGTTCCTAGTCCTCATCAGCCGTCTGTCCTATGCGCTGTATCTGTGCCAGTTCATCGTGTTCCTCACCATTGCTGGCACCGTTCGCACTTCGAGCGAGTTTACTATTTTGTCTTTGGTAAGTCTAGTATTTTTGTCATGGTCTTTTGGAAAGCCACAAAAAGCTCAATGAAACATTAAAAAACATAATACGAGTTTGTAATCTTTCGCATGTGAAGGTTTCAAGTCACTTGACATTGGCAGAATACACACGACATTAGAAAGGGCAGTCATTAAAAAATCTAACATCACGTTACACCAAAGTTGACCAAAGTAGGTGACAAATAGTGAGCTACGTAATGAAAGCTAGAAATCTAGGAGGAAGAGACTATACTTAAACCGATCGTGGACTAGAAAATTCCAATCTTGGTCCAAATTACAGGGAAATAGTAAGATAAGTATAGCACGTTAACACATTCATTGTAAGAAGGCACTTTCTCAAAACAAAAAAAGACGCCATGGCGCTCTGCATTCCTTGAGTAAAATTCCATCGTATTCCTAATATTTTATAGCATAACCACCTTTTCATTCAGGGCTACACTACCTTAAATCAATGTCCGACTTTATTTATTTCCATGAAAAACGTTGTAAATTGTGTGTACAAACGTGAGAACGATCTTAAAACGTAGTATTTGCACAATAATTTTGTTGACGAGCCCAAAATAGCCGCTTGGGTAATTTATTATGGTTATTCGGAACATGCTGTATAAGAATAAGCTGAAGTACCGAATTAGAATCGTAATGGTAATTGACTGTCGCGTTATAAACAAGAAATAACTTTTGTATTCATCTTACAATGTAGCTCAAGATGGGAAGTTGTTTCGAGTACTACTTAAAGCGCACTTGTTATTCTGCTCAATGGCTATTTACTTTAAATTTAGTTGGGTTAGTAAATTTTAATATAAGGTTTAGTTTGTATACGTTTCTTGAATTCAAATTAAATAAAATTATTGCAAGTTGTCTCACGGAAACCGTCAAACTGGTTGTTTTACGTGATACACTATCTTAATGTGCATCAACTCCACTCGGAAAGCTTTAAAACTAACTTTAGTCTAAAGCAAAAATTGCAGAACATACTTAATGTTTTTTATCAGCTAGAGATTGTAGTATCAAAAATGTATCTGTCACACACTTGTTTAAACTAACTCTTTTGTTCACAGTTCGATGCTCAAGAAACTCTAGTCATACTGCTGTCATCAACAATTTTAACCTTAACGTTCGTCATTCCAATGCAATCCTTACACAAGCTCTTCACGTTGTCTAGCAAAACCGAGGAAGCTACCACTGAAGGAGGAGACGCGGTTGAAGATAATGCTGAAGAAAAAGCTGAAGAAAATGAGCTAATAGAAAAACCTGAGATAGAAGAGGTAGAAGAAATTGAAGAGATAATTGAAGTCCCACCAGTGAGGAGACAGCATCTTGTAGCTCATAGAGAAATGCTAGAAGAAATACCAGAAGTAGAAATAGAGTTTGAAATGCAAAGACAGAAAAGTGATGGTCTTGAAGAGATATTAGAAGAAGAAGAAGATGAAGGGGCTGAAGAGGAAGAAGAAGGACCAAATGATGACGACGACTTAGAAATAATCGAAGAGGAAGAAGGTGGAGAAGATGATATATGGGAAAACCGAGAAGAATATCAACCAAGTCGACTGCAAAGAAGAAATGATGAAGACGACGGGGATCTTGACGAATGGGAGTGGACCACAAATGGAACTGGTCGAAGTGGAGCTCAATATTATCGATATTCTAGATAGCGATGTTTACCTAATAAATTTAAATCCGTTCAATTTGACTTTATTCCCACCTCAGCTTATGAAAACACCTTTGGTTTATTAGAAAAACATCCTCGAGTTATAAGTTTTTTGTGCATTTGTTGTCAATATTTTTATAAGATTCATCAAAAAATATTCAAAATCAATACCATCTGATTGACGGTGCTTACCTCCCGTGATTTTTTGCCTTTGTTAAATAAACATGATAATTAAAATGTTTCTTTCTAAGTTTATAGTATTATTTGTATCCAAAATTGACCGATTTTTGGGTTTTGATAAGCCAAAACGAAGTTGTAGGTCCGCTATAAAAACTGCAAAGGCTAATGCTTTCTTAAATTAGGATTGAACATTATTGTGAATTAACATTGTAGTTTATGGGGCGTTATCGCTAGAGTTCAAGAATTAAGCCTTCAGCCCAAAGTTATCAACAAAATCGCATGCATGCAGGCTTTGGTGGGTAGGTGATGCAGTAAAATGCCAGTCTTATCCCCAGCCTGGAAAGCAAGCGTAGGTGAGCCAAAAATTAGATAGGAGATGTCTAGATCCACTTCAACTTACCAAATCAATAAAGCTAGTGAATATCCAACTTAATTAAAAATAGCCTATTGTAAATACGGTACGTAAAATCAAGAAGATAAATGCCATGTAAAGGCAAACTCAATCATAATCAGGAAGAGGTGAACACACAAAGTTGTGCCTTTAAAAGTCGTTTTAAAATAGTCAAGGTGAACAAATTTTGAAATTTCGTAATTAATCATTATTATTTGCAAGTCATTATTTGCAAAATTTGTCGTTTGTGAATATAGTACGATTAATAATTGTAGTCAGCGAAATGACAACTTCAACAGTGACTGATACAAAAAAGGGTGACCCGCTACAATAGTGACGTTCGGCAATCACTAGACTAAGACATTTAGTCATGATTTATTTTATGAGGTATCAAAGCCTTTTTTAAATAATTGTAAATATTTAATAGTGTACAAAACGAATTGAATAATTACGATTTAAGAAATATGGGCCCTACCTCCATATTAAAACTTCTCACTAAAAAATTATAACCATAGCTGGAAAAAAAATGTTCAAAGAGGTTCAGGGGAATTAACACTTGAAAGTCAGCAAAATACAAGTAATTATATACGTTTTTATTCGTTACGGTTGCTATTGATTCCGACTCCGATTCTGAATTCATCTCTTCATGATAGTCCATACTATTATTATTTGATTCAAAAATAAGTAAACCGGAATCTACAAAACCTTCATCACTGCCTATATATGAAATTAGAAGGCGTCGTCCTTTGCCGGTTGGGCCCTTTAGGCCTGTAGTCAAACCTTTAGAAAACACTTTGTTTTACTGTTGTATCCTCCCAAACTTTTCCAGTTGTATGACCTGTTAATAAACGAAATTCTTACCTGTAAATAATATAATACAGAAACAAAACATTTTGAAACTGAAAATCTATTTACTAAATACAGTTTACCGAAATACCTCTATGTCTCAAAACGAAAGTCTGACCAGTGTGTGTTGCCAGTAATGACATATGGAAGTGGGACGTGGTCATTCACTACGACTTTTTTGCCAGGCTGTAATGTCGACTAACTTTTAATTGTAAAAACTCGATTTACCACATCACTATTTATTTGGGACTGAAAACCTGCCACACTGAAAATGTCATTTCACTGACTACAATTAAAAATCCGAGTATAGTTTTGTTCTATCAGAGGCTATGGATCGAAAATTGTATAGTTTTGGTACTAAAAGCAAAAAATATATATATTTACGTCGCCAACATAATGGCCCCAGAACCGAAAATAAAGTGTGTAGCCATAGTGCCGAGGTTGAGTGCCGTGAGGTTTTAGTCGGTAGGAGTCTGACTTAAACCTCGCTCCTTTCACCTGTGGCAGGGTTCGAGAAATTAGTTTTTATCTCGCAAATGTGATCATTTGAGTGAAAACAACTAAGGCAAATTATATTTTAAAATAAATTTCATAGAAATTATTTAGTAGAATTATTCAAGGTGAAGCTTACATGATTTTCCTACTTAAGTTCGTGTGGGTGTACATTTTTGAGGGGCTGGTGTCAAAGTTCTTGGAGCAGTTTTTTCACTTTTCTGATACTAATACCTATGACAGCGTGCTTTCCAAAGCACGGTTAATACGGTTGATTTAATTATGCCATTGATGACTAATCCATCGACTGAATTTCCTTCGAATGTTAAACAGACTGCTATGACATCATTTGATACCTTGAGTTTTGTAGAAGCAGACTGCTTGCCTGTTATGCAAAATGAAATGAAAAATATTATAAATCTCATCCAAATACTAAAAAACTTACAAAATGTTTGAATTTATTTATGAACCCAGACAACAACAACATACAACACACCCAGTTTTTATAGATCCGATGACTTTTTAGTGTGTAAATAAGTAGTTAGCAAAACTCGAGTTTGACTTCTATGTTAGTTAGTAGGTACACTAAGAACCAAAAGGAATGGTTAGTATACAACATGGTCGATCAGAAGGTTTTCAAATCACTAGATAGTACCTATAAAACAAAGTCGCTTTCTCTGTAATAGGGACAGGGGATAGGGTGTAATAGGGACTATTAGGGAATAGTCCCTATGTCCCTTTGTATGCTTAAATCTTTGAAACTACGCAATGGATTTTGATGCGGTTTTTTTTAATAGATAGAGTGATCCAAGAGAAAGGTTTATATGTATAATAAATAACATCTTATTGCACCCGTGCGAAGCGGGGGTGGGTCGCTAGTATAGTATAATTAGCAAGTATAACGTAGGTATACCTGGAAGGATAGTAGGTACTTAATGTCCCGATTTTATTCCCGCATTCCCTTTTTTTTGCAGTAAATTGCGAGAAAATTGTGAACTCCAACGTTATGGAATTTTTAAATTCTAACTGCAGGACATCAGTTTTGACAAGTTGAAGAAAATGAGTTTCTATTTACCTCGATCCTCGATTCTGACCTTACCTCAAATATTGAATTCGTAGTTTGAAAATCTAGCTTTATATTGGTCTAACTCTAAGCGATGGCTCTATTATGCGCGTCATTGCTTATCCTCGACTTATGCAGCCACTTCCTAGTAGCAACAAGTCATCAGCATACCAGGTCGAGAGGACTATACATCACCTAGGATAAAAATATGGTCCCCTATTAAGACATGTACTATCAGCTCAAATTAGTCTAGGCCGTAACCTTAGCTTGCATTGACAATGACCTTTGTCCCTTTTTGGACATAACATGCTGCTCTAAGACTTTGTAACCGATGTATCAGATAATTAAGCTCAAAATTCTGGGAACAACGAAGTTTCGCCGAAAAACGCCAAGGAGTGGAACTCGCTGCCCTCGCATGTGTTTCCAAATCCATACTGGGTAGATGAACCTAGTCAATCATAGACCACATGATCATTTTCCGCCAGGTGAGATTAAGATGAAATGACTGCCTAGTCCATAGTATAAATCATGACTAAAGCTCTGTTTAATATAGCGTCTAATTTTTATCATGTCGCTAACTACTTAGATGTGTCTAATACGGCATGGTTCAGAGCATACAAAGAACATTGACTCAGAGCTAGTACTAGCAGTCGTAGACGTTAATGCGCTTTTGCATAATCTGGTTTAAGTAGGAAATACTTTATAGCATTTTTGCATTAATTCTGTGTGTGATAGGAAATCTAATCACGATATAATTAGCTGTTGATGATGATTGTGCAGCAAGAGGTTAAACCGTTTCTAAACATAGTTTTGTTTTAACAAAATATATTTTTAAAGCATAGAATAAAAAACGGCTTGACCGATTTTGATGTAATTTTATAAGTACGTTTGTAAGGTCTGAAATATTTATTCCATCTCAATTCCACGCGGACGAAGTCCCGGGTGGCCGCTAGTAGTCTGTAAAAAATTCTGTAAAATTAGGGAAAAAACACATTTATGTTATCCTTAATACACACATCAAAACTGTCTAGGGATATCATTTTTCAAATATTTCATAAAGTTAAGTTTGTTTAAAAGTTGAGCATTATCTTAGAATAACGCGAGGACAGAGGCATAAGATAAAGGTTAACCCCCTTATTCATAAAAACTTAAACAGCTCTTGTAGAACACGATAACTTTTGTATCGCTTTGTCACTGTCATACTTGTTGCTGCCGCCATTTGCGAGTAAGTGACAGAACACGTCAATAGCTTAAACAATGCGTTAGCGTTGCGTTTGTTTTTATGAATAAGGGGGTAAGAATATTACAAAAAAAAACTTTTGATATTGCTAAAATTTTGACACCTTATAAAAGAAAAATCTGTCTTTTTTTAACGTCCTTGCGATTGTACAATAATGCTACTACAATGAATTTATTTATACAATCTGAAAGGGCAGATATAGCAGTTTCTGTGTTCTGAAAATTTCTACGTTGGTATCAATGTTTTAATTTTTACAGGCTCCCAAATAGCTATAATTTGTATGAAAATGCTTGAGATATCCCTAGACACTTTTGAGCAGTGTATTATATTTTTTTGAATTTTTTGTTTTTGTTGGTATATCGGTAACGGAAATACATAATTTATGAAATTTTCAGCTTTCTAATAGCTGTCACGGTTTTAGGTACGGAACCCTAAAAAGGTTTCACCCACTATCCACTCCTCTTCCCCCTCGGATCGCTTACGGAGTGCACGTCTCCACGAGTTCGCGTTTGTTTACAAGAAAAATAGATATTCAATTACCAAGAACGAAATAAATTACCGTACTAAAAATAGGAGTGCATAAGAAGAAAGAGGTCGCGCGCGCTGTGTCTACAAGTGCTACGACATCGCCTACACTGCGCTAAGCCCCGCCCACCGCGTGCAGCTACGAGCGAAGTGATACTACGCGCCTGCCTGTCGGCTACGGAACGGAGCTCCCGGGATCGCTATCGCCCTGGTACTCGCTAGCTGCGTCAGAAGGTACTGTGACTAACTTACTGACCGCACCGCTCACTGCTACGGCGCGGGATTCAGCGGTATCTTCGTACTTATATCTCCCTAGTACAATGAATCAAGACCAAGCGAATATGTCTGTTTGTGACGAGGACGTATCACGCGCGGAAGAGACAACTCCGACAAACTACGTTTTTGCGCGCAGTAAAGCCGTAACGCCAGATGACTTGAACAACTTCAAAGAAGAAATCAAGAATATGATTAGTTCGCTATGGGCCGCCCAGCAACAAGAGATTAAAAATATCGCCCCAACTCTAGTGGAAATAAAACAAACAAACTCCAATATCGAAAGTTCGATGGCGTTACTTATACAACAAAATCAAGAGTTATGCAATAGAATCCTTCAGTTGGAAAACAAGACTAAAGAGGACAGAGAATATATTACTTTATTAGAAGAAAAGGTTGAAAACCTACAAATTGTGAGCCGAAAATCAAACCTCCAAATAAAAAACGTGCCCAAAAAAACCACCGAAACAAAAGAGGACTTGATTCAGATGGCATTAAGTTTGTCCACAACAATTGGAGGCAATTTATGTAAGACTGATATTAGGGATATTTACAGGGTTTATGGCAAAAAGGACTCGCAGACTACCCCCGTCATAGTTGAAACTTCTTCAACACTAGTGAAGAACGACGTACTGAGGCTTTGTAAGGCATTTAACATTAGAACTAAGGCCAAATTGTGCGCCAAACACTTGGGCTTCCGCACAAAAGAGGATACGCCGATATTTGTGTCAGAGCAACTGACGGCGAAAGGCTCCCGCCTGCACTTTTTGGCGAGAGATCTCGCCAAATCAAAGCAGTATACGTTTTGCTGGACTGCCTACGGCAAAATCTATGTCCGCAAAACAGAGAGCTCACCGATTATATTGATTAAGTCGGAGGCTCAGATTCAGCAACTTATGAACATAGACTGACTAGGCGGGGATAATCAGTACTTAAAAATTGTGATAATACCCAATACCGTCTATAATACTGCTCAGGTGCTGCTTCTCTGTGACCTAAAACTATTGTGTAGTATTGTTTTCGTATTATTACCTCAAATTGTATTTTTCTTTTGTATTATTTTGTATGTACTAAACTTTGCAATGAACAAACACACACTCACACAACAAGTTATACACACACAAACACACGTAAACACGAGCAAAAATAACCACACAAATTCACATTACACACAGACTTACTCCCAAACACACTTGCACTCCCACGCTCTAATCATTAATACACACAAACATGCTTTCTTAATACACATACTCAATTTATTTTCACATAAAGATTCAATGCTGATGCCTTCATCACTCCTAACCTTATGCTATGAATGACGTCATAAGCACCATAACCGAAATTGATCGAGCGGAAGTTGCAAATGCAACCAAATGTGACGTCGAAGAGATATCTAATCTATTTTGTGTGAGGGAAAATGATTTTACACTTATAACGCAGAACATTAGAAGTATCTACTGTAATTTTAATGACTTTCTGTTAACAGTTATACACCTTAAATTCAACCCGGACATAATCATACTAACAGAGTGTTGGCTAATGAAAGATAGACCTATACCAATACTAGATAACTATAAATCCTTCTCATCCTCACGATACTTTAACCAAAACGATGGAGTATCAGTGTACATACATAACAAAATATTGGCAAGTGTCACAGAAATTTATCTAGAAGAAGCTACGTGCATTCAAATCAAATTGAGTACAAATCTGATTCTAGCAATATATAGATCACCTTCTAATACAAATGTTGACAAGTTTGTCAACTCCTTGGACTCTCACCTTGAATCATTGAAAACACATAAACATATTACAATAGCCGGAGACATTAATATAAACAATATACTTAGGGATAACGAGCCATCCTATGAACGCAATAATAGAGTTAAGTATCTTAATATGCTTGCATCACACAGTATTTTAATGGGGCACTCATTTCCAACCAGGAATTTTAGCTCATTGGACCATATCATGCTCAAAGCACACAGAAAATGTGAGTCTCAGATTGCTGTCCTTAACACAACGGTGACTGATCATGCCTTAGTTTTGCTGCATAATCCAATGAAAAACAATAAAAATAGTCACTGTAAAAAGACAAAGATAGTCACTGATTACGACAACGCGTTATGCAGCCTAAGGGATAAAAATCTGATTGCTCTTCTTCATTGTAATGATCCGGAAGAAGTCACGCGGGAACTAATTAATCGTATAACAGAAGCTTTGAAAGAAAATACTAACGAAGTACACATTTCCAGAAAAGACCGAGTAATTAAACCATGGATCACACCTGGGATTTTACGATGCATTAGGCACAGAAACAAATTACACTTTAAGCTACAGAGTAATCCAAACGATGAAATTCTTAAAATCACTTATAGAAGGTACCGGAACTTCTGTAACAATTTAGTTAAAAAATTAAAAAGAAATTATGAGAGAGAGCTTTTGCACGAATCAACTAGTAGCCCTAAAAGACTTTGGAAAAATATCCGCAAAATAACAGACATGAAACAGTCGCAGTCAGATAATTCTAAACTATTAAGTATTAAATCTTCTCCGAATGAATCAGTAACCTATGTTAACGACTTTTTCAGTAGCATTGGAAAAAGTTTAGCGAATGCAATCCATCAACCCCGTCTTCAAGACATCAGACCGAATGCGCACAGGTTATCTCAGTTAAATTCCTTTGCCCTCATGAATGTTGATCAATATGAAATACACAGTATACTGATGAACCTAAAATCGGATAGTGCCCCTGGTTGGGATAACATCCCAACCAGCTTCCTTAAGCGTGCTGGTAACGATATTATTCCGGTTATTACCCACTTAACAAACCTCTGCTTTAGTAATGGTATTTTCCCATCATTACTAAAAGAAGCTATCATAACCCCAGTGTATAAGGGTGGAGATGGAGACGATGTCAATAATTACAGACCAATCTCGGTGCTGACATCACTCTCAAAAGTAATAGAGAAATGTATTAATAAAAGATTACTTAGCTATCTCGATAAAAATAACATCTTATCACCTTCCCAATACGGATTCCGTGCAGGCAAATGTACGGAAGACGCTATTAGTGCCTTGACATCAGAAATAGTAGAGAAATTGGATAGTAAGAAAAAGTGCTTAACGGTATTCATAGACCTGAAAAAGGCCTTCGACACCGTCTCTGTCTCCATTCTTGTTAAGAAGCTGGAGATGATAGGCATCAGAGGCATACCTCTCAATCTATTTAAAAGCTATCTGCAGGACCGAAAGCAAAGGGTGAAAGTAGGACAAACCGTAAGTGAAAGAACTGTAGTAGAATATGGCGTGCCACAGGGTAGTGTCTTAGGCCCGACCCTGTTTCTGGTTTATATCAACGACCTGTGCAATATGCAGCTTGAAAATTGTAAAATACTATCGTATGCCGATGACACTGCCGTAATTTTCACCGGTGACTCGTGGACTACTACCAAAACGGCTGCGGAACACGGTCTCTCTAGGATAAATCACTGGTTGAAGTCGAATCTATTGACACTGAATACCTTAAAAACCAACTATATGTGCTTCTCTATCTGTGACAGAACGCAACCTTCTGATGCTTTTGAAATTAAAATACACTCGTGTAAGCAAACTCAAACCACTTGCAGCTGTCCTGCCATAGAAAAAGTCAGAAGCACAAAATATTTGGGTGTTATGATGGACCAGCGACTCACGTGGCAATCACACATTGAACTGGTAGCAAGCAGGACAAGAAAAATGATATGGATTTTTAAAACACTCAGGCATGTTGCTACCAAGCGATTACTGATCCAGGTTTATATTTCGTTGGTTCAATCTATTATAACCTACTGCATAACAGTGTGGGGAGGGGCATTAAAAACAAAATTCCTAGATGTTGAACGAGCTCAGAGAGGTTTGCTAAAAGTTATGTTTTTTAAGAAGCGAATATTTTCAACTGGCTTGCTCTATGACTTAGCAGATTTATTAACTGTTAGGAAACTATATGTCTTACTTGTTGTACTTAGGAGGCATAAGACCTTGGGCTACAATCAAAATATCGGTCAAAAACGAAGAAAGCACAAGATAATTGAAATTCAATTCTCTCGCACAGCTTTTGCTCAAAACCAATTTCAGAGCCTATCTTCTCATGTGTACAACCTTGTCAATAAAAAGCTAGAAATATACCCCCTACCATATCGGGAGTGTAAAATTACAGTGACGAACTGGCTAAAACAATTAAACTATGAAGAAACTGAAAGCCTACTTAAATACGACACATAACATAATATCAAACATGTTTTTCAAGCGTACATGCATTCACACAAACATACACACACACACGCACACACACACACGCACACACGCACACACGCACACACACACACACACACACACACACACACACACACACACACACACGAAAACACACACACACACACATACTTTGTTTTATAATTTATAATGTAGTAGATACGTAATTTGCTTATTTAATTTTATAAATGTACATTTTGTTAAGGAAGAGTGACTCATTCTGCCACAGGTGCTATGGCACTTAAAAGAAAGAGTCCATCTCTGCATAGCCATTTATAATTATTGTTAAAGAAATAAATATTTTTCATTTTCATTTTCATTTTCACTATTATACGGTTTATACTACACCAACATAATACTCTACCAACCGTTAAAATATAAATTGACTAATAATTTAATTCTATTTACTTAGATAATTAAATTAAATTGCTTGCGCTGTGTTAACTCACGCAGTCTGTGGTGGCCTGTGCGGTGGCTTTCAGTGCAAATAGGTCTGATTTGTTGCTTTGCGCCGACTTATGGTCAATTTAATCTATTCCTAGTAATAAATAGAGCAATAAAAATTGATTGAATTGATGACAACGTGTATCAGTGGCACTTTAATGTCTAACAACCTAATCAAAATAAAGAGGTAGGTAGGCTTAAAGACATTTTAAAAAAAAAAACCTTATAATGCCACTTGCATCCTTTGATTAAAGCAAAAAGAGGAAAGACTTTATGATGATATTGTGCGCGAGCACCATTTTTGTTTTTAATCCGAATAACTTGGAGTACACTGTTTGAACAAAAATTCTGCTAACTAGCACAAATGTTACGCACTGATTTGAACAAATAAAACACTCAATATACTTCTGAAAACTCTTAAATTACACGTACAAGTTATACATAATTTTAATGCAGTAAATGAGGTGCATAAGTATACTGTTACGTATGTGCATAAAATAAACAAAAAACGAATATTTTGTCCTGTGGCATAACTCAACGCATGCCGTGAGGTCATGAGTCGAGCCTTTTCACGGATCGATCAAATATTGTAGTCAGTCTGACCACAGAAACGGCGCGTGCGCTCGTGCCGCCATGATGCGCCTTAGCCTTCTCGCGATCGTGTGCGTCTGCGCAACCACCGCCGCTCTCACCCTCAACGACACCAAAATCGACAATCACCTTCTCCAGAGATTATCAGCGCTAATAGCCACCAACAAAACCTTAGACTTGGACCAAATAGAATATGTAACTAACAAAACGAACATCCTAAACAAAGAACTATTAACAATTTTAAACAATTTAGTAAACGAAAATAATATCACGGAGAAAAGACAGCAAAGGATAGCTGAAGAAGGGGAGTCGTATGATGTCTTTAGCAAGAAAGAAGGTACTCCACTGGTAGAGTCCATTGAAGAGTCGCCAGATTATGCATCTTCGATTGTGCTTGCTAGTGATGTCCTCTCCTTGACAACAGCTGTTGCTAACGTGGAAAATGAAGCTTGCAAGGAGCAAGGATACTTGTTCCTGGATGGATTGCTGATGAATAAGAGATGGGCGTTGAAAAGTACGTAATAGAAATAGTATGAGCATCTTGCATGTTTTTAATCAAGCTTGACTCTATTCGTTTAATTGGTGATAAGAGAAGTTCAAAAAACAAGTATACAGTTACAGAAGATGAGGTATTTTGATCAATAATTTTAAATTTGCATGCTAACCTTCATCAAGGATATTACAATATTTGACTATAAACACTTCTATAGAAAAAAAACTTTAAAAGTACCATAAAGAAAGAAAATATGAGCCATTTAATGTATCTAGCCGGTTATCGTGATTTCAAACGACCAATTTAAATAATCTCTTTTTTAAAATATCCAGATATTTTAAATTCTAATATTCAAGCAAAGATTTTTGTTAATGAAGAAAAGAGCTAATTTTTAAGTATTCATTAGTAATTAATAACAAATTCATGTTTTAAGCTTAGAGAGCCAAGCTTTGTGTACCTACATAACA
Organism: Udea ferrugalis; assembly: GCA_950022985.1. NCBI lineage: Eukaryota > Metazoa > Arthropoda > Insecta > Lepidoptera > Crambidae > Udea > Udea ferrugalis. The sequence goes on from OX465523.1 coordinate 3,759,864, forward strand.
ACACGTGAACAGACTAAATTTGAGTAAACTTGTTTTGATAAAAATGCGTTAATAAGGTAATTTCAGTAATGCTCGCAACTTTTGACATTACCAATGAATTTTTGCATGGGTTGCCCCTAGCAACCATGCAAGTTATTGTTTTATTTAAGATGATGCTACACTCTGCTAATAAAAAGCCGGTTTGCACTAAACTTCGGTAACGCTTAAAATGACTTAGTCATACAATTATTGGAATATCTCACGCCGTTCTAATATCAAATAGGTAGTTCATTGAGATTAACAGCAGATGAAACCGATTTCTGTACTTTACGAGTAGCATTCAAAATACAGTTTTTTATCGGTTTTTAAACTTACTTGTTGCATTTTTCACTATATACCCTAGAAAATCTAAACTGTATTTTTGGTATTAGAAGATGGAATTAACAGATAAAATAAACTCGACCAGGGTAAACAAAAATGGCTTTATCGCAAGCCGGGCGAACTACCGATTGTTTGATCAAGCTAACACATCAACAGACAATGTTTGTTTTCATGTTTTTGAACCTAGTCAATTGATTCAGCCCGAAAAGCTTCATATTAAACGTGTTTGAAAGCATATGTCCTGGAATTTGAGTTTTTAGGATGACCCCCGCCGTTGCGGTCCAAGTCCGGCATGCCGGTTGATACCTACGCAGTGTGCGTAGATATTACCAGGGTCATTTACAATATTCAATATGAGACCGGTGGCGAGCCGGACTGGGGCCGTCAATACCGGAGCATTTGGGATAAGGCTATTTTAGATTACATAACAGAAACATAACATAACATAATCGGCCTATATACGTCCCACTGCTGGGCACAGGCCTCATCTCAACTATGAGGTGGAACAAGCCATACTCCAACACGCGGGCTCAGTGCGGGTCGGGTGCGGGATTAGATTAGTCATTTCAATCGCAACCTTAAAGGTCGAAATAGTTTCAAAAGTATTCAATAGTTTTCCTAAAGGTATCAAATGAGCTATGTATTCACAGTCTACGTGATTCAATGTGAATAATAGCAATGACTACAAGCAATGCAGGTAACGCGCGCATGCTATTTCTGGTTTCGAGTAAACAACTAGACATTCAAATCTTTTGAATGTGAATTAGAAATCTTAACATAACGCGTGGTCTTGGTGTATGGAAGGATCAATCCTGGCAACAGGATCAGGCGGAAGACTGTTCAGAATCCCTCCTTGAAGTAAATATTTGAATAAATCAATTTTACCGCTTATTTCCTCCATGTGTATTTCTTCTTTCTATGAAAGGCTCAATCATGAGTTCATATGAACTTGTTTACCCCGAATTCACTAACGTTAGTCAACGCTAAGCACGCGCTTACGCTCATGCTGTCCCGTAAAATGACAATAGAACTGTAAGGGACAGTATGAGCGAGAGCGCGTGCTTAGCGTTGATTGTCGTTTGTGAATTCGGGGGTTAGACTCCATAAGGTAGGAAAAACAATTATAATTGTAGGTCAAAGTGTGTTTTTTTTAATAAAGTGCGACTACTACCCTTTGCAAATAAATCACAATTGATAAAACAAGGGTTATAATGTTAAAGATTATTTGAATGACAAGAATTAGTGGTCGTCATCATAGGATACTCTGCTCCTTTACACATTTTGTTATGACTATACTCAGTGACTTCGATTTTTGTAAACAAACCATGTATGTTGAAAAGAGTATCTATCAAGTTTCTTGCCGGATTCTTCTCGAAAGTAACAACTTCCGAACCGGTGGTAGAGTAACATTGAGTGTTTCATTTCATTTATTTACTGTAAAACATTTTTCTGACCTTTCAAGGACAGTTGTAAAAATGTAACTGAAATAAACGCTTTTATCTTTTAAACTGCAACTTGGCCAACAAGTCAATTGAAAATACCAAAAGTGGTAATATCTAACATTCCCTGCTGAAGTACTTCCCGTATCTTCCCAAGAATTATATTTATTTTCCATTTAGAAAATATCAAGACATTTCTCTTGTCTTGCGATGTATCGAAATAAGTTGCAAATGCATTCAATAAATACACTTTTGCTACTGGTGCCAAAACCGTGTGGAGATACAAAATGTGCTGACAGGCCAGAAATTGCATTAAAATAAAATACACTACTGTAAGTGTGCAGTTTAGCTCGTACAAATAATATAATTATTAAAGTGCTATTTGTTTCTGGTTGCGAATTAAATTGGGCAAGTCCTTTTTCTCTCACTTCCAAACATAATTGTCAATTAATTTCTAAAGACCCTTTTTAAGTCGGTCAAAAAGTAAAAAATAAACTATAACTTGAAGATTGAATATGTTAAACAATCTCTAAACGTGCACTAAACTGGTATATTCGATTAGAACAAGATTTTTGTTTATGCTTAAAATGTCCGAAGTTATCAAGAATACCTGTTAGTGTTGTGGCATTGATAAAGATTATGCCACGTTCTGAGACACGTGTCTGTTGGATCCCCGGATCTATATTAGATTCATCATGTCATTGACCTAATCAGTATAAATATAATATCAAAAATTATAAAATTGTTAACTATGCATAGAAAACCATTTGAGACAGTGCGGCTTTAAAACGCCGACAGATTTTAAATATGTACATCATATTAAAAATAAAAAGGTAATTGAAAATGTCCTGCGAAATGAGAAATGCGTAATTTTTCACCGTACTCACTACTTTCAACAAAGATGAAGGAACTTCCTTTCACTGAAGGAAGCTAAAAAAAACCTAACAACCTTAAAAGGGCTCAATGACTCTCAAACGTCAAAGTCAATGTCAAATCGTCTCATTTATAATCACTAATGCATAGATGTTAGATGAGAGTGGCAGTACGTCATGCATACCTATTTGGGCATTGCATTAAATAAGACGAAAATAATGCTTGTTTATGTTTGTTTTACTCCAAATACACACTTTTAACAAACTCTGATATAGTTTAACGGTGGAAAGGTCAAATTTTTCAATAGACATATATAAATATACCACGATGCGGAACCGAGTACCGGTTTATATGTCGACCGAAAATTTTCGCTACGACAAGACATGCTGCTGCACGGCCACACGCCGAATAGTACGTGACAATCGTTAAGAATTATACATAATAAACTCGATGACAAGTAGGTGTTGATGCTTCATCTTTTCCTAAAGGACAAATAGTGGTGACAAATTTATTGAGACAGAATCTAAACTAGATCAACATATTGCACAGAACATGTTGAAGGGAGTGACTGCTGAGTTTCTTGACGGTTGCTCTCAGCAAAGAAACTACTTACCGATACCTGTGGTAGAGTCACACTATGTTTTATACTGTATATTTGTATTATTATTATTACAGTATTTACAGTTTATTTTGTTTGTAGTTAACTAGTTACTGACGATCCAAAAGTAAATCTAATAGTTTAAAAACTCTTAAAATGTATAGTTTTCCGCGGCCCCAAAGCCATTATATAATTATTATCTATCTATTTCTTCAGTTTACAATTGTTGCTTATTTGACTTAGATTTTGTCATTAATTTCATTTGCTAAGGAAGAAAAAGAGAATAAGCTGGGTATGCTCAGCACTTAAGGATTTAACATTGTCGTCAACCAATCAGATCAGTAGATATGAAATTTTGAGAGCTATCAAGTTTGATGAGCTTTTTAGAAACCGGGTTTGGTCTAGTAGACTAGAGACTGGTACAGTTACAACAGCGCTCGCTGACCCGCTAGCCAAGCGTGGCGAGGGCCGGCAAAATCTTAATAACTGCGTGGGATAGCAAAATATCCTTGGACATTGATCCACTCAGCACCTTCAAGCCCTACACTAAGCAAAGCTTGTACTATACTAAAATAAATAGTCATAATTAAGAATCTTTTTAGGTAAAAACATCTTCTTACAAATAAAAATCATTGGAGGTGCTCACACCAGGTAGCCTGATTCTCAGAAGTTCTGCGCTGTCAGGTCGGCAAAATGTGTTTCGGGTTTTTGCAAATCGCAAAATCTCAGTGTGATTTTCAATAACTGAAAATAAAAAAAAAAACTGTACTAGCAACTTGTATAATTCTATAGGGCAGAGGTTCACAAACTCATTTCGTCTACCACACTTTACCAAAATGCCATTGCGCCCATGATTTTATAACAAAATTGTAATATCATTGATTGCGAAAAATGATTATTGCAATCCTCGCTTTAAATGTTGAATTAGTAGTAGTAACCAAGGCTTATCTTGTCTCTGAGTTCAAACTCACACTTTGATGAGAGCATCATACCACAACTGTTAATAATATGTTATGGGATATCATTTATTACTTTTTCATAAATAGACAGGTTTCACAGTTAAGAGGACTACTAGACCTAACTGAAATCAAGAATTTAGACACACACACATAGACAACCGGTATATCGCCATCTATCGGCGCAACATGAAACTACCGTGTCAACATAAAACTACAATGAGATCTCGCCATTTTTCCAAGAGATGTCACTCATCTACACTTATAATAAGGGCCGGCGCCTATTATCGGCATCGGCACGGTTCAGGATTTTAAGGTGGCAAATAGCAACATACTTTAACATTATGGCAATAAAGTAGAAATTTCCGTGATGTGTTCTCGTAAAAACAAAATGCATTTATTATGTTTCTGTTTCGGCATTTTCTACTTTATTGCCATAACGTTAGAGTATATTACTATTTGCTACCTTAAAAGCCTGAAGCGTGCCGATGCCGATAGTCGGCGCCGGCCCTAAATCAGTAGAGGCCAATTCTGTACATGAAATAAATTTAAAAATTAACAATCAAGAGGTGATTAAGAATTGCTACTGATGCCAAAAATGCAATCAATAAAATTTTTGTCTGAACAAAAACTACTCGACGACTTTTTTAACGAAATTTGAAACAATTATTCTTCGTACTCTTGGGCAGGTTATACCTATGTATACTTTTCGTTATGCTTTAATCAATAGGAGCAGAGCAGTATACAGCTTATGAATCGGAATCATGTGCTACAATTTATAAAGATAATATATTATTCTTTTTTTAACCTAAGACCACAACTAGCTGCCACCAGAGACTTCGTCCACCTGGACTCCAAAAAAAACAGGTCTATAAAATAGTTTATGGCATACCTTAGATTTAACAAACGTAGGTATGTACAGTAAACAGCACATCAGGTTACTCCATTTCCGTTTTGTCTCTCGCTATTGCCAAATGACATTTCTTTGCAATAGAGCAAGGAGGACTGACCGGAAATCGGTAGCGTGATGTGCCAGCCACCGTAGGTACATCATAACATTTTATTAAAATCGCCCAAGCCGTTTCGGATGAGTTTGGCAACGAACACTGTGACAGTGTGTGAGAATTTTCTAAAAAAATAAAAAAACAAAGAAATAAGTTCATTTCAGAAAACATAACGAATTAACAATTGTAAATAAGTAATGATATTTAATGATATCATTCATGACCTAAAAACAATTGATAATTTTACTTTACTTTTGATATTACATTAAAGCACCCATAGATCAAACAATAAAATAGACAAGACATTTATTTTATTTATAACTAGCGGCCGCCCGCGATTTTGTCTGCGTGTACTTAAGTCGAAAAACAAAAGTTTCATTATAATCCATTCAGTAGTTTTTACGTGAAAGAGCAACACGGCACATCAAACTTTCGCCTTTATAATATAAGTAGGAAGTAGGATTAGTAGGAAGTACTAGATATTTGTGGGTTGATGGAAATTTAACTAGAGAGGTGTTGTTGGATTAGTATTTACTGTAAAAGTGAAGTGTCACTTTTCTGGGTATAAAAACAAAATATTAAAATAATAATGAGACTATAGGTGAATATTTTGTATTTCAATCAAAAAAGAGTACTAGCCTAGTACGTACATAAAAAAATAATTGTATGGATAATAAATACCTAGTATTTAGTAATTGTATGGATGGCTGTGAATAAGAAATAGAACTCATTTAATTAAATGTTAAAACTTTTATTTGGTGGGATCACATTATTTTTTATTAATTTTTAAATTTTTATGTTATGACTTTTAACAGACTTGTAAAATGGACTGTAGTCAAGTTTTCACTTTCTGGCCATTTTTCCGGTTAATGTAAGCGTATAAAAAGTACAAAGTTTAGTTTTAAGCTCAAATATTTAGTGATGGCTAAGCATGGGTTAGTTTTAAGCTCTTGTTAACGAATTATGTTGTTTAATTGAAGCTATTTAGGTGATAGTTGTGGATATGAATCATGTTATTCTGGAAAAGCGAGATGACATGCTTATTATAATAATATTTACCTATAATTTTGAAAAATAGTAAAAGCACTGGTTATGATGACATAACTACAGAAATATTAAAACAAATACCAATTAAATTATTTCACATTTTAAGTCACATTATTAACAACTGTATTTCAAAAGGCACCTTTCCTAATAAATTAAAAAAGATTGAAAAGAGGTACAATCATTGTACCTCTTTTCAAGAAGGGTAATAGACGTGATATTACATGTTATAGACCAATAGCATTGGTGCCAGTCATTTCGAAAATATTTGAGCGAGTGATTTAAAGCTCCTTGAGTAACTATTTTGAAAAATATAACATCTTTGCCGAGGAACAGGTTGGTTTTAGTTGACATGCGCCCTGTACATGGACTTAACAAAAGCATTTGATTGTGTTGACCATGGTATATTATGAAAAAAACTGTCTGCGTATGGTATAAGAGGTAACGTACTGAAACTTGTTGAGTCGTATCTGAGTTGCAGAATTCAATCCACTAGAGTCACCAGAATATGCCCTATTAAAAAAACTGAAATTAATTATTACTCAGAATTTGAAAACATGTCACTTGGCGTGCCACAAGGTAGTGTCTTGGGGCCACTGTTATTTATAGTTTATATAAATGATCTGCCAAAAATCACCAGTCACCAGACAGTATTATTTGCTGATGACAATACCATTGTTGTATCGGGACCTGACAAAGAACCCGAAGTAAATTACACTTTGGACAATGTTATAACTTGGCTAGATACGAACAATTTAAAAATTAATCTTACAAAGACGAACGTAATGACATGTGGAAATAGAATTAGTGAAATTATTGGAATGGACATTAGGTATTTAGAATATAAAATTGACCAAGTAGATAATACAACTTTTAAAAATGTACAAAAAGTGTCTTAAAATTAACTTAAAATCTAGTGTTACCCCCCCTTGCCCTGATGACGGCTTCCATACGGTCCCTCATAGACCTCACCAACTTCAGGAGCTCTTCTTGAGGGATAAGACCCCATTCTTCAATCACCGCGGTTTGGAGTTCCTCTAGAGTCGAAGGAGCCGGATCCCGAGATCGAACCTTACGTTTAAGATGGTCCCAGAGGTGCTCTATCGGATTCAGATCAGGACTTCTCGCTGGCCACTGCATCACAGGAATTTGGGACCTCCGCAGGAAGTCGTTCACGATGGCTGCAGTGTGTTCGCGAGCGTTGTCGTGCATTAATGTGAACCCCTCGCCAAAAGATTCGGCAAAAGGGACCACATGCACATCCAGGATCTCTGTGATATAGCGGCGCGCAGTCAGCGACCCTTGTCCGCGAGCACCTCCGGTCCGGGAGACGCAGACCAGGTCGGTTTTGCCGGCAGCCGACATACCGCCCCAGAACATGCAGGATCCGCCTCCATATTCCACCGTCTCCTGGATGTAGGCTTGAGCGAAACGTTCACCCTGCCTCCGGTATACTCTTTTCGTCGGTCGTTGCAGAAAAGACACACTCGTGTCTCGTCTGAGAAGAGAACAGCTCCCCACTGCTCAATGGTCCAATCGACGTGGTCGCGAGCAAACTGCAAGCGGGCTCGTCGGTGCGCTGCAGTCAATTTTGGGCCTGTAGCAGCTCTGCGGGCTGCTATGTTCTTCTCAGTCTTCTTCTAACCGTGGATACACTCACGGTGCTTCTGCGAACTGCCTGGAGCTCCTGTTGCAGCTGAACAGCGTTTGAGAAGCGATTTCTCAAAGATTTCTCGTCTCTTTCCGAAGTGCAGCGACGTCTACCGGACCCATGTCGCCGGATATAGCCACCGGTCTCTAAAAAGCGCTGGTAGACTCTACGAACCGAAAAACGGCTCAGATTCAGTTGCCGGGCGACATCACACTGCCGCACCCCTGCTTGCAGTAGTGCAACCACTTGAGCGGCCTCATCAGCTGTAGTGTCCATTTTCCAGATGTTCTTTCTTCAGTAAAATCAGTGCGTGTGTCCCCTTCAACGGTTGAATAGCGAATGACCCACATTCTCTCGGGTTGTCATCTCGACGGTTAAGTCGGGGAAACCGCCCGTGACTACGGTCACTAACGGGTAGTTTCAGTCGCCATCCGGAAAGACGGATGGGGCGGTGGGGTGCCGCTGGCGGGATCGGCCCTTCGAATCCCGAGCCAGCGGTGCGGTCGTGCGGCACGGCGAGGCTGTGTGCCTACCAGCCGTGCAGCTGTGCAGTGGTTGATTGACCGCCAGCGAGGCGATGGCTTCTAGCTGGCGGCCGAGCAGAGGTGGGCCAGGCTGATGGTCGCCTGGCGTTGGTGGGAGGCCTAGCCAGACCCGTAAAGGTCGGCTAGACCCCGGAGAATAACCGGGACAGGGTTCTGTCCCGATTGGATGGCCTCCAGTACTCCTTGGAGCACCTTAATGCACTCCGCGATCACCTCCTGGCGCTCTGTCTGACGGCCTGCACCATCCAACCTCGCCTTAGCCCCTTCGGGGGCCTCGGTTGCGGCTGGTACCGGTGCGCCGGCAGATGGCGTGTCCACAGGAGTGATCTGCGGGGCGGAGTCGGTGGTGGCGTCGGAGGTCACGGTGGTCGTGGCCGTCGAGGTGGTCTTGGCTGTCGCGGTGGTTGTGGCGGCCGTGGTGGTAGTCTTGGCGGTCGGGGCGGCTGACTTAGCTGCCGCAGCTTTAGCCATCCGTCTTCGCTTACGGCGTCTGCTAGCCTTTGAGGGTCCGAGTCTCTCATTGGCTGCTGCCATAAGCGAATTCGGGGCGTTAGCCTCGTCAGGATGGTGGACTCGCGGTGGTGGTGGAGGCGCTGCAACGGTCCGTGCCATGGTCCCGGCAGCTTTGTGCCGGAATTCCTTGCGGAAAACCGGACATTGCACGTTGTTCGCCGTGTGCGAGCCATGGCAGTTGGCGCAGGTCGGCGGGTCTTCAAGTGGGCGCGGGCAGTCGCGGGCGGCGTGCTCCTCACCACAACGCACACAGGCTTGCACCCTGTGGCAGTTGTGGGATGAGTGGCGGAAGGTTTGGCACCTGTGGCACTGCGCTGGGCCTTTCCTGCCTCGCCAATTCTCAATCCTGACTCCCGGCATTCCCAGGAGCTCGGAGATTTCATACAGTTGCACTATTGGGGCCTCTGACGTTCTTCCGATCTGGGCGTAGAAGATGCAGCCGGGCCTGCCGCTCCTCGCCCTGATCTGGCGAACGTACTCTGCTGTGAATCCGTGGGACTCCAGGGCTTCCGCGATTTCCTCGGGCAGGGTGTTAACAGGTAGCCCTCGGATGGCTACCTTAACTGACCGCTCTGCACGGGGGGAGTAGCAGAACCAGGCGATCTTTTCAGTCCGCTCCAGTTCTGTCAGATACCGCTGTATTATGCGGAACTCATCATCCGATCTGGGTAGAAACCGTATGCCCTTCCCATACGGTCTGGCGTTCGGTGGCTCTCCGAGAAGCACCCGCAGCTCACGGAAGTGACGCGCCCAGTTGGGCAAGACCTCCACGATGAGCGGCGGTTGCTTCTTCTCCGGTTTGGGAGGCGGCGGCGCAGCGGATGTAGGCGTCGGGGATGGCGGAGTCGGTGGTCGAGACGGCGGTTTCGGTGACCCACATTGAACCCGTGTTGACCTCTTTATACCCACAAAGTTAGCGCAACTCGCGACTCTCCCGAGCAGCAAAATTTCCTTAGAATTTTTGTGACCCTTTATTTGTTGCTTTAGGTTTTATTTGATAATGAAAAATAATGTTTTTTATTAAGTTAATTAAGTAACCTTTTAAATAAAATTATAATTAATACGACTGCATGTGCATATCCAAAGTTAATGCCATTTGAACGTGATTTTCTTAGAGGTGCGATTTTTTTGACGCCGAGTGTAGCATCAAATAATACTTTGAAGCTAAATTACAATAAAAAATCGAAATCATACATTTCGTTTGACTGGCACCTCTTATTATTATTTTTTTGTACGCCTGTAGACATAGATAGATTTGTAGATTTTTAAATATTCTAGTTGCTTTGTTATTTTTTTTGTTTTTGTTAATGTTATATTTCGTTTTTTATTTTTTATGTGTAAATTCACAATACCTTGAAAAGGTGAATTTATGCCTACCATCTACAATTTTACTGCTATCCTGCTTTCTGTTACAAATTTATAGTGAATAAATGAATATGAATATACATGATACCTGTCTATGCATTATATAGATCTATGGTTTCACAACCTGCGCCTACGAAATAATTTTGCCAAATGCAGAGCGTTCACTAACATTGAACCAAACTCGTCAATCTGACCAACTGAAGTATTAGAAGTATAGTAACTTTCTTATCAAATTAAACTCTTACTTACTTTTGAAAAGTGTCATTGCAATCTTTGTTTTCTGTGACAAGCCTCGGTCTTTTCGAGAGCAGGTCCATTGGACCAATTTTCGAAAGTAGGTTCATTGAAGCTACTTTTGAAACTAGGTCAATTGGACCTATTTTTATAAGTTGGTCCGTCGGACTTGCTTTTGTTTGGTACGCGGGGCCATTTCTGTCATATGGGCTAAAATTAGGTCCTACTTTTGTAGAGCCACTTTTAGTACGCGGGTACCTATTTCTTCCTCCTTTTAGTTTATTCAAAGGCTATAAATTAAAAATATAGCTTGATTAGGATGACAACTACTAGTAGGACCTTGAATACCTACTTCACTGCCTTATAATAATTACAATTATTCTAAGTTTACTGCACTGACTGTGTTGTCTACTGAAGCTAACGAAAATACGCTTACCTTATATTTCGTTTTTTCGCTTATCGTGCATTCTTCGGGCGTTCCTTTTATAAGACATTTTTTTTTATTTTTTGACGAGTTTTCGTGGCCCACCCGTGTTAGTGTACACAATAATCGAGTACTTTTGAAAAAATAATAAAATATTATTTCAGCTAAGCAATGCGTCACACGTCCAACCAACGGCCTCGACCGGTACTCGTCGCTACTCGAATTCGCTTGTCGCTACTCGGCGTCTCACGCACACACGCACACGCACTGTGCCTGAGAACCAATTGAACAGTATGGCGTTTTTTGGAAAATATACGCATTGAATCCCAAAAATAAAAAGATAAGACGACTTTGTTGACTTTTTGGTGAGTTTTCATGTCCCATGCAATCAAACAACCAAAAATATACTAAGAATAGACTTAAATACTACAATAAATACTAAATAAATAAATGCAAAAAATAAAACATGGATTTGAGCTCGGGACCATACGATTAAATAGTATATCAGCTGTCTCATAATTACGTTCCTCCACCGCGTCGACATCTCTTATCATCGAAAATAGCGGTTAGTTTATAGCATAGTCCATATAGACTTGAATACTTTTAAAAAAATGCACAGTATACAAACATAATGTGACTCAACCACCGGTGTCGGAAAGTTGTTTGAACTCAACTGAGAAAAACCGGCAAGAAACTTTCGTGTGGCTACTTTCAAAATTCTGATTGAAAATTAAAGTTGTTATTGGAAGTAAAACTATATACAAATAACGTTTTATTGTTATTAAAATTGACAAATAACTTTCATTCTAATCATAATCAAGCTTTATCCTACGAACAAAAACAAACATAATACAAAAAGGAAAACCAGGATTTGATCTTGCGACCAAGAGATAAGTCTTTTTACGGCTGTGTATTGATCATGTTCCTCCACCGCGTCGACCATAACATCGAACGAAAATAGCGCTTAGTTTAAAGCATTGTCCATTTTATGGTAATTTATTTATTAATTCATTTTATAAGACGTTTTTGTTGACTTTTTGGTGAGTTTTCGTGTCCCATGCATTATTATAGCATACGCAATATTCTAACAGTGATTACTAAGCAATTAAATATTATTCAAATGCGGGGCGCAATGCGCGACACGTCCGTCTAGCATCAGGCCACGGCCGGTACTGTCTGTACACGGCGTTTCACGCACACACGCATACGCAATTTGCTTGAAATCAATTATTGGTGTTTTTTGGAAAATATACGCATTAAATCACAAAACTAAAATGAGCACGCTCTAGTATTTTATAAAACACACATTCTGTGAAAAGAACAGAATGATAGCATGATGTTTAGTACAGTTTTTTTTCATTCTAAAATTTTTTTAGACCCATCTTTGCGATTTTTTTCTATCGAGCCGAATTTGTTAAATCGTGTTTTCAAATTGATAAAACCAATCCTTGAATCCTCAAGAATACGACATATTTTTTTCATCTGGATCACCGAAGTGTAACACTTAATTTTCGTTACTATAAAACTTGGTTTTAGCTCTACTAGTCCCCTTAACAGAAAGAAATCGGGTAATACAGGTGCTTGCAATAATTGCTTGCCTACATTAACATTATGTTAAGCTACCTAATGTT